>CM035427.1:33410350-34744100 GCA_020310875.1 Ceratopteris richardii
GCAGGAAGCCCCGCAGGGGCGCAACACCCATCTCTGCATAGAGCCCCGCAGGGGCACACACACCAAGGAAAGGACGCAACCCACATGGGTGTTTCAACCTCTTGATCTGTTGGAACGTCCAGATCGAAGATGGAAGCACCAGACCTTCAACCTTCCACTGGTGGCGTGCGTGGCAACCGAACTGAAGACAGCAACCCAGATATGAGATATACGGAATACCAAGGGGCACAAACATCGGATAAGATACCCAATTGTCTAACGGTCCTTATTGCTTTTTCAACCACTGGATTCGTGCGTGGTATCCCAGAATTAATGAACCTATAGGTGAATTAGACTGCACGATATCAGCAAGTCAGTCTAACCTCAAGGGTTGCGGGAAAGCAAGTCAAATGCATTAGGCCCAGAGAATGTAGAACAAGAATTAAGAAGAGGCCGTCAAAACTGAACACCTGTTTTAGAAACAGGTAGAACTGAGCAAAGGTTGCTTACAGAGAATAAACTGAAGACGAAAAGCAAAGCCTGTCAAGGGACGACAGAGACGAAGAGGGGGAGAGTGTTGCAGAGCCAAAGAGCGCACAAAGCAGAGAAAAAAGACGGGCCCCAAAATTTTTCCGATTTGGACCACATATTTTTGTAACATATTCATTTTTGTAATATATTTCCCCTTGTAAAGGCACTAGAGGAGTCCTCTAGATGCATTCCCACAGAAGAATCGAAGCTTACCCATGTAAAATAGTAGGAAATTAGCTCTTAGTGAATAAAGTGCCGGTCACTTGTGTGAAAGGACCATTTTTAGGGCACTAGTATATAAGTCAAATGTGACTCTTTGTAAAAGACTTTTTGCCATTGTGAGAAGGGAGAGAGCAGAAATTCGAATTTGTGTCTTCTTCACTCCTTATCTTCTTCTTCATGAGCTTGTATGCATGTGTATTGCTTGGAAAGAGTGCTTGTGAGTGTTGTCTATCCTTGAGAGTGTCTATTTGCTGTAGGTAAGGTGTGTGCGAGGTGTAGGAAGTGCTGAAGCATCGGAAAGTATCTTCGCGTTTCAGTATTTCTGTCATAACTTGAAGTAGGAGCGTCGGAATTGAGTGAAACCACTGCCGTTGGATGCGTCTTCTCGAGAGCTTCGAAACGCATATGCTATTTGCTATGTTTGAAGCTCGGAGCTAAGAGAAAAGTCCAAAATACTGACGGCTGCTGCACCAAGTATCGTTTCGTCTTGACCTACAGTTAGAGCTTGTTAGGATAAGCATTTACCTCATTTTCATTCTTGAGTAGTTCATTTGCATTGACCATTACGTGATTGCATGTCTTCATACACTCGGCTAGGTTAGTATACTCTTCGGATTGATAAATTAAAAGCGTGTATCCCCACTATATGCACTTGTGAGGGGATTGAGGTACAGTCTCTTTCTCCGCAAGTCCCTAAGTCGGAGCTTAGGACAACACAAGGGCTGACAGATGAGGTTCCTTAACATTCTTGAAAGTCCTGAATGTGACCAACATGAGCTCAAAAATTTTCAAGCACATTTGGGCCATGACGTCTGGAACATTTTTAAACCTGACCCCCCAATGCCGAATCGTCGAGATCATATATCCTATGGTAGGTTGGCCTTTGGGTGGTGCTAAGTAAACATAATTAAGCCATTTCTCACATCCTTTGTTTGTGAGCACAGTTTTTGTGTATTCCGGCCATGACCTTCTTCGAAATACAGGGCAGTAGCATGGGTTGTATTTGATGTACAAGGGCATGTTATTCCATGTTCTTACCATTTCTGGGTAGGTTTCTAGTAGACGAATCCTCCACATCGGTTGATGTATATTGCCCTGTTTGGCACTAGCTGGGATGTCGTCCAGTGCGAACTGTGTAGCGGAGGTTGGTTCCTTTGAGGTGTGTTGCTTTATTTCGGCATTGTAGTCCGCCATTAAGACACAGAAGGGAACATACAAATCGTCGGATGTGCCGATCCACCTATGATGAGAGAGGTTCCTAAAATAGTCCGATTTTATGACTACCTCTTCCAAGCGTGACATAGATGCTATTTGGACTGCCACCCTATCATCATGGGTTGTGACCACTTTTTCCAACTTCTGCATCCATTCAGGAGCCTCTATTTCAATGGTGTCCATGCCCTCGTCTGTTTGCTTGCCCCCTGGTGAAGGCATGGGAACATACGGGTCTTCGAAAGTTTCCTCTATCTCGATTGGCACTAGATCTTCAGGCTCGGGCTCGACAAGGGGAGAGGGCTGACGTTCGTATTGCATGACTTTGCTGCGTAATTCTTCGAGTTCTGCTCTGAGTTTTGTGACTTCTTCGGATGTGTCGTCTATGGCTGTGGCTTTGCTTGGTGACTCCTGTTGAGTTGCCAGTTGCTTAAGTAGATCATCCCTTTCTCGTTTTAACGCTGCATGGGCCTCCAGGAGGTCGGCATGGGTTTCTAACACAGTTTTCATATTCTCTGAGGGAATGGCCTTGAATTTTTCTGGGTCGATTTCCTGCAGGGAACCCTCCATGGCTGCTTCCAAGTTCTCTTCATTCTGTTTCTGCAGCCGTTTATTCTCTTCGAGAGCTGTAGACATGTGTTTTTGTAGGAGGGCCAGGTTGCGTCTAAGTTTGAGATTCTCCGTTATCTGGGAGTGTAGCAATTCATCCATATGTTGTCTTTCCTCTACATCTGACTGGGGTGGATTGGCTACTAACTGTTCATGTTGTTCCTGTAAAGTGGCATGTTGTTGTTGTAGTAGCCGCTTTTCCCTTTTGAGATCAATGAATCGGAGTTGAAGTTCCTCATGGCTTCGAAAGAGTCGTGTGTGTTGGTTATCAAGATGTTGGTAGTGCTGTTGCAGTTGCGACATACATTGATACATATTATTAAATACATTATTGATAGGGGTGGATGCGGGTAGGGTGTTGAATGCAGAGGGGAAGGGAAATGGAAGTGTGGATACGGTGTTGGAAAATGGTGATGTGGGAGGTGGGGGGATGGGAGATGTTGGGGGTATGGGGGGAGGGAGGGGTGCTGAGGTGGGTGAGATGTCCATAAAATCAACGGTGGATACAGTAGTGGGAGTGATTGTGAATATTGGAATTGTGGGTGCGGTGATAGTGGTGAAAGTGTACAGTGGTGTGTGCAATTGTGAATACGAACTTCCGGGGAGTGTGATCGGGGGGTTGAGATTTTCTGTGGCAGCGGTTAGAACTACTGTTTCAGTGGCCGTATAGACAAAGGAAGTGGAGATAGGGTGTGTGGGTTGTGTGACGGTCTGTGCTTTGGTATGGGTAGTGGACTCGGAGGCGGTGACGATCGTGGTTACACTGGTTGTGGGAGGTGAATGTGGTGGAGTTGGAGGCAAGGGTGGCAAAAGGGGTGATGTAGGTTCACTTGATACATGGGTTTCCTCAGTATCATGGACAGTGTGTGCGGTGCCCGTGGTTGTGGATGTGCCTTGTGGTTCTGATACTAGTACATTCATCTGCTTTCCTGCTCGAGGGGGGCGTCTGCCATATCTTCGTTCCGTTCTTCGTGCTTGTGCAAGGGCGGTATGCACCGTTTCAGGGATGCCTAATGCCTCAGATATCATGTCAAGGGTGGCACGGTATTGCTCGTGGACGCCTTCCTCCTCAAGGATCTGATGCATAAGGGCCTTGCCTGCTGCTAGGGACAATCTATGTTGCTCTTGAACTCTGTTCATGGTGTCATAGAGCTTTTTCAATGCTTTCGTATAAGCTTGGGCCCCTTCAAGTACCTGTAGAGCTTCTTGATCATATTCCTGCTCTTCTTCGTTTGATTGCTCCTCATGTTCCTCCACTTGTTCTCCTTCTTCTTCACCCTCTACATCGACGACATCTGGTTGTCTGGGATGGGGTTGGTCTGTAGCCGTTTGTTGCCCACTAGCTTGTTTTGCCTCAACTTCTGCATTAACAGCATCGATGATTCTGGCTACCTCCTCATCAGTTAGGTCTTCTAAAGTGAATTCGTGAGGAAACTCTAGGTCGGTTGGTACGGGTGGGAACACCAGATTAGGTCCGTCAGTGCTGTGCCTTGGTAATCTGATAGTGAAGGGTTGCACCCGCCTTGGAAGTCGTGGAGTGGTTTCTGGAGTCAATGTCGCGCCGCGGGCTTGTGCGCAGGGCATCTGAACGATGCCTCTCATTTTCTTGGATGGTGGTCCTGCGGAGGATAATCGGCGCTGAAACTCTCGTACCCTGGTCCAAATGAGTGCCCTTTGCACTGGTACATCATACGCGAGACATCTACACACAATCCTCGTCAGAGCACAGCATCCGTACAGTACAGACTTTTGTTTTTTATACCACCTTTGATGAGCCAAGTGGATTTGGTCGATAATCCAGTGGGGCATGTTGATTGTCAAATCAAAGGCATCAGCCAAGTATAAACTAAACCATATCTTTTTAGGTGGCATTGTGAACCTCTCTTGGGCGGGAAATGCAAAGTGCTGCATGACCATTCGCAAATGAATAGCGATTGTAGGCGTCATTGCCACCATGTCTTTTAACTTTGTCAGATTCCTGTTCTTCATATTGTCGGGGACCATAGTCTCTTTCTCCGTAGGAATGTGCATACCTTTCATGTCTAGAGCTTCCCTTACCAAGTTGATAGTTAATCTGAAACGCTTGAGCTCATTGCCCCTTGTGATAGATGGGAGGACAAAGGAGCTGTATCCCTTTTTGTCTTTGCTCGGAGTAAGGGTGCTAATCAAATAAGAGCATCTTAGAAAATCCGGCTTTGGCAATTGGAATTTGAAGTACTCGTAGAGTCCTGCCTTCTTCCATATAGGTTTCAATCCTTCATTATTCTGTAGTCTCTCAAATTCCCTGGTGAAAAAGTGATACCTACCCCAGCGCCCATTGAATTCTATCTCGGCCTCCCACATATAAGTGCCTTCACCTAGGGGTCCTGCCACATCACTGAACCAATGAGAGTTTTTACTGACTGGCATAGTGTGCCCTTGTGGAGGGTTCTGAACCGGTATGGCGTGTAATGCCCTCAATGCCACAGGACGTTCCTTCAATTCCTCCTCAACTGGGAGACTTTCAATGTCCACGACTTGGGGGTTGATGCCTGCCTGTGAGCTAGTTCCTGCCGTATCTGCCATGTTACTTCTTGCCTCTTGATTCTGTGAGAATATAGAAACATGTGTTATCATTGTAAAGGCCAAAATAGAACCGTTCTGTCTGTAGGGTTCGTTGCTTTGAGTAGTGTTGCTCTAATGCACCTACATGTGCTAATTGCAACCATTTAGCGTACTCATCCTCTTCTACACAACACGCCAAGATCCCTTGATCCGTGTGCTTGTACATACTTCCTGCCATGATGTGGTACTTTTGGGCTTTTACTACCTCCCTATCTTGAGTGTTTATGACTGGGTGGTTAGGCCCGTATGTCAATACTGGCACTAATGGTTTAGCCCACTGTAGCACCACCTCCAAATTAAACAAGTAAGCATCGGGAAGGTCATCTGACACTCCTTGTGGGGCTTCTCCAGAAGTGAGCCTAGAAAGATGGTCAGCTCTCAAGTGAGTCTTCCCTTTCCTTACCACAACCTCGAAATCATATTCCATTAGTAAGAGAAACCATCTTACTAATCTTCCTGTATTGCATGGCTTGTTTACGAGATATAGCAGTGCCTGATGGTCGGTAAAAAATTTAAACTTATTTGCAAGCAAATAATGTCTAAACTTTTTAACTGCATATACCATGCCTAATCCTTCTCGTTCGGTGGTGGTATAGTTTTGCTCTGCTACGTTCAACTGTCTACTCGCATAGGCAATTGGAAGATCCATATTACCTTCACCAGTAGGTTGCGCGAGTACACACCCAATAGCATAATTGGATGCATCCACATGAACATGGAAAGGCTTATTCCAATCTGGTGTGGTTAAGATTGGTGCTGAACGTAATCGCCGTTTAAGCTCATTGAAGGACTTTTCACACTCATCAGTCCACTCAAAGTTAGTCAAGAGTCCATACATGGGCTTTGCAATGACAACATACATGTGAATGAACCGGCGGTAGTAACCACAATGCCCCATGAAAGCCTGTACTTCCTTGACGTTCTTTGGCCTAGGTAACTCGGGTATGGCTCTTACTTTCTCTTCATCGGTGGATATGCCATTCTTCGACACTATGTGTCCTAAAATCTTACCTTGCCTGACCATGAAAACGCACTTTTCTGGGTTTAGGCAGACTTGATATTCTCTACATTTGTCAAAGATTTGTCTGAGTTCAGGAATATGGGTCTGTCTAATATTGGAATGAGCACAAAGATCATCAACATAGACTTCTAAATTCTTCCTCAGGAACTCCTTAAATACATGGCACATCAACCTTTGCAAGGTTGCTGGTGCATTGGTAAGCCCAAATGGCATTACTCTAAAGGCGAATATGCCCCATTCAGTGGCAAATGCCGTCTTATGCTGATCTTCTGGAGCTATGGCTACTTGATTGTAGCCCGAAAATCCATCAAGGAAGCTGTACACTTCCTTGCCTGCTACTCTTTCTAAGAGATGCTCTGTGATAGGAAGCGGATAGTTATCTCGAATTGTGGCTGCATTAACCTTCTTCAAGTTAATGCATACACGTAGCTTTCCGTTTTTCTTGGGCACCACAACGATGGGGGATACCCACTCTGTGTGCTCAATTTCATAGATGAATCCAGCTTCTACTAGTCTATCTATCTCCTCTTTGATCTTAGCAGCATAGTTATCATTATATGTATATGGCTTTTGCTTAGAGGGTTTGGCATCTGCGGTCATGGGGATAGTGTGTGAGCATATGTCAGGGTCCACTCCTTTTAAATCCTTGTAACTCCAAGCGAATACATCTCTGTATTCTCTTAGCAAGGCTATTAGCTCTTGTTCTTCCTCTTCTGTTAGGTCATGGCCTATGTACGTGCATCTCTCCTCCCCTTCTTCTATGGCTACAACTATTTTCTTGGTGGTTTCTTTGTTATCATAGGCCTCCCTTGATTGCGCCTCTCGTTTAGGCATTCTGATCATGACTCTCCTGTCATCTATCTCATATTTCTTAAAGTTTTCTGGGACCTCAAACAAAGATTCCTCCTCTTCTTGTGTGACTTCTTTCTTCTTCCTTTTCTTTCCTTCTTCCTTAGGAGTCACTTGTGTGGCTAGCCTTACATCATTTGTCAGCTCTCTGTGCCTCTGGGGTTGAAATTCTACTTCATAGAAGTATTCTTCATCTGATGCAAAAGGTGGGTCCATAATGATTGACTCTAGATCGGAGTCACTTGCATCCTCAAATGCATCAGGGCTAGGTTCACACTCTTCTAACACTGCCTCTCCCATGATTGGCTCTATGGAGAAAACTGAAATGTCATAGCCATCCTCATCACAGTGGGGTGTCCATTGTTCTTCATGGATGGCTACATCCATTGTTGCTAGGATTTCTGCCCAGCCGTGGGGTTCAAATTCTTCGTCAGGAAAGACTACAGGTGCATAGGCTGGGTCTTGAATTGATCTATGTGTTTCTTTTGCACCTATTTCTCTGGCTTCTTCTCTCTTCTCTTCTTCTACTGCTACTTTGCACATCCATAAGTGGGTGTCTTCATGCATCCATGAGGATCCTGACCCTATGGAATGCACCGATTCTGTATCATCTTTGGCTCTATGGATGGGGTTCCATTGGATAGGAGGGACATCTCTATGAGAGTAGTCTTTGAGGTTTACTTTGGTCGTGACACCTAAGTGTTGCAAGTATAAAGAATTGGATCCCCAATCCTGTACCACTTGCAACTGTCGCATAAAGGGCCTTCCCAAGATCATCTCATAGGCATGATTTTTGCTAAAATCACATATAGCAAATGTATGCTCAAGCTCGACACCACAAGTGGTGAGAGTTACTCCTTCTAACAACCCTAAGGGTCTCTCTAGATGTGTTGGAAGTCAATGTCTTTATTGGCTTATCAATTAGCTTCACTAAGCATCAAACTTCAAATCTTAGTTCTTCAACATTTTTTATAGTAGTTTTATAAACTACTCCATGGAAAGCTCACGGGCGCGACATCCATATAATAGAGTCTTTGTAGACTCTTGTACAACAAAGCAAACGGGCGACTTGGTCTAGCCCAAAGCCTTCAAAAGCTAACGCGATCTGCCCGAGTTCAATCCCCACGCTCTGCGGCAGCGAATTCGTGTTTTTTTTTTTTTTTTATATAAAGCAAATCTTCATGAAATGAACACGGACTTGCTACGGATTTCTTGTCCGTTAGCGATCGTAGCTTTTTGTTGATCGTAGATTTTTACGGTATAGCTTTTGGAGGGTTCTTGAAAACTATATAAGGAGGACATGCTCCTTGTATACTTACTCACTCAAAGATCTAGAGCTTGGAGATCTTCTTGAAGACAGAGTGTTCTCACACTCTTGAAGGAGGTGAAGTTGTGGTGAAGGAGAGGCTACTCTCATTGCAGTAGGAAGTCTTCTACGAGGTGGTGGTAACTATTTTTTGTGAGTTAACCTTGTGGTTGATTTACAATTACGTTACACTATTTTGTTAGCTTCGTTGCTTCATTCTCTTCACACACACTTAGATTATTTCGACATAATCTAAAATTTGTATCATCATCTTCTTATTCTTCCATTAGTGAGTGCACCACTTTATATGGTTGAGTAGTACTCCCATGTTGTAATTTGGACATCTATTATTTTTAGTGAAGTAAGCATCCAGCTTACGTTCTCTATCCTTGTCTCAAGATCTCTTTCTTTCTCTATCTCACTTATCATCTTGTCAATTAAGTTGTGTATGCTCAAGAGGTTTTAGTATTGGAACGATCCTGGGGCCCCAAATTCCAACACTTGGTATCAGAGCTACATAATTGACATACACACTTAAGATAAGATGAGTGAGATTAGAATTGAGATTGAAGACAAGTTAGATGGATCTTCTAATTATCCCATGTGGAGTTTCATGATGATGAACTTATTAGTGACAAAGGATTTATGGAGTATCGTCAATGGATCCTTAACAAGACCCAGACGAGAAGGCGAAGAAGGGTCTACAGAAGCTTCAAGAGGTACTGGAATTGCTATTACAGAACCAACAGAAGAAGAGGTAACCACTTCGACATCCAGAGTCACTGCTAGGTCTTTACCTAGAGTTCCTCCTACTGAAGATCAGGCAAGATGGGATGCTAGAGATGCTTTAGCACTTTCATTCATAGCAATGAGCGTCAAAAAGCATGTTCTACCACAGATCAGATCTTGCAGAAGTTCTAGTCAAGCTTGGTTAAAGCTTGAGAATCTTTTTCAGAGCAGAAATCCTGCTAGAAAAGCTCACTTGAGGAGACAACTAGCAAATACAAGGATGAAAGCTGGTGAGTCAATCCAAACCCACATTACGAGACTCGTTGACTTGAGAGATCAACTTCTAAATGTAGGAGTTGAGATATCAGATGAAGAAATGGTAAATACGCTGATTAATTCACTTCCTATTTCATATCGATCTTTCATAACCACTCTTACCCTTACCACAAGAGATAGAGAGGTTACATTTGAAGAATTAGAGTTCTTACTGATTCAAGATGAAGATCAGTTGAAGGGAATGGAAGAGAATGAAGAAGCGCTTTCATCTTCATCAAAGGGTAAGAAGAAGAAGGATAAGAAGAAGGAAAAACAATCCAAGAAGGAAAGTAGGTCCCTCTCGCCTTCTACTTCAGATTCTGTATCTACGACATCTAAAGAGAATTCTTCTAAGAAGAAGGTAAAAATATGTTCTTTTTGCAAGAAACGTGGACATATTCAGTCAGAATGTTATAAAAGGATTGCAGCAGAAAAGAAAAAGGCATCAGGTAATGTTGCAGAAGATGATAAAAAAGGGAAATCTCAAGGTGATTCTTATGCCTGTATCACTATTGAGAAAGTAGCTTTTGATCAAGCAGCTTTACAAGTTCTTTCAGCAAGTCCTTGGATATTCGACTCAGGTGCTACAAAGCATATGACAGGTTGTAGAGATGTATTTTCTTCTCTCTCCTATTCTTCAGGTAGAAGAGTTACTATTGCAGATGGCAATGATTTGGATGTTGTGGGAATAGGTACAGTAACCCTAAAGTCAAGAGAAGGTGGTAATTTTCAAATTTCAGATGTCCTTTATGTACCTGAAATGAAGATAAATCTGCTATCTATATCTGCATTTTTAAGTGATGGTTTTAAAGTTGTATTTGAGAAAGATCTTTGTAAGATCTTATCACATAAAGAAGACAAGTGTCTTTTACAAGGTAAGCATAAAGGAGGGGTCTTTGTTTTGTCAAAAATCAGTCAAGCATATGCAGTCAAATCTTCGTCACCGGTGGAAGATATGAAGCTATGGCATGAAAGATTTGGACATATCAGTTTTGGAGCTCTCAAGAATATCAAAGACAGAGGTATGGTTAAGAGTTTACCCTCATTTAAGCTACCTGATGATTCAGATATATGTGAAGGTTGTCTTGAAGGTAAGATGCATAAACTACCTTTCAAGAAACATGGTCATATTACAGCTACCAGAAAATTGCAGATTATTCATTCAGATGTGAATGGTCCTATGAGAGCAGACTCTATTCAGGGTTTCAGGTATTTTGTCCTATTTGTGGATGATTTTACAAGATACTCATGGATCTATGGTCTTAAGTCGAAGTCAGAAGTCTTTCCTATGTTCAAGAAGTTTGTAGCTATGGTTGAAAATGAAAGTCAGGAAACTGTCCAGATTCTAAGAAGTGATAGAGGTGGAGAATACTTGTCAAATGAGTTCCAGACATTTCTCGATGAGAAAGGTATTACTCGACACCTTACTATTGCTTATACTCCTCAGCAAAATGGTGTTGCAGAAAGAAAGAATAGAGTACTTGTTGAAATGATGCGGAGCATGATGGCGTCCAAGAGGCTTTCACCGAAATTCTGGTTTGATGCAGTACATACAGCTAATCACATTTTAAACAGGTCATCTACAAAAGCTTTAAAGGTAATCACACCGTATGAGGCTTATTATGGTAGAAAACCTAATGTGAGTTACTTCAAAGTGTTTGGATCACTTTCTTATGTACATGTTGAGAAAAAGGACCGAGGCAAACTAGATGTAAAGGCAAAGAAAGCTGTTTTTATCGGATATCCTGTTGAAAGCAAAGGATACAGGTTTTATGTTCCAGAGACAGGTGAAGTTATTCTTTCACGTAATGCTTATATTGCTGAAGATAAGGTTTATGATAAAGAAGCAGAAATTCCGGAGTTCATTAGTGAAAATGACTATGGAATTTTTAGAAAGATTCTGGATGTAAATGTTCAGCCATATCAGGAGGGAGTTAAACCTCAAATTCCTAGTATTCAAGAAAAAATTGAAGAAAGAGGAATTTCACAACCATCTACAAAGTCAGTTCCACAAGAGACTTTGATTCCAGAAATGGAAGAAGTTAAAGTTCCAGAAAGTCCTAGTACATCGACAGGACAAGTTCCAGAACCTGTGGAAGCTGAAAGTTCAGAAAGAGTTTCACCACTATTCAAGGATACACCTACGTGGTTATATCAGACTTGGAAAGATAGTGGTATAAAGACTTTTACTGGAAGAACAAGGAGTCAGACTAGACAACAACAACAAGATCATGTAAGAACAAGAAGTCAAACTAGACAGCAAAAAGATCATGTAAGTTTCGCTGAAGACTTCGAGATTCATGATATTTTGGCACTTACGACTGTTGAAGATGAACCTGCGTGTGTTAAAGATGCACTTAACATTCCTATTTGGAGAAAAGCTATGCAAGAAGAGATTGATTCTATTCATAAGAATCAAACTTGGCAGCTATGTGAGTTACCTGAAGGAAAGAAGGCTATAGGTGTAAAATGGATCTTCAAAATCAAAAGGAAAGCAGATGGTACTATTGATAGATACAAGGCCAGGTTGGTTGTCAAAGGATATGCACAACAAAAAGGTATTGATTATGATGAGACATTTGCTCCTACATCTAGGATAACTGTTATTAGGTCAGTACTTGCTCTAGCAGCACATTTTGGTTGGCATATATATCAGCTTGACATTAAGACAGCTTTTCTAAATGGTGATTTACACGAGGATGTGTATATTCAGCAGCCAGAAGGTTTTGAAGAGACAGGTAAAGAACACTTAGTGTGTAAGCTTATAAAAGCTTTGTATGGTTTAAAACAGGCACCTAGAGCATGGTATGAAAAGATACATACATATCTTTTATCCATTGGTTTCCATAACTCAGATGCGGCTCCAACTCTTTATGTCAAAGCTAAAACAGGTATGATGATTATAGCAATCATTTATGTGGATGATATTATAGTCACAGGTCCCAGAGATGAAGATTTGCAGATGTTCAAAGAAGAATTGAAGCAAACATTTGATGTGAATGATTTAGGCATTCTTTATTATTATCTTGGGATTCAGTTTCTGTTTCAAGATGAGTGTATCTACATGACACAGCAGAAGTACATTGAGAAACTTTTGGAAAGGTTTCAGATGGGTGATTCTAAACCTATGCAAACACCTATGGATCAGAACACGTCTTTACAAATGGTAGCAGATGCAGAGCCATTTGATGCTACTCTATATAGTCAAGCAGTAGGTTGCTTGATATATCTTTGTAATACACGACCTGATATACAGTTTGCAGTTTCTCAAGTATCAAGGTTCATGCAGAATCCGACAGTGTTACATTGGAAAGCAGTAAAGCGGATCTTTCGTTATTTGAAGGGAACTTCAAATTATGCTATGGTATTTTCGAAATCTACACATTTGTTACTAAAAGGATTTTCAGATTCTGATTGGGCAGGTGATAAAGACACAAGAAGAAGTACTAGTGGATTTTGTTTTTATCTTGGAGATTGTCTTATCTCATGGTATTCAAAGAGACAACCCACTATTGCCACTTCATCGTGTGAAGCTGAATATCGTGCAGCATTTACAGCTACTCTAGAGTCAGTATGGTTGCAGAAGATTTTCAGTTATCTTGATGTAAGAGTACATCAACCCATTCAGATATTTTCAGATAGCCAGAGTGCTATAGCTATAGCTAAGAATCCAGTGCATCATGCAAGGACAAAGCATATAGAGGTACACTACCACTATATTCGAGAGCAGATAGCTAAGAAGCACATTGAGCTGGTTTATGTTCCGTGTAGTGAGAATGTTGCAGATATTTTTACCAAAGCATTGACTAGAGATAGTCATGAGAAGATTTGCAGGTTACTGAATCTTGTACCAATATGACATTGAAGGAGGGATTGTTGGAAGTCAATGTCTTTATTGGCTTATCAATTAGCTTCACTAAGCATCAAACTTCAAATCTTAGTTCTTCAACATTTTTTATAGTAGTTTTATAAACTACTCCATGGAAAGCTCACGGGCGCGACATCCATATAATAGAGTCTTTGTAGACTCTTGTACAACAAAGCAAACGGGCGACTTGGTCTAGCCCAAAGCCTTCAAAAGCTAACGCGATCTGCCCGAGTTCAATCCCCACGCTCTGCGGCAGCGAATTCGTGTTTTTTTTTTTTTTTTTTTTTTATATAAAGCAAATCTTCATGAAATGAACACGGACTTGCTACGGATTTCTTGTCCGTTAGCGATCGTAGCTTTTTGTTGATCGTAGATTTTTACGGTATAGCTTTTGGAGGGTTCTTGAAAACTATATAAGGAGGACATGCTCCTTGTATACTTACTCACTCAAAGATCTAGAGCTTGGAGATCTTCTTGAAGACAGAGTGTTCTCACACTCTTGAAGGAGGTGAAGTTGTGGTGAAGGAGAGGCTACTCGCATTGCAGCAGGAAGTCTTCTACGAGGTGGTGGTAACTATTTTTTGTGAGTTAACCTTGTGGTTGATTTACAATTACGTTACACTATTTTGTTAGCTTCGTTGCTTCATTCTCTTCACACACACTTAGATTATTTCGACATAATCTAAAATTTGTATCATCATCTTCTTATTCTTCCATTAGTGAGTGCACCACTTTATATGGTTGAGTAGTACTCCCATGTTGTAATTTGGACATCTATTATTTTTAGTGAAGTAAGCATCCAGCTTACGTTCTCTATCCTTGTCTCAAGTTCTCTTTCTTTCTCTATCTCACTTATCATCTTGTCAATTAAGTTGTGTATGCTCAAGAGGTTTTAGTATTGGAACGATCCTGGGGCCCCAAATTCCAACAAGATGACCATCGGCCATTTGCAATTTCATCCTCGTGGGCCTGAGTGCTGGCTTGCCCCAACGCTTCCATAGGGAAGTGGTAGCAATTGCAACACCTGCGCCTGAGTCTAGAATGGCCTTGGTGGTGTATCCTTGATGGGTGATAGGAAGATATGTGTTTCCTTCTTCGCCCTCACTCATGTCTCCTATCTTGTCCAATGGTATTTCTGGCACTGTTCTCTGGGATCCTACCTGGGAACGAGGTTTCGCTATCTCTGGTACTTGTTTGGCTACATGTTTCCATAGCTCTGGCCTTACTTTGAGTAGCTCTTCTAAGGTGAGGTTGCATTGTACTCTAGTGTTTTTCACTACCTCTATGTTCCTAGGTATGACTGAGTCCTCATTTCGTACCATAACCGTGGGTGCTCTCATACAAGTAGACTTAGCTTCCCATGGGCCTGTGAAGTGGGGTAATTCTTGTAAAGAGTTAGACTCAAAGTCTAATCTTTCTTGAGATTGGGTGCTCTCCTGCTCCTCATAAATGGATGGGATGTCTTGTGGGAATTGGTCATGTGCATCATCCACCAGTTCAATGGGAGGAGGGACTTCACTCTCTTTAGCCCATTTGTCTTCTTGAATCTCGCGTAGAAATTCTGGTGTGAACCGATTCATAGAAGATGATGTGTCCGACTCTCTAGAGTTAGGCACGTAGGCTTCCTGGGGAGGTAGGCTCACATTCTTACTTGCCTTGCTGTTATTTTGAGAGGCGGATTCCTTTTCTGATTGTGCAATTAGTCTCTCTATTCTTTCTAACAATCCATCAAAGTGCAACTGTGTCTTTGCTGAACTAGAGATGTTAAATAGGCGACTGGCTTCAAACATGGTTTGAGCCAATTCCACCATCTTAGCGCAAATTTTGGTTCATTCTAGCTCTAGTTCTGCTCTAGGGTAACACTTTTCATGATCAGTTACGTTTGACCCTTCTTGGATTCTGGCCTGATATGCCTTAAGCATCATGTTTAGGTCCTCGGGAGTGGGATCTGCTAGGACTGATCCTACTCTAGGGGGTGGTGTGATTAGGTGAGGCGGGTTGGAAGGTGGTGGGTCGGATGGAGATGGGAATG
Organism: Ceratopteris richardii; assembly: GCA_020310875.1. Lineage (NCBI taxonomy): Eukaryota > Viridiplantae > Streptophyta > Polypodiopsida > Polypodiales > Pteridaceae > Ceratopteris > Ceratopteris richardii. The sequence continues at coordinate 33,425,628 of CM035427.1, forward strand.
GTGGTGGTGGGGTAGTGTGAGAGGGAGTTTGAGATGTGAGTTCCGTTATCCTGGCCTTTGTTTCTCTGAGGCTTTCCTCGAATTCACTCATCTTTTTTGCCCATTGTCTTTTCATTCTGTCACAACTATCTTTCCAAGCTCTAGTCCTTTTCTTTGTCATGCTCTCTATTTCACTAACATCTGGGCTCTTTTCCTGGCCTACCCCTTGGTTTTGCTGCAATGCTTGAGCTCTAGTGACTACCTGTACTGGTGCAGTGGAAGTGACACTTCTTGTGGAATCTACCACTAGCCCTACAACATTGATAGGAGTAATCTTTGGCATATTATTAGGATTCTTAAGGCAGTCTCGTAAGAGATGCTCCTTTCCACAATCTTGGCGGAAGCCTTGAATTGTCACTGACTGGGGTTGTGTAGGTGGAGGTAAGGGGCAATCACGGATGAGGTGATCTCCCTGACATCTGTAGCACGGTCCTCTAGGGAATGGGGGTCTTACTTGCCTAGGTTGAGGTCTAGGGTTGGGGTTTGCATACATGACGTTTGTGTAATCAGGCTCCCAACTAGGTTCATTTGGCTCTTCACTATAGTAGGACTCACCATGTTCAGGAGACTGCATGTAGTAGGCCTGGGGGCTATCAACATGTGTAGAATCGAAACTATGGTCACTCGGGTCACTTTTAGAAAGCAATGGGGTTACAGGGATTATAGCTCTGTTCAGGTTTTCTTCTGCAGCTGCATACTTTACAGGGATCACATTAGTAGGAGCAGGTGGTTGTTGTGCTAGCACTGGCTAGGGTCTTAGTTGGGCCTGATATTGTGGTTGGCAATTTTGCTGAGGCCTAGTATACTGTTGTTGTGGGTACTGATTTTGGTATCTACTTTGTTGAGGGTATGTCTGAGGGTAGGTTTGCCTAACCGCTTGCTTATTGTATGGGCAGTCTTGTGCTGAGTGATTTGTGTATCTTCGTTCTATGGTGCAGTACTGGCTGCTAGGGTTTACTTGGGGTTGAGCCATAATGGGACAGACATTCGCCATATGGTCGCCTCCACAAGTATAGCATCTTTTCACAGGGGCAAACCTTGGGATTTGTTTACTAGAGACACCTAGTTTCTGAGCTACTTTCTCTGCAAGTTCCTCAATTGATGTGGATTGCGTGGAAGAGAGGCTAGAGGCACTATCTGAATCTTTGTATATCTTGGAAAGCTCTAACTCCTCCCCTAGGTTATCCTTGATATCAATGCACATGCGTACACACTCCTCTATGGTCCTAGGGTCCTTCAATTACACATAAGATCTCAATTTGGTACTTAGCAATCCGTCCAAGAATAGAGCCACTTGCTTAGCTAGTGTGGGTAGCTCCGAAACAGGGCATCTTTCAAGATATTGCCTAAATCTTCTTCCTGCAAGTCTCACGGTTTCTTGAGGGGTCTGCTTGAAACTGTGAATCAATGAGGAGGTATTATGTCTTATGCCACTCTTAGAGAATTCAATAATCAAAGCCTCTAGGAGTTGGTCTATGCTCCTGAATTGTCTCTCATTCAATGGTTGGAACCACGTAAGGGCTGTGTTCTTAAGGGTTAGACCAAAGGCATTATATTGTGTGAATAGATCCTCCACTTGTTCTGCTCTCAAGACTTGCCTAAATTCCACCACATGATCGTATGGGTCTCCTATGCCATCGAAGTAATTTTTCATGGACTTGACTAACTGAGTTGGTCTCAAAATCCTGGTGTGTTCTCTAGGTCGTGGTAGAGGGAACTCATCCGTATTTCTTTGATTCCTGTGAGCTCTAAGTACTTCTACTCTATTTGTTTCCACCCTCGTTCTTTCTCTGCCCCCTGGGTTGGCAAAGCTTACCTCCGGTCTATCTCTACTTCTTTCTCTTTGAATTCCATGGGCTTGAGACGTTCCCGCTCCATGGTGACCATAGGACACATTCGATCTTGGTTGGGGGAAAATAAATTCACCTTTCCAAGTATAAGCATGCCTATCATTTTCTATCACCACAAAGATCCTCTCTGAAGCGTGATCTAAGTAGGTCACTCTGCCTGGGCTATCAGGATCCTTAAACTCATAGATCATGATGGTTCCTATATCAATTGGCCGATCTGTTGGAGCAAGTCTATGACAAGCCTAAGTATTGGCTTGAGTCTCACAAAGTCATTAAAGAAGCTTCAAAATGAAGACTATGTAAAGTTCACTTGTGAACTACCTCTTGTAACTTTTGAAGAGTTTACTTAATGTAAAAGTAAGAGAATCTTAAGTGGTTGAGCCCACATGATCAAGAATGGAAAGAGGAGCCACGAATTCATGATTTGTGGTAGGTAGAGAATCAAATCAATCATTGATTGATTGGAGAGTGATTGAGGGAAGTTAGCCTCCCAAACTCAACTATAAATAGATGGCAATTTTAGTCGTGGTTAGAGAGACCTATGTGAAGACCTCCAAGAGCTGAGCTTTATGCCATATCAAGGTGTGATTACAAGGCACACATATGTATCAGTAAGTCATTGTATTGTACAAGCAATATACTTTCATTTTCATGATTATTTGAGTTCATCTTTCCATGTTCTTGTGAAGTGTACTACTCACTGCCATTACTCTCAGTTTTTTCAGTCATCTTGTCAGAGTCATTTCTCAGTGTTTACTCATCCAAATTCAGTGATTGTACACTTGTTGGATTCAGCTTACTGTCTAGTATAAGCATACAAATTTTCATGATCATTGGATTCTTACATCTTGAGTTATGTTAATTTTTCTACTCACTGGTCTATTTCTGTAGCAGCCCGTGAAAATCGGGATGATGTCATCACTTGTTAAAAGTCATTCTCAGTGTGTGGTTTGTTATTTTTGATGAGCTTACTCTCTAAAGTTAGCTCTTTAAGCTACCTAGCCTTCCCCAAGAGGAATTAATCTAATTGCTGCTGTGCCCAGAGAATTATGTAAAACACTGGACAGGTGTATTAACCAAGAATAGCAAGTTTTCACCTCTGAGCTAACTCCAACTTATCTGTTTTGATCTATCTTTTTGAGAGTGATCTTCCAAGGTACATAGGGTGTCTAATTTGGCAAGCTAAAAGGGCCCACCATCTACTCCTGGAGTTCATTTGGCTAGTGTAGAGCAAAGATTTTGCAACACCTCTTCATCTTCAACACATACCTATCCATCTCTTCACAGTGGTATCAGAGCAAGGTTGGACAACATGGCAGATGGATTTCCTTCATCAATTGACAAATTAGACAGAGGTAACTACTCAGCTTGGTCATTAAGAATGGAAGCCTATCTCCAAGGTAGAAGTTTATATGGTTATGTGGCTGGAGATGAAGTTATGCCAAGTTTCAGGAACAAAAGTCAACCAACACAAGAAGAGCAAGAAAGATTGAGCACATGGTGCTCCAAGGATGCACTTGCAAGGTCTTATCTCCTCAACTCTATCTCAGATTTTTTGTTGCCTCACATTAGAAGTTGTAAGACATCTCAGGAAGTGTGGGATGCACTTGAAGCTTTCTTTTGTTCAAGTACCAAAGCTAGGAAGCATCAACTATGGCTGGAGTTCACAACTCTCAAGAAGGCTCCCAAACAAAATGTGACTGATTTTGTCACAAAGCTCAAGGACATAGCGGATCAGTTGGGAAGCATTGGAGAGGTAATAGATGAAGAGCAAATTGTAAGGCAGGTCATCAATGGCTTGAAGGCAGATGATAAGTGGGAAGCATTCACCACAGCTATGGATTTGTACATGGACATGCATGTACCTGATTTCAACACACTCATTGGACAACTACTTACTCAAGAGGCAAAGCTTATCAAAAATGGAGAAAGCTCTAAAGGTAATCAATCTTCAGCTTTATACACGGATAAAAGCAAGTCTAAAGATAACAAAGGAAAGGCAAAGAAAGTGGATGATGAAGCAGGTACATATCAAGCTAACTATGCAGGTAGAGGAAGACATGGCAGAGGTAGAGGAAGAGGAGGTAGACAAGCAGGGGGAGATCCCAAGACTCCAACTCATGTTCTATTTGTGGATTAACTAATCATACAACTGAAAATTGCTTTAGGAATTCCAGGAATCAAAGAGGCAGAGGATACAATAGAGGAAGTTATGGTTACTCAAGAGGAAGGTTCAACAACTACCATGGCAACTACAACAACTACAATCATTCAAACTATCAAGGAGGCTACAAAGGAAGGAGAGACTACAATAACTACACAGAAGACTCAAACAAAGAGGATTCATTATTGATCATGAACATGGCTATGCCACAAGGTAAATCTAATGAGCATATTTTCTACATAGATTCAGGTTGTTCAAATCATGTGGCAGGAAATGTGGCACTCCTATCAGATTTAGAAGATCCAAGGAATAAGCATGAGGTACAAACAGGAGATGATACAAAACATCCTGTGGAGAAAATAGGCAATGTCAAAGCACCTGATGGAAACATCAACCTACTCAGTAAGGTACTCTATGTCCCTACCATTACAAAGAATTTGATAAGTGTTGGGCAGATAGTAGAGAAAGGGTTGCAAGTCAGGTTCACAAAGGCAGGAGCATTTGTTGAAGATCCAAGTCAAGGATTCAGAAGAATTGCAAAAGGTGAAAAGACAGGTAGATTGTTCACATTTGAATTACAGGACACTAGAAACATTGCTCTCTTTAATTATGGTAGTCAGACACTCACAGAATTGGAAGTATGGCACAAAAGGTTAGCACATATTGGTGAAAGGTCATTAAAGCAAATCTGCAGGGACCAAAGTGTACTTGGACTTCCTAATTTGTCAAAACAACATATGATTTATAAGTGCAGTGCATGTCAATTTGGAAAGTCTCACAGGTTACCATTCATGAAGAAAGGTTATATGCATGGAGATCTCTTGGAGTTGGTTCATACAGATGTATGGGGACCTAGCAAGGAAGCTTCAATATCTGGATCAAGGTATTATGTTTCCTTTATTGATGATTGCAGCAGATGGACTATCCTATTCTTTATGAAACACAAAGATGAAGTTTTTTCATGTTTCAAAAGATATTTGGCTCTTGTGGAGAATCAAACAGGTAAATCACTAAAAAGGCTAAGGTCAGATGGAGGAGGAGAATATTTGTCCCATGAGTTTGATTCTTTTCTTCAAGAAAGAGGAATCAAAAGAGAGGTAACTACAAGGTACACTCCTGAGCAAAATGGAGTGGCAGAAAGGAGGAATAGGACAATTGTTGAAGCTGCAAGGTCTATGTTAAATGAAAAGCATTTACCTAATTACTTATGGGCTGAGGCTGTATTTACAACCACTTACTTGATTAACAGGTTGCCTTCAAAATCCCTTGATGGGATGACTCCATATGAGGCTTGGAATGGAAGAAGACCAAGCTTAGATCATTGTAAAATTTTTGGATGTATTGCTTTTGCTCATGTTCCTTCACAGGTTAGAGGCAAGATGGATCCAAAGGCAGAAAGGTGTGTATTTATTGGATATGACAACAATCAAAAGGGCTACAGGTTATACAACCCTACCAACAAAGGATTCTTGGTAAGCAGAGATGTAGTTTTTGATGAGAACAATTCATGGTATGAAGATTCATGCAGGAAGATCAATTTACCATATGATCTTGAAGAAGATTTTCCAAAGCTTGGTAGAGAACAATCAAAGATTGAAGAACAAAAGACCTCAGAGGATGATGAAGAATCTCACATGGAAAAGATCAAAGCATGGAAGTCTAAAGGTAAAGCAAAATTGCAGGAACTTGGACATGAGGCAGAATCATCACATCATGGCCTAAGAAGATCTATGAGGGAAAAGAAAAAACCAGAAAGGTATGGGTTTGACACCTCATTAGTAACTAAACATTCTATCTACATAGCACAGGACATAAACCAAGAGGAGCCATCATCATTTGAAGAGGCCAAAGCAAAAACAGAATGGAAGCATGCAATGAAGGAAGAGATTGAAGCACTTGAGGAAAACAACACTTGGGATTTGGTGCCCAAGACTTCATCCATGAAGGTAATAGGCTCAAGATGGGTCTATAAACTCAAGAAGAATTCTGATGGTTCCATTAACAGGTATAAGGCAAGGCTTGTAGCAAAAGGCTTTGCACAAACTCAGGGAATTGATTATGAGGAGACCTTCTCTCCTGTGGTAAAGATGCCTACTATTAGGGTTTTGCTTAGTATTGCCTCTTCCAAGAATTGGAAGATACTTCAACTAGATGTAAAGAATGCATTCTTGAATGGTTGGATAACAGAAGAGGTATATATGGCACAACCACCTGGTTTTGAGAGTCAAGTTTATCCTGATTATGTGTGTAAACTTAACAAAGCATTGTATGGTCTCAAGCAAGCTCCAAGAGCTTGGAATTTCAGGCTTGTTTCATTCTTGCAGGACAAAGGGTTTCAACCAAGCAAGGCAGATCCTTCACTCTTTATTAAAAAGAGTAATTCCGAGGTCATCTATCTATGTGTATATGTAGATGATATTATATTGACAGGAAATGATGCAGATGGTATGAAGAAGATCAAAGATCAGATGAGAGAAGAGTTCAAGATAAGTGATTTGGGTTCACTTACCTACTTCCTAGGTTTGGAAGTTGTCTACAAAGATCATGGTTTGTTTCTCACTCAAAGGAAGTAAATTAAGGACATGTTGGCAAAATTCAAGATGCAAGATTGTAAGATTGTAGGTACTCCAATGGAGGTTAATCACAAATTGAGCTCACATGAAGGTGAACTCATAGAGGACATCACATCATATCAAAGTCTAGTGGGTAGTCTCAACTATGCCACATTGAAAAGAGTAGATATATGTTACAGTGTGAGTGTGCTAAGCCAATTTATGCACACACCAAGGAAACCACATATGGATGCTGCCAAAAGGATACTCAAATATCTCAAAGGAACCATAAATGAAGGACTTTACTATCCTTATGTATCTGATTTAGGTTTGAAGCTATTTTCTGATGCAGATTGGGCTGGCTCCAAGGAAGATAGAAGGAGCACTTCAGGTTATCTTACCTTTGCAGGTTCAAAGCTTATTTCATGGTCATCCAAGAAGCAACCCACAGTTGCTCTCTCTTCTACTGAAGCTGAATATAGAGGTCTTGCCATAGCTACACAGGAAGCTATGTGGATGAAGACATTGTTCAAAGATCTTGGATTGGAGTTTGGAACTCCAACTATTTTTGGTGACAATATGAGTTCTATTCACTTGGCTGCTAATCCTATTTTTCATGCAAGGACTAAACATATTGAAGTTCATTATCATTATGTACGAGAGAAGATCCTAAGCAAGGAGATTCAAATATCATATGTGTCCACTCATCAACAATGTGCAGATATTCTAACTAAAGCATTGGATGGTACAAAGCTTTGCAAATTCAAGGCTATGATTGGTTTGCAGGTAATCTTGGAAGATTGAAGACCTCAAGCATACTTGGCTTGAGGGGGAGCTGTTGGAGCAAGTCTATGACAAGCTTAAGTATTGGCTTGAGTCTCACAAAGTCATTAAAGAAGCTTCAAAATGAAGACTATGTAAAGTTCACTTGTGAACTACCTCTTGTAACTTTTGAAGAGTTTACTTAATGTAAAAGTAAGAGAATCTTAAGTGGTTGAGCCCACATGATCAAGAATGGAAAGAGGAGCCACGAATTCGTGATTTGTGGTAGGTAGAGAATCAAATCAATCATTGATTGATTGGAGAGTGTTTGAGGGAAGTTAGCCTCCCAAACTCAAATATAAATAGATGGCAGTTTTAGTCGTGGTTAGAGAGACCTATGTGAAGACCTCCAAGAGCTGAGCTTTATGCCATATCAAGGTGTGATTACAAGGCACACATATGTATCAGTAATTCATTGTATTGTACAAGCAATATACTTTCATTTTCATGATTATTTGAGTTCATCTTTCCATGTTCTTGTGAAGTGTACTACTCACTGCCATTACTCTCAGTTTTTTCAGTCATCTTGTCAGAGTCATTTCTCAGTGTTTACTCATCCAAATTCAGTGATGTTAAGCTTGTTGGATTCAGCTTACTGTCTAGTATAAGCATACAAATTTTCATGATCATTGGATTCTTACATCGTGAGTTATGTTAATTTTTCTACTCACTAGTCTATTTCTGTAGCAGCCCGTGAAAATCGGGATGATGTCATCACTTGTTAAAAGTCATTCTCAGTGTGTGGTTTGTTATTTTTTATGAGATTACTCTCTAAAGTTAGCTCTTTAAGCTACCTAGCCTTCCCCAAGAGGAATTAATCTAATTGCTGCTGTGCCCAGAGAATTATGTAAAACACTGGACAGGTGTATTAACCAAGAATAGCAAGTTTTCACCTCTGAGCTAACTCCAACTTATCTGTTTTGATCTATCTTTTTGAGAGTGATCTTCCAAGGTACATAGGGTGTCTAATACATCCATTGGCAAGCTAAAAGGGCCCACCATCTACTCCTGGAGTTCATTTGGCTAGTGTAGAGCAAAGATTTTGCAACACCTCTTCATCTTCAACACATACCTATCCATCTCTTCACACGATCATATTTATACCTCCAAAAGGTTTCGTCAGTTTCTCGGTTCAGAAGCAGATCTATGCTCTTGTTGTCCTGGGGGACCCACTCTGGTGTGATAATCCTAGTGAGAACAGATTTGCCTCGAGGGGTCCTAGGTTATTCGCCCATGTTTCCCTGCTCTAGGTCACCTAAGTCCGTTTGTGGGACTACATTCCCAAATTCATCAGTCCTATCTGGATGACTGGTGACTACATATATGGTCCCTTCCTTGTCTAAGTATGCTCCATTTTTGAACTTGACAGCTGGACGCTCTAGTCCAATGGATTGGTCAGGATTCTTAATTTGTACCACAGATCTTCCTAGGCCGTCCTCATAGATGCTAGCACCTAATCGGTTGGTCCTAAGGTATTCCAGCTGCGTTTTGTATGGGCCTTCTACCCTGTGCAAGTATGGCACTCCTGAACTTCCCGTGGGTCTGTCCATGCCTTGAGACATCTCTGATTCACTAGTCTCAGAGCTAGGGTAGTGTGAGTGGTGGCTCAACTGCTGGGCCCAAGACCTAGCAGTGTGGTTGACACTAGCCTCAGAAGACCTAAGACTTTGTCTCTCTCCCTAGATGTCGCCCTGATCAAAGGTTCATAAGCCCACTTGAATAGCCCAATTTTGCCCAAGTACAACCTCCTTGCTGAGTTCTTTTGTACCACTTACTTGATTCTTTTTTAGTTGATTACCGTGTCTATGCTCTTGTCAGAAATCACGTCGTCAGGAATATTTGAGTTAGTTTTCGCACTGTAAGTTGATCATTCCACGTTAGATTCTTTTCCTTTAAGGTGATCGCATCACGAAGAGATTATGGTTAATCTTGAACTTGAGTGCATAGGTAGTCTTCAACTTGATTGATGCCTATTGTTGCCCTGACTTATTCCTAGCACTACTCGCACTTAGCCTAAGGTACGAATTGAAAAAGGTGTTGAGAATTTTCCAACCTTGAGTTTCTTTCCTTGTTTTGTTGCCCTGGTGTGCCCTGGACGCATGTTCCCAAGCTTGCACTTACTCTCGCTCGAATGCCCTCAAGTGCTCTTACTGGACCTGTAAAAGTCCCACAGTTAGCTCAAGACTTAGATTCAAATGACACAATAGACCACTTTCATGCATGTAACTCACAGACCAAATTATCCTTTGCCTTTATGGAAAACAATCCCAAGGATCCCTCAGTTTTCCTCCCTCGGGGTATGGTCAACTTCAAAATACCCTCTCTAATAATCTTGTACTCCCCACGAGCTTTCCAACAAGACAAGAATCACTGCAAACGGATTTCGTATGAGAAAGTTATGTCCATTCAGGGTTTTGGAGTTAAAACAGGGTTCAAACGGCTGATAGATCACATGATTTTTCTCAAAAACACATGTGTAGGGACCTCACAATTCACTAATGGCTTGCTAATTATGCCCAAAATTACCCCAAAGTCTAGGAATTATTAACCCTAATTTTTGGCCAAAAAGCCTATCAATCGCAATCGACAGGTCTGTCAATCACGATTGACAGAGGTGTCCGTCGGGGCCTGTCAGTCGCGATCGACAGTGTCAATCGCGATCGACAGTCTTCCCGGGTTTTCCGCCGTGATTTCAGTCAATCGGGGATGTGTCCGTCGCGATGGACACGTGGCTACACGTAAAAGTCAATCAATCGTGGAAATTCTATGGGTCGCGATGGACGGTGTCAATCGCGACTGACAGAGGTGTCGGTCGTGGCAGTGAAATGAGGGAAATGAAGGGAGGAAGGAGATATAGTCAAAAAACTGAAATTTCTGCGATGATGGAGATGGAGGTGAAAGATGTTGAGGATGATGATGGTGATGATGGTGGTGAAGTATGGTGGAGAAAAATAAGGAAAAGTAAAGAAATTACCTACAACGCCAACGTCATAACTCTACGTCTTACCATCACACGCTGTCGTAGAGTTTTATCTCTCCCTAAACAAAAGATAATTACAAGCACAAGCACGAGGAGTTTTATCTCTCCCTAAACAAAAGATAATTACAAGCACGAGCCGAGGAGTTGTATCTCTCCCTCATCAAAAGATACAAGCATGGGAGTTACAACCTACTTCCTCATCAAAAAGGTATTTATATGGGAGTTACAACCTACTTCCTCATCAAAAAGGTATTTATATGGGAGTTACAACCTACTTCCTCATCAAAAAGGTATGTATATGGGTTTTGTTTTACTTTCTTTCTTTATACAAGAAAAATTATGAATTTCATTAATGAATCAAATATTGCTTTTCTAATCAATGTTTTGAGTGGTTTAATGTAGGTCAAGCAAGAAAAGACGATTTGATAGACGCTACAAAAATTGACTTAATGTTACTTCGATTTTACAGATGGATTTTCTAAAAGACTTATTTTGAATTGAAATATTTGGTTTAAATGTGCTAATACTTATGTTTTTCACGAGTTTTTTTCCAAGATGAATTATTCTTTTCAGGTTTATAATGAAGAAAAGGAGCCATTGGTAAACCAAGTTTTTCCTCAAGCATAGGAATAACCTTTTACTTCCAGTTTTGCACCATTTTATTTAAGCTTGCATTTCAAGTATGCATTAAATTATGTGTGAACACATATTGAGTTTTTCCCTTAGGTGCACGTTCATTTGCACCAATATCAATTGTAACAGGTATTATGAAATCTGCGAGCAAATTCTAAGTATAGGAGATAGAAAACCTCTTCATCAAAAGCTCTTGCCCTTTCTGCACCATAAAGTTTTGAAAATGCACTGAAAGTATGCATAGTAGGGTCACACTACATGACCATGCATTGAGGCACAAATCGAGTAAACCCTTGCACATAAGAGTGATTGTAAGGATTTATGTAATTTCACATTGTTATGTATGTGAGTGAGAGCACCAACCTCACCATCAGAAGCCATTTTCTTTATTGATTGCACCATTAATTTTATACATGCATTTTCAAAAGTGTGCATATAAATAGGGCTAATTACACAGCCGGCATAAGGCACTTTCTTTTAAACCCATGCACATGCTATGAAGTTGATCATCAATATGCAAAATGATTTTTTAATATTGAAACAGAAAACAGGTCTCGTTTGGCGCATCCGGAGGATGCACAGGTTTGGTGGGGGTGAGTGTCGTAGAGATTCTCATCTCTACTCTTGCCTCTACTTGCATCAAATCACAACATTGTTCGGTTCTCGCTTCCCCATTCAAATGATGAAGAAGACATTACACGCATAGTGGATCGAATATGCAGATTCAGATGGTGATGGAAGGAATGGGTGATCTTTTGACCAACGGCAAGGTTTATTAATTGTGGTCACATTACACATGTAAATAGTAGAACATGTGGAAATAGATGATTAAATATTGGAGAATTAGCCATTGAAAATCGTTTTGTTTTGGTTATCACTACTTTAACCATTAAAGTGAACGCTTCACGTTAGAAAGGGCGACGCGTGGAGAGAAACGAAAGGCATGTGTAAAGGGACTAAAGGGTGGTAGAGAGGAAAAAGAAGGGATCGCTACAGAGCAAAAGAGGGGCGCAACTCTGAGGGACAGGCACGAATGATCGAAAGGGGGGCCTGGAGAAGTAGGCATCATTAAAACATTACTACTGCTGAAGATTGAGAAGAGCAATGGGGAAAGAGAGGCAAGTCACCCGCGGTAGGACATCTGTTCTATTCTGAGAAAAAGGAAGAAAGTACGATCAGTTGGAGGGAGCAAAAGGGGGGCCAACGCAGGGAATATCTGGGGGACAATTTACGGAGGGATTCATCGAGCATATCTGGGGGCACAGGATCGAAGAAGGAGATACGCTACTGAAGAGGCAGATTTGGGCAGAAGTTACGCATGCTGGAAAGGGAGGAAGAACAGCCTTGCCTCTCCCGTCGGTACAGGGGATCTTCTGGTACATTTCTGCACCATCCTCCTCCAATGTAAGGCGGTGCAATGGATCAGCAATAAAGCAGAAACGAACATAAAGTAGCGGAGGCTAAATGCCTTCATCAAGAATGTTTGCGCCAGCCAACACTTCAGTTATTGTATACGAATCTTATTACAAATATGTGATCACTATTTGATGGGTTCTCAATTTTCCTATAGAAAAAGTGAGAGATACAAAGCAGAAGGTGATGCGCAGAGATTTCGAATTCTAAATCTGGATTTGATTGAAGAACAGAGATGAAAAGTTAGCATTATGCTGGGCATACTTAGCGCAGTATTACATAGAGTACAATTATTCAAAGTTGAAGTGCTACATAACTGATTATTGACGCTAGAAACTGGAGAACGTAGGTTTATTTGTGAATCCTTATTCTACCATAAGTGAGGAAAGAGACGAATTCAGGGCAGATGGTGTTTTTGGGGCATAAGTGCAGCCTGTTCTGGAGGGAAGAATGAAGAGAGAAGATCGAGAGGCATTGCGCATGCATATGATCCAGAAGGAGGCGCAAAATTCTACTGAAAGAGGAGGCCAACGACATGCACAATTCGGTATCTTTGTTCGAGGCTAATTCATCAGAGAAATCTGGCAGACGGACAAGGAGAGAACGCAGCTTTGCGTGAGATCGCAGATGTTTGGAAAGCTCATCATTAGCGGAGACAGAGAGGATTCATGCTGATGTTCTGATGCGTTCATGACCATGCTGAACTTGTCGGAGTTTGGTGCAGAAGATCTACTTTGAGGAACTGAATGTGTGAGCAGTCAAATGCAATAGATCGCGCAAAGGATCGAACACCATTCATGACAACTTTTTCTGGCAATATTTGAGCAAACAGAAATTGAGCGATAATATCGATGCAGATAAGTATTTATTTTTTGTATTGATCTTGAACAAATATTCAATTTAACTGATATAGTGTGAAGAAATGTTTAACATGATTCTGCGCAACTGTTAGAAGTCATTATAATGAAATTTGCACCTCTGAATTCCAATCGAGTTTTCTGTAATCCACGAATATTCTGCATTATATTAGCCTGAAGGACGTTTTTTGCTCTTATTTAATATAAGCGTTGCTATACATTTCCCTACTTTGGGAATACTGGGTAATGTAAATTTATGTCACTTTACTTTTCTTAAGATGGACAACGTTTTGCTTTGCTTTTCGAACACGAATATGTGACGTCTTTCTATATCCAAGTGAAGAGATTTTGTTTCAGCCAGGGACAAATATTAATGATTGTTTGTTGTCACTGCACAGAGTTTAACATCTGAATTATTTTTTTTGAATGTTGAAAAGGATCAGAACTTCTCATAGAGGTTAACTCGTACAATGATTTTCTTGTATCAATTGGCTGAAACTTTAAACCTAGCGACACAACTGAATTGAGCAGTTAAAATGATGAAGGTTAATAGTGATGATGACTAAATCAGCGCATACTTTGACTATATATCATGCTTCTACAGTTAAACAAATTAATGAATCTCCTGCTTGAGTGACAGGTTTTGTTTTAATTTTGTTTTCTTTTTTTACGTGATCTGTGATTGCAATCTTTCGTCATCTCGAAAACATAGAACGATTGAATCACCATCTCCATTTGATGCTTTGATTTCATTGGTTTTTTTTATATGCTTGCTCCTATAGCTGTTGTGCGCCAAATTTACACTATAGCGCTGACTGTAGAATTCCATATTTCAATTTAGCTACGGTGCTGCGAAAACTTCCAAAATTGTCTAAAATCCAGTTAACACTGATGCGCTATTTAATGACGATTACAAACCTTTTGAATATGACATTGATTGTTTAGTTTATCAAATAACAAAACATTAATTTTAAAACATGCTCTCACCGTCTCAGCGTGGATAAAAGTTGAGTTTCCATCAATCTTGTTTGTGTGTTAAGTATATGAGTAAACGAGTATGAATATTGTGGAGAAATAATATAAGGCCAAATAAGATCCTTGTACTCAAATAAATTGTTAATTATATATGCTTAAAATGAGATGATGGACTATTACGATGTGATTTATTGCATCTCGTCTTAATATTGCATTTGTTCTGATTGGTCTTTGGGATTCGCACACCTATTATGAATAAGATGATGACGTTATAGCTAAAGATGATAGATTCAAGGTGTTTCAATTGCACTACTAATTATTTCTTTGAATTTCAAGTCACCTGAGCTCGCTACAGACACCCCGCGTGTGCCGTATTTTCGGCGGTTGGTTTGATCAACCAACCGTCGCTTCGCGCCGACAAATTGGTGAACCCGACGTGAACAAACGGCGATGCAGCTCAGGTATCAATTTTAAATTTTGCTTGCATATGCATACATCGACAGGTTGAATTGCAGAAGCTTCTTCATCCGTGGGAGCTGTGGCTGTGTCGTTGGAACCTTGCACTTTTCTAGGTGTTGAGGGTTGTTCCCTAGGGACCTGAGCGCCTCCACGAAGAGTGGCAAGTAGCTACCCTCATCGCGCCACCCCTCTCATCCACATTAGAAGGAGGAACGTTTGCACAATCATCTATTATCAATTGATGTATTAGATTTTCACACAGTCACTTTTTGAGCCTCTTCTTCGATTCAGATTGCAGGTATTGACCTATCCTCTAAGACTTCTTGTTTCTCTAATCTCAATGGGTAAAAAGAAAGCAGTTCATTTAAACACACATGAAAAGAACTCTACTATGGAGGGTTCAATGAAGAATGCAAATTCAGGACTTGAAACACAACTCAAAGATTTAGAGGATAAGCTAAACTTGTCAAATCAAGCAAAATTTAAAGAAGTATTTCTGTTAATTGACAAGTTAAGTGAATTTACAAATTCAAATAGTGTGAGGTGTGGAATTTTACAAGAAATTGTTAAAACATTAAAGATCCAAATAGATAATTTGACCAAAAAAGTCAATGAAGTCCCTAAATGCAAATGTAATGAACATGAAATGCAAAGTTTATCTCCAAAATTGCCTAATGAAACCCATATGAATGAGTTTAGGAAATCCACCTTTAGGGCTATGAATAGGAAAATATATCCCTTAAGATGCTTTTGGTGTGACGAACTAGGTCATAGGTACGAGGATTGTGTTGCTTTTAGTAATGCATGTCAAAATCACTTAGTCATTTCACATAACCTGAAGATTTGTGATTATCAAACACAACTACCTTTGAAATTAAACTTAGGTGGAGGAGGGATGATAGACTATTATGATCAAACAAAATTGAGTCCTAAAACCAAACTTCAAAAACAATGGAAACCGAAGAGTCATAATGAGAAAAGTAATGTATGTCAATTACATTCTATGAACAAGGTTGTGAATGAACATAAATGCTTGGACAATGATCAAAACCTTCTTACACCTAAATCTATGAGTAACATTGATATTCAAACTACATTTAAGGATCAAGATACATGGAATAAGGTTAAGAAAGAAGAAGATGTAAGGATAAAAGATGATGAAAATGAACAATCAATTAATGGAAATGAAGACATATATGTGGATAAAACAGAACCTAAAGTCAAAGAAAATGACAATAAATGTGATCAAACTAAAACTGATAAAAGAAGAGTACAAACATCTGAAGATGAAAATCTTCACATTCCATTAGAACATGACAAGAATATGGGAAAATGGGTACAAGAAGCCATATGGAAGATTGAAAATAATATTCAAAACTCATCTAAAGTTACGAAAAAGGAGAAGAAGTTACGAGAGACAGTTTTATTGTGATGGAATTGTTTATTGAAGATAAAACTTTTCAATTTTTGATATTGCAGGTATGATGCTTTTCTAAAAGTTGAGAAACAAATACCTAAATTGTTTTGTTTTATGAAGTTTTATGCTTGGAAAAGCTAGCTTATGATGAAGTTTTACATTATGCTTATGATTTTCTTTCTTTCATAAATAGGAAGAAATCTATTATGATGAACAATTATGAAGAACATTATGATAATGAAATGATGAATATTTTGATCAAATTGATTTTGTTTACAACAAATATGATGATTATATTAAACTATGAACATTATGATTTTTTCTAAAATTCATGAATTTTGTTTCAAAGGTTGAAAAAACTAAAGTGAAATTTATGAATTTATGATAATGATTTTCTTATGATGAAATTTGTGACATGATGAAGCACGAGCACGAGGAGTTCTATCTCTCCCTAAACAAAAGATAATTACAAGCACGAGCACGAGGAGTTTTATCTCTCCCTAAACAAAAGATAATTACAAGCACAAGCACGAGGAGTTTTATCTCTCCCTAAACAAAAGATAATTACAAGCACGAGCCGAGGAGTTGTATCTCTCCCTCATCAAAAGATACAAGCATGGGAGTTACAACCTACTTCCTCATCAAAAAGGTATTTATATGGGAGTTACAACCTAGTTCCTCATCAAAAAGGTATTTATATGGGAGTTACAACCTACTTCCTCATCAAAAAGGTATGTATATGGGTTTTGTTTTACTTTCTTTCTTTATACAAGAAAAATTATGAATTTCATTAATGAATCAAATATTGCTTTTCTAATCAATGTTTTGAGTGGTTTAATGCAAGTCAAGCAAGAAAAGACGATTTGATAGACGCTACAAAAATTGACTTAATGTTACTTCGATTTTACAGATGGATTTTCTAAAAGACTTATTTTGAATTGAAATATTTGGTTTAAATGTGCTAATACTTATGTTTTTCACGAGTTTTTTTCCAAGATGAATTATTCTTTTCAGGTTTATAATGAAGAAAAGGAGCCATTGGTAAACCAAGTTTTTCCTCAAGCATAGGAATAACCTTTTACTTCCAGTTTTGCACCATTTTATTTAAGCTTGCATTTCAAGTATGCATTAAATTATGTATGAACACATATTGAGTTTTGCCCTTAGGTGCACGTTCATTTGCACCAATATCAATTGTAACAGGTATTATGAAATCTGCGAGCAAATTCTAAGTATAGGAGATAGAAAACCTCTTCATCAAAAGCTCTTGCCCTTTCTGCACCATAAAGTTTTGAAAATGCACTGAAAGTATGCATAGTAGGGTCACACTACATGACCATGCATTGAGGCACAAATCGAGTAAACCCTTGCACATAAGAGTGATTGTAAGGATTTATGTAATTTCACATTGTTATGTATGTGAGTGAGAGCACCAACCTCACCATCAGAAGCCATTTTCTTTATTGATTGCACCATTAATTTTATACATGCATTTTCAAAAGTGTGCATATAAATAGGGCTAATTACACAGCCGCCATAAGGCACTTTCTTTTAAACCCATGCACATGCTATGAAGTTGATCATCAATATGCAAAATGATTTTTTAATATTGAAACAGAAAACAGGTCTTGTTTGGCGCATCCGGAGGATGCACAGGTTTGGTGGGGGTGAGTGTCGTAGAGATTCTCATCTCTACTCTTGCGTCTACTTGCATCAAATCACAACATTGTTCGGTTCTCGCTTCCCCATTCAAATGATGAAGAAGACATTACACGCATAGTGGATCGAATATGCAGATTCAGATGGTGATGGAAGGAATGGGTGATCTTTTGACCAACGGCAAGGTTTATTAATTGTGGTCACATTACACATGTAAATAGTAGAACATGTGGAAATAGATGATTAAATATTGGAGAATCAGCCATTGAAAATCGTTTTGTTTTGGTTATCACTACGTTAACCATTAAAGTGAATGCTTCACGTTAGAAAGGGCGACGCGTGGAGAGAAAAGAAAGGCATGTGTAAAGGGACTAAAGGGTGGTAGAGAGGAAAAAGAAGGGATCGCTATAGAGCAAAAGAGGGGCGCAACTCTGAGGGACAGTCACGAATGATCGAAAGGGGGGCCTCGAGAAGTGGGCATCATTAAAACATTACTACTGCTGAAGATTGAGAAGAGCAATGGGGAAAGAGAGGCAAGTCACCCGCGGTAGGACATCTGTTCTATTCTGAGAAAAAGGAAGAAAGTACGATCAGTTGGAGGGAGCAAAAGGGGGGCCAACGCAGGGAATATCTGGGGGAAAATTTACGGAGGGATTCATCGAGCATATCTGGGGGCACAGGATCGAAGAAGGAGATACGCTGCTGAAGAGGCAGATTTGGGCAGAAGTTACGCATGCTGGAAAGGGAGGAAGAACAGCCTTGCCTCTCCCGTCGGTACAGGGGATCTTCTGGTACATTTCTGCGCCATCCTCCTCCAATGTAAGGCGGTGCAATGGATCAGCAATAAAGCAGAAACGAACATAAAGTAGCGGAGGCTAAATGCCTTCATCAAGAATGTTTGCGCCAGCCAACACTTCAGTTATTGTATACGAATCTTATTACAAATATGTGATCACTATTTGATGGGTTCTCAGTTTTCTTATAGAAAAAGTGAGAGATACAAAGCAGAAGGTGATGCGCAGAGATTTCGAATTCTAAATCTGGATTTGATTGAAGAACAGAGATGAAAAGTTAGCATTATGCTGGGCATACTTAGCACAGTATTACATAGAGTACAATTATTCAAAGTTGAAGTGCTACATAACTGATTATTGACGCTAGAAACTAGAGAACGTAGGTTTATTTGTGAATCCTTATTCTACCATAAGTGAGGAAAGAGACGAATTCAGGGCAGATGGTGTTTTTGGGGCATAAGTGCAGCCTGTTCTGGAGGGAAGAATGAAGACAGAAGATCGAGAGGCATTGCGCATGCATATGATCCAGAAGGAGGCGCAAAATTCTACTGAAAGAGGAGGCCAACGACATGCACAATTCGGTATCTTTGTTCGAGGCTAATTCATCAGAGAAATCTGGCAGACGGACAAGGAGAGAACGCAGCTTTGCGTGAGATCGCAGATGTTTGGAAAGCTCATCATTAGCGGAGACAGAGAGGATTCATGCTGATGTTCTGATGCGTTCATGACCATGCTGAACTTGTCGGAGTTTGGTGCAGAAGATCTACTTTGAGGAACTGAATGTGTGAGCAGTCAAATGCAATAGATCGTGCAAAGGATCGAACACCATTCATGACAACTTTTTCTGGCAATATTTGAGCAAACAAAAATTGAGCGATAATATCGATGCAGATAAGTATTTATTTTTTGTATTGATCTTGAACAAATATTCAATTTAACTGATATAGTGTGAAGAAATGTTTAACATGATTCTGCGCAACTGTTAGAAGTCATTATAATGAAATTTGCACCTCTGAATTCCAATCGAGTTTTCTGTAATCCACGAATATTCTGCATTATATTAGCCTGAAGGACGTTTTTTGCTCTTATTTAATATAAGCGTTGCTATACATTTCCCTACTTTGGGAATACTGGGTAATGTAAATTTATGTCACTTTACTTTTCTTAAGATGGACAACGTTTTGCTTTGCTTTTCGAACACGAATATGTGACGTCTTTCTATATCCAAGTGAAGAGATTTTGTTTCAGCCAAGGACAAATATTAATGATTGTTTGTTGTCACTGCATAGAGTTTAACATCTGAATTATTTTTTTTGAATGTTGAAAAGGATCAGAACCTCTCATAGAGGTTAACTCGTACAATGATTTTCTTGTATCAATTGGCTGAAACTTTAAACCTAGCGACACAACTGAATTGAGCAGTTAAAATGATGAAGGTTAATAGTGATGATGACTAAATCAGCGCATACTTTGACTATATATCATGCTTCTACAGTTAAACAAATTAATGAATCTTCTGCTTGAGTGACAGGTTTTGTTTTAATTTTGCTTTCTTTTTTTACGTGATCTGTGATTGCAATCTTTCGTCATCTCGAAAACATAGAACGATTGAATCACCATCTCCATTTGATGCTTTGATTTCATTGGTTTTTTTTATATGCTTGCTCCTATAGCTGTTGTGCGCCAAATTTACACTATAGCGCTGACTATAGAATTCCATATTTCAATTTAGCTACGGTGCTGCGAAAACTTCCAAAATTGTCTAAAATCCAGTTAACACTGATGCGCTATTTAATGAGGATTACAAACCTTTTGAATATGACATTGATTGTTTAGTTTATCAAATAACAAAACATTAATTTTAAAACATGCTCTCACCGTCTCAGCGTGGATAAAAGTTGAGTTTCCATCAATCTTGATTGTGTGTTAAGTATATGAGTAAACGAGTATGAATATTGTGGAGAAATAATATAAGGCCAAATAAGATCCTTGTACTCAAATAAATTGTTAATTATATATGCTTAAAATGAGATGATGGACTATTACGATGTGATTTATTGCATCTCGTCTTAATATTGCATTTGTTCTGATTGGTCTTCGGGATTCGCACACCTATTATGAATAAGATGATGACGTTATAGCTAAAGATGATAGATTCAAGGTGTTTCAATTGCACTACTAATTATTTCTTTGAATTTCAAGTCACCTGAGCTCGCTACAGACACCCCGCATGTGCCGTATTTTCGGCGGTTGGTTTGATCAACCGACCGTCGCTTTCGCGCCGACAAATTGGTGAACCCGACGTGAACAAACGACGATGCAGCTCAGGTATCAATTTTAAATTTTGCTTGCATATGCATACATCGACAGGTTGAATTGCAAAAGCTTCTTCATCCGTGGGAGCTGTGGCTGTGTCGTTGGAACCTTGCACTTTTCTAGGTGTTGAGGGTTGTTCCCTAGGGACCTGAGCGCCTCCAACAAGAGTGGCAAGTAGCTACCCTCATCTCGCCACCCCTCTCATCCACATTAGAAGGAGGAACGTTTGCACAATCATCTATTATCAATTGATGTATTAGATTTTCACACAGTCACTTTTTGAGCCTCTTCTTCGATTCAGATTGCAGGTATTGACCTATCCTCTAAGACTTCTTGTTTCTCTAATCTCAATGGGTAAAAAGAAAGCAGTTCATTTAAACACACATGAAAAGAACTCTACTATGGAGGGTTCAATGAAGAATGCAAATTCGGGACTTGAAACACAACTCAAAGATTTAGAGGATAAGCTAAACTTGTCAAATCAAGCAAAATTTAAAGAAGTATTTCTGTTAATTGACAAGTTAAGTGAATTTTCAAATTCAAATAGTGTGATGTGTGGAATTTTACAAGAAATTGTTAAAACATTAAAGATCCAAATAGATAATTTGACCAAAAAAGTCAATGAAGTCCCTAAATGCAAATGTAATGAACATGAAATGCAAAGTTTATCTCCAAAATTGCCTAATGAAACCCATATGAATGAGTTTAGGAAATCCACCTTTAGGGCTATGAATAGGAAAATATATCCCTTAAGATGCTTTTGGTGTGACCAACTAGGTCATAGGTACGAGGATTGTGTTGCTTTTAGTAATGCATGTCAAAATCACTTAGTCATTTCACATAACCTAAAGATTTGTGATTATCAAACACAGCTACCTTTGAAATTAAACTTAGGTCGAGGAGGGATGATAGACTATTATGATCAAACAAAATTGAGTCCTAAAACCAAACTTCAAAAACAATGGAAACCGAAGAGTCATAATGAGAAAAGTAATGTATGTCAATTACATTCTATGAACAAGGTTGTGAATAAACATAAATGCTTGGACAATGATCAAAACCTTCTTACACCTAAATCTATGAGTAACATTGATATTCAAACTACATTTAAGGATCAAGATACATGGAATAAGGTTAAGAAAGAAGAAGATGTAAGGATAAAAGATGATGAAAATGAACAATCAATTAATGGAAATGAAGACATATATGTGGATAAAACAGAACCTAAAGTCAAAGAAAATGACAATAAATGTGATCAAACTAAAACTGATAAAAGAAGAGTACAAACATCTGAAGATGAAAATCTTCACATTCCATTAGAACATGACAAGAATATGGGAAAATGGGTACAAGAAGCCATATGGAAGATTGAAAATAATATTCAAAACTCATCTAAAGTTAAGAAAAAGGAGAAGAAGTTACGAGAAACAGTTTCATTGTGATAGAATTGTTTATTGAAGATAAAACTTTTCAATTTTTGATATTGCAGGTATGATGCTTTTCTAAAAGTTGAGAAACAAATACCTAAATTGTTTTGTTTTATGAAGTTTTATGCTTGGAAAAGCTAGCTTATGATGAAGTTTTACATTATGCTTATGATTTTCTTTCTTTCATAAATAGGAAGAAATCTATTATGATGAACAATTATGAAGAACATTATGATAATGAAATGATGAATATTTTGATCAAATTGATTTTGTTTACAACAAATATGATGATTATATTAAACTATGAACATTAGGATTTTTTCTAAAATTCATGAATTTTGTTTCAAAGGTTGAAAAAGCTAAAGTGAAATTTATGAATTTATGATAATGATTTTCTTATGATGAAATTTGTGACATGATGAAGCACGAGCACGAGGAGTTTTATCTCTCCCTAAACAAAAGATAATTACAAGCACGAGCACGAGGAGTTTTATCTCTCCCTAAACAAAAGATAATTACAAGCACAAGCACGAGGAGTTTTATCTCTCCCTAAACAAAAGATAATTACAAGCACGAGCCGAGGAGTTGTATCTCTCCCTCATCAAAAGATACAAGCATGGGAGTTACAACCTACTTCCTCATCAAAAAGGTATTTATATGGGAGTCTCAACCTACTTCCTCATCAAAAAGGTATTTATATGGGAGTTACAACCTACTTCCTCATCAAAAAGGTATGTATATGGGTTTTGTTTTACTTTCTTTCTTTATACAAGAAAAATTATGAATTTCATTAATGAATCAAATATTGCTTTTCTAATCAATGTTTTGAGTGGTTTAATGCAAGTCAAGCAAGAAAAGACGATTTGATAGACGCTACAAAAATTGACTTAATGTTACTTCGATTTTACAGATGGATTTTCTAAAAGACTTATTTTGAATTGAAATATTTGGTTTAAATGTGCTAATACTTATGTTTTTCACGAGTTTTTTTCCAAGATGAATTATTCTTTTCAGGTTTATAATGAAGAAAAGGAGCCATTGGTAAACCAAGTTTTTCCTCAAGCATAGGAATAACCTTTTACTTCCAGTTTTGCACCATTTTATTTAAGCTTGCATTTCAAGTATGCATTAAATTATGTATGAACACATATTGAGTTTTGCCCTTAGGTGCACGTTCATTTGCACCAATATCAATTGTAACAGGTATTATGAAATCTGCGAGCAAATTCTAAGTATAGGAGATAGAAAACCTCTTCATCAAAAGCTCTTGCCCTTTCTGCACCATAAAGTTTTGAAAATGCACTGAAAGTATGCATAGTAGGGTCACACTACATGACCATGCATTGAGGCACAAATCGAGTAAACCCTTGCACATAAGAGTGATTGTAAGGATTTATGTAATTTCACATTGTTATGTATGTGAGTGAGAGCACCAACCTCACCATCAGAAGCCATTTTCTTTATTGATTGCACCATTAATTTTATACATGCAATTTCAAAAGTGTGCATATAAATAGGGCTAATTACACAGCCGCCATAAGGCACTTTCTTTTAAACCCATGCACATGCTATGAAGTTGATCATCAATATGCAAAATGATTTTTTAATATTGAAACAGAAAACAGGTCTTGTTTGGCGCATCCGGAGGATGCACAGGTTTGGTGGGGGTGAGTGTCGTAGAGATTCTCATCTCTACTCTTGCGTCTACTTGCATCAAATCACAACATTGTTCGGTTCTCGCTTCCCCATTCAAATGATGAAGAAGACATTACACGCATAGTGGATCGAATATGCAGATTCAGATGGTGATGGAAGGTATGGGTGATCTTTTGACCAACGGCACGGTTTATTAATTGTGGTCACATTACACATGTAAATAGTAGAACATGTGGAAATAGATGATTAAATATTGGAGAATCAGCCATTGAAAATCGTTTTGTTTTGGTTATCACTACGTTAACCATTAAAGTGAACGCTTCACGTTAGAAAGGGCGACGCGTGGAGAGAAAAGAAAGGCATGTGTAAAGGGACTAAAGGGTGGTAGAGAGGAAAAAGAAGGGATCGCTATAGAGCAAAAGAGGGGCGCAACTCTGAGGGACAGTCACGAATGATCGAAAGGGGGGCCTGGAGAAGTGGGCATCATTAAAACATTACTACTGCTGAAGATTGAGAAGAGCAATGGGGAAAGAGAGGCAAGTCACCCGCGGTAGGACATCTGTTCTATTCTGAGAAAAAGGAAGAAAGTACGATCAGTTGGAGGGAGCAAAAGGGGGGCCAACGTAGGGAATATCTGGGGGACAATTTACGGAGGGATTCATCGAGCATATCTGGGGGCACAGGATCGAAGAAGGAGATACGCTGCTGAAGAGGCAGATTTGGGCAGAAGTTACGCATGCTGGAAAGGGAGGAAGAACAGCCTTGCCTCTCCCGTCGGTACAGGGGATCTTCTGGTACATTTCTGCGCCATCCTCCTCCAATGTAAGGCGGTGCAATGGATCAGCAATAAAGCAGAAACGAACATAAAGTAGCGGAGGCTAAATGCCTTCATCAAGAATGTTTGCGCCGGCCAACACTTCAGTTATTGTATACGAATCTTATTACAAATATGTGATCTCTATTTGATGGGTTCTCAGATTTCCTATAGAAAAAGTGAGAGATACAAAGCAGAAGGTGATGCGCAGAGATTTCGAATTCTAAATCTGGATTTGATTGAAGAACAGAGATGAAAAGTTAGCATTATGCTCGGCATACTTAGCGCAGTATTACATAGAGTACAATTATTCAAAGTTGAAGTGCTACATAACTGATTATTGACGCTAGAAACTGGAGAACATAGGTTTATTTGTGAATCCTTATTCTACCATAAGTGAGGAAAGAGACGAATTCAGGGCAGATGGTGTTTTTGGGGCATAAGTGCAGCCTGTTCTGGAGGGAAGAATGAAGAGAGAAGATCGAGAGGCATTGCGCATGCATATGATCCAGAAGGAGGCGCAAAATTCTACTGAAAGAGGAGGCCAACGACATGCACAATTCGGTGTCTTTGTTCGAGGCTAATTCATCAGAGAAATCTGGCAGACGGACAAGGAGAGAACGCAGCTTTGCGTGAGATCGCAGATGTTTGGAAAGCTCATCATTAGCGGAGACAGAGAGGATTCATGCTGATGTTCTGATGCGTTCATGACCATGCTGAACTTGTCGGAGTTTGGTGCAGAAGATCTACTTTGAGGAACTGAATGTGTGAGCAGTCAAATGCAATAGATCGCGCAAAGGATCGAACACCATTCATGACAACTTTTTCTGGCAATATTTGAGCAAACAGAAATTGAGCGATAATATCGATGCAGATAAGTATTTATTTTTTGTATTGATCTTGAACAAATATTCAATTTAACTGATATAGTGTGAAGAAATGTTTAACATGATTCTGCGCAACTGTTAGAAGTCATTATAATGAAATTTGCACCTCTGAATTCCAATCGAGTTTTCTGTAATCCACGAATATTCTGCATTATATTAGCCTGAAGGACGTTTTTTGCTCTTATTTAATATAAGCGTTGCTATACATTTCCCTACTTTGGGAATACTGGGTAATGTAAATTTATGTCACTTTACTTTTCTTAAGATGGACAACGTTTTGCTTTGCTTTTCGAACACGAATATGTGACGTCTTTCTATATCCAAGTGAAGAGATTTTGTTTCAGCCAGGGACAAATATTAATGATTGTTTGTTGTCACTGCACAGAGTTTAACATCTGAATTATTTCTTTTGAATGTCGAAAAGGATCAGAACTTCTCATAGAGGTTAACTCGTACAATGATTTTCTTGTATCAATTGGCTGAAACTTTAAACCTAACGACACAACTGAATTGAGCAGTTAAAATGATGAAGGTTAATAGTGATGATGACTAAATCAGCGCATACTTTGACTATATATCATGCTTCTACAGTTAAACAAATTAATGAATCTCCTGCTTGAGTGACAGGTTTTGTTTTAATTTTGTTTTCTTTTTTTACGTGATCTGTGATTGCAATCTTTCGTCATCTCGAAAACATAGAACGATTGAATCACCATCTCCATTTGATGCTTTGATTTCATTGGTTTTCCTTATATGCTTGCTCCTATAGCTGTTGTGCGCCAAATTTACACTATAGCGCTGACTGTAGAATTCCATATTTCAATTTAGCTACGGTGCTCCGAAAACTTCCAAAATTGTCTAAAATCCAGTTAACACTGATGCGCTATTTAATGACGATTACAAACCTTTTGAATATGACATTGATTGTTTAGTTTATCAAATAACAAAACATTAATTTTAAAACATGCTCTCACCGTCTCAGCGTGGATAAAAGTTGAGTTTCCATCAATCTTGATTGTGTGTTAAGTATATGAGTAAAGGAGTATGAATATT
This sequence comes from Ceratopteris richardii, assembly GCA_020310875.1. NCBI lineage: Eukaryota > Viridiplantae > Streptophyta > Polypodiopsida > Polypodiales > Pteridaceae > Ceratopteris > Ceratopteris richardii. The sequence goes on from CM035427.1 coordinate 33,452,395, forward strand.
GTGGACAAATAATATAAGGCCAAATAAGATCCTTGTACTCAAATAAATTGTTAATTATATATGCTTAAAATGAGATGATGGACTATTACGATGTGATTTATTGCATCTCGTCTTAATATTGCATTTGTTCTGATTGGTCTTCGGGATTCGCACACCTATTATGAATAAGATGATGACGTTATAGCTAAAGATGATAGATTCAAGGTGTTTCAATTGCACTACTAATTATTTCTTTGAATTTCAAGTCACCTGAGCTCGCTACAGACACCCCGCGTGTGCCGTATTTTCGGCGGTTGGTTTGATCAACCGACCGTCGCTTTCGCGCCGACAAATTGGTGAACCCGACGTGAACAAACGGCGATGCAGCTCAGGTATCAATTTTAAATTTTGCTTGCATATGCATACATCGACAGGTTGAATTGCATAAGCTTCTTCATCCGTGGGAGCTGTGGCTGTGTCGTTGGAACCTTGCACTTTTCTAGGTGTTGAGGGTTGTTCCCTAGGGACCTGAGCGCCTCCACGAAGAGTGGCAAGTAGCTACCCTCATCTCGCCACCCCTCTCATCCACATTAGAAGGAGGAACGTTTGCACAATCATCTATTATCAATTGATGTATTAGATTTTCACACAGTCACTTTTTGAGCCTCTTCTTCGATTCAGATTGCAGGTATTGACCTATCCTCTAAGACTTCTTGTTTCTCTAATCTCAATGGGTAAAAAGAAAGCAGTTCATTTAAACACACATGAAAAGAACTCTACTATGGAGGGTTCAATGAAGAATGCAAATTCGGGACTTGAAACACAACTCAAAGATTTAGAGGATAAGCTAAACTTGTCAAATCAAGCAAAATTTAAAGAAGTATTTCTGTTAATTGACAAGTTAAGTGAATTTTCAAATTCAAATAGTGTGATGTGTGGAATTTTACAAGAAATTGTTAAAACATTAAAGATCCAAATAGATAATTTGACCAAAAAAGTCAATGAAGTCCCTAAATGCAAATGTAATGAACATGAAATGCAAAGTTTATCTCCAAAATTGCCTAATGAAACCCATATGAATGAGTTTAGGAAATCCACCTTTAGGGCTATGAATAGGAAAATATATCCCTTAAGATGCTTTTGGTGTGACCAACTAGGTCATAGGTACGAGGATTGTGTTGCTTTTAGTAATGCATGTCAAAATCACTTAGTCATTTCACATAACCTGAAGATTTGTGATTATCAAACACAACTACCTTTGAAATTAAACTTAGGTCGAGGAGGGATGATAGACTATTATGATAAAAAAAAATTGAGTCCTAAAACCAAACTTCAAAAACAATGGAAACCGAAGAGTCATAATGAAAAAAGTAATGTATGTCAATTACATTCTATGAACAAGGTTGTGAATAAACATAAATGCTTGGACAATGATCAAAACCTTCTTACACCTAAATCTATGAGTAACATTGATATTCAAACTACATTTAAGGATCAAGATACATGGAATAAGGTTAAGAAAGAAGAAGATGTAAGGATAAAAGATGATGAAAATGAACAATCAATTAATGGAAATGAAGACATATATGTGGATAAAACAGAACCTAAATTCAAAGAAAATGACAATAAATGTGATCAAACTAAAACTGATAAAAGAAGAGTACAAACATCTGAAGATGAAAATCTTCACATTCCATTAGAACATGACAAGAATATGGGAAAATGGGTACAAGAAGCCATATGGAAGATTGAAAATAATATTCAAAACTCATCTAAAGTTAAGAAAAAGGAGAAGAAGTTACGAGAAACAGTTTTATTGTGATGGAATTGTTTATTGAAGATAAAACTTTTCAATTTTTGATATTGCAGGTATGATGCTTTTCTAAAAGTTGAGAAACAAATACCTAAATTGTTTTGTTTTATGAAGTTTTATGCTTGGAAAAGCTAGCTTATGATGAAGTTTTACATTTGCTTATGATTTTCTTTCTTTCATAAATAGGAAGAAATCTATTATGATGAACAATTATGAAGAACATTATGATAATGAAATGATGAATATTTTGATCAAATTGATTTTGTTTACAACAAATATGATGATTATATTAAACTATGAACATTATGATTTTTTCTAAAATTCATGAATTTTGTTTCAAAGGTTGAAAAAGCTAAAGTGAAATTTATGAATTTATGATAATGATTTTCTTATGATGAAATTTGTGACATGATGAAGCACGAGCACGAGGAGTTTTATCTCTCCCTAAACAAAAGATAATTACAAGCACGAGCACGAGGAGTTTTATCTCTCCCTAAACAAAAGATAATTACAAGCACAAGCACGAGGAGTTTTATCTCTCCCTAAACAAAAGATAATTACAAGCACGAGCCGAGGAGTTGTATCTCTCCCTCATCAAAAGATACAAGCATGGGAGTTACAACCTACTTCCTCATCAAAAAGGTATTTATATGGGAGTTACAACCTACTTCCTCATCAAAAAGGTATTTATATGGGAGTTACAACCTACTTCCTCATCAAAAAGGTATGTATATGGGTTTTGTTTTACTTTCTTTCTTTATACAAGAAAAATTATGAATTTCATTAATGAATCAAATATTGCTTTTCTAATCAATGTTTTGAGTGGTTTAATGCAGGTCAAGCAAGAAAAGACGATTTGATAGACGCTACAAAAATTGACTTAATGTTACTTCGATTTTACAGATGGATTTTCTAAAAGACTTATTTTGAATTGAAATATTTGGTTTAAATGTGCTAATACTTATGTTTTTCACGAGTTTTTTTCCAAGATGAATTATTCTTTTCAGGTTTATAATGAAGAAAAGGAGCCATTAGTAAACCAAGTTTTTCCTCAAGCATAGGAATAACCTTTTACTTCCAGTTTTGCACCATTTTATTTAAGCTTGCATTTCAAGTATGCATTAAATTATGTATGAACACATATTGAGTTTTGCCCTTAGGTGCACGTTCATTTGCACCAATATCAATTGTAACAGGTATTATGAAATCTGCGAGCAAATTCTAAGTATAGGAGATAGAAAACCTCTTCATCAAAAGCTCTTGCCCTTTCTGCACCATAAAGTTTTGAAAATGCACTGAAAGTATGCATAGTAGGGTCACACTACATGACCATGCATTGAGGCACAAATCGAGTAAACCCTTGCACATAAGAGTGATTGTAAGGATTTATGTAATTTCACATTGTTATGTATGTGAGTGAGAGCACCAACCTCACCATCAGAAGCCATTTTCTTTATTGATTGCACCATTAATTTTATATACATGCATTTTCAAAAGTGTGCATATAAATAGGGCTAATTACACAGCCGGCATAAGGCACTTTCTTTTAAACCCATGCACATGCTATGAAGTTGATCATCAATATGCAAAATGATTTTTTAATATTGAAACAGAAAACAGGTCTTGTTTGGCGCATCCGGAGGATGCACAGGTTTGGTGGGGGTGAGTGTCGTAGAGATTCTCATCTCTACTCTTGCGTCTACTTGCATCAAATCACAACATTGTTCGGTTCTCGCTTCCCCATTCAAATGATGAAGAAGACATTACACGCATAGTGGATCGAATATGCAGATTCAGATGGTGATGGAAGGAATGGGTGATCTTTTGACTAACGGCAAGGTTTATTAATTGTGGTCACATTACACATGTAAATAGTAGAACATGTGGAAATAGATGATTAAATATTGGAGAATTAGCCATTGAAAATCGTTTTGTTTTGGTTATCACTACTTTAACCATTAAAGTGAACGCTTCACGTTAGAAAGGGCGACGCGTGGAGAGAAAAGAAAGGCATGTGTAAAGGGACTAAAGGGTGGTAGAGAGGAAAAAGAAGGGATCGCTACAGAGCAAAAGAGGGGCGCAACTCTAAGGGACAGGCACGAATGATCGAAAGGGGGGCCTGGAGAAGTGGGCATCATTAAAACATTACTACTGCTGAAGATTGAGAAGAGCAATGGGGAAAGAGAGGCAAGTCACCCGCGGTAGGACATCTGTTCTATTCTGAGAAAAAGGAAGAAAGTACGATCAGTTGGAGGGAGCAAAAGGGGGGCCAACGCAGGGAATATCTGGGGGACAATTTACGGAGGGATTCATCGAGCATATCTGGGGGCACAGGATCGAAGAAGGAGATACGCTGCTGAAGAGGCAGATTTGGGCAGAAGTTATGCATGCTGGAAAGGGAGGAAGAACAGCCTTGCCTCTCCCGTCGGTACAGGGGATCTTCTGGTACATTTCTGCGCCATCCTCCTCCAATGTAAGGCGGTGCAATGGATCAGCAATAAAGCAGAAACGAACATAAAGTAGCGGAGGCTAAATGCCTTCATCAAGAATGTTTGCGCCAGCCAACACTTCAGTTATTGTATACGAATCTTATTACAAATATGTGATCACTATTTGATGGGTTCTCAGTTTTCCTATAGAAAAAGTGAGAGATACAAAGCAGAAGGTGATGCGCAAAGATTTCGAATTCTAAATCTGGATTTGATTGAAGAACAGAGATGAAAAGTTAGCATTATGCTGGGCATACTTAGCGCAGTATTACATAGAGTACAATTATTCAAAGTTGAAGTGCTACATAACTGATTATTGACGCTAGAAACTGGAGAACGTAGGTTTATTTGTGAATCCTTATTCTACCATAAGTGAGGAAAGAGACGAATTCAGGGCAGATGGTGTTTTTGGGGCATAAGTGCAGCCTGTTCTGGAGGGAAGAATGAAGAGAGAAGATCGAGAGGCATTGCGCATGCATATGATCCAGAAGGAGGCGCAAAATTCTACTGAAAGAGGAGGCCAACGACATGCACAATTCGGTATCTTTGTTCGAGGCTAATTCATCAGAGAAATATGGTAGACGGACAAGGAGAGAACGCAGCTTTGCGTGAGATCGCAGATGTTTGGAAAGCTCATCATTAGCGGAGACAGAGGGGATTCATGCTGATGTTCTGATGCGTTCATGACCATGCTGAACTTGTCGGAGTTTGGTGCAGAAGATCTACTTTGAGGAACTGAATGTGTGAGCAGTCAAATGCAATAGATCGCGCAAAGGATCGAACACCATTCATGACAACTTTTTCTGGCAATATTTGAGCAAACAGAAATTGAGCGATAATATCAATGCAGATAAGTATTTATTTTTTGTATTGATCTTGAACAAATATTCAATTTAACTGATATAGTGTGAAGAAATGTTTAACATGATTCTGCGCAACTGTTAGAAGTCATTATAATGAAATTTGCACCTCTGAATTCCAATCGAGTTTTCTGTAATCCACGAATATTCTGCATTATATTAGCCTGAAGGACGTTTTTTGCTCTTATTTAATATAAGTGTTGCTATACATTTCCCTACTTTGGGAATACTGGGTAATGTAAATTTATGTCACTTTACTTTTCTTAAGATGGACAACGTTTTGCTTTGCTTTTCGAACACGAATATGTGACGTCTTTCTATATCCAAGTGAAGAGATTTTGTTTCAGCCAGGGACAAATATTAATGATTGTTTGTTGTCACTGCACAGAGTTTAACATCTGAATTATTTTTTTTGAATGTCGAAAAGGATCAGAACTTCTCATAGAGGTTAACTCGTACAATGATTTTCTTATATCAATTGGCTGAAACTTTAAACCTAGCGACACAACTGAATTGAGCAGTTAAAATGATGAAGGTTAATAGTGATGATGACTAAATCAGCGCATACTTTGACTATATATCATGCTTCTACAGTTAAACAAATTAATGAATCTCCTGCTTGAGTGACAGGTTTTGTTTTAATTTTGTTTTCTTTTTTTACGTGATCTGTGATTGCAATCTTTCGTCATCTCGAAAACATAGAACGATTGAATCACCATCTCCATTTGATGCTTTGATTTCATTGGTTTTTTTTATATGCTTGCTCCTATAGCTGTTGTGCGCCAAATTTACACTATAGCGCTGACTATAGAATTCCATATTTCAATTTAGCTACGGTGCTGCGAAAACTTCCAAAATTGTCTAAAATCCAGTTAACACTGATGCGCTATTTAATGACGATTACAAACCTTTTGAATATGACATTGATCGTTTAGTTTATCAAATAACAAAACATTAATTTTAAAACATGCTCTCACCGTCTCAGCGTGGATAAAAGTTGAGTTTCCATCAATCTTGATTGTGTGTTAAGTATATGAGTAAACGAGTATGAATATTGTGGACAAATAATATAAGGCCAAATAAGATCCTTGTACTCAAATAAATTGTTAATTATATATGCTTAAAATGAGATGATGGACTATTACGATGTGATTTATTGCATCTCGTCTTAATATTGCATTTGTTCTGATTGGTCTTTGGGATTCGCACACCTATTATGAATAAGATGATGACGTTATAGCTAACGATGATAGATTCAAGGTGTTTCAATTGGACTACTAATTATTTCTTTGAATTTCAAGTCACCTGAGCTCGCTACAGACACCCCGCGTGTGCCGTATTTTCGGCGGTTGGTTTGATCAACCGACCGTCGCTTTCGCGCCGACAACGCTCGTCCTCAAAGCGCGATCCCCGGCAACGGCGCCAAAATTTGGTGTAGCTCAGTGATGAGTAGCACCTCCTTTAATGTCAATCCAGGAAGACGTGAGGTTGGTATGAAGACCTCGAGCAAGTGAAGGCACAAGTGCGTGAGTGAGAAGCACACAAACATGCACACACATACACACACACGCACACACACGGTAAGACAAAGAGTTAGAGGCAATGGAGTTCTTAGATTACTTTCAAAAAGCTCATACAAGTTCAAAACTATTACAATCTACCCCCAAAAATGAGCTCTCTAGCTCTATTTATAGTTTTTGACTAGGTTTTGGCCTTGTCCAGACTTAGTGTCCGGCCTAGTTAAAAATTAGGTTCTCTACCCTATTTGGAGGTTCAAACGAAGTCTAAAAAATGTGAAAACTCACAGGTAGATACTTCTAAAGCTCCTCAAGCTCAAGGACTCCTTGGCTTGCACAAAATGGAGCTACAAAAATGTGAAATGGTATTTACAAGGGTTTTTAGTGATGAAGATCACTATTTTTGTAGGGATTTCTTCTAACATTTTGACATACATTTCTTGGAGCTCCCTACTTGCTCCTTCTCCTTGTGTGTCCACCTCTCTTATATGCGTCAGTGTGTCTTGAAAAAATATTGGCCTACTTGCCAGATCGTCGTTGACTGCCTTGTCTGCTTGTACTTTCCCTTCTCTCTGACTCCCTTCGTGAGCTTCCTTGCCTGGTGAGTCCTTCAGTTCCAACATCGTGTATCAACAGTACACGGAATCGCTTGAAATTCTGGATCTGGAATATATGAGTGTCGCCAAACACAAAGCAAGTAACAATTTCTAAAACAAACGTGGTTTTTCTATGGGCCCCACCTTACGGGCTTGAAACAGAGGTCGAGATGGCCCCGAAACTTTGATCTGACAAAAACGAGTGACCCTAAAGGGATAACTCACGAAAATATTTTGAGGCTAGAAATTCACACCGATTTTCATAGCAAACAGAGGTCGTTTGTGAAATCGCATTTTCTCCACGCCATGCCGCGTAGTCTTCACAGACACCTTCTCCACGAGCTCTCTACAGCCACGCTGGATCTCATACCATGTCACGATGAAGGAGATAAGGAAGAGAGCTCACACACACACTCACTCTCAAGGAGAAGCACACACACACAGATTGAGGCAAGGAAGAATGATCTTCTTCTTCTTCTTCTATTACATAAAAGGAATGTACAAGAATGACCTAAAACAAGAATACAACAAGTGCAATACATAAAGATCAGTAGATAAGGAAAAACCTAATGTCCGCGAATGAGTGAGCTGGCAAGAAACAAATGTGCCATCACTCTTGATAGATAAATCTAATAAAGCTCAATGAAGTATCCCTGACATATACCGGCGTGACCACTATACATGTCAGAGAAACGAAAAACTGGTATGTGTCATCCTGGATCATCACATGTTGAGCTTGATATCTCAACACTTTACTGCCTCTTTTTAGGTGGACTGTCTAGTGTTGGTCCTAATGAGGCAACTTCTCAACCTTTGCAAGTTTCATGTGATGTTGTAGATCATTCCATTTCTGATGCAGATTTACATGATGCACTTGTGTTGGAGCAAAGAAATCCCTAATTGGTGATTATGAAGAACTTGAATCAAGTTAGAAATCAAAATGTAGCCAAAGAAGTCATTAGAGGAAGTGAAGAGATCTCATAAATGTAGCATGTATACATATGTACATTATAGTTGAGAACTCTTGTACAATGGATACAAATGATCCTTAGCATGATAAGAAATAATCTAATAGAAATGGGATGAGTCTAGAATCATATGTATATAAGTTAATAATGTAAAGTAATGAGAGTGAGAATCATTAGAAGCCAAGTGTCCATGAGATAGATGTGTAGAGAGTCATCTTTTTGAGTTAGCATCGAGTCTTTTCTGATTTCTCTTAGCCTGATCATGTGGGTCAAAAACTCTTTTGTACACATCTAATCTAGAAAGTAATTAAGCTATGTTCAAGGTTTCAAGGTCTAATTCCTTTCAAGTTGTGTATATGATCAATAGTAACATGTATATGTAAAGTTTGTAGGTAGACCTCTTAGAGTCGTGCACATTTTCGTATCAATGTTTTGCTAAGTTTTGGATCAATGTTTTGGATCTTAGTGCATAGTGTAAAATTTTTGATGAATCAGCATTCAAAATCTAAGTTGGAAGGTAAGGAAGCTATTCAATTGAATCTGATTATGTGTGTAAGCTCAAGAGAGCTTTGTATGGGTTGAAGAAGGCCCCAAGACCATGGAATTATAGGCTTGTTAAGTTCTTGAATGAATGTGGATATCAAGCATCAAAAGCAGATAGTAGCTTGCTTGTGAAGGCAAGTGAAGATGGGTTCATATAGATGTGTATCTATGTTGATGATATTATTGTCACAGGTATAGATGCTCTAGGAATCAAGGAACTTAAGAAGCAAATAGAAAAGGAGTTTTAGATAAGTGATTTGGGAATCTTGTCTTATTTCTTAGGAATGTAGATTGTGTATACTCAACATGGAGTATATGTTACACAAGAGAAATACTTGAAGAATCTTTCATTCAAGTTCAACATGGAAGATTGCAAGACTTCATCCACACCATTGGAGGTAAACCATAAATTGAGCAGATATGGAGGAGAAGAATTTAATGATATGAAGAAATATCAGATTTTGGTTGGTAGTTTGATCTATGCTACATTGACAAGACTAGACCTATCATATGCAGTTGGTGTTTTATCACAATTTATGCATTTTCCAAAGAAAACTCATTGGATTGCAGCTCAAAGGGTACTTAGATATATATCAAGGGAACCCTGAGTGAAGGTTTGTATTATGGTTTTACTTCTAACACAAGAGTCAAAGTGGTTAGTGATGCAGATTGGGCAGGTAATTTAGATGATAGAAGATCTACTCATTTTTATCTCTATTATATTGGAGATAAGTTAGTTTCTTGGTGTTCAAAGAAGCAACATACAGTTGCTTTGACATCCACAAAAGATGAATATAAAGGAATGGTAGAGGTTTCAAAAGAAGTGATATGGTTGAAGACCTTATTGAAGAGTTTTGGAACGAATCAGAGTACTCCAATTATTTTTGGAGACAACATGAGTTCACTATATTTGGCAGCTAATCTTGCTTTTCATGCCAAGACTAAACACATAGATATTCAGTATCATTTATTGAGAGAAAAGGTACTTGACAAAGATATTGAAGTCTTGTATACACCAACAAAAGAGAAAGTTGCAGATATGTTGACAAAGAGCTTAGATGGACCTAAGCTACAGAAGTTCAAAGAGATGGCAGGAATAAAGAAGGATGGAAGAATCACAATAAGTGATTGAGGGGGAGCTATTGGAGCAAATAAATCTCTAATTGGTGATTATGAAGAACTTGAAGCAAGTTAGAAATCAAAATGAAGCCAACGAAGTCATTAGAGGAAGTGAAGAGATCTCAAAAATGTAGCCTGTATACATATGTACACTATAGTTGAGAACTCTTGTACAATGGATATAGATGATCCTTAGGATGATAAGAAATAATGTAACAGACACTAGCTGAGTCTAGAATCATATGTATATAAGTCAATAATGCAAAGAAATGAGAGTGAAAATCATTATAAGCCAAGTGTCCATGAGATAGATGTGTAGAGAGTCATCTTTTTGAGTTAGCATCAAGTCTTCCTCTGATTTCTCTCAACCTAATCATGTGGATCAAGAAATATTTTGTACGCATCTAATCTAGAAGCTAATCAAGCTAAGTTCAAAGTTTCAAGGTCTAATTCCTTTCAGGTTGTGTGTATGATCAATAGGAACATGTATATGTAAAGTTTGTAGGTAGACCTCTTAGAGTCGGCACTTTTTCGTATCAATGTTTTGCTTGGAACGTAGTGGACAGTGTAAAGTTTTTTATGACTGAGCATTCAAAATCTGAGTTCTAAGGTAAGGAAGCTATGGCTAAAAGCATTTAGCAAAACAAAACTTGTGCTATGAGAAATCAATCTCAGAAGTTGACTATGTCAAAGTCACTTGTTCAGGAAGAGAGTTTTTGGCATATCTTTGATCTTAATGATCAAATAAGAGTTTGAATGATTCTTTTGAAGATCTAATGGATTCTATAATTGCACAAAGGTAGCATGGAGGTATGTATATCATTAGATTGAAGAATTTTGAAGATATGTGCATGTAATGAACTTAATCTCCGAAGCAGACTTCTTGAAGAACAAGAAATTTCACTCAGAGAAGTGATAGTGAATGATTTTGTAAATCAAGGTAGCATTTGTGTAACGTTTAGTCTATGATTGATATAGAGGTGTTCTTAAATCAATATAGATCAAACCTTTGGAGATTTAGAGGTCTCCATCAACTTGTAGATGAGAGAGCTGATATTGAGCAGGCAAAGACTATGCCAAAATGGCTGGTGCAGACTTTGCATGACAACAAATTAGATGCACCTCTATCATATTGTACTCGTTCAGGCTCTCATACATCCTCTTTTGCATCAGATTGCTATGTTATGGCTACCTCTAATCTTTGTGATGAGACCGAACTTCTTTCGTTTGATGAAGCACAAAAGTGAGAACATTGGATGGTTGCAACACAATCTGAATATGATGCTATCATGAAAAATGGTACATGGTCTTTACATGAATTGCCTCCTAACAAGAAGGCCATTGGCACTAAGTGGGTATACAAGCTAAAGTGTAAACCTGATGGAAAATTTGACATGTATAAGGCTAGGCTTGTTGTAAAGGGTTATGCATAGGAAAGAGGCATTGATTTCGGTGAAACCTTTGCTCCTACTTGTCGAATGACTACTGTTTGTAGCATCTGTGCACTTGTAGCTCATCATGGTTGGAATGTACATCAATGGACATCAAAATGGCATTTCTAAATGGTGACTTGCATGAAGAAGTGTATGTTTTTTAGCCCCATGGCTTTGTGCAAAAAGAACATGAAAACCAAGTGTGCAAGTTAAAGAAAGCATTTTATGGTTTAAAGCAAGCACCACATGCTTGGTATGAAAAGATACATGTATATCTCATTGCACATGGTTTTGAGAACAATCCAACTAAAAGCACCTTATATGTTAAGCGTGCTAATGATGAGCTTCTGATCATTGTGGTGTATGTTGATGACATGCTACTCATTAGTCCTCATGACATGCATATTGCTGATTTTAAGGCTGATTTGCATGCCTCATTTGAGATGTTTGATTTGGGGCATTTGCATCACTATTTGGGTATTCAGTTTCTGCAAGTTGATGGTGGAATGGCTTTGTGTCAAATGAAATATATTGACACATTATTGAAACATTTTGGCCTTGAAGACTCTAGGCCTATTGCCACTCCTATGGAGATAGGTTTATGATTGAGTCTTCATGATGTGGGAGATGCATTTGATTTTATTCTCTATCATCAGGCTATTGGATGCTTGATTTACTTATGCATTACTTGGCTAGATATTAAGTTTGTTGTCTCATAGATGAGTAGGTTTTTGCATTGCCTAGGTGTCAAGCATTGGAAGACGGTTAAGTTCATCTTCCACTACTTGAGTGGTACTTGGCTACTTGGATTGTTTTACCCCAAGGGGGAATCACTACAACCAGATTTGCATGCTTTTTCTAAGATTGATTGGGCTAGTTGCTATGACACTCATGTGTCCACTAGTGGTTTTTTCATGCTTGGTAGCTCGTGCATATCTTGGCTGAGAAAGAAGCAGCCTACTGTGGCCACTTCCAGTTGTGAGGCTGAGTATAGGGCATCTTTCACAAGGATTATTGAGTGTGTGTGGCTGAGATGCCTTATGGCTGATTTGGGTGTTCGTTAGTCTTTTGCCACCACCATCTTCACTAACAGTCAAAGTGCATTAGCAATTGCGAGGAACCCTGTGTTCCATGCTCGCGCTAAGCACATTGAGGTGCATTATCATTATGTTAGGGAGAGGTTCTCTGTTGGAGAGATCGGCTTGGCATATGTGCCCATGCAAGAGAACATTGTAGACCTTTTCACGAAGGCTTTGCCTAGGGAGAAGTTTGAAGCTTTTCACAAAGCTTTGGGCTTACTTCCTTTTGTGGATTGATTCCACATAGCTTAGCACTTCCTTAGGCATGAGTGCCAACTCCTTGTTCACCATATCACTCGCAGAGGGGATTTGTTGATATATTTAGGTAGTGATGTGTGTGAACACACTAGGACTACCGGGGCACATTTTTCCCTCTTTAGAAGGTTCCCCCCTTGGCTTGTATATAGATATATTTCCCTAATGGGCTACTTATCTTTCTACATTCTAGTGGTAATACATTCAATGTTGTGTGTTGTGCTCCAAGCTTCTTCTTCTTCTTCCTTGTGTTGTTTGCGTGCTTCTGCAGATGTCTAACTCCAACACCATCTACATTCTGAATTCAAGTAAACACATTGTATTATTCCTAAAAGGGGGGACCTATCTAGAAGATATGAACATCTATTGAAGATCGAGGTGAAGGACAAGCATAAAAGCACATCAACAAAGTGAATACACAAGAAGAAGGAGCACATAGGGAGCTCCAAGAAGTGTATGTCGAGTTTTCAGAAGAAATCCCTATAAAATAGTGATTTTCATCACTAGAAACCTTTGTAAATATCATTTTACATTTTTGCAACTCCATTTTGTTCATGCCAAGGATTCCTTGAGCTTGAGGAGTATTAGAAGTATCATCCTACCAATTTTCATAATTTTTAGACTCCATTTGAGCCCTCAAATAAGCCCTAGAACCTAATTTTTAATTAGGCCAGACACTAAGTCTGGACAGGGCCAAAACTAGTCCAAAAACTATAAAAAGAGCTAGAGAGCTCATTTTTGGAGGTAGCTTGTTGTACATTTGAGCTTTTGTAAGAGAACTCTTGTATAATCAAAGTCTTTCCATTGTTCCTCTCTTTGATCTTACCTTGTGTGCGTGTGTGTGTGTATGTGTGTGCATGTTTGTGTGCTTTCACTCATGCACTTGTGCCTTTACTTGTTCACGGTCTTCATACTGGTCCTCATGTCTCCATGGATTGACAAGTAAAGGAGGTGGTGCTTACGCTTGAGCTACACCAAATTTTGGCACCGTTGCCGGGGAGAGAGCTTCAAGAACAAGTGTTGTGATGGTAAAATCTTAGATTTGCAACGTTGGAAGGTAAAAAAGATAGTTATTTTCTGTTATTTTTTTTATTTTTCTTCTTCATTTTCATCATCATCATCATCACCACCATCTTCATCCATCTTCATCTTCACATAAATTTCTTGCTTTTTAGTGCATTTTCACCACTTTCATACCATTTTTCATGCATTATTGTGAGAGAAGGAGCTAGGAAGTGCAAGGGAGAGTAAGCACCTGTGTCTTTTCACAATTTTTTGCACATACGGAGCTCGCCATTGCTCGACGCTCAAAAATTTGAATTTCCTACCAAAAAACGCGACTCTGACTCAAAATCACGATTTTCATAAGATTCAAATTTTTCCAAAAAAAATGCAATTTGCAGTTCCCGCCTAAGTCACACAAAAAGGAGATTCTCTAGATGTCATGGAAACTTGAGTTTTAGAAAAAAAGCACACGATTTTCAGTTGGCTCAAAATCACGATTTCCATAAATCGCTATTTTTAGCCAAAAACACAATTTTTGGAAAAATACGATTTTCAATTGGGTCAAAATCACGATTCTCAAAAAACACGACTTTTATCAAATGGAGCAAAAGTTGAGGATAAGTGACTTGGGAATTTTATCTTAGTTCCTTGGCATGGAGATCATTAACATTCAACATGGAGTGTATGTTACAAGAAAGGTATTTGAAGAATCCTTTATTGAAGTTCAACATGGAAAATTGCAAACCTTCAACAACCCCATTGGAGGTAAATCATAAGTTAAGAAGGTATGGAGGTCAAGAATTCAAAGACATGAAGAAATATCAAAGGTTGGTAGGTATTTTGATATGTGCTATCTTGACAAGACGAGATATTTCATATGCAATTGGTGTTTTATTACAATTTATGTATTGTCCAAAGAAACCTCATTGGATTGCAGCACAAAGCATGCTAAGATACATTAAAGGAACTTCTAATGAAGGTTTGTACTATGGTTTCACTTCTGACACCAGACTCAAAGTGTTTAGTGATGCATATGTTGATATATTTAGGTAACGATCTGTGTGAACACACTAGGACTGCCAGGGCACTTTTTTTCCTCTTTAGGAGGTTTTTTTCCCCACCTTATATATACGCCTATAGGCCTAAAGGGTTACTTATCTTTGTACATTCTAGTTTGTGATACATTCAGTATTGTGTGTTGTGCTCCAAGCTTCTTCTTCTTCCTTGTGTTGTTTGCGTGCTTCTGCAGATGTCTAACTCCAACAATTGGTATCAGAGTAGGTCGCCACTTCATCTAGGGTGTCATCGACACCCCTCTAGTCATTGTCTGAGAATTGCACAAAATTTGGTGAGCATACTCAAGGTGATTAGAAGATCAAAACGGCTCTGCTTTTGGTACGAAAATTGCAATGTGAGCTCAATTCGGCCTCCGAATGCACTATCATAGTGCTTGTGTAGGCTATTTTGTCTTTTTGTGCCAAAGATATATACAGGTTTTGGTTCCCCAGTATAAGTGTCTTGAAGTCTGCTACAGGTCTAGGAGAACTTGTTTGGATAGCTTTGTTCAACTTTTTCAGATACAGTCATTTTTCTGCATCAAAGTATTATAGTCAATGGCCATGGCTGAAAGCAATGATGTATTTCGTATGTTGGTTGTTGAGGATAAGTTGGATGGTGCCAATTATCCATTGTGGGCTTATATGATGCCTCATATATTGGTCACAAAAGGACTATGGAATATTGTGTAGGGTGTTGAAAGACGTCCTCTTACACCTACAAATATAGGTACTACAAATACAAGTACTGAAGCTGATGCAAATGGTGTCAAAGATGGTGATATTTTGTAGATTCCTATTCCTGCCACAGTTTTTGTTGCACCTATTGTAGAGCACAATCATTGGGATGGTAGAGATGGTCAAGCATATGCATTAATAGATTTGTCTGTCAAACATGCCATTATTCCCCACACTCGCTCTTGCAAAATAGCTAAGGATGCTTGGGATACACTTACCACATTGTACCAGGCTAGGAATGAGGCTCGTGTTGCTTACCTCCAAAAATAGTTGGAGGCTGAGCATATGAATGAAGATGATTCTATAGACAGTTTTTTTTTATAAAGATCGAGGATTTGAAGGAACAACTGATTTCTGCTAATGAAGTCCTTTTTGATAGCTCACTTGTGCGGACTATTCTAAATGGTCTTCCCAACTCATATCAGAGTTTTACTTCTACTCTTCGTTTGATGATAAAAGGCAATCCAAATGCCTTAACATTTGAAGAGTTAGTTTATGTTCTATTGCAGGATAATCAGTCTAGGCAAAACAGGTCTATTATGCATGTTGCAGATCAAGCTTTCCTGGTTGGACAAACAAAAACGGAGCTCTTCTACTGGTAAGCACAAATCTGCTAATTTTGCACAATCGAAGAAGGAAGAAAAAGATGAGAAGAAATCAGAAAATATTGTAAAGCAAATGATCTTGGCATTAAGAGCTATACAAAACTAGCTGCTAAAGAGGCAAAGAAGAAAGATGCTGGAATGGTTGTTGCAAAGGCCTCTACACCGAAAACAGAGTCTACTAATCTTGTGTTGGATGAAGAATGGGCATTTACTAGTCTTTGCAGATTTGACCCATCTTGTCATGAGCAATGCATGTTTGCAGTAGACTCAGAGGTTTGGTACTTTGATAGTGGGGCAACCAAACATATTACCTCACAGTGCAATTTCTTTTCTTCACTCGGGCCTGCCCCTATAGGGAATATTGTTACATGCACAAACAACTCCTCCTATCCTAATATGGGAGTTGGTAAGATCATTGTTGCAGAGCAAAGAAGCACAAGAGAAGAGCCCCCAAAATTTCCAAATTAATGGGCATAATTTTTTCTTCTTCAAAATCTTAGGAAATCCCTTCAAGCCTTGTAAATGCACTAGAGGAGTCCTCTAGTTGCATAATCCCAACGTGTTGTAAAATATCCTTTGTAAATTAAGTAGGAATTTCACTTTTAGTAATAAAGTGCCGATTTCTTGTGTGAAAGGACCAAATTTAGGGCACATGTATATAAGTTACTTTGTGACTCTTTGTAGAGACTTTTTGCCATTGTGAAGAAGGAGCTCTTCTGAAATTCGAATTTGCCCCTTTTTTGCAGATTTCTATCTTCTCTTTGATCTCGTATGTGTCTGTGAAGCTTGGAATGTGTGTGTAGGACTGTTGTCTACCCCTCCCCATTGTTTTTGAGCTACTGTAGTGTGTGTGTGAGCTTGTAGGAGTTGTGGCGTGAGTGTTGGTATTTCTTGCCATTCACTCTTTTGGTCATAACTTAAAGCATGGTTGTCAGAATCGAGTGAAATAACTTCTAATAGATGCGTCTCGTTGAGATCTTCGAAAGGAGTACTCTATTGACTATATTCAAAGTTGAGAGCTGGGAGAAATCCTTGATTTACTGAAAACTACTGTAAGAGGTATCACGGCAGACACTTCCAGACTTTCAGTGAGATTGAGTGGTGGATTAGTCTTTTCTCACACATATCAGCTGAACCACTTCATCTCCCATCATGTGTGCACATGTCTTCATACACTTGGTTAGGTTGTTCGATCGCATTGATATTTAAATGTGTGTTAATTTCCCACTATACGCACTTGTGTTGCAAATGAGCTTTAGTCTCTTTGGCACAAGTCCTTGAGTCTTCTTGACTTAGGTACACATGTTTTTGGTGCCGTTGCCGGGGAACACTCAGCCAAGGTGCCTTCGTGATGGAAATAGATCAAGTGTGATGGAATCGTACTTGTAGAAGCGAATTTGTTCCGTGGCAAGTAGTCAATCACTTCAGCACTTGTTACTTCACATCCCGGAGGTGTGCGTAATAAGTTTTAGGTTTAGGGTTAGTAGGAAGGGAGAGAAGGAGGAGTTATGACTAAGTTGAAAGGAGACGAGAAGTGAAGAGAAGTGAAGTAGGAGTAGACCAAGATCACCAAAAAAAGCTCAAAAAATGTGCCAAAATCAATAAAGTTCAGTTTCTGCCACAAAAGGTATAAAAACCAAAACATTTGACTCATTTGATACTTCATTGCACTCTGGTATCATCTGCGAGTAGCGACCGGTATCGTGAGTGTTGTATCATGTGCTTCAGGCCTTCAAAGCTAGAGTTTGAGCTCAAGGTGCAAGCACGACAGTACAAAGGTAAAATTCCACAAAGTTTATCTGACAAAAACACACTAAAAGTGCACAAACGCGTGATTAAGTGCGCATTAGGTATCACGGGGGGGAAAACCATTTGTTTTTTGAACTTCTTTGAAAGGGACAGTGTGTTAGGAGTGAAGAGAGGTGAGAGAAGGGCAAGGGGGTGGAAAAATTTTTGAGTTTTGAGGAATTTTGGCTTGAATCGGTTGAGTTTTTGGTATCGCGATACCAAAAATTCCCTAGTATCGCGATACTCACCGAAGTATCATATCACCGGGTACCAGTCTTGGTATCGCAATACCACTTTGGTATCATGTCGCCAAGTTGGTATCACGATCTCACTTTATCCCAGTGGTATCGTATCGATACCTACTATGGTATCGTATCATCAACACATCAAGTATCGTATTGCCTCGGTTCTCCAGTATCGTATCGCGAGGACTTTAGTATCGTATTGCCCACTTCCCAGTCTAGTGTCGCGATCTCATATTAGTATAGTATCGTGGCCAAAATCAGTATCGTATCGTCTCAACCTTCAGGTGTCCTATCGCGATACCAAGTTGGTATCGTATTGACTCTTTGCAACTAGTATCGTATTGTGTGAGGAGACTGGTATCGTATCGGCTTACATTCAAGTAACGTATCGTGATCGGCAGCAGGTACGTATCGCCTAGCTCTTAGATATCGTATTGTGAGCTGTAGTGGTATCGTATCGTGATAATTTATCAGCATCGTATCGGCTAGGATCCAAGTATCGTATCGCAGACAAAGGCAGTATCGTATCGTCTGCTACTCCAGGTATCATATCGTCTAGATTTTTGGTATCGTAACATGGCCAAGGTAGTATTGCCTCGAGCAGTATCGCCTGGAGGTGGTATCGTCCAGATTCGTTGTAGCATTTTGTCAGGCAACTTGAGACTTTGGAAGAGCCACTCAAGGAGAGTCTCTGAGACTTAGAGAGTCTGAGGAGGGTGAATGAACTTGAGGTCAAGGAGAGTGCTAAGTAGCCGAAGAAGTGTCATATCTTCTGTGGGAAGTGCTGCCCAGGTTAGTCACCACTCTGTCTATTCAGATACCTCTAGTGACTCAGAGGAGGAAATACCCATGGCTTCGGAAGACATGCAGGGCCCAGATCCAAGTAGAAATTTCATGACTACTGTTGAGGGAGATTACCGCACTTCCTTACAGTATATGTCAACCAATGCCCAAGAGATCCCCATCTACCTGGATGGCTTAAACAGATCTGTGGCAAGGATGGTAACTTCCATGGATGCCACGATCGTGCCCAGACCTGCTGTCAAGTATGAGGGAGGAGCATACATAGACAAGATGGGTCACATCTACATAGTGACTGAATTTCCGGAGTTAATCAATGAAAGGGGAGAATTAATGGAACCAGAAGACTCTAGGAGACCAAACCCTAAGGAGTTAGTAACTACCCCTAGAGGCAGATCCCAAGTAACACGAGTCTTGAGAGGAGACTTGATACCTCAAGACGATTACCTATTGGAGGTCTATATGATCTAGGGATCAGACTTATTACTCCAAACCGATTTATCAACTCCTGGAAGAGAAGAAAACCCTATGACATTTTATGAGCTGAAGAATCTAGAGGATGAAACTAGAATCACATACTTGGACAAAAATCAGAGGAGATATTGGCCAGTTGGTGCCTTAGACAGGGCCCGGCTGAAATACATGGGAATGCATGTATTCCCTCAGAGAGATCAGGCAACTACTTCGCAGAACCCCTTTGGACATCGACAAGAAACAGAACACACCACGTGAGGACAAACTAGCCAACGGAGTGTCCCAAACCGTACCCACGTACAATTTGCAACTCCAGGTGTACAAACAAACCATCAGACCCACCCAGGAATAAGGAATCAGTACCGACCACCAGTGAGACCACGGCCCGGTAGGAGGACAGCCTGGAATACCTCTAGTTAGACCAGCTGTTCCAGTCTTCCCTGTAATGCCCAGACCACCAGAACCAATGAGGAGACTGAGACATATCCAAGTGGCTAAGTGTGTAAGGAATCATTATGATGGATTGGGAGAACCCTACGATCATATTGCTAAATTCAAACAAGTACTAAGGGTAGAACAAGTAGAAGACTTCTTCATGCAGTATGAGTCTTTTGGACTCACCCTGACAAGAACGGCTCTAACCTAGTTCCAACCCTTAGATCCTAATCAATTTGGAAACATGGAACAATTCTTTCAAGAATTCATTGGGGAATTCACGAAGAGAGGGATTAAACACAATTCTACGTCTTTAATCCATAGTTTTAAACAAAACCCTAATGAAACAGTGAAGACTGCGGCCAGGAGATTCAATCAGTATGTGAATAGATGCCCAGTTGTTGAGAGACCCACTCAACAAAAAATGATTTCATTATTTTTGGATGGACTTACAAACGGAACCCTAAGAACGTTAGTGTACGTGAAGAGGTTACAAACTTTGAGTGAGTGCCTTCAAGAGTGCATTGATTTGGAAGATAACCTAGCAGAGGACCTCAAAAGTACATCCAGTACCACTAAATCAGAAGATTCAAGGAGCACCATTACATCCAACTCCAGTAACATGGAAGAGTTAGCGGAGTTATTAGCAAAGAAACTAGAAGTCCAGGGGCAAAGAAATTACCAACACCCCGCTCAAAGAGTACCAATGTTACGAAGATGTAGTTTATGTGGAGGGGATCACCCCACTCACATGTTTGTGCGAGGAGGGACGGGTGCACTACCTATGTATCCATACAATAGGCAGCACCAACAAGGGACTTCTTTATACTGCCACATAGAACAAAAATACACCAACCACACTACCGAGAATTGTCCCTTCAATAGGCAAGCACACCCTTTCCAACCATCGCAGTATCGACCATATGGATACCCCCTAGGGAGCCAGGTAGAGAGATACCAAGATACAATCCCTATCCAACACCAGCAGGAGCACCAAGACCATATGAAAAAGCACCATATCCACCACCACAACTAGTATTAGGACCCCAATTGTCGCAACCTCAACAAGTAGTACCTGTGAAGTATGCTCAGCCAGAAGAAAACTTGGAAAGAGCCATAGTACCAGCATGGACAATAACCAACGTAGAATGAGCAAACCCTGGATATGAGCCACCACCAAAAGATTACTACCCATATGAAGCCAACATGTTAGAGTATGAATCAGCATATGATGCGGCATATTACGGATATGAAGGCTATGATCAGACTTACGGAACGGAGGTAGCCACACTAATGTATACCGCTCCTAAAGCACAACCACCCATGAGACCACCCATTAGACCACCTGTGCAGAGAGGACCATGTTATAGAAGCGGAGGAGACCATTTTATTAGAGAGTGCCCTCGACCTTACAACCCACCACCATCTAGGACTTGGGAAGGATATTGCAGTGATTGCGGAAAGGAACATCTTTTCAGAGACTGTTCTAAGAATCCAACCAAAGTCCAGGATACTGCACCAATCAACGTAATCAAAGTTATAGAAGGATCTGGAAGTGATAAGGAGTACACAGTGCCATTAAAGGCCATTACAAGAGCCCAAACGAAGCAACAAAAAGGAAAACAACCAGAAGAGGAACAAGAGAGCAATAAAATTGTAAGCCCTAAAATTCAGGTAGTTGGGGATTCTGAGGACCCACGTGAGAATTCCCAGAACACAAAAGCACAGAAATGGAAGGAAAGAAGAGAAAAAATCAGAGAGAAATGGGCAAAAAATAAGAGTCAGGACAATAAAAAACAGACCAAAAACAAGAATGAGCATAAAGAACAAAGGATGCGGGAAGATATTACTGTGCCAACACTTATCGAAGAGATAGAGAAACCGGGATCAATTCTAGCTGACCCAAAACCAGACGACTTAGACATGTGGTTGAAAGCTTACCAAGCTAGAATGAAGATGGGCCCAAATATAGAGCAACATGAAAAACTTTACCCTCAGGGGAATTAGAAAAAGAAAGACTAGCGATATGTAGAAAGCTCATAGAGGTAGCACAAGCAACCCTAGAAAAGACTATCCCAGTTTTACCAGAGACAAGGATTGCAGATAGTCAATACAAAGAATGCATCAAATCCAGGGGTAAAGAACTTAGAAGGAAAGATGAAAAAGGTGAACGAATAAAAACACAAGATGAACCTGTGTCAATAATACCAGACTTAGAGGCAGATTGGCCAAAGGACTTATGGAATAGAATCCGAGAAGAGCAATGGAAGAAAAATGGAGTAAGTCAGCCTCCTTTTGAGGAAATTGATGTGGAAGATTGCCACCTCCCAACCTGGAGAAATTATATAAGGAAGTATCAAGACTTGCTAGAAATAGAGAAGAAACCCTGAGCATTTCAACATTGCCTAATTATATGGGGGAATACAAAAAAGAGTCTATAATAATACGAGCACCCACAGTACATGGGAAAGAAAAAGAAAACTGAGAAAAGGGTTCACACAATCTAATGGAACTAAAGAAAACAAAAGTACAATGCAAATTGACTATGGAAGAGTTACTTCAACTTAAGCCACAATTATGGAGACAATTAGCGAGCCAATTAAAATTAGAGCCAGAGAAGGAGGAAAAGGAAGGAGATGGAAAAGAAAACAACTCTAAGATACGAATCCCAGTTGATAAAGTGGGAGAGTTTAGTGAAGGAGACGAAGGTAATACCTGTCTACCTGTCACTTACAATGGGTACATGACCAAGGCTATACTAGACACGGGAGCCGGGGTAGGGATAGCCACCAAGGAGATTTGGGAAAAATGGGGAAAACTTGCCTTACGACCCACATGCATGAAGCTACAATTAGCAGACGGTCATGTGGAGAAACCCTTAGGAATATTGGAAAGAATCAAATTAACAACCTGTGGAGTAGAATTTGAACACACATTAGCCATTTGTAAGTTCGAAAAAGCTAACAACTACGAAATGATATTAGGACGACCCTTCATGAGGCAAATGCACGTAGTGCAAGATTGGGGAAGAGATTCATTGTACCTGCAACATCAAGGAAACACTACCAAGATAAACTTACACACATTTGCCTATCAAGATGTCTCTCCACTACAATGGAATCTGATACACAAGGAGGAAGATGACCTATCCATCCATAGTGCTGGATCGAGCGATCAATCCTCGATGCACGAGGATGCCCAGTTATGGATGTGCAAAGAAGCCAAGAAAGAGGAGAGTAAAAGACAATTGTGGCCGATAGGACATCAAAACTACCGACCAGTAGAGGACCCTGATTACATGCCCCAAATCTTTCCTGATGAGACCTTTGAACCACATGGATGGATGGAAATCTTAGCCATCTTAGATGTGTGCGTAAATGAGGAAGTCTTGACAATGAACGAGTGTATAGATGAGGAAGGCTATGATGTGAATCTTTGTATGGTGGTCCTTCAAAAAGTAGAAGAAGGAGAAATCTTGGAAAAAGAATGGAAAGAGGAATATGAAAGTATAGAAATGGAACCAGAATTCGACTCCAAAGAAAGCTACCTAAACACTATTCAAAACAAAGAGGAACAATAACCTACAAAGATCTTAGCAATTGAATCTGCCCCGATGGTACAAAAGCAGATGGAAGACAAGAGTAAAACGGAACCGGACCCAGATCTTTTTGAAGTTCCTGAACATTTAAAAAAATATGAAATTGAAGAGAGGAAGGTAGCCATTCAAATGCCTAAATGAGAGGCACAAGACAGAGAAGCATACGCCAACAAAGAACAAACAAAAAAAATTGTAGTAACAGTAGAAGACGGAGAAGAGCGATGTACATACATTGGTAAAGATGTATACGAGGAGGAAGAAGAAGAACTCATACAACTTATCCAAGAATATCGAGATGTATTCGCATGGACATACAAGGATCTCAAGGGTGTAGAACCCAATATTTGTTCTCATTGAATACCAATGACGGCAGATGCAAAGCCATCTAAACAACGCCCTTATACGTATAATGAGGTTTATGTAGCAAAAATTAAGGAAGAAATAGACAAGCTACTGGCTGCAGGATTCATATACGAGATAGAACACACCGAGTGGGTATCGCCATTAGTTGTGGTGCCTAAGAAGAACGGAAAACTAAGTGTGTGCATAAACTTGAAAAAAGTGAATGCAGCCACCATACCTGATAGCTACCCATTACCCATCACGGACCATCTATTGGAGAGAGTAGCAGGAAAGGAAGTCTATAGCTTCTTGGATGGATTCTCCGGATACAACCAAGTAGCTATCACTACGGAGGATCAACATAAGACCGCATTCACAACCGAATGGGGATTTTATGCTTTCAGAGTGATGCATTTTGGACTCACTAATGCACCTGCTACTTTCCAATGATTGATGTGTCATGTTTTCAAGGAATTTATGAAAAAAAGCATGGAAGTGTATGTAGATGACCTATGCACCTACTCGAATCAAAGACGAGATCATATTCCCGAGTTGAGAAAAAATATTTAATAAGTGTCGCCAGTACAGAGTCTGTTTAAACCCAGAGAAATGTGTATTCATGGTGAGACAAGGAAAGATCTTAGGACACATAGTCTCCAGAAATGGAATATCCATGGATGAAGATAAGATTAAGGTCATCTTAGAACTGCCAAGACCTAAGAATGTGAAGGAGGTACAAGCCTTTATGGGACATTGTGGATATTACCATCAGTTTATTCACACGTATGCCATAATCGCCAAACCCCTGTATGGTCTCTTAACTCAATTCACTTGGACAAAAGAGTGCGAAAAGGCATTCAATGAGTTAAAAAGGAGGCTTAGTACAGCCCCAATTCTGAAAACGCCAAATTGGAACAAGCCTTTTCATATTCATGTTGATGCATCTAATTATGCAATAGGATGTATCTTAGCCCAACCAGCTGATGAAGGGAAGCTAGATCATCCAATTGCCTATGCGAGTAGACAACTGAATCAAGCGGAAAGGAATTATACCACTACCGAACGAGAAGGATTAGGAATGGTTTACGCAGTGAAGAAATTTAGACACTATCTTCTAGCCAACAAGTTCAAGTTCTTCATAGACCATCAGGCTTTATTGTACTTAGTCAATAAACCCTGTAACACGGGAAGGTTAGTAAGATGGTTTTTACTACTAATGGAGTTTGATTTTGAAGTAGTAGTCAAAAAAGGAAATACGCATGTAAGGGCAGACCATCTTTCAAGGATGACCCACGGAGAACCGCCAAGTGGAGTACCCGATGATCTACCTGACACTTATTTGTTTAATCTAGAATTTTGTCCAAAGTGGGCAGAGAAACTAATTCCTATACTCACCCATCACCCACAACACTCAATCAATAAGAATAGCAAAAAGGAAATTCTCCAATCGAGAAATTTGCACATTATTGCCGGGAGTGTGTACTATAAGGAACCCAATGGAGTATTGCTAAGATGTGTCGAGGAGGATGAACAAAAGAAACTAATCGAGCAAGCACATGTGAATAAATGGAGAACACACCAAGGGATTCATGGAACCATTCGAGAATTAAAAAGGTTAGGAGTGTACTGGCCTGACATGCCCAAGAATGTCCATGACTACGTGAGTAATTGTGCAGAATGCTAGGAGACAATCCCAGAGGATCATATGTCTATACCTTTCTCAACCATAGCACCCAATTGGAGTAAGACATTGGTTAAATTCTTAAAGACAAAAGAGCATGATGAAGGAACTAGCTTGGCAAGAAAACGATCTCTAGAGGACATGAGTAAGGATTATATACTTATGGGAAAAAAACTATTTAAGAGAGGAAAGGATAACCAATTACGATTGTGTGTGCATGAAGGAGAATATCTACCCATATTAGAGATGGCACATGCGGGTGCTGCTGGAGGTCATTTTTCAGCTGAGAGAACTGTCAAAATGATTCTCTTTGCGGGCTTGTGGTGGCCAACTCTACATATGGACACGGAAACATATGTACGAAGTTGCGAGACATGCCAGAGAGCTAAATACCCAATTCAGAGAGATGACATGCCTTTAAGACCCATGGTTTGTGCTAGAGCATTCTCGAAATTGGGTATTGACTTCATAGGACCCATCAACCCACCAGCCAAAGGATCACATGCTGAGTACATCATAGTAGCCACAAATTACTTAACCAAATGGGTAGAAGCAAAAGCTATGAGAAAGAACGATGCTCAAACAACTGCCAAATTCGTTTTTTAGCATATATTCACCCGTTTCGGATTACCAATTGAGATTGTGAGTGACCGAGGAACACACTTCCTTAATGAAGTGATAGAGTCGCTAATGAATGAGTTTTTAGTGATTCACAAAAAATCAGCCCCATACCATCCCCAAGCCAATGGTCAAGTGGAAAGTTCCAATAAGGTATTATGTATAGTATTGACAAAGATTGTCAATAATGGAAGGTCTGACTGGGACAAACAATTGCATCATGCAATTTGGGCCTTCCGAGTTGCCTATAAAATGGCTATTGGAACTACCCCATTCAACTTAGTGTATGGGCAGAATGTAGTCTTGCCAATTGATTTTTTAGTACCTACCTTGAGAGTGGCACGACAACATGAATGGACCGGACATGAATTATCCCAACAACTGGATGAAATAGAAAAGTTGCATGAAACTAGGCTGCAAGCAGTAGCGGGAATCTATGCAGCCAAGAGAAGACAAAAGGCATATTACGACGCTCACATAAAAGACAAAGGACTTAAAGAGGGAGACTTGGTGTTGGTATACACCTTAAAGCAACATGCCAAGAAGCTACAAAAACGCGGATATGGCCCTTTGATAATCAATAGGATCTCTACTAGTGGAGCAGTTAATCTGGCCACTCTAGATGGAGACATTCTTCCTAACTACATAAGCGGATGTAGAGTGAAACGATTCATGGAGCCATTGACGGACCAAATGCTAGCATGTCTAGTAGGAGCTCAAAATAGGAAGAGAGAGGAGGAACGAATTAGAGAGGAGGCTCGACACGAAGCCCTAGAACGTATTAAGAAAAGGAAAGAATGGATTAGGCAAAGAGATGAACGCTATCTCTACGGAGAGGAGCTTGTCCCTATGGCTAATTACCAAGTCCATAATTCAGATACAAAGGGTGCTTGCAGGACACAACCTTACCTAAACCTAGGGATTGGTAAGACAGAGTACAAGTTGATAGACACCTTGATAGATTCAAGAGCAAGGCTTAGTTGCATACGAAATACGGTCATAAAAGATCTGCAAATGATTATGAGTCCCACAAAAGCCCAATTGGTAGGAATTAGAGGTCAAACCCTAGAATGCATCAGAACAACAATAGTATCGCTACACCTAGGAAATTCCTCCATGGAACAAAGAGTTTTAGTGTTCAAAGATGAGGATTTAATAGAAGACTTGATCCTAGGATAGGATTGGATCATTGAACACGAAGTAAGCATCAACCTAGCTCAAGGCTATATTTTAGCCAAGATAGGGCACAAGGAAATTTTCAGTTTCTTAGGAGAGAAGCCTTTACTTCAACCAAAGGTCGTCAAGAATTCAGAAAGTTTCCAAGAAAAGACATTGGAGAATGATCTCAGTCCTAATATCTCAGAAACCAATTTAGAAGAAGCAGAAAGTTCAAACCCTATAATGTCCACAGAAGAGTTGAAATCACCACATTCAGTTGAGGAACACCCAGCCACTAAGGAAACCAACTTTCATGGAGCTTATCAACAAGCCAAAAGACCACCACCATGGAGAATGACAAGCAAATGCTTGCATCAAGGAACGGACAAATACAAATGGGTACGCAAGGATCAGGTACAGAAAGAAGAGACGTCAGCGCCCACTCATAAGGAGGAAATAGAAACCAAAAAGTCAGCTTCACCGAAGTCCAAACCAAAAGGACTCTTGCAAATATGGCTCCCCAAGCCTTTGATTGAAGTTCAGAGAGCACGACATCAGATATGGATTCCCAAGAAGGTCAGACAGGCAACTAAGTAGGCGATAAGCACTCAAGAGGATGCATTACATTAGAAAAGGCGAATAACAGAGCCAAAACAGATTCATCCTAGAAACAGGAAGAGAAATGCCTATATCACTAGGACGCTAGTGGAAACAAACAAAACACATGAAGTTCGAGAAATCAAAGAAAGAACACGACCCATTCAAGCACCCACGCTATGGATTTGGAAACCCAAGCGATTGCAAGGAGTGGACCATCGAGATGACAAAGATTCCAATTGCACTCATGAAGTGTCAAATGCACCTAAAGTATGCATAATAGGGCCACAATACAAGGCCAAGCATTCGGCACATGATGTATATGATAAAACTAGTGGTGTACATTCTCCAATTGAGATTAGAGCATAGCTTTAACTCTCTTAGGAATGGACATACCATGTACATAAATAATTGCTTCGGCTATATTAACGATTGTTTTCTTTCAGGGAAATAAATAAAAAGATGTGGTAAGAGATCTTTCTAATGGAACCAAGGGAAACGGAGTGATGAACGACAACAACACACCGCAATGCACTGCGAGATTGTCATGCTTTCTATAGAAGCTAATGCACTTTTCCATGTGAGTGCAGATGGCCTCTGAAGACTCAGAAGCAACGATTCAGGAGGAGGTAATGGAATTCCCTCCTCAAAGTCTCACGAAAGCAAAAGGACATTGGTTTAGAGAGGAACAACCAGCAAGAGAGTATCTCTTCCTGGCAAATATAAAGATCGTGGATACAGTTCATCACTTTCCGATTATGTCCCAAGACTTCAGAGTGTTGCATGAACTACCCTCTACAATCGCCATTATGAAGAAAGCAGGCATTCATAAATATTTTGAATTGCCAATATATAAGCCTGACTTCCAAAGATGCACGCAAGTCATGAACACCTTACAGCCGGCACTGCATGATCCATTGGTGCCCGAGGCTAGAGTGATGGATAAAGGAGGCGAATGGGTTGTCATTCAATTTACACATGACTTGATTAAGGAAGCATTCGGATGGGAGAAGGACGGTATCACTGTGGTAAAGGAAGAGAGTCGTGGGGCAAAGACACGAACATTCATAGACATTAACAGAGTCGACATAGAAGAGAAAGTAAGACTAATCCACCAACACTTCTGCTTCCCAAATATGAATCGGTACACGGCCCCCCAAAAGATTATTGTTCAATTACTCTCACATGCCATCAAGCAGATTGGCAATCAAATCAATCGGACTCCATACATCCAAGAAAGATTATTTGAGGCAAAAAAGCAATGGAATAATAAGAAGTTCCTCAACGGCAACGTTGCTCTAACTATCTTGATTTATCATGCCTTGGGCATTAAAGAACACCTGCAAGAAATGCCATCTTCAACTGCTCTTGCTCACTACGTCAAAGTCGCCATAGTTCCAAAAAGGAAAAAAGGAGTCAAGATTGTGGAGGTGGCAGAAACTAGTTCTCAACCCAAAATGAGAGGCATGAAGAGATTCAGGGACGTCAAGCAAGTAGAAGAGGAAGCGCCGAAATCAAAAAGGACACATGTACTTCCTAAGACAACGATTGAAGAACAAAGGCCAATTACAGAGGAAGACTTAACTAGGGCCTTGGAAGAGACGCACCAATATACAGAAGGACAAATCAATTTACCTTTTCAAGGTCATCACTATCAACAGACCCAACAAGAATTGGAGGCGAAAAGGAAACTCACCAAAGACCATCGGTACAGGGAAATAGGGTTGGACAATTCAAGTTCATCCTCGAATGCCCAAGAAGAGCCCGATACTTCATTGTTGAATGTCGATATTCAAAGTGAATCAAAGGATGATGGACAATGGGTGGAATTGAATGAAGTTAACTACAATGAAGAAGCAGAAGGCCTCAAGACAGATGACCACACTACGCATACTGATAAGAATATCACAAGTAAAGAAGCAGACCAGGAAGGTACACATATGATAAAACTCAATGAGACTTCCACCCTTCATATCAAGGAGGCAACACCCATGCGTGAGGTATCAATAAAGATACCAAAGAAAGAGCCTCAAGTAGAGAAAATAGAAGAAGGAGAACCCTTCACACCCATAAGGGTTGTGGCAGAACCCTCCCCTATGGATGTAACCTTTCAAGGGAGTGCCACAAAAGCTATTGAGGTGGATAAAGAAGAAAACGAACCACACGTACATCTACAAATTAGAAAACCACACAACGAAACCATCCATGTGGAGCAGGGAAGAGATGTGCAAACCGACGAAGCTCCAAGCATACCAAGGACTTGGTTGAATGTCGACATTTCCCAACTCAAGCCTGTTGTACAAGACATGATCGGAACCGCACTAGACACACAACAACTAATGCTTGAGGCCGATGAAGACTATGATCAAGCAATGCAGGATAAGCAAGAGCTTCAAGAAAAGGGTAAGAATCTTTTCGCTGAATTGAAATTGGAAAGAGAGCACATCCGAAAAAAAGAAAAAGAAGTCCAAGCAGCAAGCAAGCAGATCAATGATTTAATGATAGAAAACGAAAGATTAAGAGCACAACTGCAAGAGTTACAAACAAAATATGCTGCTAGCGAGGCTGAGAAAGCACGTTTGACTGCGAGGAGCAAAATACTGGAATCACAGATAAAGGTATACATGGAGGAAGCATAAAACTTAAGAAATCGCAATAAAGAGCTCATGACGGCCTTACTCAGTGATCAGCCAATAGACGTTCAAGCAAGAACAGAAAAAGATATCAAAGAATTGGAGACAACATTAGCTAAGTATGAAGATCAGCTCAATACGGAGCAGGCCACCATTGCCGAATGGGAAAAGAGGTACATGGATGACACTGCAGCTCTCCGAACTAAATGGAAAAATGTTGAGAATCGATATCTTCGGCAATGTAAAGAAGACACAGATCACCTTGATATAGTTGCGAAAGAACTTCTTAAACACAAGGACACTATTGCACAAGCCACTGAAGAAATAAAGCAGAAAGAGGAACTAATCAAACAACTTCAAGAACAAATTGTGCAGCAAGAAATTGAGGGGACACCAGTAGTTCCTAAATCCACAGCGGCTACTGAGGAGACTGAGAACTGAGCCGACCATAAAGGGCACTCCTGGTGTCCCAGCTTACGACTGAATTTGAAGATCAAATCATCCAAGTAATGAAGGAAGCTAAGATAGAGAACAAAAACTTGGACCAAATTTTAAAGCCCTTCAATGTACCATATGGTCTCCTGAAAGAACAAACGCGGCACTATATCAAAACTACGACAAATAAAAATCCGGACCACAATCTCCATTTCAACCAAGATACATTCAAGTATACCCAAGCAGAATTTGAGAAAGCGGATCCTATATGGAGAAGGAAGCGGTTGGAAAAGAATCCTACGCTACGGGTACAGTGGGAAGCATCACCCTATGTGCTTCAGGTAAACCCATATTTTTGCCCAGTACCTCTTAGACGCACCTGGACACAATTTTGGGAAGGTCAGCGCCAGGGAAATATCAATAATCAGTGGCTCAACTATCCGTTGTTACCTAGTCCGCCAAACAATTACTTACCGACTGAGGAATATATGGTAAAAACTATGGAATTTTCGAGTGCAAGATACGCCACAATCCCGGATTTAGCAGTTAAAATGGCCAGTAAGATATTCAGCATGCTACTTATGGTAATCAAAGTCTTCCAACACGCAAAATACACTTTTTTGAATTTCATCAGCATTACGCAAGGATCCGAAGCACTCATTTTTTATCTATCCACTATTCCAAGCCACCTAACACTTATGGCATATTACTCTCAAATTATGTTTTTGCCATCAACGTATATGCAAACTTTTGAAGAAGCATTTTTCACGGGCTTCTTCGAAATAGACTCAAATTTTTTTGTAAAAATGACTTCAAACCTTAATGCACGTTTGGTCGCTTATGAGACAAGCTTTTTTGCGGATCATCTACAAGCACCAGAGGATGGGGTGAAGTCCCAACAGTGGAAAGAATTTATGGTATGTCACACTAATCTGCTGAATCAATGAGAGCAAGCAGCCATACAAACATACACACGTCACCACAAAAAGCCTGTCGGGGACGACAGAGTTCAGGAGGAGGGACGTGTGGAAGGGGAATCGAGTAAGAAGAGAAGATCAAAGTCAAAAACTGCCCAATAAAGAATAATATAAAAGAACCACCCTCTACCCAAAGCCCCATAGGGGCACGCATCAGGAAACAATGCTAAACATCCAGGTCCTGAGGATTGGAATTAAAGATCAATCAGAACCAGGACATTTCATGGGAAGGACGGACCAGGGCCAAGAACTATCCATGAAGAAGTCAAGAAGATATTTGGCAGTTAATAATCCTTCCGCTAGTAGCGTGTGTTGTCAACAAAGTGAACAGGCTCAGAACAATACAACAAGGTCAGATGTGTGCAACCAGGACAAATGACAAGACCAAAAGCTAGAAAGAGGCAGAGGCGGAAAAGTTGAAGCGGGTAACTAAGAACCGCACATTCCTAGCCACTGGTGGCGTGCGTGGCAAACCAACTTATTAGGCAAGATAAATGCATCAGGCCCAGAGGATGTAAAAGAAAAATCAGAACAGGGCCATTAAAACGGAATGCTAGTTCAACCAGTAGGCAGACCTGACCAAAAGATGCATGTGGACAATAAGTGAAAGACAAGAAGTAAAGTCTGTCAAGGGACGACAGAGACAAAGAGGGGGAGAGTGTTGTAGAGCAAAGAAGCACAAGAGATGAGCCCCCAAAATTTCCAAATAAATGGGCATAATTTTTCTTCTTCGAAATCTTAGGATCCCTTCAAGCCTTGTTAATGCACTAGAGGAGTCCTCTAGTTGCATAATCCCAATGTGTTGTAAAATATCGTTTGTAAATTAAGTAGGAATTTCACTTTTAGTAGTAAAGTGCCGGTCTCTTGTGTGAAAGGACCAAATTTAGGGCACATGTATATAAGTCACTTTGTGACTCTTTGTAGAGACTTTTTGCCATTGTGAAGAAGAAGCTCTTCTCAAATTCGAATTTGCCTCTTTCTTGCAGATTTCTATCTTCTCTTTGATCTTGTATGTGTGTGTGAAGCTTGGAATGTGTGTGTAGGACTATTGTCTACCCCTCCCCACTGTTTTTGCGCTATTGTAGTGTGTGTTTGAGCTTGTAGGAGTTGTGGTGTGAGTGTTGGTATTTCCTGCCATTCACTCGTTTGGTCATAACTTGAAGCACAATTTTTAGAATCGAGTCAAATCACTTCAAATAGATGCATCTCGTCAAGAGCTTCGAAAGGAGTAGCCTATTGACTATATTCGGAGTTCAGAGCTGGGAGAAATCTTTGATTTACTAAAAACTACTGTAAGAGGTATCGCGGCAGACACTTCCAGACTTTCAGTGAGATTGAGTGGTGGATTAGTCTTTTCTCACACATATCAGCTGAACCACTTCATCTCCCATCATGTGTGCACATTTCTTCATACACTTGATTAGGTCGTTCGATCGGATTGACATTTAAATGTGTGTTAATTTCCCACTATACGCACTTGTGTTGCAAATGAGTTGTAGTCTCTTTGGCACAAGTCCTTGAGTCTTCTTGACTTAGGTACACAATCATTCTGACCACTACTGATGGTAGTTCTTTCACTTTGTTAAATGCTTTATTTGTGCCACAGATCAAGAACAATTTGTTATCAGTTTTGAATTTAGCCAAGATTTCCTTGGTTGTGAAATTTGTCGATGATAGATGTATATATAGTTCATGATTTGTCAAATGGTGATGTGATTATTGCTTCTTGCAATTTATGTCACGAGTTGTATAAGCTCATAAACTATGAAAGATTTGTAATGATTTAGCATGTGTAGTACATGATTCTCAGGCTATATCAGATGCAAAGCTTTGGCATGCGTGCTTTGGTCATCTAAATTTTGCTAGTTTGCTATGCCTGCAGAAATCCAAAATGGTGTCCTCTTTGCCCAAACTTGAGGCACCCGGAAAACATAATTGTGAAGGCTGTATTTTGGGCAAAATGCAGCATTCCTCCTTTCCAAAAGATGGTTCAGTTCAGGCTACTCAGAAATTGCAGCTTGTCCATAGTGATGTTTGTGATCCTATGCAAACACCTTCTTTTGGAAGGTATCTTTAATTCGTGACTTTCATTGGTGGTTTTTCTAGGCATACATGGGTATATCAATTGAAGGCAAAGTCTAAAGTGTTTATGTGCTTCAAAAAGTTTTTGGTTTTGGCTGAAAATTTGTCAGCATGTAAAATGGGCAACCTCTATTCCAATCAAGGGGGGAAATATATGTCTTCTGACTTTAATGCATTTCTGGCTAAACATGGGATAAAACATCAATGTACAATGTCGTATACACCTCAACAGAACGGAGTTGTTGAACAGAAGAATAGATTACTCATGGAGATGGCGAGGTGTATGGTCAAGAGTCACACTTTACCACATAGTTTCTGGCTTGATGCTATTATGTGTGCAGCATATGTACTTAGCAGGTGTCCCACTAAAGCGCTGCAACCTATCACTCCATATGAGGCTTGCCATGGTTGCAAGCCATTTGTTGCTCATCTACATGTTTTCGGTTGTTTGGCATATGCATTATGCCTTTCCACCTTGCATATTGAACCTGTGAAGTACTTTGGATATGTACTCACTTTGAGACAAGTATATGCGTTCTTTACTCCTATCATGAGTAATGTGCATGCCAAGAATAATTTTGGCGTCCCCCAAATCCTTCATATCAAATTTCTGACTCAACTTCTTTTTTAGAATGGACAAGTCATAAGAGGACTTCAGAACAATCAACATATCATCGATATAAAGTATCAAGTATATCAGGCTACCATCTGAGCATCTCTTTGTGTAGAGACAATGATCCTCATTACTTTGAGAATAGCCTTGAAACTTCATAAAAGCATCAAGCTTTTGGTACCATTGTGTAGGGAACTGTTTAAGTCCATACAAGCTCTTCTTGAGCTTACAAACTAGACTTTCCTTGTTAGGAACTACATAAACCTCTGGTTGTTCCATATAGATATCATCTGTAAGATATCTATGCAAGAATGCAATTTCCACATCCATTTCGACTAGGTCGAAGTCCTCCATTGAAACAAATCCAAGCAATATTTGTAGGGTAGTCATCTTGACCACTAGAGAGAGAATTTCCTTGAAATCAACACCATGTTCTTACTTAAAACCCTTTGCAAAAAGTCGTGCTTTAGACTTTGGAGAAGCACTATCTGATGTGAATTTTAGCTTTTATACCCATTTACATGGTAAGGCTTTCCTGCCCTTTGGCAAAGGTACTAAATCCCAAGTACCATTCTTGTGAATAGAATCCAACTCACTCTTCATGGCATGCTCCCACTTGACATGATCCTCTATCTGCATAGCCTCTTTGTAGCAAGAAGGCTCACTGGCATCTATTAGCATAACGAAACCTAAACATGGAACATATCTATCACGTGGATGTGAGACATGTGTAGAGTGTCTCAATGGTTGTTGAATGCAAACATGTGCAGACTAATCTAATCAAACATTCTCTTGAACGTCCCTATGTGTAGCATTTTTAAGCATGATAAGTGGAGGACTAGTATCCTCAAACACCTCCCTTCTTACTTCAACCTCCTTAATGTTGCCGCATTTTTACCCACACCTACATTGTAAAAGAGTACATTTTATCTCTTGTAATTGTGAAAAAGAAAAAAGAAAAAGAATGGCTTACCTCATCCATGATGTAAAAAAGCAAACTCGTGGCTCTAACCACCTAAAGCCATGAATTAGTGAGCTGAGGGAATATTTCCTAACTTTGGGGATCACTTTTAGGTGGATCCATTCAAATTCCAATTCAAAACTCCCTCCAAAAGTAGCCGTAAAAAGAGCAAGAAGGAAGTGGTGATTATCAAGCCTTGTACCACTTCATGTCATTTTGTAGAGATTGAAGAGATAACTCCATATCTCTATCATTCTACTCCCATTGTGCATATATTCATTGCCAATGTGGTTGTAATCATATGTGAATCTATACATTCATCATTCTCTACTTCTCTGTTTTGTTCATTGCTATACTCACTCAGAGCAGTAACTTTAGAAGCTCATTTCTCGAGCTATAATTAACCTTTTTCAGTGTTTTAAAGTGTGTTGGATTGCTCTTTAAGTCTTAACACAATTTCACGATCATTGGATTTATAATTTGTGAGAAATATGCATTTTACTGCTCACTAGTCTATCTTTGTAGAGCCCCGAGAATGGCCGGATGTTCCAAAGTTTGATAAAACTTGTTCTCACTGCTCAATTCATGAATTGAAGTGTTTTAACTTGGATTGGGAAGCTTGCTATTAACTATTTTCTATGTCTAAAAGGATTTTTTCTAATTGATATCACGTTGAGAGCACTGTTCATTTTTTCTAGGAGGTGTATGTTAAAAAATAGCAAGTTTTGGGAGCTAGTCATTTTGCAACTAGTCTATCTTGACTTAAACTTCTGTGATACATGTTCCAAAGTACTTGGCTGATATTTTGGTGGAATTAGGAAGCTCAAAGGTTCTACTAATCAACTCTGAAGTCTCTATTGGCTAGTGTGAAGCTGGTTGTAGCAGCACCAACTCATCTTCTGATTGCATCCACCATCTCTCTCCACAGTGGTATCAAAGCATAGTCAAGCAACATGGGAGATGGATTTCCATCAACAATTGACAAATTGGATTGAAACAACTACCCATCCTGGTCTCTAAGGATGGAGGCTTACCTTCAAGGGAGGAATCTATATGGATTCATATCTAGAGATGAAGCAATGCCAACCATGAGGAACAAAGGGAAACCATCACATGAAGAAGTGGAAAGACTTTCAAATTGGTGTTCGAAGGATGCACTTGCAAGGTCCTATATTCTAAACTCAATCTCTGATTTTCTTTTACCTCATTTCAAGGGATGCAAGACATCAAGAGAGACGTGGAATGCGCTTGCTTCTTTCTTCTCCTCCAACACTCGAGCAAGGAAGAACCAATCGTGGATGGAGTTCACAACAATGAAGAAAAGCCCAAAGCAAAGTGTGACTTTTTATGTCACAAAGATGAAGGAGATTTCTGACCAACTTGGAAGCACTGGAAAGGTAATTGACGAGGAGAAAATCATTAGACAAATCATAAATGGAATCAAAGCAGATGACAAGTGGGATTCATTCACAACAGCCATGGATTTATACATGGATATGCATGTACCTGACCTCAACACACTCATGGGGAAACTCTTCACTCATGACCCAAAGATTAGCAAAGATTGTGAGTCCTCAAGAGGTAATCAAACTTCTGCTTTACATTCTGACAAAGCTAAGGTCAAGGACAAGTCAAAGAATAGGAAGAATGAAGATGAAGGTAGCTCTTTCCAAGCAAACTTTGCAGGAACAAAGCACTCTGTGGAGAAGATAGGTAATGTGAAGACATCATATGGGAATATGAACCTCTTAAGCAAAGCCTTGTATGTCCCTACAATTACCAAAAATTTAATAAGTGTTGGACAGATTGTTGAAAAAGGATTGCAAGTTAGATTCAACCGATTTGGAGCATATGTTGAAGACCCAAGGCAAGGCTTTAGAAGGATTACCAAAGGAGAAAAGATAGGAAGGCTTTTCACATTTGAAGTGAAAGATACAAAGAACATGGCTTTGTTTAGCTATGGATCTCAAGCTCTCACAGAGTTGGAGATATGGCACAAAAGGCTTACTCACATTGGTGAGAGGACACTTAAACAAATTTGCAGGGACCAAAGCATACTTGGATTGCCTAATATCACAAGGCAACACATGATTTATAAGTGTGAAGCTTGTCAATTTCACAAGGCTCATAGACAATCTTTCAATAAGAAAGGATGTATGTATTAAAAACTCTTGGATCTAGTGCATACAACGTGTGGGGTCCTAGTAAAGAGCCATCTATATCAGGCTCAAGATATTATGTGTCTTTCATAGATGATTGTTGTAGGTGGACCATTTTGTTTTTCATGAAGCACAAGGATGAAGTTTTTAATTGCTTTAAGAATTATGTTGCTCTTGTTGAAAACCAAACAGGTAGGTCTTTGAAAAGACTTAGATCAGATGGTGGAGGAGAATACTTCTCTTCTGAATTTGATGCCTTCTTGCATGAAAGAGGAATTAAAAGAGAAGTCACTACTATGGGCAGAGGCTGTGTCTACAGCCACATATCTCATAAATGGACTTCCATCTAAGTCACTAGATGGAACCACTCCATATGAAGTGTGGAATGGAAGAAGATCTAGTCTAGAGCATTGTAAAGTTTTTGCAAGCT
Source organism: Ceratopteris richardii (assembly GCA_020310875.1). Classification (NCBI taxonomy): domain Eukaryota; kingdom Viridiplantae; phylum Streptophyta; class Polypodiopsida; order Polypodiales; family Pteridaceae; genus Ceratopteris; species Ceratopteris richardii. The sequence goes on from CM035427.1 coordinate 33,490,476, forward strand.
TAGCCTATGCTCACATTCCTTCTCAAGTAAGAGGGAAATTGGATCCCAAGGCAGAGAAGTGCATATTTATTGGTTATAATCAAAACCAAAAAGGATATAGATTTTACAATCGAACCAATAAAGGATTTTGTATGAGTAGAGATGTAATGTTTTATGAAAACAAATCATGGTTTGATGGTGATAGGAAAGTGAAGCTACCTTATGACTTGGATGAAGATTTTCCATCACTTCAACCAAAGGAGCCAAAGAAAATTGAAGAAAATGATTCGGAGATTGACCTAGAAGGCTTGGAAAGACTAAAGCTATGGAAGAACAAAAGTAAAGCAAAGATGCATGATGCTACATATTGAACCGAGAGCTCACATCAACCACTTAGAAGGTCTTCAAGGGAGAAGAAGAAACTAGAGAGCTTTGGTTATGATACCTTTTGGTCACCAAGCACTCAATCTACATTGCAAAGGATTCAACCAATGAAGAACCTACCACATTCGAAGAGTCACAAAGCAAGAAATCTTGGAGAGATGCAATGGATGAAGAAATGGAAGCCCTGAACGAGAATGACACTTGGGAGCTTGTACCTTACAAGCCCTCTATGAAGGTAATTGGATCTCGATGGATATACAAAATCAAGAGGAATACAAATGGAAGTATAAATAGATATAAAGCAAGGTTAGTTGCTAAAGGGTTTGCTCAAACCCATGGTATTGATTATGAGAAGACTTTTTCTCATATTGCAAAAATGCCTACAATTAGGGTTATCATTAGTCTTGCTGCATCTAGAAATTGGAAGCTCTATCAACTTGATGTAAAGAATGCTTTCTTAAATGGATGGATTTACGAGGAAGTGTATATGGCACAACCTCTTGGATATGAAGATGCATATCATCCTAACTATGTATGCAAATTAAAGAAAGCTTTGTATGGATTGAAACAAGCTCCAAGAGCTTGGAATTTTAGATTGGTGACATATTTGCAAGACCAAGGATTCAAAGCTAGCAAGGCGGATACCTCTTTGTTCATAAAGAGGATTGGATCTGAAGTGATCTATTTAGGTGTGTATGTTGATGATATTATTATCACAGGCAATGATCTTGAAGGAATCAAACAGGTAAAGACTCAAATGAAGGAGGAGTTCAAAATAAGTGACCTTAGACCACTCACTTATTTTCTTGGATTGTAGTTAATCTACACAGATTCAGGTATATACATAACACAAAGGAAGTATGTGCATGACATGCTCATCAAGTTCAAGATGGAAAATATAAAGTGTGCAAGTACACCTATGGAGCAAAATCATAGGAGAGACAATTGAAGACATCAAAAGCTATTCAAGCTTAGTTGGAAGTTTGAACTATGCAACACTCACAAGGGTGGATATATGCTATAGTGTTAGCATATTGAGTGAGTTTATGCATAAGCCAAGAAGACCACATATGGAAGCAGCCAAGAGAGTCCTCAAGTACCTAAAGGGGACCATGAATGAAGGTTTGTATTCATGAAGGTTTGTTTCATCCATTTACTTCAAATATTGAGCTAAAGGTCTACTTAGATGCGGATTGGGCCGGATCTAGAGATGATAGAAGAATCACATCCGGGTATGTATCATTTGCACGTTCAAAAATAATTTATTCGTCATACAGGAAGCAACCAACCGTGGAATTATCTTCTACTGAAGCCAAATATAGAGGTTTGGCTAATGCAACTCAAGAAATCATGTGGTTAAAGTCTCTGTACACAGATCTTGGACTTCATTGTTCAACACCTCACATTTTTGGTGACAACACAAGCTCACTACATTTTGCAGCTAATCCGGTATACCATGCTAGAACCAAGAATATTGAAGTCCACTACCATTATGTAAGGGAGAAGCTAATGAGAAAGGATATTCAACTATCCTATGTCTCTACAGATATGCAATGTGCAGGCATGTTGACTAAAGCTCTTGATGGTCTAAAGTTAAGTAGATTCAAGTTGATGATTGGCTTGCAGGAACTGAAGGACAATTGAAGATATATTTGGAGAACAATCATGTTAGGCTTGAGGGGGAGCTCTTGGTGCATTTTACCCAAGCCTACATACTTGATATTATTTGATTTATGTTCATTTGTAGTCATATGTGTAGTCATGTGAACACCTCTTGTAAAAGAGTACATTTTATCTCTTGTAATTCTGAGAAAGAAAAAAGAAAAAGAATGGCTTACCTCATCCATGATGTAAAAAAGCAAACTCGTGGCTCTAACTACCTAAAACCACGAATTAGTGAGTTGAGGATCACTTTTAGGTGGATCCATTCCAATTCGAATTCAAAACTCCCTCCAAAAGTAGCTATAAAAAGAGCAAGAAGGAAGTGGTGATTAGCAAGCCTTGTACGTGACCACTTCATGTCATTTTGTAGAGATTGAAGAGCTTACTCCATAGCTCTATCCTTCTACTCCCATTATGCAAATATTCATTGCCAATGTGGTCGTAATCATATGTGAATCTATACATTCATCATTCTCTACTTCTCTGTTTTGTTCTTTGCTATACTCACTCAGAGTAGTAACTTTAGAAGCTCATTTCTTGAGCTATACTCAACCTTTTTGAGTGTCTTAAAGTTCTTTGGATTGATCTTTAAGTCTTGTTTTTTAGTACAAAGTTTCATCATCATTGAAGTTATATTTGAGGAGACATCTGCATTTTACTACTCATTGGTCTATCTCTATAGAGCCCCGAGAATGGCGAGATGTTCCAGAATTTGATAAACCTTGTTCTCACTCCTCAATTCATGAATTGATGTGTTTTAACATGGATTGGGAAGCTTGATATATCTATTTTCTATGTCCAAAATGAATATTTCTAATTCCTATGAGGTTGAGAGTATTGTTCATTTTTTCCAACAAGTGTATGTTCAAAAATAGCAAGTTTTGGGAGCTAGTCGTTTTGAAACTAGTCTATCTTGACTTAACCTTCTGAGGTACATGTTTCAAAGTACTTGGCTGATATTTTGCTAGATTTAGGAAGCTCAAAGGGTCTACTAATCAACTCTGAAGTCTGAGTTGGCTGGTGTGAAGCCGGTTGTAGCAGCACCAACTCATTGTCGGATTGCATCCACCATCTCTCTCCACTCTTAATGGGTTGTTTATGCAACTTAGGCTCATTGAAAATGACACCACTACTTCTGATCATGGACCATGTTTCACGATCTCATAAGCGATATCCGATATTTCCTTCTTGACCATATCCAAGAAAAATGCATTTCTTTGACTTATGGTCAAACTTTTGTCTAAGATTCTTGGGTATATGAACATATTCTTCACACCCAAAAACTCGAAGATGATTATAATATGTGGCTTCCCTATCCATAACTCTTGTGCCACTTTCAGACCTTTGGAAATACTAGGTGAAAGGTTAATCACATGAAGTGCAGTCAATACTGCTTTTGCCCAGAATCCTTGTGAAAGCGTTGCATGATGTAGCATAGAGACTACTCTACCCTAAATAGTTCTATTCATCCTTTTAGCTACACCATTATGTAGTGGGGTATAAGGAGCTATAACCTCTCTACAAATTCCTCCATAGTGGTAGAAAAGACTGAATTCATGTGAGGTATATTCACCCCCATTATTTGAACCTAAAGCTTTGAGCTTACTTCCTTTTGGAGTCTCAACTAAAGCAAGCCATTTTCTAAAAGTAGATAATACCTCATCCTTTGATTTGATAGGAAATACCCAAAAGTTTCTAGTAGCATCATCTATGAAAGTGACAAAGTAAAGAGAACTACCTAACGACCTCGTGGGCATAGGACCACACACATCTGTATGAACAAGATATAAAGGTTGAATTGAAGAGTCAATGTGCGTTCCATGCACATTTCTGGTTCGCTTTCCATATTGACAATGCTCACAAAATGAAAAATTAGAGAAAGATAACATCGGTAAGTAGATAGAATGAGAAAGATTTTCCATTCCACTACGAGATATATGGCCCAAACGACCATGCCAAATACAAGCCATAGGCTATTCAATAACAGCTAACAAGTGTTCTTTCTATGATACAAATAAAATATAAAGTGAGCCAACTTTTCTTTCTTTTCCAATAACCATATTGCCCTTTGATATGGGAAAGGACTAAGCATAGAAGACCACCTTGTAACAAAGATCATCAAGTTGACCAACTAACAATCAACTGTTCTTAAACCTGTGTGAAGGGACCTATGCAAGAAAATGTTAAGGAAGCACTCACGAATTTGACACAACAAACAAAGAGAGAAACAGAATCTTCCGAAAAATTTGTGCACAGGTGTATAGTATGCGAAGTTAGTGTATGGTGTGCGCATAACAGAGCAATTAACCGCGGCGGGCGCGTGAGGCGCGCATAACGTGAATTGAAGAGTGACAGCACAGAGGAACGCCACAGGAGAGTGTATATATATACAGCAAGATTTGGAGAATATAAGAGATGATAATAGAGAGAGAGAGAGAGAGCGGGAGTGTGTATGTGCAAGAATAGAGACGAGATATAGCAGATGCGCAGAGACGCAGAGTCATAGATAGAAGATGCCATAGATCGCGTATGTAAAAGAAGACGCCAGAGATCGCGTATGTACAAATGAATAACACAAGCCTGAAGTGACGGGTCTTTTTCATCTGAGAGAGATGGTAATAAGAAACTACTCACTGTAGAAGAGTTTCTGTAACTTGAGCAAGAAAAGGCCAAGCTTACTTGTACACATCTTCTCTAATTGAAAACACATGTTCATGTGGACGTCTATGCGTAATCCTTACTTGTGAAGAGTCTGAAGCAATCTCGTGTTACGATAGGAAGTTTCGTTTATCGTTAACTGTCACGACTCGTTACTAAACGTGCTTCAGTACCTTTCCTGTAAACGCATGTTTCGGTGAATAACAGTTTACTCAGTAAACATATTTTAGTAATTTTTCAGTCAGTTACAGTTTCTCAGAAAACAAGTTTTTCGGTAGAACAACGAAGTATAACTCGTAGCAGGGTTCGAAGCTGTGTATGAGAGATAGCTGATCTTGTAGCTAGACGTCTCTATTTCAAGCTGATCCTAGTTTCCGGTGGGAAAGAGATGTGCATGCAGTACAAAGTCTAACCGGAAAGTAGCACTTCAGAACTGTGAAGTTTTTCTTAAAACTTCAGAAGAGTTCATTAAGTGGAGAAAGCTCACGAATCATCTTCTTACTTCTTGTATGTTCACTTGAAGTAATTATAACCAAATTAGAAGTTCATTTCGGTGAAGTTCCGGTACGATTTCAGTGTCAGTTCAGTGACAGTCTGGTGAAGTTCCGGTGGAACCTGTGTCGCAGGATAACACAGTTAAGGCGACGATAATTAAGCTGAGCTACTGTTGTTTACAGAGGTGTTCTGAATCACTCTAGTTTAGCACTCTATTATGGTGGCGCGACAATTTCCGCAAGCCTGACAGAGCTCAAGCCTTGTCGCGAAACCCACCTTCAGGGCGAAAGTAATTCCGCACCAGTGGTATTAGAGCTGAAGTTTTCGCCAACAGAAAATACTCCAAAATGGCTCCAAAAATCATCCAAAAATGCTTCAAAAATAGGCTTTGAAAGCAAACACTGAAGCTTTGAGGGACCAAAACATGTTCAAGCTAATGTTAACCTTAGTCTTTCCCCTTCTTCAGACACCACAAGAGTGTAGCTTAGTGGCAAGAGATTGCCATAGTTAACCAAGCTCCAAGGGGGAACAATACTAGAATGGGTGACCTCCCAAGAAGTACCAGGAACCTCTGTCTTCCTTGATCATTGAGGTCCTCCCTTGATATAACCAATGGCACCAATGGTATCAAATTCATGGGAGAAATATTCTCCAATGACTTTGATGACTCAGGTATCAAATTCATGGGAGAAATATTCTCCCCCTCCATCTGGCCTTAACCTCGTTAGTGTTTTTCCTTTTTGATTTTCAACAAGTCAAGATACTTCTTGAAACATTAGAAGACTTCATCCTTTTTATTCATAAAGTACTGCAATCATCAATAAAAGATACATAGTACCTCGATCCTGAAATTGATGGTTCCTTGCTAGGTCGCCAAACATATCTGTGGACTAGCTCCAACAAGTCACCATGAATGTATCCTTTCTATTGAAGATAAATGTACACACTCATTTTCACATGAGCTATTCTTGGATAAATTTACCAAATTTAAAGATAAAGTAAAGGAAGAAAAAAGAAAAAAAAAAGTCTAGTCAAAACTCATAATAAGTAAAAGATACAATATTTGCCTTGTAGTAAGTGGCATGTAGTGGGCAATCAAATGAAATTGGTGAGTTAAGAAGGAGGCACAAACTTCTTTACATTCTCATTAGTTATAAAAGTGGAGTGGGAGCACTTTCTAAACAAGGAGAGAAAGAGGCAAGAGCTCCCAATAGTCGGATGTGGTAATTTTGTCTTTTTGTCTTCCCATAGACTCCTTCTAGCCGCACGTCATTTTGTACATAGCTCTATTGTGAAGCTCATATCTCAGTGTATATGTAAACATTTCTTGCATTTAAACACTCATTGGAAAGCTTATCTTTCTCTGTCTCAAATATCTCCTTCAAACCATATATATGTTGTGAGATATCAGTCAAAGAGTGAAGTCTAGTTTTTCATCATACCTATGTTGATAGGTAGTCTATTTTGGTTGGTTAAATTTCCCAACCAAAACGTATCCAAATTGCTTGGCTTTTAGCTTGTTGGAAAGCTCTTTGTACTTTCGTTTTCTCAAGTATGTCATTCAAAGGATTTATATTCTTTGAGATATCGGCAAGAGAGTGAAGTCTATTGTTTTAGTATACTTGTGTGCGTAGGTAGTCTATTTTGGTCAGTTGAGTTTCCTAAACAAAAATCATCCAAATTACTTTTTTTTAAGCTTGTTGGAAACCTATTTGTGTTTAAGTTTTGTCCCTCAAATATATTCCTCAAAAAATCTATATTCAGGGAGTTATCAGTCCAAGAGTGAAGTTCAATTCTTCAGCATTCTTGTGTGGACAGGTAGTTCATCTTTATCAGTTGCATTTGCTAATCCAAACTTGTTCAAATTATGTAAGCTTTTTAGAAATCTCTTTTTGTCTACTTTGATTGAACAAAGGCAAAAGTCAATTTGAATTTTGGATTGAGAGCAACAAGCGATATAACGTGCAACTATTTATCAAAGCATTAGACATACAAGGGTTCACTACATGTTTTTGTTGCACATAGGAGAACTCATTCTCCACATTTGGTATCATAGAAAGCTTGGTGCTGAAGTTTCATCAACAGAGTTGGAGTTAAATCAAAGCAAAAGAGGAGCTACAAAACAAGGGGGAGCTTCACAAATGTAAGAGCAAAGGACAATATAACTATTCGAGGTAAATCTCAAAGTTTTTGATAATCTTCAATGACTGACTTGGATCAACAAGTAGAGAAATTGGATAAGGATAACTATCCCGTGTGGAAGTTTAGAATGACCAGTTACCTAATGGGCAAAGGCTTTTGGGGTATTTTGTGCGGAAATGATGCTCAACCTCAAATCAATCAAGCTATGGCCATCGAATCCCAAAGGAGGCAAGCAAAATAATGGGAAGAGAGGAATAGGAGAGTCATGTTTCTCATTTCACAAGTCATTACTAATGACATGGTAGGGCATATGCAAGATCTAGAGAAAGTTAAGGATGCTTGGGAAGCTCTTGAAGGATGTATTCAACAAATACCAAAGCTAGGAAACTTCAACTCAAGAATGAGTTGAACACAATCAAGAAAAGTTCAAGTCAATCCATAGTTGAATATACTTTGAAGACTAAGGAGCTAAGTGATGTTTTAGCTTCTACTGGCACAACGGTTGAAGACGAAGATCTTTTGTGTTATACTCTCAATGGATTGAGAGAAGATGAAAGATGGAAGCCTTTTATAACTTCCATTAACTTGAAAGATGCATATCCAAGTTTTGAACAACTAATCCCTCATCTTGTCACAGAAGATCTTAGCTTTGGTGACCCCAAAGGAAAGGATAGCCATAACCAAATGGTATATGCAGGTCAAGGTAAAGGAAGGAACTCAAGCGGAGACTCAAGAGGAAAAGGAAGAGGTCACAACAACTCCAACTACAATAAAAGAAAATTGGAAGACAACAAGGATGCATCAAATGCCAACACACAAGGAAGAGGTCAAGGTAGAAGTAGAGGAAGAGGCCGAGAATCCTACAATTCTCATAAAGGTATAACATGCTATCATTGTGGTACAGTAGGACACTATGCTAGTGATTGTTGGCTAAAGAATGGAAGACCAAATTGAGGTGATCAAAGGAGCCAAAGCAACTATGAAAGCACCTCAAGTGAAGGAATCAAGGACACACTACTTGCAATGAGACATGAGTATAGAAGCTCTTGTGAAGATGACAAAAAATGGTACATTGATTCAGGTTGTAGTAACCATATGTCATGTTAAGGAAGTTTTTCAATAATCTATAGGTACCAAGTGGAAAAGGATGTGTTGAAAGAGGTGATGATACTCAACACATGATTGAACGTATTGGAGATATAAGGCTTGGAGATACAAGCAGAGCAAAGGTACTATCTAATGTTCTTCATGTTCCTACAATTTCAAAGAACTTGATTTCAGTATGAAAATTGGTAGAGAAGGGTTACCATGTCATATTCAATGAGAATGGGTGCTTCATAAAGAATCCAAAGGAAGGCTTCAAGGTCATTGCTTGAGGTAGAAGAGAAGGAAGGATGTTCACTTTGGATGTCCAACATCCACATGGAAAGGTCATGTACATTCAATGTGGGAACAAGAAGATTTCAAAGCTGGACTTATGGCACAAAAGAATAGGACACATCAACATTCCAAAGCTGAACGACATGAGCAAACATGAAGTGGTAAGATGTCTTCCAAAATTTAATAGTATTGGACTACATGAGTTATGTGAAGCTTGTCAACTAGGAAAGCAAATGATGCAACCATTTAAGAGGAGCAATTATGTGGCCCCAAATGTCTTGGACTTGATACATATGGATGTATGGGGACCAACCCAAGAGGCATCAATGGCTGGTAATGGATTTTTTGTCACCTTCATTGATGATCACTCAAGAAAGGTATGGCTCTTTTGTATGAAACAAAACTCAGAGGTGTTTCCTATATTCAAAAGATTCAAAGTTGAAGTTGAAAAATAAATAGGAAGGTCTATCAAAACCTTAAGGTCCGATGGTGGAGGAGAATAATTCTCCAAAGAGTTTTCCTATTTTCTACAAGACGATGGGATCAAAAGGCAATTTACTTGTAGGTATACACCACAACAATATGGAGTAGTTGAGAGGAAGAATAGGCAAATTGCTGAAATTGCAAGATGCATACTCAACAAGATGAAGGTACCATTGTACTATTGGGTTGAAGCTACCACAACTCCCATTTACTTGATGAATAGGTGCACAACATTGGGAATACATCAGGTATATTCCAGTAAGAAACCTCATCTTGTACACCTCAAAGTTTTTTCATGTATTTGCTTTGTTCACATTCCACAAGAAGTTAGAACAAAGATGGAACCAAGGTCAAAAAAATGCATTTTCATCGGCTACTAAACGGACAAAAAGGATACAAGTGTTACAACCCTAGAACAAAGGAAGTAAGAGTCTCGCGAGATGTGGTCTTTGATGAACTAAGACCATGGTACGAAGATAAGGGAAAGGAAAATATTCTTGAAGAAGATTGTGATGATTATGTAGAAACAAATGAAAGAGAAGTTCAACAGTCAAGCACAAAGGTTTCAGGTCCAGAGGCATCTACACCAAATGAAGAATGTTCAACATGGAGGGGCAATCATTCTTTGTCTCCAAATTTAGCTCATAGTAGAACCAAAGAAGCAAGTGCTACTCCAAACAGTGAGATAGATGCAAGTGAAGAAGAATATGAAGAGGTAATCACTCCGAAGGTAAAGTTGAATAGGTTAAAGAAGCAAATTTCTAAAGGAAATGAAAGAAGATCTTCAAGGACAAGGCATCCAACTCAAAGGCTGAGTTAAGATAGTTTCATGTCAAAACATTTTGCATACATGATGCAGGTTATCAAAGACAAAGAGCCTGAGACATATGAAGAATCTTGCACACAAAAGGAATGGAACCAATCTATGAAAGAGGAGATCAAAGATCTCAAAGATAATCACACATGGTAACTAGTGCCAAAGAAAGAAGGTATGAAGATTGTTCCAAACAAATGGGTGTTTAAAGTAAAGAGGAATGTTGATGATTCACTAGCTAGATATAAAGCTAGATTAGTTGCCAAAGGATTTAAACAAACACAAGGCATAGATTCAAAAATGCTTTTCTCAATGGAGAACTACAAGAAGAGGTATACATGAGTCAATCAGTTGGATTTGAAGATGAAAACCATCCAGACTTTGTTTGCAGGTTGAAAAAGGCACTTTATGGCTTGAAGCAAGCACCAAGAGCATGAAATCAGAGATTTGTAGAATATCTAACTAAGTGTGGATACAACCCAAGTAGTGTAGATCCTTCATTGTACATGAAGAAGGAAGAAAATAGAGAGGTTTATATTTTTATATACGTCGATGACCTCATCAAAATAGGAAATGATGTTACAGGGATTAAAGATATCAAAAGGAATCTTGGTAAGGAATCTAAAATTTTAGATCTTGGAGAACTGAAATACTTTTCAACAGTTTAAGTTGTTTATGGAAAAAGTGGCATCGACTCGATGCAAAGGAATTACTTGTTGGATGTTCTTTTCAAATTTGGAATGAGTGAATGCAAAACACTCACTCAACCCATGGACACAAATATAAAGATTTGCTCAAATGATGGAGAACTATTGGAAGATAACAACATATAGAAGCATTGTAGGATCATTAATCTATGCAAACATTACAAGACCTGATTTATCTTATGTTGTTGTACTTTCTCAGTTTATGCAAGCCCAGACAAGTGAACATTTAAATTCAGCCAAGAGAGTATTGATACATAAAGCATACAATTAATCAAGCTTTGTTTTACAAGTATGATGGATAATTGTAGGTCAAAGGCTTTAGCGATGCTCATTGGACAGGTTCAAAGGAAGATAGCAGATCATCCTCAGGTTATGTGTTCATGATAGAAAGCAAACTGTTGAAGCTGAAGGTCAAGGACAAAGCACAGGATCACATCAAAGAGGTGGACACCCAAGAAGAAGCAGCAAGTAGGGAGCTCCAAGAAGTGTATGTCAAATTTTCAGAAGAAATCCCTATAAAAATAGTGATTTTCATCACTAAAAGCCATTGTAAATACCATTTTCTATTTTTGTAACTCCAATTTGTTCAATCCGAGGAGTCCTCGAGCTTGAGGAGTATTAGAAGTATCATCTTACCAATTTTCATAATTTTTAGACTCTGTTTGAGCCCTCAAATAAGCCCTGGAACCTAATTTTTAGCTAGGCTAGACACTAGGTCTGGACAGGGCCAAAACTAGTCAAAAAACTATAAAAAGAGCTAGAGAGCTCATTTTTGGGGTTAGCTTGTTGGAGAATAGAGCTTTTGTAAGAGAACTCTTTTTGCAATCAAAGCTTTCTATTGTTCCTCTCTTTGATCTTACCTTGTGCGCGTGTGTGTGTGTATGTGTGTGCATCTTTGTGTGCTTTCACTCACGCACTTGTGCCTTCACTTGCTCGTGGTCTTCATACCGGTCCTCAGGTCTCCACGGATTGACAATTAAAGGAGGTGGTGCTTACACTTGAGCTACACTAAATTTTGGCACCGTTGACGGGGAGAGAGCTTCGAGGACGAGCGCTGTGATGGTAAGATCGTAGATTTGCGACATTGGAAGGTAAAAAAAAAAACTATCATTTCTGTTATTTTTCTGATTTCTCTTCTTCATCTTCATCATCATCATCATCTCCACCTTCTTTCATCTTCTTCTTCATAGAACTTTCTTGTTTTTTAGTGCATTTTCACCATTTTCATACCATTTTTCATGCATTATTGTGTGGGAAGGAGTTAAGAGATGCAAGGGAGAGCAAGCGCCTATGTTTTTTCATGATTTTCTCCACATATGGAGCTCGCCATTGCTCGGCGCTCAAAAATTTGAATTTCCCACCAAAAAACACGATTCTGTGATGAAAATTGCGATTCTGTGAAAAATTCAATTTTTTTGAAAATCACAATAAAGATCTTGAGATACCAGGCAAAGTTGTCTACCTGGATAATACATCAGAGAAGATATTCTTGATAACAGAACATGATAGACATGCACATACTTGGAAGACTGAATTGATTTTCCTGCCATCAAGATCCAATGTTTCCCATGGCCTCCAAGGAGTAGGATCATCCAAAGCTCATGAAGCCTAGAGAGAGACCTGAGATAAGTTTTGCACACACTGTGGGTAGAAATAGAGTAGGATTTGCAAATGAAAGACCTGAAAGAGAGAGAAATCAAGCACATAGGCAACAAACAGATGAACATGATTTTCCATTGCCTAGACCCCGAGAGCACACAAGAACCCTTAGACCCACTCAAGTGATCAAGGCAATGAAGAACTATTTTGACGGATCAAGAGATCCTTATGATCATATGGCTGAGTTCAAACAAGTGTTAAGAGTTGAACAGGTTGAGGATTTGTTCACCCAGTACGAGGTATTTGGTTTGACTCTTAAGGGAACTGCCTTAGCTTGGTTTCAACCAATGATTAGTCGCAACTATCGTGATATAGGTCAACTGCTAGATGAATTCATTGTAGAATTTTCCAAGAGTGGTATCAGGCATAACACATCATCTTTGATCCACAGTTTCAAGTAGACACCCCAAGAAACAGTGCGACTAGTAGGTAGAAGGTTTAGACAGTACCTAGAAAGATGCCCTGCTCTAGAGTTACTCACACAAGCCAAACAAGTGTATTTGTTCTTAGATGGCTTACTGAGCACCAAGTTAAGATCATAGGTGTACTTGAAAGAGCCTAGATCCATAGAAGAGTGTGTGCGGACAAGCATCGACATAGAAGACAACTTGGGTGAGGAGTTTGGACTATCCAAACTCTATCAGGACTCTGATAGTTCTACTAGTCATACCTCCGGAGCCTCCACTGAGCTGGATGAGATAACAGAGCAAGTTGCCAAGAAGCTAGGAGTTCAAAATAGAAAGATACCAAGAGTTACCTCATTGAATCAGTGTTATACTTGCGGAGGTGACCACATGGCTAATGCTTGCCCATTACACAACCAGAACATGAGAGAAAGGAATGCTCCATATTGCACCATTGAGAGAAAATACATAAACCACACAGTTGAAGATTATCCATACAATAGACATGCTGTTAAACAGAATTATGAGCAACCTTACCAGCAAGGTAGGTATCAGAACCAATACCAACAGCCATATTATCGACCACAACAACAATATCAGACACAATATAGGCCACAACCAGTCTTGGGAAACCAATCACCAGCCCTTGCCAATGTGATTCCAGTCAAGTATGCTGTGGGAGAGGAAAATCCAAATAGAGCACTAGTGCCACGAACCCCATTGATACCAGATAATGACTCCCATGCTCATAGTTCATACTACTCCCATGAAGGTAGTCCACATGCTTATTACACTGAGCATGAGCATAGTGAGATTTATTCGTATCAATATGAGGCACCACCTATGGAGCAAAATTGGGAGCCTCAATACTCCAATGTCATGTATGCAAATGCTAACCCTAGATCCCAACTGAGACAAGTAAGACCACAAGCTCCTAGAGGACCATGTTTTAGATGTCAGGGTGACCATTTCTTTCGTGATTGTCCCCACCCACCATCTCCGAGTCAAGGACAGGCTATCACAATACAAGCTTTTTGTCCTGATTGTGGCAAAGACCATCTCCCTAGAAATTGTCCAAGAAACCCCTCTAGCACCCAAGATTACACCCATTAATGTGGTAGGCTTAGTGGCGGATTCAAGTGCTAGTAGCAGTAATGTGGCTCCTATACAGGCAGTTACTAGGGCACAAGCATTAAAACAAGATAAACCAGTAGAACAATCGGAGTCGAGCGAATCGGGAGACTAGTAAGAGGAAAACAAGAACATGGAAGGATACTAGAGAGAAGGCCAATCGCAAGTGGAATAAAAAGTTATCGAAACTAGAAGAAAGCTTGAAAGACGCAAAAACAAAGATAGAATACATTGCATCTCAAAACCCCTCGCATGCTGAAACTCCATCTACTCCACCTTGTTGCGAACATTTGTTTTATGTAGGGTACAAGTTTCAAATTATGTAAATACCTTTGGGAAGTCTTCAAATACTTCAAGAAGGCTCATATTATTCATAAAATGTAGCAAAAATACCACGTGAGTTCTAGAACATGATGAGGCAAATTAGTGAGTCACAAGGGAGCTTCAGTGGTGTCCTAGTGGAAGGTCGATGTGGCTAGTTCTCAAAGTCCATCAATACTTTGCTTATTTGAGCACTTGAGTCATGTAATACCTCCATCCAAGTGTCTACCACAAATTTAGATGTATTAGGAAGGTTTTAGATTAGTTTCCCATGCTATAAAAAGAGGAGAAAAGTCGTGATCTTGTGGGATGTCCAATAGAGTCATATGTGTATCTCTACATTGCTGTAGTTTTGTATGCAGAGATTGCAGAGCTTGTATCTCCCTCATTATATATCCACAGTACATGTTTGATAGCTCATTTGAAAGCTCTTACTGTCTACTTTCTTCCTGTAGATTTTCATAATCGTTGGATTTGTGAGCTGAGAGCAGTACTATCTGCAAGTAAGGTGTGTTCTCTGGTTTTACCCCCTGCTGAAGGTCTCCATTAAACCTCAAACTTGCAGAGGTCATATCGCCTTGTGTATGTATCCAAATCATGTGTTCTTTGGCTTGTTAGAAAGCTCTCTAGGTCTACTTGTATTTGGGAAAGTTTCAAAGTCATTGGAGTTGTGAGTTAAGAGCAGTAGTCTCTGCAAGTGATGTGTGTCCTCATGTTCATCTCTGTTTCAAGGTCTCCATTAAAGCTGCATATTGCAGAGGTCATAGCTCATTGTGTATTTATCCATTTGAGGTGTTCTATATCTTGTTGGAAAGATATTAGAGTCTAGTTTATGTATGTGAAAAAGTGTTGGAAAATTCTAAGTGAGTAAAGAGCAATTTTCTCTGCAAGAAAATTGGTCTGTGCATACAAGTTTGTGAAAAAGTCAACTAGGTTCTGTTGGGTTTCACCTACTTCTAGCTGTACTTTGGAGATCAATAAACTCCAACACACCTCATCCCACCCCACCACCCATTGTAAATAGACCGCAACCAGGGTATGTTCTTGCAGATCCAACCCTAGAAGGCCTGGACATGATGTTCAAGGCCTACAGGCTCGACTTCAAGAAGGGCCAATAGCTGCAAATCTAGACAAGAGTTACCCTAGAGCGGATTTAGAGATTGAACGGATAAGAATGTGCATGAAAATGGTAGAACAAGCTCAAGCTATACTCGAGACTAGTCAAAAGTTCAATCAGACAACCTCTCTCAAACCTGATTTGCATTTTTAGGGCTTACTAGAAAAGTTAGAGCAGTTGGTAAACAAACCACAAGTTTATTTACCTCAACAGGCTCAACCAGTTATTGAGAGAAGACGATCACCACCAATGGGAGCTTATGTTCCTAATTCCACGGATCCTAGAATACCTCCTTCAATTCAACAGTACTCTCAAGAGTTCTTATGGGAAATACAAGAAGAGAAATGGGCCAAGGAGAAGGGTAATTCCCCTCCTATTCCTGAGAGTGATGATCTTCATTATCAATTTCCCCAAGACATTCCATCTATTTACGGAGATCAAGTAGAGCAACAAGAAGACGAAAGGTTAGATTTTGAATCTAATACCTTAGAAGAACTGCCTCAATTTCCAGGCCCATGGGAATCTGAATCTCTTCAGATCAGAGCTCCCACAATACTCGTTAGACATCAAGACTCAGTGTCCCAAGGAACATGGATGTCGTGAAGAACACTAAGGTTCAATGTCATCTCACAATAGAAGAGCTGCTAAAAGCAAAACCTGAACTATGGGATCATGTGAAGGATCAAGTTCCAGAACTTTATTCCAAAATGACAAAATCAGGCTTGTTGAGCCCATAAAAGTCATGTTGGTCAAATTCAACTGAAGTCAAAGTCAATTGGTCAAAGTCAACAAGCTCAAGGTCAAAGTCAACAGGTGCAAAGTCAAAGTGTGTAAGTGCAGGTGTCAAAGTGCACAGGTAGTGCACAATGAATTGTCCACGAAGGGTAAATTGGAGAAAGTGGGTTGCAGGTTGCAGAGGTATTTTCTCTAATTTCCCTAAGGTTCAAAGTGTGTTTTAAAGTGTTTTGGAAGGTTCAGGTGAACACTCCCTTATGTGCAAAAGTGAAGACTTAAAAGGAAATGTGAAGGTATGTGAAGCGGCAGCGTACGCACAGGTGAAAGTATGGCCCCCCCATTAAAATTTTTGGTTTTGGACTAAAGGCACTACAGGACAAAAGAGTGAGTCGTTGGCTGCCACTTGTGAAGACAACCTTGGGACATCAAAGTGAGCACCAAGATACCATTGCAGTTAGGAGCGTACGTGATCGACACACTAAAATCAAGGCAAGGGGCATTCTTGGACCAATCTTAGAGTAAGCAAGAGAGCATATTCTAAGAAGCAAGAAAGAGAAGTGCAAGAGTCACCAGTGTGCGACGACGCAGAGAAGTGGAAGTGAAGGAGTGCATAGGGAGTGCCTAAGGGATTGTGCAGAGAGTGCTAAGCTAGTCCCCCAAGTATCTCAAGGTCCCATTGTAGTGGGCGCGTGCCGACAGAAGGTATTCACTCCTCCCCCCTTTGTGGAAGCTTGGTGCAAGGTGTGCACAAGGATAAGCTTGAAGCAGGTGGAGGTCTGGTGTAGAGGAGGCCGGCGGCAAGAAGACTTTGGGATATTGGGTATTTTTGTAATAGGGCACTCTGTGGGATTGTGCACAGAGAGGTATTGGCTTGTCTTGTACTTCAAACATTGTCATTGTCTTACTGTAATCAATCGGCAGAAGCTTCCAGGTGTATTTTCTCTTCTTGTTTCTTCCCTTTTCTCCTACAAACCCTCAAACTCCTTCTGGTCTAAGAATCCCCACCAACAAGGCTCTAAGAAAAAAGTTCCAGAGATACCTCTCGATAAAATAGGAGACATGTGTGAGGGTGAAGAAGGTAATACTTATCTTCCAATCACCTACCAAGGTTACACAACCAAAGCAATCATAGATTCAGGTGTTGGCATTGCTATTGCGACCACCTCCTTGTGGAAGCAATGGGGCAAACCTACATTAAGACCAACTAGAATGAAGCTTCAAATGGCAGACAACCATTTTGAAAGACCTCTAGGATTGCTAGAAGTGATAACTCTAACCACTTGTGGTGTAGAGTTTGAGCATACATTTGCTATATGTGACTTTGAGAAAAATAATGTCTATGAGATGATCTTAGGAAGACCCTTCCTACGACAATTGCAAATAGTACAGGATTGGGGAACCAACTCGTTGTACTTACAACACTTAGGGGTCACTACCAAGGTCAATTTGAAGGATTACTCCTTCAGAGATGTACCACCCCTACAGTGGAATCCTATCCACAAAGCCAAAGAAGATTCCATCTCTGTGCATTCTGAAAGTTCACCTGATCCATCTTGGTTGCATGAAGATACTCATTTGTGGATGTGCAAGGTCACAGAGGAAGAGGAAAAATGCTTGAAGGCGAGAGAAGAAGGAACTTCACCAGGAGATAGACCAGTTAAAGACCCAGCCTACACACCAGTGATCTTTCTGGATGAGGAATTTGAGCCTCATGGCTATTCAGAAATCCTAGCCACCATGGACATTGTTGTCAATGAAGAACAATGGACACCTCATTGTGATAAAGAGGGTTATGATATTTCGGTGTTCATGTGTCAGCCCTTGCTAGAAGAATGTGACCCTAGTGATGTCATAGAAGAAGAAGAGAATGACAATGATCTGGATTCCATTGTGATGGATAGTTGCTTTAACTCAGAGCAGCACTATCTAGAAGATATAGGAGTGTTCACCTAGAAAGAAGAAGAACCTTTCAAAAGTTGTAAAATGGTAAATTCAAAGGAGAGAAGTGAGAGCAATCAAAAGAAAAAGAAAAGAAAAGTAGTGAAACAAGAAGAGGAGGAATCATTGTTTGAAGTACCAGAAAACTTCAAGAAATATGAAGTTGACGACCGCAAAATTTTGGTACGAATGCCTAAAAGAGAGGCCATCATAGGAGAATCATATGATAATAAAGAAATAACCAAGAAAATTGTAGTGACTATTGAAGAGAACGAAGAGAGATGCACATATATAGGAGATGACCTAAGTGCAAGAGAAGAAATGGAGCTCATAGCTCTATTAAGGGAATATAGGGATGTGTTTGTGTGGCACTATAGAGACTTGAAAGGGGTAGATCCAAGAATTTCCTCTCATACTATCCCCATGACTGATGATGCCAAGCCCACCAAACAGAAGCCCTACACATATAATGATACATATGCAGCCAAAATAAAAGAAGAAATTGATAGGCTGATTGAAGCTGGATTCATCTATGAGATTGAGCATACTGAATGGGTGCCTCCCATTGTAGTGATTCCCAAGAAGAACGGGAAGTTGCGAGTGTGTATTAACCTTAAAAAAGTTAATGCAGCTACGATCAGAGATAGTTATCCACTTCCAATCACGGAACACCTATTGGAGCGTGTTGTAGGCACAGAGTGGGGAATCTTTGCATTTCTTGTGATGCCATTTGGGCTCACCAATGCACCTGCAACATTCCAAAGGCTCATGTGTAATGTCTTCAAAGAGTCCTTGCGAAAGAGCTTAGAAGTGTATGTGGATGATTTATGTGCTCATTCCCAAGAGAGAAGATTTCACATCCCTGAGCTCAGACAAATCTTCAACAAGTGTAGAGAATATCGAGTGTGTCTAAACCCAGAAAAGTGTGTGTTCATGGTGCGTCAAGGTAAAATATTAGGTCATATTGTTTCTAAGAATGGAATCTCAACAGATGAAGATAAGGTATGAGCCATAGCAGAGCTGCCAAGGCCAAGGAATGTTAAAGAGGTACAAGACTTTATGGGCCATTGTGGATATTACCGTAGGTTTATCCACATGTACGCGATCATAGCTAGACCCCTTTATGCCTTGTTGTCTAATTTTGAGTGGAACGACGAATGCAAGAATTCTTTCAACAAACTGAAGAAACGTTTGTGCGCAACACCAATACTGACCACTCCTGATTGGAATAAACCATTCCATGTCCATATGGATGCATCCAATCACACCATAGGATGTGTGCTAGCACAACCCACAGGAGAAGGAAACTTAGATTTGCCCATAGCATATGCTAGTAGACAGCTCACCGCAGCTGAACGAAACTATACCACAACTAAGCGAGAGGGACTAGGCATGGTATATGCTGTGAAGAAGTTTAGACACTACTTATTGGCCAACAAGTTCAAGTTTTTCACTCATCATCAAGCTCTGTTATATTTGGTCAATAAACCCTGCAATACTGGGCGCTTAGTAAGATTGTTCCTCTTACTAATGGAATATGACTTTGAAGTTGTTGTCAGGAAAGGTAGAACCCACCTTCGGGCAGATCACCTTTCTCGCATCACTTCAAGAGAGTCACCACAAGGAGTGTCTGATGAATTACCCGATGCTTATCTGTTCAATTTAGAAGTTGTTCCTAAATGGGCAAATAAGCTGGTTCCAGTCCTAACCTTCGGCCCTGCAAATAAGAATGTGAAAACATCACAAGAAGAAATTGTAAAATCACAAAAATATCACATATTGGCAGGAAGCATGTACAAAAAAGATATTGAGGGTGTATTAGCTTGTTGTATCGAGGATGATGAACATAGTAGTTGGTTGCAACAAGCTCATGAAGGATTGCTAGGAAATCACTATTCTAAACAACGAACATGCAGAATCTGAAGCACTTAGGAGTGTATTGGCCTAGCATGGACAAAGAAATACATGACTGGATTAAGAATTGTCCAATGTGCACAGAGAGACCCCTAGTGGAGCATGCGACCCTTTATCAAGTGTCATTAATTCCAGATTGGAGTGCTCCATTGGTAGACTTTATGAGGTTGGGAAGATTACCCCAAGAGGCTAGTCTAGCAAGAAGACGAAGCATGGAGCAAGAGGCTCAAGGCTATGCCTTAATAGGAGAGAGCCTATACCGAAGAGGCAAAGATGGTTACTTAAGACTGTGCGTTCATGAATCAGACTATTCAAAGGTCTTAGAGATTGCACATAGTGGTATTGCAAGTGGACATTTTGGTCCTGACCGAGTGATCAAGACCATTCTATTCTCAGGACTTTGGTGGCCCACTCTTCATATGGATGCACATACCTATATGAAGAAATGTGACACAAGCCAACATGCACAATATCCAGTTAGAAAAGACGAGATGCCTTTGAGGCCAATGATGGGAGGGCATGCATTTTCAAAGTGGGGCATAGACTTCATAGGTCCTATTAACCCCCCAGCTAGAAACTCCCATGCAGAATACATTATTGTAGCCAAAGACTACCTTACCAAGTGGGTAGAAGTCAAAGCCACAACAAAGAATGATGCTCAGACAACGGAAAAGTTCTTATTTGAGAACGTGTTCACGAGATATGGGTTACCAATAGAACTAGTAAGCGATAGAGGCATGCACTTCTTGAATGAAGTCATTGAAAATCTTCTCCAAGAATTCTTGGTGATACATAAGAAGTCTGCCCCCTATCATCCACAAGCTAACGGACAAGCTAAGAGCACAAACAAGATCCTATGTAATGTCTTGACCAAGCTTGTAAACAACAAACGCTCTGATTGGGATAAACAACTTCATCATGTTGTTTGGGCTTATCGAGTTGCCTATAAAACAGTGCTCAATGCCACCCCATTTCAGATGGTCTTTGGACAGAATGTGGTGCTACCATTGGACTTCTTAATCCCTGCATTAAAGGTAGCACAAGAGCATGAGTGGAAGGGACATGAGTTTTCCTCCAGTATCTTTGATC
Organism: Ceratopteris richardii; assembly: GCA_020310875.1. Taxonomy (NCBI): domain Eukaryota; kingdom Viridiplantae; phylum Streptophyta; class Polypodiopsida; order Polypodiales; family Pteridaceae; genus Ceratopteris; species Ceratopteris richardii. The sequence goes on from CM035427.1 coordinate 33,511,488, forward strand.
TAGAACGCTTAGGTGAGACGAGGCTACGAGCGGCAGCAAGCATATATGCTGCAAAGAAAAGACAAAAGGCATACTTCGATGCGCACATCAAGGACAAGGGATTAAAAGAGAGAGACCTAGTGTTGGTTTAGACACTAAAACAACATGCGTGTAAGTTGGAAAAAAGAGGATATGGACCCATGATCATTAATAGAATTTCTACTAGCGGTGTGGTTCAATTGGCTACTTTAGAAGGTGACATCTTGCCATACTATATCAGTGGTTGTCAAGTCAAATTATATCAAGAACCTCTTACACAAGACATGCTAATGAGACTCAACACTGCTAAGAAACAAAAAGAAGAAGAGTTAAGGGTGAGGGAAGAAGCACAGGCAGAGGCCAGAGAGCATATTAGGAGAAATAAGTTAAGGCGATTAGGCCTAGATGTCAACTCAAAAGCCCCAAAATATCACATGGATATGTGCCAAATCAAGCATAATTACTTCTCAAGTCATTGACTGACGTCCCTTTGTGACCATAGAGATAGGACAAGGAAAGGGTGCAAGGACTGTAAAAGCATTGATTGACTCAGGTGCAGCAAGTAGTGCAGTTAGACTATCCTATTGTCAAGACTTGCAGTTGAACAGCAATCCCATAGAAGCCTATCTCATAGGATTGGGAGGTGTGGAAACCCTTTGTTTGGGTGAGGTGGAACTTCCCATCTACCTTCAAGATGTCCCAATGAAAGTCAAAGCACTAGTGTGTCAAGATGAGAACCTTATAGAACCACTTGTCTTGGGTCAAGATTTGATCTATGACCATGCAGTTAACTTAAACCTAAGAAGTCAAATTCTTCAAGTGTGGGTATAGGAACAATGCATTACATTAGAATTAGAGACCTGCATGCTCCCAGATCATGGCACCACCCACTCTCTTAGTTCCTCTAAGACTAATCTTCACGAGCAAGATGTTGTATGTGTCAAAAGCTCTATGATCCAGAAGGACTCAATCATGGAAGGACAGTCGCAAAGGCAAGCAAAACCTCCATCTTTCTCGAAGGTTAAAGCATCCCTAGTAGTTCAACCTAAGAAGCACACACAACAATCCAAGACAAGTGCTATAGCAAATAGAAAGACACCATTCAATAAGAGAGAAGTTCCGAGCATGAGGCAGATCTGGGTACACAAAGGAGAGCAACCACCAGCCTTGTCCCCACAAACCCCATCCAAGCAAGCCCACCAAGCCAGAAGACGAAGGAAGAAGCTCGGACAAGCTCAACCACAAAGTATCCGACAAATTTGGGTGCCTAAGAAATTAGTTGCAGCTCAATAAGGGCGATTACACATGTGGGTACCCAGGAAGCTCTTACGTCCGCAACAACCTATGCTCTCCCATACACAAAAAGTCTCAACAAAGAAGCCAAGGTGAGGCAAAGGTCAGAACCAAACACCAAGAACAAAAGTAGACCAAGTAACCTCTCCAATGCGAGTCAGGCAACCAACCACAAAGGTATGGGTTTGGAAGCCAAAACCCTCAGCCGCCCCTACAAAACCAAAGCGCCCACCACAAGGGACACGATAGTCAAGAAACCAGCCAAGGATGAATAGGCCAAAGGTGCTCACTACATAGTCACAGATTGTTCTCAAATGGTTTCCCGTAAGGAGGAAGGATCAGTTGTCATTTCGAGATTGAACGGATACCTCCACCACAGTCGGCATCAACATCTACATCTAACATCGATAGCCTCGACGAGCGACAACCATGTGCTCCTTGCACAACCTTGTCTTTTGCACCATTCAGGTCATGCATTTCCAAAGTATGCATTAATATAGGGCCACATTACATGGCCATGCATAGACACACTTGAGAGTCCCATGCACGAGAGCACATTGACATATGTCAACTAGTTTTACTGAGACGTTGTCTCTATAAACACAATTGGAATATATTTGGACCAACCGATTAGGTGCTCGCATCTATGAGGATGGCTTGGGGCGATCAGTGGTTCAACTCAAGAATCCAGGTCAATCCTTTGGACTGGAATACCCAATAGTCAAGTTCGAAGGGGGTTCATACATTGATAAGGAAGGAACCATGTATGTGGTCACCAACCTACCAGATAGGACCGATGATCTTGGAAATATCATTTTTGAGAATGAGATAGGAGACCTGGAACAAGGAAATGTAGGACAAGGACCCCAGACTCCTGGAGGTGAGTCAGTTTTGACCAGAGTGATCACTCCAAATTGGATCCCTCAAGACAACAAAACTATAGAACTATTCTTGAATAGAGAAACAGAGGAAGCCTTTTGGAGATTCAAGCCAGATCAACCTAGCCAATTGGGCATAGTCATCATCTACGAGTTCAAGGATCCAGAGATACTAGACAAAGTTGTCTACCTGGATAACACATCAGAGAAGATGTTCTTGGTAACAAAACATGATAGACATGCATATACTTGGAAGAGTGAATTGATTTTCCCTCCACCAAGATCCAATGTTTCCCATGGCCTCCAAGGAGTAGGATCATCCCACGCTCATGAAGCCCAGAGAGAAAGAACTAGAGAGAGACCTGAGGTAAGTTTTGCACACATTGTGGACAGAAATAGATCAGGATTTGAAAATGAAAGACCTGAAAGAGAGAGACATCAAGCACATAAGCAACAAAGAGATGAACATGATTTTCCATTGCCTAGACCCCGAGAGCACCCAAGAACCCTTAGACCCACTCAAGTGATTAAGGCAATGAAGAATTATTTTGACGGGATAGGAGATCCTTATGATCATGTGGCCGAGTTCAAACAAGTGTTAAGAGCTGAACAGGTTGAGGATTTGTTTACCCAATACGAGGCATTTGGCTTGACTCTTAAGGGCATTGCCTTAGCTTGGTTTCAACCTTTGAGTAGTCACAAGTATCGTGATATAGGTCAACTGCTAGACGAATTCATTGTAGAATTTTCCAAGAGTGGTATGAGGCATAACACATCATCTTTGATCCACAGCTTCAAGTAGACACCCCAAAAAATAGTGCGACTAGCAAGTAGACGGTTCAGACAGTACCTAGAAAGATGCCCTGCTCTAGAGTTACCCACACCAGCCAAACAAGTGGCTTTCTTTTTAGATGGTTTACTAAGCACCAAGTTAAGATCATATGTGTACTTGAAAGAGCCTAGAAGCATAGAAGAGTGTGTGTGGACCTGCATTGACATAGAAGACAACTTGGGTAAGGAGTTAGGACTATCCAAACTCTATAAAGACTCTGAGAGCTCTACTAGTCATACCTCTAGAGCCTCCACTGAGATGGATGAGATAGCAGAGCAAGTTGCCAAGAAGCTAGGAGTTCAAAATAGACAAATACCAAGAGTCACCTCATTGAATCAGTGTTATCCTTGCAGAGGGTACCACATGGCTAATGTTTGCCTAATGCAAAACTAAAACATGAGAGAAAGGAATTCCCCATATTGCACTATTGAGAGAAAATACACAAACCACACGGCTCAAGATTGTCCATACAATAGATAGGCTGTTAGATAGAATTATTAGCAACCATACCAACAAGGTAGGTATCAGAACCAATACCAACAGCCGTATTATAGACCACAACAACAATATCAGGCACCATATAGACCAGAACCAGTCCTAGGAAACCAACCACCCGTGCGTACCAATGTAATTCTAGTTAAGTATGTAGTGGAAGAAGAGAACCTTAATAGAGCATTGGTGCCAGTGACCCCAATGATATCAGAAAATGACTCTCATGCTCATAGTTCAGACTACTCTCATGAAGGTAGTCCACATGCTTATTACACAGAGTCACCTGAGCATAGTGAGATTTACTCGTATCAATATGAAACATCACCTATGGAACAAAAGTGGGAGCTAGAATACTCCAATGTCATGTACACAAATCCTAACCCTAGGCCCCAATTGAGACAAACGAGACCACAAGCCCTTAGAGGTCCATGTTTTAGGTGTCAGGGCCACCATTTCATTTGTGAATGTCCCCACTCACCAACTCTGGGACAAGGATAGAACATCACAATACAAGCCTTTTCTCCTGAGTGTGGCAAAGACCATCTCCCTAGAGATTGTCCAAGAAACCCCTCTAGTGCACCCAAGGTTACACCCATTAATGTGGTAGGATTAGTGGTGGATTCAAGTGAAAGTAGTAGTAATGTGGCTCCTATACAGGCAGTTACTAGGGCATAAGCATTAAAACAAGATAAACCCGTAGAGCAATCGGAATTGAGTGAATCAGGAGAGCCTAGTAAGTGGAAAACAAGAACATGGAAAGATACAAGAGAGAAGGCCAATCGCAAGTGGAATAAAAAGTTATTAGAACTAGAAGAAAGCCTGAAAGAAGTGAAAACAAAAATAGATGACATTGCATCTCAAAGCCCCCCGCATGTTGAAACTCCATCTACTCCACCTCATCCCACCCCACAACCCATTGTAATAGGCTACAACCAGGGTCTGCTCTTGTAGATCCAATCCCAAAAGGCTTGGACATGATGTTCAAGGCCTACCAACCTCGTCTTCAAGAAGGGCCAATAGCTGCAAACCTAGACAAGAGTTACCCTAGAGTAGATTTAGAGATTGATTAGATGAAAATGTGCATGAAAATGGTAGAACAAGCTCAAGCTATACTCAAGACTAGTCAAAAGTTCAATAAGACAAACTCTATCAAACTGGATTTGCATTTCCAAGGGTTACTAGAAAGATTAGAGTAGTTGGTAAACAAACTACAAGTTTCTTTACCTCCACAGGCTCAACCAGTTATTGAAAGAGGAAGCTCACCACCAAGGGGATCTTATGTTCCTAATTCCACGGATGTGGGAACACCTCTTTCAATTCAAGAATACTCTCAAGAGTTCTTGTGGGAAATACAAGAGGAGAAATGGGCCAAGGAGAAGGGTAATTCCCCTCCTATTCGTGAGATTGATGACCTTCATGATCAATTTCCCCAAGACATTCCATCTATTTACGGAGATGAAGCAGAACAACAAGAAGATGAAAGATTAGATTTTGAATCTAATACTTTAGAAGAGCTGCCACAACTCACTGGCCCTTGAGAATCTAAATCTCTTCATATCAGAGCTCCCACAATATTGGTAAGAAATGAAGACTCAATGGTTCCAAGGAACACTCATGTCGTGAAGAACATTAAGGTTCAATGTCATCTCACTGTAGAAGAGCTACTCAAAGCAAAACCTGAGCTATGGAATCATGTGAAGGATCAAGTCCCAGAACGTGAATCCAATAAGACAAAAGAAGGCTCTAAGCAGAAAGTACCAGAGATACCTCTCGATAAAATAGGAGACATGTGTGAGGGTGAAGAAGGTAATACTTATCTTCCAATCACCTACCAAGGTTACACAACCAAAGCAATCATAGATTCAGGTGCTGGTGTTGCTATTGCAACCACCTCCTTGTGGAAGCAATGGGGAAAACCCACATTAAGACCAACTAGAATGAAGCTTCAAATGGCAGACGGTCATTTTGAAAGACCTCTAGGATTGCTAGAAGGGATAACTCTAACCACCTGTGGTGTAGAGTTTGAACATACATTTGCTATATGTGACTTTGAGAAAAATAATGTTTATGAGATGATCCTAGGAAGACCCTTCCTACGACAATTGCAAATAGTACAGGATTGGGGAACCAACTCCTTGTACTTACAACACTTAGGGGTCACCACCAAGGTCAATTTGAAGGATTACTCCTTTAGAGATGTACCACCCCTATAGTGGAGTCGTATCCACAAAGCGAAAGAAGATTCCATCTCTGTGCATTTTGAAAGTTCACCTGATCCATCATGGCTGCATGAAAATACTCATTTATGGATGTGCAAGGTCGCAGAGGAAGAGGAAAAACGTTTAAAGGAAAGAGAAGAAGGAACTTTGCCAGGAGATAGACCAGTTAGAGACCCAGCCTACACACCGATGATCTTTCCAGATGAGGAATTTGAGCCTCATGACTGGCCAAAAATCTTAGCCACCATGGACATTGCTGTCAATGAAGAACAATGGACACCTTATTGTAATGAGGAGGGTTATGATATTTCAGTGTTCATGTGTAGCTCAAGCATAAGCACCACCTCCTTTACTTGTCAATCTGTGGAGATGTGAGGACCGGTATGAAGACCACAAGCAAGTGAAGGCACAAGTGCGTGAGTGAAAGCACACAAACATGCACACACACGCGCACAAGGTAAGATCAAAGGGAGGAACAATGGAAAGCTTCGATTGCAAAAAATTTCTCTTACAAAATCTCTATTCTCTAACAAGCTAACCCCAAAAATGAGCTCTCTAGCTCTTTTTATAGCTTTTCGACTAGTTTTGGACCTGTCTAGACCTAGTGTCCGGCCTAGTTAAAAATTAGGTTCCAGGGCTTATTTGAGGGCTCAAATGAAATCTAAAAATTATGAAAATTGGTAGGATGATACTTCTCATACTCCTCAAGCTTGAGGACTCCTCGGCTTGCACAAAATGGAGTTACAAAAATAGAAAATGGTATTTACAATGGTTTTTAGTGATGAAAATCACTAATAGGGATTTCTTTTGAAAATTTGACATACACTTCTTGGAGCTCCCTACTTGCTCCTTCTTCTTGTGTTTCCACCTCTTTGATGTGCTCCTATGCTTTGTTCTTGACCTTCAACTTCAACACTCCTCCCCCTCTCGAGTCTGTCGTCCCTCACAGACCCTTGTTGTAATGGTTGTTCCATGTAGTGCATTGAGAGGTAGTGTCTATTCGTAGGAACAAGAGACATCTACCTTCCAAATGTGGCAAGGTTGGTTGTCTAATTCTTCATTTGTCACTAAAAGCCTTTGGAATTTGTTGTCCCTTGGTATGCGCTCCTTCCTTGGGTTCTAGCATAATTGTGTCGTTGTGAGTCACCATTGATGGCCTCTAGATCTTCTTAAGATGATGTTCATCGTAAGCACGCCAAGTACTAATAACCCATAATGAATGATGGGTAAGTGTGTTCGTTCATGGGTTGAGGAAAATATGTGCCTTGTGCATGGCCTTGTAATGTAGCCCTATACATGCTTACTTGGAAAATGCATTGGAAGAAGTATGGTGCAAAAATTGGGGTATTGAGCTAAGTGCTCAAGGGTATGCCGACGAAGAGGTTTCCTAATCTATCATGGTTATGGTGTTGCCACGATAAAAGATACTTACCATGGTGAAGCATCGATCGATGTTCATCTCTTCGTGTTGTACACTCGGCCTTTGGGATGGAACATTGTCGATGAATGTCCGTGTTGATGGTCCACTGATGAGATCTTTTGAGTGGCTGATCCTGTCTCCTCTTTTCAAAGCATCATTTGCCAAATACATAAGCAGGAGTCTTCTCTTCTAGTATACACACAAAGATTTGCGGGGTACCAGAACTACTCCTTGCAGATATCTCCCTGGATGCTCTCGTACATGCAGTAGTTAAACATCTCTCAAGTTGCGGACCTTCAAGCTCTTCACTCCCACCATGGTAAAGGGAAACCATAGTTGTGGATGCAATGTTCATGCCACATTCTTGACATCTACCAGATAAGGCAGCAATTACATCATCTGTTAGCCGAGACACACTTCTATCCAAACTGATAAATGCCCAGTAATCGATGGTTCAATCTTCAACTAAGCATGACTCATTCATGTTCCATGAGCGAAACCTGGGAACAAGTTCTTTCTCTCTCTTTTTTTGTTTTTTTGAAAATGTCACAAAACAAGAAGGCAAAGTTTAGTATCAAAAAATGGTTTACATGTGTCAATGTGCTCTCGTGCATGGGACTCTCAATTGTGTCTATGCATGGGCATGTAATGTGGCCCTATATTAATGCATACTTTGGAAATGCATAACTTGAATGGTGCAAAAGAAAGGTTGTGCAAGGAGCACATGGTTGTCCCTCGTCGAGGCTTTCGATGTTATTTGCGGATGTTGATGACGACTTTGGTGGAGGTATCCATTGGGTCTCGAACTGATGTAATCCTCCTTATTGGAGTCCATTTTAGAATAGCATTTGGCACTCTAGAGATCACTTCAGGCATCTTCCTCTTTGGATGCTTTCTAAACTGTGGTATCCAGTGTGATTGGCGCTTTGGTTCGGTGGAGGCTACTTGTACTTTTGGCTTCCAAACCCATACCCTTTTTATACGTCTTCCTACTATGATTGAAGAGGTGATTTGATCTTCTTTCAATCTCTGTATGTGGTTCTTACCCTTTTCTCTATGTGGCTTCTTTGTTGAGACTTTTCGCATGCAGGAGAACATAGGTTGTTGTGGATGTAAGAGCTTCTTAGGTACCCACATCTCTAATCGCCCTTGTTGAGCTGCAGCTAATTTCTTAGGCACCCAAACTTGTCGGATACCTTATGGTTGAGCTTGTCCAAGCTTCTTCCTTCGTCTTCTGGCCTAGTTGGCTTGCCTGGATGGGATTTGTGGGGGCAAGGCTGGTGGTTGATCTCCTTTGCGTACCCAGATCTGCTTCATGCTCGGAACTGCTTTCTTGTTGAAGGGTGTCTTTCTATTTGCTATAGTAGTTGTCTTGAATTGTTGTGCTTGCTTCTGAGGTTGAACTACTATGGATGCTTTACTCTTCAAAAAAGGAGGGTTTGCTTGCCTTTGCGACTATCCTTCCATGATTGAGTCCTTCTAGATCATAGAGCTTTTGACACATACAACATCTTGCTCGTGAAGATTAGGCTTAGAGGAACTAAGAGAGTGTGTGGTGCCATGATCTGTGAGCACGCAGTTCTCTAATTCTAATGTAATTCATTGTTCATGTACCCAAACTTGAAGAATCTGATTTCTTAGGTTTAGGTTTACTGCATGGTCATAGATCCAATCTTGACCCAAGACAAGTGGTTCTGTAAGGTTCTCATCTTGACATACTAGCACTTTGACTTTCATTGGAACATCTTGAAGGTAGATGCGAAGTTCCACCTCGCCCAAACAAGGGGTTTCCACACCTCCCAATCCTATGAGATAAGCTTCTATGGGATTGATGTTCAACTGCAAGTCTTGGCAGTAGGATAGTCTAACTGCACTACTTGCTGCACCTAAGTCAATCAATGCTTTCACAATCCTAGCACCCTTTCCTTGTCCTATCTCTATGGTCACAAAGGGACGTCGGTCAATGACCTGAGAAGTAGTTATGCCCTATTTTTGGCACATATCCATGTGGTATTTTGGGGCTTTTGAGTTGATATCAAGGCCTAGTCACCTTAACTTATTTTGCCTAATACGCTCTCTAGCCTCTGCCTGTGCTTCTTCCCTCACCCTTAACTCCTCTTCTTTGCGTGTCTTAGCAGTGTTGAGTCTCATAAGCATATCCTCTATAAGAGGTTCTTGGTATAACTTGACTCTACATCCACTAATATAGTTTGGCAAGATATCTCCTTCTAAAGTGGCCAACTGAACTGCACCGCTAGTGGAAATTCTATTAATGGTCATGGGTCTGTATCCTCTTTTTTCCAACTTACGAGCATGTTGCTTTAGCGTATAAACAAGCACTAAGTCTCCCTCTTTCAATCCTTTATCTTTGATGTGTGCATCAAAGTAAGCCTTTTGTCTTTTCTTTGCAGCATAGATGTCTGCCGCCACACGTAGCCTTGTTTCTCCTAAGCGTTCTAGATCAAAGATCCTAGAGGACAATTCATGTCCATTCCACTCATGCTCTTGTGCTACTTTTAAGGCTGGGATGAGGAAGTCCAATGGTAGAACAACATTCTGTCCGAAGACCATCTGAAATGGGGTGGCATTGAGTACCGTTTTGTAGGGAACTCGATAAGCCCAAACAGCATGATGAAGTTGTTTGTCCCAATCAGAGCGTTTAGTATTTACCAGTTTTTTCAATACGTTACAGAGGATCTTATTGGTGCTCTCGGCTTGTCCGTTAGCTTGTGGATGATAGGGGGCAGAATTCTTATGTATTACCAAGAATTCTTGGAGAAGATTTTCAATGACTTCATTCAAGAAGTGTGTGCCTCTATCGCTCACTAACTCTATTGGTAGTCCATATCTTGTGAACACATTCTCAAATAAGAACTTAGTTGTTGTTTGAGCATCATTCTTTGTTGTGGCTTTTACTTCCACCCACTTGGTAAGGTAATCTGTGGCTACAATGATGTACTCTGCATGGGAGCTTCTAGCTGGGGGGTTAATAGGACCTACAAAGTCTATCCCCCACTTTGAGATGCACGTCCTCCCATCATGGGTCTCAAAGGCATCTCGTCTTTTCTAACTGGATTTTGTGCACGTTGGCATGTGTCACATTTCTTCACATAGGTGTGAGCATCCATATGAAGAGTGGGCCACCAAAGTCCTCAGAATAGAATGGTCTTGATTACTCGATCAGGACTGAAGTGTCCACCTGCAACACCGCTGTGTGCAGTTTCTAAGACTTTCAAATAGTCTGATTCATGAACGCACAATCTTAGATAACCATCCTTGCTTTGTCTTCTTGCTAGACTAGTCTCTTTGGGTAAGGTTCCCGATCTCTTCAATTCTACCAATGGAGCACTCCAATCAGGAATTAATGACACTTGATACAGGGTGGCATGCTCCACTGGTGGTCTCCCTCTGCACATTGGAAAATTCTTAATCCACTCATGTATTTCTTTGTCCATGCTAGGCCAATACACTCCTAAATGTTTTAGATTCTCCAATGTTCGTTGCTTAGAATAGTGATTTCCTAGAAATCCTTCATGGGCTTGTTGCAACCAGCTAGTATGTTTGTCATCCTCGACACAACAAGCGAGTACACCCTCCGTATCTTGTTTGTACATGCTTCCTTCCAATATGTGATATTTTTGTGATTTTACAATGTCTTCTTGCGAGGTTTTCACATTCTTATTTGTGGGTCCGAAGGTGAGGACTGGTACCAACTTATTTGCCCATTTAGGAACAACTTCCAAATTGAATAGATAAGCATCAGGTAGTTCATCAGACACTCCTTGCGGTGACTCTCCTAAAGTAATGCGAGAAAGGTGATCTACCCGAAGGTGGGTTCCACCTTTCCTGACAACAACTTCAAAGTCATATTCCATTAGTAAGAGGAACCATCTTACTAAGCATCCTGTATTGAAAGGTTTATTGACCAAATATAACAAAGCTTGATGATCAGTAAAAAAACTTGAACTTGTTGGCCAATAAATAGTTTCTAAACTTCTTCACAGCATAAACCATGCCTAAACCCTCTCGCTCAGTGGTGGTATAGTTTCATTCAGCTATAGTTAGCTGTCTGCTAGCGTATGCTATGGGTAAATCTAAATTTCCTTCACCTGTGGGTTGTGCTAGCACACATCCTATGGCATGATTGGATGCATCCACATGGACATGGAATGTCTTATTCCAATCAGGAGTGGTCAGTATTGGTGCTGTGCACAAACATTTCTTTAGTTCATTGAAAGAATTCTCGCATTCGTCGTTCCACTCAAAATTAGACAACAAGGCATAGAGGGGTCTAGCTATGATCGCGTACATGTGGATAAACCTACGGTAATATCCACAATGGCCCATAAAGGCTTGTACCTCTTTAACATTCCTTGGCCTTGGCAGCTCCACTATGACTCGTACCTTATCTTCATCTGTTGAGATTCCATTCTTAGAAACAATATGACCTAAGATTTTACCTTGACGCACCATCAACACACACTTTTCTAGGTTCAGACACACTCGATATTCCCTACACTTGTTGAAGATTTGTCTGCGCTCAAGGATGTGAAATCTTCTTTCTTGGGAACGAGCACATAAATCATCCACATACACTTCTAAGCTCTTTCGCAAGAACTCTTTGAAGACATAACACATGAGCCTTTGGAATGTTGCAGGTGCATTGGTGAGCCCAAATGGCATCACATGAAATGCAAAGATTCCCCACTCTGTGGCAAAAGCTGTTTTGTGTTGATCTTCTGGGGCAATGACTACTTGATTGTAACCTGAAAATCCATCGAGGAAGCTATAAACTTCCTTGCCTGCAACATGCTCCAATAGGTGTTCCGTGATTGGAAGTGGATAACTATCTCTGATCGTAGTGACATTAACTTTTTTAAGGTTGATACACACTCGCAACTTCTCGTTCTTCTTGGGCACCACTACAATGGGGGACACCCATTCAGTATGTTCAATCTCATAGATGAATCCAGCTTCAATCAGCCTATCAATTTCTTTTTTTCTTTTGGCTGCATATCTATCATTATATGTGTAGGGCTTCTGTTTGGTGGGCTTGGCATCAGCAGTCATGCGGATAGTATGAGAGCAAATTTTTGGATCTACCCCTTTCAAGTCTCTATAGTGCCATGCAAACACATCCCTGTATTCCCTTAATAGAGCTACGAGCTCCATTTCTTCTCTTGCACTTAGGTCATCTCCGATATATGTGCATCTCTCTTCGTTCTCTTCAATGGTCACTACAATCTTCTTGGTCTTTTCTTTATTATCATATGATTCTCCTATGATGGCCTCTCTCTTAAGCATTCGTACCAAAATTTTGCAGTCGTCAACTTCATATTTCTTGAAGTTTTCTGGTACTTCAAACAATGATTCCTCCTCTTCTTGTTTCACTGCTTTTCTTTTCTTCTTCTTTTCACTGCTCTCACTTCCATCCTTTGAATTTACCGTTTTAATACTTGTGAGAGGTTCTTCTTCTTTCAGGGTGAACACTACTGTATCTTCTAGATAGTGCTGCTCTGAGTTAAAGCAACTATCCATCACAATGGACTCTATATCATCGTCATTTTCTTCTTCTTCTATGACATCACTAGGGTCACATCTTCTAGCAAGGGCTGACACATGAACACTGAGATATCATAACCCTCCTCATCACAATGAGGTGTCCATTGTTCCTCGTTGACAGCAATGTCAATGGTGGCTAAGATTTCTAGCCAGCCATGAGGCTCAAATTGCTCATCTGGAAAGATCATCGGTGTGTAGGTTGGGTCTCTAACTGGTCTATCTCCTGGTGAAGTTCCTTCTTCTCTCGCCTTCAAGCATTTTTCCTCTTCCTTTGCAACCTTTCACATGCATAAATGAGTAACTTCATGCAACCAGGATGGATCAGGTGAACTTTCATAATGCACAGAGATTGAATCTTCTTTTGCTTTGTGGATATGGTTCCACTGTAGGGGTGGTACATCTCTAAAGGAGTAATCCTTCAAATTGACCTTGGTGGTGACCCCTAAGTGTTGTAAGTACAAGGAGTTGGTTCCCCAATCTTGTACTATTTGCAATTGTCGTAGGAAGGGTCTTCCTAGGATCATCTCATAAACATTATTTTTCTCAAAGTCACATATAGCAAATGTGTGCTCAAACTATACACCATAAGTGGTTAGAGTTATCCCTTCGAGCAATCGTAGAGGTCTTTCAAAATGACCGTCGGCCATTTGAAGCTTCATTCTAGTTGGTCTGAATGTGGGTTTTCCCCATTGCTTCCACAAGGAGGTGGTCGCAATAGCAACACCAGCACCTGAATCTATGATTGCTTTGGTTATGTAACCTTGGTAGGTGATTGGAAGATAAGTATTACCTTCTTCACCCTCACACATGTCCCCTATTTTAAGGAGGTATTCCAACATCCGTGGAATTAGGAACATAAGCTCCCATTGGTGGTGAGCTTCCTCTTTCAATAATTGGTTGAGCCTGTGGAGGTAAAGAAACTTGTGGTTTGTTTACTAACTGCTCTAATCTTTCTAGTAAGCCCTGGAAATGCAAATCCGGTTTGATAGAGTTTGTCTGATTGAACTTTTGACTAGTCTCGAGTATAGCTTGAGCTTGTTCTACCATTTTCATGCACATTTTCATTCGTTCAATCTCTAAATCTGCTCTAGGGTAACTCTTGTCTAGGTTTACAGCTGTTGGCCCTTCTTAAAGTTGAGCTTGGTAGGCCTTGAACATCATGTCCAAGCCTTTTGGCATTGGATCTGCAAGAACAGACCTTGGTTGCGGTCTATTTACAATGGGTGGTGGGGTGGGATGAGGTGGAGTGGATAGAGTTTTGGCATGCGAGGGGCTTTGAGATGCAATGTCATCTATTTTTTTTTTCGCTTCCTTCATACTTTCTTCTAGTTCTGATAACTTTTTAATCCACTTGCGATTGGCCTTCTCTCTGGTATCCTTCCATGTTCTTGTTTTTCGCTTGCTAGGCTCTCCTGATTCACTTGACTCTGATTGTTCAACTAGCTTATCCTGTATTAAGGCTTATGCCTTAGTGACTGCTTGTATAGGAGCCACATTACTGCTACTTGAACTTGAATCCGCCACTAAGCCTACCACATTAATGGGTGTAATCTTGGGCGCACTAGAGGGGTTTCTTGGACAATCTCAGGGGAGATGGTCTTTGCCACAATCAGGACAAAAAGCTTGTATTGTGATAGCTTGTCCTTGACTCGGAGATGGTGGGTGGGGACAATCACGAAGGAAATGGTCGCCCTGACATCTGAAACATGGTCCTCTAGGGGCTTGTGGTCTTACTTGTCTCAATTGGGGCCTTGGGTTAGCATTTGTGTACATGACATTGGAGTATTCAGGCTCCCAATTTTGTTCCATAGGTGGTGCCTCATATTGGTACGAATAAATCTCACTATGTTCAGGTGACTCTGTGTAATAAGCATGTGGACTACCTTTATGGGAGTAGTCTGAACTATGAGCATGAGAGTCATTCTCTGAGATCAGTGGGGTCATTGGCACCAATGCTCTATTAAGGTTCTCTTCTGCTATTGCATACTTAACTAGGATCACATTGGCAGGCGCTGGTGGTTGGTTTCCTAAGACCGGTTGTGGCCTATATGGGCCTGATACTGTTGTTGTGGTCTATAATATGGTTGTTGGTATTGGCTCTGATACATACCTTGTTGGTAAGGTTGTGGATAATTCTATCTAACAGCCTGTCTATTGTATGGACAATCTTGAGCCGTATGGTTTGTGTATTTTCTCTCAATAGTGCAATATGGAGAATTCCTTTCTCTCATGTTCTGGTTGTGCATTGGGCATACATTAGCCATGTGGTCACCTCTGCAAGTATAACACCGATTCAATGAGGTGACTCTTGGTATTTGTCTATTTTGAACTCCTAGCTTCTTGGCAACTTGCTCAGCTATCTCATCTATTTCTGTGGAGTTTTCGAAGTATGACTAGTAGAACAGAATCCTTATAGAGTTTGGACAATCCTAACTCCTCACCCAAGTTATCTTCTATGTCAATGCACGTCCGCACACACTCTTCTATGGATCTGGGCTCTTTCAAGTACACATATGATCTTAACTTTGTGCTCAGTAAGCCATCTAAGAACAAAGCCACTTGTTTGACTGGTGTGGGTAACTCTAGAGCAGGGCATCTTTCTAGGTATTGTCTGAACCTTCTACCTGCTAGTCGCACTGTTTCTTGGGGTGTCTGCTTGAAACTATGGATCAAAGATGATGTGTTATGCCTGATACCACTCTTGGAAAATTCTACAATGAATTCGTCTAGTAGCTGACCTATATCGCGATAGTTGCGACTACTCAATGGTTGAAGCCAAGCTAAGGCAGTGCCCTTAAGAGACAAACCAAATGCCTCGTACTAGGTGAACAAATCCTCAACCTGTTCAGCTCTTAACACTTGTTTGAACTCGGCCACATGATCATAAGGATCTCCTGTCCCGTCAAAATAATTCTTCATTGCCTTGATCACTTGAGTGGGTCTAAGGGTTCATGGGTGCTCAAGGGGTCTAGGCAATGGAAAATCATGCTCATCTCTTTGTTGCCTATGTGCTTGATGTCTCTCTCTTTCAGGTCTTTCATTGTCAAATCCTAATCTATTTCTACCCACAATGTGTGCAAAACTTACCTCAGGTCTCTCTCTCTAGGCTTCATGAGCTTTGGATGATCCTACTCGGAGACCATAGGGCACATTGGATCGTGGTGGAGGAAATATCAATTCACTCTTCCAAGTATATGCATGTCTATCATGATCTATTACCAATAATATCTTCTCTGATGTGTTATCGAGCTAGACAACTTTGCCTGGTATCTCTGGATCCTTGAACTCGTAGATGATGACTATGCCCAATTGGCTAGGTTGATCTGGCTTGAATCTCCAAAAGGCTTCCTCAGTTTCTCTATTCAAGAACAGTTCTATGCTTTTGTTGTCTTGAGGGATCCAATCTGGATTGATCACTCTGGTCAAAACTGACTTGCCTCTAGGATTCTGGGGTCCTTGACCTACATTTCCTTGTTCTAGGTCTCCTATCTCATTCTCATGAATGATATTTCCAAACTCATCAATCCTATCTGGTAGGTTGGTGACCACATACATGGTTCCTTCCTTATCAATGTATGAGCCCTCTTCGAACTTGACCACCGAGTGTTCAAGTCCAAAGGTTTGATTTCGATTCTTGAGTTGGACCACTGATCGTCTTAGGCCATCCTCATAGATGCGAGCACCTAATCGGTTGGTCCGAATATATTCCAACTGTGTCTTATAGGGACCTTCTAGTGTTTGTAGATGGGAAGTTCCTGAGCCACCTGCAGGTTTCCCCATGCTAAAAGACATTTCTGAGTCACTTGTGTCAGAGTTTAGTACGTAAGGACAACCACTTAGTTGTTGTGCCCAAGACTTAGATGTATGGTTGACACTAGACTGAGAAGATCTAATGCTTTGTCTATCCTTGCCTAGGTGTCTACCAGATCTCAGGTTCATAAGCTTTGGTTAAGAGTCCAAAATTTCCCCTTGGTATGATTCAAAATCCTTTGGAGTCCCCTTGGTTCCCTAGTCTCCCTTTCCAATGAGCTATAGAGCTCAAAAAATGGACTTTGGATGAAAACGTTGTGTCAAATCAGGCTCTTGGGGGTCAAAACAGGCAAACAGGGACTTATGGAAAAATCGTGATTTTGTGAAATCAAGAGAATCACGATGCTATGAAATCAGAGAATCGCGATGCTGTGAAACCAAGAGAATCGCGATGCTATGAAACCAAGAGAATCGGGATGCTGTGAAATCAGAGAATCGTGATGCTGTGGAGTCAGAGAATCGTGATGCTATGAAATCAGAGAATCACGATCCTGTGAATCTCAAGAGAATCGTGATGCTATGAAATCAGAGAATCGCGATGCTGTGAAACCAAGAGAATCGCGATGCTATGAAATCAGAGAATCGCGATGCTATGAAATCAGAGAATCACGATGCTATGAAATCAGAGAATCGTGATGCTATGAAATCAGAGAATCGCGATCCTGTGAATCTCAAGAGAATCACGATGCTGTGAAATCAGAGAATTGCGATGCTATAAAACCAAGACAATCGTGATGCTGTGAAACCAAGAGAATCGCGATGTTGTGAAATCAGAGAATCGTGATGTTGTGAAATCAGAGAATCGCGATGCTATGAAATCAAAGAATTGCGATCCTGTGAATCTCAAGAGAATCGTGTTTTTGAAAATCACGATTATCAGTAGAGAATCGTGTTTTTGAGAATCGCGATTGCCAGCAGAGAATCGTGTTTTATCACAATCGTGTTTTTGGCTGAAAATCGTGATTTGTGAGAATCACAATTTTGAGCACAACCAGAGAATTGCGATTCTGAGAATGACCACAGAATTGTGATTCTTTCAGCAAGCTTTTAGGCGGGAAATAGAAAATCGCGATTTTAAAAAAAATTGAATTTTTCACAGAATTGCGATTTTCATAATAGAATCGTATTTTTTGGCGAGAAATTCAAATTTCTAAGCGCCGAGCAATGGCAAGATCCGTATGTGCAAAAAATCATGAAAAAACACAGTCGCTTGCTCTCCCTTGCATCTCTTGACTCTTCCCACACAATAATGCATGAAAAATGGTATGAAAATGGTGAAAATGCATTAAAAAATAAGAAATTTCTATGAAGAAAAAGATGGAAGAAGGTGGACATGATGATGATGATTAGGATGAAGAAGAAAAATCAGAAAAATAACAGAAATGATAGTTTTTTTACCTTCCAATGTCACAAATCTACGATCTTACCATCACAGTGCTCATCCTCAAAGCTCTCTCCCCGGCAACGGTGCCAAAATTTGGTGTAGCTCGAGTAAGCACCACCTCCTTTACTTTTCAATCCACGGAGACGTGAGGACCGGTATGAATACCACGAGCAAGTGAAGGCACAAGTGCGTGAGTGAAAGCACACAAACATGCACACACATACACCCACACATGCACAAGGTAAGATCAAAGAGAAGAACAATGGAAAGCTTCGATTGCAAAAGAGTTCTCTTACAAAAGCTCTATTCTCTAACAAGCTAACCCCAAAAATGAGCTCTCTAGCTCTTTTTATAGTTTCTTGACTAGTTTTGGCCCTGTCCAGTCCTAGTGTCCGGACTAGTTAAAAATTACGTTCCAGGTTTTCAATGGTTTTTAGTGATGAAAATCACTATTTTTATAGGGATTTCTTCTGAAAATTTGACATACACTTCTTGGAGCTCCGTACTTGCTCCTTCTTCTTGTGTGTCCACCTCTTTGATGTGCTCCTGTGCTTTGTCCTTGACCTTCAGCTTCAACATCATGTGTCAGCCCTTGCTAGAAGAATGTGACCCTAGTGATGTCATAGAAGAAGAAGAGAATGACGATGATATAGAGTCCATTGTGATCGATAGTTGCTTTAACTCAAAGAAGCACTATCTAGAAGATATAGGAGTGTTTACCTAGAAAGAAGAAGAACCTCTCACAAGTATTAAAACGGTAAATTCAAAGGAGGGAAGTGAGAGCAGTCAAAAGAAAAAGAAAAGAAAATCTATGAAACAAGAAGAGGAGGAATCATTGTTTGAAGTACCAGAAAACTTCAAGAAATATGAAGTTGACGGCCACAAAATTTTGGTACGAATGCCTAAGAGAGAGGCCATCATAGGAGAATCATATGATAATAAAGAAAAGACCAAGAAGATTGTAGTGACCATTGAAGAGAACGAAGAGAGATGCACGTATATAGGAGATGACCTAAGTGCAAGAGAAGAAATGGAGCTCATAGCTTTATTAAGGGAATATAGGGATGTGTTTGCCTAGCACTATAGAGACTTGAAAGGGGTAGATCCAAGAATTTTCTCTCATACTATCCCCATGATTGTTGATGCCAAGCCCACCAAACAAAAGCCCTACACATATAATGACACTTATGCATCTAAAATAAAAGAAGAAATCGACAGGCTGATTGAAGTTGGATTTATCTATGAGATTGAGCATACAGAATGGGTGTCCCCCATTGTAGTAGTGCCAAAGAAGAATGGGAAGTTATGAGTGTGTATTAACCTTAAAAAATTTAATGCTGCTACAATTAGAGATAGTTATCCGCTTCCAATCACAGAACATCTATTGGAGCGTGTTGCAGGCAAGGAAGTTTATAGCTTTCTTGATGAATTTTCAGGTTACAACCAAGAGCCATTGCCCTAGAAGATCAACACAAAATGGCCTTCGCCACAGAGTGGGGAATTTTTGCATTTCGTGTGATGCCATTCGGGCTCACCAATGCACCTACAACATTCCAAAGGCTTATGTGTCATGTCTTCAAAGAGTTCTTGTGAAAGGGCTTAGAAGTATATGTGGATGATTTGTGTGCTCATTCCCAAGTAAGGAAATACCACATCCCTGAGCTCAGAAAAATCTTCAACAAGTGTAGAGAATATCGAGTGTGTCTGAACCCAGAGAAGTCTGTATTCATGGTACGACAAGGTAAAATCTTAGGTCATATTGTTTCGAAGAATGGAATATCCACAGACGAGGACAAAGTTAGAGCCATAGTAGAGCTACCAAGGCCAAGGAACATTAAAGAGGTACAAGCTTTTATGGGCCATTGTGGATATTACCGCAGGTTTATCCACATGTATGCAATCATAGCTAAACCTCTTTATGGGTTGTTGACAAATTTTGAGTGGAATGACGAATGCGAGAACTCCTTCCAGGAGCTAAAGAGACGTTTGTGCACAGCACCAATACTGACCACTCCAGATTGGAATAAGCCATTCAATGTCCATTTGGATGCCTCCAATCATGCCATAGGATGTGTGCTCACACAGCCCACGGGTGAAGGAAATTTAGATTTACCCATAGCATACACTAGCAGGTAGCTCACTACAGCTGAGCGAAATTATACAACAACAGAGAGAGAAGGTTTAGGCATGGTATATGCCGTGAAGAAGTTTAGGCACTATTTATTGGCCAATAAGTTCAAGTTTTTCACCAATCATCAAGCTTTGTTATATTTGGACAATAAATTTTGCAATACAGGACGTCTAGTAAGATGGTTCCTCTTGCTAATGGAATATGACTTTGAAGTTGTTAGAAAAGGTAGAACCCACCTCCGAGCAAATCACCTTTCTCGCATCACTTCTGGAGAGCCACCGCAAGGAGTGTCTGATGAGTTGCCTGATGCTTATCTATTCAATTTAGAAGTTGTTCCTAAATGGACAAATAAGTTGGTACCAGTCCTAACCTTTGGACCCGCAAATAAGAATGTGAAAACATCACAAGAAGAAATTGTAAAATCACAAAAATATCACATATTGGTCGGAAGTATGTACAAACAAGATACTGAGGGTATATTAGCTTGTTGTGTTGAGGACGATGAACATAGTAGTTGGTTGCAACAAGCTCGTGAAGGATTGCTAGGAGATCACTATTCTAAACAACGAACGTTGCAGAATCTAAAGCGTTTAGGAGTGTATTGGCCTAGCATGGACAAGGACATACATGAGTGGATTAAGAATTGTCCACTGTGCCAGGAAAAACCCCCAGTGGAGCATGCAAATCTTTATCACGTGTCATTAATTCCAGATTGGAGTGCTCCATTGGTAGAATTTATGCGATCAGGCACATTACCCAAAGAGGCTACTCTAGCAAGACGACAAAGCATGGAGCAAGAGGCTCAGGACTATGCCTTAGTTGGAGATAACTTATATCGAAGAGGCAAGGATGGTTATCTAAGGTTGTGCGTTCATGAATCAGACTATTTGAAAGTCTTAGATACTGCACATAGTGGTGTTGCAGATGGACAATTTGGTCCTGACCGAGTAATTAAGAACATTCTATTCTCAAGACTTTTGTGGCCCACTCTCATATGGATGCACATACCTATGTGAAGAAATGTGACACATGCCAATGTGCACAATATCCGGTTAGAAAAGACGAGATGCCTTTGAGGCCAATGATGGGAGGACGTGCATTCTCGAAATGGGGTATAGACTTTGTAGGTCCTATTTACCCCCCAGCTAGAAACTCCCATGCAGAGTATATTATTGTAGCCACAGATTACCTTACAAAGTGCGTAGAAGTCAAAACCATAACAAAGAATGATGCTCAAACGACAGCTAAGTTCTTATTCGATAATGTGTCCAAAAGATATGGGCTACCAATAGATTTAGTGAGCGATAGAGGCACACACTTCTTGAATGAAGTCATTGAAAATCTTCTCCAAGAATTCTTGGTGGTGATACATAAGAAGTCTGCCCCTTATCACCCACAAGCTAACGGACAAGCCGAGAGCACCAATAAGATCCTCTGTAATGTATTGACAAAACTGGTAAATAATAAACGCTCTGATTGGGACAAACAACTTCATCATGCTGTTTGGGCTTATCGAGTTGCCTACAAAACGGTACTCAATGCCACTCCATTTCAGATGGTCTTCGAACAGAATGTTGTGCTACCATTGGACTTCCTCCTCCCATCCTTAAAAGTAGCACAAGAGCATGAGTAGAATGGACATGAACTATCCTCTAGGATCTTTGATCTAGAATGCTTAGGTGAGACGAGGCTACGAGCGACAGCAGGCATCTATGCTGCAAAGAAAAGACAAAAGGCTTATTTTGATGCACAAATCAATGATAAAGGATTGAAAGAGGGAGAGCTAGTGCTGGTGTATACACTAAAGCAACATGCCCGTAATTTGGAAAAGCAATTTGATATGGACCCATGATCATTAATAGAATTTCCACTAGCGGTGCAGTTCAATTGGCCACGCTAGAAGGTGACATCTTGCCAAACTATATTAGTGGATGTAGAGTCAAGTTGTATCAATAACCTATTATAGAGGATATGTTAATGAGACTCAACACTGCTAAGAAGCGAAAAGACGAAGAGATAAGGGTTAGAGAAGAAGCATAAGTAGAGGCTAGAGAGCGCATAAGGCGAAATAAGTTAAGAAGACTAGGTGTAGATGTTAACCCAAAAGCCCCAAAATATCACATGGACATGTGCCAAAAATCAAACGTAACTACTTCTCGAATGATTGACCGACGTCCCTTTGTGACGATAGAGATTGGACAAGGAAAGAATGTTAGGACTGTGAGAGCATTGATTGACTCAAGAGCAGCAACTAGTGCAGTTAGACTTTCATATTGCCAGGACTTGCTATTGAACATCAATCCCATAGAAGCCTATCTCATAGGGTTGGGAGGTGTGGAAACCACTTGTTTGGGCGAGGTGGAACTTCCCATCGACCTTCAAGATGTTCCAATTAAAGTTAAAATGCTAGTGTGTCAAGATGAGGACCTTACAAAACCACTTGTCTTGGGTCAAGATTGGATCTATGACCATGCAGTTAACTTGAACCTAAGAAGTCAAATTCTTCAAGTTTGGGTACAGGAACAATGCATTATGTTAGAAGTAGAGAACTGCATGCTCAGAGATCATGGCACCACACACTCTCTTAGTTCTTCTAAGACTAATCTTCTTGAACAAGATGTTGTATGTGCCAAAAGCTCTATGATCCAGAAGGACTCAATCATGGAAGGACAGTCGCAAAGGCAAGAAAAATCTCCATCTTTTTTGAAGAGTAAAGCATCCACAAGAGTTCAACCTCAGAAGCAAGCGAAATAGTGCAAGACAACCGGTATATCAAATAGACAAAGAGCCTTCAAGGGTCAAGTAGTCTCAGGCATGAAGAAGATCTGGGTATGCAAAGGAGAGCAACCACCAGCCTTGCCCCCACAAACCCCATCCAAGAAAGCCAACCAGGCCAAAAGACGAAGGAAGAAGCTCGGACAAGCTCAACCAGACGGTCTCCAAAAAATTTGGGTGCCTAAGAAATTACTGCAACTCAACAAGGGTGATTACAAATATGGGTACCTAAGAAGCTCTTACATCCATAGCAACCTATGTTCTCCAACATGCGAAAGGTGTCAACAAAGAAGCCAAAAAGAGAAAAGGGTCAAAACCGCATACAGAGACCGAAAGAGGATCAAATCACCTCTTCAACAATAGTAGGCAGACGTACAAAATGGGTATGGGTTTGGCAGCCAAAAGTACAAGTAGCCTCCACCGAACCAAAGAGCCAACCACACTGGATACCAAAGTTCATAAAGCACCCAAAGATGAAGACGCCTGAAGTGATCTCTATAGTGCCAAATGCTATTCTAAAATGGATTCCAATAAGGAGGATTACATCATTTTGAGATCCAATGGATTCCTCCAGCAAAGGCCACATCAGCA
This sequence comes from Ceratopteris richardii, assembly GCA_020310875.1. NCBI lineage: Eukaryota > Viridiplantae > Streptophyta > Polypodiopsida > Polypodiales > Pteridaceae > Ceratopteris > Ceratopteris richardii. The sequence goes on from CM035427.1 coordinate 33,534,893, forward strand.
TCTGCAAGCAACATTGACAACCTCAATGAGCGACAACCATGGGCTCCTTTCACAACCCTGTCTTTTGCACCATTCAAGTCATGCATTCCCAAAGTATGCATTAATATATGCCCACATTACACGGCCGTGCATAGACACATTTGTGAGTCCCAAGCACAAGTGTACATTGACATAGGTCAACTATTTTCTTTGATACTAACATTTGTCTTCTTGTGTTGTGACATTGTTCCTCAAAAAAAAAGGGAAGAAGAAGAAGAAGGAGATGTTCCCAGGTTTGGTTCATGGAACATGAATGAGTCATGCTTAGTTGCAAAATGGAGCCGTTGATTCCTGGGCATTTATTAGTTTGGATAGAAGTGTGTCTCGGCTAGCAGATGATATTATTGTTGCCTTATCCGGTAGATGTCAAGCACTTGGCATGAACATGGCATCCACAACTATTGTTTTCCCTTACCATGGTAGGAGGGAAGATCTTGAAGGTCCACAACTTGAGCGATGCTTAACTACTGTATGTATGAGAGCATCCAAGGAGACATCTACAAGGGTTAATTTGGTACCCTAAAAATCCTTGTTTGTATACTGGGTGAGAAGCCTCCTACTTATGGTGAGCTAAAGAGAATACATGAAACTAATCTTGGTGTAGTTACCCAATGTTGTTTGTCAAGGAATATAAAGAAATTCAATTCTCAGTATTTGACAAATGTTGCTTTGAAAAGAGGAGACAGGACCAGGCACTCAAAACATTTCATCAGTGGACCATCAACACAGACATTCATCGACAATGTTTCATCACAAATGTCGGGTGTACAACACGAAGAGATAAACATCCATCGAGCCTTCACCATGGTCAGTATCTTTACTTTGGCAACTCCATAACCATGATAGATTAGGAAACCTCTTCGTCGGCATACCCTTGAGCACTTAGCTCAAGACCCCCAATTTTTGCACCATACTTCTTCCAATGCATTTTCCAAGTAAGCATGCATAGGGCTACATTACAAGGTCGTGCACAAGGCACATATTTTCCTCAACCCATGCATGAACACACTTACCCATCATTCATTATGGGTTATGAGTAGTTGGGATGACTGCTCTGAACATCATCTTTGGAAGAGCTAGAGGATGTCATGGGAACAACATCCATACCTCGGAAGCAAATTGAAGCCAGCAGTTGCTCCAACTCAATCTTGACAACCTCTTTTGAGCAACTCGCAGTTTTGAAAGCTCACAAAAACATATTCTTACTGGAATCCAAGGAACAAGCTCATACAAAGGATGGACACTACCTCTCAAAGCACTACATGGAACAACCCTTACAACAAGGGTTTGTCAAGGACGACAGACTCGAGAGGGGGGGAGCGTTGAAGCTCGAGGTCAAGGACAAAGCATGGAAGCACATCAAGAAGTGGACACACAAGAAAAGGGAGCAAGTAGGGAGCTCCAAGAAGTGTATGTCAAATTTTCACAAGAATTCCCTACAAAAATAGTGATTTTCATCACTAAAAACCATTGTAAATACCATTTTCCATTTTCCTAACTCCATTTTGTTCAAGCCAAGGAGTCCCTGAGCTTGAGGAGTATTAGAAGTATCATCCTACCAATTTTCATAATTTTTAGACCTCGTTTGAGCCCTTAAATAAGCCCTGGAACCTAATTTTTAACTAGGCCGGACACTAAGTTTGGATAGGGCCAAAACTAGTCAAAAAGCTATAAAAAGAGTTAGAGAGATCACTTTTTAGGTTAGCTTGTTAGAGAATAGAGCTTTGTAAGAGAACTCTTTTGCAATCAAAGCTTTCCATTGTTCCTTTCTTTGATCTTACCTTGTGCGCGTGTGTGTGTATGTGTGTGCATGTTTGTGTGCTTTCACTGTGGTCTTCATACCGGTCCTCACGTCTCCGCGGATTGACAAGTAAAGGAGGTGGTGCTTACGCTTGAGCTAGAGAGGGGAATATGATAAACTGAAATTTTTGTTGAAGGTGGAGATGGAGGTGGGACATGGTGAGGATGATGATGATGATGATGATGGTGAGGATGATGATGATGGTGGTGACTCCAATGTCTCAACTCTATGTCTTACCATCACATGCTCGTTCTCCAAGCTCTCTCCCCGGCATCGGTGCCAAATTTGGTGTCACTCTAGCACAATGGAAGTACCAACATGAGGAGATCCACCTCATAAATGTCAATCCGTGGAGACATGAGGACCAGTATGAAGACTATGAGCAAGTGAAGGCACAAGTGCGTGAGTGAGAAGCACACAAACATGCACACACATACACACACACGCACACAAGACACGAACAAAGAGAGGAACAATGGAGTCCTTTGCATTAGTCAAAAAGTCTCTTACATAAGCTCAATTCACTAACAATCCAACCTCAAAAATGAGCTCCCTAGCTTTTTGACTAGCTTTCACCCTGTCCAGACCTAGTGTTCAGCCTAGTTAAAAATTAGGTTCTAGATCTTATTTGAGGGGTAAAATGGAATCTTAAAATTATGAAAATTGGTATGTACTAATTCCAACACTCCTCAAGCTCGAGGACTCCTCGCTTGAACAAAATGGAGTCTATTCTACCAAAAACAAGATTTAAAAGATTTATGTAGTGATGAAAATCACTTGAGTTGGAAATATTTTATGGAAAAAATGATTAAGCCTAGTTGCTAGATTGTGCATGACTGCTCCTTTGTGCTTGTCTGCTCTTCTTATAGCTTGTATGCCAACAACATGGAACACATGGTTCCTCACAACTACCAATGCACTATGATCCTCAATGAAAATGGTGGTGGCAAAGGACTTACCAACATTCAAATCAGCCATAAGGCATCTGAGCCACACACACTCAATAGTTGCTCTGAAAGCTGCCCTATACTCAGCCTCACAACTAGAAGTGGCCATAGTAGGTTGCTTCTTGCTCAACCAAGATATATATGAGCTACCAATCATGAAGCAAAAACCAGAAGTGGACACACAAGTTTCATAGCAACAACCCAATCATAGTCAGAAAAAACATGTAAATCTAGTGTTAGTGATCCCCCCTTGGGATAAAAGAATCCAAGTAGCTGGGTGCCACTCAAGTAGCGAAAGATGTGCTTAATCACCTACCAATGCTTGACACGTGGGCAATGTATAGACCTCCTCATCTATGAGACAACAAACTAAATATGAGGTCGAGTTATGGATAAGTAAATCAAGCATCTAGCACCTTATTGATAGAGAACAAAATCAAATGCATCTCCAACATCATGAAGAATCAAACATAAACCTATTTCCATAGGACTAGCAATAGCTTTGCAGTCCTCAAGGCCAAAACATTGCAATAATGTGTCAATATAATTTGCTTGAACAAATCTATTCTTCCATCAACCTGCATAAATTGAATGCCTAGATAACGATGCAAATGCCCCGAATCTAACATCTCAAATGAGGCATGCAAACCAGCCTTATGATGAATAATATGTTTCTTAGTAGGATCAATGAGCATCATGTCATCAACATAAACTACAATAATTAGAAGCACATCATTTGCACACTTAACATATAAGGTGCTTTGAGTTGGACTGTTCTCAAAACCATGTGCAATCAAGTAGGCATGCATCTTTTCATACCAAGCATGTGGTGTTTGCTTCAAACCATATAATGCCTTCTTCAACCTGCACACTTTGTTTTCATGCCCTTTCTGCAAAAAACCATGGGGCTGAAACACATTCAACCAAAATTAGAAACTGTTTGAATCACATAAATACTTTGACTTTTCTTTCAGTGGATACACCCATGCATGCCTAGAAAAATCATCAATGAAAGACACGAAGTAAAGGTGGTTCCCAAAAGAAGGTGTCTACATAGGATCACATACATCACTATGAACAAGCTGTAATTTATGAGTAGATCAAACATAACTATCTTTTGGGAAGGATGAACACAACATTTTGCCCAAAATACAACCTTCAAATACATGTTTACAAGGTGCCTCAAGTTTAGGCAAAGAGGACACCATTTCAGATTTCTACAGGCATAGCAAACTGGCAAAATTCACATGGCCAATGCATGCATACCAAAGCTTTGCATTTGACATAGCCTAAGAATCTTGAACTACACATGCTAAATCATTCATATATTTTGCATAATCTATGAGGTTATACATCCCACAAAATAAAATACCAAAAGCAATAATGACTTTGCCATTTGACAGATCATGAACTGTACATATGTCATCAACAAATTTCACAACCAAGCCGATCTTGCCTAATGCTAGAATCGATAAAAAAAATTTCTTGATCCCTAGCACATATATAGCATTTGATAATGTAAAAGAACTACCATCAGTAGTAGTCAGAATGATCTTACAAAATCCAATGAAAGAATAAGAGGATTTGTTGGCACATGTGATAGTATTCTCTGTAGGGGCATTCTCAAGTGAACTGAAGAAATTGCATTGCAAGGAAATATGTTTGGTTGCCCCACTATCAAAGTACCAAAGATCTGAGTCTATTGTAGACATACACTGCTCATGAGAAAATGGACCAAAATTGTAAATAATAGTAAACACCCATTCTTCATTCTACACAAGATTAGCCGACTCTATTTTAGGTGTAGAGGCCTATGCAACCACCATGCCAGCCAATTTCTCCATGTATTGGTTGCAAAAGGACTATCGAATATTATGCAAGCTGTTGAAAAACGTCTTATTACACCTGCAAATACATTTATTGAAGGTGATCCAAATGGTGCTGAAGATGAGAATGTTAACATTCCTGTTCATTTTGTGGTTCTTGCTTCAGCTACTACAAAGAAACTTTGTTAGGATGGTAGAGATGCTCAGGCACATGCATCGATAGCTTTGGTTATCAAATGTGCATTATTCCTCAAATTCGATCTTGCTGAATAGCAAAGGATGCTTGGGATACACTTACCACTTAATATAAGGCAAGAAATGAGGCTTGTGTTGCTTACCTCCAAAAACAGTTGGAGATTCAACACATGAATGAAGGCAATTCCATGGATACCTTTTTGAAAGAGATCGAAGATCTAAAGAAGCGTTTGCTTTTTGTTGATGAAGTCTTACCTGATAGTTCACTTGTGCAGACTGTTCTTAATGGTCTTCCGGATTCATATCAGAGTTTTGCTTCTACTCTTTGGTTGATAATGAAATGCAATCCAAATGCCTTAAAATTTGAGGATTTGGTCTCTGTTTTGTTGGATAAAGACTAGTCTAGACAGAACAGGTCTATCATGCATGTTGCAGATCAAGATTTCTTAGCTAGTCAGAAGGGCAAGGGAAAATGGATCTCATCTACTAGCAAGAAAAAATTTGCTAATGTTGCACAGTCAAAGAAGGAAGACAAAGATGAGAAGAAATCAGAAAAGCAAAAGAAATTTTGCAAGTACTATAAAGGAAACGATCATGTCATAAAGAGTTGTCCAAAATTGGCTGCAAAAGACCATAATAGGTAATTAGTACCACCCAATCTATCTTCAATAGCCAACATACACAATACATCATTGGTTTCAGTCATGGCCACTGAGTAAAATACCTTGATGCAAAAAAATGACTAAAATACCCTGACTAAAATATTGTATCCAGCTCTACTAGATTTGTAGCAGACTTCGAGGCACTTGTATTAGCAAACCAAAACTTGTATATATGTTTGGCACAAAACAATGAAATTGCCTGCACAAGCATTGTGATAGTGCATTTAGAGGTCACAGAGAGCTTAGATTGCAATTTTAACACGATAGAGTAGAGATGTTTTGAATTCCTAATCGCCTTGAGTATGCCTACCAATTTTCATGCAATTCTGAGACTGTCGCCAGAGGGGTATTGACGATGCCCTAGATGAAGTGGTGACCTACTTTGATACCAATTTTTGGAGTTTGAGGTCTACGGAAGCACATGAAAAACACAAGGAAGAAGAAGAAGAAACTTGGAGCATAACACACAATATTGAATGTATTACCAAGAGAATGTACAAGGATAAGTGATGTGTTAGGGTTATAGAGCTAAGAGAAAAAAACCTTCTAAAGAGGAAAAAAAAGTGTCCCAATGCTCCTAGTGTGTTCACAGACATCACTACCAAAATATATCAACAATTTGAATCAATATTATACACATCAATAAATTTCAAGTACATAGACACCTTATTTTACACTTCTTTTATACGGTATCATCAGCAACTCCTTTTTCTGATTGGCTTGCAAGATACAAATGAATAACTCATTTTTGGCTTCTTAGAGACTATGTGCAAAGATACTGAGTCTACCATCGAGGTTCATGATTTTCTACTTGTTGTATTTTGTGGGAGTACTATAGTGTTCTCACCAACATCAAAGTTAAATAGTGTTGTTATAAGATATTTCAACTACTAAGCATGGATTATGATACAATGATACTCAGCTAAGAGGTTACACAATTTGGGACAATTGGGTATGGATAAAAAGTAATTGGATTATATGATCACGTTTTCACAACCTAGGAATGATGAGTTGCAACTCTTGTGCATATGATTATTTCACAACTCCATATCATAAATATGGACAACAAATTATAGACGTATAAGAGCTTGTTTGATGGGTATGTGCAAATAATAAGATAAAAGATTAGGCAAGATGATATGGTGATTAATTATGGGGGATGATTCTAACACCCCAATGCAACAATGGAAGATGGTTGCGCTCCACTAGGTCCATAAGTAGTGATATATGCTCACTCTTCTGAACTTTTCTCTGCACCACTACATAGACTTAAAAGTAAAATTTTGCAAGCTTATAGTAGACTATAAGAGCTACCCAACAAGATTTAAATCATCCAAAATAGATATTCTAACTGGGAGAACCACCCTTTGCAAAACATGCTACCTATTTGCAACACTCTCTACCTATGTGCAGAAATATACCTTCACAAAGTTGGCAATTTCTCACAAGTCACTTAGTCAAATACCTTGAAACTTTAACAAAGTTTAGGGAACTATACGAGAGACCAAATGAATCTTGAAATTAATGAAAATGAACATAATGCAAGAGCAAATAGTGCTTTACAATCTGGAACAATCAGATTCTGAAAAGCCTAACTACACCTCTAGGTAGAGAGGAGCAAAGTCATGAGAAAATGTAAGCAAGCAAGGGGGCTGCTTTCTAGAGTTTATGAATTCACTAAACTAAGTGAGAAACTCATGGAATGCATGCAAATCAAGAAACAAAGGGAGGATGATGCTTATATAGAGTTTTACCTTTCTTACAATCTAGCTAACCATCCACCAATGAGTGTAAGTGCACTTTTTGGTGCCTGAGTTTGGTGGAGCTTCTAAGTTTATTCCAGGACTTTGGGTCCTTCTTTTTTATTTTTCCACTTGAAAAACTCATGGTTGAGGCCTTTTTCATGATCGAGACTTGATTTTCAGCACTCACCCTCAGGTCTCAATGCCTACGTCCTTCATTGCAATGCATGCCTTGAAGTGTTGTAGATTTACTCCATCCAATGCTTTGGTAAACTCCACTTTGTATTGAAATGCTCCACTTTGACATCCTTTGACATGATCTTCTCTCTAATAAAGTGGTAATGCACTTCTATATACTTCGACCTTGCATGGAACACCGGATTTTGAGCCAAAAATATGCTACTTATGTTTTCACAAAAAATAGGTAGTTGCTTAGCTTACAAATCAAGATCAAAAAACAACTTCTTGAGCCACATAAGCTTACACGAGACTTGTGCTAAGCCTCTATACTCAGCTTCGATCGATGAGAGATCCATTGTTGGTTGTTTCTTTGACATCCATGAGATGGTCTTCTTCCCTAGCATGATAACATATCCACTAGTGCTCCTCCTATCATCTTTGGAATTTGCCCAATCAGCATCACAATAAGCTTGTAAATTTAATTCATCATCAAATAGATAATATATACCTTCCTTCACTAATTCTTTGAGGTACCTAAGTACCCTTTTGGCTGCAACAAGATGAGGTACTCTTGGTTCTTGCAAAAATTGAGAAAACCTCCAACTCATGACATGTGCAATATCTGTTCTTGTCATAGTAGCATACAAGAGAGAGCCAATTATTGACCTATACATAGTGACATCTTTCACTTCTTCACCTTCATGAGAACTTTCTTTAACATTTACTTCTAATGGATTTCAAATGGGCTTGTAGTCACACAACCCAAATTTCTTCAAAAGATCTAGAATGTATTTCCTTTGCATCAAGTATATACCTTCCTCTTTATATAGTACTTCAATCCCAAGGAAGTACCTTTAAATCCCTAAATCGGATATTTTAAACTCACATCCAAGCTTCCTTTTTATGTACTTGATTCTGGCTTCATCATCCCCTCTAATGATCAAATCATCAACATATATACAAATGAAAACAAGTTTGCTACCTTCCTTCTTCACAAAGTGATAGGTCTGCATGACTTTGATTGTATCCACATTTTACCAAGCACTCTGCAAGTCTTTGGTTCCAAGCTCTTAGGGGTTGCTTGAGTCCATAAAGAGTCTTCTTTAGCCTGCATACATGATGTGGAAACCTCTCATCTTTAAAGCCTTAGGGCTACTCCATGAAGACTACCTCTTCAAGCTCTCCATTTGAAAAGCATTCTTCACATCCGATTGGTACATTTTCCAACCTTTTGAGACTGAAATTGTAATCAAATGTCTGATGGTGGACATATTTGCTATTGCACTAAATGTTTCCTCAAAATCTATGCCATAGATTTGGGCAAAACCTTTGGCAACCAGCCTTGCGTTATACCTAGAGATGCTCCCATCTACATGCCTCTTTACCTTGTACACCCATTTGTTGCCAATGACTTTCATGTCCTTTGTTCTTGGCACCAATGAACAAGTATCATTTTCTTCAAGTGCGTTGAATTCCTCCTCCATGGCTTCAATCCATTCCCTATGCTTATTTGCTTCTTCAAAAAAATTATGTTCTTTACAAGCTATAACTTGACTCATGTAGGCATACTATCTTGCAATGAATGAATCATACGTTAACCTTTGAACAGGGTATTTAGCCCTACTGGATGGCCTTACCTTACCATTAGGTGGTAGGAATCTCCTTCGCCTTAGTTTAGATGCTTTAAATCCTAGAGTTTCTATTTTTTCCATATCTTTGTCGCTTGTAGATTCCATGTCTACCCATCGATGGTCTTCGTCATTTGGCTTTTCCTTTCCTCTGCTACTTCCTTAACTTGAATGAGCTTCATTCATTGACCTTCCATGCCAAGCTGATGTAGTAATCTCCTCTGATGGTGTGCTTGAAGTGGTTGGACCACTTACCTCCATGCTTTGTTGTTGCTCTTTGAACTTCTTCTCTACTTCATATGCATCGTCAACCTGTAACACATCTTTGGTACCATACCAAGGCAACAAATCCTCAAATTTTACATCCCTAGATACCTTAAGCTTTTGCAAGGGTTATAGCATCTAAAACCCTTTTTCTCTGAAGAATATCCAAGAAATATACACCTATCTGCCTTCGGGTCTAACTTGTGTCTCAATTCTTGAGGTATGTGAACATAACACACACAACCAAATACTTTGAGATGTGCAAGGTTGGGTTTCTTACCACACCAAGCTTGATAAGGTGTAACTCCATGTACTCCTAAAGTTGGACACCTATTAATAATGAATATGGCTGTATTTGTTTCATCAGCCCAATAAGGGTTAGGAACATTCATTTCATTTAACAAAGCTCTAGCCACTTCTGTTATGTATCTATTCTTTCTCCTTGCCACCCCATTTTGTTGAGGTGTATACCTACAAGTGAATTTCCTTTTGATGTCATGGTCATGTAAAAAATCTGAAAAACTCATTTGAAAAATACGCTCCCCCTCCATTTGATCTGAGAGTCTTTATATACTTCCATGTTTCCTTCTCCACTAGGTTTTTGAACCTCTTGAAGTGGTAAAACACTTCTAACTTTGACTTCATGCAATACATCCAAACAAACCTTGAATGATCATCTATAAATGTGACAAAATATATATTACCTCCAATGGATGGCTCCCTTGTAGGTCCCCATACATCTGTGTGTATGAGATTCAACACTTCATTGCTTAAATGTGCTCCCTCCTTGAATGGCAATCTGCTTTGTTTCCCTAATTGACAAGCATGGCACAAATGTTGCATATTCTGAGATGTAAGATCAGGTAGTCCACTCACCAAGACCTTCCTTTGCATGTCCTTCATCCTTTGTAAGTTTATGTGTCCAATTCTTTTATGCCATAAGTCGATTTATGCAATCTGTTTATTTCCAATTGACAAGTAGATAGTGTGAGGGGTTGATGACTTTACCTTGATGGTGAAGACTCTTCCTTGCTTCTTTCCTTTTTCTATGATCTTGTAGTCCTACATGGGGTCTTCAAAAAACATCCTTGATCATTGAACCTCACCTCATAACCTCTTTCAACCATTTGACCTACCGAAACCAAGTTCTCTGTGATGGTTGGCACATGCAACACATCCTTCAACACCTTGGAGCTTTGAGATCCATTCAATGCAACATCTCCGACATGTGTAATCTTATGCTCAGTGTCCTATATCTCCACATGTCCTTGAGTGATGGGTCAGTGTAAATTAAATAAAACATCTTTATTGCAACTCATATGGTTGCTACAACCATTATCAATGTACCATGTAAAATTTGAATTGACTCTTTCACTTGAAACATACATCATAAGGAAGTTCTCATTCTCTGAATTTGCTAAAGTACTAACATACTTACCTTGGTTCCTTTTTTATCCTTGATTGCCTCCTCCTTTGGACCAAAAATCTCTTGCACAATGGCCCGATTTTCCACAATTGTAGCATTCTACATTGGATGCTTCTCTTCCATGTGATCTTCCTCCTCTTCCTCTACTCCTTCCTCTTCCTCATGATCCATAGCTTTGATTGGAGTCTTCTTGGTTGCTTGATCTTGAGCTTGATCTTCCTCTTTCTCTACCTTGGGAGTTTTGTCCACCTCTTTTTCCTTTGCCTCTACCTGCATAGAAAACTTGAGCTTAGCTCCCCTTTGATTGTGAACCTCCTTGGTTCATCTCCTCGGTCACCATCAATGTGACTCATTGATCAAATTTTGATAGGGAATCCCTCACAAAAACTGATGTGGTGAATGCTTTCCACCTTTTATCCTCTGTCAAGCCATTGAGAGTGTGCACAACAAGATCATCATCTTCGATTGGGATCCCAAAAGGTAGTTGCTAACTCTAAATTTCCATGGTTGATAATTGCCTTTCTCTAACTTCTCTCTTTGTGCATTGTACTCAGCCATACTGAGCTCTAAGATGCTCCTCTAGCTTCTCCTCAAGTGTTTGTATGCTTTAAAAGGTGTGGATATTACCTTTTGATAGCTTCTCCCTTGCTATCCTTCGACTAGTTGAAATCTTGATCAATGTAGCCCCCTTTCGATGTCTTCTTGCTTTGATAAGTCCTTCTTGTGCTTCCACGAGTTGTCTTGATCCCTTCAAGTCTTCAATATCATGCCCGTGGATGTCTCCAAGCCTCCAAAATGGCTCTAATACCATTTATGGGGGATGATTCTAACACCCCAATGCAACAATGGAAGATGGCTGCCCTCCACTAGGTCCACAAGCAGTGATATATGCTCACTATTCTAAACTTTTCTCTACACTAGTACATACAATTAAAATGAACTTTTGGAGACTTATATTAGGCTATATGAGCTACCCAAAAAGATTTGAATAATCCAAAATGGAGATTTCAATTGAGAGAACCACCCTCTACAAAATAGGCTACTTGTTTGCAACACTCTCTGCCTATGTGCAGAGATATACCTTTACAAAGTTGGCAATTTCTCACAACTCACTCAGTCAAATAACTTGAAACTTTGATAAAGTTTAGGGCACTGTAGGAGCGACAAACGAATCTTGAAAATGAAAATGAATGCAATCTAGGTAGAGAGGAGCAAAATCATGAGAAAATGAGGTAAACAAGCAAGGGAGACTGCTTGCTAGAGTTTATGAATTCACTAAACTAAGTGGGAAACTCATGGGATGCATACAAATCAAGAAACAAAGGTGGGAGGATGCTTATATAGATTTTTAATTTTCCTACAATCCATCTAACCACCCACCAATCAATGTAGGTGCACTTTTTTGTGGTAGATTTGATGAGATTTGAATTTGATTGAGTTTGGTGGAGCTTCTAACTTTATTCCATGACTTTGGGTCCTCCATCTTGATTGGTCCACTTACAAAACTCGTGGTTGATCCCTTTTTCATGATTGAGACTTGATTTTCAACAATTAAGAGAGTACATAATTACAAGACTTGATTGCAAGATAGTACTAAATTATATGATGGAGCCAAACTATAATTGGAACTTGACTTTCAGATTCCTTGGTCAAAATCTTAGAACTAATTAGAAACTACATGCACATAGAAGTTCATGAAATCTCATGAAAGAACATGTCCAAATGAAAGGGTAAATACCTTTGCATGGCTAAACACCATTAGAAATGTTCTAGTGATCATTTGGGCAAGAAACAAGAGAATAAGAATATCCTCAGTCACACAACAATGGAGGAAGTCAATTATCTATGTTGTATTATTCATTATTGGAGAGTTTGTCTATTTGAAAATAGATCTAGAAGTATTCGATCAAAAAATATCCAAAAAAAGATTTTCAATCAAAAGAAAAGAGGTCTTTCTATCAAGCTGAATTTGTATTGAACATATGATTTTTTGCTCATAAAATTTTATTATTGTGCTTAAGTAGCCAATTTTTTGTTCTCTAGCACTAATCCTACATTTTGTATGAGGATCGAGCAACATAAGGCAACTTTCTTTGATATTTCTAGAGAAAATTAGTTAGTTTTCATTGAACTTTTTTTCAGATAGAACAAATTGAGAATTACTATTTCCCAGTGTTTGTGCTTCCACTTCACATTCACTTTATTATTCAAAGTGTTTAATTAACTTGAACTTTTTTGGAATAACATTCGATAAGTGTTTCAATGCATTATCATTATCGTTAACAATACTCATATTCTCTTATGAAATTATAAATGCAAGTGCAAGCAAACTAGATATATATTATAGATCTCATGTAATAGTACGTTAGCTTGCAAACACAAAAGCATCATACAGATCTCATGTAATATTACAGATCTCATGTAATAGTACGTTAGCTTGAAAAATTTTGAAATTTATATTTAGTTATACTATAGTAGATATCCCTCCTATGGCCTCTTGAGAGATTCTATGGTGATCTAGATATGTGTTATATGGCTAAGGAAGGCCTCATAAAATCTTTGAGGAGGTGGATCTGTTGAAAAATGCCCTCCTTTGATGGGTTTATTAAACCCCAAGTAGTAGGGTCTCATAAGTATCTAGTTTCAATCAACTTTTTCTAAGCCTTCGAATAAACCTTAGTACAGGCTTTTTGGGATCTTTGACATGACCAATGGTTTAATACGGTTTGAAGACACCTTTTCTAAGCCCTTCTATCACTTAGAATTAGATTACTTGTATGCTTTATATAAAGATGTACCCTTTTCTCTCTAAACTTATTTTGGGATCTTTTTGGTGCAATCATGTGGATTTGTATGACCATTGCCTTTTCTTTAGCTTTTCTACCTCTTGGAGTGTGCTTTTTATCCCCAATCTTCTTTTGTTGAAGCTTAACCTCTTATCCAACTGTGTGATGCCTCATGTGCTTTTTCTCTTCACCAACCATGTGATGCCTCATATGTTGAGCCATTGTCTCTTCCATTTTGGAGTGTCGAGATGAAGTTTTGAGGTTGAGGATATTACAGTCACATGGATAGATAGTAGATGACCACTTGACTTTGACTAGGTTTCTATGTTGAATTGCTGATTGTATAACCTCTTGTAGATTTCTTGACTAATGGTGAGTAGAATTAGGTGTTGTGCATAGAATGCCTTGACCCTTGAAGCTTCAAACCAGCATCTATTGTAAATAGCCCAACCTGTAAAATTGTCAATCCAAGAACTCATTAGTGGTGTTGCAAACTACACTAACGAATGATAAACATGCACAATCTCACCACTCGCAACAAATGCACACCAAAGCATGCGCACAAATAAGCAAGACAAAAAGGAAGGAAGTCAATGGACGCTCCAAGAATCTCTTCACATTAAAGTATTGGCAAAAAGTCTTTACAATGAGAGGATGGGTTGCCTATTATAGAAATGGACCAAATTATGACCTTGTCACACACGATGGGCCATTACTCATAAAAAGGATGCTTTTTTTACCTTTTGAAGGTTCTAGTGAAACATTTTGCAAACTACCAAGGCTGTTTTGATGCCTTGTTCGAGGACTCCTCAATTGTCACAATGTATGACTTCTTTTCCCATGGGGTAGCACGTATGAGTTCTTCTCTTGAAAACTTTGTAAAGCCCTTGTGTAATTGTAATCTTTGCTTCATTGGTAGCACTTTATTTTGATTCATTGGGTACAACAAGGATAAGAAGGCTTATGAGATTTATGACCTCTTGAGGCTAAGGAGATCATGATGTGATGTTTAAGGAGGAGAAGCCACATGGAGTAAAAAAGATCTTCCACTTTATCATCAGGAAAAGGGGCGATCCACTATATTGAATGTGGCCCAAGAGCTATTCATTCTATACAAGAAAAAGAAGCATCATCTTCACATGATGAGTCTGAACACCTAAGTGGAAAACCCATGGCCATCTTGGGTGAGGAAGAACCATATTGTAAATCGATTCCTCATGGATGAGCTCATTCAAGAACAAGAAAAGGAACCAACTAATGTGGAAGAGTAGCTCCACAATCTAAATCAAAGGACTACCATGCAAATAGAATATGACAATATCATGAAGAATGGAACTTGGGAGCTAGTGGATCAACTCACTAAGTGAAAAAGTCATTGACACCGAATAGGTCTAGAAGCTAAACAAAAGCATGTAAAACAGATTTTGAAGGCATATGACATGGAGGATTGCAAGGATATTTCTACACCTATGGAGGTAAAAAAAATTTATCTATTGAAGATACTTCATCTCCAATGGATATTCGAAGATATAAGAAATTAATTAGAAGTCTCATCTACTTGTGCAGTAGAAGACCAAATATCTCTTATGCTATTGGAGTAGCAAACAAGTTCTCTAATAAGCCTTGCAAAACTCATTAGAAGACAAGTATGCAGATACTTAGGCATGTGAAAGGAACCATTGATTATCGTATTCTCTATAAAGAAGGATCTTCTTTGGTTGGATACTATGGTTTGGATTGGCTATGGGATATTGATACCAAAAAATCAATTTTTGGATATTACTTTTCTTTGGGATCTAGAATTTTCTCTTGGATTAGTAAGAAGCAACTAACTATAGCATTATCATCTACTGAAGCTAAGTAGAAAGCAGAATGTGTTGCAACATCTGAAGCAATATGGTTGAGGAGAATCTTATGGCACATAGGAATACAAGGACAAGAGGCACAAGGTTGAAGTGTGAAAACCAATGTTGCATGGCCATTGCCAAGAATCCTACTTTCCATGCACGTATCAAGCACATAGAAGTTTAGTATCACTATGTGCATGAGTTGATCGAGGACAGGACCATAGAGATAAGTTATGTTCCAATTGCAGAAAATGGAGCAGACACCTTCACCAAGGCTCTTGAGAGAGAGTAGTTTCATTGACACTTTGCAAAGCTTGACATTTGACCAAGGATGTAGTTCATCATAGGGTGGACATTGAGGGGCCTGTTAGATATACTCAATACTCCACCCTCACATGCCCACAAATGATCCATGGTGTTGTAAGTTGTAAGGTCCCCAATATGCAAAAAAGTCATTGTGAGAGTCCAAATGTTTGTGGAAACCTAACTTCCAAGTTAGATGAGGCCTATGTGGTTGGATTTTGAGGTCTGCAGAAGCACGCAAATAGCATAAGGGAGAAGAAGAAGCTTGGAGCAAAATACAAAATACTGAATGTATTACCACTAGATTTTAAAAAGATAAGTAACCCGTTAGGGCAATAGGCATATATACAAGCCGGGGGAGAAAACCTCCTAAAGAGGAAAAAACGTGCCTTGGTGATCCTAGTGTGTTCACACACATCACTACTAAATATATCAACAAATCCCCCCTAGGAGTGATGCGGTGAACAAGGAGCTAGCACTCATGTATAAGGAAGTGCCAAGCTACATGGCATCAATAAACAAAAGGAAGTAAGCCCAAAGCTTTGCACAAAGCTTCAAATTTCTCCCTACATAGAGCCTTTGTGAAAAGGTATGCAATGTTCTCCTGCATGGGAACATATGCCAAGCAGATCTCTCCAACAGAGAACCTCTCCCTGACATAATGATAATGCACCTCAATGTGCTTAGTGCGAGCATGGAACATAGGGTTCCTCGCAATTGCCAATGCGCTCTAACTATCAGTGAAGATGGTGGTGGCAAAAGACTGACCAACACCCAAATCATCCATAAGGCATCTGAGCCACACACACTCAATGCTCACTATGAAAGCTACCCTATACTCAGCCTCGCAATTGGAAGTGGCCACTATAGGCTGCTTCTTACTCATCCAAGATGTACATGAGCTACCAAGCATGAAGTAGAAGCCACTAGTGGATACACAAGTGTCATAGCACCCAACCTAGTCAGACTCAAAACAAGCATGAAAATTTGGCAGTCGTGATCCCCCCTTGGGATAAAACAACCAAAGTAGCCGGGTACCACTTAAGTAGTGAAAGATGTGCTTAACTGCCTGCCAATGATTGACACTTGGGCGATGCATAAACTTTCTCATTTACGAGACAACAAACTGAATATCTGACTGATTAATGCATAAGTAAATCAAGCATCCAACAGCCTCCTAATAGAGAACAACATCAAATGTATCTCCAGAATCATGAAGACACAATCATAACCTATCTCCATAGGAGTGGAAATAGGTTTGCACTCTTCAAGTCCAAACACTACAATAATGTGTTAATATATTTTGTTTGACAGAAGGCTATTCCACCATCTATTTTGTCAGACATTGATCCATAGGGATCAGTCCATTTGATCCATATGGATCAGTCCTTTGATCCACAGGGATTAGTCCATGTGTGTGAGGGACAAGGACCAGCTAGCCAAGGTCCCAAGCTCGGGGGATACCCTAAGCTATGTTGCTAGTAATGGGAAGTACTTGGGTAGTAATGGGAATAAGTGTTGCATGATGGCCACATGTTCACACTTGACTATTCTAGATCATTGCTATTTTTAGAGTACACACATTGCTATTTTTAGAGTACAAGATGGTATATATGGATGGGAGGTGAGTCACACACACATCATTCAAGTGATTTCCAACACTTGGTATCAGAGCCCTAGTTTTCTTGGGCATAACTTGTTTTCACATGCATCATGCATTCAACATTTTTTTGGCATGACTTCTTCATCGTTTTCTCTCTCGATGGTCATCTCCATCATTGACTAGCATCGTTGTTCCACAGAGGTCTTGAAAAAAAAGAGTTTTTGAGACAAACACCCCATAGGACCCTCTGCCCCCCCAAGTAGGTCCTTCTTTCCCACATCCACCCAGTTTTGGCCTCACCTACTCACATACGCGCTCATGAACGAAGGCCTGCTCAAAGATTTGCGCTTTTGCCCATTGTTCTGAGAGTGCTACCCGTGCTTGAACACACTGACCATGACCTTTAGAGGGGGCGAAAGAGCATAGACTACTTGTCATAGGGCAAATTTAGAGCTTATTAAATACTCTTTCATTGAGTGATTTTTCTTCTATATGGGATAAAAACACCCGTCGTGCCCATCCCTGAGGCTGAAGGAGATGCGATAGAAGAACACAAGTGCCAATTTTTTATTTATCTTGCCAAGAGCTTGATAATTTAGCTCTTTTTTATTATTTACTTCCACATATTTGGCCACAACTTTGGCATCCAACCTCCAATTTCAAAGTTCTTTGTTGGTATGGAAAGATCTTTCATAGCACTTTCCATAGAGTGGCTAGAAACCATAGTTTGGCTTTAATTCTCATCATCTTTAGAGTTTTGAAGTGTGCCATACCTCTTCAACAATCCTATTTCAAAGAATGTTTTGAAGCGCAACCTATTGGGAGGGACTTGGAAAGCTCTTCCGATGAAGTGTGGACCATCTTCAACACCTACAAATTACTTTTTGAATCTCCATCTAAGTCCCTTGTCAATTTCTATGCATCATTTCTTTCATTTCGCATCATATTGCATATAGGACACAAATTTTGCATAGTATCTAGAGTATACACCTAGTTAAGACGTGGTTTGTATTGTACGATGCATGTATTCTTCTTTGCACGGACAGGTAAGAATTTTCTTGTAGGTTAGAAAGGAGAAAAATATAAATTTATCTGGGTGTGTAATCCCCTTTTGGTCTACTTGTAGTTATATCATGCCTGTTGGCATTGCAGAATTTGTCAGGGTGTGCAATCCCCTTTCTGTCTATTTGTAGATAGATTGTGCATGCTGGCACCATTATCACAACAATTTCTTGTTGGCTGTAATTTTTCCAATTTTCAAAATTGCACCGTTATGCCGCCAAAATTTTTAGAATTTAGTATAGATATGCATTCAAGCATATAGAACATACTAAAAGTTTCTTATTTCTTCATGTTTCATTGAGCAAAGGCTTGTAATTTTTTCTTTTCCACTTTCACTTACTTGTTTTAAGTATCCATAGAATATCCCAACTCTATAATGATCAAGAAGGATGATTAGGAGCATTTTGATCAAAGAATCATATAAGCTTGTGTATATCTAGAAGATATCACTATTTGGGAAACATTAATACAAGGATAAGCCAAAGGTAGTCTTAAGACAATGGAAAGTGTTGCCATGGTCATTAGAATAAGTCATTTAGTAGTTTCACAGCTAGAATCTAGGATGTCTAGTTAGAATCTAGAATAGAGGATAGTTCATCCTCAAAGATTCCCTGATGTAGAAGAATGCAAGTGGCATTTTGATAAAAAAGAATAAATTCAAGATTTGAAACATGTAAAATAATACATTTAGAAAGAGATGCGAATTTTCAAGTAAAAAGAATTGCTCTTTTATAGAAATGACAAATTGAGACAAGAGCTAGTTTAACCAAGGTCTCATGAGTTAGAAACTTAGAGGTAAGAGGTCTCAAGGTAGTTTGAAACCTTAGAAGAGAACTCCAAGAACACCTACAAGTTTAAGATGCTTATAAATTAAGTATCTAGTTCATTACTAGTTACTATAACTACATAGCTATGAGTTCCAGTGCAGATTTCTATGTGCATAGAGCAAAGAAGTTTATTTCACAAGAAGTATAGACAGAGAGCAAACAAGGCAAGTCTGGGTCCAAATACTCAAGAGTGTTCAAGATATATAGAAAGGCAAGGTTTGCAAAGAGTAAGCAAGGTAAATGTAGCTCAAGCGTAAGCATCACCTCCTTTACTTGTCAATCCGCGGAGACGTGAGGACCGGTATGAAGACCACGAGCAAGTGAAGGCACAAGTGTGTGAGTGAAAGCACACAAACATGCACACACATACACACACACGCGCACAAAGTAAGATCAAAGAGAGGAACAATGGAAAGCTTCGATTGCAAAAGAGTTCTCTTACAAAAGCTCTATTCTCTAACAAGCTAACCTCCAAAATGAGCTCTCTAGCTCTTTTTATAGTTTTTTGACTAGTTTTGGCCCTATCCAGACCTAGTGTCCGGCCTAGTTAAAAATTAGGTTCCAGGGCTTATTTGAGGGCTCAAACGAAGTCTAAAAATTATGAAAATTGGTAGGATGATACTTCTAATACTCCTCAAGCTCAAGGACTCCTTGGCTTGAAAAAAATGGAGTTAAAAAAATAGAAAATGGTATTTACAATGGTTTTTAGTGATGAAAATCACTATTGTTGTAGGGGATTCTTTTGAAAATTTGACATACACCTCTTGGAGCTCCCTACTTGCTCCTTCTTCTTGTGTGTCCACCTCTTTGATGTGCTCCTGTGCTTTGTCCTTGACCTTCAGCTTCAACACTCCCCCCCCCCTCTCGAGTCTGTCGTCCTGACAAACCCTTGTTGTAGTGGTTGTTCCAAGTAGTGCCTTGAGAGGGAGTGTCCCTTCTGTATGAACAAAAGTCATCTAACTTTCAGATGTGGCAGGGTTGGTTGGCGGGTTCTTCATCTATCACTGCGAGTCTTTGCAGTTGTAGTCTTTTGGTATGTGCTACTTCCTTGGATTCCAGCATGACTGTGTCGTTGTGAGTCTCCGTTGATGTTTTCTAGATCTTCCAAAGTTGATGTTCATAGTAGTCATGCAAAGTACTCATAACCCATATTGAGTGATGGGTAAGTGTGTTTGTGCATGGGTTGAGGAAAATATGTGCCTTGTGCACGGCCTTGTAATGGAGCCCTATGAATGCTTACTTGGGAAATGCATAAGAGGAAGTATGGTGCAAAAATTGGGGATCTTGAGCTAAGTACTCAAGCGTATACCGACGAAGAGGTTTCCTAAGCTATCATGGTTATTATGTTTCTAGAGTAAAGATACTTACCATGGGGAAGGTCGATCGATGTTCATCTCTTCGTGTTGTACACTCGGCCTTTGGGATGGAACATTGTTGATGAATGTCCGTGTTGATGGTTCACTGATGAGATCTTTTGAGTGGTTGATCTTGTCTCCTCCGTTCAAAGCATCATTTGCCAAATACATAAGTAGGAGTCTTCTCGTCCAGTATACATACAAAGATTTGCAGGGTACCAGAACTACCCCTTGCACATATCTCCCTGGATGCTCTCGTACATGCAGTAGTTAAGTAACACTCAAGTTGCAGACCTTCAAGCTCTTCACTCCTACCATCGTAAGAGGAAACCATAGTTGTGGATGACATGTTCACGCCAATTCTTGACATCTACCAGATAAGGCAGAAATTATATCGTGTGCTAGCTGAGACACACTTCTATTCAAACTGATAAATGCCCAGTAATCAATAATTCCTCCTTCAACTAAGCATGACTCATTCATGGTTCATGAGCCAAACCTGGGAAAAAGTTCTTTTTTTTTTTTTGGAACAATGGAACAAAAGAAGAAGACAGATGTTAGTATCAGAAAAAATAATTGACATATGTCCATGTGCTCTTGTGCATGGGACTCTCAAATGTGTCTATGCATGGCCATGTAATGTGGCCCTATATTAATGCATACTTTGGAAGTGCATAACCTGAATGGTGCAAAAGACAGGGTTGTGCAAGGAGCACATGGTTGTCGCTCGTCGAGGCTTTCGATGTTACTTGTAGATGTTGACACCGGCTTTGGTGGAGGTATCCATTGGATCGTGAAATGATGTAATCCTCCTTCTTGGGGTCCATCTTAGAACAACATTTGACACTCTTGAGATCACTTAAGTCGTCTTCATCTTTGGATGCTTTTTGAACTGTGGTATCCAGTGTGGTTGGCACTTTGGTTCGATGGAGGCCACATGTACTTTTGGCTTCCAAACCCATACCCTTTTTGCATGTCTTCCTACTATGGTTGAAGGGGTGATGTGATCTTCTTTCGGACTCTGTATGCGATTCTTACCCTTTCCTCTTTGTGGCTTCTTTGTTGAGACCTTTCGCATGTGGGTGAACATAGATTGTTGTGGATGTAAGAGCTTCTTAGGTACCCACATCTGTAATAGCCCTTGTTGAGATGCAACTAATTTCTTAGGCACCCAAACTTGTCGGATACCTTGTGGTTGAGCTTGTGCGAGCTTCTTCCTTCGTCTTCTGGCCTGGTTGGCTTGCCTGGATGGGATTTGTGGGGGCAAGGCTGGTGGTTGCTCTCCTTTGCGTACCCAGATCTACTTCCTGCCCGGCACTACTTTCCTCTGGAAATCCCATTGTCTATTTGATATAGCAGTTGTCCTGTTCTGTTGTGCTTGCCTTGTTGGTTGAGTTGTAGTGGCGGCATTAGTCCTTGCACCAGAGGAGGAGTCCGCTTGTCTTTGAACCTGTTCTTCCATGATTGAGTTCTCCTGCAACATAGAGCTTTTGACGCATACAACATCCTTTTTGCTAAGATTAGTCCTAAGAGAACTACAAGATGTGACATCTAGATTTGTGAGCATGCCATTCTCTAGTTCTAATGTAAAGCATTGGCCCTGGACCCAAACTTGAAGAAGTTGACTTCTTAGGTTCAAGTTGACTGCATTGTCATAAATCGAATCTTGTCCTAAGACAAGTGGTTCTGTAAGGTTCTCATCTTGACACACCAGCACCTTGAATTTCATTGGAACATCTTTAAGGTAGATTGGAAGTTCCACCTCGCCCAAACAAGGGGTTTCCACACCTCCCAATCCTATGAGATAAGCTTCTATGGGATTGATGTTCAACTGCAAGTCTTGGCAGTAGGACAGTCTAACTGCACTACTTGCTGCCCCTGAGTCAATCAATGCTTTCACAATCCTGGCACCCTTTCCTTGTCCTATCTCTATGGTCACAAAGGGACGTCGGTCAATGACTTCAGAAGTAGTTATGCCCGATTTTTGGCACATATCCATGTGATATTTTGGGGCTTTTGAGTTGACATCTAGGCATAGTCACCTTAACTTATTTCGCCTAATACGCTCTCTGGCCTCTGCCTGTGCTTCTTCCCTCACCCTTAACTCCTCTTCTTTTCACTTCTTAGCAGTGTTGAGTCTCATAAGCATATCCTGTGTAAAAGGTTCTTGGTATAACTTGACTCTACATCCACTAATATAGTTGGGCAAGATATCACCTTCTAAAGTAGCCAATTGAACTGCACCGCTAGTGGAAATTCTGTTGATGATCATGGGTCCATATCCTCATTTTTCCAACTTATGGGCATGTTGTTTTAGTGTGTAAACCAACACTAGATCTCCCTCTTTCAGTCCCTTATCCTTGATGTGTGCATCAAAGTATGCCTTTTGTCTTTTCTTTGCAGCATAGATGCCTACTGTCGCTCGTAGCCTTGTCTCACCTAAGCGTTCTAGATCAAAGATCCTAGAGGACAATTCATGTCCATTCCACTCATGCTCTTCTGCTACTTTTAATGCTGGGATTAGGAAATCTAATGGTAGCACAGCATTCTGTCCAAAGACCATCTGAAATGGGGTGGCATTCAGTACCGTTATAAGCCCAAACAGCATGATGAAGTTTTTTGTCCCATTCAGAGCGTTTATTATTTACAAGCTTCGTCAAGACATTACATAGGATCTTGTTTGTGCTCTCAGCTTGTCCATTAGCTTGTGGATGATAGGGGGCAGACTTCTTATGTATCACCAAGAATTCTTGGAGAAGATTTTCAATGACTTCATTCAAGAAGTGCGTGCCTCTATCGCTTACTAGTTCTATTGGTAACCCATATCTCGTGAACACGTTCTCAAATAAGAACTTTGCCGTTGTCTGAGCATCATTCTTTGTTGTGGCTTTGACTTCTACCCGCTTGGTAAGGTAATCTGTGGCTACAATAATATACTCTGCATGGGAGTTTCTAGCTGGGGGGTTAATCGGACCTATGAAGTCTATGCCCCACTTCAAAAATGCACGCCCTCCCATCATTGGCCTCAAAGGCGTCTCGTCTTTTCTAACTGGATATTGTGCAGTTGGCATGTGTCACATTTCTTCACATAGGTATGTGCATCCATATGAAGAGTGGGCCACCAAAGTTCTGAGAATAGAATGGTCTTGATCACTCGGTCAGGACCAAAATGTCCACCTGCAACACCACTGTGTGCAGTCTCTAAGACCTTTAAATAGTCTGATTCATGAACTCACAGTCTTAAGTAACCATCTTTGCCTCTTCGGTATAGGTTCTCTCCTACTAAGGCATAGCCTTGAGCCTCTTGCTCCATGCTTCGTCTTCTTGCTAGACTAGCCTCTTTGGGTAATCTTCCCGACCTCATAAACTCTACCAATGGAGCACTCCAATCTCGAATTAATGACACTTGATAAAGGGTCGCATGCTCCACTGGGGGTCTCTCTCTGCACATTGGACAATTCTTAATCCACTCATGTATTTCTTTGTCCATGCTAGGCCAATACACTCCTAAACGCTTCAGATTCTGCATTGTCCGTTGTTTAGAATAGTGATTTCCTAGCAATCCTTCATGAGCTTACTGTAACCAACTACTATGTTCATCATCCTCGACACAACAAGCTAATACACCCTCAGTATCTTGTTTGTACATGCTTCCTGCCAATATGTGATATTTTTGTGATTTTACAATTTCTTCTTGTGATGTTTTCACATTCTTATTTGCAAGGCCGAAGGTTAGGACTGGTACCAACTTATTTGCCCATTTAGGAACAACTTCTAAATTGAACAGATAAGCATCGGGTAATTGGTCAGACACTCCTTGCGGTGACTCACCTGAAGTGATGCGAGAAAGGTGATCTGCCCGAAGGTGGGTTCTACCTTTCCTGACAACAACTTCAAAGTCATATTCCATTAGTAAGAGGAACCATCTTACTAAGCGCCCAGTATTGCAGGGTTTATTGACCAAATATAACAAAGCTTGATGATCAGTGAAAAACTTGAACTTGTTGGCCAATAAGTAGTGTCTAAACTTCTTCACAGCATATACCATGCCTAAGCCCTCTCGCTTAGTTGTGGTATAGTTTCGTTCCGCTGCTGTTAGCTGTCTACCAGCATATGCTATGGGCAAATCTAAGTTTCCTTCACCGGTGGGTTGTGCTAGCACACATCCTATGGCGTGATTGGATGCATCCACATGGACATGGAATGGTTTATTCCAATCAGGAGTGGTCAGTATTGGTGCTATGCACAAACGTTTCTTTAGTTCATTGAAAGAGTTCTCGCATTCGTCGTTCCACTCAAAATTAGACAACAAGGCATAAAGGGGTCTAGCTATGATCGCGTACATGTGGATAAACCTACGGTAATATCCACAATGGTCCATAAATGCTTGTACCTCTTTAACATTCCTTGGCCTTGGCAGCTCCGCTATGGCTCGTACCTTATCTTCATCTGTTGAGATTCCATTCTTAGAAACAATATGACCTAAGATTTTACCTTGACGCACCATGAACACACACTTTTCTGGGTTCACACACTCTATATTCTCTACACTTGTTGAAGATTTGTCTGAGCTCAGGGATGTGAAATCTTCTTTCTTGGGAATGAGCACATAAATCATCCACATATACTTCTAAGCTCTTTCACAAGAACTCTTTGAAGACATGACACATGAGCCTTTGGAATGTTGCAGGTGCATTGGTGAGCCCAAATGGCATCACACGAAATGCAAAGATTCCCCACTTTGTGGAAAAAGCTGTTTTGTGTTGATCTTCTAGGGCAATGGCTACTTGATTGTAACCTGAAAACCCATCAAGGAAGCTATAAACTTCCTTGCCTGCAACACGCTCCAATAGGTGTTCCGTGATTGGAAGTGGATAACTATCTCTAATCGTAGCGGCATTAAATTTTTTAAGGTTAATACACACTCGCAACTTCCCATTCTTCTTGGGCACCACTATAATGGGGGACACCCATTCAGTATGCTCAATCTCATAGATGAATCCAGCTTCAATCAGCCTATCAATTTCTTCTTTTATTTTGGCTGCATATGTATCATTATATGTGTAGGGCTTCTGTTTGGTGGGCTTGGCATCGGCAGTCATGGGGATAGTATGAGAGAAAATTCTTGGATCTACCCCTTTCAAGTCTCTATAGTGCCACGCAAACACATCCCTATATTCCCTTAATAGAGCTACGAGCTCCATCTCTACTCTTGCACTTAGATCATCTCCTATATATGTGCATCTCTCTTCGTTCTCTTCAATGGTCACTACAATTTTCTTGGTCTTTTCTTTATTATCATATGATTCTCCTATGATGCCCTCTCTCTTAGGCATTCGTACTAAAATTTTGCGGTCGTCAACTTCATATTTCTTGAAGTTTTCTGGTACTTCAAACAATGATTCCTCCTCTTCGTGTTTCACAGCTTTTCTTTTCTTTTTCTTTTGACTACTCTCACTTCCATCCTTTGAGTTTACCATTTTAATACTTGTGAGAGGTTCTTCTTCTTTCTGGTTAAACACGCCTACATCTTCTAAATAGTGCTTCTCTGAGTTAAAGAAACTATCCATAACAATGGACTCTAGTGTTGAGATATCAAGCTCAACATGTGATGATCCAGGATGACACGTACCAGTTTTTCATTTCTCTGGCATGTATAGTGGTCATACCGATATATGTCAGGGATACGTCATTGAGCTTTATTAGATTTATCTACCGAGAGTGATGGCACATTTGTTTCTTGCCAGCTCACTCATTCGCGGATATTAGGTTTTTCCGTATGTACTGATCTTTATATATTGCACTTGTTGTATTCCTGTTTTTAGGTCATTCCTGTACATTCCTTTTATGTAATAGAAGAAGAAGAAGAAGATCATTCTTCCTTGCCTCAATCTGTGTGTGTGCTTCTCCTTGAGAGTGAGAGTGTGTGTGTGAGCTCTCTTCCTTATCTCCTTCCTCGTGACACGGTATCAGAGCCAGCGTGGCTGTAGAGAGCTCGTGGAGAAGGCGACGGTGAAGACTACCCGGCAAGGCGTGGAGAAAATGCGATTTCACAAACGGCCTCCGTTTGCCATCTCGACCTCCATTTCGAGCCCGCAAAGTGGGGCCCACAGAAAAAACAGGTCAGTTTCAAAAACTGTATTTTGCGTTGTGTTCGGCGACACTCATATATTCCAGATCCAGAATTTCAAGCGATTCCGTGTACTGTTGATACACGAAAACTGTATTTTTCTGAGATCGAACTGTCACGTCATAGTGCGACAGTGTTCAAGCAGAAGTGTTGCTTGTAGTGTTTTGCAGTGTTGTGAATTGTTGCACAAATGGCAAACGCAGATGGAATGAGTCAGCTTATGAGCGATAAGCTGGACAAGAACAACTTCCATGCTTGGAGATTCAGAATGACGAATTTCTTGATGGGAAAAGGCTACTGGAAGTACATCGAAGGAGAGAATGAAAATGCTCCGCAATTACCAGAAAGGAATCGGACTGCAGATCAGTTAAGAGCATATGAGGAATTGAATCAAGCAGCACGAAAGGTAATGTATTGGCTATCTGTTAGCATACAGGATAGCATGATTGGACACATACAGGATGCCAAGACTCCAAAAGAGGCTTGGAATAGCTTGGTCACTTTGTATGAGACTAATACAAAGGCACGGAAATTGCAACTCAAGAACGAGCTGCATACATTGGAAAAGAAAAGCATGTCGGTAAGTGACTACACTCTTAAAATCAAAGGCATATGTGAGTCACTTGCATCTATTGGCGTGAATGTAGATGATGATGATAAGGTGGAAGTGTGCCTTCATGGTTTAGGAGCTGCATATAAGTAGTTCAGAACTTCCATACAGACCAGGGAAAATATTCCGAATTTTGCTGATCTGGTATCTATGCTGATTATTGAAGAAAAGAATCTTGGTGAGGACTCAAACTCCCAAGGAAAGCCCAGTTCTGAGCAGGTATTCTACTCTGGCAGAGGAAGAGGCAGAGGTAGAGGTTTTGGAAGTGGAAGAGGAAACAGTAACCAAGACCAAGGTCAACAACAGAATCATGCAGGAGGAAGAGGACAGTTTTGAGGCAGGGGAAGCAAAGAGGTCACAGAAATTTCCAAAGAAATGATTCAGGTAATGATAGTAAAGGATGCTGGAATAGTGGTAAACCTGGACACTTTGAACGTGATTGCTGGTTAAAGAATCAAAATAACAGAAGGCAGCAAAACAACTATGCATCCACAAATGTAGATGATTCCGAGAAGTTGTTTATGGTTCAACATCACATAATGAATACAATGTCTGCTGGTGTTTCAAAATCGAATGATAATGTCTGGTATGTTGATTCAAGTGCTTCAAATCACATGACCAGTCATGCAGAATGGTTTAGTAGTTTGCAGAAAATGCCAGTTCCTGGATATGTTGAAACAGGTGATGATACATCGCATCCTATTGAGCATACAGGAAACATAGCATTGTCTATGGAGGACGGGAAGGTAAAACATCTTGCTGATGTGTTGCATGTTCCAAATATAACAAAGAATCTAGTTTCTGTTGGACAAATGGTTGACCAGGGATTACAAGTCAGGTTCAATGCTGATGGATTATATGTAGAAGAGTACAAGCAGGATGGACGATTGGTTGCCAAAGGAAACAAAGTGGGTAGGATGTTCACCTTAAATGTGAAGATTCCTGAAATGAATGCAGCCATGTTTGCAAAAGGTGCAGGAGTTATTGCAGATATAGAGATATGGCACAAACGGATTGGACATGCAAACTTGCAAAGGCTGAAAATGATGCAGTCAAAGGAGATTGTCCATGGACTACCAAATTTCAAAGTTGCAGAAATGCAAAAGGTATGTGCAGCATGTCAATTTGGTAAACAGTCAAGAGCATCATTTCCACATGACAAGCATGTTAGTGAGAATGTAGTGAGAATGTACTAGAAGTAGTACATACAGATGTTTGGGATCCAGCAAAGACCACATGTATGGGTGGTTGCAGGTTTTATGTTACCTTGATTGATGATCATACACGCAAAGTATGGGTATATTTCATGAAAGAGAAGAGCAAGGTGTTCACTCACTTCCAGAATTTTAAAGCTATGGTGGAAAAGCAGACAGGGAAGTACATTCAAACATTAAGATTTGATGGAGGAGGTGAATACATGTCAAATGAGTTCAACAGTTTTCTAAAAAATCATGGAATTCGGCATCAGTTTTCATGCAGGTACACACCACAACAGAATGGTGTTGCTGAACGCAAAAATAGACATATTGCAGAAGTAGCAAGAGCCTTGATGGCTGAGAAGAATATGCCTCATTGTTATTGGGCAGAAGTTGTGCATACTGCTGAATACATCATGAACAGAACTCTGACTGCTGCTGTACATCAAGTTACACTTGAAGAGAAGTTTACAGGTAAAAAGCCAAACTTATCACATCTGAAAGTTTTTGGCTGTATTGCATATGTACATGTTCCAGATGAGTTGAGGACGAAGCTTGATCGAAAGCAGAAAAATGTGTCTTCATTGGATATTCCCTTGAGCAAAAGGGGTGCAAATGTTATAACCCACTCACACGACAGGTGAAGGTGAGCAGAGATGTGGTATTTGATGAAATGTCAAGCTTCTATGCAGATGCCAAAGAAGGATTGAATCTTGAACCAAATGACAAAGAAAATGCTGAAAAATCTAATGCAGAATCTCAAGTTTTGAGTGGACCGGATGCATCACCAAGCAATAGTTCCAACTCAAATCCATGGAGTGGAAGATTGCGTGGAAATTTCAGTCCAGCAAATTCATCAAATACATCCAAGAAAGGTAAAGAAAAGCTTTGTGCTAGTAGTAAAACAGGTGCAGGTTTTGAAGATGTTGATGGAGATTCAAGTGGTTCAGAAAAGAGTATTGATGAGGAACTTGGATTGCCCTCTGTGAAGACTCCAGTAGTAAGAAGGGCACATGCAGATGATACAAGAAGAAGTGACCTAGGACCAAGAAGATCTGGGAGGATGCGTAATTCAGTGCAACGATTGACATATGATAGTTACATGGCTCGCCATTGTGCCTACATGACAAAGGTAATACAAGATGCTGAACCTTCTTGTTTTGAAGATGCAATTGGTAATGCAGATTGGGAAAAAGCTATGGATGAGGAGATGGTTGCACTTTATGGAAATGATACATGGAAGCTGGTTCCATTGCCACAAGGAAAGAAATCCATAGGCTGCAAATGGGTTTACAAGGTAAAGCATAATGCTGATGGTAGCATAAGCAGGTATAAAGCACGATTGGTAGCTAAAGGTTATGCACAGACATATGGCATTGATTATGAGGAAACATTCAGCCCTGTAGCTAAAATGTCTACTGTCAGAACACTTGTTGCATTAGCTACAGCAAAAGGATGGACTTTGCATCAGATGGATGTGAAGAATGCTTTCCTACATGGTGAGTTACAGGAAGAAGTATATATGGACCAGCCACAAGGATATGAAGATTCAAAGCATCCAAAATATGTTTGTAGGTTGCAAAAGGCTTTGTATGGGCTGAAGCAATCCCCTCGTGCATGGCATGCACGGATTGCTGATTACTTAACCAGCATTGGGTTCTCTATGTGTGATGCAGATCACTCACTATATGCAAGGAAGGCTGATGATGGCATCACTATTGTGGCTATGTATGTTGATGATCTGATTGTAGGTGGTGATAATGAAGAAAGCATCAAAGAGGTAAAGAAACTTCTTATGCAGGAATTCGACATGAAAGATCTTGGTGTGCTGCGCTATTTCTTGGGCATTGAGTTTATACATACAGAAATAGGTATATGGATGTCGCAAAGGCAATATTCCTTGAATATGCTGCAAAAGTATGGTATGGCTGATTGTAAGCCGATTTCTATGCCATTAGATCAGAATTTGAAATTGGATACTACATCAGGTGAAGCATTGGAAAATGCTACTATGTACAGGAAAATTGTGGGAAGTCTTATATATCTCACAATTACAAGGCCTGATCTAAGTTATAATGTTGGACTTGAAAGTTAGTTTATGCAGGTTCCTAGGAAGCCACATTTGGATGCTCTGAGGTGCACTCTATGTTATGTGAGTGCTACTTTGGATTATGCATTGTTTTATGAAGCTGGTGTGGAGTTGAAGGTTCATGGATACACCGATGCAAATTGGGCTGGTAGTACTCTAGATAGAAGATCTACTAGTGGCTTTCTTTTCTCACTTGGAGGTGCAGCTATTACATGGAGCAGCAAGAAGCAACCCACTGTTGCTTTGTCGAGTATAGAGGCTGAGTATAGAGGTGTTGCAATGGCGGCATGTGAGGCATCATGGCTGGAGATGTTACCTGCAGATTTAGGTGTGGAAGTGCAAAAGCCTATCACTATCTATTGTGATAATCTTAGCAAAATACAGTTAGCACGAAACCCTGTTTTCCATGCTAGAACAAAGCATATTGAGGTACATTATCACTTCATCAGAGAGAAGGTATTAGCAGGTGATATTGATCTTGTTTATGTGAGAACAGATGAGCAGGTTGCTGATATTTTCACCAAAGCACTTGGAGCTGAGAAGTTAAAGAAGTTTCGAGAGATGCTTGGATTACAAGATATGGCGTTGAGCTTGAGGGGGAGTGTTGAGATATCAAGCTCAACATGTGATGATCCAGGATGACACGTACCAGTTTTTCATTTCTCTGACATGTATAGTGGTCATACCAATATATGCCAGGGATACTTCATTGAGCTTTATTAGATTTATCTACCGAGAGTGATGGCACATTTGTTTCTTGCCAGCTCACTCATTCTGGATATTAGGTTTTTCTGTATGTACTGATCTTTATATATTGCACTTGTTGTATCCTGTTTTTAGGTCATTCTTGTACATTCCTTTTATGTAATAGAAGAAGAAGAAGAAGATCATTCTTCCTTGCCTCAATCTGTGTGTGTGCTTCTCCTTGAGAGTGAGAGTGTGTGTGTGAGCTCTCTTCCTTATCTCCTTCCTCGTGACATCTAGATCATCATCATTCTCTTCTTCTTCTATGACATCACTAGGGTCACATTCTTCTAGCAAGGGTTGACACATGAACACTGAGATATCATAACCCTCCTCATCACAATGAGGTGTCCATTGTTCTTCATTGACTGCAATGTCCATGGTAGCTAAGATTTCTGGCTAGCCATGAGGCTCAAATTCCTCATCTAGAAAGATCATCGGTGTGTAGGCTGGGTCTCTAACTGGTCTATCTCCTAGCGTTGTTCCTTCTTCTCTTGGCTTTAAGCGTTTTTCCTCTTCCTCTACGACCTTGCACATCCACAAATGAGTATCTTCATGCAACCATGATGGATCAGGTGAACTTTCAGAATGCACAAAGATGGAATCTTCTTTCGCTTTGTGGATAGGATTCCACTGTAGGGGTGGTACATCTCTGAAGGAGTAATCCTTCAGATTGACCTTGGTGGTGACCCCTAAGTGCTACAAGTAGAAGGACTTAGTTCCCCAATCCTGTACTACTTGCAATTGTCGTAGGAAGGGCCTTCCTAGGATCATCTCATAAACATTATTTTTCTCAAAGTCACATATAGCAAATGTGTGCTCAAACTCTACGCCACAAGTGGTTAGAGTTATCCCTTCTAGCAATCCTAGAGGTCTTTCAAAATGACCATCAGCCATTTGAAGCTTCATTCTAGTTGGTCTTAATGTGGGTTGTCCCCATTGCTTCCACAAGGAGGTGGTCACAATAGCCACACCAGCACCTGAATCTATGATTGCTTTGGTTGTGTAACCTTGGTAGGTGATTGGAAGATAAGTATTACCTTCTTCACCCTCACACATGTCCCCTATTTTGTCTAGAGGTATCTCTGGTACTTTCTTCTTAGAGCCTACTTTTGGCATATTGGACTCAAGTTCTGGGACCTGATCCTTCACATGATTCCACAGCTCAAGTTTTGCTTTGAGCAGCTCTTCTACAGTGAGATGGCACTGAACCTTAGTGTTCTTCATGACGCCAATGTTCCTTGGGACCACTGAGTCTTCGTGTCTAACCAGTATTGTGGGAGCTCTGATCTGAAGAGACTCAGATTCCCATGGGCCTGGAAATTGAGGCAGTTCTTCTAAGGTATTAGATTCAAAATCTAATCTTTCATCCTCTTGTTGTTCTACTTCATCTTCATAAATAGATGGAATGTCTTGGGGAAATTGATCATGAAGGTCATCAATCTCACGAATAGGAGGGGAATTACCCTTCTCCTTGGCCCATTTCTCCTCTTGTATTTCCCGCAAGAACTCTTGACAGTATTGTTGAATTGAAGGAGATATTCCAGCATCCGTGGAATTAGGAACATAAGCTCCCATTGGTGGTGAGCTTCCTCTTTCAATAACTGGTTGAGCCTGTGGAGGTAAAGAAACTTGTGTTTTGTTTACCAACTGCTCTAACTTTTCTAGTAAGCCCTGGAAATGCAAATCCGATTTGATAGAGTTTGTCTGATTGAACTTTTGAGTAGTCTCGCGTATGGCTTGAGCTTGTTCTACCATTTTCATGCACATCCTCATCCGTTCAATCTCTAAATCCGCTCTAGGGTAACTCTTGTCTAGATTTGCAGTTGTTGGCCCTTCTTGAAGTCCAGCCTGGTAGGCCTTGAACATCATGTCCAAGCCTTCTGGGGTTGGATCTGCAAGAATAGACCCTGGTTGCGGTCTATTTACAATGGGTGGTGGGGTGGGATGAGGTGGAGTAGATGGAGTTTCGGTATGCGAGGGGTTTTGAGATGCAGTGTCTTCTATCTTTGTTTTTGCGTCTTTCAAGCTTTCTTCTAATTCCGATAACTTTTTATTCCACTTGCGATTGGCCTTCTCTCTAGTGTCCTTCCATGTTCTTGTTTTTCGCTTGCTAGGCTCTCCTGATTCACTAGACTCCGATTGTTTTGCTGGTTTATCTTGTTTTAATGCTTGTGCCCTAGTAACTACCTGTACAGGAGCCACATTACTGCTATTGGCACTTGAATCTGCCACTAAGCCTACCACATTAATGGGTGTAATCTTGGGCACACTAGAGGGGTTCCTTGGAAAATCTCTGGGGAGATTGTCTTTACCACAATCATGACAAAAAGCCTGTATTGTGATAGCCTGTCCTTGACTCGGAGATGGTGGGCGGGGACAATCACGAAGGAAATGGTCACCCTGACATCTAAAACATGGTCCTCTAGGAGCTTGTGGTCTTACTTGATTGGTAAGTGCTACCAAGTTGCTTAAAGTTGATTGTAAGTTTATTTATTTTCTTTACTTTGTGCATTCATCATGTAGCATGATGGATTCATGCAGTCATGGAGACTCTAGTTGGAATGCTTTAGTACTTTCAATGGAAGTGGGAGAAGAATTCCAATAGTTATTCCTAAAAGAATTACTTTTCATTTTGCCTCCTTGCAGAACATAAAGCATAGAATTGAATTTGTATCGGGAGCGAGTCCGCCTACTCCGCCACCATTTTGAATGAGTTTGTAGGAGGAGAATGAATTCCAGAAGGTCATGGATGAGTATTTATAGAAAGGGCTGATTAGGCCCAGCTATTCACCCTTTTGCCGCACCAGTTCTTCTAGTAAATAAGAAAGATGGATCTTATAGGAGATGATCTTTTAGACACTCTAGGTTGAGCCATTGTATTTACTAAAATAGATCTTACAAGTGGCTACCACCAGATTAGAGTAAGAGATCATGGTGTCCATAAGACTCAGTTAATTCAGAGAAGGCTCAGTTATTTCTTCCGAGGATAGAGTATCTACTAATGGGGTTTAGATGGATCCCAAGAACGTTTCAGTTATATTATCTTGGACTAATCCTCAGGATGAGGTGGAATTAGGGTCATTTCTAGGATTTTCTAGTTTTTATTAGAAATTCATCTCTTCTTATTCGTTGATAGCAGCCCTATGACAAACTTGCTTCAAGGAAAAGTTCCATTTGCATGGAAGCAAGAGCAACAAGATAGTTTTGATACCCTAAAACAAGTTGTTTAAGAGGCTCCTATACTCAAAGTGGTAGATCCATGGAAACCCTTTGAGTAAGAGACAGATGCTAGTGGCATAGCCATAGGGACAGTTTTGAGCCAAGCTGGCAGACCCATAGCTTTCGAAAGCAAGAAATTGAGTAATGCATAGTGCAACTAGCCAGTGCATGAACAAGAGTTGTATGTAGTGGTGTATTCACTTAAAGTCTAGAGAAACTATCTTTATGGTGCTGAATTTAAGGTATACATAGATCACCATACACTTATGTATTTCTTTTGTAGTTAGCCAGATCTTCGAGGCAGACAGGTTCATTGAGCTGAGCTCATGCAGGAGTTTCATATAGAAATCCTATATAGAAGAGCCAAAGTGAATATAGTTGCTGATGTATATCACGGATAATGTATCGAATGAGCTTTACAGTTCTAGTAAGCTCATTGCTTCAAGAGATAAAGGAAGCACAGGTGGAAGATCCACATTCAAGCCATCAGTGATGACCCTATTATAGGAGATGGGATAGTTCTAGCTGTTTCTTCCCCTAGTAGAGTGAACAAGTCCATTCTGTATTCCAATTTCTCATACGAGAATGGAATAGTTAGAGAGAAAGGAAAGTTTTGCATACCAAATTCTTAGGATTTAAGAAGAAAAGTCATGCATGATAAATATGTTGTGCCTTGCGCAGGACATCCAGGTGTTGACAAGACAATATATCTTGTTAGAAGAACATTTTGGTGGCCTAGATTAGCTAGAAATTTCCACAGTTATGTTGAACAATGGTTTATGTGTCAAGTTAACAAAGCAGAAAGGGTAAAGACACCACGTCTTTTGCATCCTATACAGATTCTAGATCATAACTGGGACAATGTATCCATGGACTTCATAGTCGGGTTATTACGGACCCAAAGGAAGCGGGATACTATCCTAGTTGTAGTAGATAGATTGAGCAAGATGGCTCATTTCATACCCATGCAAGAGATGATAGAAGCTCCACAGGTAGCAGAGTTGTTTATCCAACACATCTTTAGATCGCATGGGTTATCGACATCCATAGTTTCAGATAGGGATGTCAAATTCGCAAGAAACTTTTGGAATTTTGTATTTGACAAACTGAACGTGTCATTAAGGATGATTAGTGGTGATCATCCTTAGACAGATGGTTAGACTGAGAGGTTCAACAAGATACTAGAGAACATGTTGAGGGCATATGTGTTTGAGAGACATACAGATTGGGATAGTTATTTTCCACTAGTTGAGTTTTCTTATAACAATAGGTCTCAAAAGGTGATAGGTAATCCCAATGCTCCTACTACTATAGGCATGCCAAAGAAATATCCTAGTGCTTCGAAGTTCTTAGCCAACCTCCCAACAAATTTAGAAATAGATAAAGCCAAGATGCAGCAAGCCGCTAATAGGGCTAAAGAGTATGCTGATAGGAAGAGATCTCCTAGATCCTTTGAGGAGAGAGATAGAGTCTTTCTTCAAGTACCAGTTAGATCTAATTCACTCTCCATAGGGAAGTGTAGTAGCTTTCACCAAGGTTTTGTGGACCTTGTAGGATCGTTAAAAAACTAAGTGAAGTTGCATTCTGATTAGAGCTTCCTCTAGATTGCAGAGTGCATCCAGAGTTTTATGTCACTAAAATTCAAAAGTATATGTGTCATCAACATACACAAGAATGATAAGAAGCAAATCATTAGCATGCTTAACATATAAGGTGCTCTCAGTTGGACTGTTCTCAAAACCATGTGAATCAGATAGGCATGCATCTTTTCATACCAAGCACCTTGTGCTTGCTTTAAACCATATAATGCCTTCTTTGACCTACACACCTAGTTTTCATGCCCTTTCTACACAAAGCCATGGGGCTAAAAAACATACACTTATTCATGCAATTCACCATTCAAAAATGCAGTTTTAATGTCCAACTGATGTACATTTCAACCATGATCAGCTGCAAGTGCACAGACGCTATGAACAGTACTCATTCGGCATGTAAGTGCAAAGGTCTCATCATAATCAATGCCTCTTTCCTGCGCATAGCCCTTTGCAAGAAGCCTAGCCTTATACCTATCAATTGTTCCATCAGGTTTACGCTTCAACTTGTATACCCACTTAGTTTCAATGGCCTTCTTGATAGGAGGCAAGTCACATAAAGAACACATACCATTTTTCATGATAGCATCATATTCAGATTGCATTGCAGCCATCTAATGTTCAGAATTTTGTGCTTCATCAAATGAAATAAGTTGAGTCTCATCACAGATACTAGAGGCAGCCGTAGCATAGCAGACTGATGAAAAAGAGGCACTATGAGAACCTGAACGAGTACAATATGACAGAGGTGCATCTAATTTGCTGTCACACAAAGTTTGCACCAGCCATTTTGGCATAGTTTTTGCTTCCTCAATATCAGCTCTCTCATTAACAAGTGCATAATGTAAATCTGCATTAGAAATAGAATGATCTACATCATCACATGAAACCTATAAAGGCCTAGAAGTTGCCTCATTTGTGTTGGAACATCAAGCTTACACTATGCTTGAGGTGGATTTGATCTACATCAAAGGTTATCACATCGAAAGAATATCCGTTGGGGAGTTCTTTTTCATATGCTCATTTATTGTATTTTTTTGAGAAATTTTTGATGGTTCATTTACCGTTGTAAAAGCCTTGAGCTTTACACATGTAAAGGTAGAAATATAGAGCCCAAATCCCACGAATTTGTGGTGGTTGAAGTTCCATTCAATCAAGAAATCAATCACCTAAAAGTAGATCAAACTAGATCTTCAGTTTTCCTAGATTGTAGGAAAGTGAATTGATTCCCTCCAACAACCATTCCCACCTTCATTTCAATTCAAATTCTCTTGTAGAAGTCGTGGAACACTCCTAGAGTCTATATAAAGACTTGAAATCACTTGTACATTACATGGAAGCAATATACATACACTTGTGACCATCATTGTCTTGCTCCTTCAATTCTTTGCATCATCTTCTTCGCCAACAGTAATTTTGCAGAGGCTGTTCCTCTCTCTCCAGAGATCCAAATTGAGTGCAAGATGGCTCATTGGAAAGATATAAGTGTCTAGTTTATGCATATAAATGTTCAAAGAACTTAGTTCAGTAGCTTGGGATAAATCTGAATTTTTGTGTCTCGGGGTCAATCTGTGCATATTCCTGAAAAATAGAAAGTACCACTGGTGAATGTCGCATTCATTCCTATAGCATATTTTGCTTATTCCTTATAATTTTGTGCATTCCATACACTCAACCCTATGTGTATCACTCCCACAAAAGGATTTTTTCTAATTTTAATCACGCTGGTCGCTATAGGCATTTGAAGTTTATTGTCTCTTCCATAGATAGTAAGTTTTTTGAGCTAGTCGACCCACGATCCTATCTGTTTTGTATCGACTCATTCTCCTTGATGCTCCAAAGTACATAGTGTGTTTCTTTGCACTTATTAAATGCCTATAAGGTCTATTTGAGTCTCCATAAGCTCAAGGCTGGTCTTGTGTTGGTTGGCTTGACCAAACTTTGTCGCT
Organism: Ceratopteris richardii; assembly: GCA_020310875.1. Classification (NCBI taxonomy): domain Eukaryota; kingdom Viridiplantae; phylum Streptophyta; class Polypodiopsida; order Polypodiales; family Pteridaceae; genus Ceratopteris; species Ceratopteris richardii. Next base: position 33,572,918 of record CM035427.1, read on the forward strand.
TCGAAACGCACTTTTCTACCTTCTACAAGCTTCTCCAAGTTCTTTCAGTGGTATCAGAGCTAGATCAAGATGGGTGATGGCTTTCCCTCAATGATCGAGAAGCTTGATCGACACAACTATGCGGCTTGGCAAATCAGAATGGAGGCCTATTTGCAAGGTAGAAATCTTTATGGAACTGTAGTAGGTGATGAAGCTATGCCTATTCCAAGATCCAAAGGAGGACCTACACAAGAGGAGACAGATAAGCTCACACTTTGGTGCGCAAGGGATGCTCAAGCAACGCCGTACATACTAAACTCTATCTCTGAATTTCTATTACCACATATTAAAGGATGCAAGACATCTCAAGGGACTTGGGATGCCCTCGAGACTTTCTTTTCTCCTAGTATGAAAGCAAGAAAGAATCATCTTTGGAACGAGTGCAACCAAATGAAGAAGACACCTAAACAAACCATCACAGAGTTTGTTACCAAGGTCAAGGAGGTTGCGGATCAGTTAACATCCATTGGAGAGCTGATTGAAGAAGAGGTCATCATGAGGCAAATTCTCAACGGCATTCGAAGTGATAAGCAATGGCAATCCTTCACGACGGCATATGATCTCATCATGGATGTGCAAACTCCAGACTTCAACATCTTTCTTGGACAAATCTTCAATCAAGAGGCCAACAATAGCATAAAGGAAGGTAACTCTTATCATGGTAACTTAACTAGTGCTCTATATACAGATAAGAAGGATAAGAAGCAGAAAGGCAAGAAGAAGGAAGAAGATGAAGAAGAGACTTCTCAAGCCAACTTTGCAAGCAAGAGCAAGTGGAAAGGGAAGAGGAAACGACCAAAGCAATACAAAGCCAAAGGTCAGAATGTTCAACCTTGTGCCATATGCGATAAGACCAACCACACCACTCAGAATTGCTGGTTCAATGGTTAAGACCCAGAAAGGAAGTGGAAAAGGTGGATATGGCAGCAATAGAGGCAGAGGTAAACACAACTTCAACAATAACAATAGAAGCTAAAATAGAAGGGACTACAATAATTATTCAGAAGATCAACCACATGAAGACTCATTGCTTCTTATGAATCTAAGCCACAAAGAAGGTAAAGAAGATGATCATTTGTTCTACATAAATTCAGGATGTTCGAATCATGTTGCAGGCAACATTGCTCTTTTATCTGACTTGGAAAGTCCAAAGCATAGACATGAAGTGCAAACAGGGGATGACACGAAGCACAATGTGGAGAAGATTGGTAATGTCAAAGCTTCCAATGGAAGGACAAACATTCTGAGTAAGGTTCTCTATGTACCCACTATCACTAAAAACCTTATAAGTGTAGGCCAAATAGTTGAAAAAGGCTTGCAAGTTAGGTTCACCCAACATGGAGCTTTTGTGGAAGATCCATGTCAAGGCTTCAAGAAGATAGCCTGAGGTGAGAAGCATGGTAGGCTCTTTACTCTTGAAGTAGGAGAAACCAAGAACATAGCTCTATTCAACTTTGGGTCTCAAACCCTAAGTGAGCTTGAAGTGTGGCATAAGAGACTTGCTCATGTGAATGAGAGAACCTTGAAGGATATATGCAGGGATCAAAGTGTTCTAGGACTGCCAAACATATCAAAGCAACACATGATCAACAGGTGTGATGCATGTCAGATTGGGAAGGCACAAAGACAACCACTCAACCACAAAGGCTACATCCACAACAACTTATTGGACTTAGTACATACAGATGTATGGGGACCAAATCAAGAACCTTCATTGGCAGGATCAAGGTATTATGTCTCATTTATTGATGACCATAGTAGATGGACTATTCTATACTTTATCAAGAGTAAGAATGAAGTGTTTGATTGCTTCAAGAAGTATCTTGCACATGTGGAGAATCATACAAGTAGATCACTAAAGAAGCTCAGATCTGATGGAGGGGGAGAATACTTCTCCAAAGAGTTTGATGAGTTCTTGCAAGACAAAGGTATCAAAAGGGAAGTGACTACCAGGTACTCTCCTCAACTAAATGGAATTGCAGAGAGGAGAAACAAGACATTGGTTGGATCAGCCCGAACAATGCTTGAAGAGAAGAAGTTACCACATTATCTATGGGCAAAAGCTATTTCAAGGCTGCTGTGTACCTTGTCAATAGACTACCATCCAAATCACTTCAAGGTATGACTCCTTATGAAGCATGGCATGGAAGAAAACCTAGTCTTGGACATTGCAAGGTTTTTGGTTGTTTAGCTTATGTTCATGTACCATCACAAATAAGAGGTAAGCTAGATGAAAGGGCAACAAAGGAAGTGTTTATTGGATATGATTCAACTCAGATGGGTTACAGGTTCTTCAATCCTTCAACCAAGCAATTCACTACAAGTAGAGATGTTGTGTTTGAAGAACATAGGTCTTGGTATGATGAAGACGAACAAAAGGTAACACTACCATATGATCTTGATTCTGACTCTCATCAATTAGGAAGCAAGCATGATACACAGGTCCAGGATCCAAGAAGTGATACAGACGATGACCAAGATGAAAGGGAAAAGGATTACAAGCTATGGAAGTTAAGAGGCAAAGCAAAGATGCAAGAGATTGGAGAATGCTCCAAACAAGCACCTAGAAGATCAGCAAGAGAGAAGAAACAACCAGAAAGGTATGGATATGATTCCACATTTGTTACGAAGCATCCAATCTACTTGGCAAAAGACTCTATTTTAGAGGAACCCTCAACCTATGAAGAGGCAAAGGGAAACCCTAATTGGGAAAAGGCCATGAACGAAGAGATAGATGCATTGAAGGAGATGGACACTTGGGATTTGGTTCCAATGTTGCCAAATCAAAAGGTAATTGGTTGTCGATGGGTATATAAAGTTAAAAGAAATTCAGATGGATCAGTTTCCAGGTACAAGGCAAGATTAGTTGCCAAAGGATGCTCACAAACTCATGGTATAGACTATGAGGAAACATTCTCACCAGTTGCAAAGATGACTACAATCAGGACATTGATAAGTGTAGCTGCCGCAAGGAATTGGAGACTCCTCCAACTTGATGTGAAAAATGCATTCTTAAATGGTTGGATAAGTGAAGAGGTATACATGTCACAACCACCAAGTTTTGAAAACCCTAATCATCCATCTTATGTTTGCAGACTTAAAAAAAGCATTGTATGGATTGAAACAAGATCCTAGAGCTTGGAATTACAGGTTGGTTACATATCTTCAAGATCAAGGGTTCAAAGCTAGCAACTCAGATCCTTCTCTATTCATCAAAAGGGATCCCAATGAGGTTATCTATCTATGTGTATATGTAGATGATATTATTGTGACATGTGATGATCTAAATGGCATTCAAAGGATCAAGAGACACATGCAAGAGGAGTTCAAAATCAGTGACCTAGGTGAGCTCACATATTTCCTAGGTATGCAAGTGATATATACAGATGAAGGAATGTATTTGACTCAAAGAAGATACATTCAGGATCTTCTTCTCAAGTTCAAAATGGAGAACACTAAACCTCCAGGTACACCTTTGGAGATGAATCATAAACTAAGTGTTTATGAAGGTGAGAAAATTGAAGACATTAAAGAGTACCAAAGCTTGGTACGTAGCTTGATATATGCTACTCATACAAGGGCAGGCATCTCATTTAGTGTGGGAGTGCTCAGTCAGTTCATGCACTCACCGAGAAGACCACACATGGATGCAACTAAGAGAGTACTTAAGTATCTCAAAGGTACAATCAACGAAGGTATATTCTATCCTTACTCTTCAGATTTGGATATCAAAATCTACTCAGATGCAGATTGGACAGGAGCTAAGGATGATAGAAAAAGTACATTTGGTTACTTAGCATTTGTAGGTTTGAAGCTAGTATCATGGAGTTCCAAGAAGCAACCAACAGTTGCTTTATCCTCAATTGAAGCAGATTACAGAGGCTTGACCATAGCAACTCAAGAGGCAATATGGTTAAAAGCATTGTATACAGATTTGGGACTTGTGAGTTCCAAACCTCACATATTTAGAGATAATGTAAGTTCCATGCATCTAGCGGCAAATCCTATTTTCCATGCAAGAACTAAGCACATAGAAGTCCATTACCACTTCATCAGGGAGAACCTCATGGCAAAGAAGATTGACATTTCTTTTGTTCCAACTGAAAAGCAAGTAGCAGATATGATGACGAAGGCACTTGATGGAATAAAGCTTTGTAGATTCAAAGCTATGGCAGGTATTCAACCTATCAAAGAATGAAGACTCAAGCATACTTTAGCTTGAGGGGGAGTTGTTGGAACATCAAGCTTACACTATGCTTGAGGTGGATTTGATCTACATCAAAGGCTATCACATCGAAAGAATATCCGTTGGAGAGTTCTTTTTCATATGCTCATTTATTGTATTTTTTTGAGAAATTTTTTATGGTTCATTTACCGTTGTAAAAAGCCTTGGGCTTTACACATGTAAAGGTAGAAATATAGAGCCCAAATCCCACGAATTTGTGGTGGTTGAAGTTGTAGATCAAACTAGATCTTCACTTTTCCTAGATTGAAGGAAAGTGAATTGATTCCCTCCAACAACCATTCCCACCTTCATTTGAATTCAAATTTCTCTTGTAGTAAGTTTTTTGAGATAGTCGACCCACGAACCTATCTGTTTTGTATCGACTCATTCTCAGCTCCAAAGTACATAGTGTGTTTCTTTGCACTTATTGCATGCCTATAAGGTCTATTTGAGTCTCCATAAGCTCAAGGGCTGTTCTTGTGCCAGTTGGCTTGACCAAACTTCATCGCTTCGAAACGCACTTTTCTACCTTCTACAAGCTTCTCCAAGTTCTTTCAATTTGGACCAGCACTAAACTGTGCATCGGTAAAGAGAGGCAGTAGTGTATTATACATGTCTTTGGAGCTAGCAAATGTCTCTTTACTACATGAAAATGATGGCTGAATAGCATCTTCCACAAAAACAACATCACCACTAACCAAAATGCATTGATTCTGTGGGTGATACAGAAAATAAGCTTTACTTTTAGAATTGTACCCAACAAAAATACATTTCATCGCTTTATCATCCAATTTTTTTTGTTGTTGTTCAACCACTAATGCATATGCCAAATAACCAAAAACATGCAGATGAGCAACATATGACTTGTGACCATGCCAAGCCTCATATGGAGTGATAGACTGCAACACTTTAGTGGGACACCTGTTAAGTACATATGCTATACACATAACAACCTCAAGCCAAAAACTATGTGGTAAAGCCTGACTCTTGACCATACACCTTACCATCTCCATGAGTGACATGTTCTTCCATTCAACAAATCCACTTTTTTGAGGTGTATACAACACTATACACTAATGTCTATCCCATGTTCAACCAAAAATGCATTAAATGCAGAAGACATATATCCCCCCCCCTTGATCAGAACGGAGGGTGCCCATTTTACATGCTGATAGATTTTCAGCCAAAACCAAAAACTATTTGAAGCACATAAACACTTTAGAATTTTCTTTGAGTGGATATACCCATGCATGCTTGGAAAAATCATCAATGAAAGTCACAAAGTAAAGGTAGTTCCCAAAAGAGGTGTCTGCATAGGACCACAAACATCACTAAGAACAAGTTGCAATTTCTGAGTAGCTCAAAATGAACCATCTTTTGGGAATGAGGAACACTGCATTTTGTCCAAAATAGAACCTTCATATTCATGTTTACTGGGTGCCTCAAGTTTGGGCAAAGAGGACATCATTTCAGATTTTTGTAGGCCACACAAACTAGCAAAATTTAGATGACCAAAGCATGCATGCCAAAGCTTTGCATCTAAAATACCCCGAGAATCATGTACTGCACATGCCAAAGCATTCACACATTTTTCATATTCTATGAGCTTATATAGCCCAAGACATAAAATGCCAGAAGCAATAATCACATCGCTATTGGATAGATCATGAACTGTACATCTGTCGTCAACAAATTTCTCAACCAAGAAAATCTTGGCTAAAGTTGAAACTCATAACAGATTCTTCTTGATCCTCGGCACAAATAAAGCATCCAAAAAAGTAAAACAACTACCTTCACTAGTAGTGAGAATGATCTTACCAACTCCATGAAAGGATAACTTTGGTGATAGATGACCTTGATGGGTTTCTTTTCACTTGGCTAAGAAATATTGAATCAATTATCTTGCTTTTGCTTATGGAACTTGTTTTGTGGAGCTCAAGCATGATAGATGATATGCCTAAGTACCTAGGTCTCAATAGGGTTATATTTTTGTCCCACCTTTGTACCAATTTGGCGAGAATTTCAAATAGATGCAAAGTAAAACCGACTTGATTGTTGGGTTGGTTATATGTGTATGCATAGGTTGAACCATACGTTTACATGGAGAAGTAAACTTGTCTAGTTTTGGAAAGTTGAAGAAGGTAAGGAATAATGTCACTACTGCAATGAGTGCAATCTTCTCCTTAGTCGTTCTAGGATAATGTGAATAGAGGTCCTCAAAATGTTTTATCATCTTGTGAACCTCTATTCGTGCAAGCCTTTTCCAGATAAGTACTTCTAGTATTTGAAGTGCATCATTGATCATCATTGTGGAAACTTGTTTAGGTAATAGCCAATCTTCAAATTTAGGGATGATGGTGCACATTTGATCATACTGCAAGCATCTTTTGAAGTTTTCTTTGAGTAATGGAGGTGCTAAGAAGGATCCAAGTCCTCTTGCTTGCAAATATGCTTTCACATGTTGAGAAATGGTTGTCATTAGTTCACTTGAGACAAAGCTCATAAAGATAGGTCGTTCTTGTCTTGGCTATTTCTACATAAGGATATTGTCCACAAATTGGTTATAAGGACAGGGGGTATGTTGTAACCAATGTAGCGAAAACTCCATAGAGGAAGGTTCTATTATTACTCAAAGCCTCATGGTTAATGGTTGAGTTTGATGTCATCTGGAAACTCAAGATGATGATGTTAGGATTCTAGAATAATGGTGGGTGATGATGTTGGTTAGTGCACATAGTTAGGAATAAGTGGATTAGGTTGAATATACACAAAGTAAAAAAGAAAACAAAATAATAGTAGTTGACAATCATGGAGCACATTTTTAAAGGATTATGTTTCATGAAGAAGTAATGCTTTCAAAAGTTGTGCACTCTTTTGAATTGTATGGGGTAAGTCTTAGGCTTTCACATCATTTATTGGGGTTATAGCTATGCTATATTCACTTATTCATTTTTTCACGACCCACTTAAGTTGTGCTATTATTGGTGTAATTTCTTGCTTAGCATTTGAGTAAATGTGATGCATATATGGGATCGTTTGAGGATGATGGGAGTGGTTTCCATTTGGGTTCTTCACTATCCATAAAGCTAATACATTTCAACAATGACATTATCTTCCTCTAAGGGTGAGTATAGAGCTTCAGTTCAAGTTACACGTAAGATAATGTGGATTAATAAGTTATTTATGGAGCTAAATTTTCATGTTGAGGAGTATCCAACTTTATTGACAATATGAGTAGCATTCATTTACATCGAATCCCATCTTTCATGCTAGAGCTAAGCATATTGAAGTGCACTATCACTTCATAAGGTAAAAGGTGATATCCAAGGATATTTCAATACAGAATATAGATACCGAGGACCAAGTTGCTGACATGTTTACAAAAGATTTGGATGGAGTGAAGATTTCAAAGTTCAAGAAATGCATCAACATGAAAGAGCTTGGATGAAGATGAAGATTTGAAGCTTGAGGGGGAGTGTTAATGCATGGAAATTTGGAACAATCTAAGGAAGCCTAAAGACATGAAATTTGTAATAAAAAATCAATCAATCACTCCCCAAGTCATCTCAACTAAGTCCTCCAATTTAGGAGCCTGATTCCTAGAAAAGGTCGTTCAACTTCTCTCTATAAAAGTATCTTGTGTCATGACTTCTTTTGAGTCATCTTCTTGGATTTTTACTTCCTTCAGGAGCACTAACTTCTAGATTTTTAATAAGCAAGGCCCTTGCTTGATTTTTTATTATCTTTAAGTAGGCATATCTATGTGTGTGCATAGGAAATGTTGCAACTTTCTTGCCTTGAGTTGTTAGCATCGGTTCTCCTTCATTATTCACTCATTTGATGCATTCTTTGTGTCATTAGATAGCTAGTAATGTCATCTTGAATTATATTAAGTCTTTTGAGCATTATTTGATTAGTTTTATGAGAAACCTTCAAATTATGAAGTGTGGTGATTGATATCTCTCTATGTGTGTAGGATCTATTGGAGCTAGTTTTTGCGAAGTTGTAAGGGTTCGTTCCCCTTCTATATTTATCCATTTTCTATGTTTTTGGTGTCCTTGGGTAGCCCTTAGAATCTAAAGTTGAGAAAAACTAGAGATTCATTCTTTGGTTAGGCTTTGCGAAAAGATTGTTAGTGTGAAGTGTGGTCTCTATTTGGCTAACTATTGTGTGCATTCAATGTTGATATATTTAGGTAGTGATGTGTGTGAACACACTAGGACCGTCGGGGCACTTTTTTCCCTCTTTAGGAGGGAAAGAAGTGTTTACCCTTGCAAAGGTATTTACCCTTTCATTTGAACATGTTCTTTCATGGGATTTTCATGAACTTCTATGTGCATGTAGTTTCTAATTAGTTCTAAGATTTTGACCAAGGAATCTGAAAGTCAAGTTCCAATTATAGTTTGGCTCCATCATATAATTTAGTACTATCTCGCAATCAAGTCTTGTCCTTATGTACTCTCTTAATTGTTGAAAATCAAGTCTCAATCATGAAAAAGGGCTCAACCACGAGTTTCGCAAGTGGACCAATCAAGATGGAGGACCCAAAGTCATGGAATAAAGTTAGAAGCTCCACCAAACTCAATCAAACTCAAATCTCATCAAATCTGCCACCAAAAAGTGCACCTACATTGATTCATGGGTGGTTAGCTGGATTGTAGGAAAATTAAAACTCTATATAAGCATCCTCCCGCCTTTGTTTCTTGATTTGTATGCATCCCATGATTTTCCCACTTAGTTTAATGAATTCAAAAACTCCAGCAAGCAGTCCCCCTCGCTTGCTTACCTCATTTTCTCATAATTTTGCTCCTCTCTACCTAGAGGTGTAGTTAGGCTTTTCCAAATCTAATTGGACCAGATTGCAGAGCATTGTTTGCTCTCTCATTGTATTCATTTTCATTGATTTCAAGATTCATTTGTCTCTCCTAGAGTGCCCTAAACTTTGTCAAAGTTTCAAGTTATTTGACTGAGTGAGTTGTGAGAAATTGCCAACTTTGTAAAGGTATATCTCTGCACATAGGCAGAGAGTGTTGCAAACAAGTAGCCTATTTTGTAGAGGGTGGTTCTCTCAATTGAAATATGCATTTTGGATTATTTAAATCTTTTTGGGTAGCTCATATAGCCTAATATAAGTCTCCAAAAGTTCATTTTAATTGTATGTACTAGTGTAGAGAAAAGTTTAGAATAGTGATCATATATCACTGCTTGCGGACCTAGTGGAGGGCAGCCATCTTCCATTGTTGCATTGAGGTGTTAGAATCATCCCCCATAAATGGTACTAGAGCCATTTTGGAGGCTTGGAGATATCCACGGGCATGATATTGAAGACTTGAAGGGATCAAGACAACTATTGGAAGCACAAGAAGGACTTATCAAAGCAAGAAGACATCGAAAGGGGGCTACGTCAATCGAGATTTCAACTAATTGAAGGTTAGCAAGGGAGAAGCTATCAAAAGGTAATATCCACACCTTCTAAAGAATATACAAACACTTGAGGAGAAGCTAGAGGAGCGTCTTAGAGCTCAGTATGGTTGAGTACAATGCACAAAGAGAGAAGTTAGAGAAAGGCAATTATCAACCATGGAAATTTAGAGTCATCAACTACCTTATGGGCAAAGGATTGTGGGGATTAGTGAGCGGAACAGAGCCAATGCCTCATGTAGATGATCCTCCACTTCAAGAGTAGGTCAAGACACTTAATGGATGGAAAGGGATAGGAGATTCATATTCATTTTATCCCAACACTTAAGCGATAGCATGATAGGGCATATACAAGACTTGGAAACATCCAAGAAGGTTTTGGAGACCTTGGAGAGATTGTACTCTTCTTCAACCAAGGCAAGGAAGATTTAGCTCAAGAATGAGCTAAATAATCTTAGGAAAGCACCAAGTACTAACATAAATGAGTACATTTTGAAGGTTAAGGAGCTTGCAGATGCCCTAGGCTCAATTGGGAGCCCAATCGAAGATGATGATCTTGTTGTGCACACTCTCAATGGCTTGACAGAGGTTGAAAGGTGGAAAGCATTCACCACATCAGTTTTTGTGAGGGATTCCCTACCAAAATTTGATCAATGAGTCACATTGATGGTGATCGAGGAGATGAACCACGGAGGTTCACAATCAAAGGGCACCTAAGCTCAAGTTTTCTATGCAGGTAGAGGCAAAGGAAAAAGAGGTGGACAAAACTCCCAAGGTAGAGGGAGAGGAAGATCAAGCTCAAGCTCAAGCAACAAAGAAGACTCCAATCAAAGCTATGGATCACGAGGAAGAGGAAGGAGTAGAGGAAGAGGAGGAAGATCACATGGAAGAGAAGCATCCAATGTAGAATGCTACAATTGTGGAAAATCGGGCCATCGTGCAAGAGATTGTTGGTCCAAAGGAGGAGGCAATCAAGGATAAAAAGGGAACCAAGGTAAGTATGTTAGTACTTTAGCAAATTCAGAGAATGAGAACTTGCTTATGATGTATGTTTCAAGTGAAAGAGTCAATTCAAATTTTACATGGTACATTGATAGTGGTTGTAGCAACCATATGAGTTGCAATAAAGATGTTTTATTTAATTTACACTCACCCATCACTCAAGGACATGTGGAGATAGAGGACACTGAGCATAAGATTACACATGTCAGAGATGTTTCATTGAATGGATCTCAAAGCTCCAAGGTGTTGAAGGATGTGTTGCATGTGCCAACCATCACAAAGAACTTGGTTTCAGAAGGTCAAATGGTTGAAAGAGGTTATGAGGTGAGGTTCAATGATCAAGGATGTTTTTTGAAGACCCCATGTAGGACCACAAGCTCATAGAAAAAGGAAAGAAGCAAGGAAGAGTCTTCACCATCGAGGTAAAGGCATCAACCCCTCACACTATCTACTTGTCAATTGGAAATAAACAGATTGCATAAATCGACTTATGGCATAAAAGAATTGGACACATAAACTTACAAAGGATGAAGGACATGCAAAGGAAGGTCTTGGTGAGTGGACTACCTGATCTTACATCTCATAATATGCAACATTTGTGCCATGCTTGTCAATTAGGGAAACAAAGTAGATTGCCATTCAAGGAGGGAGCACATGTAAGTAATGAAGTGTTGAATCTCATACACGCAGATGTATGGGGACCTACAAGGGAGCCATCCATTGAAGGTAATAGATATTTTGTCACATTTATAGATGATCGTTCAAGGTTTGTTTGGATGTATTGCATGAAGTCAAAGTTAGAAGTGTTTTACCACTTCAAGAGGTTCAAAAACCTAGTGGAGAAGAAAACATGGAAGTATATAAAGACTCTCAGATCAAATGGAGGGGGAGGGTATTTTTCAAATGAATTTTCAGATTTTTTACATGACCATGACATCAAAAGGAAATTCACTTGTAGGTATACACCTCAACAAAATAGGGTGGCAAGGAGAAAGAATAGATACATAGCAGAAGTGGCTAGAGCTTTGTTAAATGAAATGAATGTTCCTAACCCTTATTGGGTTGATGTGACAAATACAGCCATATACATTATGAATAGGTGTCCAACCTCAGGAGTACATGGAGTTACACCTTATCAAGCTTGGTGTGGTAAGAAACCCAACCTTGCACATCTCAAAGTATTTGGTTGTGTGTGTTATGTTCACATACCTCAAGAATTGAGACACAAGTTAGACCCGAAGGCAAATAGGTGTATATTTCTTGGATATTCTTCAAAGAAAAAGGGTTTTAGATGCTATAACCCTTGCACCAAAGAGCTTAAGGTATCTAGGGATGTAAAATTTGAGAATTTGTTGCCTTGGTATGGTAGCAAAGATGTGTTACAGGTTGATGATGCATATGAAGCAGAGAAGAAGTTCAAAGAGCAACAACAAAGCATGGAGATAAGTGGTCCAACCACTTCAAGCACACCATCAGAGGAGATTACTACATCAGCTTGGCATGGAAGGACAAGGAATGAAGCTCATTCAAGTTAATGAAGTAGCAGAGGAAAGGAAAAGCCAAATGACAAAGACCATCGATGGGTAGACATGGAATCTACAAGCAGCGAAGATATGGAAAAATTAGAAACTCTAGGATTTAAAGCATCTAAACTAAGGCAAAGGAGATTCCTACCACCTAATGGTAAGGTAATGCCATCGAATAGGGCTAAATACCATGTTCAAAGGTTAACGTATGATTCATTCATTGCAAGACAGTATGCCTACATGAGTCAAGTTATAGCTTGTAAAGAAGCTAAATTTTTTGAAGAAGCAAATAAGCATAGAGAATGGATTGAAGCCATGGAGGAGGAATTCAAGGCACTTGAAGAAAATGATACTTGTTCATTGGTGCCAAGAACAAAGGACATGAAAGTCATTGGCAACAAATGGGTGTACAAGGTAAAGGGGCATGCAGATGGGAGCATCTCTAGGTATAAAGCAAGGCTAGTTACCAAAGGTTTTGCCCAAATCTATGGCATAGATTTTGAGGAAAAATTTAGTGCAATAGCAAGTATGTCCACCATCAGACGTTTGATTGCAATTTCAGCCTCAAAAGGTTGGAAAATGTACCAATTGGATGTCAAGAATGCTTTTCAAATGGAGAGCTTGAAGAGGTAGTCTTCATGGAGCAGCCCAAAGGCTTTAACGATGAGAGGTTTCCACATCATGTATGCAGGCTAAAGAAGGCTCTTTATGGACTCAAGCAAGCCCCAAGAGCTTGGAACCAAAGACTTGCAGACTGCTTGGTAAAATGTGGATACAATCAAAGCATGCAGACCTATCACTCTTTGTGAAGAAGGAAGGTAGCGAAATTGTTTTCATTTGTATATATGTTGATGATTTGATCATTAGAGGGGATGATGAAGCCAACATCAAGTACATAAAAAGGACGCTTGTATGTGAGTTTCAAATATCTGATTTAGGGATTTTAAGGTACTTCCTTGGGATTGAAGTACTATATAAAGAGGAAGGCATATACTTGATGCAAAGGAAATACATTCTAGATCTTTTGAAGAAATTTGGGTTGTGTGACTACAAGCCCATTTCAAATCCATTAGAAGTAAATGTTAAAGTAAGTTCTCATGAAGGTGAAGAAGTGAAAGATGTCACCATGTATAGGTCAATAATTGGCTCTCTCTTGTATGCTACTATGACAAGACCAGATATTGCACATGTAGTTGAAGTGTTTTCTCAATTTTTTCAAGAACCAAGAGTACCTCATCTTGTTGTAGCCAAAAGGGTACTTAGGTACCTCAAAGAATTAGTGAAGGAAGGTCTATATTATCTATTTTATGATGAATTAAATGTACAAGCTTATTGTGATGTTGATTGGGCAAGTTCCAAAGATGATAGGAGGAGCACTAGTGGATATGTTATCATGCTAGGGAAGAAGACCATCTCATGGATGTGAAAGAAACAACTAGCAATGGCTCTCTCGTTGATCGAAGCTGAGTATAGAGGCTTAGCACAAGTCTCATGTAAGCTTACGTGGCTCAAGAAGTTTTTTGTTGATCTTGATTTGTAGGCTAAGCAACTACCTATTTTTTGTGACAACATAAGTAGCATATTTTTTGCTCAAAATCCAGTGTTCCATGCAAGGTCGAAGCATATAGAAGTGCATTACCACTTTATTAGAGAGAAGATCATGTCAAAGGATGTCAAAGTGGAGCAATTCAATACAAAGTACCAATATGGAGATATGTTTACCAAAGCATTGGATGGAGTAAAGCTACAACACTTCAAGGCATGCATTGGAATGAAGGACCTAGGCATTGAGACCTGAGGGGGAGTGCTGAAAATCAAGTCTCAATCATGAAAAAGGGATCAACCATGAGTTTTTCAAGTGGAAAAATAAAAAAGGAGGACCCAAAGTCCTGGAATAAACTTAGAAGCTCCACCAAACTCAGGCACCAAAAAGTGCACCTACACTGATTGGTGGGTGGTTAGATAGATTGTAAGAAAAGTAAAACTCTATATAAGCATCATCCTCCCTTTGTTTCTTGATTTGTATGCATTCCATGAGTTTCCCACTTACTTTAGTGAATTCGTAAACTCCAGAAAGCAGCCCCCTTGCTTGCTTACCTCATTTTCTCATGACTTTGCTCCTCTCTACCTAGGGGTGTAGTTAGGCTTTTCCAAATCTGATTGTACCAGATTGTAGAGCACTATTTGCTCTTGCATTATATTCATTTTCATTAATTTCAAGATTCAATTGGTCTCTCATATAGTTCCATAAACTTTTCCAAAGTTTCAAGGTATTTGACTAAGTGAGTTGTGAGAAATTGCCAACTTTGTGAAGGTATATCTCTGCACATAGCTAAAATTTTGCAAATAGGTAGCCTGTTTTGCACAGGGTGGTTCTCCCAGTTGGAATATCCATTTTGGATGATTTAAAGCTTGTTGGGTAGCTCTTATAGTCTACTATAATCTTGCAAAATTGTAGTTTTAATTATATGAAGTGGTGCAGATAAAACTTCAGAAGAGTGAGCATATATCACTGCTTATGGACCTAGTGGAGTGCAACCATCTTCCATTGTTGCATTGGGGTGTTAGAATCATCCCCCATCATAAATCACCATATCATCTTGCCTAATCTTTTATCTTATTCTTTTCACATACCCATCAAAGAAGCTCTTATACGTCTATAATTTGTTTTCCATATTTATGATATGGAGTTGTGAAATAATCATATGTTCGAGAGTTGCAACTTATCATTCCTAGGTTGTGAAAACGTGATCATATATTCCAATTACTTTTTATCCATACCTAATTGTCCCAAATTGTGTAACCTCTTAGCTCAGTATCATTGTATCATAATCCATGTTTAGTAGTTGAAATATCTTATAACAACACTATTTAACTTTGATGTTGGTGAGAACACTATAGTACTCCAACAAAATACAACAAGTAGAAAATCATGAACCTCGATGGTAAACTCAGTATCTTTGCACATAGTCTCTAAGAAGCCAAAAGTGAGTTATTCAATTGTATCTTGCAAGCCAATCAGAAAAAGGAGTTGTTGACGATACCGTATAAAAGAAGTTTGAAATAATGTGTCTATGTACTTGAAATTTATTGATGTGTATAATCTTGCTTCAAATTGTTGATATATTTTGGTAGTGATGTCAGTGAACACACTAGGAGCATTGGGACACTTTTTTTTCCTCTTTAGAAGGTTTTTTTTTCTTAGCTCTATAACCCTAACACATCACTTATCCACACTTTTTTTCCTCTTTAGAAGGTTTTTTTCTCTTAGCTCTATAACCCTAACACATCACTTATCCTTGTACATTCTCTTGGTAATACATTCAATATTGTGTGTTATGCTCCAAGTTTCTTCTTCTTCTTCCTTGTGTTGTTCATGTGCTTCCGTAGACCTCAAACTCCAAAAATTGGTATCAAAGTAGGTCACCACTTCATCTAGGGCATCGTTGATACCCCTCTGGCCACAGTCTCAAAATTGCATGAAAATTGGTAGGCATACTCAAGGCGATTAGAAGTTCAAAACATCTTTGCTCTATCGTGTTAAAATTGCAATCTAAGCTCTTTGTGACCTCTAAATGCACTATCGCAATCCTTGTGCAGGCAATTTCATCGTTTTGTGCCAAACATATATACAAGTTTTGGTCTGTTACTACAAGTGCCTCGAAGTCTGCTACAAATCTAGTAGAGCTC
This sequence comes from Ceratopteris richardii, assembly GCA_020310875.1. Taxonomy (NCBI): domain Eukaryota; kingdom Viridiplantae; phylum Streptophyta; class Polypodiopsida; order Polypodiales; family Pteridaceae; genus Ceratopteris; species Ceratopteris richardii. The sequence goes on from CM035427.1 coordinate 33,588,821, forward strand.
GATACAATATTTTAGTCAGGGTATTTTAGTCATTTTTTTGCATCAAGGTATTTTACTCAGTGGCCATGACTGAAACCAATGACGTATTCTGTGTGTTGGCTATTGAGAAATGAGGCTTGTGTTGCTTACCTCCAAAAAAAGTTGGAGATTGAACACATGAATGAAGGCAATTTCATGGATACCTTTTTGAAAAAGATCGAAGATCTAAAGAAGCGCTTGCCTTTTGTTGATGAAGTCTTACCTGATAGTTCACTTGTGCAGACTATTCTTAATGGTCTTCTGGATTCATATCAGAGTTTTGCTTCTACTCTTTGGTTGATAATGAAATGCAATCCAAATGCCTTAACATTTGAGGATTTGGTATGTGTTTTGTTGGACAAAGACTAGTCTAGACAGAACAGGTCTATCATGCATGTTGCAGATCAAGCGTTCTTAGCTAGTCAGAAGGGAAAGGGAAAATGGATCTCATCTACTAGCAAGATAAAATTTTCTAATGTTGCACAGTCAAAGATGGAAGACAAAGATGAGAAGAAATCAGAAAAACAAAAATTGTTTTGCAACTACTATAAAGGAAATGGTCATGTCATAAAGAGTTGTCCAAAATTGGCTGCAAAAGAGGCAAAGGAGAAAGAGGTTGGAATGGTGGTTGCATAGGCCTCTACACCTAAAATAGAGTCGGCTAATCTTGTGTAGAATGAAGAATGGGTGTTTACTATTATTTGCAATTTTGATCCATTTTCTCATGAGCAGTGTATGTCTACAATAGACTTAGATCTTTGGTACTTTGATAGTGGGGCAACCAAACATATTCCCTTGCAATGCAGTTACTTCAGTTCACTTGAGCGTGCCCCAATAGAGAATACTATCACATGTGCCAACAAATCTTGTTATCCTTTCATGGGATTTTGTAAGATCATTCTGACTAATGCTGATGGTAGTTCTTTTACATTGTCGAATGCTATATATGTGCTAGGGATCAAGAAAAATTTGTTATCAATTTTAGCATTAGGCAAGATCGGCTTGGTTGTGAAATTTGTTGATGACAGATGTACAGTTCATGATATGTCAAATGGCAAAGTCATTATTGCTTCTGGTATTTTATTTTGTGGGATGTATAAGCTCATAGATTATGCAAAATATATGAATGATTTAGCATGTGTAGTTCAAGATTCTCAGGCTATGTCAATTGCAAAGCTTTGGTATGCATGCATTGGCCATCTGAATTTCACCAGTTTGCTATGCCTGTAGAAATCTAAAATGGTGTCCTCTCTGCCTAAACTTGAGGCACCTTGTAAACATGTATTTGAAGGTTGTATTTTGGGCAAAATGTTGTGTTACTCCTTCCCAAAAGTTAGTTATGTTCAATCTACTCATAAATTACAGCTTGTTCATAGTGATGTATGTGATCCTATGTAGACACCTTCTTTTGGGAACTACCTTTACTTCGTGTCTTTCATTGATGATTTTTCTAGGCATGCATGGGTGTATCCACTAAAAGCAAAGTCCAAAGTTTTTATGTGATTCAAACAGTTTCTAATTTTGGTTGAAAATCTATCAGCATGCAAAATGGGCACCCTCCATTATGATTGGGGGGATACATATCTTCTTATTTCAATGCATTTCTGGGTAAATGTGGGATAAAACACTTGATAGTGTCGTATACACCTCAATAGAATAGAGTTGTTGAAAGGAAGAACAGGTCACTCATGGAGATGGCGAGGTGTATGGTCAAAAGTTAGGCCTTACCACATACCTTCTGGCTTGAGGTTGTTATGTGTGTAGCATATGTACTTAACAGGTGTCCCACCAAAGCACTACAGTCTATCACTCCATATGAGGCTTAGAATGGTTGCAAGCCATCTGATGCTCATTTGCATGTTTTTGGTTGTATGGCATATGCATTAGTGCCTGAACAACAACACAAGAAATTGGATGATAAAGCAGTGAAATGTATTTTTGTTGGGTATTGTTCAAGAAGCAAAGTCTATCATCTATATCATCCACATACTAAACACATTTTGGTATCTGTGATGTTCCTTTTGTGGAAGATGCAATTCAGCCATTACTTTTATGTACCAAGGAGACTTTTGTTAGCTCTAAGGATGTGTATGATACTTTGCTGCCTCTTTGTAGAGGTGAACAATCAAGTGTTGATCTGAATGAGATAATTTCTCAGCCTTTACAAGTTTCATGTGATGATGCACATCAATCCATTTCTTATCAAATTTTTCATGATGCACTTGTTGATGAGAGGAATGATATAGAGGAGGCAAAAACTGTTCTAAAGTGGGTGGTGTAGACTTTGCGAGATAGAGAATTAGATGCATCTTTGTCATACCATACTCGTTCAGGCTCTGATAGTGCTTCTTTTGCATCAGATTTCTATGTTATGGCTACCTCTAGTCTTTGTGATGATAATGAGCTTGCTTCATTTGATAAAGCACAAAATTCAAAAATTTGGATGGCATCCATCCAATGAGAATATGATGCTATTATGAAGAATGGTACTTGGTCTTTATCATGCAAAAGGGCCATTGACACTAAGTGGGTATACAAGCTGAAGTATAAGTCTGATGGAACATTTGATAGGTATAAGGCTAGGCTCATTGTAAAATTTTATGCTCAAGAAAGAGGCATTGATTTTGATGAGACCTTTTCTCCCACATGCTGAATGACTACTATTTGTAACATCTGTGCACTTGCAGATTATCATGGTTGGAATGTACATCAGCTGGATATTAAAACTACCTTTTTGAATGGTGAATTACATGAAGAAGTGTATGTGTTTCAGCCCCATGGTTTTTAGCAGAAAGGGCATGAAAACAAAGTGTGCAGGTTGAAGAAGGCATTATATGGTTTGAAGCAAGCACCACATGCTTAGTATGAAAAGATGCATGCCTACTTGATTGCAGATGGTTTTGAGGACAGTCCAACTCAAAGCACCTTATATGTTAAGTGTGAAAATGATGTGGTTCTGATTATTGTAGTTTATTATGATGACATGATGCTCATTGATCCTACTAAGAAACATATTATTCATCGTAAGGCTGGTTTGCATGCCTTATTTGAGATGTCAGATTCGGGGCATTTGCATCGTTATCTAGGCATTCAATTTATGCAGGTTGATGGAAGAATAGATTTGTTCAAACAAATTATATTGACACATTATTGCAATGTTTTGGCCTTGAGGACTGCAAAGCTATTGCTACTCCTATGGAAATAGGTTTATGGTTGGTTCTTCATGATGTTGGAGATGCATTTGATTTTGTTCTCTATCAATAAGGTGCTAGATGCTTGATTTACTTATCCATAACTCGGCCTCATATTTAGTTTGTTGTCTCACAGATGAGGAGGTATATACATTGCCTAGGTGTCAAGCATTGGTAGGTGATTAAGCACATCTTTCGCTACTTGAGTGGCACCCAGCTACTTGGATTCTTTTATCCCAAGGGGGGATCACTAACACTAGATTTATAGGCTTTTTCTGACTATGATTGGGTTGTTGCTATGAAACTTGTTTGTCCACTTGTGATTTTTGCTTCATGCTTGGTAGCTCATATATATCTTGGTTGAGCAAGAAGCAACCTACTATGGCCACTTCTAGTTGTGAGGCTGAGTATAGGGTAGCTTTCAGAGCAACTATTGAGTGTGTTTGGCTCCGATGCCTTATGGCTGATTTGAATGTTGGTAAGTCCTTTGCCACCACCATTTTCATTGAGAATCATAGTGCATTGGTAGTTGTGAGGAACCATGTGTTCCATGTTGTTGGCATACAAGCTATAAGACGAGCAGACAAGCACAAAGGAGCGGCCATGCACAATCGAGCAACTAGGCCTAATCATTTTTTCCATAAAATATTTCCAACTCAAGTGATTTTCATCACTACATAAACCTTGTAAATCTTGTTTTTGGTAGAATAGACTCCATTTTGTTGAAATCGAGGAGTCCTCAAGCTTGACGAGTGTTAGAATTAGCTACATACCAATTTTCATAATTTTAAGATTCCGTTTGACCCCTCAAATAAGCTCTAGAACCTAATTTTGAACTAGGCCGAACACTAGGTCTGGATAGGGCCAAACCTAGTCAAAAAGCTATAAATAAAGCTAGAGAGCTCATTTTTGAGGTTGGATTGTTAGTGAATTGAGCTTATGTAAGAGACTTTTTTACTAATGCAAAGGACTCCATTGTTCCTCTCTTTGTTCATGCCTTGTGTGTGCATGTGTGTATGTGTGTGCATGTTTGTGTGCTTTTCACTCCGCACTTGTGCCTTCACTTGCTCATAGTCTTCATACTGGTCCTCATGTCTCCACAAATTGACATTTATGAGGTGGATCTCCTCATGTTCGTACTTCCATTGTGCTAGAGTGACACCAAATTTGGCACCGATGCCGGGGAGAGAGCTTCGAGGACGAGCATGTGATGGTAAGACGTAGAGTTGAGACATTGTAGTCATAGGTAAAATCTATATTTTTCCTTATTTTTCTTCATTTTTTCTTGTTTTTTGCATCACCATCATCATCCTCACCATCTCCCACCTCCATCTCCACCTTCACCAAAATTTTCCGTTTTTTATCATATTCCCCTCCCCACCTCATTCCCCTCATTTCACTTGTGAGAGGAAGAAAGAGAGAGCTTGTGTGCGATCTGTTTTTGTGTGTTTTTGAGTTTTTGCTGTAGGTTCTAGTTGTACCAACATCTCCAGCGGCTTGCATAGGTACGATAAAACTCTGCATAGGTCCCAAGACAACGACCTCTATCTGTCCCGACAGAAAGAGAAACTCAGTATTTTTTGTTTGCATGCTGGGCACGATAACCTACACCATTAGAGCACTCCAAATCACTAAAACTTTTAAAAAAAATTGTGTTTTTTCAGTCTATCATGACAGACACCATCTATCACAATAGACAGCACCCCGTGATAGACCTCGTCTATCACGACAGACACCCGTCTATCGTGACAAACAGACCCCTGTGACAAATTATGTCTATCACGATAGACACCGTCTATTGCGACAGACCAAAACACAACAGATGATAGACACTATGTATCAGGACAAACAGGGCCACGACAAATGACAAACATGGTCTATCGTCATAGACACCCATCTATCGTGACAGAAAGCCCCCCCCCCCAACAAATTGTGTCTATCGCGAGAGACACTGTCTATTGCGACAGACACTGTCTATCGCGACAGACACTGTCTATCGTGACAAACACTGTCTATCGCGACAGACCAAAACACAACAGACAATAGACACCGTCTATCGTGATAGATATTGTCTATCGTGATAGAAAAGGCCACGATAGATGATAGACACTCTCTATCGTGACAGACACCATTTATCGTGACAGACAAGGCCACGACAGACGATAAACACGGTCTATTGCAACAAACACCCATCTATCGCAATAGGCAGACCCCCGCGACAAACTATGTCTATCACGACAGACACCGTTTATCGCAATAGACCAAAACATGACAGATGATAGACACCGTCTATCACGACAGACACTATCTATCGCAACAGAAAGGCCCCCATGACAGTCAGCATCTATCGCGACAGACACCATCTATCGCAATAGACAGGCATTTTTGACAAAAAAATAAAGTGGTAATTTTTGAAATTTTAGGCTAAATTTTGGGCATATTTGCACACTCAATTACCCATATAATTACATAGGCCTTAGAAAAATACACTAACTACTAAAGGTCTTGATTTTCTGTTTTAACCCCCTGAACCCTGAATCAACATAACTTTTTCATACAAAATCCGTTTTTTGGGCTCTAGAGCTTGTTGGACTTCCAGATAGGTTAATTTGAAGTTGACCCTCTATAGGGTAGGTGCACCAAGGGAGCTCTAGAGGAAATTTTTTAGCAATAGACAAGGGGTAAAAAAGGGTGTTTAAAAGTGTCTGAATCAAACTATCTGTCAATTGAAGGTGAAAACTTGAGCTAAACTTGGAATCTTTACAGGATCACTGAGAGCTTGTGGAGAAACCAAAGCAAGTGCCACTGTGTGCAGGCTTAAGCACAACACACTTAAGTGCTCTTGACGACACTTAACTAAAGACAAGAAAACAAGTACCCAGGAAATTAAAAGGAACAAGTAATTGGTGTCAAAGAATCAGCGTCGTGGTTGTACAAGGGTCATTGGGTCAATTAGGAAGGCATATGAACCTGAGATCAGGAAGACATCTAGGGAGAGACCGTCTGAGTGTTAGATCATTAGAGGCTAGTGTCAACCATACCGTTAGGTCTTAGGCCCAGTAGTTGAATGACTACCCCTATGCTCTAAACTCAGAAACCAATGACTCTGAGATGTCCTACAGCATGGAGAGACCCGTACGTAGCTCAAGAGTAGCGTACTTAAAAAAGCCAAAAGGTCCCTACAAGACTCAATTGGAATATATCAAGAACAACTGATTAGATGCTCGTATCTATGAGGATGGTCTGAGAAGATCTGTCGTCCAAATAAAAAACCCCAATCAGCCCATGGGACTAGAACACCCTATAGTCAATTTTGAAAATGGTTCCTACATAGATAAAGATGGAACAATCTATGTGGTCACCATCCAACCAGAAAGGACGGATGAATTTGGCAACATAATCTCAGAAACTGAAATAGGTGACGTAGAGCAAGGGAACATAGGAAAAGAGCCAAAAACCCCTCAAGGCAAGTTAGTTCTGACTAGGATAATCACTCCAGAGTGGGTTCCCCAAGACAATAGGAGCATAGATTTGCTCTTAAATCGAGAGTCGAATGAGGCCTTTTGGAGGTATAAGCCTGAGCAGCCTAACGAAGTAGGCATGCTCACCATATATGAATTCAAAGACCCAGATAGCCCAGGCAAATTGACCTATCTAGATAATGTGTCAGAGAGGATATTTGTGGTGTCGGATCATGGAAGACATGCATACACATGGAAGGGTGAATTTTTTTCCCCAACCTTGATCCACAGTATCTTATGGTCACCAAGGAGCTGGAACATCTCAGGCTCATGGAACTCAAAGAGAGCGAGTAGAGATAGACCCGAGGTGAGATTTGTTAACCCACTAGGAAGAGAGAGAACAAGGATAGAGACGGATAGGGTTGAAAAAGAGATACATAGGGACCCAAGGACTCCAAGAAATGTCGATGAATTTCCTTTGCCAAGGCCTAAGGAATACACCAGGACCTTGAGGCCCACACAGCTGGTTAAGTCCATGAAGAATTGCTTCGATGGCAGAGGAGACCCGTATGACCATGTGGCAAAGTTTAGGCAAGTTCTGAGAGCTAAACAAGTTGAAGACTTGTTCACTCAATACAATGCTTTTGGCCTAACTCTCAAGAACACTGCATTGACTTGGTGTCAACCGCTTCACCAAGGTCAGTTCAGAAATATAGACCAACTTCTTGAAGCATTCATCACTGAGTTTTCTAAGAGTGGTATTAGGCATAACACATCTTCTTTGATATAAAACTTCAATCACACACCTCAAGAGACCATTAGGTTTGTAGGAAGAAGGTTTAGGCAATACCTAGAGAGGTGCCATGTTCCAGATTTACCCACTCCAGCCAAACAAGTGGCCTTATTTCTAGATGGATTGTTAAGTACCAAACTGGGATATGAAGTGATGCTACGATCTGTTCATAAGCATTCTCCATGATGCTTGGTCTTGTAGAAGATAGTCTTGCCAAAATGTCAGGCGAGCACTAGATTGTGCTCTCTGACTTCACTAGACAAGATTTCGGAAATACACTTATGATTACAAGAACACCCACGTAGGGAAAATAATACAAGAAGACGGATTTGATACAAGACGTCCCACAACCTGGGACCAATAGGTATGGAAAATTGGACTAGAGATGATACAGGAGATCCCACAACCCGGGATCGTAAGTATGAGACAAGATGTCTGGATTACAAGTACTCCCTTTTGGGAGATGAACTGAATACAAGAAAGAACTTGACAAGATCTTGTACTACGAGATTACAAGAGGACAAGACAGGATGTCCAAGAACTAGACTAGACAGGACTAGAACAAGAAACAAGACAGGAACTCGAACTCGAACTTGGAGAGTACTTACTTGGCGATCATGACTCCTTGAGCTCCCAAGACTAGTATTGGTAAGACTGATTATGAATGTGGCCAACCCCTCCTTATATAGGTTTTCCAAGGGCATCTCTAGGGCGGTTACGAATTGATGATGTCATCGATGATGTCATCAATTCGTAGCATGGTCTCTCGATGTCAGAATCAAGCAAGAAGATAGTCGATCTTAGGGCTTTACACGTTCCACGCGCAACGAAAGCATTAGTTTCCCCAAATTCTAAACCAATCATGAGATATAGGATTCACATGGAATCTGAGAGTTTCCTTTGTCCATGACAGTAAGAGTTAGTGCAGACTCAAGGAATTTACAAATGATTTCTGAAGAGTATCAACTGATAGGAGATCAATTGTACAAGAAAGGGATGGATGGATATTTAAGAATTTGTGTTCCTGAAAATAAATATATGGAAATGTTAGAGATGGCACATTCTGGAGTGGCAAGAGGACATTTTTCAAGTGAAAGGACTACTAAACTCATATTATATTCTGGTTTTTGGTGGCCAACTCTATTTCTTGATGCAAGAACATATGTGAAAAGATGTGACATTTGTCAAAGAGTGAGTCAACCAAATAAAAGAGACAATATGCCATTAGTACCACTTATTTCAGCAAGAGCATTTAGCAGATGGGGGTTGGATTTCATTGGACCTATACACCCTCCAGCAAAACAATCCCATGTTGAATATATACTAGTAGCCACAGATTACTTGACCAAATGGGCAGAGCTCATGGCTACAAAAAGGAATAATGCTCAAACAACTGCAAGAGTTCTTTATGAAAATATTATCACCATGTTTGGATTACCAATTGAATTGGTAAGTGATAGGGGGACTCATTTCTTGAACCAAATAATAGAAAACATAACTGAGTATTTCATGATCAGTCATAGAAAGTCAGCCTCTTATCATCCACAAGCCAATGGATTAGCAGAAAGCACTAATAAGGTATTGTGCACTGTTTTGTCAAAATTGGTAAATACAAATAGGAATGATTAGGATTTGCAACTTAATCATGTCTTATGGGCTTATAGAGTGGCATATAAAACTGCACTTGGAACCACACCATTTAATTTGGTATGTGGACAAAATGCAGTTCTGCCTTTAGAATTCCTTATTCCAACACTAAAGGTGGGTAATCAATACAAGTGGATTGGACATGAGTTATCTGAGAGAGTGGTGGAATTGGAAAAATTGGGAGCTTCCAGACTTCAAGCAATCATGAGCATATATGCAGTCAAGAGAATGAAGAAAGCTTATCATGATGTTCATATTAAAGAAAAAGACTTGCAAGAAGGAGATCTAGTTTTGGCATACACAGTAAGGAACATCATAAAAAATTTCAGAAGAAGGGGCATGGACCTTATATTATCAACCAAATCAGTAACAGTGGAGCTATCCAATTAGCTAATATAGATGGAGAAATCATGCCAAATTTCATAAGTGGATGTAGGGTAAAAAGGTATGATCTTCCATTAACTGTTTCTGAATGGAGAAGAATACATCAAGCTCAAAACAAGAAGAAAGAACAGGAAAAAATTAGGTATGAGGCTCAACAAGAGGCAAAGGAAAGGATAAGAAAAATCAAGGAGCTCAGAGAAGTTCTCTTGTGTGAAACACCTTTAAGAGTGAAAGAGCATTTGGCTGTTATAACAATGACTCTTCATAATGAGAAAATCAAGGTTTTGATAGATTCAGGTGCACAAGTTAATCTAATCACTTCAGCTTTTTTGGATAAGTTTAACTTAAAAAGGACTGAGAGTAAAACATTTATCAAAACACTGGAAGGACAGATTAGACAATGCTTTTCTTCACCATCTATTAAAGTTAAGTTCAATGAAGAATATATGAAAATAGATTGTGAAGAATGGCCTGATCATATGATGAGTGAGAAATTGATTTTGGGACAACCATGGCTCAGGCAAGGTAAAGTGATTTTGGATTTTGAAAATATGAAGATTAAACTGACAATAAATGACAAAAGGTTTTTAATGTTTTTATTGAGTGATGAAGAACAGGAAAATCAACAGGATATCTATGATCCAGATCAGGAGGGATTTACTTTTTCACTAGAATCTACAAAGAAACCACAAACACCACTTCTTCATGACCAAATCTATTTTAATAAAAAACAAGAGAAAATTGAAGAAACCAAAGGTGTTGAAAAGACAGAAGAAAGGTGGAAAGTGTGGACTAATCAGAAGCATCTAGGCATCAAGACAGAAAGGATGTGGAAACAAAGTATATACAAGCACTGCTCATCAAAACAATTTTCTTGAACTAAGTGGATATGGAAGCCAAAAACTTCCAAGTACATTTTATCAAAAGAAGATTGTTTTATTCCTAGAACACAGTCAACAAGAATCAAGTACTACTGGGTGAAAAAATCAGATCTGCTTCAATGGAAAGAAAACAAGGATGAAGATACAAAAAGAGTGCAAAAGCATGAGGAATCACATATAAATGAAGGACAAAATGGTCATCAGACACACACTTTGGATTTTTATTAAAGAATTCAGAATTTTATCAGAAAATAATTATGACATCCTGGAAATTATTTCCATTTACTCTACCCCATTCTTTTTCTAGGAAAAAGAAATAGGAGGGGAAGAAAGAAAAGAGGAAATCATTATTAAAAAAAAGAGAGAAATAAAATTTAAAAAAATAATTTAAAAAAAGAAGGAAAGAAAAAAATAAATAAATAACAATATAAAAAACAATAATTCTTTTGTTTACATAAGTTATATAGCACAAGCAAGATATAGGTTATAACTTGGCAGGATTAAGTAGTCACTATTTTTTTAGTCATTGTTTAATTATTTTTCCTATAAAAATCTAAATCTTTTTTTAAAAAATAGAATTCATTCATTTTTTCTTTTTATTGTTAAAAAAAATATAAATAAGAGAGAAGGAAGAGAGCACTAGACATCTTGCTACACATGTGATGATCACTTCAATTGATTTATATCTGTGATACAAATAAGGAAGTCATAATTCATCTGAGATTTTATTTTCATTCTTTTTCATTATATCTCAAGACAAATGTGATTTCACTTATGTTTCTTGTGACTCATGTGGGTGGAGTTTTCTTTTTTGTGAGAGTTTTCTTTTTTGTGATGTTATATTTTCTCCAGAATGGTGAATCCAAAGGAACTGCCAATTCATGACTTCAAGGCAGACTCAACAACTTTGTCTAGAGGACATTGGTTCTTAGTATCATTGGTCAGTACATTTTTACAGTAGGAATTGGAGGTCACAAATATACCATGCTGTGCCAGGAATTTTACAAATTTAAAAAAATTACAGTCAATTATAAAAGATGGAAAGCAGTGGGATTACACAGATTACTAGATGAACCTCTATTTTTTATAGAGTTTGAGAGAGTATCACAGGTGATGAATAGTATGTTGGAAGTTGGCAAAGGTAATGAAGCATATTTCAGATGTTCAGTCAAGGACAAAGAGAGCAAAGAGGTGAATACTACTATAAAAGCAGAGCACATAAGGGTAGCCCTCCAGTTCTATTTAATGGGAACTAAGTTGGATAATAGTTTTTTCAAGACGAATAAAGCAACCTATGCAGGATTTTCTAAATTTGTGGATTTCAAGGGGAAAGAAAATGAAGAATATGCTATCAGGATGTTTCTCCAATATTTTTGTTTTCCAAAGTTTCCTAGATATACCATGCCACATAAGCCAGTGACACTAATTATGTTCAATAATAAGGACAAGACCAAGCCATTTGGAGTAATGGATGTAACTCCCTACATCCATGATCAATTGAAGAAAGCAGAAAAACATTGAGAGCAAAGGAAGTTCATGAATGGAGCACAATTCTTAACAAGGATTATATATCATGTTTTAGGAATGGAGGATCAATTGAAATTGGCTCCAGAAGCTCAATACTTCAGAAGTCTGATGCCAGGCATTAAAAGTCCTTCTAAAATGATGTCCATAAGAGAAGTAGATGGCCAAACAAGCATGAGGGGATCAGAAAGGAAAAGGAAAGGAGTATCAGAAGAGGTTATTCTAGTGCAGAAGAGAAGATTGGATCCCAGGAAGGTAGAATTGGAACAGGAGGAAGCAAGAAAGGAAGAGCATGAAGTTGCTCAAAAGGAAGTACAGTCTTCAAAGGAACCTCATCCACCTCAAGCAAGTAAGGAACAATTGTATATTTACTTGACTCAAGGAAACAATAAGAGGGCAATTTATGAAGCTCAATATCAGAAGATGTTAGAGAATTATTCATGCAAAGCAACTGATTGGATACAAGAAGAAGTGGAACACTATGAAGAGCTACATGATCAGATGATGGCTACAGAAACTGAAGTGGTCTTTGTTAAAAAGGAAGTGGAATTTTTAGCATATTTCAAAGAGTTACAAGGTCCTCTTGAAACGAGAACTACAGTAGTAGCCAAGAAGAAGGTCCAGAAAAAACGTGTGTAGAAGAAGAGACTAACCAAGAATAATAAGGGTAAGGCAGTTGAACATGTTCAGATGGAGGAAGCAGTAAAATTATCATCAGAAGAAAAGAATCAAGAGGAATCCATTGCATTAGAAGAACAAAGAATGGATAAATCAGGGGTAGCTGGTTCCTCACAGTTTTCTTCAGAATCAGAAAGTGACATTGAGAACTTTCTTTTGAAAAGTTTACATTTTTCAGTACTTAGCACCAATAGTGACAGTACAAGCCTCTAAAAAAAGCAAAACACCAAAAGATTTGAGCCAAAAGTCACGAGAAATACAGATCCATGAAGAAGCAACAAAACAGGTTAGTCCTGGAGAAGAAAAAAGGATATTAAAAGGTAAAGCAGTAATGAAGGAAGAAGAGGTTGAAGCAAGGAAAGAGCTCAGTAGTGGATTGGTGGACACAGGGTTTAAAGCAATATGGACAAAACCATCTCAGCAAACCTATTTTAAACTAATAGAGGAAAAGCTAGAAGTAGAAAAGGAAGCTCAGATATGCAGATCAGTGCACAATAAAGAAGATAAAGATCACATTGAGCAAACAGAGAAAGTATTGGAAAAGGTGGATTTCAAAGAGGTTACAGAAGGAAATACAGAAAAAGAAATAAATCAAAGTATAGAAGAGGTACTTCATAATCTAAATCAAAATTGGAAAATCCGCAAAAACAGGTTGAAGAGCAGGTAGTGACCACACAAGCAGAGGAGTATGAAGGAGTTGAAGATAAGAGAATTCAAAATGTTGATGAAACAAAGGACAAAGTTTTGGAAGAATATTCATATGAGTTTGTTCAAAAACTTCTAACAGTCTATTCTTTGTGTGATCCATGGAATTTGTAAGCTTCAGTTGTGTATTTTTGAGTAATGTGTATGAAGAGAGGTGACCCTTAGTGTATTGAGTAAGAAAGTGCAGAAGAACAAAGCTGGAAATGGAAATTCTTAGTTTTCAGAGAATCACGATTGTCTCGTCTGTGTGATACAGGTACTGTTTTTGAAATTTGACTTCATAGTTGTGGTCTACTGTGGAAATTACACACTTTAGGCACAAAGATCATTGAAAATGTTGTTGTAGAACTCAAGATAATCTAAACCCTAGATATTTCTCTCCTTCTTAATAAATTCTTAGAAAAATAGTCATTTAACTCTTATTCTTGGATACCATTAACTAGAATGGGTTGTGGTCTTTGCATACTTCCCGGATTGACAATTTAAAGATGTGTAATTGATCCTTTATGCTAAAATGATTGGAGAGGACAACTCCAAAGGGTAACAACAAACATCTTGCATTCAGCAATGCCATTCTGTTGTGGTGTGTAGCTGCATGAAAATTGACGCCAAATTCCATGATTTTTTAGAAAACTATTGAAGTCATTTGACATGTATTCACCTCCTCCATCAGATCTTAATGTCTGAATGTACTTCCCTGTCTGCTTTTCCACCATAGCTTTAAAATTCTGAAAGTGAGTGAGCACCTCGCTCTTCTCTTTCACGAAATATACATATACTTTGCATGTATGGTCATCAATGAAAGTAACATAAAACCTGCAACCGCCCATAGATGTGGTCTTTGCTAGTCCCCAAACATTTGTATGTACTACTTCTAGTACATTCTCACTAACATGCTTGTCATGTGGAAATGATGCTCTTGACTGTTTACCGAATTGACATGCTGCACATACCTTTTGCATTTCTACAACTTTGAAATGTGGTAGTCCATGAACAATCTCCTCTGACTGCATCAATTTCAACCTTTGCAAGTTTGCATGTCCAATCCGTTTGTGCCACATCTCTATATCTGCAATAACTCCTGCACCTTTTGCAAACATGGCTGCATTCATTTTAGGAATCTTCACATTTAAGGTGAACATCCTACCCACTTTGTTTGCTTTGGCAACCAATCGTCCATCCTGCTTGTACTCTTCTACATATAATCCATCAGCATTGAACCTGACTTGTAATCCCTGGTCAACCATTTGTCCAACAGAAATCAGATTCTTTGTTATATTTGGAACATGCAGCACATCAACAAGATGTTTTACCTTTCTATCCTCCATCGATAGTGCTATGTTTCGTGTATGCTCAATAGGATGTGATGTGTTATCACCTGTTTCAACATATCCAAGAATTGGCAATTTCTGCAAAGGACTAAACCATTCTGCATGACTGGTCATGTGATTTAGAGCACTTGAATCAACATACCAGACATTATCATTTCATTTTGAAACACTAGAAGACATCGTATTCATCATGTGATGTTGAACCAACATCCTTTACTGTCATTACCTCAATCATTTCTTTAGAAATTTCTACGGCCTCTTTGGCTCCCCCTGCCTCGAAACTGTCCTCTTCCTCCTACATGATTCTACTATTGACTTTCTTCTTGGTTACTATTTCCTCTTCCACTTCCAAAACCTCTACCTCTACCTCTTCCTCTACCAGAGTAGAATACCTGCTCAGAACTAGATTTTCCTTGGGAGTTTGAATCCTCACCAAGATTCTTTTCTTCAATAATCATCATAGATACCAGATCAGCAAAATTCAGAATATTTTCCCTAGACTGTATAGAAGTTCTGAACTGCTTATATGAAGCTCCTAAACCATGAAGACACACTTCCACCTTATCATCATCATCTACATTCACGCCAATAGATGCAAGTGACTCACATATGATTTTGATTTTCAAGGTGTAGTCACTTATTGACATGCTCTTCTTCTCCAATGTATGCAGCTCGTTCTTGAGTTACAATTTTCGTGCCTTTGTATTGGTCTCATACAATGTGACCAAACTGTTCCAAGCCTCTTTTGGAGTCTTGGCATCTTGTATGTGTCTAATTAGGCTATCCTATATGCTAACAGATAGCTAGTACATTATCTTTCGTGCTCCTTGATTCCATTACTCATATGCTCTTACACGATTTGCAGTCTGATTCCTTTCTAGTAACTACAGAGCATTTTCATTGTCTCCTTTGATGTACCTCTAATAGCCTTTTCCCATCAAGAAAATTATCATTCTGAATCTCCAAGCATGGAAGTTGTTCTTGTCGAGCTTATCGCTCATAAGCTGACTCATTCTATCTGTGTTTGCCATTTCTATAGTGATTCACATCACTGCAAAACACTACAAGCAGCACTTCTGCTTGAACACTCTTGCACTATGACGTGACAGTTTGATCTCAGAAAAACACAATTTTCGTGGATCAACAGTGGACGAAATCGCTTGAAATTCTGGATCTGGAATATATGAGTGTTGTCGAACACAATGCAAGTTACAGTTTCTGAAATTGACCTAGTTTTTTTGTGGGCCCCACCTTGCATGCTCGAAATGGAGGTATACATGGCTCTGAAACTTCGATCTGACAAAAACGAGTGACCCTAAAGGGTCGCGATTGTTGGAGTTAGATGTCTGCGAAAGCACGCGAACAGCACAAGGAAGAAGAAGAAGCTTGGAGCACAAACACACAATACTGAATGTATTACTAGAGAATGTACAAAGATAAGTAGCCCATTAGGGCAATAGGCATATATACAAGCCGGGGGGAAAAAACCTCCTTAAGAGGGAAAAAAGTGCCCCGGTGGTCCTAGTGTGTTCACACACATCACTACCTAAATATATCAACAAATCCCCCCTGGGAGTGATGCGGTGAACAAGGAGTTGGCACTCATGTATAAGGAAGTGCCGAGCTATGTGGAAATCACTCCACAAAAGGAAGCAAGCCCAAAGCTTTGCGGAAAGCTTCAAACTTCTCCCTAGGCAGAGCCTTCGTGAAAAGGTCTGCAATGTTCTCCTGCGTGGGCACATATGCCAAGCTGGTCTCCCCAACAGAGAACCTCTCCCTGACATAGTGATAATGCACCTCAATGTGCTTAGTGCGAGCATGGAACATAGGGTTCCTCGCAACTGCCAATGCACTCTGACTGTCAGTGAAGATGGTGGTAGCAGAAGACTGGCCAACACCCAAATCAGCCATAAGGCATCTGAACCACACACACTCAACAATCGCTGTGAAAGCTGCCCTATACTCAGCCCCACAACTCGAAGTGGCCACAGTAGGCTGCTTCTTGCTCAACCAAGATATACATGCGCTACCAAGCATAAAGCAAAAACCACTAGTGGACACACGAGTGTCATAGCAACCAGCCCAATCTGAGTCAGAAAAAGCATGCAAATCTGGCGGTAGTGATCCCCCCTTGGGATAAAACAACCCAAGTAGCCGAGTACCACGCAAGTAGCCAAAGATGCGCTTAACCGCCTTCCAATGTGTGACTCCTGGGCAATGCATAAACCTGCTCATCTGTGAGACAGCAAACTGAATATCTGATCGAGTAATGCATAAGTAAATCAAGCATCCAACAGCTTGCTGATAGACAATAGCATCAAATGCATCTCCAGCATCATGAAGACTCAATCGTAAGCTTGTCTCCATAGGAGTGGCAATAGACTTACAGTCTTTAAGGCCAAAACGCTGCAATAATGTGTCAATATATTTCGTTTGACACAAAGCCATTCCACCATCAACTTGCATAGACTGAATGCCCAAATAGTGATGCAAATGCCCCAAATCAGACATCTCAAATGAGGCATGCAAATCAGCCTTGAAATCAGCAATATGCTTCTCAATAGGACCAGTGAGCAGCAT
The DNA here is from genome assembly GCA_020310875.1 of Ceratopteris richardii. NCBI lineage: Eukaryota > Viridiplantae > Streptophyta > Polypodiopsida > Polypodiales > Pteridaceae > Ceratopteris > Ceratopteris richardii. The sequence goes on from CM035427.1 coordinate 33,606,014, forward strand.
GTCATCAACATAGACAACAATGATCAGAAGCACATCATTAGCACGCTTAACATATAAGGTGTTTTCAGTTGGACTGTTCTCAAAACCATGTGCAACCAGATAGGCATGTATCTTCTCATACCAAGCACGTGGTGCTTGCTTTAAACCATATAATGCCTTCTTTAACCTGCACACCAGGTTTTCATGCCCTTTCTGCACAAAGCCATGGGGCTGAAAAACATACACTTCTTCATGCAAGTCACCATTCAAAAATGTTGTTTTAATGTCCAACTGATGTACATTCCAACCATGATGGGCTGCAAGTGCACAAATGCTCCGAACAGTAGTCATACGGCATGTAGGTGCAAAGGTCTCATCAAAATCAATGCCTCTTTCCTGTGCATAACCTTTTGCAACAAGCCTAGCCTTATACCTGTCAACTGTACCATCAGGTTTATGCTTCAGCTTGTATACCCACTTAGTGCCAATGGCCTTCTTGCCAGGAGGCAAGTCACATAAAGACCATGTACCATTCTTCATTATAGCATCATATTCAGATTGCATAGCAGCCATCCAATTTTCTGAATTTTGTGCTTCATCAAAAGAAACAGGCTCATTCTCATCACAGAGATTAGACGTAGTCATAGCATAGCAATCTGATGCAAAGGAGGCACTATGAGAGCCTGAACGAGTACGATATGACAAAGGTGCATCTAATTTGCTATCACGCAAAGTCTGCACCAGCCATTTTGGCATAGTTTTTGCCTACTCAATAGCAGCTCTCTCATCAACAAGTGCATCATGTAAATCTGCATCAGAATAGAATGATCTGCATCATCATATGAAACCTGCAAGGGCTGAGAAGTTGCCTCGTTAGGACTAGCACTAGACTGTCCACCTGTAAAAAGAGGCATCAAAGTATCATACATGTCTTTGGAGCTAACCGATGTCTCCTTAGTACATGAAAGCAATGGCTGAATAGCATCTTCCACAAAGACAACATCACGGCTAACTAGAATGCGTTTAGTCTGTGGATGATACAGACGATAGCCTTTACTTTCAGAATTGTACCCAACAAAAATACATTTTACTGCTTTATCATCCAATTTTCTGCGATGTTGTTCAGGCACTAGTGCATATGCCAAATAACCAAAAACACGCAGATGAGCAACAGATGGCTTGCGGTCATGCCAAGCCTCATATGGAGTGATAGACTGCAGCTCTTTAGTGGGACACCTGTTCAGTACATATGCTGCACACATGACAGCCTCAAGCCAGAAACTATGTGGTAAAGCCTCACTCTTGACCATGCACCTCGCCATCTCCATGAGTGACTTGTTCTTTCATTCAGCAACTCCATTCTGTTGAGGTGTATACGGCACTGTACACTGGTGTTTTATCCCACGTTCAGCCAGAAATGCATTAAAATCCGAAGACATATATTCCCCCCCTCGATCAGAACGGAGGATGCCCATTTCACATGCTGACAGATTTTCAGCCAAAACCAAAAACTGTTTAAAGCACATGAACACTTCCGACTTTACTTTGAGTGGATATACCCATGCATGCCTAGAAAAAGAATCAATGAAAGTCACGAAGTAAAGGTAATTTCCAAAAGAGGGTGTCTGCATAGGACCACAGACATCACTATGTACAAGCTGCAATTTCTGTGTAGCCCGAACTGAACCATCTTTTGGAAAGGAGGAACGCTGCATTTTGCCCAAAATACAGCCTTCACAAACATGTTTTCCAGGTGCCTCAAGTTTGGGCAACGAGGACACAATTTCGGATTTCTACAGGCGTAGCAAACTAGCAAAATTCAGATGACCAAAGCGTGCATGCCAAAGCTTTGCATCTGACATAGCCAAAGAATCATTTACTGCACATGCCAAATCATTTTTAGATCTTTCATAGTCTATGAGCTTATACAGCCCACGACATAAAATGTCAGAAGCAATAATCACATCTCCATTTGACAGATCATGAACTGTACACCTGTCATCAACAAATTTCACAACCAAGCCAATCTTGGCTAATGCAGAAACTGATAACAGGTTCTTTTTGATCCCTGGCACAAATAAAACATCTGACAAAGTGAAAGAACTACCATCAGCAGTAGTCAAAATGATCTTACCAACTCCCATAACAGGATAAGAGGAGTTGTTGGCGCATGTAACAGTATTCCCTGTAGGGGCAGGCTCGAGTGAAGAGAAGAAATTGCGCTGCGAGGTAATATGTTTGGTTGCTCCACTGTCAAAATACCAAACATATGAGTCTACTGCAAACATGCACTGCTCATGAGAAGATGGGTCAAAACTATAGACAGTAGTAAACGCCCATTCTTCTTCCTGCACAAGATTTGTAGACTCTATTTTTGGTGTAGAGGCCTCTGCAACAACCATTCCAGCCTCTTTCTTCTTTGCCTCTTTTGCAGCCAAATTTGGACAGTTCTTTATGATATGATCATTCCCTTTACAGTACTTACAGAACAATTTCTGCTTTTCTGATTTCTTCTCATCTTTATCTTCCTTCTTTGAATATGCAAAATTAGCAGATTTCTGCTTACTAGTTGAAGAGCTCCATTTTCCTTTGCCCTTCTGACTAGCCAGGAAAGCTTGATCTGCAACTCGCATAATGGACATGTTTTGCTTGGACTGGTCTTCCTGCAACAGTACAGAGACTAACTCCTCAAATGATAAGGCATTTGGATTGCCTTTCATCATCAACCGAAGAGTAGAAGCAAAACTCTGATATGAATCAGGAAGACCATTCAGAACGGTCTGCACAAGTGAGCTATCTTGTATAACCTCATCAGCAGAAATCAACTGTTCCTTCAAGTCTTTGATCTTCGTTAGGAAACTATCCATAGAATCACCTTCATTCATGTGCTCACTCTCCAACTGTTTTCGGAGGCAAGCAACACGAGCCTCATTCCTAGCTTGGTACAATGTGGTAAGTGTATCCCAAGCATCCTTAGCTATTCTGCAAGAGCGAATGTGAGGAATAATCGCACGTTTGACAGACAAAGTTATCAATGCATATGCCTGGGCATGTCTGCCATCCCAACGAATCTGCTCTGCAGTAGGTGCAACAGAAACAGCAGCACGAACAGGAATCTGCGGAATATCATCTTCGACACCATCTTCATCAGCTCGAGCACCTGTATTTGCAGTACCTGTCGTTACAAGTGTAACACGACATCTTTCAACACCCTGCACAATGTTCCACAATCCTTTTGCAACCAATACATGTCGCATCATATAAGCCCATAATGGGTAGTTGGTACCATCCAACTTAACCTCAACAGCCAACTTACGGAATACATCACTGCTTTCAGCCATGGCCGGTGACTAAAATACCTTGATGCAGAAAATTGATTGTATCTCAAAAAGTTGAACGGAATTGCCCAGACGAATTCTGCTAGACCTGTAGCAGACTTCGAGACGCTTAAACTGGTGAACAGAAAGTGGTATATACCTTTGGCACAAAAAGACAAAATAGCCTACACAAGCACTGTGATAGTGCGTTCGGAGGCCGAAATGAGCTCAGATCGCGATTTCGGCACCACAAGACGAAGCTGTTTTGATCTCAAAAACACGTTGAGTATGCTCACCAAAATTCGTGCGATTCTGAGACTGCAAACGGAGGAGTGTCGATGGCACCCTAGATGAAGCGACGACCTGCTCTGATACCAATTGTTCGAGTTAGATGTCTGCGGAAGCACGCGAACAACACAAGGAAGAAGAAGAAGCTTGGAGCACAAACACACAATATTGAATGTATTACTAGAGAATGTACAAAGATAAGTAGCCCATTAGGGCAATAGGCGTATATACAAGCCGGGGGAAAAAACCTCCTAAAGAGGGAAAAAAGTGCCCCGGCGGTCCTAGTGTGTTCACACACATCACTACCTAAATATATCAACAGCGATAACTCATGAAAATATTTTGAGGTCTTCTACCTTCACACTGATTTTTGCAGCAAATGAAGGTCATTTGTGAATCACGTTTTCTCCACGCCTTGCTGCATACTCTTCACCGTCGCCTTCTCCACGAGCTCTCTACAGCCATGCTGGCTCTGATACCATGTCACGAGGAAGGAGATAAGGAAGAGAGCTCACACACACACTCTCACTCTCAAGGAGAAGCACACACATAAATTAAGGCAAGGAAGAATGATCTTCTTCTTCTTCTTCTTCTATTACATAAAAAGGAATGTACAATAATGACCTAAAAACAAGAATACAACAAGTGCAATATATAAAGATCAGTACATAAAGAAAAACCTAATGTCCGCAAATGAGTGAGCTGGAAAGGAAAAAATATGACATCACTCTCAGTAGATAAATCTAATAAAGCTCAATGAAGTATCACTGTGAATATCGGTGTGACCACTATACATGGCAGAGAAAACGAAAAACTAGTACGTGTCATCCTGGATCATCACATGTTGAGCTTGATATCTCAACAATCTGTGCACGGTTGGTATGTACATCAGTTGGACATTAAAACTACATTTTTGAATGGTGACTTTCATGAAGAAGTGTATGTTTTTCAGCCGCGTGGCTTTGTGCAAAAAGGGAATGAAAACTAGGTGTGCAAGTTAAAGAAGGCATAATTATATGGTTTAAAGCAAGCACCACGTGCTTGGTATGAGAAGATACATGCCTATCTGATAGCACATGGTTTTGAGAACAGTCCAATTGAAAGCATCTTATATGTTAAACGTGCTAATGATGTGCTTATGATCATTGTTATCTATGTTGACGACATGCTGCTCACTGGCCCTATTGAGAAGCATATTGCTGATTTTAAGGTTGATTTGCATGCCTCATTTGAGATGTCTGATTTGGGGCATTTGCATCACTATTTGGGCATTCAATTTATGCAAGTTGATGGTGGAATGGTGTTGTGTCAAACGAAATATATTGACACATTATTGCAGCGTTTTGGCCTTGAAGATTGTAAGCCTATTGCCACTCCTATGGAGACATGTTTACGATTGAGTCTTCATGATGTTGGAGATGCATTTGATGTTGTCCTCTATCAGCAGTCTGTTCGATGCCTGATTTACTTATGCATTACTCGGCCAGATATTCAGTTTGTTGTCTCATAGATGAGCAGGTTTATGCATTGCCCAGGAGTCAAGCATTGGCAGGCGGTTAAACGCATCTTTCGCTACTTGGGTGGTACCCGACTACTTGGTTTGTTTTATCCTAAGGGGGGATCACTACCGCCAGATTTGCATGCTTGTTCAGACTCCAATTAGGTTGGTTTCTATGACACTGGCGTGCCCACTAGTGGCCTTTGCTTCATGCTTGGTAGCTCATGTATATCTTGGTTGAGCAAGAAGCAACTATTGTGGCCACTTCTAGTTGTGAGGCTAAGTATAGGGCAGCTTTCACAACGACTTTTGAGTGTGTGTGGCTTAGAAGCCTTATGGCTGATTTGGGTGTTGGTCACTCTTCTGCCATCACCATCTTCACTGATAGTCAGAGCACATTGGCAGTTGTGAGGAACCCTGTGTTCCATGCTCACACTAAGCACATTGAGGTGCATTATCATTATGTGAGGGAGAGGTTCTCTGCTGGGGAGATCAGCTTGGCATATGTGCCCACACAAGAGAACATTGCAGAACTTTTCATGAAGGTTCTGCCTAGGGAGAAGTTTGAAGCTTTCCGCAAATCTTTGGGCTTACTTCCTTGGGAGTGATTTCCACATAGCTTGGCACTTCCATATACATGAGTGCTAGCTACTTGTTCACTACATCACTCCCAGGGGAGATTTGTTGATATATTTAGGTAGTGATATGTGTGAACACTCTAGGACCACCGGGGCACTTTTTTTCCTCCTTAGGAGGTTCCCCCCCCCCTTGTATATATGCCTATGGCTCTAATGGGCTACTTATCTTTGTACATTCTCTAGTAATACATTCAGTATTGTCTGTTGTGCTCCAAGCTTCTTCTTCTTCCTTGTGTTGTTCGTGTGCTTCCGCAGACGTCTAACTCCAAGACTGTGTTTATCTTGGATCTAGCATTTCAACTCAATGCTCAAGTGTCAAACAAAGAAGTCATAGCATATTTCAAAACCACATATCAATTACTACTTTCAAGCAAGGATGGTCGAGATTCATTCCACCAGAGAGTAGCTTATGTAAATTGAGAAGGGGTTTTTGGAGATCTATGGCACATTGAAGCGATTCAAAAGCATCCACCTCCTATAAGGTGGAAAGATTATGGAGGTGAAGCAGTGGAGTTGCAACATATAGCTATGAAAGTGCTTTCAGAAACAACGTCAAATTGTAGTTGTGAATATAAATGAAGTGCATATGATTTTCTTCATTCAAAACCAAGACATCGCTTAAGTGTATCGCATGATATTGATTTGGTATATATTTTTTTAATATGCATTTATTACATGCTCCAACCAAGATAGCTTCTATAGCAACACAACAAACTTTTGGAGAATTTCAAACTCATGAAAGTTTAACAAATGATTTATGGAGTGATCATGATTTAGATGTAGATCACAACCATGGTTCAGACATGGAAGAAATATATGACATGGTACCTATAATAGATGATGATATTCATAATGAAGAAAATGATGTACTCTGAATACCTTCGTTAGATTAAATTGCAAAAACAATGTCTTTATCATAAAGTGATGATTGTTAATATTACAAAAAGGGGCTTGTCTATTCAGTGTTTTGTTGATTGAATAATTCAACAGTAGTGAACCGATGAAAAGATGATGATGCCTCTTATAGTCTTTCATATCTATTCTTATATGCATCGAGAGGTATTTGTAATTTTTTCACTTGATTTTCTAAATCATCAATTCTCTTTCGTTGATTCATTAATTGTTCTTCGTGTTGGAGTTAGACGTCTGCAGAAGCACGTGAACAGCATAAGGAAGAAGAAGAAGCTTGGAGCACAACACACAAGACTGAATGTATTACTAGAGAATGTACAAATATAAGTCACCCATTAGGCAATAGGCGTATATACAAGCCGGGGGAAAAAGACCTCCTAAAGAGGGAAAAAAGTGCCCCAGCGGTCCTAGAGTGTTCACACACATCACTACCTAAATAGATCAACAAATCCCCCCTGGGAGTGATGCGGTGAACAAGGAGTTGGCACTCATGTATAAGGAACTGCCAAGCTATGTGGAAATCACTCCACGAAAGGAAGTAAGCCCAAAGCTTTGCGAAAAGCTTCAAATTTCTCCCTAGACAGAGCCTTTGTGAAAAGGTCTGCAATGTTCTCCTGTGTGGGCACATATGCCAAGTTGATCTCCCTAGTAGAGAACCTCTCCCTGACATAATGATAATGCACCTCAATGTGCTTAGTGCAAGCATGGAACACAGGGTTCCTCGCAACTGCCAATGCGCTCTGATTGTTAGTGAAGATGGTGGTGGCAGAAGACTAACCAACACCCAAATCAGCCATAAGGCGTTTGAGCCACACACACTCAACAGTATTTGTGAACGCTGCCCTATACTCAGCCTCACAACTAGAAGTGGCCACAGTAAGCTGCTTCTTGCTCAACCAAGATATACATGAGCTACCAAGCGTGAAGCAAAACCCACTAGTGGACACACTAGTGTCATAGCAACCAACCCAATCAGAGTCAAAAAAAGCATGCAAATCTGGCGGTAGTGATCCCCCCTTGGGATAAAACAACCCAAGTAGTCGAGTGCCACTCAAGTAGCGAAAGATGCACTTAACCGCCTGCCAATGCTTGACTCCTAGGCAATGCATAAATCTGCTCATCTGTGAGACAACAAACTGAATATCTGGCCGAGTAATGCATAAGTAAATCAAGCATCCAACAGCCTGCGGATAGAGAACAGCATCAAATGCATCTCCAGCATCATGAAGACTCAAATGTAAACCTGTCTCCATAGGAATGGCAATAGGCTTACAGTCTTCAAGGCCAAAACGCTGCAATAATGTGTCAATATATTTCGTTTGACACAAATCCATTCCACCATCAACTTGCATAAACTGAATGCCCAAATAGTCATGCAAATGCCCCAAATCACACATCTCAAATGAGGCATGCAAGCCTTAAAATTAGCAATATGCTTCTCAATAGGACCAGTGAGCAACATGTCGTCAACATCGACAACAATGATCAGAAGCACATCATTAGCACGCTTAACATATAAGGTGCTCTCAGTTGGACTGTTCTCAAAACCATGTGCAATCAGATAGGCATGTATCTTCTCATACCAAGCATGTGGTGCTTGCTTTAAACCATATAATGCCTTCTTTAACCTGCACACCTCGCTTTCATGCCCTTTATGCACAAATCCAAGGGGCTGAAAAACATATACTTCTTCATGCAAGTCACCATTCAAAAATTCAGTTTTAATGTCCAACTGATATACATTCCAACCATGATGGGTTGCAAGTGCACAAATGCTCCGAACAGTAGTCATACGGCATGTAGGTGCAAAGGTCTCATCAAAATCAATGCCTCTTTCCTACGCATAACCCTTTGCAACAAGCCTAGCCTTATACATGTCAACTGTACCATCAAGTTTACGCTTCAGCTTGTATACCCACTTAGTGCCAATGGCCTTCTTGCTAGAAGGAAAGTCACATAAAGACCAAGTACCATTCTTCATTATTGCATCATATTCACATTGCATAGCAGCCATCCAATTTTCAGAATTTTGTGCTTCATCAAACGAAACAGGCTCATTCTCATCACAGAGACTAGATGCAGCTATAGCATAGCAATCTGATGCAAAAGAGGCACTATGAGAGCCTGAACAAGTACGATATGATAGAGGTGCATCTAATTTGCTGTCACGCAAAGTCTGCACCAGCCATTTTGGCATAATTTTTGCCTGCTCAATATCAGCAGTACTCTCATCAACTAGTGCATCATGTAAATCTGCATCAGAAATTGAATGATCTGCATCATCACATGAAACCTGCAAAGGCTGAGAAGTTGCCTCATTAGGACCAGAACTTGACTGTCCACCTGTAAAAAGAGGCATCAAAGTATCATACATGTCTTTGGAGCTAACAGATGTCTCCTTAGTACATGAAAGCAATGGCTCAATAGCATCTTCCACAAAAACAACATCACGGCTAACCAGAATGCGTTTAGTCTATGGATGATACAGACGATACCCTTTACTTTCAGAACTGTACCCAATAAAAATACATTTTAGTGCTTTATTATCCAATTTTCTGCGATGATGTTCAGGCACTAATGCATATGCCAAACAACCAAAAACACGCAGATCCACAACAGATGGCTTGCGATCATGCCAAGCCTCATATGGAGTGATAGACTGCAGTGCTTTAGTGGGACACCTGTTCAATACATATGCTGCACACATGACAGCCTTCAAGCCAGAAACTATGTGGTAAAGCCTGACTCTTGACCATACACCTCGCCATCTCCATGAGTGACCTGTTCTTACATTCAGCAACTCCATTCTGTTGAGGTGTATACGGCATTGTACACTAATGTTTTATCCCACGTTCAGCCAGAAATGCATTAGAATCAGAAGACATATATTCCCCCCCTCGATCAGAACGGAGGGTGCCCATTTTACATGCTAACAGATTTTCAGCCAAAACCAAAAACTGTTTGAAGCACATGAACACTTCGGACTTTGCTTTGAGTGGATATACCCATGCATGCCTAGAAAAATCATCAATGAGAGTCACGAAGTAAAGGTAATTTCCAAAAGAGGGTGTCTGCATAGGACCACAGACATCACTATGTACAAGCTGGAATTTTTGCGTAGCCTGAACTGAACCATCTTTTGGAAACGAGGAACGCTGCATTTTGCCCAAAATATTGCCTTCACAAACATGTTTTCCAGGTGCCTCAAGTTTGGGCAAAGAGGAAACCATTTCATATTTCCGCAAGCGTAGCAAACTAGCAAAATTCAGATGACCAAAGTGTGCATGCCAAAGCTTTACATCTGACATAGCCTAAGAATCATTGCCTGCACATGCCAAATCATTGACAGATCTTTCATAGTCTATGAGATTATACAGTCCGCGACATAAAATGCCAGAAGCAATAATCACATCACCATTTGATAGATCATGAACTGTACACCTGTCATCAACAAATTTCACAACCAAGCCAATCTTGGCTAATGCAAAAACTGATAACAGATTTTTATTGATCCCTGGCACAAACAAAGCATCTGACAAAGTGAAAGAACTACCATTTGCAGTAGTCAAAATGATCTTACCAACTCCCATAACAGGATAAGAGGAGTTGTTGGCACATGTAACAGTATTCACTATAGGGGCGGGCTCGAGTGAAGAGAAGAAACTGCGCTGCGAGGTAATATGTTTGGTCGCCCCACTCTCAAAGTACCAAACATCTGAGTCTACTACAGACATGCACTGCTCACGAGAAGATGGGTCAAAACTACAAACAATAGTGAACGCCCATTCTTCTTCCTGCACAAGATTAGCAGACTCCGTTTTTGGTGTAGAGGCTTCTACAACAACCATTCTAATCTCTTTCTTCTTTGCCTCTTTTGCAGCCAGTTTTGGACAGTTCTTTATGATATGATCATTCCCTTTATAGTACTTACAAAACAATTTTTGCTTTTCTGATTTTTTCTCATCTTTGTCTTGGTTCTTCGAATGTGCAACATTTGCATATTTCTGCTTACTAGTAGAAGAACTTCATTTTCCTTTGCCCTTCTGACTAGCCAGGAAAGCTTGATCTGCAACATGCATAATGGACATGTTCTGCCTCGACTTATCTTCCTGCAACAGAACAAAGACTAACTCCTCAAATGACAAGGCATTTGGATTGCCTTTCATCATCAACCGAAGAGTAGAAGCAAAACTCTGATATGAAGCAGGAAGACCATTCAGAACAGTCTGCACAAGTGAGCTATCTGGTATAACCTCATCAGTAGAAATCAACTGTTCCTGCAAGTCTTTGATCTTTGTTAGGAAACTGTCCATAGAATCACCTTTATTCATGTGATCACTCTCCAACTGTTTTCAGAGGTAAGCAACACGAGCCTCATTCCTAGCTTGGTACAATATGGTAAGTGTATCCCAAGCATCCTTAGTTGTTCTGCAAGAGCAAATATGAGGAATAATGGCACGTTTGACAGACAAAGCTATCAATGCATGTGCTTGGGCATCTCTGCCATCCCAATGAATCTGCTTTGCAGTAGGTGCAGTAAAAACAGTAGCACGAATAGGAATCTGCACAGTATCATCTTCGACACCATCTCCATCAGCTCCAGCACCTGTATTTGCAGTACCTGTAGTTACAGGTGTAACAGGACATCTTTCAACACCCTACACAATGTTCCACAATCCTTTTGCAACCAATACATGTCACATCATATAAGCCCATAATGGGTAGTTGGTACCATCCAACTTATCCTCAATAGCCAACATACGGAATACATTACTGCTTTCAGCCATGGTCGGTGACTAAAATATCTTGATGCAGAAAATTGACTGTATCTCAAAAAGTTGAACGGAACTGCCCAAACGAGTTCTGCTAAACCGGTAGCAGACTTCGAGACGCTTATACTGGCAGACCGAAACAAGTATATACCTTTGGCATAAAAAGACGAAATAGCCTCCACAAGCACTGCAATAGTGCGTTCAAAGGCCGAAACGAGCTGAGATCACGATTTCGATACGACAAAGCAAAGTAGTTTTGATCTCTGAAACACCTTGAGTATGCTCACCAAATTTTGTGCGAATCTGAGACTGCAACCGGAGAAGTGTCGACGATGCCCTAGATGAAGCGGCGACCTGCTCTGATACCAATTGTTGGAGTTAGACGTCTGCGGAAGCACGCGAACATCATAAGGAAGAAGAAGAAGCTTGGAGCACAACACACAAGACTGAATGTATTACTAGAGAATGTACAAAGATAACTCACTAGTTAGCGCAATAGGCGTATATACAAGCCGGGGGAAAAAAACCTCCTAAAGAGGGAAAAAAGTGCCTCGGCGGTCCCAGAGTGTTCACACACATCACTACCTAAATATATCAATACTTCGTAATCCAAGAATTATAAATCCTTCATTGTATAGTTTTGCTCTCTGTGATGATAAATCATGGATAAGGTTATGGTCTTCAGGTAGAAAAATATAGGGCCGCTTTTGAGGAAGAAGATCTTCGTGTCCTTGATTATGAAATTCTATACAATTTTGAGGTCGACCCAAACCTATACCTGCATTCTTTAGGCGATCATCCCAACCTACATATTGATGAAGAATATCTTGTATAAAAATATTTTGAATGAAATATAGTGCTATTTGATTATTATTTGATAATTTTATTTCAACTTGAACAAAGCACCGAAATAAAGTTCTTGCTAATCCTTTATGTTTTACGGCAGAAATCTTTGATGGTGTTGTTTCTTTTTCCCTTCCTATAACTTGAAAGAAAACATCATGAAAAAAATGATTTGGATAGAGCTTTTTAACTTATTTCATTGATAATGGTTCTTTTTCTAATCCTTCTAGTTCTAAATCTTGGTGGAATAATAACATTAATCATGATTGTGCAAATTGAGCATTCTATTCAGACAAAATCCTTTGAGATTCAGCATGATCAAAGTTATTACTCACATCTAGTATTCTTGTCATGTTTTACTTTCAAATCTACAAAACAAAAACATTACTTTTATCTCAAATGAATCCATATCATTTAAACCACATATTCAAATGAATCTGCATCATTAATCCACATAATTCAAATGAATCCATATCACACCATTTAATCATCATGATTCAAATGAATCCACATCATTTAATCCACTTAATTCAAATGAATTTATATCATTTAATCCACTTAATTCAAATGAATCCACATCATTTACTCTACTTAATTCAAATGAATCCATATCATTTACTCCACTTAATTCAAATGAAACCACATCATTTGATCCATTTAATTCAAATGAATCTATATCATTTAATCCTGATAATTTATATGAATCCATATCATTTAATTCACATAATTCAAATGAATCCACATCATTTAGTGCACATATTTTAAATGAATCCACATCATTTAATTCACTTAATTCAAATGAATCCATATTATTTGATACAGTTAATTCAAATGAATTCACATCATTTACTCCACATAATTCAAATAAAGCCACATCATTTAATCCACTTAATTCAAATGAATCCACATCATTTAGTCCATATAATTTAAATGAATCCACATCATTTAATCCACTTAATTCAAATGAATCCATATCATTAGATCCACTTAATTCAAATGAATCCACATCATTTACTCTACATAATTCAAATAAATCCGCATCATTCAATCCACTTAATTCGAATGAATCCACATCATTTAATCCATTTAATTCAAATGCATCCACATTCTTTAATCTATTCAATTCAAATGAATCCGCATTATTTAATCCACTTAATCCGAATGAATCCACATCATTTAATCCACTTAATTCAAATGAATCTATATCATTTAATCCACTTAATTCAAATGAATCCACATCATTTAAATAAATATATATATAAATATGATGATAAATAAATAAATAGATAAATAGATTGATAGATATCTATATATGAGGATAAATAAATAAATACAATGATGGATATATGAATAGAAATATAGATTGATTAATTGATTGATTAATACATAGATAGATATATGGATAAATATCCCTCATAATTACTTCATATCTAATTCTATCATAATCACTTCATATTAAATCCATAATTTCACTTCATGTATCATAGAACACGTCAATTTAAAGAACTTATTATATAACATTAAATAAACAATTAAATCTGACACAATGATTAAAAGAAAAATTGATTAATAAACATGTTTCTTGACAAATATTGTTTTTAATGTGATCTTAATATATCACTAATAGATATCTTCAAATCATACCAAACAAGATTAGAGAATACTCTAAGTAATTCATGCATGTCTACTCTTTTTAGTACATCTCTATCACATGTTACTTTTATTTTAAACTTATAAATCCCATTTCTATCAATGGGATAACTATCTAAGTCTTTGTATTTCAAAATTTGCAAAAAGAATATTGGAATCGTATAAGTTTTGAGACTTTTATTGAATAGTGGAAGACTAGTGGATATGCATTCTAGTGGAATCCACCAATACTTTTGATTCTACCTATTTCTAAATAATATTTTGAGATGAAGTAGCTTTGAAAAACTTTTCTTTGTGGGCAAATGCATTGCTCTTCCAAAGTCACATAGTTCGATATAAGAATGCTCGCCTTCAAAATGCAATAGTATGTTGCCATTATGTGAAAAATTATAAGTGTGTAAGAATGACATTGTTTGCAGCAGTCCATTAACTTCCAGATATTTGACTTCACTATTGCTATGTCTCTTTGTGTGTCTTTGATACTTCTACTTCATGGTACATTTAAACTCTTTTTTCGTTTTTCGAGCAACATGTCTAAGGTATCACCATTCCATAATCTAAAAATGATGCATGGGCTTTTACTATAATGTCTAGCTAATGCAAGTGGATTCATTATTTCACTATGTGTAACAGGTAAAATGGTGGCCTCATTTATAGCTTCATTCTCTCGTATTTGTAAGTTACCACTATGTAATTTAAATAATTTTGCTGCAAAACTTTCGTTGATGAATCTTGAGTGGGTTATTCTAACTTTATGGACCATTCCATATTGTCCTTCCCCACGAGAAATACAACTTCAAAATGAATATATAAACATGGGAGAAAACATAAGTTATTGGATGTTTGAGCTCCCATATTCACATGTATATGTTTTGAATATGGATCTATTGTTGTTGCTATCATTGGTGTCTCTACCTGTTAAGTAATATCAGGTCTCACTCTGCTATCTTCATCGTTTGGTAATGTAAATCCACAAGTTTGATTTTGTCGATAAACACTGGCATTGTTGTGATATCTAATGCCAATGATTTTAATACTTTGACTATTTTCCCAAAGATGTGAGTGAGTTGTTTGGACATTTGTTCATCTAGTACTTGTGCTCCTCCTCATATGTTTCCAAATTTATCTTCAATATTGATGTATGCTATTCTAAAAAGCTATTCGATAAATTCATTGTAATTTGATATATCCATTGCTATTGTGATAGTCTTCTTGCATTCCATACATATACAAGCAAACAAACTCTTTCGAAAACTTTCACTCATGCTTATTTATTTTACCTACCATTTGTGCGAATATAGAAAATAGACTATCAAGTAAAATTAAAAGTTTGATTGATATTAACTCTTTAAACACTAATCTAGTCCAAAAAAGCAATATTAAAAAATAAGACTCACGAATAAAATGATAGATACTTAAATACATTTAAAGTACACATATAAATAGATAAATCCATAAGTGTATGGATGGGTAGATCAATATATAAATAAATAAATGATAGACAAATGAATAATTGCATTGATAGAAACTGAATAGATAAATAAATATAGATAGATAGACCTATATATAAATAAATAAATGATAGATAAATTAATAATTGAATGGATAGATAATTAAATAAATGAATAAATATAGAGACATAAATCTATATATAGATATTAAATAAATGATAGATAAATGAATGATTAAATGGATAGATAATTGAATAGAT
Organism: Ceratopteris richardii; assembly: GCA_020310875.1. Taxonomy (NCBI): domain Eukaryota; kingdom Viridiplantae; phylum Streptophyta; class Polypodiopsida; order Polypodiales; family Pteridaceae; genus Ceratopteris; species Ceratopteris richardii. Next base: position 33,621,622 of record CM035427.1, read on the forward strand.
AGATAAATGTAGATGGATAGATCTATATATAAATAAATAAGTGACAGATAGATGAAAAATGGATTGGATAGATAATTGAATAGATAGATACATAGATACATAGATAGATAACAAAGTGCATGGAGAAATAGATTAATATATAGTTAAATATAGCTAAATAGGTAGATACATAGATAGATAGATAAAAATAAGTAAAAACAAGATAAATATCCATAATTTCATGTTTAAAAACATGGACAAATGATTAAATAAGTAGATTTATAATTAAATAGAACGTTTAACTATCATTTTGAAATGTATCTATGTAACTATAAAGAATGTAAGAGTCAAAGAATCAAACATTCATAATAGTTTATATACACTCATTATACTGTGCACGATTGTTGTCATATGAGTGTATATAACTATTGTGATAGTAAGAGTCTAAGAATGAAACAATCACAATAGTTTCTATACACCTTTTGATCTACATTGTAATTATGCTCACACGAATCTAAAAAACTATTGTGAGAGTAAGAGTCAAAGAGTAAGACAGTCACAATAGTCCCTAATATACACTCCTTATATTGTTGAGAGAGTAAAAATCGAGATGATGATTCAAACAATCTCAATAGATCTATTGCTCAGTCCTGAATTACAGTGAGTAAAAATCGATATAAATGATCAAACAATCACAATAGTGGTTTATTTTAAATTTGATTCATCAAAGTATACAAGTAAAAAACGCTTTCACGAGTCGAATCTGTATATTGTTCATAACTAAAATACATAAAACCAATCACATAAATACAAATCAAAGATATGTAAGATAAATATATGAATCATAACATATGCATGACACACAATGAACATAACAATAAATTAAAAAATAAATGAAAAATAAAGCAATACCTGAATGATATGATGAAGAAAGGGCTCTAATAGTGGTATGGTAGTAGTAGAGCTCTAAGAACTTATCACGAAGCATGCAGAATAAGCTTTTCGATAGAATGTATAGATATATTTATCTTCTTAGAAAAAGCTTTTCGATTGAAAGCACTTTCTATCGAAAATTTATAGTTATCCTATATTTTATTCACGTTTATTCGAACATCCCCGAATAAAATGAACATATTCAGTATGCAATTACCACCTATTTTGACTTCACAAGGAGTTACCTCAATTCCAACTTTCAATTATGTTTCGAACCACTGTGAACTAAGAGTGCATGCAACTTATCATCCTGCATCATCAAACTCGTGGAGTATTAGAGTCATTCAATCAAAAAAATCAATAATTATTATAAATTTAAACCCATTATGTTTATAGCCACACAAGAACCCATAAAGATAGACATCAACAGTGCTATCAGCAACAGATGTTTCAGTTATGCCTGCATGATTTCTGCTCCCACTGCATCTTTGTTAAAATTCATACTTTCTAAGCTCAGACAGTAGATCTGTTCAAGATTCATGTTTTCTATATTTGGCATGAAGACCTGTGTTGTTGGATGGATCTTCCCTATGCTTCACATGATTCTGATGTGCTACCTTTTAATTTTAATCTCCTATCCGGAAAGAAAAGGATCAAACAGCAATGGGATGAAGTTTTGTGGAGACAATAAACTGAGGCAATGTGTCAATGTGGATATAGATACATAATAATACAGAGCTTGAACACTAAGATTCTGCCAGAACAACACAATTGATGTTGAATAACTGAACTTCATTTCAACCTGGAATCTTTGGCTTTATGCCTTTCTTTTCAGGCGAGCCTGACCCAGAGCATCATTTGACAAATGATTCAGAAAATCATTGATGATCACCTCATCTAATATACAAAGATCATGCATAAAGCATCTTATTTCTACAACAGAGAAGAGAATTCTCTTCAAAGGAATGCCGTCTTCAATAAGTGAAACGTGAGCCTCACTCCAAGATGTCAATTTGACCAATGCAAGGACGTGGACCTTTTAGACATTCTGCAATTCACCACAAGGTGTACAGATCCTCATAGATGATGCAGAGCTGGTGAGGCCTTTGTGCAGTACTGTCTGGTATATTTGTGGGATTTTGCACCATAAGTTCTTTCCAAAGCCTATCATTGGTTCGCATTTCACTTGTTTGTTCACAGAATAATTCATTCTGTATGCAGAGTTGAACTAGCCAAATATCAATGCTGCATCACTGTTTGGATTACTTCAAGCAGCTGCTTTGCTTGAAAGGGTTTGCATGCATAGGCATCCATCCCTGCTTCAAGGCACTTATCTTTGTAACCTTGTATAGCATGAGCAGTGAGACCAATAATGGGCTTGTGCATGAGGCCAAATCTGTCCTCATCACTTCGTATGATTTTGGTTGCCTGCAAGCCATCTAACACTGGCATCTGTTTTCAGAGACCACCCATTTAGTAGAGATCAAAATACTTATTCCTTTTAATGAGTGAAGAACAACATGCCAAATAATTCTATTGGGGGACATAACCTCTTTACCTGAACATCCATTAGGATAAGATCATATTTTTGACGGTCCTCCTGGAGAGCATTTAGGCATTGCTGGCCATCGCTCACGACTTCTACATCTGTCCCAAATTTTTTTAACTGCTGACAGACAACCTTTTGGTTGACTAGATTATCCTCTGCCAGAAGGATTTTCATGCCCCTAAAGATTGAGAAGGGGTCAATGACATCCTTGCATTCAGATGGATCTGCAGTTGGCGTGGATTGTGGTGATTGGCATACATCGATTTTTAAATCTTTATGGGTACAATGTGCCTTCGAATCAAAATCTGAGGCCAACTCTTTCACTATGGGTTGTCTCTCTTCTTCACCTGACGAGTGACAGCCAAGACTACCCAACTGCCTTTCTGAATTTACCATCTGGATTGTGATTGTGGAATCAGACGTGAGACAACTGGACAAATCTTCATTTTTATGTAATTCAAGTGTAGTATCATTAGATGATCTTGAAGTGTCTGAAGAATCATTCTCACAGACTGTGGGATCTCCCTTCTCAAAGCAAGCAATAAAGTAGAAGGTACTTCCTTTTCCAAGCTCACTCTCAAGCCAGATACGACCTCCCATCATACCAACCAACCTGGCAAAAGAAAATCAAATGAAAAAGTGCTGAAAGATGGAGCTTGAGCTGATGTTTGAAGAAAAACTGGCCAGAAAACAAAACAATGATTTTATTGTGAATAGTTGAGAGTTGGTTCTTGTTTGATTTTGAGTATATGAATTCAGAAAACTCATTGATTTACAGGTCTGTTTTTTTTGACATTGATCATGTTATCTTGAAAATTTTCTGAGAATTCCAAAAGACGCAGCAAATGAATATGCCTAGAAAATATAGTTTCATTGTGAGCCCAGCCTATGTTTCACGACAAAAATGCACAATGCAGTTGAGATGAGGGGGAGCATGTAGGAACATAAAAGTGTCATGGTTTCTGGTGAGGTAGCAGCACTCAAACTCATGCCAATTGAAGTGATATACGCTTCTGGTGAGGTAGCACTCAGACTCATGCCAATTTAAGTGATATACGGTATTGCTTCTAAATACATATCACATTTAATACCTTTCAACAATGCTCAGTCCTAAGCCAGTTCCTCCATAAAGTCTTGTTGTAGAGCTATCTGCCTGCGAGAAAGCTTTAAATATCTCCTTTTGATTCTCTCTGCTTATTCCGATACCAGTATCCGAAACTGAGAAAAGAATCTGGACTGTTTCGTTCACTTTTAGATTCGGTGTGTTTCTACAGTATTCAGTTGATGATAACCTCAAGGCCGAAAGCATCCTGTCAAACTCACAAGATGAGCCTCTCATGCTACGGGCTCTTTCTGAAACCAACCTGTGGGTGTCATCGGAGAAATCACGCTCACAACCAAGTGAAGCTGGAAGATTAATAGCATACTTTGAAGCTCCTATTCTCCCTCCAGAGCAAGTCTTCTTTTGCCTTTTCTCAGGAACCATCTCCATCATACATAGTTTTGCAGACACAAAGATAGATCCCTCATGAGTGAACTTGATGGCATTTCCAACTGGAGAGGGAAAACAACCATTACGATCAGGTTCTCATAGATACAGAAATCTTCCATACAATGATCTTCAAATGAATCTCACCTAAGTTCAAAATGCACTGTTGCAAACGCCCTGCATCTCCCATTAAACACTTAGGCACATCACTGGCTACATCACACGAGAGCCGCAGGTTCTTTTGTGCTGCTCTTACCTGAATTACTCTCTCTCTCTCTCTCTCTCTCTCTCTCTCTCTCTCTCTCTCTCTCTCTCTCTCTCTCTCTCTCTCTCTCTCTCTCTCTCTCTCTCTCTCTCTCTCTCTCTCTCTCTCTCTCTCTCTCTCTCTCTCTCTCTCTCTCTCTCTCTCTCTCTCTCTCTCTCTCTCTCTCTCTCTCTCTCTCTCTCTCTCTCATTCATATTATACACATGCAGAGTACCATGATTATTCAAGCAGCATGACATTTTTCCCTTCATGTAAGTCATTGTAGTATAGAAACCTTAGTTACCTCATTTCATGTTCTCTCTACAGTGATGATATGATCACTAATAATTGATTACCTATACAACATGCATTCATGAAGTGAACAACACTTAGTTTTGCTAGGAATAAGAGGGGTTTCGCTATGAATAAAAGGTTGCTTACAAAAAAATTATTAATATTATCTTCAACATATCATACAATATAATTGATCTGTTCACTAGAGAGACATGTGTTTCTCTTTCCTAGATGGACAGTGAATTCAGGACCAATCTGATATAATTTCAAAAGCTGTAATATCAGTATAACAGTAGGCAAAGTAAAAAGGGGAAAAACGTCATACTTGAAGCATCTTAATGGTGGATTCAATCGTGTTCGAGAGATTGAACGGGAGATGCTCAAGTTCTAGGCGCCCAGCTTCTATCTTTGCGAGGTCCAGAATTGCATTCACAATATGCAGAAGACAGTCTGCTGACTGAGAAACCGTTTCCAGATGTTCCCTCTGCTCATCTGTGAGATTGGTGTCCAATGCTAGAGATGTCATTCCAATTATCCCATGAATAGGTGTCCTGAATATCGGATCAAAACAAAACATAGTAAGATAATGCATCCTGTCCACAGCTGCACATCTGTGTACATTAATAGACATGCACAGATACATACATAAAGTATAAGTAGCAATCAAATCAATCAGTGAAACAATTCTATCCCTTTTTGTCTACACATTTTTTCTCTCCATGTCTGGAGCAATGGCCTTCTTCCTATCTTTAACAACTACATTTATCATTTCATTTCATTGAATCCCACATATGGCATGTCTGAAAATAAATTATCATACGTACTGCTTCAATGAGCACATGATCCTTCACATCAGCAAAAAACTTTGAGAGATACCATATCAATCATCAAATTAGATGCATTCAAAAATTGTAAAGCATTCAATCAATTAAATCTCTCTCTCTCTCTCTCTCTCTCTCTCTCTCTCTCTCTCTCTCTCTCTCTCTCTCTCTCTCTCTCTCTCTCTCTCTCTCTCTCTCTCTCTCTCTCTCTCTCTCTCTCTCTCTCTCTCTCTCTCTCTCTCTCTCTCTCTCTCTCTCTCTCTCTCTCTCTCTCTCTCTCTCTCTCTCTCTCTCTCTCTCTCTCTCTCTCTCTCTCTCTCTCCTCTCTCTCTCTCTCTCTCTCTCTCTCTCTCTCTCTCTCTCTCTCCTCTCTCTCTCTCTCTCTCTCTCTCCTCTCTCTCTCTCTCTCTCTCTCTCTCCTCTCTCTCTCTCCTCTCTCTCCTCTCTCCTCTCCTCTCTCTCTCCTCCTCCTCCCTCCTCCCTCCCTCCCCTCCCCCTCCCCCCCCTCCTCTCCCTCCCCTCCCCTCCCCCTCTCCCTCCCCTCCCACTCCCCCCCCCCCTCCCCTCCCCCTCCCCCCCCCCCTCCCCTCCCCCCCCCTCCCCTCCCCTCCCCTCCCCCCCCCCCTCCCCTCCCCCCCCCCCCCCCCTCCCTCCCTCCCTCCCTCCCTCCCTCCCTCCCTCCCTCCCTCCCTCCCTCCCTCCCTCCCTCCCTCCCTCCCTCCCTCCCTCCCTCCCTCCCTCCCTCCCTCCCTCCCTCTCTCTCTCTCTCTCTCTCTCTCTCTCTCTCTCTCTCTCTCTCTCTCTCTCTCTCTCTCTCTCTCTCTCTCTCTCTCTCTCTCTCTCTCTCTCCCTCTCTCTCTCCCCCCCCGCCCCTTTCCCCCTCCCCCCTCTCTCTGCCCCTCGGACAGTCACCTATGCCTGTGTATCCTAAGTTTCGAGAGGCAGCTCCTGTTGTTGTGGGCATGGATTTTTAGATCTTTGCTGTGGGGAGTAAACCGCCAATCTCAGACATGTGTACTTCCTCTAATAATCTATTGCCACAACATACGGAGCTGCCTCTCCAAACTTGGGATTCATGAATGTAAGGGGCCACTGCATGATATCCATCCCTCTTCATTTCACTAATGAGCCCATGATGGAGTAAGAGGCAAATGCAGCCCATCAACACTACCTATGCTAGACAAAAAAACCCTGCAATTCAAGTCAGACACTTGAAATTGAGCATGCATATCTTTCCAGCCCTAGTATATACTCTACTTTTAAAACAGAGATGACATACCTGATCTCATGACTCATATTGGCAAGGAATTCTGACTTTGCTCTACTAGCCTCTTCAGCAGCTGCTTGCGAAGCCTGTAGTTCAAGGTTCGCTTTTTGCAGCTCTTTTGTGCGTTCACGGACCTTCATTAAGTCAAAAATCAGATGAGAAATTCAGTCAAGGCAGACACAGGAACAGTTATCAGAGGTTAAAACCATTTGATAGATACCTGGGACTCCAAAGTGAAATTCATCTCATTTAGTTCACCCTCCATTTGTTTACGGTCATGCACAATTGCAGCCAGGGTGATTGCCACCATGGCTAGGACACTGACAAACATTTGCACCTGTCGAATGTAAAGGAGAAAATCAATGCTAACAATGAATTTGTCTGGATGCATTGATTTTAAGATTAATACTGTTGTTAAGAACCATGCTGGGCTTTCTCTAACCCAAAACACCAACTGAATCTTACATCAAGCTGCAATTGGAGTAACAATAGCAAAAGCTTATTTTTCCTAGTAATCATAATTATCAACCATCCTAAGCTTCTACGCATAAGAGAGTAAAATTAAAATTTAAAATGTTGACAGAACTTCATGCCTTCAAAACCCATCTGCAGACACTCCATTCATAGGAAAAAAACAAAACTCTTTATTCCCCTTTATAAGTGGATTGCATGTGCCAGGAATTGATCCCTGATTCATACTGAAGTTTTACGGAAAGTTCTGAGACAAAAAGAGAACCCACACAAGCTTACCTGAAGCAAAGAGTTGTCGCTGTTATCATCATGATAGAGTGGTCCATGATGCTTTGCTGTGCCTCCACTTGCAATTACAGCTACAACAACTACTGATAATGGTAGACCAACACGATTGAACCGAAATGAGGCCCAGATCACCACAGGAAAGACTAGATATGACAAATGCTGCACAAACTCATTATTTGGAGACCCCAGATTGAAGAAGATGAACATAGACAGCCCAATAAGGAGAAGAAACAAAGCCACACATTCTGAAAGCCTGATAAGAAATTTTCGAATAGAGAACTCAGGGCCTCCACATACTGTGTTAACGCAAATGCTATGTTTTGAGTTCATCTGTCCATTTGACTGCATCCAATTCCGCAACTCATGGCCATGACTAGAACCATACTGACTAACTGATTTTATACCATTCAGATGTCTTCGAGTGTCTGCTATCCGTCTTTCATGCTTGCATTTACTACAGCAATTACTCATAAACCTTTCAAGAGAAATGCCATGCCCAGAGATATTTTCATCCACTAGTGTTTTTCTTGCAGATGACTGGTCATCCAGAATGGCAAGTTCAATATCAACAAACTCAGTTTCTATGCTGGAGTTGATCTTACGTAGCTTACTCTCACCTACAAATGATTGGGTTGGTATTAATTTGGGCTCATCACTTTTCAGATTGGATTTGTTCGAGTGTAGAACCTTCTCAGACACTTCAGAAGGTGCTAATTTACCATCAAAACAGTTACTTGCCTGTGCTTTCTTTGTACCAAAGGGTGTATTTCTCTGTGTTCGAAGATTAGCTTTCATAGGTTTACTTCTGCCCCAGCAAAACGTCTTAAAATCTTCGTGGAAGAGATTCCACAAATGGAGAATGCAAGGCGTGTAGCATAGTATAGCGGAAAGATCCCCTAGCACCCATGTTGGCCATATCTGCATGAAATGACTCCATGGAGATATCCTTGACAGTGTAAGAACAAGTGCATTTCCGGTACCTGCAATGAGTGTTGTAATTGGTGCAACCATGAAAAGCCATAGTGCATCATGTAATGTATCAACCGTAAGAGTTCCATCCCTACCATCCTGTTCACAATACAAAAATACACACTAGGGGTGAGCATCACTGTATAGTAATCCACTATGAAATTATGACAAACAACCCGCAAACAGCACTGCCACAATCGATGATAAGTAAAGACTCACTACATGTGCTATATTTGAACCATAACTTCCAGCCTTACTTTTCCGCATCCAGGAATAGCGTAAGGTAGAGAGAAAGAAAGGTCAACGTTAATCGCAGATAAAATAAACCCCCCCCCTCGTCATGCAAAATCTCACGTGTCGACTGCATTTGAAATTTATGACGTCGATACCTCTAAAGCGAAGGATTTAACTGCTAACTATGCTTAGAGCTAATGATACCGCAAGATAACAGCAGTTAGAACTAAAATAATTTTTATACGAATTCAGTTACAAATACAAGTACGCTTACGGCTGCATACATGCGACCATTGGACTCGGACTCAATACCTCAAGTAGAAGACTTGAAGCATATCATAAAAGAATACCTGCCACCTAAAGCATCCATTCTTGTAACAAAGTGGGTGTCGCAGAAGCCAGGCACAAGAGAGAGACTCGGTCATTGAGAAGATCCCAAATCCGATGGAAGCGGGTAAATAGGATCGGAGTTTTTGCTTCTGGAAATACCATACATTTATTGCAATGGTACCCGACAGTATACCGGGGAAAACCTTGCAGTCAAAAATAAGCACCGCGGCCACCATGATGCCTGAGGGCGCCCAAATAGGAGAAGCTTGAGAGCTTAGAATGGCCAAAGTATCAGATAATTGTCCGGTTCCCACATATATACACGCAATCAAGAAGTTTACGAGGAACCATCTCAGCGAACCCCACCTAAGATCTTTCATATTGTACGCTTAAACTGAGAAACCATGAGAAAGAAGTTTCATTGACCGGTCACATGTCGAATCTACTGTTCTAGCTCAATATGTGCGCTCCTCGAAGCCATCCGTCTGTAAATAATCTCATGATAGTTCACGCTCATGACACTCCGAGTTTCCAATAAGGGTTCGCAAAAGAAGTGAATTCTGTTTGACTTGTTCTCTCACACCTGAAGCCCGAACCAGAACCTGTGATAGACAGTTAAACCAACGAAGGAATGTTTTTACTCCCACGAAATGGAACTGAAAAAGCCGTTGCCTGGTGAGAAGCTACTCTGAACCTGGCATTCAGAAATGTTCTTCATCAGCTTGTTGTATATTGAAAGGAGAGGGAGCTAGAAAGTTTTCCAAGTAATAGTGGGAAATTCTGGTACTTGTAACGGAGCAGTAGACGCTTGACACAATTCTTGTTACTTGAAAAGCCGATTCACATGAACGCAAGGTCACTGCTCCTCACGATAGGCACGCTTGCAGGGAGTAACAAAGAGCCTTAAGGCCTGTAAGAAGATCATCTTAGCTTGGTTGATCAAATTTTTCATATGTTATAGTCTGCTCAGATATAAGCAGCTAGAGAAAAGAGCCTTCCCGCAACCACAATTTCCTTCTTTTCCTTTTGCAGCAGCAACAGCAGCTGAAAACTCTTTTTGTCACTCGCAGGCACAAATTCCAAAAGGGAGAAAGCTCATGTTTCCAAGAAGCCCACCTTCACTGTTTCCCAAGCCTGCGTCGATCACTTTCACGTAAGCTGATTTAATTCTCCCGAGGCTTCCTTAGGTCATTTTGTTCAAAAACATTATTGAAGGACTCAAATTTGTTTCCCGAATTCCGAGAGAGTGAGACAGCTCGTCCGTGTTGTAGTAGTATGCGTGTGCGCGCGGGAGAGAGAGAGAGACTAACTACTCTGGGAGAGTGTTCATGGAAGTCAAGTTTAAGGTGTTCGCTTCACGAGGGAGAGAGAAGCGGCAGCGGCAGAGCAGAGAGGGAGAGAACGAAGGAATAGCTAGGCAATTCTCTCTGGGAGAAACCCATTTCTCCTTTCAATAGACAGGAAACGTGCCCACTTCATTTCAAATGTTTGTGAGCTCCAGTGTCTGGCTTCTTTTAAGCGAAAAAGAAAGCAAACACGCTGGTTCTCTTTCTTTCCTGCAAGCTACAAAAATAAAGAGAAGAAATGGAGGGGTTCTAGAGATTGAGAAGGTGGACGGAGCTGTCCCTCATGTTACGTAGCTCACAAACAACGGGATTCTAAAACTTGTGTGTGCATACATATATATGCGTGTATAAACGAGAACGCGCGCGTGGAGGAGAGAGAAAGTGTGTGCGTGGTGAGACTCGAGAGAGAGAGAAAGACAAAGAGAGAGGAGGGGTTTGTGAGAGAAAATATGTGGGCACTCGTCCTCACCTCCGCCCAGACGGCGGACGCCTTTTGCCTCAGACAAACTTCATCTTCTGTCGACAGAGCTGAAGCCCATGGGATGGGCCATGCCCTCCACAGCGGCTTAGCTTGTACAACTCACAAATAAGAAAGATGGGCGAAAGGAAGGAAAAGTATCGGCACCTTTAGCTCGGAATCATGGTGCTGCATTTAAAAGTTTAAGACGGAGAGGGAAGGAACAGCAAGCAAGGAGATTTGGATGTTCACCACACCCTTAACAAGAGATGGTGCCTTTCTTGGACCAAATTTCGGTGGGAGCTAAAATTCATGTCTATTTGGCATCCCTTAATTGAGGTCAAAAAGTCTGTTCTCATGTGGCAGATCTTGCATAAAGGTATCTGGTCCAATGCAAGGGCTCACAAAATATGTGGTGTGCCGCCATGGTGCAAGCGTTGCCATCGGTGCATCGAAGATTTAGCTCACCTGTTCTTCGACTGCCCCAAGTCCCGTGTTATCTGGCATCACGTGACCCGAGTTTTGAGACTCACGAGTCAAATCAACTGGCAACAGGTGATGTTGGGTGAGGCGATCGGCTGCTCATCGAGGTTGTGGAATGCCATCAGAGGTGAGGCTCTCTGGAAGATTTGAGGGAGCGTTGTGCTGTCAATTTTGGCCATACTCCTAAGGAATGGTCGATCGAGAAATCTTTGTTTCTCCTTGGTAAAAGAATCTCCCGAGTCAAGAGATCGCCACCGTTTAGACATCACTGTATTTATCTCCTCGAAAACAACAAGTTGAAACCCAAATGGGTCCCACATGAGGGTGATGATAATTTTATCCGCCTCATTTGTAAGGCCTTGTAGCTTTGCCATACTCCTCCCCTGCTTTGTGGGATTTGAGGGGTCCCATGAGCACTAGTCCCATTCACTAGTAACTTTTTCTCTTTATTATAATTAAAATCCGGGAGATTAGGCTAAGGCCGAACTTCCATTATTTAAAAAAAAAAAACAGCAAGCAAGGAAGGAGATGAAGTTTACTGCGCGTACGTACTGTGTTCGGGCATTCCATCCATTTTATGATACGTGAACGGTGAAACTATCAGACATTACATACAATTGTGGGACCTATACAAACAGAAAATGAATGAGGGTAAGGAAATGACCAAGCCATGATCTATGTCATTGAAATCTCCACTGCCAATTCCATAGATGTGAATCCTTTAACTCTCTTTCATCATCCCTCGTGGTATTTTTGTCTGTTATTTCTCAATCATCACTATCCATCACTACCCATGGAGTTCAGAATTTTGGTTTAAACTTTAGAGAGAGAAACATGAGTGCGTTCTATGTTCGTTCAGCAGTACTGTGCGTTCTACGTTCTCTCAGCAATATTCTTGAAGTCTAGAGAGAGGAGATGCACACATACAGGCTACAGCCCTCATTCCAGCAAGCGGGGGTCTGAAATTCACCTGAGAGGAAAATCAGAATTTAGCTTTTCTGCGCGGAAGAGGTCCAAGCCAATCGATTACATTAGGTGAGGCAGACTCGGGAGGGAGACACCCCAAAAAGTCAAAATCGCATCGAAAATCGTGCACCTGTGGAAGCTTAGAGAGATGTAGTAGTAGTACAGGCTTACCGTCATTACCCAAAGGAAACAGAAAGTCTAATCTTTTTTACCTGCTTGCGCCATCAGAATTCAGCGCTCGCGCAGTTTGATCCCTGTCGTAAAGAATTCCCCATAACTGGAAGATTTTTAACGTATGCGGCAGGCAGTAGGGCATGTAACTTCACTTGCCAAGTTCCTTTCTTTTAATAACAAATATTTCGGAAATGTTCACTTTCTGTACGCAGTCTGTTGAGCTTTGGTCTTTTGAGGCAGAGGTCAAAGGTTCAAGTCTTCCGCTGAACATGTATGCTTTTAACCAATTAAACCTATTGACAGACTGAACATATATGCTTTTAGTCAGTTAAATCTATTGTAATGTTGTAAGTTTGTCTAATTTTTGCTTTGTGAGATACGAAAGGTTTCATGAGTACTATACCCATTCACTTATACAATTACATTTTTAAAATTAAAGCTCGGGAGAGTAAGCTTCCGCTGAACCTTCATTTCTAATTAAAAAAACAAATGTTTCGAAATTTATCCACAACCCTGAGTAATCAACGCGCAACCTGTTATCAAGTTGATTTCTTGCTCGTTTCCGCCATGCTTTCTAGCATTTTCCCGAGTCCTGATATTTTAAACCTGTGTAAAATAACAAATTGCTCGTTTCCGCCATGCTTTCTAGCATTTTCCCGAGTCCTGATATTTTAAACCTGTGTAAAATAACAAAGACTTGTTTTTTTACAGTATCCTACATCCAACAACCAGAGAGTGGATAGATTCAGAGTCCAGACCTTGGATCTGTGCATATATCCCTTTGGCGGATTATCATGCAACAAGTTAGGTTGACTTTTGAGATTCTGGGAGGGGATGCTCGTTGATTGGAACTTGCGCCATCGTCTCTTTCTCTCCAATTTAGGTTCCAGCTCTCTGTTTGGGTCTCCCGGCCAGCTGCTCTCCCCCTTGGTATTAGTGAGCAAGTTGGGCAACTTTATCACTTGCCTTCTTCTTTAGAATGCAAAAAACCATTTTAATAATAATTGCTTGAAACAAGAAGCATAGTGTTTTTTTTTTTTAATAAAAGGAAGTTCGGTCTTAGCCTATTCTCCCGGATTTTAATTAAAATAAAAAAGAACAGTTACAAGTGAATGGGACTAGTGCCCATGGGACCCCCCAAATCTTCACAATGCAGGGGAGCAGCATGTCAAGCTAGAGGGCATTACAAATGAGGTGGATAAATCTATCATCACCCTCATGTGGGACCCATTTGGGTTTCAACTTGTTGTTTTCGAGGAGATAAATACAGTGATGTCTAAACGGTGGAGATCTCTTATCTCGGGAGATTCTTTTGCCTAGAAGAAACAAGGATTTCTCGATCGACCATTCCTTAGGAGTTTGGCCAAAATTGACAACACATCGCTCCCTCCAAATCTTCCAAAGCGTCTCACCCTTGATGGCATTCCACAGTCTCGATGAACAGCCGACCGCCTCACCCAAGAGCACCTGTTGCCAATTGATTTGGTTCGTAAATCTCAATACCCGGGTCACATGACGCCAGATAACACGGGACTTGGGGCAATCGAAGAACAGGTGAGCTAAATCTTCGATTTAGTGTTGTTTCTCCTTTTTCTCTGCATTCAATTCCTTGATTATGTCCAATGTTCATAGAGTAATATCCTGTTGGGTAGATAGCATACAGAGAGGTCTAGTTCTTTCTTATAATATTCAAGAGAGGGTTGCATGATGTGGAACCATTTTCAAGGAGCTTGCTTGCAATGTTGGACTCTCCTTAATTGTCAACTATAAGGAGACAAAGAGAGGGAGCCGATGAAGTCTTCCCTTAGCTGATTGGATGCAGATTGGATGAAATTTACAAGGGGTTTTTAGGTTGTTCCATGCCTTCTAGTAGTAGGTTCAAACTAGTTTTCAACCAGCCAGCCTCATTTCCCAAGGGGACAAGTGGAGGCTATGCATAGGGAGTCATTTCTACCTCGGATAAACTTGAGCGAATAACAAGAGAGGTCCTGTTTGACTTCGGGTAAATATAGGAGAGTAAAATGCTTCCACAACCCTAAATGAGATAGATTTGAACCCCAGCTGAAATCATGAACAATGGAATTCAATATATATATATATCAGCTCATTGGACCTGAATGGAGCTTCACTATACAACCTGTTGCAAAGAAACCATATTAAATGCCCATGGTTCAAATGGTTAGTGATGCGCATATCATGGAGGGGCTGCATTCATGGCAGCTTCAAAAAGCAAGTATGATAGGAGAGGAGATTGTGAAGCGGCCCATACCAATGCCAAGCATGATAGCTGGGATTGTAAAGAGGACAATGTCATGTCCGATGCAACTTTCTACAACAATCCAAATAAGATATGGCTCATGTTGGAAAGAGCTCCCAAGGGTGCTTCAATTTTTTAATTTCCAAGAAGCATTGGATCAATCATAGCTTGTCTGTAGTCAATGATCCTTCTACTCATCCCATCCAAGGGAGAAGAAAAGGACTCGGAAGGGTAAAACAAGACTATTTTAATGGTGAAAATAGAAGCAGGTGAGTAAAGTAAAGTTAAGGTAAAGGTAATACGGAACGACACGAAGGACGTTCAGGTAAGTCTTGAGGTGAAGATTCTAAAGTAGCTTGAAAGTGGCTCTGTGTGTGTGTGCGCGCGCGTGTGTGTGTGGAAGAGAGAGATAGATTGCTTCAAAGAAACTCTAGCATGCATGGCGAAAGGGCACAACAGCCCCATGCCCAATATTTCATCAAGTCACTGTTCAAAAGCAGCCAAACACTAGCATAGCATCATCTTCTTATCACAGAACCATATCATCTCTCTCTCTCTCTCTCTCTCTCTCTCTCTCTCTCTCTCTCTCTCTCTCTCTCTCTCCATCCAGATGTATTGGAAACAGGCAATTTCTGGCTTGTCCCACCTCACTTACGTAATGACTGTCATATAAAGAGAAATCTTAGCCTTCAGCAGTAAGCAGTGGTGAATAGACGATGTTGGTTTCAGTGTCCCAGGTAATGGACTTGATCTCCTTGCATCATCCAGGTTTATGGGTTATGATATGTGGTTGAGGTTATGGCATAAATCCATTGAGGTTATGGCATAAATCCCTGACAGTGATATTCTGTGTGATTGAGGTTATGGTGTAGATCTCCAGATATTATTGAGCTCATAGTATGATTCTCCAGGCGATGATGGATCATGTGACATTCAAATGATTATAGCCTGAATCTTGTGCTGAATGGTGATATTTCCTGTGATCCATGTTATGGTGTGAATCTCATCCATGTATGGGGCCTCCATGTAGCTAAGGATAATCTCATAGCTGCATAAAAGCAATGTTCAGCAGGTGTTGATGATTTAACATAGTGTGCTTGTGGCTCAGTATGGGGACTTTAGTTTGTGGCTAAGCATGTTTCTTAGTATTAAACACATCTCTATAAAAGTTGTTTTTTTTTACCAATGCATGTCTAAATAGCAAACAAGAAGAGCCACAAATTAAATGATTTTTCTCCATATCCCTCTCCATTTTAGAAGTATCAGGGTGCAACTTAACTTTTAGAGGCATATTGCAAAAATTTTGCCACATGTTTCCTTCCAAATTTTCCATAGAACCTCCCTTCTAGCAACAACATTCAATAGGTCTACCAAACAATCTACTGCCTCTCCCAAAAGAGCTTGTTGCCGAAAAAATTGACCAATGCTATTGAGGGAGCCTAAGCATGGTGTTCCTAAATTTTGCACTCTTTAGATACGAGAAAAATAGGTGCCCACGGTCATCCTCATTCTTGAAGCATCTCTTACACCATTCAAAGGAGTTCAAAGTTATGCTTACTCTCTGGACCACAATTATTAAACAAAGCGTACCAATGAATAGTCTTGATACAATTGAGACCCCCCAATGTCACACAGAACAAGGACATACAACAATTCAAAGGCTCAAGTATGAAGGTGCTTTCAAAGTAGGGATTATCCAAAGACCCACCAGCTTCCATTCGGATGGCCCCTCACCTCATATAATATGCCTGAAGACTCCGTTTGTGGCTCAAAGGATCCATGTGACTCCACTCATATCAGGTTTAATTAAAAGCACACCATTCTACCAGTGCCAATCGTCTTACCTACTCTAGAGAAGTCCCTAGTCAGCCTAAGTAAATCAATAAAAAAGTGTAAAAGATCTCCTCCCCTTTAAACACCACACACAATGTTCGTTGTAGAAGACAATAAGCTCAATTGATGGATCTTTCATTAAGGGAACGAAAAGATAAAGACCTTGTAAGTATAGCAGGGTTTCAATGTCATTTTTTTACCAGAACCTTATTCTGTTCAGCATGACATGCCATCTACCATGTCAAGCTCGAGGGGTTGCGCTTGCCTTTTAGCATGACTGAAAGCTTCAAAGCTTTACAAAAGGGCAAACAGAGGAGGAATTCTACTTCAATACCTGAAAGTGAGGATTAAACATAAGCATGGACTGTGAGGAGAGCCTTCATAGTCAAGGCGCATCTTACCTTGATGTTAATTAAACCTTTGAAATATGGTGTATACGTTTGATTCCTGAGACAATGGGTTTCTTTTGCATGTACTAAGATAATATTGAAGAAGATCATGACACGTCTCGTTATGAGTGGTAGGAAGTACTGTTTTTTTAACCAAGGATGATGAAAACACTCCCTTGAAAAGTGTACAGGGTAGTAGAAAAAGTATGAGTTCGTCTGCACTAATGACATGTTGTAAGTTTAAAGAATTTCATCTCTGTCGGACATTTTCAGGTGTTACTTTTTCCAGGAGATGTGCCTGGTGCGATGGGTGTAAACATTGGAATTTTCAAGTACGGATTCTCATCTAGCTTGTTGGAGCCTATCACCGATGCTCTCCATCAAGGCTTCTGTTAGCATGGCGCACAAGAGTGTATCTGGAATTACATCTGCAAGTTCCGTTGGACAGCATTGCAACCTCCAATGATGGTATGGAGGTTTCATTCGTCCAGCATAAATGATCCATTACGTTCTGGATATTGGCTTCTGTATGTCAGTATGCATGGTATATGCGTTTCTGTTTCATAAGAAGCGAGCTCATATTAATGGCAATATGAGTAGTGGTAGGGGTACACGTCAGTTTCTCCTATCCATAATCCCCCTCTTTCTCCCTATGTCTTTCTCTCTCTAGGTAATAGTCGCTGGAACTTTCTTTCACTGGCGATGGAGAGCACGAGCTGTCTGTCTCGAGGAAGTTCAATCTCAGAATTTCTTTTTGTACTAATGCTGATGTATTGCTGTAATTGTTGTATTGCATGTGGTTGTTAGAATATGTAGGAATTCATATGGTCAGGATTGAGTAAAGCTTGCAAACATATATCACACAGAGTAAGAATATGTACATAGAATATGTACATAGAATATGTAGGAATTCATATGGTCAGGATTGAGTAGAGCTTGCAAACATATATCACTTACTCTTAAAAAAGAAAATGCAGAAACAATATTTCTTATATACAAAGCATATAAGGACTGCATTAAGTAGGTTCTTTGGATTACTGGCCATCATTCTTGCAGGTAATTACTCAAATGTTTTTGGGTTGTGAGGCTATCTCATTTGAAATAAGTGCCAATGCCTAATTCCCAAATCAAAATGCTATGATTGAGGTCTGAGAGAAGCATCAAGCCCCTTCTACTTATGCTTGTAACATTACAGAGATAATGGCCACTGTTTACACAGAGATTGCATTACCTTTGTCTGGTAAGGCGAGAGTGTTCTCACTCTTTTCACAACTTTTTTATAGTATATTGTCAGGTGCAGACACATATATAGTGAAACATGTACCTTTATTGCATGTGTGTAGAGAAATGGAGAAATAGATCTGATAAAGTAATATTTTGAAGATTCGGACTTGAATGCAATATACAGCGATCCAAGGATAGAAAGAGAGAGAGAGAGAGAGAGAGAGAGAGAGAGAGAGAGAGAGAGAGAGAGAGAGAGAGGACATAACGGTAGAGATGCTCGATCCAAACAGTCCTTGAAATCTCTCAAGTAATTGCTGTATGTCGATGTTCATTTAATGCTTTGAATTTTCACCTAGGAATGACGAAACATGTAAGTTTCACGTTGGCATTCATCTCTTGGGGACCAGCGATTCTTTTCTGTGTGGTTCATGCTTCATTGAAGAGTTTCACAGTTGACATACTACTCCATCTTCATCTTCTGCGGATCCTTTTAACTTTATGCATGACTGCTCATGCTAGTGTTGTGAATCGTGATCGTGTTCCATACACATTAAATATGCTGAGATCTTCCTGCCTAAAAGTTTCTGTGTGTGGTCATTTCTCTGGAAGTTGCGCAAGATGGTTCGAGCATTCTCTGTTTTATGGACAGCCTCAGTAAAATAGAAGAACTGAGTGTTTACTTGGTCCTCGGGAATCCTATGTCTGCTGCTCAGAAGATCCCAGAAACTCGCCATAGCAACGATGGCCGCTTTCTTTCTTTCTTTTCTTTTTTTCTTTTGGCGGTGGAGAAAGCAGATATATGTAAACTTTAAAGAGGGATAGGAAATACTTACAATGGATGGGAGCGGACCTTCAAAAAATAGGAAAGACTTTAAAGATAGGAATACTTACAATGGGTGGGAGGGGACCTTCAAAAAGTCACCCTCTCTCTTAGCCAATTCTATATTATTTTTTGTCAAAGAGGAAGTTCAGTCCAAGCCTAATCTCCCTTTGCTTGATTTAATTGAAAGGGCAAACTATACAAGTGAAGGAGCATAGTACCCATGGGACTCCCTTGTATCCCAGAAAGCAGGGGCTACATTTTTTTAGATTGCCTGAAGGCAATACAAGGAAAAAAGTACTTGAAGGCAATATATGAAACATTCGATTACAACTGGCCTAGGGCCCATAGATGTCCACTGCCGTAGGGAGAGGTTGACCCCTTGTCCCCACCTCAAGAGGTGAAAAGCCCAAACAACTAGCCTAATGCATGTGGATACCATCTCTATATCTATTACAGGAAGTACCTACTTATAAATGCAAAATCGTTCCAATAAGTTAGTATTAGAGCATTGGCAAACCTTGTCTAGTATTTCCATGTTTTTCACATTTGAACTCGTTTGATGTTATTGTTGCCACTCCAAGAGAAATAAGAACTTTAGCTTTTGCCAATGTAAGCTGAGAGTAAATAGGACTGCAAATATAGTTTAAGAAAGCATAATATTGAAAAAAATTATGCAATGATTTTACAAGAATATGCTACCAAGATGGAAAATGAAGCAATGTTCTTGCCTCTTTTTGTGTTTTGTTAGGATAGAAAAACTTTATCTCTTCTAACTAACCTTGAAAACCTTTGGACGCCCAAAGCTTGAAGATTCGAGCATCTAATATTTCCTTAGAGATAAGTTTTCTACCAAAATGACAAACAGTCCTTGAAAAACAAGGAGGTTTTTTTAATGTTTGACTCTACATAGATTAACTTCATAAAAAAGTTTAAATGGTAATAGGACACTTCGAAAGAGAGAAAATTTATTGTCATCAACAAAGTATAGTATGAGAAGTTGTGGTTAATAACCCTTAATTGTTGCATCGGATATATCTTTGAAGCATCATTGATTAAATAATTGCCACAAGTCCATGAAAATGCAACATGAAGAAGTCTTAAAAATATTCGAGTCTTCTTTATTGGATCATTTCCAACACCCATAATCACTCCATTATTAAAAAAAAAAGGGAATGGCAATCAACTATGGCATATACATTGTCAAAAACAAACTTAAAAAAGATAGACCTCTCTTATCTTGAGTATGGTCAATAGATCCCATAAGAATACATATGCATTGTCAAAAACAAACTTAAAGAAGATATATCTCTCCTTATCTTGAGTATGGTCAATAGATCCCATAAGGATACAGTACCGTTTCACCCTTTAATGAATCCATTTTGTTCAAGTTAGACTATCCAAGATAAATGGAATTGGTCAATGTGAAAAACCAAATTATTATTATATACCCTTGTATATGTATGTTGTAATAAAACATATGGTGGCCTTTGTCAACCATACATTATAGGCAGAGTCTTTGTGACACGTGCATATAGATTATGATTTGTGCTCTCTAGTTCTTTTGTCTCTCTAGATTTTATGTAGGTTTATATGTAAAGATAGAGAGGGTGTCTCCATGGTCATTCAAAAAGATAGTTCATATTACAAGGATCTATGAAAATCCCCTTCACTAGTATCATAGTGTTTCATGCATGGACATGCAATTAACTAACTATTAGGACCACCACATGCCAGAGAGATGAGTCTCTTCGTAAGCTTATGCCTTTATATATCGCCACTCGAACCAATAAGGACCACAAATGTAGCTAGAGTCCATAAGTGCATGTGCAATCTCCACCACTCCTTTCATGTCTTCCTTTAGAGTCCACTAGTGGTTGGTGTTATCTCCATCTCTGCTTTAGAACCTTTTACTAGAGTCCTTTAGTGGTAGATATACTCGCCACTCGAGTTTAGTCTCTCTAAACTCAAGTTAACTCATGATAGCTTGAGTTAAAAGGCCCTAAAGTTCTTTGGGCAAAACTCTCTCCCCATGCTCCCCATGGGGTTGAACCTAAGAACTCCTCCTTCCGAACCTTGAAACTAACCACTAGGCTAAGAGGATCACTTATTTTAGAGAGCACATGAACCTATGCTAATTCTAGCCTTGAGAACTTTGGCCATTCACACAAGCAACCAAACGATGTCCGATTTTAGATCCGTCTGAACTCATCGGAGATTCATATTATAAACTTACTTTATTACATTCTTCCCCCATTGGCAAAGATATTCATCCTTGAAAATAAGGCTATATATAGTAACTAGTGGCATACCCCAGAGCCTGATGTTCTAACCTAGAAGAACATGTTTCATATATTTGGTGGGATCCCCAATGAACTTTGACAACTCTTGTTTCACTTGAATCTGATTTGGAATCCAAACTAGAAGTCTGGTTGACTCAAACATCTAACTTAGGTGTTTGTATGATGGTCCCTTGCCAACCAACATTTACTTGATTTATTACCCAAGTAGAGGACTATTTTGTCGTTTTAGGCTTGAAAAATCCTATGTAGAATGTAGGAGAAAGTTTGCCATTAATTTTGGTCAACACTACGTTAACTTGACCAAGTCAAATCCAAAATGAAAGTTGTCCAACTTAGGATACTTTTCTCAAATACTTTAGCTTTAAGTTATTGAGAATTGTGAATCTTATGAGAAATTCCTAACTTTTCTTTTCAAGAGTGTACTAAACTCTATGAAACTAATTAGAGTTATGCTATGTAACTTGAAGCAAGATCAAATGAATAAGTCAACTTAGACTTAACATCGTTTGAAGATTGAATGGGTTCTTGTGCTGACTATCTATTTGGGATGTTTGTTTTGTTACCTTGTTCCAACCAGCGAACCCTAGTCTTTCTTGAAAGGAATCAAATACTATATCTGAATCAAAACCAAAAGATTGAAAGTCAAAAATTAAAAAGTAAATTTTTTTACAACCAATTCAAACTTTGAAGATACTTGTTCTTTATCCTTTAGTCTAGTGGTTCAAGTCCATTAACTTAATGCATTTTTCCAAGAAAGATATCACGTGATTGATGTTTTTTATGAATCCTAAGTTCTTTTTCTTTCTAGCCATCAAATAAAAATTCTCAAAAGTAGTTAGCATTCCATTGTCCCCATACCGGTGGATACTTTCTCCCATCCACAGAAATACATCCTGTGCTTGGCCTTCTTTCTGTGTCTTTTAAATGCTTTCATGATCATTTATAATGATACTTTGCCCCATGCCAATAGGCCAAACAACTAGGGTATGTATAGACCCTTTTTCCTCTTTATGCCTTGATTTTGGAAAAACATATTTCCAAAATTCAATCCTTTTTAGGATTTTATGCTTTAAGAGGTAATTCTCATGAGGTTTTCATGAGCTTTATTGCCAATGCTACTTCTTGGACAAGTTTTTCCAAGCCTGATCAATTCTTGTTGACCATGTGACAATAATAAAGAATTAGTCTCTATCTCTAAGATCCCTTGAAATATCTAAAGCTATTTGGCTTACCCAAAAGTTTTTTATGCATGCATGCATCCAAGCATCCATGCACAAAGAATCTAATTGCTACCTTTCAAAAAGTTATAAACATGTGCACAAACTTGAGTGCACATCTTTTTCAAGCGAGGAGAAAGTTTACGTGCAAAAAATAGTCTTTTAAAAGGAGAAATGCATCAACATTTTTTCATTCCCACGCAGTGATACATGGGTGCATGC
Source organism: Ceratopteris richardii (assembly GCA_020310875.1). NCBI lineage: Eukaryota > Viridiplantae > Streptophyta > Polypodiopsida > Polypodiales > Pteridaceae > Ceratopteris > Ceratopteris richardii. Next base: position 33,644,181 of record CM035427.1, read on the forward strand.
TTATGCTTAATAAAAATTTCAATATGTTTATGCTCTCCCATTTCAATATGTTTATTCTCTTCTTTTTTAGCTTTTATTAATTTGCATCCATATTATAAAAAATGAAGATTGCTACCATACTTCAATGATTATAAGATGCATCCTACATGAAAGCATGGAGAAAAACAAATTTTGAAATGAAAATATAACTTGCGAAATACTTATCTCCCAATTAAGCTACATCCTTCCATTACCCAATGTTGAAGGAGATGGTGGATAATCACAAGAGATGAGTTGGTGTAGCTAAAACCTACTTCACACCTACTATAAGTGATGGCCGGAGAGTGTTGTGGGCCTCTTTAGCTAGCTAATAAGCATAAATGATCACATATGTTTCTTGGAAGATGATGCACTAATGATAGGATCAAAACAAATAGGCAGACATATGATCCAAGGTCTAGAACTTGCTATTTTGGTTGAGACACCTACTCAGAGTTTTGCACCATTCTCTGAGTACAACAGCAATTGATAAAATTCCTTTTGGGGAACTTCAATTAACTTAATAAGCTACCAATCATGAGTTAAATCATCTAAAATGATAAACTACATGCATAGAAATATGTTTAGCAAATCAAGCATGCATCCCGACTTTTACGGGCCTTGACAATCACAGACTAGTGAGCAATGATTGATTAATATCTGAAGCATTATTAATGAAACATTTTAGGATTAAAGTAGACAATATGCTTGAGTTATAATGTTTTAAATCAAGACAAATGATCCACTATACAGTGAGAATTAGCTCAGACAAATTCACTGTTCTGATGAAGTGTGACAGAGATATGAGAGTAGGAAGTAATGAACATGTATGTATTATATCATGTAGAAGTACAATGTCATTGGCCATAAGTCATTGCACAATGAGTGAGAAATGAGTGAGCTATGAGGTGAGCTCCTCTTCTCATTGAAAGTACATGAATATGACCTCTGAACCTTGAGATACAGGCGGGCATTTCATATCCTCTTTTATAGCTTTTGTTGGAGCCAAGGATTTGAATTCAAATTCAAATCTCTACCAATAAAGTATATCCTAAAGTATAACATTGATTCGATGTTTTACATATGTAATTTAGAAGCAAAGCTACAAAAGATTGTACATATGAATCCTTCAATGTATAATGTCAATACATCAAACTTATGTGAGGTGATCAAGTGTGTAGGCTTGGGCTTAATTGCAACAACAACTCACCCTCAAGCCTAACATTCTTGACCTTCATTGATCCTTGATCTCTTGCAGCCCAATCATCAGTTTGAACCTGTTCATCTTTGTTCCATCCAATGCTTTGGTGAGTATATCTGCACATTGCAAATGAGTTGATACATAGGATAATTGAATATCCTTGCTAAAAAATTTCTCCCTGACATAATGATAGTGCACTTCAATGTGCTTAGTCATAGCATGGTACACAGGATTAGCAGCCAAATGAAGTGAACTAGTGTTATCTCCAAAGATAATTGGAGTGTAGGAATGTATCTCCAAATCTGCATACAATTGATTAAGCCACATAGCTTCCTGAGTTGCATTTGCCAAACCTTTGTATTCTACTTCTATGGAAGATAAGGCCACAATTGGTTTCTTCTTGGATGATCAAGATATGAGTTTTGAACCCGCAAAAGATAGGTACCCTAAAGTGCTCCTCCTATCATCCTTGGAGCAAGCCCAATCTGCATCAGAATACATCTTTATATCTATGTTAGAAGTAAAGGGATAGAACAATCCCTCATTCATTGTACCCTTTAGATACTTAAGTACCTTTTTTGCAACTTCCATATGAGGCTTCCTTGGTACATGCATGAACTGACTTTATGTACTTACTGCATATGCAATATCTACTCTTGTCAAAGTAGCATAATTAAGGCTACCCACAAGTTGTTGATAACCTATAACATCTTCAAGTAGTTCACCTTCATGTGCACATAGCTTATGATTGATCTCCATAGGAATACCTGCAACCTTAGTGTTCTCCATCTTAAACTTTACCAACATGTCATGTATGTACTTTCTTTGTGTGATGAATATACCTGAATCTGTATACACAAGTTCTAATCCAAGGAAGTAGGTTAACAACCCTAGATCACCGATTTTGAATTCCTTCATCAATTGAGCCTTGACCTGCTTGATACCATCAGAATCATTACCTGTAATAGTGATATCATCTACATAGACACATAAGTAGATGACCTCTGATTTAATCTTCTTAACAAATAAAGAAGAGTCTGCCTTGCTTGCCACAAAGCCTTGATCTTGCAAATAGGTAACAAGCCTATGGTTCCAAGCTCTAGGAGCTTGTTTGAGACCATAGAGTGCTTTTCTAAGCTTGCATAGTGGTTGTGTCATATACACTTCTTCTGATATCCAACCATTTAAAAATGCATTCTTGATATCTAACTGATATAAACTCCAATTTTTGATGCAGCAAGACTTACCAATACCCTGATTGGCATCTTTGCCATAGGTGAAAATTTTTCTTTTTAGTCTACTCAATTTGTTTGGGCAAATCCCTTTGCCACTAACCTTAATTGTACTTGTTTATAGAACCATCAGAGTTCTTTTTAATTTTGTATATCCACCTTGAAACAATTAACTTCATATCTGGCTTCTTGGGAACTAGATCCCAAGTGTGGTTTTCCTGCAATGCTTCCACTTCCTCCTGCATGGCTTCTCTCCACTCTTTCTTCTTCTTAGCCTCTTCAAATGCAAAAGGCTCCTCTACCATGGAATCTTTAGTGATATACACAGAGTGCTTTGTGAATAGGGATGTATCATATCCATACCTTATGGCTTCTTACTTTCTCTTTGTGAAGAGAATGAGGATTACGACCACCATGTGCTAGAGAAATGACCCTCATCCCAACCATCTGCCTTTATATAAAGCTCTCTCCAAGCGATTGCCTTCTTGGGTAGGTGGATACTAACCATCCATGTGTCGGCCATGTAACTATGAAGAGATGGATAGGTATGTGCTTGAAGATGAAGAGGTGTTGCAAAATCCTTGATCTACACCAGCCAAATGAACTACAAGAGTATATGGTGGGCCCTTTTAGCTTGCCAATGGCTGTATTAGACACCCTATGTACCTTGGAAGATCGCTCTCAAAAAGATAGATCAAAACAGATAAGTTGGAGTTAGCTTAGAGGTGAAGAACTTGCTATTCTTGGTACATACACCTGTCGAGTGTTTTGCATAATTCTCTGAGCACAATAGCAATTAACTTAATTCCTCTTGGGGAAGTCTAGAAAACTTAAAGAGCTAACTTTCAAGAGTAATCTCATAAAAAATAATGAACCACACACTGAGAATGAGTTTTAACAAGTGATGACATCATCCCGATTTTCACGGGCTGCTACAGTTTGAGACCAGTGAGCATAACAATGAACATAACTCAAAATGTAGGAATTCAATGATTATGAAACTTTGTATGGTCATACTAGACAGTAAGCTGAATCCAACAAGCTTTAAATCATTGAATTTGGATAAGTAACCACTGAGAAATGGCTCTGACAAGATGAGTAAAAAGTCGGGTACCTGACAGAGAAGTGAAGATGAACAGACCCTCTTGACTTCAAATGAACATAACTGAATATTGCAACATCCAAATGACATGAAAATTTGTGATCATATATTAGACTTATAGAGCTAACTTTACCAAGTTAAATCACTGAAAATGATGCACCAAGCTCAAAGAAAACATCTCTGCAATCTGACTGAGAAAACTGAGAGTAATGGAAGTGAGTAGTACACTTCACAAGAACATGGAAATATGAACCCAAATGATCATGAAAATGAAAGTATATTGCTTGTAGAATACAATGGACTTACTGATACATATGTGTGCCTTGTAATCACACCTTGATATGGCATAAAGCTCAACTCTTGGAGGACTTCATATAGGTCTCTCTAACCACGACTAAAACTGCCATCTATTTATAGTTGAGTTTGGGAGGCTAACTTCCCTCAATCACTCTCCAATCAATTAGTGATTGATTTGATTCTCTACCTACCACAAATCACGAATTTGTGGCTCCTCTTTCCCTTTTTGATCATGTGGACTCAACCACTTAAGATTCTCTCACTTTTACATTAAGTAAACTCTTCAAAAGTTACAAGAGGTAGTTCACAAGTGAACTTTACATAGTCTTCATTTTAAAGCTTCTTCTATGACTTTGTGGGACTCAAGCCAATACTTAGGCTTGTCATACACTTGCTCCAACAGCTCCCCCTCAAGCCAAGTATGCTTGAGGTCTTCAATCTTCCAAGATTACCTGCAAACCAATCATAGCCTTGAATTTGCAAAGTTTTGTACCATCCAATGCTTTGGTTAGAATATCTGCACATTGTTGATGAGTGGACACATATGATATTTGAATCTCTTTGCTTAGAACCTTCTCTCGTACATAGTGATAATGAACTTCAATATGTTTAGTCCTTGCATGAAAAATAGGATTAGCAACCAAATGAATAGAACTCATATTGTCACAAAAAATAGTTGGAGTTCCAAACTCTAATCCAAGATCTTTGAATAATGTCTTCATCCACATAGCTTCCTGAGTAGCTATGGCAAGACCTCTATATTCAGCTTCAGTAGAAGAGAGAGCAACTGTGGGTTGCTTCTTGGATGACCATGAAATAAGCTTTGAACCTGCAAAGGTAAGATAACCTGAAGTGCTCCTTCTATCTTCCTTGGAGTCAGCCCAATCTGCATCAGAAAATAGCTTCAAACCTAAATCAGATACATAAGGATAATAAAGTCCTTCATTTATGGTTCCTTTGAGATACTTGAGAATCCTTTTGGCAGCATCCATATGTGGTTTCCTTGGTGTGTGCATAAATTGGCTTAGCACACTCACACTGTAACATATATCTACTCTTGTCAATGTGGCATAGTTGAGACTACCCACTAGACTTTGATATGATGTGATGTCCTCTATGAGTTCACCTTCATGTGAGCTCAATTTGTGATTGACCTCCATTGGAGTACCTGCAATCTTACAATCTTGCATCTTGAATTTTGCCAACATGTCCTTAATGTACTTTCTTTGAGTGAGAAACAAACCATGATCTTTGTAGACAACTTCCAAACCTAGGAAGTAGGTAAGTGAACCCAAATCACTTATCTTGAACTCTTCTCTCATCTGATCTTTGATCTTCTTCATACCATCTGCATCATTTCCTGTCAATATAATATCATCTACATATACACATAGGTAGATGACCTCAGAATTACTCTTTTTAATAAAGAGTGAAGGATCTACCTTGCTTGGTTGAAAGCCTTTGTCGTGCAAGAATGAAACAAGCCTGAAATTCCAAGCTCTTGGAGCTTGCTTGAGACCATACAATGCTTTGTTAACTTTACACACATAATCAGGATAAACTTGATTCTCAAAACCAGGTGGTTGTGCCATATATACCTCTTCTGTTATCCAACCATTAAAAAATGCATTCTTTACATCTAGTTGAAGTATCTTCCAATTCTTGGAAGAGGCAATACTAAGCAAAACCCTAATAGTAGGAATCTTTGCCACAGGAGAGAAAGTCTCCTCATAATCAATTCCCTGAGTTTGTGCAAAGCCTTTTGCTACAAGCCTTGCCTTATACCTGTTAATGGAACCATTAGAATTCTTCTTGAGTTTATAGACCCATCTTGAGCCTATTACCTTCATGGATGAAGTCTTGGGCACCAAATCCCAAGTGTTGTTTTCCTCAAGTGCTTCAATCTCTTCCTTCATTGCATGCTTCCATTCTGTTTTTGCTTTGGCCTCTTCAAATGATGATGGCTCCTCTTGGTTTATGTCATGTGCTATGTAGATAGAATGTTTCTTTTCCCTCATAGATCTTCTTAGGCCATGATGTGATGATTCTGCCTCATGTCCAAGTTCTTGCAATTTGGCTTTACCTTTAGACTTCCATGCTTTGATCTTTTCCATCTGAGATTCTTCATCATCCTCTGAGGTGTCTTGTTCTTCAATCTTTGGTTGTTCTCTACCAAGCTTTGGAAAATCTTCTTCAAGATTGTATGGTAAATTGACCTTCCTGCATGAATCTTCATACCATGAATTGTTCTCATCAAAAACTACATCTCTGCTTACCAAGAATCCTTTGTTGGTAGGGTTGTATAACCTATAGCCCTTTTGATTGTTGTCATATCCAATAAATACACACCTTTCTGCCTTTGGATCCATCTTGCCTCTAACCTGTGAAGGAACATGAGCAAAAGCAATACATCCAAAAATTTTACAATGATCTAAGCTTGGTCTTCTTCCATTCCAAGCCTCATATGGAGTCATCCCATCAAGGGATTTTGAAGGTAACCTGTTAATCAAGTAAGTGGTTGTAGATACAGCCTCAACCCATAAGTAATTAGGTAAATGCTTTTCATTTAACATAGACCTTGCAGCTTCAACAATTGTCCTATTCCTCCTTTCTGCCACTCCATTTTGCTCAGGAGTGTACCTTGTAGTTACCTCTCTTTTGATTCCTCTTTCTTGAAGAAAAGAATCAAAATCATGGGAGAAGTATTCTCCCCCTCCATCTGACCTTAGCCTTTTTAGTGATTTACCTGTTTGATTCTCCACAAGAGCCAAATATCTTTTGAAACATGAAAAAACTTCATCTTTGTGTTTCATAAAGAATAGGATAGTCCATCTACTTCAATCATCAATAAAGGAGACATAATACCTTGATCCAGATATTGAAGCTTCCTTGCTAGGTCCCCATACATCTGTATGAACCAACTCCAAGAGATCTCCATGCATATAACCTTTCTTCATGAATGGTAACCTATGATACTTTCCAAATTGACATGCACTACACTTATAAATCATATGTTGTTTTGACAAATTAGGGAGTCCAAGTACACTTTGGTCCCTGCAGATTTGCTTTGATGACCTTTCACCAATATGTGCTAACCTTTTGTGCCATACTTCCAATTCTGTGAGTGTCTGACTACCATAATTAAAGAGAGCAATGTTTCTAGTGTCCTGTAATTCAAATGTGAACAATCTACCTGTCTTTTCACCTTTTGCAATTTTTCTGAATCCTTGACTTGGATCTTCAACAAATGCTCCTGCTTTTGTGAACCTGACTTGCAACCCTTTCTCTACTATCTGCCCAACACTTATCAAATTCTTTGTAATGGTAGGGACATAGAGTACCTTACTGAGTAGGTTGATGTTTCCATCAGGTGCTTTGACATTGCCTATTTTCTCCACAGGATGTTTTGTATCATCTCCTGTTTGTACCTCATGCTTATTCCTTGGATCTTCTAAATATGATAGGAGTGCCACATTTCCTACCACATGATTTGAACAACCTGAATCTATGTAGAAAACATGCTCATCAGATTTACCTTGTGGCATAGCCATGTTCATGATCAATAATGAATCCTCTTTGTTTGAGTCTTCTGTGTAGTTATTGTAGTCTCTCCTTCCTTTGTAGCCTCCTTGATAGTTTGAATGATTGTAGTTGTTGTAGCTGCCATGATAATTGTTGAACCTTCCTCTTGAGTAGCCATAACTTCCTCTATTGTATCCTCTTCCTCTTTGATTCCTGGAATTCCTAAAGCAATTTTCAGTTGTATGATTAGTTAATCCACAAATAGAACATGAATTGGAGTCTTGGGATCTCCCCCTGCCTTGTCTACCTCCTCTTCCTCTACCTCTGCCATGTCTTCCTCTACCTGCATAGTTAGCTTGATATGTACCTGCTTCATCATCCACTTTCTTTGCCTTTCCTTTGTTATCTTTGGACTTGCTTTTATCAGTGTATAAAGCTGAAGATTGATTACCTTTAGAGCTTTCTCCATTTTTGATAAGCTTTGCCTCTTGAGTAAGTAGTTGTCCAATGAGTGTATCAAAATCAGGTACATGCATGTCCATGTACAAATCCATAGCTCTGGTGAATGCTTCCCACTTGTCATCTGCCTTCAAGCCATTGATGACCTGCCTTACAATTTTCTCTTCATCTATTACCTCTCCAATGCTTCCCAACTGATCTGCTATGTCCTTGAGCTTTGTGACAAAATCAGTCACATTTTGTTTGGGAGCCTTCTTGAGAGTTGTGAAATCAAGCCATAGTTCATGCTTCCTAGCTTTAGTACTTGAAGAAAAGAAAGCTTCAAGTGCATCCCACACTTCCTGAGATGTCTTACAACTTATAATATGAGGCAACAAAAAATCTGAGATAGAGTTGAGGAGATAAGACCTTGCAAGTGCATCCTTGGAGCACCATGTGCTCAATCTTTCTTGCTCTTCTTGTGTTGGTTGACTTTTGTTCTTGAAACTTGGCATAACTTTATCTCCAGCCACATAACCATATAAATTTCTACCTTGGAGATAAGCTTCCATTCTTAATGACCAAGCTGAGTAGCTACCTCTGTCCAATTTGTTAATTGATGAAGGAAATCCATTTGCCATGTTGTCCAACCTTGCTCTTATACCACTGTGAAGAGATGGATAGGTATGTGCTTGAAGATGAAGAGGTGTTGCAAAATCCTTGATCTACACCAGCCAAATGAACTCCAAGAGTATATGGTGGGCCCTTTTAGCTTGCCAATGGATGTATTAGACACCCTATGTACCTTGGAAGATCACTCTCAAAAAGATAGATCAAAACAGATAAGTTGGAGTTAGCTCAGAGGTGAAGAATTTGCTATTCTTGGTACATACACCTGTCCAGTGTTTTGCATAATTCTTAATTCCTCTTGGGGAAGTCTAGAAAACTTAAAGAGCTAACTTTCAAGAGTAATCGCATAAAAAATAATGAACCACACACTGAGAATGAGTTTTAACAAGTGATGACATCATCCCGATTTTCACGGGCTGCTACAGTTTGAGACCAGTGAGCAGAACAATGAACATAACTCAAAATTTAGGAATTTAATGATTATGAAAATTTGTATGGTCATACTAGACAGTAAGCTGAATCCAACAAGCTTTAAATAATTGAATTTGGATAAGTAACCACTGAGAAATGGCTCTAACAAGATGAGTAAAAAGTCGGGTACCTGACAGAGAAGTGAAGATGAACATACCCTGTTGACTTCAAATGAACATAGCTGAAGATTGCAACATTCACATGACATGAAACTTTGTGAGCATATAGTAGACTTATAGAGCTAACTTTACCAAGTTAAATCACTGAAAATGATGCACCAAGCTCAGAGAAAACATCTCTGCAATATGACTGAGAAAACTGAGAGTAATGGAAGTGAGTAGTACACTTCACAAGAACATGGAAATATGAACCCAAATGATCATGAAAATGAAAGTATATTGCTTGTACAATACAATGGACTTACTGATACATATGTGTGCCTTGTAATCACACCTTGATATGGCATAAAGCTCAACTCTTGGAGGTCTTCACATAGGTCTCTCTAACCACGACTAAAACTGCCATCTATTTATAGTTGAGTTTGGGAGGCTAACTTCCCTCAATCACTCTCCAATCAATTAGTGATTGATTTGATTCTCTACCTACCACAAATCACGAATTCGTGGCTCCTCTTTCCCTTTTTGATCATGTGGACTCAACCGCTTAAGATTCTCTCACTTTTACATTAATTAAACTCTTCAAAAGTTATAAGAGGTAGTCCACAAGTGAACTTTACATAGTCTTCATTTTAAAGCTTCTTCTATGACTTTGTGGGACTCAAGCCAATACTTAGGTTTGTCATACACTTGCTCCAACAATTACATGTGTGCCAAGTGTCCCAGTTAACTTGAGTTAACTCAAGTGGATGCTTCTAGAAGGCTCTAGATCTCTTTGGGCAAAATACTCTCCCCATGCTCCCCATGGGGATTGAACACAAGACCTTTTCCTTCACACCCCATCAACTTAACCACTAAGTTAAGTGGATCACTTGTATAAAAGTCTAGTAAGTCTAGACTCGGGAACTTTGGTCATACACACGAGTGACCAAACAGTGTCCGATTTAAGATCCATCTGAACTGGTCGAATCCTTAGATCATAAACTTACTTTATTACAGAATCCTTTTGTAAACATATCTGCAAATTGATCTTTGGTACTCACATGCTCCACCTTGAACTCCTTTGCAATCACCTTATCTATGATAAAGTGGTAGTGTACTTCAATGTTCTTGGACCTAGCATGGAAAATTGGATTTGAAATTAGGTGTACACTGCTCATATTGTCGCACATGATTGGAATCTATTTCACTTGCAGGTCTTTAAAGAGATTCTTTAGCCACATAAGATCACATGTGGGGAGGGCTAATGATCCATATTCAGCTTTGATGGAAGATAGGGCTACTGTTGGCTGCTTCTTCAAGCTCCACACGATAGTCTTGCTTCCAATCATGACTACATAACCACTTGTACTTCTCCTGCCATCCTTTGAGCTTGTCCAGTCTTCATCATAATAGGGTTTCACCTACAAATCTTCATCATAAGCATATAATAAACCTTCATTTATAATTCCCTTGAGATATCTAAGAACTCTCTTGGCCACCATTAAATTTTGCACTTTGGGAGTTTGCATAAACAGTGAGAGCACTCCTACTACATGTTTGATGTATGGTGTAGTAAGGGTTGCATGGATCTTCCTACAGTGGATTTGTACAAAGTAACATCTTCAATGTCTTCTGCCTCATTTGCGCTCAAATTTACATTTAGCTCCAATGGTTTTGCAATTGGCTTGCAATTACACATGCCATACTTTGTTAGTACGTCAAGAATGTACTTTCTTTGCATGAGATATATACCTTCCTCCTTGTAGATTACTTCTATGCCTAAGAAGTACTTCAAGTCTCCAAGATTTGAGATCTTGAATTCTTTTCCAAACTTGTTCTTGATCTCTCTAATGATTGCTTCATTATTCCCTGTATGAATAAGATCATCGACATATATGCAAATGTAGACAACCTGATCACCTTCCTTCTTCATATACAATGATGAGTCGACATCACTTTTCTTGTAGCCACATTTGGCTAAATATTGAAATAACCTTTGATTCCATGCTTGTGGTAGTTGTTTCAGACCATAAAGAGCTTTCTTTAACCTACACACATGATGTTGATACCTCTGATCTTTGAAACCTTTGGGTTGCTCCATGAAAACAGTCTCCTCTAGGTCACCATTTAAGAAAGCATTCTTCACATCTAGTTGGTGGATCCTCTCGTTAAGGTTGCAATTGCAATGAGAGTTCTTACCGTATTCATCCTTGCTATAGGGCTGAAAATCTCATCAAAGTCAATGCCATAGGTTTGTGCAAAACCCTTGGCCATGATCCTTGCTTTATACCTAGATATGTTGCCATCTAAATTTCTCTTTACCTTGTATACCCATTTGTTGCTGATAACCTACATGTCCTTGGTTTTAGGCACCAATGACTAAGTGTGGTTCTCCTCGGGTGCTTGCACCTCTTTGTTCATGGCTTGGTTCCTTTTTACATACTTGCTTGCATCCTCAAAGCAATTAGGCTCTTCACATGCAACTATTTGACTCATATATGCATAGTGTTTAGCAATGAAAGAGTCATAAGTTAATCGTTGAACTATATATCTTTCGCTTGTTAAGCTTTGTTAACATGTTACAGAAACAGTAACGCTGACCAGCCGAAATCGTTACCAAACAAATGTTAAACGTGAAACAGTGTTTATCGTAAAATGGGTTAAACTTTCAGTATCATTACCAAAAAACGTTACTAGACCAGCGTGGGTTCTTGGGAGTGGTAGGGGTCTATTAGACAGAGGCCCTGTACTAATTTCCCAAACCTTCTTTACAATCAACAACAACACTACTGCGTGTCTTAACTCAAATCATTAATATTAATTGGGCGAGACTGGCTTTCTATATTCCTGGGTACCGTACTTCTTCAGACTACCCTGCTATTGGAACAGAGCAGTAGTCTGGACTACAATCTTAACAGTAGTAATCAACCGGAGATACTACTTTAACCGACAGATTCGTTCGTCACAACACTTACAGCGATCTCAATTAAAAGTTTATGTTTACCGAAAGTAATAATTCGTCTTCGTCACTGAATGCAATAAGTTCTGTAAAACAAACATAACATACTCCACAGTGTATTAAGTTGTCAAATCAAATCACGTCGTAATATAACTACTCAGACTGACTCAAAGTACTTCAACGACCGAAGAGCATACAACAATACTTTGCGGAAACAGTATTCAGACACACAATCTGTCACTTAACAGTCATCACAGTGAACTTCAGTGTAAGCAGACGATGCAGACAGAACAGAGATCAACATTAACAATACTCAGAACTTCACAATAGTGTAACAATACTCTAACAAATATCAAGGCGGACAATCTGACAATTCCAGGAAAAACATCTCTCTCGACCATTCTCTTTTCATTACTTTATATAGAATTACAAGATGCGCGTACCAACTTTTCGCGCGTAATTCAAGGAACTCCGTTACATCCGGCATACATTTGTCCTACTCCGGCGGCCGTCTAACACTAGCACGCACGGTGGAATCGAACCCGCAAGTGATTTTGATTACAAAACTCATTGTTCATCTACGATTCCTTCTAGATACATATTTCTTGCTAATCTAAATGTGCGGGCTATTTTTTTCTTAAGGGTTTCTAATAATTGTTTAAGGGTATCGGGTTCTAAAATCTGCGCATCTACTCTAACGGAACTAAGTGCGATGGCTTCAGTAAGCAAAATTTCGGCCTGTGTTTGCAAAAAGGCCTCCTATAAATAAAAATCGTTTGATAATGCCGCATCTCTTGCTGTCTTCATGTCCGTTACTTGTTTCTGCATCTCATTGATTCTGTCTTTCTGGTTTCGTACCTGATTATCCAATCTTCCGAGCTGTTGGTTCTGGAACTCTATGGTTTTGTAGTAAGCATCTCGTTCTCTGCGGGCATTTGCTAAGTTCTGATATTTGGATTCTCTGAGTAATTGATGTCTAAGCATATTGTTGACTTCATCGAGGGATTCTTGTGTTCTCTGTAATTGTTCTTCTGCCTGCTTAGCTTCTGTCTGGTACTCTTGGCTCTTTTGTATGGCTTCCTGCAACTGAACTCTTGTTTCTTCAAGTAGGTTTCCTAGCGCTATTCTTGTGTCGTCTGTATCTTTGATTGTTTGATTTAACTTTATTATCTCTGTGTCGGCAGCTGTCAGTAGTTCGTCTTTTTCAGCCAGTGCCTTATCTCTCTGGTTTGAGTGTTCTTCCTGTGCTTGGAGTGTAGCCTGTAGTTGCTTGATCTGCTCATGTAGTGCATGATTTTCCGCTCTTGCTGCTTGTAATTCTTCCTGAAGAGGGGTGATATCCGCCTCCATTATTTCCAATTTCCTTTGGAATTCCTCTCGTGCACTGTCTGTGGCTTGCTTCAGGTGTTGCGGCAGTTGTTGGGATAGATTAATTAAAAGGTGACCCATATTTTCTAGTTCTGAAAAAATTGGAATGGGGTGGAATGGCAGAGGAGGGCGAGGTTGCGACGAGGTTCTGGTGAGGAGTTGTTGTGAATTTGGAGGTGAATAGTTGAGGGAGGATGTAGAGGCTTCAGAAGTTCCGGTGGGGTGACTGGGCTTGATGGGGTTGCGGGGTGGTTCCGGTTGAGAGATGGGGTTAGCAGGTGGGGTTTTGGGGAGGGCAGAGTCAGTAGTTGTTACCTTGTTTGTTTGTTCCGTTTCTGCATTGTGTGCTTCTGTGGATTCCAATGCCTTCAGTAGCTTGTCTAGTGCATCTTGATTAGATTGCTGCTCATTTTCCTGTTGCTCTGATTCTTTTTCGGTCGAAATTATTTCCGTCTCTGCTTGATCTTGTTGTTCTTGTTGCTCAATCGATGATTCATTATGCATTGAGGTGGCTGTATCATGGAACGTCTCTTCTTCGTTCTTCTCTTCGTCTTTATCGTCATCGTTAACTTTTCCGGCTGAGCCTTGTGCTTCACTTTCTGAGGAGCTAATTCTGATACGTTTCCGACAGAACAATTGATTGAGCTCTTCTTCATCTTCTTCTTCCTCATCTTCTAGTAGCTGAACTGACTCTTCGTGCCTTAAGACTGGTCCTCGTGGTGGTGGTTGAGCGGCGAGTATGGTTGGGAAGAGGAAAGAAAGGATATGGGGAAGTCTGGATCGAGGGGTGGTTCCTTTGTTGACTTGTTTCACCATGGCGATGCACTCCTTATGGATTCGGTGAAAGAAAAATGAGGCGAAATTAACAGGTTCTCTTGCGGCAAGGTCGATGGCGGAATAGAATGGGCGGGAGATACCGTATGTGCGTTTTTGGAGGTTAAGGATCGCAACTAAGAACTGCAATGCGGTTTTTTCAGGTTCGGGGCGGCAGAGAATGGCGTATTCATTTGATGAAAATCGGGGAAAAAGTTCTACCATTCGTGCTACAGGGATGCTTGGGCCATTTTTGTGGCCTTGTGGGGTGAGACGGAAGGCTTCGGCGAAAGCTTGGAAGGTTATTACGGTTCTAGATGGTAGGGAGGGGAAGAGCCATTGTCGTTCGGTGATGGGAGATTGGGTGATGGTTGGGATAATTTGTGCGAAGAAGGGATGGGCTTCCACTGAGTGCCAAGGCAGCTCAGCGAAGTTGGCCAACCCTCGGATACGCAGGTATTCTCCTACCTCGGTAGGGATACCATCACAGAAGGTTGTGTAGTTTGCCAACGCTTCCATTGCGCACGCGAACACGAATACACAGGACACAGCACACAGATACACAGAACACAAAACACATAATCACAATCACAAGAACACAATAGCGTTTTTTGGCGCAATCGAAGAGATTAAGTAGACACATTACGGTGGGGGGGTAGGAAGTGATGGTTATCATTGTGCGGTGCTGGAATGATATTGCTTTTAATTTGGCGTGCATGCTTGAGTAATTGGTAAGGAGGGTGGCTTATGACAAAACACGGCTATTTTAAAAAGAAAAGAAAGAACAGAATGAAAAGTAAAAAACAAAAGCTAAAAAAATGCGGTCCACCGCCGAATGATTTAATGCGGATTAATAGCGCTTTGATACGGCTGCAGCTTCGAGCCGTTGATTGCTTTTGGAAGTGGATTTCCGGTCAACGTAGTCAACCAAAAAGTTGCTGGACCGATTTGCTCTAAGATTTTGTAAGGGCCGAACCACCGTAATTTGAATTTGTCGGCGGATCTATTTGACTTTGCATTATAAAAAAGTACAAGCTGTCCTACCAAAAACATTGGAGTTTTCAGGTTTCTATCGTGCGTCCTTGGCTGTCTTAGTTGAACTTGGTGCATAGTTA
Source organism: Ceratopteris richardii (assembly GCA_020310875.1). Classification (NCBI taxonomy): domain Eukaryota; kingdom Viridiplantae; phylum Streptophyta; class Polypodiopsida; order Polypodiales; family Pteridaceae; genus Ceratopteris; species Ceratopteris richardii. The sequence continues at coordinate 33,659,445 of CM035427.1, forward strand.
AGAAACTGAGCCATCGGTGCTCATATAACTCTCTGAGTGTGTCCAACCGAATTGACAGTGAGTCTTCCGGTAGAAGTTTCTGAGTGATTGCTACGCGTAAACTTGGTATGACTATCTCCATTGGTGCTATAGCTTCTAAGCCATAAGCTAATTTGAAAGGTGTCAATCCTGTTGTTACCTTGTATGTAGTTCGGTAGGCCCATAATACTGCAGGTAGCAGTTGACCCCATCTTTCCGGTGATTCCATGATCAATTTTCGAAGGATATTCAGCAGAGATTTGTTTGTACTTTCGGCCAATCCATTAGCTCGAGGATAATAAGGAGAAGTAAATTTATGTGTGACCTGGAACGATTGTGTAAGTGCCTTCATTAAATTGTTTACAAAATGAGTGCCTTGATCTGAGACAATTTCTAGTGGTAAGCCAAAACGTGGAAAGACATCGGTTAGCAGACACTTTGCTACCGTAACTGCTGTAGCAGACCGTAAAGCCCAGGCTTCTGCCCATCTGGTTGCATAGTCTGTGCAGGTCAGTATGTAACGGTTGTTACTGTAGACTGCTGGAGGTGTAATCGGACAGATAAAATCTAGACCCCATTTCTGGAAAGGTTCCAATGGTAAGATGGGTTGCAGAGGAAAAAGATGACGTTGCAAAGGCTGACCAGATCTCTGACATGTATCACATTGTTTGACAAACTGTGAGATATCTTTGTTCATTGTTGGCCACCAGAGACCACTCTGCAGAATTTTTCGGTGAGTTAAGTCTGCTGTAAAATGGCCACCAGAAGGAATTGAGTGAGCCAAAGTAATAACTGAATTAACTTCATGTGGTGGAATACAGCGAAGTAAGATTCCAGTATGATCTACATAATATAGTTCTCCAGCAATTAACCGAAATCGACGGCTAAAGACTGCAATTTTCCTGCGTACTGCCGTAGAAGTCTGAGATGGAAGGCAACCATCAGTAAGAAAGGTCAAGATCTGATCATAATATGAAAATGGGATAGGTGGGTCTGTTGAAGAAACACTCACGAATTTGACAAACAGACATAAAAAGAAAAAGAAAAGAAAAGCAGAATCAGAGAAAATCAAAAGCCTTAGTGGAGGGACAAATCCACGACCGTTATGTACAGTATAGAATCTCCCAGGATCAGAGTTCGTTACGCCAAATCAAACTGTACAAAGAGAGAACGTGCAAAGGAATAATAGAAGGGAAGTGCGAACAAGAACGTGCGTGAGAAGAGCGCGCAGTATAAATAAGAGCACAAATAGAAGAAAAAAGAAGAGAGGAGAATAGAGAAAGAGAGACGAAATATAGCAGATGCGCAGAGATGCAGAGATATAGATAGAAGACGCCATAGATCGCGTATGTAGAAGAAGACGCCAGAGATCGCGTATGTATAGATGAATAACAGAAGCCTGAGATATCGGGTATTCATCTGAGAGAGAGATGGTAATAAGAAACTACTCAGTATAGGAGAGTTTCTGTAGCTTGAGCAAGAAGAGGCCAAGCTCACTTGTACACATCTTCTCTAATAGAAAACACATGTTCATGTGGATGTTTGTGCGTACTGTTTGTATGCGAAAGAAACAGAGTATGTTTACGTTACAATTAAAGTTAGTTAACAATTAACGTTTTCTCAGTGAACACATTTTCGGTCAGTTGCAGTTCTTACTGTAAACGTGTTTTTCGGTAAAAGAACGAAGTAGATTTCGCAGAGTAGTGCGAAGCTTTGTGTGAGAGATAGCTCATTCTGTAGCTAGACATCTCTATTTTTAGTTGATCAAGCTTTCCGGTGGAAAAGATATCTACACACAGCACAAAGTCTGACCGGAAAGAGGGTTTCTGAACTAGTGAAGTTTTTCCCTTAAACTTCAGAAAGAGTTCAGTAAGTTAAGGAATTTCACGCATCACTTCCTTACTTCATGTATGTTCACTTGAAGTAACCGAAATTAGAATTGAAGTCCATTCCGGTACAATTCCGGCATAATTCCGGTACGATTACGGTGTCAGTCTAGTGACAGTCCAGTGAAGTTTCGATGAAATTTTTCCATTGAATTCAGAGCGCAGTCTTATATGTTGAGCGCTAGACTTTGCTAAGCTATTGATTGATTACAGAGGTGTTCTGAATCACTCTAGCTTAGTTCTTCTTGGCGTGGCGATTTTCGCAGGCTTACTAAGGTTCAGCCTTCGTCGCGTCGTCAAGGAGTGGTATCAGAGTAAAGGAAGTATATCACACATCCGCAACATTGGTATCAGAGCCAGAGCTGGGCATATCTAATCAGAACCCAGAGTATTCATCATATTGAAAACAAGAGCCGGTTAACCACAACGAGTGAACCAGAACGAGAAAGATTCTGAAGAGCAGAAAGATTCTCAAAAATTCACCGGAAGTAACAGAAACAAGAAGATCATGGCAGACCACGTTACTATTGATAAGTTGGACAGAGATAATTATCCCGCATGGGTAATGCGCATGGAAGCCCTACTTATGAGTAAGGACTTAATGATGTACGTGACCGGAGAAGAGAAGAAGCCGACTTTCGAAGATGATAGTCAACCGGAAAAAGAAGAATTAGAAGCCTTGAAGCTGTGGCAGAAAAAGGATGCAACGGCAAGAGCCTACATCTATAATACCGTAATAGACCATCTACTACCGCACATTAGAGGACTGGAGAAAGCAGAGGACATATGGAGTGCATTGGAAGATCATTTCCAAAATACTACGAAAGCTAGGAAAGCTAGCTTGTGGTCCGAGTTTACGACATTCAAAAAGAAGTCGAGTCAAAGCATAAGTGACTATGTCACTAAAATGAAGGATCTAGCAGATAGTCTTGGATCCATAAATGAAGAAGTCGAAGATCATAGATTGATAGCGCAAGTGCTCACAGGTTTGAGAGGAGATGAAAGGTGGAAACCTTTTGAACTATCAATTGAACTTTCTTTAAATCATTTTGTGCCAGATTTAAATCAGTTGCTTGGTTTGATGCTCACATATAAGCAAGACCTGAAAGGAGATGCAGATAAAGGACAAAGCTCTGCAATGTACATGAAGAACAAAAAGAAAGACAAAGGTAAGACAAAAGACGAAGAAGAGTCGAGCTCTCAAGCCTATTACGCAAGAGGTAAAGGCACTTCCAGAGGAAGAGCAAGAGGTTTTGGAAGAGGCAGAAGTAGCCAGAATACCAACAAGAAGGCTTGTTGGATCTGTGGACTCAGTAATCATTTGGCTCATGATTGCTGGCACAATCAACAAGGATCAAATCAAAATCAAAATAGTAATAGCAAAGGCAGAAGCGGAAGATATCAAAGAGGAAGACAAAATCAAAGAGGAGGTTATGGTAGAGGTGGAGTAAGAAGTTGGGGACAGAATCAATCCTACAACACCACCTACAACAACTACGCAAATGACACACAGAATGAAAGTCATACATCGTTGATGATGAACTCAATCAGCACATCAAAAAATGAAGACCTAAAGGTATTCTACATTGACTCTGGATGTTCTAATCACTTGTCAGGAAATATAGAACTAATGTCAGAACTAGAAAAAGGTAGTTCTAGTCACACTGTTCAAACAGGTGACAATACGAGACATAGCGTACACTCAATTGGAAAAGTGAAATGCAAGAATGGAGCAGATTTGCTAACCAATGTTTTGTATGTTCCAACAATACCGAAAAATTTAATTAGCGTGGGACAGATAGTTGAGAAAGGTTTTCAGGTCAGATTTACAAATAAAGGCGTATTTGTAGAAGATCCCGAGAACGGATACAATCAGATCATCTCTGGTAAGAAAGAAGGCAGACTCTTTACTTTAAGAGTACAAGGGAACATTGGCCAAGCGTTACTCACACATGGTGAGAAGGTTATTACAGAACTTGATCTCTGGCATAAGAGATTGGGTCATTTCAATGAAAAAGGAATTAAAGCTATGATCGCAAACCAGTCTGTATTGGGATTACCGAATATACAGAATCAACATATGATTCATAAGTGCGAAGCATGTCAGTTGGGAAAAGCCCACAGGTTACCTTTCTAGAAGAAAGGATTCAAACATGATGAAGTACTCGAGCTTATTCATACAGATGTGTGGGGGCCAACGAAAGAAGGATCAATCAGCGGATCAAGGTACTATTTTTTATTCATTGATGATGTAACAAAGTGGATAACTCTTTATGTTTTGAAAGAGAAGTCAGAAGTATTTGGAGCTTTCAGGCATTTTCATGCATATGCTGAAAGACTTACCGGACGAAAACTTAAAAGACTGAGGTCTGATGGAGGGGGAGAATACTTCTCCCGATAATTCAATGACTATCTTTGGAATGCAGGTATTAAGAGAGAAATAACCTGCAGATATACACCACAACAAAATGGAGTAGCAGAAAGAAGGAACCGAGTTCTAGTTGAATTTGCACGAGCCATGCTAAACAAAAAAGATTGTCCAAATTATCTTTGGGCTGAAGCTGTAAACACAGCTACATACTTGGTAAACAGATTACCATGTACAGCATTGGAAGGAATGACCCCTTATGAAGCTTGGTGGGGAAAGAAGCCAACACTTGATCACTGCAAAGTGTTTGGGTCAGTAGTGTATGCTTATGTACTGTCTCAACTCAGACATAAGCTTGAACCAAAAGCAGAGAAATATGTGTTCGTCGGATATGATGAAAAGCAGATGGGTTACACGTTATGGAATCCTCTAACCAAACAATTTACTGTGTCCAGAGATGTTACATTTGATGAACAGAAAAGCTGGTATGCAGATCAAAGTCATACGACTGAAGAATTCGAAGAAGAAATAAAAAGAAGAGAGAAAGGGAAATCAATTGTTCAGGTAAACAGAGATGAAAATCATATGCAGGCAAGCACGTCCAAGAACGGATCAGGTATGAGAAATAAGATGATTCGAGATTTGATGAAGAAGTGTATTCAGATACACATGAAGAGTTTGAACCAAGAAGGTCGAACAGGAATAGAAGACAACCAGAAAGGTACTCGTATGATACTTCATACATAACTCAGAAAGACTATGCATATATGGTCAAAGAAGATGAAGAGCCACAGAGCTATGATGAAGCAAAAGGCAAGAAGCAATGGCAAAAAGCAATGGAAGAAGAAATCAGCGCATTGGAGGAGAACAAGACATGGGAACTTGTTCCGAAACCAAATGGTAAGAAAGTAATCGGAAATAAATGGGTTTTCAAAATAAAGAAATTTGCAGATGGAAGGATAGCCAGACACAAAGCAAGGCTGGTGGTCAAAGGCTATGCCCAGAAGCAGGGCATAGATTATGATGAGACATTTAGTCCGGTGGCAAGAATGTCAACCATAAGAGCAGTAATTGCTGTAGCTGCATCAAAAGGATGGAAGCTAAGTCAGCTAGATATAAAGAACGCATTTCTGAATGGATACATTTCTGATGAAGTGTATATGGAACAACCTTAAGGGTTCATAAGTTCCAGAAACCCAAACTTTGTTTGCAGGTTAAGGAAAGCACTTTATGGACTGAAGCAAGCTCCAACCAAGAGCTTGGAATTACAGACTTGTGAGATAACTGAACGAACTTGGATACCAAAGTTCGAAGGCAGACGCAAGTCTACTCATAAAAAGAACAGAAGAAGGTATGATCTACATTTGTATTTATGTGGACAACTTAATAATCACAGGAACCTCAGATGAAGGGATTACAGAAGTAAAGAAACTACTCGAAAGTGAGTTCAAGATCAGTGACCTAGGAAAGTTGTCATACTTTCTAGGAATGGAAATCACATACACAGATCATGGTGTATATGTGTCACAAGAAAGGTATCTCCTAAACTTACTGAAGAAGTTTAATATGGAGAATTGCAGAGAAGCTTCAACACCACTTGAAGTAAATCATAAACTCAGTAAATATGATGGAACAGAGTTCAAAGATATGAAGAAATATCAGTCATTAGTAGGAAGTTTAATTTATGCTACGCTAATGAGACCAGATCTTAGTTATGCAGTGGGAGTTCTCTCACAATTCATGCATTGTCCAACAGATCAACATTGGGTTGCAGGACAGAGAGTTCTTAGATACGTCAAAAGAACTATAAAAGAAGGATTATATTATCCCTTTACGTCAGATATAAAGCTCAGAGCATACAGTGACTCAGACTGGGCTGGAAGTCAAGATGACAGAAGATCAACACACGGGTATATGATATACCTAGGAGATAAGCTGGTAAGCTGGTGTTCGAAGAAGCAACACACAGTGGCTTTATCGTCAACAGAAGCCGAATACAAAGGACTGGTAGAAGCAGCTAAGAAGTGATATGGATACAAACCTTGCTCAAAAGCTTGGGCATTGATCAAGGTATGCCGGTTATACATGGAGACAAAATGAGCTCTCTATATCTTGCAGCAAACCTAGTATTTCATGCAAGAACAAAGCACATAGAGATTCAGTATCATTTCCTGAGGGAAAAGGTAATGGAGAGGGAGTTAGAAATTGTATACACTCCAACAAAGGATCAGATTGCAGATATGTTGACAAAGAGTTTGGATGGAACGAAGACAAACAGATTCAAAGAGATGGCAGGTATAAAAGAAAGAAAAATGTATGAAAGACCGGAAGATGTCAAATTAGTGATTGAGGGGGAGCTGTTGAAGAAACACTCACGAATTTGACAAACAGACATAAAAAGAAAAAGAAAAGAAAAGCAGAATCAGAGAAAATCAAAAGCCTTAGTGGAGGGACAAATCCACGACCGTTATGTACAGTACAGAATCTCCCAGGATCAGAGTTCGTTACGCCAAATCAAACTGTACAAAGAGAGAACGTGCAAAGGAATAATAGAAGGGAAGTGCGAACAAGAACGTGCGTGAGAAGAGCGCGCAGTATAAATAAGAGCACAAATAGAAGAAAAAAGAAGAGAGGAGAATAGGGAAAGAGAGACGAAATATAGCAGATGCGCAGAGACGCAGAGATATAGATAGAAGACGCCATAGATCGCGTATGTAGAAGAAGACGCCAGAGATCGCGTATGTATAGATGAATAACAGAAGCCCGAGATATCGGGTATTCATCTGAGAGAGAGATGGTAATAAGAAACTACTCAGTATAGGAGAGTTTTTGTAGCTTGAGCAAGAAGAGGCCAAGCTCACTTGTACACATCTTCTCTAATAGAAAACACATGTTCATGTGGATGTTTGTGCGTACTGTTTGTATGCGAAAGAAACAGAGTATGTTTACGTTACAATTAAAGTTAGTTAACAGTTAACATTTTCTCAGTAAACACATTTTCGGTCAGTTGCAGTTCTTACTGTAAACGTGTTTTTCGGTAAAAGAACAAAGTAGATTTCGCAGAGTAGTGCGAAGCTTTGTGTGAGAGATAGCTCATTCTGTAGCTAGACATCTCTATTTTTAGTTGATCAAGCTTTCCGGTGGAAAAGATATCTACACACAGCACAAAGTCTGACCGGAAAGAGGGTTTCTGAACTAGTGAAGTTTTTCCCTTAAATTTCAGAAAGAGTTCAGTAAGTTAAGGAAGTTCACGCATCACTTCCTTACTTCATGTATGTTCACTTGAAGTAACCGAAATTAGAATTGAAGTCCATTCCGGTACAATTCTTGCATAATTCCGGTACGATTATGGTGTCAGTCCAGTGACAGTCCAGTGAAGTTTCGGTGAAAATTTTCCATTGAATTCAGAGCGCAGTCTTATATGTTGAGCACTAGACTTTGCTAAGCTATTGATTGATTACAGAGGTGTTCTGAATCACTCTAGCTTAGTTCTTCTTGGCGTGGCAATTTCTGCAGGCTTACTAAGGTTCAGCCTTCGTCGCGTCGTCAAGGAGTGGTATCAGAGTAAAGGAAGTATACCACACATCCGCAACAGGGTCTGCAGAATCTTCATTAATTGGTTCTAATACCTAAATCGCGGGTGTCGTGTCATCTATGCCCACCGGAGCTTCACCGGAATCTAAGCGGGATAAGAAACCTGCTAAGGCATGTGAACTGCCTGGCCGGTGAATGACTTCGTAGTCAAATTCCTGCAAGAGTAAGACCCATCGCGCTAATCGACCACCTAGATGCTGTTGCCGAACTAGATAGACAAGTGCAGCGTGATCTACATGAAATGTGAATTTACGGCCTAGCAAGTAATGTCTGAATTTCTTGACCGAATATACTAGCCCTAGACATTCTCTTTCTGTTACAGAGTAATTTTTCTCAGCAGGTGCTAATCTTCGACTTGCATAATACATTGGTCTGAACCATTTATCAATTTGTTGCATCAACACACTTCCTATTGCTATATCTGAAGCATCAACAAATACATGAAATGGGTGATCCCAGTCCGGCGATTGTAAGATAGGAACTTGTGTTAATAAATGCTTTAAACGATCAAAGGCTATCTGGCATTCCTGGGTCCATTCAAATTATTGAGGTGTTTTGCTGATTAGCTTGTTTAGTGGTATAGCAAAATGAGCAAGCCATCGTAAGTGCCTTCCATGCCACCGTACTTGGCCCATAAAGCGCATAACTTCTTTTGGAGAAGTTGGCACCGAAGCTTCTAATACTACCGAAATTTTATCTGGATCTACTTGGATACCTTGTGCAGATACAATGTGGCCAAGTAACTTGCCACATGAGACCACAAACACCGATTTGTTTGGATTCAAACAGAGTTTATACTCTCTACATTTCTGAAAGCAGCACCGTAAATGGAATAGGTGTGCTATCATCTTACCGAAAATTGAAAAATCGTCGAGATATACTTGCATAAAGGAAGTGAGGTAAGGAGAGAATATATCCTGCATACATCTTTGAAATGTGCTTGGTGCGTTTCTCAATCCAAACCACATTACCGTACAAGCAAAGACACCCCAATTGGTAATAAATGCAGTTTTCGGTATATCTTCTTCGGCCATTCTTACTTGGTTGTAGCCACTGTATCCATCTAGGAATGAATACATCTCGTGACCTGCTACTCTATCAAGCATGGTATCCAAGAAGGGAATTGGAAAGGGATCCGATACGGTTGCTGCATTTAATTTCCGATAATCTACACAGATTCTCAATTGCTTGTTTTTCTTTGGCACAATCACAATCGGAGAGATCCATTCAGCATGCTCTACTGGCACGATGAATCCAACTTTCAATAACCTATCAAGTTCTGCCTTTACCTGGGATGCATAATGGGGATTCATTCGGTAGCTGGTTTGCTTTATCGGTCTTGCTTCTGGCTTCAGCATGACCCTGTGCTGGTAGATACGGGGGTCCAATCCTTTCATGTCTTTGTAGTCCCATGCAAAGACATCAGTGAATTCTTGGAGTAGCTGGATTAAATCTGCTTGAAATGTTTCCGGTAAGTTTTGCTTTATCTTCATAGGAGGCGGATGATCTTCATCTCCTAAATTGTAAGTAATCAGCTGATCTTCGGGGACATAGAACTGTTGATGTTTCTCTGTGTTGTCTGTTGGTTTAAGAAGTGGCTGCAGTTCATCGTCATGTGTCGAAACAGTGTCTTCCTTCTTAGCTTCTTCTGTGATGGGTATTACTGTACAGACTGAAGCGTTCCAATTATCTACAATAGTCTGTAGATAAACAGTTCCTAAGGAAATTAAATCAGCGTTATTCTTCAGAAACTCTTCTTCTTCATCATCTGATAATCCATCTAGCATATGGACGGGTTCAGCAAAATACGGTCTAGCGTGTAGCTCGTAAGGTTGTATAGCATCTAATTTTACCACATATCTACGATTGGCATCTTTGAACGCTAGCTCTTGTGCAGACCAGTCCTGTATTACCTTCGCATGCTTCAGCCAAGGTCGGCTGAAAAGAAGGTTGTAATCCAAAGTGGATTCCGGCAGATCTAGTATGACAAAGGTCATCTTAAAGGTCATACCTTGCAAAGTGATGGGTATATTTCGCACAAGTCCTACGGGATGGACTCTTGATTGATCTGCCATTCTGACAAAAAATTGAACTGGTTCGATTTCGGTCCATCCTAATCTTTTGCATAAGGCCGCAGTCACAATGTTAACACCAGAGCCTCCATCAATCAATACTTGCGTAATCTTATGATTCTTATAGCATACTATAATCAAGGGGACTGAATGATCAACCGTAGAATCAGGTTCTGGTTGAATTGCTGTTGTCGCCGGAATACAAGAAGGTACCGAACTGAACTGTTGTTGGAACTGTTGTCGAATTCCAGGTACTAATGCCAATAGTTGGCCCAGAGGCAGAGTGATAGATGCCTTAGATAAGATTTCCCAGGCCTGTTGAGATTGATTGACAAGCTCTACTGATGTTGAAGTTGATGCTTCTGTTGATGTGGAGGTGTCTATGGTTGGTAATGTATCTGCTGCTGATGATGTTCCTGCTGCTGACTCCCTTTGTTGCGTTTCTTCCTTCGTTAACGAGGGCTGGGTTACCACAATAGGCTCTGGAAAGACTGGTGGTTCTGCTGTGGTCCATTGACTAGCCTTGTTGTACATTCTATGTTGTTCACATATCCCTGGTTCAAATATTTCTGCTGCCGGTTGCAGTTGTTTACCGGAACAGGTCTGGACTGCAGCAGCCTGTGTTTCCACCGGTGTGATTTTTACCATGTTGGCCATTGGATTTTGACGTTCCTTCTTCCTTTGATCATACTCAGCTGCATCCTTGCAAAATCTCCTAATATGTCCAAATTCACCACAAAAATGGCAGCGTGGTGGTGGTAAATTGGGATTTTCCGGTGGTGGTCCGTTTTGCCAGCTGTTTGGATTATAGTTGTTATTCCTCTGTCCTTGGTAATTTCGATATCCTTGCTGCTGGTTGTTTCTCATTTGTGGAGGCACATAGTGGTTGGCTAGCTGCCCTTGTTCCTGAATAATTGCATTGACAGTCGCTGTTCCTTGTACTCTAGCGTTGTATGCGCAGTTTTCGATGGTGTGTCCGACAATGTTGCAGATAGCGCAGAATGTCTGATTAAGTGCGCAATTGGCACTGGTATGTCCTGAATTTTTGCATATGTTGCAGTATACCTGCCTAGTCATATCTTCTGCAACATTCTTGTTTGCTTTTAACCATTCTAAATCTTCTGTAAATCCACCAACTTTGTGTTCCAGTTGCAGAGTCATTGCAATGACTGCATCGAGGGACATGGCTCCGACACATCTTATGATCGTGATCTGCTTAAGTTGTGGAACCAAGCCATTGATGAACCACTGAGTGATAACATCATCTGGTAAGTTAGCATGGGCTGGTGGTAGCTGCCTTAAGTGTGTTCTGAAGAGAGTAGCATACTTCTGTACGGTTTGATTTGGTTTCTGTCTGTTATTCTGCAAATAATCAAAAATTTTGACTGGATTCTTTTTTAGCCTGAATCACTGCAGAAAAGCATCTCGTACTGCTTCGTAGGTGCCGAAATGATTAATATCATATTCTGTAAGCCATCTAGCTGCTTCATTAACAAGTGTAGATTGGAAGACAATGGCTTTGTAGGCCTGATCTGGTGGGTTGAGAACTGCGTAGCTTATCTCGAAAGTGCATACGTGAGCATCCGGATCATCTCCTGGAAATCCACCAAACTTCGTGTATGTCACTCCCGTTGGAGGTGGCCTGGGTGGACATAACTGTTGTTGTCCGTTCATCATGAGCGTGTTATACTTTCCTTCTGAACTACCGGAATCTGTATCGTCGGATGACACACTTTTCGGTGCGATTATCTTGTCTAATATGCTTCGAATCTCTGTTTCGAACAACCTTCCTTCCTCCTTGATGTCCAGTGTATGGGAACTCGCTTCCAAGCACGGCAGATGGGCTGAAGATTCAGCAGAAAATGCTAAATCGTCACCGAAAAACTATGATTCTCTTACCGAAATTTCACCGGAATGAACCGAAATTATGCCCGAATTCGGCGTTTTTTCGCCTTCGCCGATTTCTTTGACTAAAGCATTTCTAATCGTAGATGAATCTGAATCTTTTTCCAAGAGTGTTAAACTAGATTCCAACTGTGTCTTGGTAGGTTGTGGAATTATTATATTTTTGACAGGCTGTGCCGAAATAGTACCGGAATGTATCAGAGGCGTAACAGCTTCCACCGGAATATGACCGGAATTAGTTTTAACGTTCTTAACTTTCTTGACAACTGGGTCAGTCCTAGTTGTACTTCTACCTCCCAAAGTTGGCTTTAGTACTCCAGACTGATGATTCTTGGGATACGTTTCACCGGATCGAGTAACCGGCATGTATCATCTTTTGTACTAATCGCGTAGTATTACTAACGGAATAGTTTGCAACAATCTGGTTCTGTTGCTACTGCCAATCGAACGATAATCTAATTCTGACAGATGACTGGCAATCTTGATGCCACCTTCCCACAGACGGCGCCAAGTGTTAACGTGTTACAGAAACAGTAACGCTGACCAGCCGAAATTGTTACCGAACAAATGTTAAACGTGAAACAGTGTTTACCGTAAAATGGGTTAAACTTTCAGTATCATTACCAAAAAACGTTACTAGACCAGCGTGGGTTCTTGGGAGTGGTAGGGGTCTGTTAGACAGAGGCCCTGTACTAATTTCCCAAACCTTCTTTACAATCACAACAACACTACTGCGTGTCTTAGCTCAAATCATTAATATTAACTGGGCGAGACTGGCTTTCTATATTCCTGGGTACCGTACTTCTTCAGACTACCCTGCTATTGGAACAGAGCAGTAGTCTGGACTACAATCTTAACAGTAGTAATCAACCGGAGATACTACTTTAACCGACAGATTCGTTCGTCACAATACTTACAGCGATCTCAATTCAAAGTTTACGTTTACCGAAAGTAATAATTCGTCTTCGTCACCAAATGCAATAAGTTCAGTAAAACAAACAAAACATACTCCACAGTGTATTAAGTTGTCAAATCAAATCACGCCGTAATATAACTACTCAGACTGACTCAAAGTACTTCAACGACCGAAGAGCATACATCAATACTATGCGGAAACAGTATTCAGACACATAATCCGTCACTTAACAGTCATCATAGTGAACTTCAGTGTAAGCAGACGATGCAGACAGAACAGAGATCAACATTAACAATACTCAGAACTTCACAATAGTGTAACAATACTCTAACAAATATCAAGGCGGACAATCTGACAATTCTAGGAAAAACATCTCTCTCGACCATTCTCTTTTCATTACTTTATATAGAATTACAAGATGCGCGTACCAACTTTTCACGCGTAATTCAAGGAACTCCGTTACATCCGGCATACATTTGTCCTACTCCGGCGGCCGTCTAACAGCTTATTCTCTCTTGAATTCTAGAACAAACCTTTTTCTTCTTTCCTTTGATGTCTTTACACTTGGAGTTTCTATTTTTTCAAACTCTCCTTCACTGTTGTTATCCATGATTGCCATAGGATTTCAGTCATCATCTTTTTCCTCCATGTCTTTGCTTCTTGTAGAATTCACTTGTAGTAGGATTGTTTCTCAATCTCCATTTCCATAGAGATGTTTGACTGCCCTCTGATGTTGTTCTTGAAGTTGAGAGACCAAAAATTTCCACCTTGGTCTTCTACATGTCTCCTCTCGACATCATGTATGCCTTCAACCTGCAATGAATCTCTCACACCATACCATGGTAGAAATAGATACCTTCAACTCTTCGGTTTTAGGATCATAGCATCTAAAACCCTTTTTCTCACTTGAATACCCAATAAAAATGCATCATCCAACTTTTACTTCAACTTTATGCCTCAATTCATAAGGCATGTGCACATAACATACACAACCAAAAATCTTGAGGTGAGATAGATCTGGTTTCTTACTGTACCATGCCCATTTCCTTTTCAACAAGTGCTTTGAAAAACTTTAAAGTAACTAAAAACTTCAGTTCTTTACTTCATACAATACAACCATCTCATTATGGTATGATCATCAATGAAAATAACAAAGTATTGATTGAATCCCAATGAGGGCTCTTTGGTCGGTCCCCATACATCAGTGCAAATGAGGTCCAATGGAAATCTGCTCCTTTGTGTACTCTTCTTGAATGAAAGCCTTGCTTGCTTCCCGAATTGACATGCTTCACACAAATGTTGCATACTTTGAGAGTGGAAATTTGGAAGACCACTTACCACTCCTCTCCTTTGCATATCCTTCCACTTTTGAAGGTTTATGTGGCCAATCCTCTTATTCCACAAATCTACCTGAGCTATTTCCTTGTTGCGGACCGTCAAATTAATTGTATGTGATGAGGGTGGTCTTACCTCCATGGTGAATAGTCTCCCTTCCTTCTTTCCTTTAGCTATCAGCTTGTGTCCTTGCTTTGGATCTTCCACAAAACATCCTTTATTTTTGAACTTGACTACATACCCTCTTTCGACCATCTTTCCAACTGATGCTAAATTCTTTGTGATTGTGGGTACATGTAACACATCTTTAAGACATTTTTCATTCTGATTTTCATACAAAGGAACATCACCTATGTGTGTGATCTTATGCTCGATTTCTTCCCCCTATTTCTACATGCCCTTTTGTGCTTGGTTCATGCAAATTACAAAACATTTCCCTATTATAGCTCATGTGATTTGAACATCCTCTATCGATGTACCATGTGGTGTCTACGCCTTCTTTCCCACCATTTCTTTGCATCATGGCTAAGAGACTATCATTTTGTGACATATTTGAAGTATTTACATAGTTACCTTGATTCTTTTTGTAGCCTCCTTGGCTGCCTTCTGAGTAATAGCCCTTGCAAAGTGGCTCGAATTTCCATAGTTGTAGCATTCCTTTATGTAGTCCCTTCATTGATATCGACCTACTCTTCCTCTCCTCCTTGCTCCATGGATTTGAATCACAATTTGAAGAAATATGATTCTGTTTACCACATATAAAACAAGTTTTACCTTGATGAGGGTTGTTCTTCACTTTGCCATTCTTGCCCTTCCTTGAAGATGATGCCTTGGTATCTCCGTCTGAATCTGAATCTTCTTCCTTGGATTGCTTCCCCTTTCTTTTTCCTCCCTTCCTCTGCTTGCCACTCTTGCCTTTGCATTTGCTAACATATAGGACATGTGAATGACCATCCTTCTTGGATGTGTCTCCTATGCCAACCTCTTCTACCACTAGGTGTGGGATCAACTCCTAAAGAGTTGGTAGAATATTTCTATACAAGATGGTAGTAATAAAGGGTTTCCACTTATCTTCCCCTCTCAACCCATTGAGAGAAATCTGCACAAGATCTTCCTCATCTAATTTATAGCCAATGGATGCCAATTGCTCCCTCAAGTCCTTCACCTTCAAGGTGTAGTCAACAATAGATTGATCACTACCCTTGTTCAAAGAATGGAGTTCATTCTTAAGATGCATCTTTTTTATTCTTTTGGAAGTGGCATATAGCTTCTCTAAGGCCTCCCAAACATCTCTAGCATGATCAAACTCTAATATATGACCAATCATAGTGTTAGAGATTACCTATGACATGTAGAAGATAGCTCTCCTATTCCTTTCCTCCCAATCGTTCAACATCTGCAATTCATGACTGGTGATCTTTGGACCTTGGGGATCCACATTGGGCTTCTCTTCATCTCCACACACAATAGGTGTAGCTCAGTGATGAGTAGCACGTCCTTTAATGTCAATCGGGGAAGACGTGAGGATGGTATGAAGACCTCGAACAAGTGATGGCACGTGTGTGAGTGAGAAGCACACTAACATGCACACACATACACACACACATGCACACAAGGCAAGAACAAAGAGAGATAGACAATGGAGTTCTTTAGATTACTCAAAAGTGCTCTTACAAGTTCAATTCTACAACAAGATACCCTAAAAAATGAGCTCTCTAGCTCTTTTTATAGTTTTTGACTAGCTTTGGCCTTGTCCAGACCTAGTGTCTGGCCTAGTTAAAAATTAGGTTCTAGGGCCTATTTGGAGGCTCAAACGGAGTCTAAAAAATATGAAAATTGATAGGTAGGTACTTCTAATGCTCCTCAAGCTCAAGGACTCCTTGGCTTGTACAAAATGGAGTTACAAAAAGGTGGAATGGTATTTACAATGGTGTGGAGTGACTAAAATCACTATTTGGAAAGTATTAATTCAGGAAAAAATGATGGCCTATTTGCCAGATCTTCTTTGACTGCTTTGTCTGCTTGGCCCTTCTCGTTGGCTCCCTCGTCTTGTAAGTCCTTGACCGCCCTGATGACTGCCAACACTCCCCCCCTCTCGCGTCTGTCGTCTCTGACAGACCCTTGTTGTTTGGACCTTTGGATGTAGTACTCAACGATGTCTGTTGCTAAGTGATGTTCTGCTATTCTCAGTCCTTTGGCCAGATCAGTGAGTAAGGCATCCAAGTCCACTGGCCCAGGTACCTCCGGATGTGCATGCATAGCTGTTCTGAGTGTAGGGCCTGTTCAACCGCAAATAGCTGTAATAGGTGAGATGGTTTGGGTATGAATATCTCGGAATGATATTCCCAGAACCCTGTGATAAACATTTCCTCAAATGTTTGCTTGAAGCAGGCTGGTAGGTACTTGATACGAGCATGCCATGCATAGACAACGTTGATGGGTGGTGTTGTGCTCATGTCGTAGGCGAGATCCTGGTTGCCTTCATTGAATCCGAGAGCCGAAAGGTGAGGTTGTTTGACATTTCTAAAAGTCCTGAATGTAATCAGCATTAACTCAAAGATTTTGAGGCACATTTGTGCCATGATATCTGGTACATTTTTGAACCTGATTGCCCAATGTCGGATAGTGGAAATCATGTAGCCAACTGTGGGTTGGCCTCGAGGGGGGCCAAGTATACGTAGTTGAGCCACTTTTCACATCCTTTAACTGTCAAAACTGTTTTAGTGTATTCTGGCCATGATCTTCGTCGAAAGACAGGGCAGTAGCATGGATTATACTTGATATATAGAGGTATGTTATTGCACGTGCGTACCATCTCAGGGTATGTTTCAAGCAGGCATATCTTCCAGGTAGGTTGAAATATATTCTCATGCGTGGCGCTTGCAGGAATGTCATCTGGTGCAAACTGTGTTGCCGAGGTTGGTTCTTTTATTGTGTGTTGCTTTATTTCAGCATTGTAATCTGCCATTAATACACAGAATGGAACATACAAGTAATCGGACGTACCAATCCACCGATGATGTGAGAGGTTTTTGAAGTAATCTGATTTTATGATGACTTCTTCCAATTGGGACATAGACTGTATCTGTACTGCAACTCTCTCATCATGGGTTGCAGCAACCTTCTCTAACCTTTGCATCCATTCAAGAGCTTCGATCTCAATTGTGTCCATTCCTTCTTCTGTTTGCTTACCGCCTGGTGCAGGCATGGGAACGTATGGGTCTTCAAAAGTCTCCTCCACTTCAATTGGCACTAAGTCCTCAGGCTCCGGTTCCACGAGGGAGAGGGTTGACGCTCATATTGAAGAACTTTATTTTGTAGTTCTTTCAGTTGTGCTCTAAGTTCTTTGACCTCTTCAGCTGTGTCTGTTGCAGCTGTGACTTCTTTTGGGGGCTCTTGCTGAGCTTCCAGTTGCTTTAGTAGGTCATCCCGCTCTTTTTCTAGGGCAGCGTGTGCTTCTAGGAGATCGGCATGTGTTTCCAACATGATTTGCATATTTTCTGATGGAATGGCCTTGAAGTTCTCTGGGTCGATTTCCTACGATGATCCCTCCATTGTTGCTTCTAGGTTTTCTTCATTCTATTTCTGTAGTCTTTTATTTTCTTCAAGTGCTGCGGACATATGTTTTCTGAGTAATGCGAGGTTACGTCGAAGTTTGAGGTTGTCGGTTATCTAGGCGTGTAGTATTTCGTCGAGTTGTTGTTTTTCTTCAGTATCTGATTGGGGTGGATTGGCAACTAACTGATTATGTTGTGCCTGCAAGGTGTCATACTGCTGTTGTAGTAGCCGCTTTTCCTTCTCCAAGTTTATGAATCTTTCTTGTAAGGTTTCATGGGTTCGGAACAGATTCGTATGCTGAGCATCTAGGTGCTGGTAATGCTGTTGTAATTGAGACATGCACTGGTACAAAGTATTAAATACATTATTAACAGAAGTGGATGCAGGGAGGGTGTTGAATGCAGGAGGGTAGGGAAATGGGAAGGGGAGTGTGTATGCTGTGCTCGAGAAAGGTGAAGTGGGTGGCGGGGGAATGGGAGATTGTGGGAATATAGGGGGAGGGAGAGGTGCAGAAGTGGGTGATATGTCCATGAAGTCATATGTGGATGCGGTCGTGGGAGTGATGGTGTACATAGGAATCGTCGGTGTGGTGATGGTTGTGAAGGTGTAAAGTGGTGTGTGTAGTTGTCATAATAAACCACCAGAAAGTGTGATAGGGGGAATGGGGTTTTCGGTGGCTACGGTTAGAATTATAGTGTCAGTGCTAGTAAACACGATCGTGTTGGTGTCAGGTTGTGCGGATTGTGAGGGTGGAAAGTGACATTCTGTGCTTCGGTATGGGAAGTGGAATCTGAGGCTGTGACAGTGGCGGTGACAGTGGTGGTAGGAGGTGAAGGTGGTGGAGTTGGAGGGGAGGGTGGTAAAGGGGATGAAGGGGGTGCACTTGAGGTATGGGCTTCCTCAGTGTCATGAATGGTATGAGCTGTGCCCGTGGTCATGGATGTGGTGCCCTGTGGTTCTGATACCAATACATTCATTTGTTTCCCTGGTCGAGGGGGATGTCTGTCGTATCTTCGCTCTGATCTTCGCTCCGATCTTTGCGAGTGTGCGAGGGCGGTATGTCCTGTCTCATGTACCCCTAATGCATCAGCGATCATGTCAAGGGTTGCTCTGTATTGCTCATCCACACCTTCCTCTTCAAGGATTTGGTTCATGAGGGCCTTTCCTGCTGCCAGGGACAGTTTGTGTTGTTCTTGAACTCGGTTGATGGTATCATACAGTTTTTTCAATTGCTTCGTATAAGCAGGGGCACCTTCAAGTTCCGATACAACTTCTTGCTCATATTCATGCTCTTCTTCGTCGGATAGTCCTTCTTGTTCATCCTCTTGCTCCTCTTCTGCAGTCTCGTCTTCGTCTTCATCCACCTCCACAACTTCTGGTTGACGTGAGTGATGTTGGTCTGTAGCCGTTTGTTGCCCGCTCGCTTGCTCTGCCTCAACTTCCAAATTAGTAGCATTAATTATTCTGGCTACTTCCTCATCAGTTAGATCTTCTAGTGTAAAGCCATGAGGGAACTCTAAGTCGGTGGGTATGGGTGGAAACACCAGATTTGGTCCTTCCACGCTATGCCTTGGTAATCTGATAGTGAAAGGTTGCACTCGCCTTGGAAGTCGTGGAGTTGTACATGGTGTCAGTGTAGCACCGGGGGCCTGTGCACAAGGCATCTGAACTGCTCCCCTCATTTTCTTGGATGGAGGCCCTGCGGCTGATAGTCTGCGTTGAAATTCTTGCACCCTGGTCCAAACAAGTGCCCTTTTAATTGGCAGATCATATGCCAAGCATCGGTAAACAATCCTTGTGAGAGCACAACATCCATAAAGTACTGAATTTTGCTTCTTATACCACCGTTGTGTCACGAGGAAGGAGATAAGGAAGAGAGCTCACACACACACTCTCACTCTCAAGGAGAAGCACACACACAGATTGAGGCAAGGAAGAATTATCTTCTTCTTCTTCTATTACATAAAAGGAATGTACAAGAATGACCTAAAAAAAAGAATACAACAAGTGCAATATATAAACACCAGTACATAAGGAAAAACCTAATGTCCGCGAATGAGTGAGCTGGCAAGAAACAAATGTGCCATCACTCTTGGTAGATAAATCTAATAAAGCTCAATGAAGTATCCCTGACATATACCGGCGTGACCACTATACATGTCAGAGAAACCAAAAACTGGTACGTGTCATCCTGGATCATCACATGTTGAGCTTGATATCTCAACAGTCCCTGTAGCTCAGTGATGAGTAGCACCTCCTTTAATGTCAATCCGGGAAGACGTGAGGATGGTATGAAGACCTCGAGCAAGTGGAGGCACAAGTGCGTGAGTGAGAAGCACACAAGCATGCACACACATACACACACACACGCACACACGGCAAGACAAAGAGTGAGAAGCAATGGAGTCCTCTGATTACTTTCAGAAAGCTTTTACAAGTTCATTTCAATTACAATCCAGCGTCAAAAATGAGCTCTCTAGCTCCTTTTATAGTTTTTGACTAGCTTTGGCCCTGTTCAGACCTAGTGTCCGGCCTAGTTAAAAATTAGGTTCCAGGGCTTATTAGAGGGCTCAAACGAGATCTAAAAAATATGAAAATTGGCAGGTAGATACTTCTAAAGCTCCTCAAGCTCAAGGACTCCTTGGCTTGCACAAAATGGAGCTACAAAAATACGAAATGATATTTACAATGGTTTTTAGTGATGAAAATCACTATTTGTGTAGGGATTTTCTCTATTGATTTGTCATACATACCTTTGAGCTCCCTACTTGCTCTTTCTTCTTGTGTGCTCAACTCCTTGATGTCTGAAAAATTTAGATGGCCTACTTGCCAGATCTTCTTTGACTGCCATGTCTGCTTGTGCTGTCCCTTCGCTCTGACTCTCTTCGTCTTGTGGCTCCTTCGGTTCCCTGACTGCTGCCAACACCCCCCCCGCTCTCGCGTCTGTTGCCCCTGACAGACCCTTGTCTAGATGTTCGTTGAACGTAGTATTGGAGGACGTCGGAAGCGAGGTGATGTTCTTCTAATCTGAGCCCCCGTGCTAGATCTGTTGATAATGCGTCCCAATTCACTGGTCCTGGTACGTCCGGGTGTGGCACCCGTAGTTGTTCTGAATGTATGGTTCTCTCCACAGCGAATAAGTGGAGGAGATGTGAAGGCCTGGGTACAAAAATTTCTGAGTGATATTCCCAGAATCCCGTTATGAACATCTCCTCGAATGTCTGTTTAAAACAGGCGGGGAGGTACTTTATTCTGGCGTGCCAAGCATATATTACTTCTATTGATGGGGTGGTGCTCATGTCGTAAACTAGGTCTTGGTTGCCTGTAACGAAGCCTGCTCCTGAGAAGTGGGGATCCTTAATGTTTTTAAATGTCCTGAATGTGATCAGCATTAATTCAAATATTTTCATACACATTTGTGCCATCACATCGGGTGTATTGCGTAGTCGAGTGCTCCAGTGTCTGATAGTAGAAATCATGTAATTTACAGTGGGAGGTCATCGTGGAGGTGCTAGATAAACATAATTTAGCCACTTAGCACAGCCTTTGATGTTCTTGACAGCAATGGTGAATTCGGGCCATGTGCGTCTTCGTAGGACTGGGGCATAACAAGGATTGTACTTAATAAAGAGGGGCATGTTATTCTAGGTTCGTACCATTTCAGGATAAGTCTCCAAGAGACGGATCCTCCAAGTGGGTTGATGAATAGATCCTCTTTTTGCACTCTCCGGTATATCGTCGGGGCCAAACTGGGTGGCAAAGGTGGGGGCCTTCCCACATTGTCGTTGGATCTCTGCGTTGTAATCAGCCAATAATATGCAATATGGCACATACTGATCATCATTGGTCCCTATCCACCTGTGATGGGACATACGTCTGAAATACTCGGACTTGATGACAGTGTCTTCTAATTTGGCTAATGATTGGATTTGTATTGCTACTCGTTCATCGTGAGTGTTCGCTGTCTTCTCTAATGACTGAAGCCATTCAGGTGCTTCCACTTCTAAGGTATCCATTCCCTATGAGGTTTGTTGCCCGCCTGGCATTGGCATAGGAACGTATGGTTCCTCGTACGAATCATCTACTTCAATGGGAACCAAGTCTTCTGGCTCAGGTTCTATAACTGGAGAGGGTTGCCTTTCATACTCTAGTAACTTTTTTTGGAGCTCAACCACCTGCTCTGTCAATGCCTTCCCTTCCTCTGAAGTCGAGGCCGGTTCTATTACCTTGGTTGGAGCCTCCTGTTCCTTGAGCTGGCCACGTAGCTCATCACGTTCCCTTTCCAACTCATCATGAGCATCTAATAGATCTGCATAGCTTTCCAAGATGGTCTTCATTGTCTCTGAGGGTACGGCTTTAAACTGCTCTGGATCCATTTCGTGGGGAGAGCCTTCCATTGCTGCTTCTAGATTTGCTTCATTTTGCTGCTGCAGTCTCTTGTTCTCTTCAAGGGCTGTTGCCATGTGTTTTCTGAGGAGAGCCAAGTTACGCCGGACTCTGAGATTATCAGCTTGGTATACGTCCAACAATGCCTCGAGTTGTTTGGTGCCCGGCTGTTGTGATGGTTGGGGAGTTTCTAGGAGTGTTTGGTGGGCATGTTTGAGCGCGGTGTAATGTTGGTTGAGTTTTGCATTTTCTTCCTCGATCGCTGTGAGGCGGCTCTGAAGTTTCTGATTGGTAGTGATCACTTGATGATAACGATCGTCGAGAGCTCGATACTCATTCTGAAGTTGATAGACACATTGATTTAAAGCTAGAAATATACTATTTACATGAAATGATGCAGGGAGAGATGAAGATGCAGGGGGAATGGGTACGGGAAAGGGAGTTGTGAATGATGTGGAGTCAAGTGGAGATGTGGGTGGAGGGGGTATGGGGGACGGAGGTTGCATGGGGGAAGGGAGTGGTGCTGTGGCAGGAGATGTTTCCATAGTGTCAAATGTTTGAGTGACCGTGTAGATGGGGACCGTGGGTGGGGTGGATGTGACGTTAGTGAAGAGAGTGGTGAAGGTGGGCATAGTGACTCCCCCGAATTGGATTCCTGGAGAGAGTGGAATTCCCATGACGATTGTGGTGATATTGGACGTGGTGGCGATAGTGTCACGTGGTGGAGTGAGTTGTGTAGTGAGAGGTGGGGAGGGTGGTGACAGTGGTGCTTCCTGATGTTCGTCTGTTTGCGTTGTATTTCCTGGTGCTGATACGTTGATATGAATTTGTTTCCCGGATCTCATGGGACGGGCGGGAACTCCTTTCTCAAATCGGTGAATGTAGGCCATTGCCTCATGAATGGCCTCATCCAATCCTACTGCATCGGCATGTAGGTTGATGGACTCGATGAACATATCATCCACACCTTCCTCTGCCAGCAATTGGTTCATGAGTTTCTTGCCTGCTTCAAGTGACATTTTATGCTGTTCTTGAACTAGCTGCATGGTTCGATATAGTCTTTTTATTTGTGCCGAATACGCGGGGGCACTTGCTAACTCTGAAAGTTCATCATACTCTTGTTCTTCGTAGGCTTCTTCCTCTTGTTCGATCTCTTGTTCATCTACGTCGACTTCTACAACTTGCGGTCGGGTGGGGCTGACGTTGTTGTATGGGTTTGTGGTTCCTGAGCTCGATCTGTTTCCGTTTCGAGATTAGAGTCGTAGATCAGTCTAGCCACTTCCTCATCAGTGAGATCATTGAGAGTAAAGCCCTGTGGAAATTCCAAGTCCGATGGGACGGGTGGAAACACCAGATTGGGCCGGTAGCCGAATGGTGAATGGTCTAATGCGTCGTGTCTGGGGAGGGGTAATCTCTGGTGTAGTGGTGGCTCCCCTTGGTTGAGCGCAGAGTAATTGGACTCCCCCTCTCATCTTCTTTGATGGAGGACCTGCCACTGATAGCCTTCTCTGGAACTCTTGGGCCCGGGACCATACGAGTGCCCGCTGAATAGGCACGTCATAGGCTAGACATCGATAGATTATCTTGGTCAGAGCACAACATCCGTGGAGCACATTTTTCTGCTTCTTGTTCCACCGTTGATGGGCTAGGTGGATCTGATCTATGATCCAATGTGGTACGTTGATAGGGAGGTTTTCTGTCTCTGCCAAATACAAGCTAAACCATATCTTCTTTGGTGGCATGGTGAATCTTTCCTGGGCGGGAAAAGCAAAATGCTGCATGACGGTCCGTAGGTGAAGAGCGATGGTCGGTGTCATTGCTACCATATCCTTCAGCTTATTGAGATCTTTATGTTTCATTCTGCCTGGAACCATTGTTTCCTTTTCAGTGGGAATGTGCATACCATGCATGTCCAATGCTTCTCGTACCAGATTGAGGGTCAGTTTGAATCTTTTAAGTTCGTGGCCCGGCAACAGTGAGGGTAACACAAAAGTGCTGTCGCCTCCCTTGGCCCTGCTAGGAGTGATGGTACTGATAAGATAAGAACAACGTAAGAAATCCGGCTTTGGTAAGTGGGCCCTGAAATAACTGTCTAGGCCCGCTTTCGTCCATACCGAACGCATTACTTCGGCATTCTGATAGTTCTCAAATTCGCGCGTGAAAAAATGGTAGCGTCCCCATTTACCATTAAACTCCAATTCAGCTTCCCAAAAATAGGTTCCATCACCCAATGGTCCTGCAACATCACTGAACCAATGAGCGTGTTTGCCCACCTGAGAGGTGTGTCCCTGAGGAGGATCCTGAATTGGGAGCACATGCACAGCTTGAAGTTCTTGCGATCTTTCGGTGAGATGTGGTTCGAGGAGGAGTGTTTCTATGTCCACAATTTGTGCGCTGGATCCGGCGTGAGAACTGGAACCTCTGGCTTCTGCCATAGTTATTGCTTGCTACTAGTTCTGTCGAGAATATAGAGCATGCGTTAATATTGTAATGGACAAGATAGAACACGTTTTGCCCTCGTTACAATATTATTGTGAGGTGAGTAATGGGTTAGTGGTCAGTGAGTGCACGATGGCAGTGTGTGTAGTTAATGCCTGGATAGTCCTAGGAGCTAGATGGAAAGATGCACTGTCTGACTAATGCAGTTAGTAAGTGGAGATGAATTCACAGATTGGGGTCGGGGGGTTTATTACAAGTCTTAGGTTGCCAAACACCATGGATGGCTTTTGGTCTTGATTTTGTGGAGACTCGGGAGGGTCGCATGAGTAATTCTGCTCGGGGTTGTTGTGTCATTGGGACCCATTTACGAGTGAGTCTGTGCGTGCTTCTAGGTGGCAGTGTGTTCGAGTGTATCAGACAAGAGTGGGTGGCGGCTGCTTGAGCGAGTGAACCATGTCGTGTAAGATGTGAATTGTGTGGGACTAGTTGAGCCCGCAAGCAAGCCTTAGGCACCCAAATTTGTCTTGATTGTGGGTCAGCCGTCATCGACTTCTTGGGTACCCAAATAGATTTTACTTCCTCAACAGGGGTTTTAGGAGTCCTCTTATTATCATCAAGTCGTTGATTGCTAATAGGAAGTTGAGACCGTGGTTGCGACTTGGTTACGGTCGGCAGCTTGTCTTTCCGCACCCACATTTGTTTCATCGGCTGAGTTGTTCTGCTTCGCGTGTTCTTTTGGTCTCTCGCCTGGAGAGTCTTCAGTGATTGATCTGCCCTTAGTTGCTGCCTCCTTCTGGCCTTTGGAAAAGAAGGGAGTTCCATTGTGGTTTTGACTCCTTTTTTGAGATCTTCATTCTTCTGCATCACATAGCCTTGGACAAGAATAGCATGGTCAACTTCAAGTGCACCCCTGGAGGGACCAGGAGTCCGTGTCTTTTCTAGTTCCTTGAGTGCTCCATTATTTAACTCAATTGTAAGTCTAGTCTGATTCACCCATACCTGAAGAAGTCCACTTCTTAGGTTTAAGTTGACTGCTTGGTCATAGATCCAGTCTTGACCCAAGACAAGGGGTTCAGTGAGGTCCTCATCTTGACACACTAGTACTTTAACTGTCATTGCCTCATCATGAATATAGAGGGGAAGTTCCACCTCGCCCATGCAAGGGGTTTCCACGCCTCCCAATCCTATGAGATATGCTTCCACAGGATTGACAGTTAATTGCAACTCTTGACAGTAAGACAATTTAACAGCACTAGTGGCTGCACCTGAGTCAATCAAGGCTCTTACAATCCTTGCACTCTTTCCTTGTCCTATATCTAAGGTTATGAAAGGACGTCGATCAGTTATCCTATGTGAGCTAACACCTGAAACTTCACACATAGCCACGTCATATCTTTGGTCTGCATATGCATCTTGCCTAGGGTGCTCTCTACCTTGTCTTCTTAATTTCATTCTCCGTATGCGCTCTAGGGCTTCTGCTTGAGCTTCTTCTCGAATTCGCTTTTCTTCCTCTTTGCGTTTCTTAGCAGTATTGAGTCGACTTAGCATTTCCTCTGTGAGAGGTTCCTGATACAACTTGACTCTGCATCCGCTGATATAACTTGGGAGAACATCGCCTTCTAATGTGGCTAGTTGCACTGCTCCACTTGTTGAGATTCTGTTAATGATCATGGGTCCGTAGCCTCTCTTCTCTAGTTTCCTCGCATGTTGCTTCAATGTGTAGACTAAAACTAAGTCGCCTGCCTTTAAACCTTTATCCTTAACGTGGGCATCAAAGTATGCCTTCTGTCGTTTCTTTGCTGCATATATCCCTGCAGCCACCCTCAGTCTTGTTTCTCCTAATCGTTCAAGGTCAAAAAATCTTGAGGAGAGTTCATGACCCGTCCATTCATGCTCTTGTGCTACTTTTCAGTGTAGGTATTAGGAAGTCCAATGGTAGCACTGCATTTTGGCCAAATACCATCTGAAAGGGGGTAGCTTGGAGTACCGTTTTGTAGGCGACTCGGTATGCCCAAACAGCATGGTGTAGCTATTTATCCCAATCAGAGCATTTATTGTTCACTAATTTCGTCAGTACATTGCATAAGATCTTGTTGGTGCTCTCGGCCTGGCCATTTGCTTGAGGGTGATAGGGGGCAGACTTCTTATGAACTACCAAGAATTCTTGGAGTAGATTTTCAATCACTTCGTTCAAGAAGTGAGTGCCTCTATCACTCACTAGCTCTATAGGTAGCCCATATCTTGTGAATACATTTTCAAACAAGAATTTAGCAGTTGTTTGAGCATCGTTCTTCGTTGTGGCTTTTACCTCTACCCACTTTGTTAGATAGTCTGTCGCAACAATGATATATTCTGCATGGGAACCCTTAGCTGGGGATTAATAGGACCTACGAAGTCTATTCCCCACTTAGAGAATGCACGTCCACCCATCATAGGTTTCAGTGGCATCTCATCTTTACGTATAGGATACTGAGTTCTCTGGCAAACATCACATCGTTTCACATAGGTATGTGCATCCATGTGAAGGGTTGGCCACCACAAGCCCGCAAATAGTATTGCCTTGATCACCCGATCTGGTCCAAAGTGTCCTCCTGCTACACCTTGGTGAGCAGTTTCCAAGATCTTGAGATATTCACTTTCATGGACACATAGCCTCAGGTAACCGTCTTTACCACGTTTGTATAGATTATCACCAATAAGTGAGTAATCCTGGGCTTCTTGTTCTAAACTCCTTTTCCTAGCCAAGGTCATATCCAGAGGGAAAGTTTTCGTCCTCGGGAAGGAAACTAGTGGTTCACTCCAGTCTGGCACTATGGACACTTGATAAAGAGTGGCATGTTCCACAGGTGGTTTAGTGCAACAGATTGGGCATTCCTTGCACAACTTTTGGACATCAGCTTCCATAGTCGGCCAATGCACTCCGAGTCTCCGTAGTGTTTGTAGGGTTCGTTGCCTTGAATAGTGTTGCTCTAATGCACCTACATGTGCTAATTGCAACCATTTAGCGTACTCATCTTCTTCCACACAACAGGCCAAGATTCCTTGATCTGTGTGCTTGTACATGCTTCCTGCCATGATGTGGTACTTTTGGGCTTTCACAACCTCTCTATTTTGTGTGTTTACTACTGGGTGGTTAGGCCCGTATGTCAATACTGGCACTAGTGGCTTAGCCCACTGAGGTATTACTTCCAAATTAAACAAGTAAGCATGAGGAAGATCATCTGATACTCCTTCTGGGGCTTCTCCCGATGTGAGCCTAGAAAGGTGATCTGCCCTCAAATGAGTCTTCCCTTTCCTTACCACAACCTCAAAATCATATTCCATTAGCAAGAGAAACCATCTTACTAATCTACCTGTATTACATGGCTTGTTCACAAGATATAACAGTGCCTGATGGTCAATAAAAAATTTAAACTTATTTGCCAGCAAGTAATGTCTAAACTTTTTAACCGCATATACCATGCCTAATCCTTCTCTCTCTGTAGTGGTATAATTTCGTTCAGCTGCATTCAATTGTCTACTAGCATAGGCAATTGGAAGATCCATATTACCTTCACCAGTAGGTTGCGCGAGTACACACCCAATAGCATAATTGGATGCATCCACATGAACATGAAATGGCTTGTTCCAATCTGGTGTGGTCAAGATTGGTGCTGAACATAATCTTCGTTTAAGCTCCTGGAAGGAATTCTCACATTCGTCAGTCCACTCAAAGTTAGTTAAAAGTCCATACAGAGGCTTTGCTATGATGGCATACATGTGTATAAACCGGCGGTAGTAACCACAATGCCCCATGAAAGCTTGTACTTCCTTGACATTCTTTGGCCTAGGTAGTTCTGCGATGGCTCTCACTTTCTCTTCATCAGTGGATATGCCATTCTTTGACACTATGTGTCCTAGAATCTTGCCTTGCCTGACCATGAAAACACACTTTTCTGGGTTCAAGAAGACTTGATATTCTCTACATTTGTCAAAGATTTGTCTGAGTTCAGGAATATGGGTTTGCCTAATGTTGGAATGAGCACAAAGATCATCAACATAGACTTCTAAGTTCTTCCTCAGGAACTCTTTAAATACATGGCACATCAGCCTCTGGAAGGTAGCTGGTGCATTAGTAAGCCCAAATGGCATTACCCGAAAGGCGAATATGCCCCATTCTGTGGCAAAAGCTGTCTTATGCTGATCCTCTGGAGCTATGGCTACTTGATTGTAGCCCGAAAATCCATCGAGGAAGCTGTACACTTCCTTGCCTGCTACTCTTTCTAAGAGATGTTCTGTGATAGGAAGCGGATAGTTATCTCGGATTGTGGCCGCATTAACCTTCTTTAAGTTAATGCATACACGCAATTTACCATTCTTTTTGGGCACCACAACAATGGGGGATACCCACTCAGTGTGCTCAATTTCATAGATAAACCCAGCTTCAACGAGCCTATCTATCTCTTCTTTGATCTTGGCAGCGTAATTATCATTATATGTATATGGCTTTTGCTTCGAGGGTTTGGCATCTGAGGTCATGGGGATAGTGTGTGAGCATATGTCTGGATCAACCCCCTTCAAATCCTTGTAACTCCAAGCGAATACATCTCTGTATTCTCTTAGCAAGGCTATTAACGCGTGCTCTTCTTCCTCTGTTAGGTCGTGGCCTATGTACGTGCATCTCTCCTCTCCTTCTTCTAGGGCCACTACTATTTTCTTGGTGGTTTCTTTGTTATCATAGGCCTCTCCTGATTGTGCCTCTCGTTTAGGCATTCTTATCATGACTCTCCTGTCGTCTATCTCATACTTCTTAAAATTTTCCGGGACCTCAAACAAAGATTCTTCCTCTTCTGGTGAGACTTCTCTCTTCTTTCGTTTCTTTCCTTCTTCCTTCGGGGTCACATGTGTGGCTAATCTTACATCATTTGTAAGCTCTCCATGCCTCTGGGGTTGAAATTCTACTTCATGGAAGTATTCTTCATCTGATGCAAAAGGTGGGTCCATAATGATTGACTCTAGATCGGAGTCACTTGCATCCTCAAATGCATCAGGGCTAGGTTCGCATTCTTCTAGAACTGCCTCTCCCATGATTGGCTCTATGGAGAAGACTGAAATGTCATAGCCATCCTCATCACAGTGAGGTGTCCATTGTTCCTCATTGATGGCTACATCCATTGTTGCTAGGATTTTTGCCCAGCCGTGGGGCTCAAATTCTTCGTCAGGAAAGACTACAGGTGCATAGGCTGGGTCTTGAATGGGTCTATGTGTTTCGTTTGCACCTATTCCTCTAGCCTTTTCTCTCTTCTCTTCCTCTACTGCTACTTTGCACATCCATAAGTGAGTGTCTTCATGCATCCATGAGGATCCTGATCCTATGGAATGCACAAATTCCGTATCATCTTTGGCTCTATGGATGGGATTCCATTGGATAGGGGGAACATCTCTATGAGAGTAATCTTTGAGATTCACTTTGGTCGTAACACCTAAGTGTTGAAGGTACAAGGAGTTGGTTCCCCAATCCTGTACCACTTGCAACTGTTGCATAAAAGGTCGTCCCAAGATCATTTCATAGGCATGGTTCTTGCTAAAATCACATATGGCAAAGGTATGCTCGAACTCGACACCACAGGTGGTGAGAGTTATTCCTTCTAGCAATCCTAAGGGCCTTTCAATATGACCATCGGCCATCTGCAATTTCATTCTCGTTGGCCTGAGTGCTGGCTTGCCCCAACGCTTCCATAGGGAAGTGGTGGCAATTGCAACTCCGGCACCTGAGTCCAAAATTGCCTTGGTGGTGTACTCCTGGTAGGTAATGGGAAGATAGGTGTTCCCTTCTTCACCTTCACACATGTCTCCTATCTTATCCAAGGGTATTTCTGGCACTGTTTTCTGGGATCCTACCTGGGAACGAGGTTTTGCTATCTCTGGTACTTGTTTGGCTACATGTTTCCATAATTCAGGTCTAACCTTGAGTAGCTCTTCCAAAGTGAGATTGCACTGCACTTTGGTGTTCTTCACTACCTCTGTGTTCCTAGGTATGACTGAATCTTCGTTTCTTACCATGATTGTAGGTGCTCTCATACAGGTGGACGTTGCTTCCCATGGGCCTGTGAAATGGGGTAGTTCTTGTAAAGAATTAGACTCGAAGTCTAATCTTTCTTGAGATTGGGTACTCTCCTGCTCTCCATAAATGGAAGGAAGGTCTTGTGGGAATTGATCGTGTGTGTCATCCACCAGTTCAATGGGAGGAGGAACTTCACTCTCTTTAGCCCATTTCTCTTCTTGAATCTCTCGCAAGAATTCTGGTGTGTATTGATTCATAGAAGAAGAGGTGTCTGGCTCCGTAGAGTTAGGCACGTAGGCCTCAGGCACATAGGCTTTCTGGGTAGGAAGACCTGCTCTTTCACTAGCCTTGTCATGGTGTTGAGGGGCGGGTTCCTTTTGTGATTGTGCAATTAGATTCTCTATTCTTTCTAGGGAGGGGGGGTTGTCTGGTTCAGTGGAATTGGGCACATAAGCTTTCGATGGGGGATGGGTCATGTTTTTGCTTGCTTTATCTCTTTCTTGATTTTTTTTCTTCCTCGGCAGATCTTGCAATTATGCCCTCTAACTTCTCTAGAAGTCCATCCAAGTGTAATTGCGTCTTGGCTGAGCCGAGTAATTGAAAAGGCGACTGACCTCAAACATAGTCTGAGCCAATGCGACCATTTTTGCACAAAGCTTGGTTCTTTCTATCTCTAGGTTAGCTCTAGGGTAGCACTTGTCATGATCCGTGACATTTGGCCCTTCTTGGATTCTAGCCTGATATGCTTTAAGCATCATGTCTATGTCTTCAGGAGTGGGATCAGCTAATACTGATCCTACTCTAGGGGGTGGTGGAATCGTATGAGGTGGGTTGGAAGGTGGCGGGTCGGATGGCGATGGGAATGGTGGTGGTGGGGTAGTGTGAGAGGGAGTTTGAGATGTGAGTTCAGTTATCCTGGCTTTGGTTTCTCTTATGCTTTCCTCAAGTTCACTCATCTTTTTAGCCCATTGTCTTTTCCTTCTTTCCCGACTATCTTTCCACGCTCTAGTCCTTTTCTTTGTCATGCTCTCGGTTTCACTAGCCTCTGGGTTCTTATCCTGGTTTACCCCTTGGTTCTGCTGCAATGCCTGAGCTCTAGTCACTACCTGTACTGGTGCGGTGGATGTCACACTTCCTGTGGAGTCTACCACCAACCCAATAACGTTAATAGGAGTGATTTTTGGCATATTATTAGGATTCTTAGGGCAGTCTCGTAAGAGATGCTCCTTTCCACATTCTTGGCAAAAGCCCTGAATTATCACTGACTGGGGTTGTGTAAGTGGAGGTAAGGGACAATCACGAATGAGGTGATCTCCCTGACATCTGTAGCATGGTCCTCTAGGGAATGGGGGTCTTACCTGCCTAGGTTGAGGCTTAGGATTGGGATTCGTATACATGACGTTTGTGTAATCTGACTCCCAACTAGGTTCACTCGGTTCCTCATTGTAGTAGGACTCACCATGTTCAGGAGATTGCATGTAGTAAGCATGGGGACTATCGACATGTGTAGAATCAAAGCTATGGTCACTAGGGTCACTTTCAGAAAGCAGTGGTGTTACAGGGACTATAGCTCTATTCAGGTTTTCTTCTGCTGCTGCATATTTTACTGGAATCACATTAGCTGGGGCAGGGGGTTGTTGTGCTAACACAGGCTGAGGCCTTTGTTGGTTTTGGTATGGTTGCTGATAAGGTTGTTGTGGCCTGCCATATGGCTGTGGAGGGTACGGGTTCTGGTATCTTCCCTGTTGAGGGTATGGCTGAGGGTAGGGTTGCCTAACCGCCTGCTTGTTGTATGGGCAATCTTGCGCGGTGTGATTGGTGTACCTCCGTTCTATGGTGCAGTACTGGCTACTAGAATTTACTTGGGGTTGAGCCATAATGGGACATACATTTGCCATATGGTCACCCCCACAAGTATAGCATCTTTTCACCGAGGCAAATCTCGGAATTTGTTTGCTAGAGACACCTAGTTTTTGAGCAACTTTCTCTGCAAGTTCCTCAATCGATGTGGATTGCGTGGAAGAGAGGCTAGAGGCACTATCTGAATCTTTGTATATCTTGGAAAGCTCTAACTCCTCCCCTAGGTTATCCTCAATGTCAATACACATGCGTACACACTCTTCTATGGTCCTTGGGTCCTTCAAGTACACATATGATCTTAATTTGGTACTTAGCAATCCATCCAAGAATAAAGCCACTTGCTTAGCTGGTGTGGGTAGCTCAAGGACAGGGCATCTTTCAAGATATTGCCTAAATCTCCTTCCTGCAAGTCTCACGGTCTCTTGAGGGGTTTTCTTGAAGCTGTGAATCAGCGAGGAGGTATTATGTCTTATGCCACTCTTAGAGAATTCAATAATGAAAGCCTCTAGGAGTTGGTCTATGCTCCTGAACTGCCTCTCATTTAGTGGTTGAAACCATGTCAGGGCAGTGTTCCTAAGGGTTAGACCAAAGGCATTGTACTGCGTGAATAGATCCTCCACTTGTTCAGCTCTCAGGACTTGCCTAAACTCTGCCACATGATCGTATGGGTCTCCTGTGCCATCGAAGTAATTTTTCATGGACTTGACTAACTGAGTTGGTCTCAAAATCCTGGTGTGTTCTCTAGGTCGTGGTAGAGGGAACTCATCCGCATTTCTTTGATTCCTGTGAGCTCTAAGCATCTCAGGTTCTACTCTATTCGTTTCCGTCCTCGTTCTTTCTCTGCCCCCTGAGTTGGCAAAGCTCACCTCCGGCCTTTCTCTATGTCTGTCTCTTTGAGTTCCGTGAGCGTGGGAGGTTCCAGCTCCTGGGTGACCAAAGGACACGTTCGATCTTGGTTGGGGGAAAACGAATTCACCCTTCCAAGTGTAAGCATGCCTATCATTTTCTGTAACCACAAAGATCCTCTCTGAGGCGTGATCTAGGTAGGTCACTCTGCCTGGGCTATCAGGATCTTTAAACTCATAGATCATGATTGTTCCTATATCATTTGGCCGATCAGATTTATACCTCCAAAAGGCTTCATCAGTCTCTCGGTTCAGAAGCAGATCTATGCTCTTGTTGTCTTGGGGAATCCACTCAGGAGTGAGAATTCTCGTAAGAACAGATTTTCCTCGGGGGGTTCTAGGTTCTACACCCGTATTTCCTTGCTCCAGGTCACCTAAATCCGCATCTGAGATCACATTTCCGAATTCATCTGTCCTATCTGGGTGACTGGTGACTATGTATATGGTTCCTTCTTTGTCCAAGTATGCTCCGTTTTCAAACTTGACAGCGGGGTGCTCTAGTCCAATGGATTGATCAGGATTCTTAATCTGTACCACAGATCTTCCTAGGCCGTCCTCATAGATGCTAGCACCTAATCGGTTGGTCCTAAGGTATTCCAACTGCGTTTTGTAAGGGCCTTCCACCCTTTGCAAGTATGGCACTCCTGAACTTCACGTAGGCATGTCCATGCCTTGAGACATCTCGGATTCACTAGTCTCAGAACTAGGGTAGTATGAGTGGTGGCTCAACTGCTGGGCCCACGACCTAGCAGCGTGGTTGACACTAGCCTCTGAAGACCTAAGGCTTTGTCTATCCCTTACTAGATGTCGCCCTGATCTAAGGTTCATAAGCCTAATTGAATAACCCAAATTTGCCCAAGTACAACCTCGTTGCGGAGTCCTTTTGTATCTGTTACTTGATTCTTTTTAGTTGATTACCGTGTTAACAATCTTGTCTGATATCACGTTGTAAGGTATATTTGAGTGTAGTTCCGCACTTAAAGTTGATCGTTCCACGTTAAGTTCTTTCCCCTTAAAGTTCTCGACAGTACAAAGATTATGTCCTTAGCTTGAACTTGAAAGTTTAGGTATTCTTCAATTTGATAATTGCCTATCGTCGCCCTGACTTACTCCTACCTCTAGTCGTTCTTAGCCTAAGCTAGGAATTGACGAAGGGGAGTTGAGAATATGCCGACCTTTCGTGCTGATCCTTGTTCCTTAGTGCTCGAGAAGTTGATTCTCAAGCTTGCACAAAGCCCTTGCTTGGATGCTCTCAATTGCTTGTCAATAGACCTGCATTAGTCCCGAGATTAGCTCCAGACTTAAATTCAAATGACAGACTAGACCACTTTCATGCATGTGACTCACCGACCAAATTATCTCTTGCCTTTTATAAAAAACAATCCCAAGGGTCCCTCAGGTTCCTACTTCGGGGTATGGTTAACTTCAAAAAACCCTATCTAATAATCCTGATCTTACTTTTCACATAACCAGTGGAGGTTTTGGTTGTACTCCCCACGAGCTTTCCAACAAAACAAGAATCACAGCAATTGGATTTCGTATGAGGAAGTTATGTCAGTTCAGACTTCAGGGATTAAAACAGGGTTCAAAACAGTTTAATCAAGCAGTCAGAAATTCTTGAATTACTTGGGTTGCGGTGTCGTCGAGATTTTCTCTCCTCTCTCACTTGTGAAGGCCTACAAAAAAAACATATTTGGTGAAGGTAGCCAGAATTCCCCGAGAAGTCCAGGATGCATCAAGGATGTCAAAGGAAGGTCACATACAAAGTTTCAAAGAAATCAAGAAAGTCCATGGTAGCGGTCAAAGTTGGTCAAAGCTGGTCAAAGTTGGGAAATTAGGGCAAAAATTTCATTGTCACCAAATTAGATGAAAATCCATATACTTGTAAAGATTGTCAAAGGCAGTCTATAGCCCAAATTTCAGCAGAAAATGGATTTGGTAGCACATTGATATGCTATGTTCATTTTGTAAAAATGTAATTTTTCTAGTTTGACCCTACAAATTCTTGTATAGAAATTTATGTTAGCCATATGGTTTGGCATGTATAAAGATCATATGTGGCTACATATTTGTACAAATTTTCAAGGCCATCAGAGCTTCCTAGAGACCTTAATGCCACCTTGCAAGCTTCCAAATGTAGTCAAACTTGTACAAGTTAGATTCAGATGGGAGTTTTCTCTGCATATTCCTGAAGGAGATCTTTGGAAACATAGTCCTACAATGTTTCATCTTCATCAAAGACTTTTTGGAGGGTCAAAGAGCACAAAGTCCAGTTTTCAAGGTCACCGCAGTTTTCTAGAATAAGAAAATTGAAGGCTTGAATGTCTGCCACATGTCAAAATATGATTGAACCATGTTGTACGGTCAAGATGAGCTCGTATTCAAGGGTGGAGATGCACTAAAGCATAAAGGAAGGAGGATCCACGAATTTTTTCCATAAAAGAAGACCTTTTTTACAATCAAAGATCAATAATGCAGCATTTCTCCAAAAATAGTGGCTTATCTTATCCGAATTGATGTCAGCACTGATCCGACGGTCCAGATCATCCCCAGATCCAATGGTGGAGAATGAGGGCGCCTAAATTTCACTCCTTTACACTAGATTTGATAGAAAGAACAATTCCAAGCCATTGATTTGATTAATCAAATGGTTGTAATCAAAAGTAGTGATCCTAGAGTTGAGAGTTGATTTCTCTAGATCCAAGGGCCCAAATTCATTCAGAAAACTATATAAACCCCCCTCCAAACTCCTAGAGCATCATTGTTAGGCATCCATAGGGCTCATGCTAGCTTACGGTTTCCTTGAGACGATCACCCTCGGTTGAGCGAGTGAGGATCCAAGGTGAGCTAGTATGAGTATAGAACCTAGTTTCGAATTTAAGTTAGAACTCCAATTTAGGATAGGCTCTTGAAACCAGCATCTCTATCTTGACTCACCCTCGGTGGAGCGTGTGAGTGAGTTAGAGCTGATTTTAATGAGTCTTAGACTTCTTTAGTTAGACGTTACGAGCCTAGACAGACATAGGGTCACTGGAGTGGAACTCACCTTCTTACGTGTGACATTCGGTTGAACTGTCATGGTTTGAGGGTCGGAACCACCTTTGATCAGTAGACTGCTTAGCATGACGTACACGACGATCTTTTACATGTAACTTAATTCAAATTCTTTTAATTCATGTCACTTGTCACTTGTCTCTTGTCACCTCTCTCAGTCTCTTAAGTATTTTTACATGTCTTCTATTTCTTCTATGTGTGAGAAGGCTCCGCAGTATTGCGTTGAACCAGTGAGGATGTTTCTTTGAGCTTGTGAGTAAAATCCATCATCATAATTCACTTGCATGCATAAAATCCATACAAATCCATACATATTTATTAGTTTCTGAAAGTGTATAAGAAGCTCCAATATTGGACCATTCTTCCTTTCGAAACTGATTTATGTGTAAGGATTCCATCTATTCTCATCATGCATACATATCATCCAAAGAAGGCTATACATATGGATTAGAATTAGGAAGTGTTTAAGAAGCTCCTCCAATGGACCATTCTTCCTTCCAAATTTGATTCGTGTGTATGGTTCTCTTTCATTCTTATCATTCATGTCATCAATCTAACTTGCACACCTACATTCCCATTCCCATAATTATTTCAACATCTCTCTCTTCTCCATACTCAACATTAATTTCACCTTCACATCTTTAAACCTTCCAACATTCATTAGCTTCATACACCCTGTGTGTGCCACGACCGGACCCGATCCACCCGGATTGCGATCACCTCCACATTTGAACCCGACGTGAAACGCTTCGTGGTATTTGCTTCTGATCTTGTTGGGAGGTTGTGATCCATATCCTTTGTTTCATATTTTTCATCCTCATCATATCATCATCATCAGTCTTGAGTGTTGCACTGGATTTCTCACAGTATCGTGCACATCTTCATCGTGAAGTAAACGCATTTGTGAGAGATCTAGAGCATCGTGCATCACTTGCTTATTCACATAAGATGGAGGAAGGATTCAAATCCCTTATTGTTGAGAAACAAGGCCAAAGAATAGTCTCTTCTATGTTGAGAGAGAAGGGAAAATTCAATGGCATCAACATAACAAGCTACTTAGATTTGTTTGAAGAGCAAGCTATGATTTTTGGTCTTCCTGAAGATCTTTTGATATCATTCTTTGAACGAATTGTTGATAGCTCTATCATAAACCGTGTCACTCAATATGATAGTCTTCCTTGGAGTGATTTTAGAAAGGAGATGCTCAAAGAATTCTATCTTGAAGATTATAGCCAACATAATCGAGATGGATTCTTACGATGGGTCAATTCTCCAAAGCCTAGTAGCTCTATTACTCACTTACAAAATGAGTATATTAGACGCTATGAACAACTTCCTGATGAGGATAAGATAACTTTGGAACCTGATCTTGTGATCAATTTTCTTAAGCTTCTTCATCCTGAAACTCGTAGGGAAGTTGAACGGCGATTAGAAGAACCAGATAAGCGCTATGGTCTTACTGACAATTGGCAAAAAGTGCGTAAAGTAGTAGAGGCTGTAGCCCATAGACATCAAAGACAATCCATGCTTTATGAGCAAACTAGTCTGCCTCAAGCTAGCCTTCCACAAATTAAGGAGCAATTTAGAGAACAATCCCATGCTATGATTTTTGACTCTACTCCTATTCCTCAAATGATGGAGCCTACTCAAGGTTTTAAAGTAGAGCCAAATAAAAGTGTAGTTGAACAATCTCAAGTGGATATTCTCACTAAGCAAATGGAAAGTCTTATTGCTACACAATCCAATTTGGCCAAGACTATAGATGCTTTACAATCTAATTACACCAAAACTTTCCAAAATCAAATGAACCCAATGACTTTTCAAGAGCCTAATCAACATGTTATAGCTACCAATCGAAATCCACAAATAGCTCCTACTCAAGCATATCAAGTTCCTCCAATGCATAATCCTCCCATGCATAATCCTTCAATGCAAAATCCTCATCCTCATGTGCAAAATCCTCAAATGTATCAAAACCTGTATCCTCAAGCTTCTCAAATAGCTTTTCAAAATCCTCAAAATCAAAATTTTCAAAATCATCAACCGTATAATATGGAAGCTCCTCTTGCACCTCAAGTACCACATGTTGCTCCCCAAGCTCCTCAAATACATCAATTGCATTTTCAAAATCCTAATTATCCTGTTCAAACAATACCTTATCAACAAAATCCTCAATTTCAAAATTTCCCACCACAAGTTAATCAAAATCCTCAAAATCAAAATGGTTTTGTGCGTGGCCCTCGTAGGTGTCCTTGGTGTGATTCGTTAGAGCACTTTTTGAGAGATTGCGAACTATTGAAGGATGCTAAGGAGCAACGACTAGTAATAGACATAGACAAGAAAATCTGTGACTATCGATCTAGGCTACCTTTGCAAGGAAATTATGGTAAGGGAGGAATGAAAAAACATTATGAAAATATAACCATAATGGACGTAGGAACTAAAGGAGTGAAACTAGAAGCTCTTGATGAACAACAAGTAGAATCAAGTAAACCCACAAAGGAAGGTGATTTTTCCATAGAGGCTTTAGTAAGAGCACGGGATGAGATTAGGAGAATAACGGCTTGGGAGTCACCGATAGAAGATCAATCTCTTATTTCTCACATATCCAATGTAGAAGAAAAACGAAAAAGAGATGAAGCTGAGCCTAGTGAAAGAAGAGTGACTCGAAAACAAACCTCAGAGGGAATAGAAACAATCATAGAGCAAGGAGAAACATCACAATCTAAAGATAAAAAACAAGAATTAGAACCCAATGAACAAAAGCAAGAGGAGAAACAAAAAGGGAAGAAGACAAAGCAAAGAAAAACAGAACCAAAGCCTTTAGATAAACCAGAACAATCAAAACAAACTGAAGACCAAACACGAGAACATGAACAAAAACAAGATCCTGAGCAAAAACAAAAGAAACCAAAGAGAAAACCTAAAGCCATCTTGATTTCAGAAATTGAGAGAAAAATAGATCCTATGGAAATTTTAGATGACATTTTGCTTAAGAGTCAAGTGACTATGTCTTTAGAACAAGTTTTCTCTATTGCAAAGCCTGTTTTTAAAGATAACTTTATCGGCCTAATTAAAAGGAAGAGGTTTCCGCTTAATCTAGATACTGAGATGCAAGATTCTCTAGATCAAGATCAAGCTATGAATGAAGCCTTAAACTTTGATGAATCTGATGAAGAGAACTTTGATGATGATGAAGTAAATGTTAATAAAAATTTCTTAGGACCTATTCAACCTGACCATGAAAATCATGAAAACAATCCTGAAAGTCACTTTAAAAGAACATTTTGGTCTAGAGGTACATCAGAGATGCATGTTAAAATAGGAAATGATAAGAACAATATCACTGTAAATGCATTAGTAGATTCCGGCTCCGAAATCAATGTGATTTCAAGAGAAGTCTATGATAAGTTTCGATGGCCCATAGATAAAGATTGTGGATGGCGTATGAGAACTGCAGATAATGGTGTAGGTACCCTGTATGGAGCTTGTGCTAGTGTGCCCATATCCATAGGAGGAATCACAGAAGAGTTTCACTTTTTTATTCAAGATAATTGCTCCTATGAAGTTCTCTTAGGTCAACCCTTTATTTGTGAGAGTCGTATGGAAACTAAAGCCATGGATGATGGGTCTACCTATGCTAGATTTAAGTCTAAGGATGGAATGCAATCACTTCAAGTCATGACAGTAGGAGTGAATCATCCTAGGAATCGATTGTCAATTAGAAAGAAACCTATTGTTACTCAGGGTCATGAGCATGCTTGTAGTGATTGTGCACCTCGATTCATGTTTGGAGCTACATATGATCAAAATTTCGGATAGAATCCATTGTTGAGCGGGACAACAGTGGATATTGGTTTGACATCTCGCATCCAACCAACATGTACAATAGTTTGTCACTTTGTTTTCCACATTCTAGATTAGATTTTCTTCATAAGAGTCAATTGTCCAAGTCTTTTATCCAAAAAACCCAAAAAAATTATAAAAACAACAAAATCATGGAACATGATGAGAACATTGAGCATGTGATTGAAACATCTCATTGTTTCTCTACTCTTGAGGAGTTAGAGTTATGTCTTCAAAATTCTAATTCCCATATTATTCTTCTTTCTTCCCTTGATGAGTATGCTCTAATCCAAGAGTATGCTCTCAATGTTGACAAGTGCTCGAAATTTAACCAAACACATGATGCCTTAGTTGAAACAAAGTACAAAACTGTAGACAAAAAAATCAAACCCATAGCTCAACCATTACCTCAAGGAAGTAATAAAAAAATTATTGATGTGAAAAATGATCCAATTCTTCGGGATAAGAAAAACATAGGACATACATTCACGGATGAGACAATCAAACAGGTGAAAATTGGGAGAGATGATGACTTTCTTTTGCCAGCAGAGAGAGATAAATTTGAGAGAGTCATACGTAGCCATGGAAAAGCCTTTACTATGTATCCTCATGAGATTGGTTGTGTAGATCCTAAGCTAGTTGCACCCATGATAATCTTTACTATTCCACATATTCCATGGAATCTTCGTCCTATACCTGTTCCAAAGGCTCACTTACCTGAGCTAATGAAACTACTTAAGGAGAAGATAAACATGAGAATTTTAGAGCCATCTTTTGCACCTTACTCAAACAGATGGTTCACTGTGCCTAAAAAGAATGGGAAACTACGTTTTATTCAAGATCTCCAACCCGTCAATAAAGTCACCATAAGGAATGTAAGAACAGGACCCATTGTAGATGAGTTTGCTGAATCATTTTCAGGACATTCTATCTATTCAATGGGTGATTTATATTCTGGATATGACCAATTCCAATTAGCAATTGATAGTCGTGACATAACCACAATGAAAACTCCTTTAGGCTTAGTGCGAATGTGTACTTTACCTCAAGGAGCGACTAATTCTGTGGCTCATATGATGAGTGCTATGAATATGGTCTTACATGATTTTATCCCTCATATAACTATGCCATTCATTGATGATATTCCAATTAAAGGGAGTGAGGAACGTGTAAAGGACATTACTTTAGATTCATCTGGATGTCGTAAATTTGTTCTTGACCATATCTCTGATTGTGAAAGAATATTTCAACGATTTGAAGAGGTAGGTCTCACATTTTCCATAGAGAAATCTGTTTTTGGTGTCAACGAGGTACTTATTGTTGGACATTTATGTGGCCATTATGGTCGAAAGCCATACCCACAAAAAGTTGATGCCATTAGCAAGATTTCTGAAACATGTAACAACGTGAATGAGGTACGTAGATTTCTTGGTGCTTGCATCTTTTATGTTATTTGGATCCCTCACTTTGCTCATGTTGCTGATTGTCTTTATGACTTGTTGAGGA
The DNA here is from genome assembly GCA_020310875.1 of Ceratopteris richardii. Lineage (NCBI taxonomy): Eukaryota > Viridiplantae > Streptophyta > Polypodiopsida > Polypodiales > Pteridaceae > Ceratopteris > Ceratopteris richardii. Next base: position 33,701,136 of record CM035427.1, read on the forward strand.
AGAAACGAAAATTTATTTGGACTAACAAACACACTCAAGCTATGCGTAAATTGAAGAAATTATTGCTTGAAGCTCCCATCCTTAAGCGTGTAGACTATTCTGCTAACAAACCTATTATATTGACTGTTGATACTAGTCCTATTGGTATAGGTTGGGTCATAAGTCAAGATGATAGTGAAGGGAATAGATATGCAATTAGGTTTGGTGCCAAAATTCTACATGAAACACAACGAAAATATCCACAGATCAAACGAGAACTATGGGGTATGGTAACAGCTTTGAAAACAGACAAAGAATATTTCATTGGTGCAAATGTCAAAGTTGAGACTGATTGTTTGCCTCTCATTGGAATGATAGCCAATTGTTCATCTCCTGATAGCCATGCTTAGATGGATCTCATATATTAAGTTCATAAATCCTGAGTTAGTTCATATTTCAGGTAAGTCAAACTCAGTTGCTGATATGTTATCGAGAGCTAGATTTGATGATGATCTTGAAAGTGATCTAATAAAGAATGTGAATTTAGTTGACTATGTTCCACATATATATGAGTATGAGAAATTTCATGAGTCTGAGTACGAAGATGAATGGAGAGACATAGGAAAGTATCTCAGTACACTACAACCATTACCTAGCTGGACTACGAATAGATTCCGTAACATTAGGAAACGAGCTTATAACTTTTTCCTATGTAATGGTTATCTTTGGAGACATGCTAAGGGTAAGGTTAAGAATCCACAACGAGTCCTAGGAAAGAGAGGTCTTCAATTGCAAGTAATGAAGGAAATGCATGAGACATTATGGGCAGGTCATAAAGGATTTTTTGGAACATATGAAAAAATTAGAAGTACCTATTATTGGCCTAGGATGTATGTTGATATTAGTAGCTATGTTTCTACATGTTCTACTTGTCAACTTCATTCATCAGTCAAACATAGAGATCCATTGCATCCTACGTATCCACCTTGTATTCACTACAAGTGGGTAGTAGATCTTGTAACTATGCCTAAAGGTATCGACAAAATGCGTTACATTGTACTTGCAAGAGAAGACTTAACTAATCATGTAGGGACGTGCACTACGATCTAAGACCACTTACAATGTTTGCAAATTCTTGCTTGAAGATGTCATAAGTCGCTTTGGGTACATAGAGAAAGTAGTTGCCGATCGTGGAGAGTTAAATGCGAGAGAAGCTAAAGAGTTCTTTGAGCGTCACGGAATTCGTTTGTCTCTCACTACTGCATATAATCCAGAGGCCAATGGTAAAATAGAGAGAGGGCATCCACCTATTGTGAAAGCCATATCTAAAGCATGTAACGGTGACATCAAACAATGGCCTAAATTCTTACCTTTTGCACTTTGGGCAGATAGAATGACATGCACACGTACTACTGGATATATGCCTGCTGAACTCATGTACTGTCAAAAACCATTGTTTCCAATTCAGTCTCATATTTCTGCATGGTCAAATTTGCCTTGGTCTGAAAACATGTCTACTGATGATTTTTTGAGTTTGCATATTAAACAGTTAGAACAAGGTAAATTAAGACTTGATGATGCTGTTGAAAAATTAAGAGAATCTAGAATGAAGAACAAACATTATTTTGATAAAACTCATCGATTGCATCCTAAGCCAATTGAAGTAGGAGATGGGGTGCTCATTTATGATAGTACATTTGACTCTCAATATGATGCACGCAAAAAGCTCACTCAACGGTGGTTTGGGCCATACATTGTATCAAAAGTCAACAACAATGGTACGTATGCTCTTTGTGAATTAAATGGTGTTGCACTAAAAGCTTTCATTGCAGGTAAAAGGATAAAGTTATTCAAGAAGCGTGATAATGACGAGTACATTTTGGATGAGGACATTGAAGAAGATGACAACAATGAGGCCGATTCATAAACAGGAGTATCCATGTTATTATTAAAAAAAAAAAAAAAAACATCATTAATTTTTCAAGTTCATGTTGCTTTGTTTTTTTTCAAGTTCATTCTATTTTTTTCCATGCTTGTTTCATGCATGTTTTTTTCAGTCTTTGCATCACATTGCATATCCACATCACTTGAGTCAAAAAAGGCAAATGATGATTTCTCTACTTGTGTAAAATTTTATCTTAAGTAGTAACTTATCTACCAAGAAATTGTTTATAATCTAGGATTGTGGAAAGATAGGGCATGTAGATTTGGAGGTTTATTTTGGTGACAAGACTTTCATATATAAACATGCATATGTATCGTGTATCGAAAGCATAATTGTTGAAATCCTAGCTCCTGCTACTGCATGTTTCTACATCCTTAGTCCATCTCACAGCACTTGTATCGGAGTTTAAACGACTGTTCTCCGTCATCAAAAATGGTTGTACCTTGTATCAGGGTTTAATTTTTCCCCGTCATAAAAAAAAAAAAGTTGCTACATGTTACCAAGAAGTTTACACTTTCTTCCACCCCAAAAAAGTGATCGTAACCATAAAGTTGCCGAATCATCATCATCATCAAAAAAACAAAAAAAAAAAAATTTGCTACATGTTACCAAGAAGTTTACACTTTCTTCCACCCCAAAAAAGTGATTGTAACCATAAAGTTGCCGAATCATCATCGTCATCAAAAAAAAAAAAAAAAGAAGCTGCTATATATTACGAGGAAGTTTACACTTTCTTCCACCCCAAAAAAGTGATCGTAACCATAAAGTTTGCCGAATCATCATCATCAAAAAAAAAAAAAAAAAAAAAAAACAAGCAAGCCAAAGGAGGATAAAGAGGCATAGTAGAATAAATCACGGGCTATATAGGCAGATATATGCATTAGTGGAGTTTAGTTAGATTTCCTTGCATGTTATTAGAGAACGAGCATATTCATATTTATGTATGAAAGGAGTTGATCTAAAATAAGCTAAAGATGAAAGATGGCTCTTGAAAATCCTAAATCTTTGTTTATAATCGTATTTAAGGTAGATTGCTTTATGAAAAAGGTACAAATTTTTCTTCAAGATGAGAAAAACTGATGCTTAAAACGACTCAATACATCCACTTCCACTTCATATTAATGCTTGTTTTTTTTCTTTCTTGTTGCCAATGTTGCTTGTTCATTTGCATACATGTTGCCTATTTGTTCATGCATATTCATGTTGCCTGTTTCAATTCTTTCTTTCATGCAAATTTTGCTTCATGTCACGTTACCTACTAATTCATGCATATAATCAATTTTCCTTCCATGTTTCTTATGTTGCCTATAAAAGAATTTGATGCCTGAACATTTTGTTTTTCACAGATGCTAGAGTGGCGCTTCCGGAGGAATCGCAAGTTTAGTGGGGGCGAATGTCGTCGAGATTTTCTCTCCTCTCTCACTTGTGAAGGCCTACAAAAAAAACATATTTGGTGAAGGTAGCCAGAATTCCCCGAGAAGTCCAGGATGCATCAAGGATGTCAAAGGAAGGTCACATACAAAGTTTCAAAGAAATCAAGAAAGTCCATGGTAGCGGTCAAAGTTGGTCAAAGCTGATCAAAGTTGGGAAATTAGGGCAAAAATTTCATTGTCACCAAATTAGATGAAAATCCATATACTTGTAAAGATTGTCAAAGGCAGTCTATAGCCCAAATTTCAGCAGAAAATGGATTTGGTAGCACATTGATATGCTATGTTCATTTTGTAAAAATGTAATTTTTCTAGTTTGACCCTACAAATTCTTGTATAGAAATTTATGTTAGCCATATGGTTTGGCATGTATAAAGATCATATGTGGCTACATATTTGTACAAATTTTCAAGGCCATCAGAGCTTCCTAGAGACCTTAATGCCACCTTGCAAGCTTCCAAATGTAGTCAAACTTGTACAAGTTAGATTCAGATGGGAGTTTTCTCTGCATATTCCTGAAGGAGATCTTTGGAAACATAGTCCTACAATGTTTCATCTTCATCAAAGACTTTTTGGAGGGTCAAAGAGCACAAAGTCCAGTTTTCAAGGTCACCGCAGTTTTCTAGAATAAGAAAATTGAAGGCTTGAATGTCTGCCACATGTCAAAATATGATTGAACCATGTTGTACGGTCAAGATGAGCTCATATTCAAGGGTGGAGATGCACTAAAGCATAAAGGAAGGAGGATCCACAAATTTTTTCCATAAAAGAAGACCTTTTTTACAATCAAAGATCAATAATGCAGCATTTCTCCAAAAATAGTGGCTTATCTTATCCGAATTGATGTCAGCACTGATCCGACGGTCCAGATCATCCCCAGATCCAATGGTGGAGAATGAGGGCGCCTAAATTTCACTCCTTTACACTAGATTTGATAGAAAGAACAATTCCAAGCCATTGATTTGATTAATCAAATGGTTGTAATCAAAAGTAGTGATCCTAGAGTTGAGAGTTGATTTCTCTAGATCCAAGGGCCCAAATTCATTCAGAAAACTATATAAACCCCCCTCCAAACTCCTAGAGCATCATTGTTAGGCATCCATAGGGCTCATGCTAGCTTACGGTTTCCTTGAGACGATCACCCTCGGTTGAGCGAGTGAGGATCCAAGGTGAGCTAGTATGAGTATAGAACCTAGTTTCGAATTTAAGTTAGAACTCCAATTTAGGATAGGCTCTTGAAACCAGCATCTCTATCTTGACTCACCCTCGGTGGAGCGTGTGAGTGAGTTAGAGCTGATTTTAATGAGTCTTAGACTTCTTTAGTTAGACGTTACGAGCTTAGACAGACATAGGGTCACTGGAGTGGAACTCACCTTCTTACGTGTGACATTCGGTTGAACTGTCATGGTTTGAGGGTCGGAACCACCTTTGATCAGTAGACTGCTTAGCATGACGTACACGACGATCTTTTACATGTAACTTAATTCAAATTCTTTTAATTCATGTCACTTGTCACTTGTCTCTTGTCACCTCTCTCAGTCTCTTAAGTATTTTTACATGTCTTCTATTTCTTCTATGTGTGAGAAGGCTCCGCAGTATTGCGTTGAACCAGTGAGGATGTTTCTTTGAGCTTGTGAGTAAAATCCATCATCATAATTCACTTGCATGCATAAAATCCATACAAATCCATACATATTTATTAGTTTCTGAAAGTGTATAAGAAGCTCCAATATTGGACCATTCTTCCTTTCGAAACTGATTTATGTGTAAGGATTCCATCTATTCTCATCATGCATACATATCATCCAAAGAAGGCTATACATATGGATTAGAATTAGGAAGTGTTTAAGAAGCTCCTCCAATGGACCATTCTTCCTTCCAAATTTGATTCGTGTGTATGGTTCTCTTTCATTCTTATCATTCATGTCATCAATCTAACTTGCACACCTACATTCCCATTCCCATAATTATTTCAACATCTCTCTCTTCTCCATACTCAACATTAATTTCACCTTCACATCTTTAAACCTTCCAACATTCATTAGCTTCATACACCCTGTGTGTGCCACGACCGGACCCGATCCACCCGGATTGCGATCACCTCCACAGCGGCCTCAACATGCAATGCTAACCCCGAGTGTTTGTCCCACAAATTGACCAAATTAGCCCCCTATTCTTTACCCTAAAAAATTGGCCAAATTTGCCCTTCTAACGCGTTCGCAAGTTCTGTCAGTCGCGATTGATGTGTCGATCGTGATTGATAGGTCCGTCGTGGCTGTCAGTCGCGATTGATGTGTCGATCGCGATTGACAGGTTCGTCGTGGCTGTCATTCGCGATTGATGTGTCGATCGCGATTGACAGGTGGTTCGAAAAGTCAATCAGTCGTGGTCAAAGGGTCGTTGACTCTGTCGGTCGCGATTGATGGGTCGATCGCGATTGACAGGCCGGTCGTGAGGGTCTGTCCGTCGTGGTCAAACAATGGTTGACTGTGTCGGTCGCGATTGACAGAGCCGTCGTGGGCTATCAGTCGCGATTGATGGGTCGATCGCGATTGATGACTCGATCGCGATTGACACGTGTCACGCGTATGATCCGTCAGTCGTGGTCAATCGATCGTTGACTCTGTCGGTCGCGATTGACAGAGCCGTCGTGGGCTCTCAGTCGCGATTGACTGGTCGATCGCGATTGACAGGTCTGTCCGTCGTGGTTTGTCGATCGCGATTGACAGAGCGATCGCGATTGACAGAAATCTGATGAATTTAAAAAATCTAAGCACATTTTTGGGAAGCTCTAGGCCTGTAGATCATGGTTTTGCACTTTGTTTGGCAATTTGAGCATTTTTTCTATCGGTCGCGATTGACAGAAGTCGGCGACACACAGACAGTTACCGAGAATTCCGTACCTGCGCAGAGTGCTGGGGACGATGATGCGGCCTGTACCTGCAAGACAGCTCAAGAAACATGCAAAAACAGCACACACAATTTCGCTCTCTCGCTCTCTCTCACAAGTGAAATGAGGGAAATGAGGTGGAGAAGGTGATATGATAAAAAAACTGAAATTTTCGCGATGATGGAAATGGAGGTGGAAGATGGTGATGATGATGATGGTGATGATGTTGGTAAGGTAAGAAAGAGAAAAATAGGAAAAGTAAAGAAATTACCTACAACACCAACGTCTCCAATCTACGTCTTACCATCACATGCTCGTCCTCAAAGCTCGATCCCCGGCAACGGCGCCAAAATTTGGTGTAGCTCAGTGATGAGTAGCACCTCCTTTAATGTCAATCCGGGAAGACGTGAGGATGGTATGAAGACCTCGAGCAAGTGGAGGCACAAGTGCGTGAGTGAGAAGCACACAAGCATGCACACACATACACGCACACACGCACACACGGCAAGACAAAGAGTGAGAAGCAATGGAGTCCTCTGATTACTTTCAAAAAGCTTTTACAAGTTCATTTCAATTACAATCCAGCCTCAAAAATGAGCTCTCTAGCTCCTTTTATAGTTTTTGACTAGCTTTGGCCCTGTTCAGACCTAGTGTCCGGCCTAGTTAAAAATTAGGTTCCAGGGCTTATTAGAGGGCTCAAACGAGATCTAAAAAATATGAAAATTGGCAGGTAGATACTTCTAAAGCTCCTCAAGCTCAAGGACTCCTTGGCTTGCACAAAATGGAGCTACAAAAATATGAAATGATATTTACAATGGTTTTTAGTGATGAAAATCACTATTTGTGTAGGGATTTTCTCTATTGATTTGTCATACATACCTTTGAGCTCCCTACTTGCTCTTTCTTCTTGTGTGCTCAACTCCTTGATGTCTGAAAAATTTAGATGGCCTACTTGCCAGATCTTCTTTGACTGCCATGTCTGCTTGTGCTGTCCCTTCGCTATGACTCTCTTCTGCTTGTGGCTCCTTCGGTTCCCTGACTGCTGCCAACACTCCCCCTCAAGCTCAACGCCATATCCTGTAATCCAAGCATCTTCCGAAACTTCTTCAACTTCTCAGCTCCAAGTGCTTTGGTGAAAATATCAGCAACCTGCTCATCTGTTCTCACATAAACAAGATCAATATCACCTGCTAATACCTTCTCTCTGATGAAGTGATAATGTACCTCGATATGCTTTGTTCTAGCATGGAAAACAGGGTTCCGTGCTAATTGTATGCTGCTAAGATTATCACAATAGATAGTGATAGGCTTTTGCACTTCCACACCTAAATTTGCAAGTAACATCTCCAGCCATGATGCCTCACATGCTTCCATTGCAGCACCTCTATACTCAGCCTCTGTACTCGACAAAGCAACAGTGGGTTGCTTCTTACTGCTCCATGTAATAGCTGCACCTCCAATTGAGAAAAGAAAGCCACTAGTAGATCTTCTATTTGGAGTACTACCAGCCCAATCTGCATCGGTGTATCCATGAACCGGCAGATCTACACCAGCTTCATAAAACAATGCATAATCCAAAGTAGCACTCACATAACGTAGAGTGCACCTCAGAGCATCCAAATGTGGCTTCCTAGGAACCTGCATAAACTGACTTTCAAGTCCAACAGTATAACTTAGATCAGGCCTTGTAATTGTGAGATATATAAGACTTCCCACAATTTTCTTGTACATAGTAGCATTTTCCAATGCTTCACCTGATGTAGTATCCAATTTCAAATTCTGATCTAATGGCAATGAAATTGGCTTACAATCAGCCATACCATACTTTTGTAGCATATTCAAGGCATATTGCCTTTGCGACATCCATACACCTGTTTCTGTATGTATAAATTCAATGCCCAAGAAATAGCGCAGCACACCAAGATCTTTCATGTCGAATTCCTGCATAAGAGGTTCTTTACCTCTTTGATGCTTTCTTCATTATCACCACCTACAATCAGGTCATCAACATAAATAGCCACAATAGTGATGCCATCATCAACCTTCCTTGCATATAGTGAGTGATATGCATCACACATAGAGAACCCAATGCTGGTTAAGTAATCAGCAATCCTTGCATGCCATGCACGAGGGGCTTGCTTCAGCTCATACAAAGCATTTTGCAACTTGCAAACATATTTTGGATGATTTGAATCTTCATATCCTTGTGGCTGGTCCATATATACTTCTTCCTGTAACTCACCATGTAGGAAAGCATTCTTCACATCCATCTGATGCAAAGTCCATCCTTTTGCTGTAGCTAATGCAACAAGTGTTCTGACAGTAGACATTTTAGCTACAAGGCTGAATGTTTCCTTATAATCAATGCCATATGTCTGTGCATAACCTTTAGCTACCAATCGTGCTTTATACCTGCTTATGCTACCATCAGCATTATGCTTTACCTTGTAAATGTTAAAAATAAAGAAGTAAGCTCATATATATTTTTGCAAAAAGGATTTTCTTCAAGTAGAAGGAAAATACAAAAATGAAAAATAGAAGCATTTACTTCAGCAAGTAGTGGAGGCCAAAAGAGAATCATTCAAAAGAGAATCAAATCCAAAATCTGAATTGTAAGAGGAGTGGCTGTCCAAAGTAGTGGAGAAATGATGGAGAAGAGCTCTCAAACTCATCATGAGAGTTTTTGGTCACTTGGCTATAAAAGAAGCAAGGGAGGACACTCAAGAGGAGAGCAAGAAGGCGTGGAATCCCCCTTGTATCTACTTCATTTGGTTTGAGTCATTTCGTTCAGTTCACTCTCATAGAGTGTGTCCAGCCGCACACCCATTTTTGGGTAGTCTACTTGTGAGAGTCATATCTCTCAACATATGTATCCAAATTTAGTGTTTAAACATTCGTTGGAAAGCTTATCTTGAGTACTTCCTCTGTTTAGAAGAGTTTTATGAAATTCTTTATGCTCTCTGAGTTATTCAGGTTTTAGTGAAGTCCAGTTTTCAGCTGTGTCCAGCCGCACACCCATTTTTGGGTAGTCTACTTGTGAGAGTCATATCTCTCAACATATGTATCCAAATTTAGTGTTTAAACATTCGTTGGAAAGCTTATCTTGAGTACTTCCTCTGTCTAGAACAGTTTTATGAAATTCTTTATGCTCTCTGAGTTATTCAGGTTTTAGTGAAGTCCAGTTTTCAGCCTAACTGAGTGGACAGGTAGTCTGTTTTGAATCAAATAGTTGACAACTCAAATCTACTCCAAATTGAGTGTTTGATATCGCATTTGAAAGCTCTAGGTGTCTAGTTTGAGTGACCAAAGTTTCAAGTTCATTGGATATTTCAGTTGGTACCAATTTTTATTTGAAGGTTCTGCTGTTGGCAAGAGTCTTCATCCTGAGAAGGTCTTCTACACTTTCCGCTGCGATTAGGAGAGGAATTCTCCAACAGTAAACCCATTTGCAGCCTATGGATTTCTTTCCTTGCGGCAATGGAACCAGCTTCCATGTATCATTTCCATAAAGTGCAGCCATCTCCTCATCCATAGCCTTTTCCCAATCTGCATTACCAATTGCATCTTCAAAACAAGAAGGTTCAGCATCTTGTATTACCTTTGTCATGTAGGCACAATGGCGAGCCATGTAACTATCATATGTCAATCGTTGCACTGAATTACACATCCACCCAGATCTTCTTGGTCCTGGGTCACTTCTTCTTGTATCATCTGCATGTGTCCTTCTTACTCCTGGAGTCTTCACAGAGGGCAATCCAAGTTCCTCATCAAGACTCTTTTCTGAACCGCTTGAATCTCCATCAACGTCTTCAAAACCTGCACCTGTTTTACTACCAGCAGAAAGCTTTTCTTTACCTTTCTTGGATGTATTTGATGAATTTGCTGGACTAAAATTTCGACGCAATCTTCCACTCCATGGATTTGAGTTGGAACTATTGCTTGGTGATGCATCCGGTCCACTCAAAACTTGAGATTCTGCACTAGATTTTTCAGCATTTTCTTTGTCATTTGGTTCAAGATTCAGCCCTTCTTTGGCATCTACATAGAAGCTTGACATTTCATCAAATACCACATCTCTGCTCACCTTCACCTGTCGTGTGAGTGGGTTATAACATTTGTACCCCTTTTGCTCAAGGGAATATCCAATGAAGACACATTTTTTTGCTTTCGGATCAAGCTTCGTCCTCAACTCATCTGGAACATGTACATATGCAATACAACCAAAAACTTTCAGATGTGATCAGTTTGGCTTTTTACCTGTAAACTTCTCTTCAGGTGTAACTTGATGTGCAGCAGTAGTCGGAGTTCTGTTCATGATGTATACAACAGTATGCACAGCTTCTGCCCAATAACAATGAGGCATATTCTTCTCAGCCATCAAGGCTCTTGCTATTTCTGCAATATGTCTATTTTTGCGTTCAGCAACACCATTCTGTTGTGGTGTGTACCTGCATGAAAACTGGCGCCGAATTCCATGATTTTTTAGATAACTGCTGAACTCATTTGACATGTATTCACCTCCTCCATCAGATCTTAATGTTTGAATGTACTTCCCTGTCTGCTTTTCCACCATTACTTTAAAATTCTGGAAGTGAGTAAACACCTCGCTCTTCTCTTTCATGAAATATACCCATACTTTGCATGTATGGTCATCAATGAAAGTAACATAAAACCTGCAACCACCCATAGATGTGGTCTTTGCTGGACCCCAAACATCTGTATGTACTACTTCTAGTACATCCTCACTAACATGCTTGTCATGTGGAAATGATGCTCTTGATTGTTTACCAAATTGACATGCTGCACATACCTTTTGCATTTTTGCAACTTTGAAATTTGGTAGTCCATGGACAATCTCCTTTGACTGCATCAGTTTCAGCCTTTGCAAGTTTGCATGTCCAATCCGTTTGTGCCATATCTCTATATCTGCAATAACTCCTGCACCTTTTGCAAACATGGCTGCATTCATTTCAGGAATCTTCACATTTAAGGTGAACATCCTACCCACTTTGTTTCCTTTGGCAACCAATCGTCCATCCTGTTTGTACTCTTCTACATATAATCCATCAGCATTGAACCTGACTTGTAATCCCTGGTCAACCATTTGTCCAACAGAAACCAGATTCTTCGTTATATTTGGAACATGCAGCACATCAGCGAGATGTTTTACCTTTCCGTCCTCCATAGACAATGCTATGTTTCCTGTATGCTGAATAGGATGCGATGTATCATCACCTGTTTCAACATATCTAGGAACTGGCATTTTTTGCAAACTACTAAACCATTCTCCATGACTGGTCATGTGATTTGAGGCACCTGAATCAACATACCAGACATTATCATTCGATTTTGAAACACCAGCAGACATCGTATTCATCATGTGATGTTGAACCATAAACAACTTCTCAGAATCATCTGCACTTGTGGATGCATAGTTGTTTGGTTGCCTTCTGTTATTTTGATTCTTTAACCTGCAATCACGTTCAAAGTGTCCAGGTTTACCACAATTCCAGCATCCTTTACTATCATTACCTGAATCATTTCTTTGGAAATTTTTGCGACCTCTTTGGCTCCCCCTGCCTCGAAACTGTCCTCTTCCTCCTGCATGATTTTGTTGTTGACCTTGGTCTTGGTTACTGTTTCCTCTTCCACTTCCAAAACCTCTACCTCTGCCTCTTCCTCTACCAGAGTAGAATACTTGCTCCGAACTGGGCTTTCCTTGGGAGTTTGAATCCTCACCAAGATTCTTTTCTTCAATAATCAACATAGATACCAAATCAGCAAAATTCGGAATATTTTCCCTGGTCTGTATAGAAGTTCAGAACTGCTTATATGCAGCTCCTAAACCACGAAGGCACACTTCCACCTTATCATCATCATCTATATTCACGCCAATAGATGCAAGTGACTCACATATGCTTTTGATTTTTAGAGTGTAGTCACTTACTGACATGCTCTTTTTCTCCAATGTATGTAGCTCGTTCTTCAGTTGCAATTTCCGTGCCTTTGTATTGGTCTCGTACAAAGTGACCAAATTGTTCCAAGCCTCTTTTAGAGTCTTGGCATCCTGTATGTGTCCAATCATGCTATCCTGTATGCTAATAGATAGCCAATACATTACCTTTCGTGCTCCTTGATTCCATTCCTCATATGCTCTTAACTGTTCTGCAATCCGATTCCTTTCTGGTAACTGTGGAGCATTTTCATTCTCTCCTTCGATGTACTTCCAGTAGCCTTTTCCCATCAGGAAATTCGTCATTCTGAATCTCCAAACATGGAAGTTGTTCTTGTCCAGCTTATCGCTCATAAGCTGACTCATTCCATCTGCGTTTGCCATTTCTGCAACAATTCACAACACCGGAACACACTACAAGCAATACTTTTGCTTGAACACTGTCGCACTATGACGTGACAATTCGATCTAAAAAAAACACAATTTTCGTGTATCAACAGTACACGGAATCGCTTAAAATTCTGAATCTGGAATATATGAGTGTCTCCCAAGACAACGCAAGTTACAGTTTCTGAAACTGACCTGGTTTTTTTGTGGGCCCCACCTTGTGGGCTCGAAACGGAGGTCGAGATGGCTCCAAAACTTCGATCTGACAAAAACGAGTGACCCTAAGGGAAGGGGATAACTCACGAAAATATTTTGAGGTCTTCTACCTTCACGACGATTTTCGTAGCAAACGGAGGCCATATTTGTGAAATCGCGTTTTCTCCACGCCTTGCCACATAGTCTTCACCGTCGCCTTCTCCACGAGCTCTCTACAGCCACGCTGGCTCTGATACCATGTCACGAGGAAGGAGATAAGGAAGAGAGCTCACACACACACTCTCACTCTCAAGGAGAAGCACACACATAGATTGAGGCAAGGAAGAATGATCTTCTTCTTCTATTACATAAAAGGAATGTACAAGGATGACCTAAAAACAAGAATACAACAAGTGCAATATATAAACACCAGTACATAAGGAAAAACTTAATGTCCGCGAATGAGTGAGCTGGCAAGAAACAAATGTGCCATCACTCTCGATAGATAAATCTAATAAAGCTCAATGAAGTATCCCTGACATATACCGGAGTGACCACTATACATGTCAGAGAAACGAAAAACTGGTACGTGTCATCCTGGATCATCACATGTTGAGCTTGATATCTTAACACGTTGATGGGCCAAGTGTATTTGGCCAATAATCCAATGAGGCATGTTGATTGTCAAATTGAAGGCGTATGCTAAGTATAAACTGAACCATATTTTCTTAGGTGGCATTGTGAATCTCTCTTGAGCAGGGAATGCAAAGCGTTGCATGCACATTTCGAGGTGAATGGCAATAGGTTGAGTCATTGCCACCATGTCCTTCAGTTTAGTCAGGTTCCTGTTCTTCATATTGTCTAGGACCATTGACTCTTTCTCTGTGGGGATGTGCATACCCTTCATATCTAGAGCTTCCCTTACCAAATTGTTTGTCAATTTGAAGCGCTTCAGTTCATTACCTCGTGTAAGAGACGGTAGTACGAAGGTGCTGTAGCCCTTTTTCTCTTTACTGGGAGTGAGGGTGCTAATCAAGTATGAACATCGTAGAAAGTCTGGCTTGGGTAACTGCGCTTTGAAGTAATCATATAGGCCAACCTTCTTCCATATTGGTTTCAACCCTTCATTATTTTGAAGCCTCTCAAACTCTCTAGTAAAGAAATGATACCGACCCTAGCGTCCGTTGAACTCTATTTCTGCCTCCCACAAATAAGTGCCGTCTCCAAGAGGTCCTGCCACATCAGTGAACCAATGCGAGTTTTTGCTTACTGGTGATGTGTGCCCCTGGGGAGGATTCTGAACAGGTATGGCATGTAATGCTCTCAATGCCAATGGTCTTTCCTTCAACTCCTCCTCAATGGGGAGGCTTTCAATGTCCACAATCTGAGGGCTGGTGCCTGCCTAGGAGCTAGTTCCTGCAGCCTCGGCCATATTGAAGAAACTGGTTGCCGATTCTGTGAGAATATACAAATGAAGGTTAACATTGCAAATGGACACGAAGTGGTCATGTGTCCCCGTTACAACATTAACATGATGAACTGAGAGTTAGTTAGTTAGTTAGTTTGTTTGTGCTTGTGTGGTTATGAGTGTGAAATGTGGTTAGCAGATGCAGGGTTCCGATGTGCTAATTGGGATGGTGCGGTGCAGTGTGGACACAGTTAATAAGCGGAGGTGGCTTTACAATGGGATCAGGTGGTTTATTACAAAGTTTGGGCTTCCAAACATAGTGGGTGGCTTTCTTTGTTGATTTTGTGTAGACTCTAGTGGGCTTCATAAGAATGTCTGCTTGTAAATGAGGCTTTTTAGGGACCCATTTACAAGTGATTCTACTCATGCTCCGGGACAAGTATGTGTTTGGGTGTGTCGAATACGGGTGGGACTCAGCTGTTCGTGTGAGTGAACCATGTTGTGTATGGTGTGGTCTGTGTGTGGCTATTTGAGCCCGCAAGCAAGCCTTAGGCACCCAAATTTTCCTTGATTGTGGGTCAACCTTCATCGACTTCTTGGGTACCCAAATAGACTTTGCTTTCATAGAAGAAATTTGGAAAGTGTCTTGTCGTTGATCACTAATAGGAAGTTGAGCCAATGGTTGTGGCTTGACCGCAATAGGATGCTCGCCTTTCCCCACCCACACTCTTCTTGGTGGCTGAGACACCATGCCTTGTACTTTTTTCTGGCTTCGAGCATATGTCCTTTGCTTCTTCTGCATTTGATCCTCCTTTGGTTGCCGTATCACTATGGCCTTTGGAAAAGAAGGGAGTTCCATCGTATCCCTGACTTCTTTGTTGAGACAATCATCCCTCTGCATCACATAGTTTTGGACAAGAATAGCATAGTCATTTTCATGTGCGCTCCTGGAAGGACCAGGAGTTTGTGCCTCTCCTAGTTCCTTGAGTGCTCCATTGTCTAACTCAACTGTAATTTGACTCTGATTTACCCATACTTGAAGAAGTCCACTTCTTAGGTTTAGGTTGACTGCATGATCATAGATCCAGTCTTGTTCCAAGACAAGATGCTCAGTGAGATCCTCATCTTGACACACTAGTACTTTAACTGTCAGTAAAACATCTTGAATGTAGAGGGGAAGTTCCACCTCGCCCATGCAAGGGGTCTCCACGCCTCCCAATCCTATGCAAGGAGTCAATCAAGGCCCTTACAGTCCTTGCACTCTTTCCTTGTCCTATTTCTAAAGTTACAAAAGGACGTCGGTCAATTATTCTATGAGAGCTAATACCTGAAACTTCACACATAGCCATAGGATACACTGGATCTGCATACGCGTCTGTCCTAGGTTGATCTCTGCCCTGTCTTCTCAATTTCATTCTTCGGATGTGCTCCAATGCTTCTGCCTGTGCCTCTTCTCGAATTCGTTTTTCCTCTTCTTTACGTTTCTTTGCAGTATTATTCGATTTAACATTTCCTCCGTAAAGGGTTCCTGATATAACTTGACTCTACATCCGCTAATGTAACTAGGGAGAACATCACTTTCTAGAGTAGCTAATTGAACTGCTCCAGTAGTTGAGATCCTATTAATGATCATAGGTCCATAGCCTCTCTTCTCTAATTTCCGTGCATGTTTCTTCAAAGTGTAGACTAGGACTAGGTCTCCTACCTTCAAACCCTTATCTTTCACATGTGCATCAAAATATGCTTTTTTTCTTTTCTTAGCTGCATATATTCCTGCTGCAGCTCTTAGTCTTGTTTCTCCTAATCGCTCAAGGTCAAAGATTCTAGAGGAGAGCTCATGGCCTGTCCAATCATGCTCTTGTGCTACTTTCAATGTAGGTATCAAGAAGTCCAATTGTAGCACTGCATTTTGACCAAACACCATCTGAAACGGAGTGGCTTGGAGTACCGTTTTATAGGCAACTCTGTATGCCCAAACAACATGGTGTAGTTGTTTGTCCCAATCAGAGCGTTTATTATTCACTAGTTTGGTCAATACATTGCATAGAATCTTATTTGTGCTTTCAGCTTGCCCATTAGCTTGTGGGTGATAAGGGGCAGACTTCTTATGTACTACCAAGAATTCTTGGAGAAGATTTTCAATAACTTCATTCAAGAAGTGAGCGCCTCTATCACTTACTAGCTCAATAGGTAGCCCGTATCTAGTGAACACATTCTAAAATAAGAACTTAGCTGTCGTTTGAGCATCGTTCTTTGTGATGGCTTTTACCTCCACCCACTTGGTTAGATAGTCTGTGGCCATGATGATATATTCAGCATGTGAACTCTTAGCTGGGGGATTAATAGGACCAAAAAAATCTATTCCCCACTTAGAGAATGCTCGTCCACCTATCATAGGTTTCAGTGGCATCTCATCTTTATAGGATACTGAGTTCGCTGACACACATCACACCTCTTCACATAGGTATGTGCATCCATGTGAAGGGTTGGCCACCACAAGCCTGCAAATAGGATTGCTTTAATCACCCGGCCTGGTCCAAAATGTCCTCCTACTACACCTTGGTGAGCAGTTTCCAAGATCTTGAGATATTCATTCTCATGGGCACATAGTCTCAGATATCCGTCTTTCCCACGCTTATATAGATTATCACCAATGAGTGAGTAATCTAAAGCTTCTTGTTCTAAGCTTCTTCGCCTGGCCAGGGTCATATCTCGAGGGAATGTTTTCATCCTCAAGAAGGCCACTAGTGGTTCACTCCAATCTGGCACTATGGACACTTGATAAAGAGTGGCATGCTCCACAGGTGGTTTAGTGCAACAGATCGGGCATTCCTTGCACAATTTATGGACATCAGCTTCCATAGTTGGCCAATGCACTCCGAGTCTCCTTAGTGTCTGTAGGATTCGTTGCTTTGAATGGTGTTGCTCTAATGCACCTACATGTGCTAATTGCAACCATTGTGCGTACTCATCCTCTTCCACACAACAAGCTAGGATCCCTTGATCTGTATGCTTGTACATACTTCCTGCCATGATCTGGTATTTTTGCGCTTTTACTATCTCCCTATCTTGAGTGTTTACTACTGGATGTTTAGGCCCGTATGTCAATACTGGCACTAGTGTCTTAGCCCACTGAGGTACGACTTCCAAATTAAATAAGTAAGCATCAGGAAGGTCATCTGATACTCCTTGTGGAGCCTCTCCTGATGTGAGCCTAGATAGATGATCTGCTCTCAAATGAGTCTTCCCTTTCCTCACCACAACCTCAAAGTCATATTCCATCAGTAAGAGGAACCATCTTACTAATCTGCCTGTATTGCATGGCTTGTTTACCAAGTATAACAGTGCTTGATGATCAATAAAAAATTTAAACTTATTTACAAGCAAATAATGTCTAAATTTCTTCACAGCATACACCATGCCTAATCCTTCTCGTTCCGTGGTGGTATAGTTTCATTCAGCTACATTCAACTGTCTACTAGCATAGGCAATTGGAAGATCCATGTTACCTTCACCAATAGGTTGTGCGAGTACACATCCGATAGCATAATTAGATGCATCCATGTGAACATGAAAGGGCTTATTCCAATCTGGTGTGGTCGAGATTGGTGCTGAACACAATTGTTGTTTAAGCTCATTGAAGGAGTTCTCACACTCTTCAGTCCACTCAAAGTTAGTCAAAAGTCCATACAGAGGCTTTGCAATGATGGCGTACATGTGTATAAAGTGTGGATAATAACCACAATGCCCCATGAAAGCTTGTACTTCCTTGACATTCTTTGGCCTAGGTAGCTCTGCAATAGCTCTAACTTTTTCCTCGTCTGTAGATATGCCATTCTTTGACACTATGTGTCCTAGAATCTTGCCCTGCCTGACCATGAAAACACACTTTTCTGGGTTCAGGGAGACTTGATATTCTCTACATTTGTCAAAGATTTGCTTGAGTTCAGGTAAATGTGTCTATCTAATGTTGGAATGGGCACAGAGGTCATCAACATAGACTTCCAAATTCTTCCTCAAGAATTCTTTAAATACATGACACATCAGTCTCTGAAATGTGGCTGGCGCATTGTTAAGCCCAAATGGCATTACTCTAAAGGCAAATATGCCCCACTCTGTGGCAAAAGCCGTCTTATGCTGATCTTCTAGAGCAATGGCTATCTGATTGTAAACAAGAAAACCCATCAAGGAAACTGTATAATTCCTTGCCTGCTACTCTTTCTAGGAGGTGTTCCGTGATAGGAAGCGGATAATTGTCTCGAATAGTGGCGGCATTAACCTTCTTCAAGTTAATGCACACACGTAGCTTTCCATTCTTGTTCGGTACCACTACAATGGGGGATACCCACTTAGTGTGCTCAATTTCATAGATGAATCCAGCTTCGACCAAGCGATCTTTCTCTTCTTTGATCTTAGCAGCATAATTATCATTATATGTGTATGGCTTTTGTTTAGAGGGTTTGGCATCTGTGGTCATGGGAATGGTGTGTGAGCATATATCGGGGTCTACACCTTTCAGGTCCTTGTAGATCCAAGCGAATACATCTCTATACTCTCTTAACAAAGCTATCAACTCTTGCTCTTCTTCTTCTGTCAGGTCATGTCCTATGTAAGTGCATCTCTCCTCTCCTTCTTCTATGGCTATAACTATTTTCTTGGTGGTTTCTTTGTTATCATAGGCCTCTCCTGATTGCGCCTCACGTTCAGGCATTCTTATCATGACTCTCCTATCATCTATTTCAGGGACCTCAAACAAAGATTCTTCCTCTTCTGGTGTGACTTCTCTCTTCTTCCTTTTCTTGCCCTCACTCTTGGCGGTTACTTGTGTGGTTAATCTTACATCATTTGTGAGCTCTCCATGTCTCTGAGGGTGAGCTTCTACTTCATAGAAGTATTCTTCGTCCGATGCAAATGGTGGGTCCATAATGATTGACTCTAAATCGGAGTCACTTGCATCCTCAAATGCATCAGAGCTAGGTTCGCATTCTTCTAGAATTGAGTCTCCCATTATTGGCTCTATGGAGAAGACTGAAATGTCATAGCCATCCTCATCACAGTGGGGTGTCCATTGTTCTTCATTGATTGCTACATCCATTGTTGCTAAAATTTTTGCCCAGTCGTGAGGTTCAAACTCTTCGTCAGGAAATACTACCGGTGCATAGGCGGGGTATTGGATCGATCTATGTGTCTCCTTTGCACCTATCTCTCTGGCTTTTTCTCTCTTCTCTTCTTCTACTGCTACTTTACACATCCACAAGTGAGTGTCTTCATGCATCCATGAGGATCCTGATCCTATGGAATGCACTGACTCAGTATCATCTTTGGCTCTATGGATGGGGTTCCATTGGATGGGAGGTACATCTCTATGAGAGTAATCTTTGAGATTCACTTTGGTCGTGACACCTAAGTGTTGCAAATACAAGGAGTTGGTTCCCCAATCCTGTACCACTTGCAACTGTCGCATAAATGGTCTTCCCAAAATCATCTCATAGGCATGGTTCTTGCTAAAATCACATATGGCGAAAGTATGCTCAAACTCAACACCGCATGTAGTGAGAGTTATTCCTTCTAGCAAGCCTAAGGGTTTTTCTATGTGACCATCAACCATCTGCAATTTCATTCTCGTTGGCCTAAGTGCTGGCTTGCCCCAACGCTTCCACAGGGAAGTGGTAGCAATTGCAACTCCTGCACCTAAATCCAGAATTGCCTTGGTTGTGTATCCTTGATGGGTGATGGGAAGATAGGTGTTTCCTTCTTCTCCTTCAGTCATATCTCCTATCTTCTCTAGAGGAATTTCTGGCACTATTCTATGAGAACCTACCTGGGAACGCGGTTTAGCTATCTCTGGTACTTGTTTGGCTACATGTTTCCACAGTTCTGGTGTAACCTTGAGTAACTCTTCTAAAGTGAGATTGCACTGCACTTTAGTATTCTTTACTACCTCCGTATTCCTATGTATGACTGAGTCTTCGTTTTGTACCATAACCGTGGGTGCTCTCATACAAGTAGAATTAGCTTCCCATGGGCCTGTGAAGTGGGGTAATTGCTGTAAAGAGAGATTAGACTCAAAGTCTAATCTCTCTTGAGATTGTGCACTCTCCTGCTCTCCATAAATGGAGGGAATATCTTGTGGGAATTGATCATGCTTGGCATCCACAAGTTCAATGGGAGGAGGGACTTCACTCTCTTTTGCCCATTTCTCTTCTTGAATCTCTCGTAAGAATTCTGGTGTGTACTGATTCATAGAAGAAGATGTGTTTGGTTCTGTGGAGTTAGGCATGTAAGCTTCCTGGGAAGGAAGGCTTATCCTTTCACTTGCCTTGCCCTTATTTGGAGGGGTGGGTTCCTTTTCTGATTGTGCAATTAGCCTCTCCAATCTTTCTAGCAGTCCATCAAAGTGCAACTGCATCTTAGCTGAACTAGAGATGTTAAAGAGGTGACTGGCTTCAAACATGGTTTGAGCCAATTCCACCATCTTAGCACAAATTTTAGTTCGTTCAAGCTCTAGTTCCACTCTAGGGTAACACTTTTCATGATCGGTTACGTTTGGCCCTTCTTGGATTCTGGCCTGATATGCTTTAAGCATCAAATTTAGGTCCTCAGGAGTGGGATCTGCTAAAACTGATCCTACTCTAGGGGGTGGTGGGATTGTGTGAGGCAGGTTGGAAGGTGGTGGATTGGATGGAGATGGGAATGGTGGTGGTGGGGTAGTGTGAGAGGGAGTTTGAGATGTAAGTTCAATTATCCTGGCTTTCGTTTCTCTTAGGATTTCCTCAAGTTCACTCATCTTCTTTGCCCATTGCCTTTTCATTCTTTCACGGCTATCTCTCCAGGCTCTAGTTCTCTTCTTGGTTATGCTCTCAGTTTCACTAACCTCGACACTCTTTTCTTGGCCTAACCCTTGGTTCTGCTTCAAGGCTTGAGCTCTAGTAACCACGTGCACTGGTGCAGTGGAAGTGACACTTCCTGTGGAATCTACTACCAACCCAATAACGTTAATAGGAGTGATTTTTGGCATATTATTGGGATTCTTTGGGCAGTCTCATAAGAGATGCTCCTTTCCGCAATCTTGACAAAAGCCCTGGATTGTTACCGACTGGGGTTGTGTAGGTGCAGGCATTGGGCAATCACAAATGAGGTGATCTCCCTGACGTCTATAGCATGGTCCTCTAGGGAATGGGGGTCTTACTTGCCTAGGTTGAGGTCTAGTGTTGGGATTTGTGTACATGATGTTTGCATACTCTGAATCCCAACTAGGTTCACTCGGTTCTTCACTATAGTAGGATTCACCATGTTCAGGAGACTGCATGTAGTAAGCCTAGGGGCTATCAATATGTGTATAATCAAAGCTATGGTCACTGGGGTCACTTTCTGAAAGCAATGGTTTACTAGCACTATGGCTCTATTCAGGTTCTCTTCTGCAACTACATACTTTACTGGGATCACATTGGCTGGAGCTGGAGGTTGTTGGGCTAGCACTGGTTGAGGTCTCTGCTGGGCCTGATATTGTGGTTGGTAGGTTTGTTGAGGCCTAGCATACTATTGTGGTGGGTACTGGTTCTGGTATTTGCCCTCTTGTGGATATGGTTGAGGGTAGGTTTGCCTAACCGCTTGCTTATTGTATGGGCAATCTTGTGCTATGTGATTAGTGTATCTCCGTTCTATGGTGCAGTATTGGCTACTGGGATTCATGTGGGGTTGAGCCATGATGGGACATACGTTCGCCATATGGTCACCTCCACAAGTATAGCACCGTTTAATTGGGGCAAATCTTGGGATTTGTTTGCTAGAGACACCTAGTTTTTGAGCTACTTTCTCAGCGAGTTCCTCAATAGATGTGGATTGCGAAGAAGAGAGACTAGTAGAACTATCTGAATCTTTGTAGATTTTGGAAAGTTCTAATTCCTCCCCTAGGTTATCTTCGATGTCAATGCACATGCATACACACTCTTCTATGGTCCTAGGGTCTTTCAAGTACACATATGATCTCAACTTTGTACTCAGCAGTCCATCTAGGAATAAAGCCACTTGTTTGGCTGGTGTGGGTAACTCAGAAACAAGAAATCTCTCTAGATATTGCCTAAACCTTCTTCCTGCAAGTCTAACCGTCTCTTGAGGGGTTTTCTTGAAGCTATGAATAAGTGAGGAAGTGTTATGCCTGATGCCACTCTTAGAGAATTCAAAAATGAAAGCCTCTAGAAGTTGGTCTATGTTCCTGAAGTGTCTTTCATTTAATGGTTGAAACCATGTAAGAGCTGTGTTCCTAAGGGTTAGACCAAAGGCATTGTACTGCGTGAATAGGTCCTCAACTTGTTCAGCTCTCAAGACTTGCCTAAACTCGGCCACATGATCATATGGGTCTCCAGTGCCATCGAAGTAGTTCTTCATGGACTTAACCAACTGGGTTGGCCTCAAGGTTCTGGTGTGTTCCCTAGGCCTTGGCAAAGGAAAATCATCAGCATATCTTAGGTTCCTCGGGGCTCTTGGTCTCTCGATTTCTTCTCTATCCGTCTCTGTTCTCATCCTTTCTCTTCCCAATGGGTTAGCAGAACTTACCTCAGGTCTTTCTCTATTCCTGTCTCTTTGAGCTCCATGAACTTGGGATGTTCCAGCTCCTTGGTGGCCAAAAGAGACATTAGATCTTGGTTGGGAAAAAATAAATTCACCCTTCCAAGTGTAGGCATGCCTACCATGCTTGGTGACCACAAAGATCCTCTCTGAAGTATTGTCTAGATAGGTCACTTTGCCTGGGCTATCAGGATCTTTGAACTCATAGATTGTGATCATTCCTACCTCATTCGGTTGATTAGGCTTATACCTCCAGAAGGCTTCATCGGTTTCTCGATTTAGAAGCAGATCTATGCTCTTATTGTCCTAGGGAATCCACTCTGGCGTGATAATTCTAGTAAGCACTGATTTGCCTCCGGGGGTTTTAGGTTTGATGTTCCCTTGCTCTAGGTCATCTATATCCGTTTTTGGGATCACATTACCAAATTCATCTGTCCTATCTGGGTGGCTGGTGACTACGTATATGGTTCCTTCTTTTTCCAGGTATGATCCATTTTCAAACTTGACAATTGGATGTTCAATTCCAATGGGTTGGTCACGGTTTTTAATTTGGACCACAGATCTTCCTAGGCCGTCCTCATAGATGCTAGCACCTAATCGGTTGGTCCTAAGGTATTCCAGCTGCATCTTGTAGGGACCTTCTACCCTATGTAAATATGGCACTCCTGAACTTCCTATAGGTCTCTCCATACCTTGAGACATCTCGGACTCACTAGTTTCAGAGCTAGGGTAGTGCAAATAATGGCTCAACTGCTGGGCCCAAGACCTAGCAGTATGATTGACACTAGCCTTTGAAGACCTAAGACTCTGTCTATCTCTCCCTAGGTGTCGTCCTGATCTAAGGTTCATATGCCTAACTGAGAAGTCCCAATTTTTACCCAAGTACAACCTCGTTGCTGAGTTCTTTTGTATCAGTTACTTGATTCTTTTTAGTTGATTATCATGTTTATGATCTTGTCTGATATCATGGCGTCAGGAATACTTGAGTTAATTTCCGCACTCTAAGTTGATCGTTCCACGTTAAGTTCTTTTCCTTTAAAGTTATCGGTCACAAAGAGACTATGTTTCAACTTGACTTGAGTACTTAGGTAGTCTTCAACTTGACAAATGCCTAGTGTCACCCTAACTTACTTCTAGCACTACCCGTGTGTAGCCTAAACTAGGAATTGACAAAGGGGGTTGAGAATATTCCAACCTCACTTGTTGATCCCTTGCCCTTTGGTGCCCAAGAACCAGGTTCTCAAGCTTGCAAAAAGCCCTTGCTTTGGATGCCCTCAAGTGCTCTCAATGGACCTATAAAAGTCCCAAAGTTAGCTCAAGACTTAAATTCAAAAGACTTAACACATCACTTTCATTCATGCAATTCAGTTATCACTTTGCACTGTGTCTTTATGGAAACAATTCTAGAGATCCCTTAGTCTGGTTCCCCCTAGGTATGGTCCACTTAAAAATACTATATGTAATAATCTTGATAAAATTTTACCGTAACCAGTGGAAGTTTTGGTTGTACTCCCCACGAGCTTTCCAACAAAACAAAAATCACAGCAAACGGATTTCGTATGAGAAAGTTATGACTGTTCAGGGTTCTAGGGTTAAAACAGGGTTCAAACAGGCTGACATTTCACAGGAGTTTTCTCAAAACACATGTGTGGGGACCTCACAAAATGCTAATTGATAGAAAAATATGCCCAAAATCATCCCCAAATCTTGGAATAACAAAACCCTAAATTTTTAGCCGAAAAAGCCTGTCAATCGCGATTGACAGGTCTGTCAATTGCAATTGATAGAGGTGTCCGTCGTGACTGTCGATCGTGATCGACACGTCAGTCGCGATTGACAGTGTCAATCGCGATCGACAGAGTCGGTCGTGAGTCTTGTCAATCGCGATTGATATTTTTGCACGAATTCCAGCGAGATTTTAGTCGATCGTGGGTTTGTCCATCGCGATGGACACGTGGGCACACGAATATATGTGTCAATCGTGAAGTTTCTGTCGATCACGATCGACGGTGTCGATCACGATTGACTGAGTCGGTCGGGGTCTGTCAGTCGTGATTGAGAGGGTCTGTCGGTCACGATTGACAGAGGCTGTCGATCGTGATTGACAGAGGCTATCGATCGTGGTTGTCGATCGCGATCAATGGTGTCAATCACGATTGACAGAGAAACATGGAATTTTTTTACTATGATTTATGATTTAGAATGTGCTCATCTTGTGTGTCATTGTGGTGTACTTTGTTTTACCAAAAGCTCAATTTTTCTATCGATCGCGATCGACAGAGGTTTGCGACAGAGAGACAGTTTCGAGCTTTTCCGTACCTGCGCAGCGTGCTGGAGACAATGAGACAATCAATTCCTGTAGGGAAACTCAAAAAAATTCAAAAACAGCGCACACAAATTGCTCTCTCGCTCTCTCTCACAAGTGGAATGAGGGAAATGGAAGGGAGAAGGTGATATGATCAAAAACTGAAATTTTCTACGATGATGGAGATGGAGGTGGGAGATGGTGAGGATGATGATGGTGATGATGATGATGAAGTAAGAAAAAGAAAAATAAGGGAAAGTAAAGAGATTACCTATAATGCCAACATCACAACTCTACGTCTTACCATCACACGCTCGTCCTCAAGGCTCGATCCTTGACAACGACGCCAAAATTTGGTGTAGCTCAGTGATGAGTAGCACCTCCTTTAATGTCAATCCGGGAAGACGTGACGATGGTATGAAAACCTTGAACAAGTGATGGCACAAGTGTGTGAGTGAGAAGCACACTAACATGCACACACATACACACACACGTGCACACAAGGCAAGAACAAAGAGAGATAGACAATGGAGTTCTTTAGATTACTCAAAAGTGCTCTTACAAGTTCAATTCTATAACAAGCTACCCTCAAAAATGAGCTATAGTTTTTGACTAGCTTTGGCCTTGTCCAGACCTAGTGTCCGGCCTAGTTAAAAATTAGGTTCTAGGGCCTATTTGGAGGCTCAAACGGAGTCAACAAAATATGAAAATTGATAGGTAGATACTTCTAATGCTCCTCAAGCTCAAGGACTCCTTGGCTTGCACAAAATGGAGTTACAAAAAGGTGGAATGGTATTTACAATGGCGTGGAGTGACTAAAATCACTATTTGGAAAGTATTAATTCAGGAAAAAATGATGGCCTATTTGCCAGATCTTCTTTGACTGTTTTGTCTGCTTGGCCCTTCTCGTTGGCTCCCTTGTCTTGTAAGTCCTTGACCGCCCTGACCACTGCCAACAATAGGCCATACAATTTTGCTCATGCAATAGTTCATGACTCTGAACCTCCATGGCTAGTAGTTGTCTTTGTCAAGCAACTCCACCTTTTTGTGAAGCAAGATGGTTGATACACTCCAAAGATATGTCTGGTGTTGCAAAACTTGCTCTACACCTGCCAAGATAACTTCAGAGATGATAAGTAGAAACCTTGTGCTTGCTAAGGATGCATATAAACCATCCTAGTGCTTTTGGAGTATCAATCTCAAATTGATTCATCAAAATAGACTATTTGATGCAAAACGGATGAAGCAAAAAACTTGCTATTTTGGGATGGATTTGGTCTGGAAATTAACTCAAAGCTCACAACTTGCTGAAAAATGAACAAATATCTTTTGCACACTTTTAATTAGATAGATAATGAATCTAAAGAACCAATTTTGATGATTTTTGATGAACCATATTGAGAGAAATCAATCTAGCAACATATAGGTATCATCCAAACATTTTAGGAGTTAGCTTGCTAGTATACTTAGTCAGCTTCAGATGAATGTAGTTTATAGAGTAATAAACAAATGATGATGAAAATTGGTATGATGAAAATAGATTTATAAAATTACCTATACCAATTCAAATCTCAACAAAACATCAAGTATACACAGAGAACTCACTCACTGAAGTTGACTGAAAATGAGAATATGAACTTGTAGTAGCAGATAAGAACAACTTCAAAGTATAGCTTGAAAATAAATATGTATTGAACATATTGTACATGATAATGAATGGACATGAAGCTTGAGAAGAAGAATCACAATGTGTGCTTCACTTGGGACTTGGTGCTTGATCAAAATCTCTCCAAAATGTACCTCAACGTGCTACCCCTTATCTGTGACTACAAATAGGTGTTTATGTAGTGATACTTGAATTCAAATCTTGGACGGATTGTACCAAAAAGTTCCCCTAAATTTGAGGAATCATCAAGCTAATCAATCAATCCTAAATCACCTCATAATTCTTGCCTAACATGGCCACGAGTTTCTTCAAAGACTTTTACTTTCCAAGGTAATAACTTTTCAAGATTTACAAGAGCATGTTTCTATGTCTCTCTCGCTGAGAGTGTGCATAAGTAATGCTTTACATTTATGAAAGATCAAGCATTAGGCTTGGATAAAATACACCACAACTCCCTCTCAAGCCTAGTATGCCTGAGTCTTTAGTCCTCCTTGATTTCTAGCAATCCAATCATGCTTTTGAACCTGTTTAGCTTGATACCATCCAATGACTTAGTCAACATATCTGCACATTGAATAATAGTGGAAACATAGGACAACTGAATATCCTTTCTCATTAGCTTCTATCTTACATAATGATAATCGATTTCAATATGCTTGGTTCTACCATGGTAAACTGGATTAGCTGCTAAGTGAATTGAACTTGTATTATCACAAAAAATATGAGGAGTTAAGGTATGTAACCCCAAATCAGAGAATAAGTATTTTAACCACATAGATTCTTGTGGTGCATTCACCAATCCTCTGCATTTAGCTTCAATAGATGATAGAGCAATAGTTGGTTGCTTCTTTGAAGACCAAGAAGTTAGTTTTGATCCTATAAATGACAAATGTCCTGAAGTACTCTTCCTATCATCCTTTGAACCAACCCAATCTGCATCTGAATAAAGCTTGCCATCAATTTCAAAGGTGAAGGGGTAGAAAAGCCCTTCATTGATGGTGCCCTTCAAGTATTTGAGCACTCTCTTGGCTACTTCCATGTGTGGCCTCCTTGACTTGTGCATGAATTGATTGAGTATGCTAACACTATAGCTTATGTCCACCGTTGTGAGAGTTGCATAGTTCAAGCTTCCTACCAAGCTTTGATAGCTTTTGATATCTTCAATAGGTTCTCCCTCATAAGCACTTAGCTTATGATTCAACTCCATGGGTGTACCTGCACTTTTAGTATTCTCCATTTTAAATTTAGAAAGCTTTTCATATACATGCTTCCTTTGAGTGATATAGATACTAGAATATGTATAGACAAGTTACGAAGGTCTGCTATAGAAGAATTAGTTAGATGTATCTTGAGGTAGATGGCTAAGAGATAAAGGATGGAACACTTATATAAAATAAATATTACTTTGAATAGGGTTAATAGAACGATAAGTACCACGACTATTTGAATGATTGTTATAGGATTTTCTAAACCTTGTCTTTAAACTTCATGCATTCAACGAAATGGTTTCCAATTCAAAGTTGCATAATTTTAAAGATTTTCTTTTTTATCAGAATCTTAACTTGAATTTAGAAGCATTTTTTATCATATTAATTAAAGTCTGTTAATCAATTTTTCCAAAAGAATTTGATGTGGCTTCCCATGATCTACAGGTTGGCCCATCATGACGATGTGCAAGTTTGGTGGGGGTAGATGTCGGAGTGATTTCATCCTTCGAATTGACATACAAGAAAATTAAAATTTTTTGTTTTAGATTGGTATTTAAACTCTCTCAAACACCTTTGATATGATTTTTTTAATTTGACTAATCTCTCTCTAGTACTTGCAGGCAACAAAATTATGAAGATGTAAATCGATTAGGGACTTTATCATATGAATTCTTTATGTTTATGATATCGTGTATGATTGAAAGGATGATGCAATTCCTAAGAATAAATATATTTAACCTTGTGAGCATAGATATGATTAAGTATGTGCCATGTGTATGAATGATCATTGAAGTAAATGACTAGAAAAATACATATTTATATGAGAAGTATGGGCAAGAACTACTTATTCAAAATGAGGACATGAGGTAAAATGTGGGCATGTTGAATTGTGGGCACATGAGAATATACATTGAATTGAGAAACATTGAACTGGAGCATATATGTATTTAAAGCTATGAAAAAGAGTGTGCCTAGTGTTTGAATATATATTTGGCTATATATTTGTTTAAGTGTATTTAAACTTACAAACATGTGCTTATGTTTATGTATGTATGGGTCTAATTGAGTGTGTGTTTGTGAGTATATTTATGTGTCCAAAGTCTTATGTGTGTTCGAGAGTTTTGTCTATGTTCTATAAATATGATCTAAACATACGGATGTTGGGATATGAATGTTTTTTGTATTATTAAAATAAATGTGTGGTTTGATATACACTTTGATGTGATTTCTGCCTGTTATTTTGTAAGTAATCAAAGATCTCCGTCGCATTTTTCTTTAACCTGAAGTGCTATAAGAAGGCATTGTTCATGTCATCATATAGTCTAAAATGATTAATATCGTACTCCATCAACCACCGAACTGCTTCATTCAATAGAGTCGATTGGAACACAATAGCCTTATATGTTGGGTCCGCTCGGTTATTTAGCACTACATAGTTCATCTCAAAAGTCCATATGTGTGCATCAGGATCATCTCCAGGGCTCAGACTCTTGTAGCTCAAAAGTGTTTATAGGCTGAACTGTTACATGGCTATCCAACGACCCCTTCAGAGATAACAATTCACTGTTATTTTTTGATTCTACTGGTTTATGACTTCTGGAAATGTAATTTTGAAGAAACGTGCAAGATCCCACTCTCTTGACAAATAATCAACAACTAAGACCCTCCGGTTACTCCCCAAGTTAGATTATCTTGCACAAATTGCTCAATAGAAGCTCTTGGTTCAGGGTTAGGATCCGTAATTTGCTCAAGAATCCCAACAAGTTGATTAGTTCTTTCACTGAAGCCTCTGATTGCTTCAACTCCCATCGAAAGCTCACCAGAGTGGAAGTTTCACCGAACACCGAACCACTACAACCAAACACCGATCCGAATTTCGAACCTTTGTTGGATGGTATCGTATTGTCATCGAGCTCAGTACTAAGGCCACTTATCGGATTCTCACCAAATCGTGCTAGGCTCAATTCCGGTATGCTTCGCAACTCGGAAATAAGAAAGTGCTATGGTGCAATCCCACTTGTTCATGTCACACCTCCTCCCTCAGATGATTGGCCTTCACGATTGCCACGTGGTGGTGTTCACTTTCCAAGGGTGTCTATCATTCAGGTATTTCAAATAACTTTCACTAGAATGCATTATATGCATGTATTACAAAGTCTTTTTGCAAAGTGAATCTTATACTTCTGAGTTATATTCCAAGCCCCATGGCTGGTGTGAGTGTTAAAATCTCTCTTTACCCTACCTTGACTATTTCTAGTTAGGATAGTATTAATAGAGATTTCCTACACGGTTCTTAGGTTGGATAGGGGTATGTTAAAACAGAGGCCCTATAATGATTTTCCCACACCTTTACTTAATCTTCACCATTGTTACCACTTACTGAACACTATCTTATCATTACCGAAATCAGGTACAAGGTTACATTAACATCTTCAATCCTCTAAATGTAATTTACTTATATACTATCAAATTTACAAACGTGCATCCACCAACATCAATTTACTTACAGCAGACGATATATATATATGACAGTGAACATTATTCTCATCCAAAAGATTGTAGTGCTCATTAACTTCTTAACCGAACTTACTATATGATTAATCACTTCAATTAGAACCAAGAACTTAACTGACATTGAATAATATGGCACCAATTTAGAGTCTGAGTCCACAGTTGAATCAACACAGGGTATGCTCGGCCACTCCACCATGCGTTGTGGAGGTGATCGCAATCCGGGTGGATCGGGTCCGGTCATGGCACACACATGGTGTATGAAGCTAGTGAGTGTTGGAAGGTTTATGTAATAAAAAATGTGAAGGTGAAGATGAAGTTGGGTATTGGGGGAAGAGATGTCATGATTTGATTAGAGAAAGGGGATCATATGAACACAAGATAATCACATGAGCATGAATGATGAGGACAAAAGAAACCATTCACATGAATCAATTCAGAAAGGAAGAATGACCCAAAAATATGGAGCTTCTTAAACACTTTCCAAATTTAATTCACATTCATAGGTTCTTTTGAACGGAATGAACGCATGATGAAAAAAAAAACTAAAACCACACACATGAATCAGTCTCGAAAGGAAGAATGGTCCAAGAATGGAGCTTTTAACTAAAACATATGTATGGGTGTTTGTGGGTGGTATGGATGCACATGGGTCATGATTTATGAATGAAAAGAAAATTATTCTCTCAACCTTAATGCATCATCCTCACTGGTTCAACGCAATACTACAGAGCCTTCTCACACATAGAAAGAGATAGAAGGGGACATGTAATAACATAGAAGAGACAAAGAGATAAGAGCCATGAGAAATGAATTAGAAGATCTTGTTATGATAAAAATATACATGAATGTTGTGAAACGTCAAGCTAAGCATTCTACTGGTCAAAGGTGGTCCTCACGACCCCCTCACCATGACAATTCAATCGAATATCACACATAAGAGGATAGGTTCCACTTCATTGACCCTATGTCTTTCTAGGATCCTAATGTGTTTCTAAAGAAGTCTAAGACACATAAAACCAGCTCTAACTCACTCACACGCTCCACTGAGGGTGAGCAAAGAAAGAGAAACTGGGTTTATGAGCCTATCCTAGAGAGGAAGTCTAAAAATTGAATCTAGGAACTATGCTCTTACTAGCCCACCTTGGATCCTCACACGCTCAACTGAGGGTGATCATCTCAAGGAAACCATGTGCTAGCAAGGACCCTATGGATGCCTAAAAATGATGCTCTAGGAGTTTGGAGGGGGGTTTATATAGTTTTTTGAATGAATTTGGGCCCTTGGATCTAGAGAAATCAACTCTCAACCCTAAGATCAACTTCTTTTGATTACAACCATTGGATTTATCAAATGGATGGTTAGGATTGGTTCTTTATATGATATCTAGGGCAAAGGGGAGGAAAATAGGTGCCTTCATTCTCCACCATTGGATCTGGGGCTGATCTAGACCGTCAGATCAGTGCTGACATCAATTTGGATAAGATAAGCCACTATTTTTGGAGAAACTTTGCATTATTGATCTTTGATCATAAAAAAAGGCTTATCCAGTGAAAAAACTCGTGGATCCTCCTTGCTTTATGCTTTAGTGCATCTCCACCCTTGAATATGAGCTCATTTGACTGTACAACATGGTTCAATCATTGTTTGCCATGTGGCAGCCCTTCAAGACTTCAATTTTCTTATTCTAGGAAACTGCGCTGACCTTGAAAATTGGATTTTGTGCTCTTTGATCCTTCAAATATCCTTTGATGAAGATAAAAATTTATAGGGCTATGTTTTGAAAGGCCTCCTTTAGGAATATGTAGAAAAAACTCCCATCTGAATCTCCCTTGTACAAGTTTGACTACATTTGGAAGCTTGCAAGGTGGCATTAAGGTGTTTAGGAAGCTCTGATATCCTTGAAACTTTGTACAAATATGTAGGCTCATATGTTCTTTATACATGCCAAACCATATGGCTAACAAAAATTCCTATACAAGATTTTGTGGGGTCTAAGTGAAAAAATTACATTTTTTACAAAATGCACATGGCATATCAATGTGCTAGAAAATCCATTTTCATGTGAAATTCGGGCTATAGACTGCCTTTGATAGGCTGTACAAGAAAGAGGAGAGAAAATCTCGACGACATTCTCCCCCACTAAACCTGTGATTCCTCTGGAAGCGCCACTCTAGTATCTGTGAAAAGCAAAATGTTCCAGGCATCAAATTCTTTTATAGGCAACATAAGAAACATGGAAGGAAAAATTGATCCTATGCATGAATGAGTAGGCAACATGACATGAAGCAAAATTTGCATGAAAGAAAGAATTGAAACATGCAACATGAATATGCATGATCAAATAGGCAACATATATGCAAATGATCAAGCAACATTGACATCAAGAAAGAAAACAATCAAGCATCAATATGAAGTGGAAGTGGATGTATTGAGTCGTTTTAAGCATCAGTTCCTCTCATCTTGAAGAAAAATTTGTACCTTTTTCATAAAGCAATCTACCTTAAATATAATTATAAACAAAGATTTAGGATTTTCAAAAGACATCTTTCATCTTTAGCTTATTTTAGATCAACCTCTTTTCTACATAAATATGAATATGCTCTTTCTCTAATAACATGCAAGGAAATCTAACTAAACTCCACTAATGCATAAATCTGCCTATATAGCCCATGATTTATTCCACTATCCCTCTTTATCTTCCTTTGACTTGCTCTCTCTCTTTTTATTTTTTTTGATGATGATGATGATTTGGCAACTTTATGGTTACGATCACTTTTTGGGGGTGGAAGAAAGTGTAAACTTCCTAGTAACATGTAGCAATTTTTTTTTAATGACGGGGAAAAATTAAACCCCGATACAAGGTACAACCATTTTTGATGATGGAGAACAGTTGTTTAAACTCCGATACAAGTGCTGTGGGATGGAGTAAGGATGTAGAAACATGCAGTAGCAGGAGCTAGGATTTCAACAATTATGCTTTTGATACAAGATACATATGCATGTTTATATATGAAAGTCATGTCATCAAAATAAACCTGCAAATCTACATGCCCTATCTTTCCATAATCCTAGATTATAATCAATTTCTTAGTAGATAAATTACTACTTAAGATACAATTTTACACAAGTAGAGAAATCATCATTTGCCCCTTTTGACTCAAGTGATGTGGAT
Organism: Ceratopteris richardii; assembly: GCA_020310875.1. NCBI lineage: Eukaryota > Viridiplantae > Streptophyta > Polypodiopsida > Polypodiales > Pteridaceae > Ceratopteris > Ceratopteris richardii. The sequence goes on from CM035427.1 coordinate 33,734,754, forward strand.
ATGCAATGCAATGCAAAGAATGAAAACAAACATGCATGAAACAAGAATGGAAAAAAAGTAGAATGAACTTGAAAAAAACATAGCAACATGAACTTGAAAAATTAATGATATTTTTATATGTTTTATATATATATAATTTTTTTTTCTTTTTTTTTTCAATTTTTATAACATGGATACTCCTGTTTATGAATTGGCCTCATTATTGTCATATTCTTCAATGTCCTCATCCAAAATGTACTCATCATTATCACGTTTCTTGAATAGCTTTATCCTTTTACCTGCAATCAAAGTTTTAGTGCAACACCATTTAATTCACAAAGAGCATACATACCATTTTTGTTGACTTTTGATACAATGTATGGCCTAAACCACCGTTGAGTGAGTTTTTTGCATGCAGCATATTGAGAGTCAAATGTACTATCATAAATGAGCACCCAATCTCCTACTTCAATTGGCTTAGGACGCAATTGATGAGTTTTATCAAAATAATGCTTGTTCTTCATTCTAGATTCTCTTAATTTTTCAACGGCATCATCAAGTCTTAATTTAACTTGTTCTAACTGTTTAATGTGCAAACTCAAAAAATCATCAGTAGACATGTTTTCAGACCAAGGCAAATTTGACCATGCAAAAATATGAGACTGAATTGGAAACAATGATTTTTGACAGTACATGAGTTCAGCAGGCATATACCCAGTAGTACGTGTGCATGTCATTCTATCTGCCCAAAGTGCAAAAGGTAAGAATCTAGGCCATTGTTTGATGTCATCATTACATGCTTTAGATATAACTTTCACAACAAGTGGATGCCCTCTCTCTATTTTACCATTAGCCTCTAGATTATATGTAGTAATAAGAGATAAACGAATACCGTGATGTTCAAAGAACTCTTTAGCTTTTCTTGCATTTAACTCTCCACGATCGGCAACTACTTTCTCTATGTACCCAAAGCAACTTATGACATCTGCAGGCAAGAATTTGCAAACATTGTAAGTGGTCTTAGATCATAGTGCATGTCCCTCTATATGATTAGTTAAGTGTTCTCTTGCAAGTACAGTGTAACACATTTTCTCAATACCTTTAGGCATAGTTACAATTTCCACTTGTAGTGAATACAAGGTGGATAAGTAGGATGCAATGGATCTCTATGTTTCACTGATGAATGAAGTTGACAAGTAGAACATGTAGAAACATAGCTACTAATGTCAACATACATCGTAGGCCAATAATAGGTACTTCTAATTTTTTCATATGTTCCAAAAAATCCTTTATGACCTGCCCATAATGTCTCATGCATTTCCTTCATTACTTGCAATTGAAGACCTCGTTTTCCTAGGACTCGTTGTGGATTCTTAACCTTACCCTTAGCATGCCTGTAGCTCAGTGATGAGTAGCACCTCCTTTAATGTCAATCTGAGAAGACATGAGGATGGTATGAAGACCTCGAACAAGTGGTGGCACAAGTGTGTGAGTGAGAAGCACACTAACATGCACACACATACACATACACATGCACACAAGGCAAGAACAAAGAGAGAGATAATGGAGTTCTTTAGATTACTCAAAAGTGCTCTTACAAGTTCAATTCTACAACAAGCTAACCTCAAAAATGAGATCTCTAGCTCTATTTATAGTTTTTGACTAGCTTTTGGCCCTGTCCAGACCTAGTGTCTGGCCTAGTTAAAAATTAGGTTCTAGGGCCTATTTGAGGGCTCAAACGGAGTCTAAAAAATATGAAAATTGATAGCTAGGTACTTCTAATGCTCCTCAAGCTCAAGGACTCCTTGGCTTGCACAAAATGGAGTTACAAAAAGGTGGATTGGTATTTACAATGGTGTAAAGTGACTAAAATCACTATTTGGGAAGTATTAATTTAGGAAAAACGATGGGCCTATTTGTCAGATCTTTTTTGACTGCTTTGCCTACTTGGCCCTTCTCATTGGCTCCCTTGTCTTGTAAGTCCTTGAACGCCCTGACCACTGCCAACGCTCCCCCCTCTCTCGCATATGTCGTCTCTGACAGACCCTTGTTATGTGGACCGTTGGATGTAGTACTCCACGACATCTGTGGCTAAGTGATGTTCTGCTATTCTCAACCCTTTGGCCAAATCAGTGAGTAGGGCATCCCAGTCTACGAGCGTGGGTACCTCCGGATGTGGCATGCGTAGCTGTTCTGAGTGTAGAGCCTGTTCAACCGCAAATAGCTGTAATAGGTGAGATGGTTTGGGTATGAATATCTCAGAATGATATTCCCAGAACCCTGTGATAAACATTTCCAAATGTTTGCTTGAAGCAGGCTAGTAGATACTTGATACGAGCATGCCACGCATAGACAACATTGATGGGTGGTGTTGTGCTCATATCGTAGGCAAGATCCTGGTTGCCTTCATTGAATTTGAGAGCCAAAAGGTGAGGTTCTTTGTTTCTAAAGGTTCTGAAAGTGATCAGCATTAACTCAAATATTTTGAGGCACATTTCTGCCATGATATCTGGTACATTTTTGAATCTGACTGCCCAATGTCGTATGGTTGAAATCATGTAGCCGACCGTGGGTTGGCCACGAGGGGGTGCTAAGTACACATACTTTAGCCACTTTTCACATCCTTTAACTGTCAAAACTGTTTTGGTGTACTCTGGCCAAGACCTTCGTCGAAAGACAGGGTTATACTTGATGTATAAAGGCATGTTATTCCAAGTGTGTACCATCTCAGGGTATGTTTCAAGCTGACGTATCCGGCTTGCACAAAATGGAGTAGAAATAATAAAAAATGATATTTATAATGGTGTGTAGTGACTAAGATCACTATTTGGGAAATATTGCTTCGTGAAAAATGATAGGCCTATTTGCCAGATCTCCGTTGACTGCTTTGCCTACTTGGCCCTTCTCCTTGCTCTGATTCCTTATGTCGGCTCCCTTGTCTTGAAACACCCTCACTGCTGCCAACACTCCCCCCTCTCTCGCGTCTCTCATCTCTGACAGACCCTTGTTGAGTGGACCGTTGGACGTGGTATTCCACAACATCTATCGCCAAGTGGTGCTCTGCTAACCTCAGTCCTTTGGCCAAATCGGTGAGTAAGGCATCCCAGTCTACTGGCCCCGGTACCTCCGAATGTGGCATGCATAGCTTTTCTGAGTGTAGAGCCTGTTCCATAGCAAATAAATGTAACAGATGAGATGGTATGGGTATGAATATCTCTGAATGATATTCCGAGTACCCTGTGATAAACATTTCTTCAAACGTTTGTGTGAAGCATGCTGGGAGATATTTAATACAAGTGTGCCATGCATATACAACATTGATGGATGGGGTGGTGCTCATATCATAGACGAGGTCTTGGTTGCCTTCATTAAAACCTTAAAAATGAGCTCTCTAGCTCTATTTATAGTTTTTGACTAGTTTTGGTCCTGTCAAGACCTAGTGTCCGACCTAGTTAAAAATTAGGTTCTAAAGCTCTTTTGGAGGCTCAAACGAGCTCTGGAAACTATGAAAATTGGTACATAAGTACTAGTAATACTCCTCAAGCTCGAGGACTCCTCGGCTTGCAAAAAATGGAGTAGAAAGAATAAAAAACGGTATTTATAATGGTGTGGAGTGACTAAGATCACTATTTGGGAAATATTGCTTCGTGAAAAATGATAGGCCTATTTGCAAGATCTCCGTTGATTGCTTTGCCTACTTGGCCCTTCTCTTTGCTCTGATTCCTTATGTCCGCTCCCTTGTCTTGAAATGCCCTGACTGCTACCAACACTCCCCCCTCTCTTGTGTATGTCGTCTCTGACAGACCCTTGTTGAGCAGACCATTGGACGTAGTATTCCACAACATCTGTCTCGAAGTGGTGCTCTGCTAACCCAGTTCTCCGCCAAGTGGTGCTTCTTTGGCCAAATTGGTGAGTAAGGCATCACAGTCTACTGGCCGAGGTACCTCTGGATGTGGCATCCGTAGCTTTTCTGAGTGTAGAGCCTATTCCACAGCAAATAAATGTAATAGATGAGATGGTCTGGGTATGAATATCTCTGAATGATATTCCCAGAACCTTGTGATAAACATTTCTTCAAACGTTTGTTTGAAGCATGTTGGGAGATATTTAATATAAGCGTGCCACGCATATACAACGTAGATGGATGGGGTGGTGCTCATATCATAGACAAGGTCTTGGTTGCCTTCATTGAAACCTAGGGCCGAAAGGTGAGGTTCTTTGATATTTTTAAAGGTCCATAATGTGAGCAGCATTAGCTCGAATATTTTGAGGCACATTTGTGCCATGATGTCTGGTACATTCTTGAATCTGATTCCCCAATGTCGAATGGTTGAAATCATGTATGCCACCGTGGGTTGGCCACGAGGAGGTGCCAAATATACATAGTTTAGCCATTTGTCAAAACCTTTGACGGTCTTAACTGTTTTGGTGTACTCTGGCCATGATCTTTGTCAAAACACAGGGCAATAGCAGGGGTTATACTTAATGTATAAGGGCATATTATTCCATGTTCACACCATTTCGAGGTATGTTTCGAGTAGGCGTATTCTCCATGCAGGTTGAAATATGTTGCTGTGCGTTGCACTTTCAGGAATGTTGTTTGTGGCAAATTGTGTTGTAGAGGTTGGCTCTTTCGTGGTGCGATGTTTTATCTCACCATTATAATCGGCGAGTAATACACAAAACAGAACATACAAATCATCTGAAGTGCCAATCCATCGATGATGGGATAGGTTTTTGAAGTAATCCGATTTGATGTCTTCCAATCGGGACATGGACTGTATCTGCACTGCTACTCTATCATCATGGGTTGGACTTACCTTTTCTAATCTTTGCATCCATTCTGGAGCTTCAATCTCAAATGTTTCCATCCCTTCCTCTGTTTGTTTACCTCCTGGTATAGGCATGGGTACATCAGGGTCCTCGAAAGTCTCCTCTACTTCAATTTGAACTAGTTCCTCTGACTTCGGCTCCACGAGGGGAGAAGATTGACGCTCATATTGGAGAAGTTTATTTTGTCGCTTTGTCAGTTGTGCTCTCAATTCTACTACCTCTTCGGACGTGTCAGTTGTGGCTGCTACCTTTGTTGGTGGCTCTTGCTGAGTGGCCAATTGCTTTCGTAAATCATCACGCTCTATTTCAAAGGCAGCATATGCCTCTAGTAGGTCAGCATGTGTATCCAAAATGATCTGCATGTTGTCAGATGGTATGGCTTTGAAATGGTCTGGGTCGATCTTTGTGGGGGATCCTTCCATCGCTGCCTCTAGGTTTTCTTCATTCTATCTTTGGAGTCTTTTATTTTCTTCTAGTGGCATTGCCATGTGTTTTCTTAATAATGCGAGGTTACAACGATTCTTGAGGTTTTCTAATTGCTGGGCATGTAGCATTTCTTCAAGGTGTTGTTGTGCCGTTGAATCTAGCTGTGGCGGATTAGCCACTAATTCGTCATGTTGTCTCTGCAAGGTATCATAGTGGTGTTGTAGTAGCCTCTTGTCATTCTCCAAGTGTATGAGTCGTTCTTGAAGAGTTTCATGGGTTCTGAATAGGCTCATATGTTGAGCATCTAAGTGCTAGTAATGATGTTGTAATTGAGACGTACATTGATACAAGGTATTGAATACAGTATTTACAGGAGTGGATGCTGGGAAGGTGTGGAATGCAGGAGGGTAGGGAATAGGGAAAGGGTGTGTGTATGCGGTGCTTGAGAATGGTGAAGTGGGTGGTGGGGGAATGGGAGATTGTGGGAATATGGGGGGAGGGAGAGGTGCGCATGTGGGTGATATGTCCATGAGGTCATGTGTGGATGCGGTCGTGGGAGTTATTGTGTACATGGGAATGGTAGGTGTGGTGATGGTCGTGAAGGTGTATAATGGTGTGTTCAATTGTGCATGTGAGTGGCCGAGAAGTGTGATAGGAGGAATGGGATTTTCAGTGACCACACTTAGAATTACATTGTCCATGGTGGCAGTTACAATAGGGTGGTGTCAGGTTGTGAGGATTGTGACACTTGAATCAGAGAGTGTGCTTCACTAAGGGAAGTGGAGACTGTGGACATGACAGTGGTGGTGACACTGGTGGTAGGAGGTGAAGGGAGTGGAGTTGGCGGGGAGGGTGGTAAAGGTGGTGATGGGGTGCACTTGAGGCGTGGGCGTCGTTAGTGTGTTGAATGGAATGTGATGTGCCAGTGGTTGTGGAGGTGGTGCCTTGTGGTTTTGATACCATAATATGTATATGCTTCCCTAGACTTGGGGGACTTCTCCCATGTCGTTGCTCGAATTTCCGTGAGTGTGCAAGGGTAGTGTGCACAATCTCTCGTATCCCCAATGCATCAATGAGCATGTCTAGGGTTGCCCTATATTGATCATCCACACACTCTTCTTCAAGTATCTAATTCATCAAGGCCTTTCCTGCTGCTAGAGATAGTCGGTGTTGTTCTTGAACCAGGTTTATAGTATCATACAGTCTTTTTAGTTGCTTTGTATAGGCTGGGGCTCCTGCAAGTTTTGGAATACTGTGTTGCTCATATTCAAGCTCCCCTTCGTCGGATGGTCCTTCTTGCTCCTCATCTTGTTCCTCTTCTTGAGTCTCCTCTTCATCATCCTCTACTTTGACTACTACTTGTTGAGTTGGATGGGGTTGATATGTGATAGTTTGTTGTCCACTTAATTGATCTACTTCGATTTCCAAGTTAGTTGCATTGATTATCCTTGCTACCTCTTCATCAGTTAAGTCCTCAAGCATGAAGCCATGAGGAAACTCTAAGTCTGTTGGGATCGATGGGAAGATCAGATTATGCCCTTCTGCACTGTGCCTTGGTAATCTGATGGTGAAGGGTTGTACTCGCCTTTTGGGCAGCAGAGTCATATATTTTGTTAATGTAGCGCCTCGAGCCTGTGCACATGGCATTTGAATGGCTCCCCTCATTTTCTTTGAAGGAGGCCTTGTGGCTGATATCTTTCGCTGAAAATCTTGCGCCCTAGTCCAGTTGAGCACCCTTTGAATTGGCACATCATATGCCAAGCATCGATATACAATCTTGGTAAGTGCACAACAAACATAGAGCATTGACTTTTGTTTCTTGTACCAACGTTGGTGTGCAAGATGGATTTGGTCAATGATCCAATGCGGCATGTTAATTGTCAGATTCAAGGTGTTTGCTAAGTATAAACTGAACCAAATCTTCTTGGGTGGCATCATAAATTTTTCTTGAGCAGGGAATGTGAAGTGTTGCATGCACATTCGGAGGTGGATGACAATAATCGGTGTCATTGCCACCATATCCTTCAGCTTTGTTAAGTTCCTGTTCTTCATGTTGTCCGGGATCATTGTTTCCTTCTCTATAGGGATGTGCATACCTCGCATTTCTAGAGCTTCCCTTACCAAATTGTTGGTCAATTTGAAGCCCTTCAGTTCATTTCCTCGTGTAAGAGAAGGGACTACAAAGGTGCTTGTCCCCTTTTTATCTTTACTGGGAGTGAGGGTGCTAATTAGGTATGAACACCTCAGGAAGTCCGGCTTTGGTAACTGAGCTTTGAAGTAATCATACAATCTAGCCTTCTTCCATATTGGTTGCAATCCTTCACTATTTTGAAGCCGCTTAAAATCTCGTGTAAAGAAATGATACCGGCCCCAACGTCCATTAAACTCTATCTTAGCCTCCCATAAATAGGTGCCTTCTCCAAGGGTGCCTGCAACTTCACTGAACGAATGGGAGTTCTTGCTTACTCGCGATGTGTGCCCTTGGGGAGGATTTTGAATTGGTATGACGTGTAGTGCTCTTAACACCTATGGCTTTTCCTTCAACTCCTCGTGAATGAGGAGACTTTCAATGTCTACTATCTGAGGACTGGGGCCTGCCTGTGAGCTTGTTCTTGCAGCCTCGGCCATGTATGAGGAACTCGGTCGCCGTTTCTGTGAGAATATACAAATGAACTTTAACATTGCAATGGACACAAAGTGATCATGTGTCCCTGTTACAACATTAACATGATGAACTGTGACATAGTTAGACGGTTAGTTAGTGCTCACGTGATTGTGAGTGTGAAGTGTGGTTAGCAGATGCAGGGGATTTTTAGGGACCCATTTACAAGTGATTTTGCCCGTGCTCATGGACGAATATGTGTTTGTGCGTGTCGAATAAGAGTGGGCATTAGCTGTTCGAGTGAGTGAATCATCTTGTAGATGATGCGGTTATATGTGGCTATTTGAGCCCGCAAGCAAGCCTTAGGCACCCAAATTTGTCTTGATTGTGGGTCAGCCTTCATTGACTTCTTGGGTACCTAGATATTCTTTACTTTCGTAGAAGAATTTTTGAAAGACTTCTTATTAGTGTCCTGTCATTGATCACTCATATGAAGTTGAGCCAGTGGTTGTGGCTTAACCACAACAGGATGCTCGCCTTTGCGTACCCACACTTGTTTTGGCAACTGAGACACCTTTCTTTATACTTTCCTTTGCCACCGAGCATAGGTCGTCTACATCTTTTGGATTTGGTGCTCCTTTGGTTGCGGTGTCTCTACCTCTTTTGGAAAAGAAGGGAGTTCCATCGTATCCTTGACTTCTTTGTTGAGAAAATCATCCCTCTACATCACATAGTTTTGGACAAGAATAGCATCGTCATCTTCATGTGTACTCCTAGAAGGACCAGGAGTGTGTGCCTTTCCTAGGTCCTTGAGTGCTTCATTTTCTAACTCAAGTGTAATGCGGTTCTAATTTACCCAGACTTGAAGAAGTCCACTTCTTAGGTTTAGGTTGACTGTGTGATCATAGATCCAGTCTTGACCCAAGAAAAGAGGCTCAATGAGGTCCTCGTCTTGACATACTAATACCTTAACTGTCATAAAAACATCTTGAATGTAGAGGGGAAGTTCCACCTCACCCATGCAAGGGGTTTCCACACCTCCCAATCCTATGAGATATGCTTCTATAGGATTGACATTTGAGTTCAATTCTTGACAGTAAGAAAGTTTAACCGTACTAGTAGCTGCACCTGAGTCAATTAAAGCCCGTACATATTTCTTTGGACTATCTCTAAGGTTACAAAAGGATGTTGGTCAATTATTCTTTTGGAACTTACACCTGAGACTTCATACATAACCATATGATATCTTGGGTCTGCATAGTCATTTGTCCTAAGCTGATCTCTACCCTGTCTTTTCAATTTCATTCTTTGGATGTGTTCCAATGCTTCTGCCTGTGCTTCTTCTCGGATTCGTTTTTCTTCTTCCTTACTTTTCTTGGCAATGTTGAGTCGATTGAGCGTTTCCTTAGTGAGGAGTTCTTGATACAGTTTGAATCTGCATCCACTAATGTAACTAGGGAGAACATCACCTTCTAGTTTAGCTTAATTGGACTGCTCCACTAGTTGAGATTATATTAATGATCATAGGTCCATAGCCACACTTCTCCAATTTTCTTGCATATTGTTTCAGGGTGGACACCAAAACTAAGTCTCCTGCTTTCAAGCCTTTATCCTTCACATGGGCATCAAAGTATGCTTTTTGTCTTTTCTTAGCTGCGTATATCCCTGCGACAGCTCTCAGTCTCGTTTCACCTAGCCTTTCAAGATCAAAGATCCTTGAAGAGAGTTCATGACATGTCCAATCATGCTCTTATGCTACTTTCAGTGTAGGTATCAAGAAGTCCAATGGTAGCATGAGTTCATGACCTATCCAGTCATGCTCTTATGCTACTTTCAGTGTAGGTATCAAGAAGTCCAATGGTAGGCCAAATACCATCTGAAAGGTTTGGCTTGGAGTACCATTTTATTGGCAACTCCGTATGCCCAAAAAGCATGGTGTAGCTATTTGTCCCAATCAAAGCGTTTATTATTCACTAATTTGGTCAGCACATTGCAGAGAATCTTATTTGTGCTTTCAGCTTCCCATTAGCTTGTGGATGATGGGGGTAGACTTCTTGTGTATCACCAAGAACTCTTGAAGAAGATTTTCAATGACTTCATTTAACAAGTGAGTGCCTCTATCACTTACTAGCTCTATAGGGAGGCCATATCTAGTGAACGCATTCTGAAATAAGAATTTGGCTATTGTTTGCACATCATTCTTTGTTGTCGCTTTCACTTCTACCCATTTGGTTAGGTAGTCTAGGGCCACAATGATATATTCAGCATGTGAACCCTTGGTTGGGGGATTAATAGGCCGTACAAAGTCTATTCCCCACTTAGAAAATGCACATCCACCCATCATAGGTTTCAATGGCATCTCATCGTTGCATATAGGGTACTGTATTCGTTGGCACACATCACACCGCTTCACGTAGGTATGTGCATCCAAGTGAAGGGTTGGCCACCAAAGACCTGCAAATAGTATTGCCTTGATCACCCGACCTGGTCCAAAATGTCCTCTTGCTACACCCTGATGAGCAGTTTCCAAGATCTTAAGATATTCACTCTCATGGACACATAATCTGAGGTAACCATCTTTACCACACTTGTATAAGTTATCTCCAATGAGTGAGTAGTCTCGAGCTTCTTTTTCTAAACTTCTTTGTTGAGCCAAATTCATCTCTTGAGGGAATGTTTTCATCCTTAGAAAGGCTACTAACGGTTCACTCAAATCTGGTATTAAAGACACTTGGTACAGTGTAGCGTGCTCCATAGGTGGTCTAATATGACAAACTGGGCATTCCTTACATAACTTATGGACATCTGCTTCCATAGTCGGCCAATGCACTCCTAGTCTCCTTAGTGTCTCTAGGGTCCTTTGCCTCAACTAGTGCTGCTCTAATGGACCCACATGTGCTAATTGCAACCATTTCGCATACTCATCCTCTTCCATACAACAAGCTAATATCCCTTGATCCGTATGCTTGTACATACTCCCTGCCATGATATGGTACTTTTGGGCTTTAATCACTATCTCCCTATCTTGAGTGTTTATTACTGGGTGGTTAGGCCCATATGTCAATACTAGCACTAATGTCTTAGCCAATTGTGGTACAACTTCCAGATTAAACAAGTAAGCATCAGGAAGATCATCTGATACTCCTTATGGGGCTTCTCCAAATGTGAGCTTTGAAAGATGGTTTGCCCTCAAGTGAGTCTTACCTTTTCTAACCACTACCTCAAAGTCATATTCCATTAGTAAGAGGAACCATCTTACTAATCTACCTGTATTGCATGGCTTGTTTACCAAGTACAATAGTGCTTGATGATCAGTAAAAAATTTAAACTTATTTGCAAGCAAATAGTGTCTAAACTTTTTAACTGCATATACCATGTCTAATCCTTCTCATTCGGTGGTGGTATAGTTTTGTTCAGCCGCATTCAACTGTCTACTAGCATAGGCAATTGGAAGATCCATATTACCTTCACCAGTAGGTTGTGCAAGCACACACCCAATAGCATAATTGGATGCATCCACGTGAACATGAAAGGGCTTGTTCCAATCTGGTGTTGTCAAGATTGGTGCTAAACACAATCGCCGTTTAAGCTCATTGAAAGATTTCTCACATTCATCAGTCCACTCAAAATTGGTCAAAAGTCTGTACAAAGGCTTTGCAATGATGGCACACATGTGTATAAAACGTCGATAATAACCACAATGCCCCATGAAAGCTTGCACTTCCTTGAATTTCTTTGGCCTGGGTAGTTCTATGATAGCTCTCACTTTCTCTTTGTCAGTGGATATGCCATTCTTTGACACTATGTGTCCTAGAATCTTGCCTTGCCTAACCATGAAAACACACTTTTCTGGGTTCAGGGAGACTTGATATTCTCTACATTTGTCAAAGATTCGCCCAAGTTCAGGTATATGGATCGATCCAATGTTGGAATGAGCATAGAGATCATCAACATAGACTTCCAAATTCTTCCTCAAGAAGTCTTTAAACACATGGCACATCAATCTCTGGAAGGTGGAGGGCGCATTGGTGAGACCAAATGAAATTACTCTAAAGGTGAATATGCCCCACTCTGTGGCAAAAGCTGTCTTATGCTGATCTTTTGGTGCAATGACTACTTGATTGTAGCCAGAGAATCCATCAAGGAAACTGTACACTTCCTTGCCTGCTACTCGTTCTAGTAGGTGCTTGGTAATCGGAAGCGGATAGTTATTTCGAATAGTGGCTGCATTAACCTTTTTCAAGTTAATGCATACACGTAATTTTCCATTGTTCTTGGGCACCACTACAATGAGGATACCCACTCGGTGTGCTCAATTTCGTAGATAAATCCAGCTTCAACCAAGCGATCTATCTCTTTTTTGATATTGGCAGCATAATTATCATTATATGTGTATGGCTTTTGTTTAGAGGGTTTGGCATCTGAGGTCATGGGGATAGTGTGCGAGCATATGTGAGGGTCTAGAGCTTTCAAGTCCTTGTAGCTCCACGTGAATACATCTCTATATTCTCTTAGCAAAGCTATCAATTCTTGCTCTTCTTATTCCGTCAGGTCATGTCCAATGTACGTGCATCTTTCTTCTCCTTCTTCTATGGCTACAACAATTTTCTTGGTGGTTTCTTTGTTATCATAAGCCTCTCCTGCTTGTGCATCACATTTAGGCATTCTTATCATGGCTCTCCTATTGTCTATCTCATATTTCTTAAAATTTTCAGGGACCTCAAACAAAGATTCTTCCTCTTCTGTTGTGGTTTCTTTCTTCTTTCTTTTCTTACCTTCAGTCTTGGAAGTCACTTGAGTGGTTAACCTCACATCATTGGTAATCTCTTCATGTCTCTGAGTGTGAACTTCTACTTCATAGAAATATTCCTCATCTGATGCAAAAGGTGGGTCCATAATGATTGACTCTAGATCGGAGTCACTTGCATCCTCAAATGTATCAGTGCTAGGTTCATATTCTTCAATAACCGAATCACACATGATTGGCTCTATTGAGAAGATTGAAATGTCATAGCCATCCTCATCAAAGTGGGGTGTCCATTGTTCTTCATTGATGGCTACATCCATTGTTGCTAAAATCTGTGCCCAATCATGAAATTCAAATTCTTCCTCAGGAAATACTACAGGTGCATAGGCTAGGTCTTAAATTGATCTATGGGTTTCCTTCGCACCTACCTCTTTGGCTTTTTCTCTCTTCTCTTCTTCTATTGCTACTTTGCACATCCATAAGTGAGTGTCTTCATGCATCCACGAGGATCTTGATCCTATGGAATGCACTGAATCAGTATCATCTTTGTCTCTATGGATGGGATTCCATTGGATGGAGAATACATCTCTATGAGATCCTTGAGATTAACTTTGGTAGTAACACCTAAGTGTTGCAAATACAAAGAATTGTTTCCCCAATCTTGTACCACTTGCAACTGCCACATAAATGGTCTTCCCAAAATCATCTCATAGGCCTCATTCTTGCTAAAGTCACATATAGCAAAGGTATGCTCTAACTCTACACCACATGTAGTGAGAGTGATTCCTTCTAGGAGTCCTAAGGGTCTTTCTATGTGACCATCGACCATCTAATATTTCATTCTCGTTGGCCTGAGTACAGGCTTGCACCAACGCTTCCATAGGGAAGTGGTAGCAATTGCAACTCCTGCACCTGGGTCCAGAATTGCCTTGGCTGTGTATCCCTCATGGGTAATGGGAAGATAGGTGCTTCCTTCTTCCCGTTCACTCATGTATCCTATCTTGTCCAAGGGTATTTCTGGCACTGTTCTATGAGATCCTACCTGGGAACGAGGTTTTGCTACTTCTGGAACTTGATTGGCTACATGTTTCCATAGTTCTAGCCTAACTTTGAGTAGCTCTTCCAAAGTGAGATTGCACTGCACTTTAGTGTTCTTTACTACCTCCGTATTCCTAGGTATGGTTGAGTCTTCATTGCTTACCATGACCGTGGGTGCTCTCATACTGGTAGACCTAGCTTCCCATGGGCCTGTGAAATGCGGTAGCTCCTGTAAGGAATTAGACTAGAAGTCTAATCTCTCATGGGATTGGGCACTCTCCTGCTCTCCATAAATAGAAGGAATGGCTTGTAAGAATTGATCATGCGCATCATCCACAAGTTCAATGGGAGGAGGGACTTCACTTTCTTTAGCCCATTTCTCTTCTTCAATCTCTCGCAAAAACTCTATTGAGTATCGATTCATAAAAGAAGATGTGTCTAGTTCTGTGGAGTTAGGTACATAAGCTTCCTGGGTAGGAATGCTTATTCTTTCACTTGACTTGTCCTTACTTTGAGAGGCGGGGTCCTTTTCTGATTGTGCAATTATCCTCTCTAATCTTTCTATCAGTCCATCAAAGTGCAATTGAGTCTTGGCTGAACTAGAGAAGTTAAAGAGGTGACTCGCTTTGTTTGAGCCAATTCCACCATCTTAGCACAACTTTTAGTTTGCTCGAGCTCTAGTTCCGCTCTAGGGTAACATTTTTCATGATCCGTTACATTTGGCCCTTCTTGGATTCTGGCCTGATATGCCTTAAGCATCATGTCTAGGTCCTTGAGAGTGGGATCTGCTAATACTGATCCTACTCTAGGGGGGTGGTGGGATTGTATGTGGCAGGTTGAATGGTGGTGGATTGGATGGAGATGGGAATGGTGGTGGTGGAGTAGTGTGAGAGTGAGTTTGAGACGTGAGTTCAATTATCTTGGCTCTCGTTTCTCTTAGATTTTCCTCGACTTCACTCATCTTCTTAGCCCATTGCCTTTTCATTCTCTCTCGACTATCCTTCCAAGCTCTCGTCCTCTTCTTAGTTATGGTCTCAGTTTCACTAACCTCGGAACTCTTTTCCTAGCCTAAACCTTGGTTTTGCTGCAAAGCTTGTGCTATAGTGACCACTTGCACTGGTGCAGTGGAAGTTACACTCCGTGTAGAGTCTACTACTAACCCAATAACGTTGAAAGGAGTGATTTTTGGCATATTGTTGGGATTCTTAGGACAATCTCGCAAGAGATGCTCTTTCCCACAATCAGGACAAAAACCCTGAAATGTCACAGATAGGGGTTGTATAGGTGCAGGCATAGGGCAATCACAAATGAAGTGATCTCCCTAACATCGATAGCATGGTCCTTTAGGAAACGGGGGTCTCACCTGCCTAGGTTGAGGCCTCGAGTTGGGATTTGCATACATGAAATTTGTATACTCGGGATCCCAACTAGGCTCACTTGGGTCTTCATAATAGTATGACTCGTTATGCTCAGGTGACTGCATGTAGTAAGCCTGTGGACTATAAAAGTGAGTAGAGTCAAAACTATGATCACTAGGGTCACTTTCTGAAAGCAATGGTGTTACTAGCACTATGGATCTATTCAGATCCTCTTCTGCAACTGCGTACTTTACTGGAATCACATTGGTTGGGGTTGGAGGTTGTTGAGCTAACACATGCTGAGGCCTTTGTTGGGTTCGGTAGGGTTGCTGATAGGGTTGTTGTGGTCTCCCATATTGTTGTGGTGGGTACTGTTTTTGGTACCTTCCTTATTGAGGGTATGACTATGGATAAGGTTGCCTAATTGCTTGCTTATTGTATGGGAAATCTTGCACGGTGTGATTAGTGTATCTCCTTTCTATGGTGCAGTATTGGCTACTAGGATTCACTTGGGGTTGAGTCATAATGGGACATACATTTGCCATATGGTCACCTCCACATGTATAGCATCTTTTCACTGGGGCAAACCTTGGTATTTGTTTGTTTGATACTCCTAACTTCTGAGATACCTTCTCAACGAGTTCCTCACTAGATGTGGATTGTGTGGATGTGAGGCTAGTAGAACTATCTGAATCTTTGTAGATTTTTGAAAGTTCTAATTCCTTCCCTAGGTTATCCTCAATGTCGATGCACATACATACACATTCTTCTATGGTCCTAGGGTCCTTCAAGTACACATATGATCTCAATTTGGTACTTAGCAGTCCATCAGAGAATAAAGCCACTTGTTTGGCTAGTGTGGGTAACTCAAGAATAGGACATCTCTCTAGGGATTGCCTAAACCTTCTTCCTGCAAGTCTAACGGTCTCTTTAGGAGTCTGCTCGAAGCTATGAATCAGTGAGGAGATATTATGCCTTATGCCACTCTTAGAGAATTTGGTAATGAAAGCCTCTAGAAGTTGGTCTATGTTCCGGAACTGTCTCTCATGTAGCGATTGAAACCATGTAAGGGCTGTGTTCGTAAGGGTTAGACCAAAGGCATTGTATTGCGTGAATAGGTCTTCAACTTGTTCGGCTCTCAAGACTTGTCTAAACTTGGCCACATGATCGTATGGGTCTCGCGTGCCATTGAAGTAATTCTTTGTGACTTAACCAGCTGGGTTGGCCTCAAAGTTCTAATGTGTTCCCTATGCCTTGTCAAAGGAAAATTATCAGCATTTTTTTGGTTCCTTGGGTCTCTAGGTCTCTCGGTTTCCACTCTATCCATCTCTATTCTTGTTTTTTCTCTTCCCAATGGGTTAGCAAAGCTCACTTCAGGTCTATCTCTACTCCTGTCCCTTTGAGCTCCATGAGCATGGGATGTTCCAGCTCCTTGGTGACAAAAACAAACATTAGATCTTGGTTGGGGAAAGACAAATTCACCCTTCCAAGTGTAGGCATGCCTACCATGTTCTGAGACCACAAAGATCCTCTCTGAAGTATTGTCCAGATAGGTCACTTTTGCTGGGCTATCAGGATCTTTAAAATCATAGATTGTGAGCATTCTGACTTCGTTAGGCTGGTCAGGCATATATCTCCGGAAAGCCTTGTCAGTCTCTTGGTTTAAGAGTAGATCTATGCTCTTATTGTCCTGGGGGACCCACTCTGGCGTGATAATCCTAATGAGGACTGATTGGCCTCGAGGAGTTCTAGGCTTTCTCTCTAAGTTCCCTTGCTCTTTGTCACCTATGTCCGTTTCTAGGATCACATTACTAAATTCGTATATTCTATCGCATTGGTTAGTGACTAAGTACAACATTCCTTCCTTATCTAGGTATGCACCATTTGCAAACTTTACTGCTAGATGTTTGAGTCCAATGGGTTGGTCAGGGTTTTTAATTTGGACCACGACTCTTCTTAGGCCGTCCTCATAGATGCAAGCACCTAATCGATTGGTGCTAAGGTATTCTAGTTGAGTCTTGTAGGAACCTGAACCTTCAACCTTTTGCAAGTAAGCCACACCTGAACTTCGTGCGGGTTGCTCTATACCTTGAGACATCTCTAATTCACTAGTTTGAGAGTTAGTGTAGTGCGGGAACTGATGGGCCCAAGACCTAGCAGTGTGATTGACACCAGCCTCTGAGGACCTAAGGCTTTGTCTATCTCTCCCTAGGTGTCGTCCCGATTTAAGGTTCATATGCCTGATTGAAATACCTCAATTTTCCCAAGTACAACCTTGTTGCAGATCAATTTGTATCAGTCACTTGGTTCTTTTTTAGTTGGTTATCATGTTTATGCTCTTGTCTTATATACTCGTTAGGAATATTTAAGTGAATTTTCTGCACTTTACGTTGATCGTACCACGTTAAGTTCTTTTCCTTTTAAGTTATCGATCACAAAGAGATTATATTTCTGCTTGAACTTGAGTACTTGAGATCCTTCAACTTGACAGATGCCTATCATCACCTTGATTTACGTCTAGCACAACTCGCACTTAGCCTAAGCTAGGAATTGACATAGGGAGTTGAGAATGATCCAACCTCAAGTCGCTTATCCCTTGCCCTTGTAAGCCCAGGAAGTGTGTTCCCAAGCCTGCACTCACTCTTGCCTTGAATGCCTTTCGATGCTCTTATGTTGCTCTAGCGCAATGGTAAGTACCACGTTAAGAAGCTTCACCTCCTTAATTGTCAATCCGCGGAAGAGATAGGAGTGATATGAAGATCGTGAATGTGAGATGAAGTGAGAGTGAAGGTGAGAAGCACAAAGATGCACACACACATACACACACACATTAAAGAGACAAGCAAGACACAATGGAAGGTGAGAAATCCACTCTATTGCTCAAGAACACTATTACAAGCTCAAAATAACTCTAAGATCTTCTCTACTCCAACAAGCTAACCTCAAAAATGAGCTCTCTAGCTCTTTTTATAGTTTCTAGACTAGTTTTGACCGGTTTCACATCTAGTGACCGGCATAATTAAAAATTAGGTCCTAGATGCTATTTGGAAGGGTAAATGGTGTCTAAAAATAACAAAAATTGGTATGCGCATTCTACCTAAGCTCCTCAAGCTCGAGGACTCCTCGGCTTGCAAAAACTGGAGCTAGAAATTAAGAAAAGGGTTTTTCTATGTTACATATGTTACAATAGTGATAAAAATCACTGTTGGAGGTTTTTGAAAAGTGTTTCTAAAACATGATTCTTTGAAAAAAGATTCCACGGGCTCCCTGCTCTGTCGTTACATGCTTCCGCGTCTTCTATGCCTCTGGCTGCTTCCAACACCCCCCTCCCTCTCGCTTCTGTCGTCCCTGACAGAACCTTGTTGTGAGGTCTGCCGGATATAGTTTTGTAGGAGGTCTTGAGCGAGGGTGTGCTCGGAGATACGAATGCCTCGGGCCACGTCGGCCTCGAGTTTCTCCCAGTCTATTGGTTGTGGTTCTTCCGGTGGCGAGAGCTGATAGTGTGTGGAATAGACCATTCGTTCACAGGCAAATAAGTGTAATAAATGTGTAGGCCTGCTTATGAATACCTCTGAATGGTATTCCCAGAAGCCGGTTGTGAACATCTCTTCGAAAGTATGCTTGTAGCACGCCGGTAGGTACTTTATTCTACAATGCCAGGCATAACACACCCGTAGTGATGGCGTTGTACTCATATCATATACCATATCGAAATTGCCATGCTCAAAGCCTGGGGTGTTTACATGAGGTTCCTTGACGCGTCGGAAGACTTTAAAAATCATTTGCATCATGTCAAAGATTTTGACAGTCATGTGCGCCGCTATATCGTCCATATGCTTTAATCTAGGGAGCCAGTGGCGAATTGTAGCCATCATGTAGCCTACAGTTGGTAACTCAATGGGTGGCTTAAAATAGGGGTAATTCAACCAGTCCTGGCACTGCTTATTGTTTTGTACCTTAATAGCAAAGGCAGTCCAGGAGCGGCGTCGTGGTACTGGTCCCCAACATGGGTTGTACTTTAAGTGCAAAGGTGCCTTTACCCATGTACTCATCATTTCTAGATACTTCTGTAGTAAATCTTTTCGCCACTCTGGTTGATAGTTCTCTCATTGCTGCGCATCGAGTGGTAGATCGTCCTCCTCGAATTGAGTTGCATGCGATGGTTTCTTACCTGTCTCTTTCTCAATGGCTAACTGGTATTCGGCCATTAACATAAAATATGGTTTATACTGTAGCTCATGCCCAGATATGTATCGTCGCGGGGCCAAATGAGCAGAAAATGGAGACTGTAAAATTCTTTCTTCTATCATCGCCATGGCATGTAATTGTGCCTCTATTCGAGCTGAGTGCGTTGTCCCAAGTTCCTCAATTGTCTTCATCCACGCGGGGGTCGAGAGTTCGTAAGTCATCTGGCCTTCGGCCGTGACGCGTCCGCCTGGGATGGGTTGTGGCTTGTACGCCTCTTCAAACGTTTCCTCCACCGGGATGGTGACAGTTTCTTCCTCAGCTAGTAGCTCAGGTGGGGAATCTGGCCTTGGTGGTGCTTCATATACTGCAATCCTTGATTCAAGGTTTGATACCTGGGCCCGTAATGCGTTGAGTTCCTCTAAGATGTCAAGAGAGGGGTCCACAGGTGCTGGTATGTCTGGGTGTGCCGGTGCTCGTAACTGGAGTAGTTCATGATCATCTTTGAGTTTCTGTAACTCCTCATTCATGCGATCGTATTCATCTAGCAGTCTTACATGATCTTCTAGCAGCATCTTCATTGAGTCTGAGGGAATGGCTTTGAACCGACTAGAACTCAAAGGTTGGTCTGGGTGGTCAAGAGCTGCTTCTAAGTTTTCTCGGTTCTGATCCTGGAGGCACTGGTTTTCCTCCTTTGCTACTGTTAGATGTCTTCTGAGTAAGCCCATGTTTCATGTTAGCGTTGCATTGCGGACTGTCTGGGCTCTTAATAAGTTATCCAGGTCAACAGTGGCTTCCTTGGTCTTTTCTTCGCTTTCTAGTTCTAATTTATGATAGGCCTCTCGTAATTCTTGGTAGCGGCTGTGCAGTGAGGCATTCTCAATAGACAATAAATTAAGCTGCGACTGTAAGTCAGTGGTTGTCCTCTGCAGCTGCTGATAATTATTGCCAAGAGATGTGAACTCATCTCTTACTTGCGTCATACACATGAACATTTGTTGAAATGCATTATCTATAGTGGGTGATAGTATTAATGGGGTGCTAAATGAAGATGCAGTGGGTGTAGATGCAAAGGGAACAGGGAATGGGGGTGGGAAGGTGGATGCTGTAGTGATTGTTGAAAATTGTGAGGTGCCTAAAAATGTTTGTGCCGTGAGTGAAGTGAGTGATGGTGCAGTGGGTGGTGAGATGTCCATGTCATTGGACGTGTCCAGTGTGGTGGCTGTGAATATGGGTGTGACTGTGGGTGCTTGTGCTGGTGTAAATACGGGATTTACAAAGGTTGAGGAGTAATCTACAGGGGGACTGGCTGGTGCAGCTGGGTGGAAAGGGGAAAAAGGGGTTACAGTGGGTCGGGGAGGTGAGACTGGGGAGAAGGTTAATGGCGGTGGGAATGGGAAAAGGGGTCTTGGAGGTGTGGGGAAGGATGGAAAAGATGGATGGAGGAATGGGTTGGATAGAAAGGTGGATGTGTGAGGGGGTATACTAGGTTTGATGGGTGCGGGAATTGTGGGATGAGTGGTCGTAAAGACAATTTCTGCTACTTCACCAGCGGTAGAAGATGTTAGTCGGGGGGAAGGAGGGTGAAGAGGGGAGGCTAGATGGACGGGCGGTGATGGAGGAGCGGTTGGGGTGGTCGGTACTTCAGTGACTACTAAGGCATGTACAGTTGTAGCGCGGGGTGGGGAATCTACAAGGATGGTTTTTGCTGCCAACGAACCTTCCGGGACGAGGCGTGCCTCCCTGGCTTGTTCTGAAGACTGTGCTCTTGTTGGTACACGAATGTATTCGCCAGGCTTTGAAAGTAGTCGTACTCTGCGGGGGTCAAACTGATGTTCTTGTGCAACCTTAAGGATCGGTATCAAGAAGTCCAAAGGAAGCACAGCATTCTGACCAAAAACCATTTGAAAGGGAGTTGCATTGAGTACGGTCTTGTAGGCCACTCGATATGCCCAAACAGTGTGGTGTAACTGTTTGTCCCAATCTGAACGTTTGTTGTTCACGAGTTTCGTCAGTACGTTACAAAGGATCTTATTAGTGCTTTCAGCTTGACCATTGGCCTGAGGATGATATGGTGCGGATTTCTTGTGAATCACCATAAAATCTTGTAACAAATATTCAATGACTTGGTTTAGAAAGTGAGTTCCGCGATCGCTCACTAACTCTATAGGCAATCCATATCTTGTAAAGACATTCTCAAATAAGAATTTTGCAGTTGTGTGTGCATCATTCTTTTTTGTGGCTTTTGCCTCTACCCATTTGGTTAGATAATCTGTCGCACCAATAATATATTCCGCATGTGTACCTTTTGCAGGGGGGTTAATGGGTCCTACAAAGTCTATACCCCACTTTGAAAATGCACGTCCGCCCATCATGGGTTTCAATGGCATTTCATCTCTGCGAGTAGGAAATTTTCTTTGGCACACATCACATCTCTTAACATAGGTATGAGCATCCATGTGAAGAGTGGGCCACCATAATCCTGCAAAGAGGATGGCTTTGATTATCCTATCTGGTCAAAGTGACCTCCTGCAACACCTTGGTGTGCTGTCTCTAGTATGCTCAGATAATCGCTTTCATGAACACATTGTCTTAGATATCCATCTCGTCCTCTTTTGTATAGATTATCGCCAATAAGTGAATAGTCTTGAGCTTCCTGCTCCAGACTGCGTTGTCGAGCTAAGGTCATTCCTTGAGGGAAGGTCTTCGTCCTCAAGTATGTCACTAAAGGTTCACTAAAGGTTCTACTGGTGGTCTTTCACAACAAACATGACATTCTTTACACAACTTGTAGACATGTGCTTCCATCGAAGGCCAATATACTCCTCGTCTATGCAGAGTCTGTAATGTTCGATGTTTTGAATGATGTTGCTTTAATGCACCTACGTGTGCTAATTGCAACCAATTTGCATGTTCTGATTCATCTACACAACAAGCAAGAATCTTTTGATTATCCTGTTTGTATATGCTTCTTGCTATGATTACGTATCTCTGAGACTTGGTAATCTCTCCTTCTTTGATCTCTATCCTAGGATTCTTGGGCCCGTATGTCAGAATAGGGACTATTGGTTTAGCCCATTCTGGTGCTATCTCAAGGTTAAACAAATATGCATCTGATAATTCATCCACTACTCCTTGAGGAGCTTCTCCTGAGGTTAATCTTGAAAGGTGGTCAGCTCTAAGATGTGTCTTTCCTTTCCTGACTATTACTTCAAAATCATACTCCATGAGTAATAGAAACCAACGTATTAGTCGTCCTGTGTTACATGGTTTGTTGACTAGGTACAATAGGGCTTGATGATCTGTAAAGAACTTGAATTTGTTTGCCAACAAATAGTGTCTGAACTTCTTTACCGCGTAGATCATCCCTAATCCTTCTCGTTCCGTCGTGGTGTAATTTCTTTCTGCTGCGTTCAATTGTCTGCTTGCGTAAGCTATGGGGAGATCTATATTACCTTCATTCGTGGGTTGTGCTAACACACATCCTATGGCGTAATTGGATGCATCCACATGTACATGGAATGGCTTACTCCAATCTGGGGTTGTCAATATAGGTGCTGAGCACAAGCGTCGTTTAAGTTCATTGAATGAATTTTCACATTCATCTGTCCATTCAAAATTGGTTAAAAGAGAGTACAAAGGCTTGGCTATGATTGCATACATGTGTATGAATCTCCTATAATAGCCGCAATGACCCATAAATGCTTGTACCTCTTTGATGTTCGTCGGGCTAGGTAGATCTGCAATCACCTTCACTTTTTCCTCATCCGTAGAGATTCCATTTTTTGACACAATGTATCCTAGAATTTTGCCTTGTTTGACCATGAAAACGCATTTTTCTGGGTTCAAACAAACCTGATATTCTCGACATTTGTCAAATATTTGTCTTAACTCAAGGATATGTGTCTGTCTTACATTTGAATGTGCACATAAGTCATCAACGTAAACTTCCAAGTTCTTACGTAAGAATTCCTTAAAAACATGACACATGAGTCGCTGGCAAGTGGCGGGTGCATTTGTTAAGCCAAATGGCATCACACGAAATGCAAATATGCCCCATTCGGTGGCAAATGCCGTCTTGTGTTGGTCCTCTGGAGCAATGGCTACTTGATTATAACCTGAAAAACCATCAAGGAAGCTGTAAACTTCCTTGCCCGCAACTCTTTCCAATAGATGTTCTGTGATAGGAAGAGGATAACTGTCTCTAATCGTGGCGGCATTAACTTTTTTAAGGTTAATACACACATGCAATTTTCCATTCTTCTTGGGCACTACCACAATGGGGGATACCCATTCGGTATGCTCAATCTCGTAAATGAATCCTGCTTCTATCAAGCGATCTATCTCCTCTTTAATTTTCGCAGCGTAGTTATCATTGTACGTGTACGGTTTCTGTTTTGTCGGTTTTGCATCTGGAGTCATAGGGATTCTATGAGAACATATATATGGATCTACTCCTTTTAGGTCTTTGTAACTCCAAGCGAACACATCTCTATATTCGCGCAATAGGGCAACTAGCTCTTCTTCTTCTTCAGCTGTCAAATCATGCCCTATGTATGTACACTTCTCTTCTTCTCCTTCTATGGCTACTATTATTTTCTTGGTTTTCTCTCAGTTATCATATACTTGTCCATCATTCGCCTTTCTATTAGGCATTCGTACCATGATTCTTCTATCTTCGATTTCATATTTCTTGAAGTTCTCGGGTACTTCAAACAAAGATTCTTCTTTTTCTGACATGGTTTCTTTCTTCTTTCTTTTCTTGCCTTCACTCTTGTTAGTCACTTGAGTGGCTATTCTCAAATCATTCATAACTTATTCCTGTTTCTGAGGGTGAGTTTTTACTTCATAAAAATATTCCTCCTCAGATGCAAATGGAGAGTCCATGATAATTGATTCTAAATCAAAATCACTCGCGTCTTCAAATGCATCAGTGTTAGGTTCACACTCTTCTAAAATTGAATCACTCATGATTGGCTCTATCGTAAAAACTGAAATTTCATAGCCATCCTCGTCACAGTGGGGTGTCCATTGTTCTTCATTGATGGCTACATCCATGGTTGCTAGGATTTCTGCCCAACCATGGGGTTCAAAATCTTCGTCTGGGAATACTACAGGTGCGTAGGCTGGATCTTGAAGGGTTCGTGGATGTTGTTCTGCACCTAAGGTCCTTGCTTCTAATCTTTCTTCCTCTTGTTTTGCAACTTTACACATCCATAAATGAGTGTCCTCGTGTAACCATGAGGGGTCTGACTCTAATGAGTGCACGGATTCTGTTTCTACTTGTGTCTTATGGATGGTATTCCATTGTATTGGGGGTATGTCTCTATGTGAATAGTCTTTAAGATTGACTTTGGTAGTCACTCCTAAATGTTGCAAGTACAAAGAATTAGTTCCCCAATCTTGTACAATTTGCAACTGACGCATGAATGGTCATCCCAATATCATCTCATAAGCATGATTTTTACTAAAATCACAAATGGCGAAAGTATGCTAGAATTCTACACCACAAGTGGTGAGAGATATGCCTTCTAGTAAGCCTAATGGTTTTTCTATGTGTCCATCAGCCATTTGTAGCTTCATCCTGGTAGGTCTGAGGGCTGGCTTACCCCAACGTTTCCATAAAGCGGTGGTAGCAATGGCTACTCCGGATCCTGAATCTAAGATGGCTTTCGTGGTGTAGCCTTGATGGGTTATCGGAAGATAAGTGTTACCTTCCTCTCCTTCACTTACATCTCCGATATTTTCTACGGGTATTTCCGGTACCTTCTTATGTGATCCTATCTGAGAGGAAGTTGTAGCAAGCTCGGGGAATTGATTTGCTACATGTTTCCACAATTCTGGTTTTACCTTTAACAACTCCTCTAGAGTGAGATTACACTGTACTTTGGTATTCTTGATCACTTCCGTGTTTCTAGGGATTATTGATTCTTCATTCCTCACTATTATCGTGGGTGCTCTCATACTAATAGACTTTGATTCCCAAGGTCCTGTGAACTGAGGTAATTCTTGTAAAGAATTAGATCCAACTCTTGTGTTTTCACTCAATTGTTCTTCCTCTACACCATCGTAAATAGAGGGGATATCTTGGGGAAATTGTTCCTGCAAGTCATCTATTTCTTGAATAGGAGGATGGGTTCCTTGTTCTTTTCTCCACTTTTCTTCTTGGATTTCTCTCAAAAATTCATGTGAGTACCTATGTATGGAAGACAAATTGTCTTGACTTTCTGTATTGGGTACTTGAGACAGGGATGGTGCATTCCTTTCCTATGTCTCTGGGACAATGGGGTTCCTATGCTGATCCTTTTTCTCTTTGCTCTCTATCAAGTATTCTAGCCTCTCCATTAGTCCTTGAAAGTGTAGTTCAGGTTTTGCCATGTTATTCCAATTTAGGTATCTAGAGGCTTCGAACAAAGCTTGTGCTAATTCTACCATCTTCATGCAAAGTTTAGTTCTCTCAATTTCTAGATCAGCTCGAGGGTAGTTTTTACTCATTTTGGCTACTGGAGGTCCCTCTTTTAATCTAGCCTGATATGCACGAAACATCATGTCTAGATCTTCTGGTATGGGTTCCGCTAAAACTGATCCTGATTTCTGAGCTGGATTCTCTTGATTCAAGTCCTGCGAAGTCAATTCTAGAATTTTGGCTCTCGACTCTTTTAAACTTCCTTCCAACTCAGTTATCTTTTTACTCCATTTTCTCTTAATTCTTTCTCTAGAATCTTTCCAAGATTTTGTCTTTTTACTGCTAGATTCTGCAACTTCACAACTTCCAGCTGCTTTCTCTTGATTAAGTTGTTGGTTCTGTAAGAGCGCCTGGGCTCTGGTGATAGCTTGGATAGGTACGTATGTAGGGTTGGATCCATCTGCGTTGTTCACAATACCTATCATGTTCATCGGTGTCACATTCGAAGCATTAGCAGGGTTCTTAGGACAATCTTTGATTATGTGCTCCTTACCACAATCGGCACAAAAGCCTTGGATGTTATAGTACTGTGATTGCCCTGCTATCGGAGGATGTGGACAATCCTTTATTTAGTGATCTCCTTGGCACCTAAAGCATGGTCCTCTAGGGCCCTGTGGTCTCTGTTGTCTCAATTGGGGCCGCGGATTAGGATTTGTGTACATCACATTAGCATAGTCTGGCTCCCAACTAGGTTCCACTGGTGGACTATCGTAATGATATGCCTCCACATGTTCTGGTGACTCCGTGTAATATGCGGGTGGACTATCTACATGCGTAGAGTCAAAACTGTTTGAGTTCGGGTCACTCTCTGTGATCAAAGGTGAAGAAGGCACTAAGGCCCTACTTAGGTTCTCTTCTGCAGCAACGTGTTTGACTGAGATGACATTCGTTGGTGGGGGTGGCTGTTGAGCTAAGACAGGTTGAGGTCTTTGTTGAGCCTGGTATGGGTAGTTCTGAGGAGGTCTATAGTAATAAGGCTGAGCATTGTATTGGCCTTGATACCTACCTGGTTGTGTGTATGCTTGTGGGTAGTTCTGTCTCACGGTCTGTTTGTTGTATGGGCAGTCCTGAGCCGTATGATTTGTGTATCTTCTCTCAATTGTACAGTATTGGCCACTAGGGTTGGCTTGAGGTTGTGGTGCATTGGGGCACACATTTGCCATATGATTTCCACCAAATGTGTAACAATGCTTGTTTGCTAGTACCCTAGGTTTACTAGAAACTCCTAATTTTTGGGCCACTTTTTCGGCTAGGTCTTCTATTGAGCTGGACAATTTTGTGGATGCTAGAGATGAACAGTCTAAGTCCTTGTAGACTTTTGAGAGTTCCAACTCATCTCCTAAGTTGTCCTCAATGTCTATACAAATTCTTACACATTGCTCTAGCGTTCTGGGTTCCTTTAGGTACACATAGGAGCGTAGTTTAGAGCTCAACAAACCATCTAGAAACAATGACACTTGTTTAGCTTGTGAGGGTAGCTCTTGCATTGGACATCGTTCAACATATTGTCTAAACCTACGTCCTGCCAATCTAACTGTTTCCTGAGGGGTCTGTTTGAAGCTATGAATCAACGAAGACGTGTCATGTCTAATCCCACTTTAGAGAATTTAGTGATGAATGACTCTAAAAAGTGATGGATGTCTCTAAATTGCCTTTGTTGCAATGGTTGGAACCAAGTTAAAGCGGAATTCTTTAATGTTAGTCCAAATGCGTTGTATTGCATGAACATGTCTTCGACTTGTTCTGCTCTTAGTACTTGCTTGAATTCTGCGACATGGTCATAGGGATCTCCTGTCCCATCAAAATAATTTTTCATGGATTTCACTAACTGAGTGGGTCTCAATATTCTTGCCTGTTCACGTGGTCTAGGTAGAGGAAAATCATCTCTACCACCTGGTATTCCATGATCTCTTTGTCTATCCGCTCTATAGTGTCCGTGGTTGTTCTATCTCTCCCTATGGGATGAGTGAAGCTTACTTCGGGTCTTTCTTTATTTTTCTCTCTTTGATTTCCATGGGCTGAGGATGTTCCTGCCCCTTGTTGGTTTGTATTCATGTTCGTTCTAGATGGAGGGAATACCAATTCACCTCTCCATGTGTATGTGTTTTTAGCATGGTCAGGCACCACAAAGACTCTTTCTGAAGTCTCATCCAGGTATACAACCTTTCCAGGTGTATCTGGGTCCTTGAACTCGTATATCGTGATGATACCTACCTCACTAAGTAGTTCTGTCTTGTATCTCCAAAAGGCTTCATCAATTTCTTTATTTACAAACAACTCTATGCTTCTGTTGTCCTGAGGGATCCATTCTGGGATTAGTACTCGTGTCAGTACAGATTTCCCTCTAGGTGTTCTAGGCTCTTCTAATGGTTCTTTTCCTTGAGATTTAGTTTCCGTCTCTGGCTGAATTACGCCAAACTCATTGGTATTGTTTGGCTGCGTACTTAAGATGTACATTGTTCCTTCCTTGTCTATGTACGCGTCTCTCTCGAATTTCACCACTGGATGTTCCAATCCAATGGGTTGATCGGGGTTGTGCACTTGCACCACTTGCCTTCGCAAACCATCCTCATAGATGCGAGCACCTAATCGGTTGGTTCAGAGAAACTCTAGTTGCGTTCTAAAGGGTCCTTCTGGTTTTTCTAAATAGGCTACATTCGACCCTCCTTCTGGTCTTTCTGTGCTAAATGCCATTTCTGAATCGCTAGTATCTGAGCTCTCGTAGGGATAACTAGTGTTCAATTGTTGAGCCCACGATTGTGCAGTAGTTCTTACACTTGCCTCTGATGATCTAAGGCTTCGTGGGTCTGACTTACCTATATGTTTGCCCGATCTAAGGTTCATTAATTTTCTTCCTTACACACTCAGTACACACTCATATCGTCAATGATTCTTTGTTATTACTTTCTTGATTCTTTTTAAATTTCTCTAGATTCTTGTTTTGATGTATGCGTCAGGAATCGACTTTCCGTTATATTTTTTGAGTTCTCGTTCCGTCAGACTTAGGTTCTTTCCTTTAGGTTTTCGAGTCACACACCTTTACTTTTAATCTTGGACTTGATAAATTAATCTCTTGAACTTGAGGCATTCCTATCGTCTTTAATCCACAATGCTAATGTTTATCCTAAGCTAAGAATTGACTGAGGGGGTTGAGTAATCTTCCAACCTCGAGTCAGCTTTTCTGGTTGCTCTGGTGCCCAAGAAGCCGCGCTTCCCAAGCTGTATGCCCTTCACTGCCTTGCTTTGGTTGCCTTTGATTGCCCTTGCTAGACCTGGAAAAATTCAATATTAGACCAATTCACAGTTGGATGATCAAGCACTTGAGTATATACACCTTTTAAGTCCCTTCCCTTTTGCCCAACTTTTCAATGCTTGCCCCCTAGCTTTCTAGTCCCAAACTAGGTCAACCTCAAAATAGCTTATCTAAAAATAGACGTATTCTTTAAGAAAAAAACAGTTGAGCTCACGTAGTACTCGTAAAGAGCTTTCTAACGAGCTATTAAGCTCAAAAAACGGACTTCGGATGAAAAAGTTATAACCGTTCAGGCCCTCAGGGATAAAAACTGACAAACAGGTTTTTCTCCAAATATGAGCTAAGGGGTCTCCTATGAGTCTAATCACCCAAAAATTTCCCAAAAATAGCCCCAAAATTGGCCAAAAAATGAAACCCTAAAATTTGCGATGGGGGTGCACAATCGCGATGGTGTGAGACAATCGCGATGGTCTGGGACCGTCGCGATGGCGTGAAGGTGAACAATCGCGATGGTCTGAAGTGCACGGTCGTGATGGTCCAAATGTGAGCAATCGCGATGGTCGGGGTGAGTGAACAATCGCGATGGCTCAATCAGGCGGACAATCGTGATGGCGTCTCCGTAACCAGTGGAAGTTTCGGTTGTACTCCCCACAAGCTTTTTCCAACAAAACAAAAATCACTGCAATTGGATTTCGTATGAGGAAGTTATGTCTGTTCAGGGTTTTGGGGCTAAAACAGGATTTAGAACAGGTTAATAGGCAAACAGGACTTCTCGAAATACTTTGTGTAATGGCCTCACAATGCAATGATGAACCCTAGTATTTGTCCAACAATTTGTCAAAAATAGACCAGTCTTTTTTGCCCTAAAATATTAGCCAAATTTGCCCGTCTATCGTGTTCGCAAGCTCTGTCAGTCGCAATTGATAGGTCAATCGCGATCGACGTGTCGGTCGCAATTGACAGGTCCGTCGTGGCTGTCAGTCGCGATTGATGGGTCAATCGCGATTGACACGTGGCCGGGATTTTCAGTCAATCGTGGTCAAAGGGTCCTTGACTCTGTCAGTCGCGATTGATGGGTCGATCGCGATTGACAGGTCCATCGCGAGGGTCTGTCCGTCGTGGTCAAGCAATCGTTGACTGTGTCGGTCACGATTGACAGAGCCGTCGGGGCTGTCAGTCGCGATTGACTGGTCGATCGCGATTGATGGCTCGATCGCGATTGACACGTGTCACGCGTAGGGTCTGTCCGTCGTGGTCAGTCGATCGTTGACTCTGTCGGTCGCGATTGACGTGTCGGTCGCGATTGACGTGTCGGTCGCGATTGACAGAGCCATCGGCAGGTGTCCGTCGTGGTTTGTCAATCGCGATTGACAGAGCGATCACGATTGACAGAAATCTGAGGAATCTTAAAATTTCAAGCACACATTTGGGAAGCTCTAGGCATGTAGATCATGACTATGTACTTTGTTTAACAAAAAGACCATTTTTTCTGTCGGTTGCGCTTGACAGAGGTCAACGCCTCGGGACTTGCACAGTCAAATTTTTTTACCTGCTGGAGCTGGTGCAGCTACTGGGGATGCTGATTCCTGCAAAAAATCTCAAAAAACCTAGAAAATCACAAGCACACAAACGCTCTCTCGCTCTCTCTCACAAGTGAAATGAGGGAAATGGTATGGGTGGGGTGATATGACCAAAAACTGGAATTTTTTGCGATGATGGAGATGGATGTGGGAGATGGTGAGGATGATGATGGTGATGAGAAAAAACAAAAGAAAATAGATAAAAGTGAAGAAAATACCTATGACTCCAACGCATCAACTCTACGTCTTACCATCACACGCTCGTCCTCAAAGCTCGATCCCCGGCAACGATGCCAAAATTTGGTGTAGCTCAGTGATGAGTAGCACCTCCTTTAATGTCAATCCGGAAAGACAAGAGGATGGTATGAAGACCTCGAGCAAGTGAAGGCACAAGTGCGTGAGTGAGAAGCACACAAGCATGCACACACATACACACACACGCGCACACACGGCAAGACAAAGAGTGAGAAGCAATGGAGTTCTTAGATTACTTTAAAAAAGCTCATACAAGTTCAATTCAGTTACAAGCTAACCTCAAAAATGAGCTCTCTAGCTCTATTTATAGTTTTTGACTAGGTTTTGGCCATGTCCAGACCTAGTGTCCGGCCTAGTTAAAAATTAGGTTCTCTACCCTATTTGGAGGTTCAAACGGAGTCTAAAAAATGTGAAAATTGATAGGTGGGTACTTCTAAAGCTCCTCAAGCTCAAGGACTCCTTGGCTTGCACAAAATGGAGCTACAAAAATATGAAATGGTATTTACAATGGTTTTTAGTGATGAAAATCACTATTTTTGTAGGGATTTCTTCTAACATTCTGACATACATTTCCTGGGGCTCCCTACTTGCTCCTTCTTCTTGTGTGCCCAAATCTTTGATGCCTGAAAAATTTAAGTGGCCTACTTGTCAGATCTTCTTTGACCACTGTGTCTGCTTGTGCTTTCTCTTCGTTCCGACTCCCTACGTAGGCTTCCTTGTCTTGTGACTCCTTCAGTTCCTTGACTACTGCCAACACCCACTAATTCATCATGTTGTCTCTACAAGGTATCATAATGGTGTTGTAGTAGCCTCTTGTCCTTCTCCAAGTTTATGAATCGTTCTTGTTGAGTTTCATGGGTTCTGAAAAGGCTCATATGCTAAGCATCTAAGTGTTGGTAATGATGTTGTAATTGAGACATACATTGATACAAGGTATTGAATACATTATGTACAGGAGTGGATGTTGGGAAGGTGTGGATGGAGGAGGGTAGGGAAAAGGAAAAGGGAGTGTGTATGCGGTGCTTGAGAAAGTTGAAGTGGGTGGTGGGGGAATGGGAGATTGTGGGAATATGGGGGGAGGGAGAGGTGTAGATGTGGGTGATATGTCCATGAGGTCATGTGTGGATGTGGTCGTGGGAGTTATTCTATACATGGGAATGGTAGGTGTGGTGATGGTCGTGAAGGTGTATAATGGTGTGTGCAATTGTGCATGTGAGCCACCGAGAAGTGTGACAAGACGAGTGTGATTTTCGATGACCACAGTTAGAATTACATTGTTTGTGGTGGCAGTTACAATAGTGGTGGTGTCAGGTTGTGAGGACTGTGACAAGTGACTCAGAGAGTGTGCTTTACTAAGGGAAGTGGAGACTGTGGCCGTGACAGTAGTGGTGACACTACTGTCACGGCCACAGTCAGGAGGTGAAGGGGGTGGAGTTGGTGAGGAGGGTGGTAAAGGTGGTGATGGGGGTGCACTTGAGGCGTGGGCTTTGTCAGTGTGTTGAATGGAATGTGATGTGCCAGTGGTTGTGGAGGTGGTGCCTTGTGGTTCTGATACCATAATATGTATTTGCTTCCCTAGTCTTGGGGGACTTCTCCCGTGTCGTCGCTCAAATTTCTGTGAGTGTGCAAGGGCAGTGTGCACAGTCTCTAGTACCCCCAATGCATCAGCGAGCATGTCCAAGGTTGCCCTGTATTGATCATCCACACCCTCTTCTTCAAGTATCTGGTTCATCAAGGCCTTTCCTGCTGCCAACAATAGTTGGTGTTGTTCTTGAACCAGGTTTATAGTATCATACAATCTTTTTAGTTGCTTTGCATAGGCTAGGGCTCCCGCAAGTTCTGGAATAATGTGTTGCTCATATTCATGCTCCCCCTCGTCGGATGGTCCTTCCTACTCCTCATTTTGTTTCTCTTCTTCAGTCTCCTCTTCATCATCCTCTATTTTGACTACTATTGGTTGAGTTGGATGGGGCTGATATGTGATAGTTTGTTGTCCACTTAATTGCTCTGCTTCAATTTCCAAGTTAGTTGCATTGATTATCCTTGCTACCTCTTCATCAGCTAAGTCCTCAAGTATGAAGCCATGAGGAAACTCTAAGTCTGTTGGGATCGGTGGGAAGATCAGATTATGCCCTTTTGCATTGTGCCTTGGTAATCTGATGGTGAAGTGTTGTACTCGCCTTTGGGGCAGTGGATTCATGTCTGGTGTTAATGTAGCACCTCGAGCCTGTGCACATGGAATTTGAATGGCTCCCCTCATTTTCTTTGAAGGAGGCCTTGTGGGTGATATCCTTCGCTGAAAGTCTTGCACTCTAGTCGAGATGAGCGCCCTTTGAATTGGCACATCATATGTGCAAGATGGATTTGGTCAATGATCCAATGCGGCATGTTAATTGTCAGATTCAAGAAGTCTGCTAAATATAAACTGAACCAAATCTTCTTGGGTGGCATCGTAAATCTTTCTTGAGCAGGGAATGTGAAGTGTTGCATGCACATTTGGAGGTGGATGACAATATTCGGTGTCATTGCCACCATATCCTTCAGCTTTGTTAAGTTCCTGTTCCTCATGTTGTCCGGGATCATTGTTTCCTTCTCTGTAGGGATGTGCATACCTCGCACTTCTAGAGCTTCCCTTACCAAATTGTTGGTCAATTTGAAGTGCTTCAGTTCATTTCCTCTCATAAGAGAAGGGAGTACAAAGGTGCTCGTCCCCTTTTTATCTTTACTGGGAGTGAGGGTTCTAATCAGGCATCAGGAAGATCATCTGATACTCCTTGTGGGGCTTCTCCAGATGTAAGCTTTGAAAGATGGTCGGCCCTCAAGTGAGTCTTACCTTTTCTAAACACTACCTCAAAGTCATATTCCATTAGTAAGAGAACCATCTTACGAATACATCTCTGTATTCTCTTAGCAAAGCTATCAATTCTTGCTCTTCTTCTTTCGTCAAGTCATGTCCAATGTACGTGCATCTTTCTTCTCCTTCTTCTATGGCTACAACAATTTTCTTGGTGGTTTCTTTGTTATCATAAGCCTCTCCTGCTTGTGCATCAATTTAGGCATTCTTATCATGGCTCTCCTATCGTCTATCTCATATTTCTTAAAATTTTCAGGGACCTCGAACAAAGATTCTTCCGCTTCTATTGTGGTTTCTTTCTTCTTTCTTTTCTTACCTTCACTCTTGGAAGTCACTTGTGTGGTTAACCTCACATCATTGGTAACCTCTTCATGTCTCTGAGTGTGAACTTCTACTTCGTAGAAATCTTCCTGATCTGATGCAAAAGGTGGGTCCATAATGATTGACTCTAGATCGGAGTCACTTGCATCCTCAAATGTATCAGTGCTAGGTTCACATTCTTCAATAACCGAATCACACATGATTGGCTCTATTGAGAAGACTGAAATGTCATAGCAATCCTCATCAAAGTGGGGTGTCCATTGTTCTTCATTGATGGCTACATCGATTGTTGCTAAAATCTCCACCCAACCATGAGGTTCAAATTCTTCATCAGGAAATACTACAGGTCCATAGGCTGGTTCTTGAATTGATCTATGGGTTTCCTTCACACCTACCTCTCTGGCTTTTTCTCTCTTCTCTTCTTCTACTGCTACTTTGCACATCCATAAGTGAGTGTCTTCATGCATCCATGAGGATCCTGATCCTATGGAATGCACTAAATCATTATCATCTTTGTCTCTATGGATGGGATTCCATTGGATGGTGGGTACATCTCTATGAGAGTAATCCTTGAGATTAACTTTGGTAGTAACACCTAAGTGTTGCAAATACAAATAATTGGTTCCCCAATCTTGTACCACTTGCAACTGCCGCATAAATGGTCTTCCCAAAATCATCTCATAGGCCTGATTCTTGCTAAAGTCACATATAGCAAAGGTATGCTCAAACTCTACACCACATGTAGTGAGAGTGATTCCTTCTAGCAGTCCTAAGGGTCTTTCTATGTGACCATCGGCCATCTGTAATTTCATTTTTGTTGGCCTGAGTACTGGCTTGCCCCAAGGCTTCCATAGGGAAGTGGTAGCAATTGAAACTCCTCCACCTGAGTCCAGAATTTCCTTGGTTGTGTATCCCTCATGAGTAATGGGAAGATAGGTGTTTCCTTCTTCCCCTTCACTCATGTCTCCTATCTTGTCCAAGGGTATTTCTAGCACTGTTCTATGAGATCCTACCTGGGAACGAGGTTTTGCTACTTCTGGAACTTGATTGGCTACATGTTTCCATAGTTCTAGCCTAACTTTGAGTAGCTCTTCCAAAGTGAGATTGCATTGCACTTTAGTGTTCTTTACTACCTCCGTATTCCTAGGTATGATTGAGTCTTCATTGCTTACCATGACCGTGGGTGCTCTCATACAGGTAGACCTAGCTTCCCATGGGCCTGTGAAATGGGGTAGCTCCTATAAGGAATTAGACTGGAAGTATAATCTCTCATGACATTGGGCACTCTCCTGCTCTCCATAAATAGAAGGAATGTCTTGTGGGAATTTATCATGCGCATCATCCACAAGTTCAATGGGAGGAGGGACTTCACTTTCTTTAGCCCATTTCTCTTCTTCAATCTCTTGCAATAACTCTAGTAAGTATCGATTCATAGAAGAAGATGTGTCTAGTTCTGTGGACTCCATCAAAGTGCAATTGAGTCTTGGTTGAACTAGAGAAGTTAAAGAGGTGACTCGCTTCAAACATGGCTGTGCCAATTCCACCATAGCACAAATTTTAGTTCACTCGAGCTCTAGTTCCGCTCTAGGGTAACATTTTTCATGATCTGTTCTATCAGTCCATCAAAGTGCAATTGAGTCTTGGCTGAACTAGAGAAGTTAAAGAGGTGACTCGCTTCAAACATGGCTGTGCCAATTCCACCATAACACAAATTTTAGTTCACTCGAGCTCTAGTTCCGCTCTAGGGTAACATTTTTCATGATCTGTTACATTCGGTCCTTCTTGGATTCTGGCGTGATATGCCTTAAGCATCATGTCTAGGTCCTCGGGAGTGGGATCTGCTAATACTGATCCTACTCTAGGGGGTGGTGGGATTCTATGTGGTGGGTTGAATGGTGGTGGATTGGATGGAGATGGGAATGGTGGTGGTGGAGTAGTGTGAGAGTGAGTTTGAGACGTGAGTTCAATTATCTTGGCTCTCGTTTCTCTTAGATTTTCCTTGAGTTCACTCATCTTCTTAGCCCATTGCGTTTTCATTCTCTCTCGACTATCCTTCCAAGCTCTCGTCCTCTTCTTAGTTATGGTCTCTATTTCACTAACCTCGGAACTCTTTCCTGGCCTAAACCTTGGTTTTGCTGCAAAGCTTATGCTCTAGTGATCACTTGCACTGGTACAGTGGAAGTTACACTCCGTGTAGAGTCTACTACTAACCCAATAACGTTGACAGGAGTGATTTTGGGCATATTCTTGGGATTCTTAGGATGATCTCGCAAGAGATGCTCTTTCCAACAATCAGAACAAAAACCCTGAATTGTCACAGATAGGGGTTGTCTAGGTGCAGTCATAGGGCAATCATGAATGAAGTGATCTCCCTGACATCGATAGCACGGTCCTCTAGGAAATGGGGGTCTGACCTACCTAAGTTGAGGCCTCCAGTTGGGATTTGCATACATGAAATTTGTATACTCGGGATCCCAACTAGGCTCACTTGGGTCTTCATAATAGTATGACTCGTTATGCTCAGGTGACTGCATGTAGTAAGCATGTGGACTATCAATGTGAGAAGAGTCAAAACTATGATCACTAGGGTCACTTTGTGAAAGCAATGGTGTTACTAGCACTATGGCTCTATTCAGATCCTCTTCTGCAGCTGTGTACTTTACTAGAATCACATTGGTTGGGGTTGCAGGTTGTTGAGCTAACACAGGCTAAGGCCTTTGTTGGGTTGGGTAGGGTTGCTGATAGGGTTGTTGTGGTCTCCCATATTGTTGTGGTGGGTACTGGTTCTGGTACTTCCTTGTTGAGGGTATGGCTGTGGATAAGGTTGCCTAACTGCTTGCTCATTGTATGGGCAATCTTGCATAGTGTGATTAGTGTATCTCCGTTCTATGGTGCAGTATTGGCTACTAGGATTCACTTGGGGTTGAACCATAATGGGACATACATTCGCCATATGGTCAGCTCCACATGTATAACATCTTTTCACTAGGGCAAACCTTGGTATTTGTTTGCTTGATACTCCTAACTTCTGAGCTACCTTCTCAGCGAGTTCCTCAATAGATGTGGATTGTGTGGATGTGAGGTTAGTAGAACTATCTAAATCTTTGTAGATTTTTGAAAGTTCTAATTCCTCCCCTAGGTTATCCTCAATGTCGATGCACATACGTACACACTCTTCTATGGTCCTAGGGTCCTTCAAGTACACATATGACCTCAATTTGGTACTTAGCAGTCCATCCAAGAATAAAGCCACTTGTTTGGCTGGTGTGTGTAACTCAGGAATGGGACATTTTCTAGGTATTGCCTAAACCTTCTTCTTGCAAGTCTAATGGTCTCTTGAGGTGTCTACTCGAAGCTATGAATCAGTGAGGAGGTATTATGCCTGATGCCACTCTTAGAGAAGTCAGTAATGAAAGCCTCTATAAGTTGGTTTATGTTCCTAAACTGTTTCTCATGTAGTGGTTGAAACCATGTAAGGGCTGTGTTCCTAAGGGTTAGACCAAAGGCATCGTATTGCGTGAATAGGTCGTCAACTTGTTCAGCTCTCAAGATGTGTCTAAACTTGGCCACATGATTGTATGGGTCTCCCGTGCCATCAAAGTAATTCTTCATGGACTTAACCACCTGGGTTGGCCTCAAAGTTCTAGTGTGTTCCCTAGGCCTTGCCAAAGGAAAATCATCAGCATTTCTTTGGTTCCTTGGGTCTCTAGGTCTCTTGATTTCCACTCTATCCGTCTCTGTTCTTGTTCTTTCTCTTTCGAGTGGGTTAGCAAAGCTCACTTCAGGTCTATCTCTACTCCTGTTCCTTTGAGCTCCATGAGCATGGGATGTTCCAGCTCCTTGGTGACCAAAAGAAACATTAGATCTTGGTTGGGGAAAGATAAATTCACCCTTCCAAGTGTAGGCATGCCTACCATGTTCTGAGACCACAAAGATCCTCTCTCAAGTATTGTCCAGATAGGTCACTTTGCCTGAGCTATCAGGATCTTTAAACTCATAGATTTTGAGCATTCCGACTTCATTAGGCTGGTCAGGCTTATATCTCTAGAAAGCCTTGTCAGTCTCTCGGTTTAAGAGTAGATCTATGCTCTTATTGTCTTGGGGGACCCACTCTGGCATGATAATCCTAGTGAGGACTGATTTGCCTCGGGGAGTTCTAGGCTCTCTCTCTAAGTTCTGTTGCTCTTTGTCACCTATGTCCGTTTCTGGGATCACATTACCAAATTCATGTGTTCTATCTGGTTGGTTGCTCTTGTCTTATATCACATCATCAGGAATATTTGAGTGAATTTTCTACACTTTAAGTTGATAATGTTAAGTTCTTTTCCTTTTAAGTTATCGATCACAAAGAGATTATATTTCTGCTTGAACTTGAGTACTTGAGATCCTTCAACTTGACAGATGCCTATCGTCACCTTGATTTACGTCTAGCACAACTCACACCTAGCCTAAGCTAGGAATTTACAGAGCGAGTTGAGAATAATCCAACCTCAAGTCGCTTATCCCTTGCCCTTGTAAGCCCAGGAAGTGTGTTCCCAAGCCTGCACTCACTCTTGCCTTGAATGCCTTTTGATGCTCTTAGTAGACTTGTAAAAGTCCCACAGTTAGCTCAAGATTTTAATTCAATTGACACAACATACCATTTTCATTTATGTGATTCAGAGATCAATTTTCCCCACCTTATGATATAGCTAGAAAACGAGGCCACCAATGATCTCCACTCAGCAAGAGAGATTTACAATCCTCATAGTGGAGAAAAGAACACTAATGCATCCATCCCTTGATAGATGGGGACCATCCCTAGATAGATGAGGACACTCCTTGGATAGATCCGAACCACCCTTGGATAGATGGGGGCCATCAATGGCTCCAATACTTTCTCTGGAGAGATGGGGATAATAACCCCCTTGAGCTCCCTATCCTTACTTCAAGCATGCATTCCTTGATCTCTTGTACAGAATGCCTTCCTTGTTGGAGTTAGACATCTATGGAAGCACAGGAACAACACAAGGAAGAAGAAGAAGCTTGGAGCGCAACATACAATACTGAATGTATTACCACTAGAATGTACAAAGATAAGTAACATGTTAGGGCTATAGGCATATGTACAAGCCGAGGAAGAAAACCTCCTAGGAAGAAGTGCCCCACTGGTCCTAGTGTGTTAACACACATCACTACCTAAATATATCAACAAATTCCCCCTGGGAGTGATGCGGTGAACAAGGAGCTGGCACTTATGTATAAGGAAGTGCCAAGCTATGTGGAATCAATCCACAAAAGGAAGTAAGCCCAAAGGTTTGCAAAAAGCTTCAAACTTCTCCCTAGGCAGAGCCTTTGGTACATTCTTGAATCTGATTCCCCAATGTCAAATGGTTGAAATCATGTATGCCATCGTGGGTTGGCCATGAGGAGGTGCCAAATATACATAGTTTAGCCATTTGTCAAATCCTTTGATGGTCTTCACTGGTTTGGTGTACTCGGGCCATGATCTTCATCCAAACACAGGGTAGTAGTAGGGGTTATACTTAAATGTATAAGGGCATATTATTCGATGTGCGCACCATTTCGGGGTATGTTTCGAGTAGGCGTATTCTCCATGCAGGTTGAAATATGTTTCTGTGCATTGCACTTTCAGGAATGTTGTCTGGGGAAAATTGTGTTGTAGAGGTTGTCTCTTTCGTGGTGCGATGTTTTATCTTAGCATTATAATCGATCAATAATACAAAAAACGGAACATACAAATCATCTGAAGTGCCAATCCATTGATGATGGGATAGGTTTTTGAAGTAATCCAATTTGATGACAACCTCTTCCAGTCGGGACATGGGCTGTATCTGCATTGCTACTCTATCATCATGGGTTGCACCTACCTTTTCTAATCTTTGCATCCATTATGGAGCTTCAATCTCAAATGTTTCCATCCCTTCCTCTATTTGTTTACCTCCTGGTATAGGCATGGGTACATAAGGGTCCTCGAAAGTCTCCTCTACTTCAATTTGAACTAGTTCCTCCGGCTTTGACTCCACAAGGGGAGAAGGTTGATGCTCATATTGGAGAAGTTTATTTTGCCACTCTGTGAGTTGTGTTGGAAAACAATGTCTCATTGGTTGAAAACTGGTATAAACTTTGACCAATTTCCAACCAATGAGACATTGTTTTCCAACAATCCCCCCTGCAATGTCATATTGGTACAACCTGGACTGGATCTGCAAACTTTATAATCTGCAAATTACCACAAGCTTCAAGCTTGTACTTCCAATACTTCAGAAAAAAATCTTTTTCAAAACTGAAATTGACTTTCCTTCAAAAATCTGAACTTGCTGAATATGAACCATAATCTCTTGTACCTATGCCGAATAGGACTCCTCCTGATATGAACGCCACGACTTCCATAAACTTTAAGTAGTACCTGTGTGCATAAAGAGAATATGTACCTGAATACTTAACATAAGATGTGCATCTTATGTTAAACTCCATCTAATGTCTTTGAAGTAGCCAGATATCTTCTTGTAGAAGACAATCTTCAACCTAACATCTTCTTGTAGAAGATGATCTTCAAATACATCATGTAGATGGGCGATCCTCACCATCAAGCTGCTAATGACCAAGTCTTCTTGCCATGAACAAGAGATAACCTCCTCTCCATGAGGTAGAGTGTGAGCACACCCTTCATCTTCTCCAAGAAGAATCACCAAGAAGAACTCCATAGCTGCTCCTCAACATTAGATGGAGTTTAACATAAGATTCACATCTTATGTTAAGTATTCAGGTACATATTCTCTTTATGCACACATGTACTACTTAAAGTTTATGGAAGCCATGGCGTTCATATCAGGAGGAGTCCTATTCGGCATAGGTACAAGAGAATTAGTACTTATATGCTTTATGCATATTTGATGAGGTGTTTAAGAAGGTGTGTTCACATGAGTTTGAGGATTTCTGTTCACACTGATCCTTCCTCTTTCAGTCACTCATATTCACTCTTCTATAACCTATAAGGTCACACATCTGAATATGTTTGTTACATTGTACATTCACTCGTTCATCTATTTCTCATCACATAGAGTGGTTGAGAATTTTGCTCCCACATTGTACATTGAACATTGGTATATATGATACTATGAGTAAGCGATGGCTTACGTAACACCTTACACATGTCGTCTATTCTTTCTCTATCTTTGTCTCATCATCTGCATGATTAAGTTGTGGTATGTTCATGTTTTGTCAATATGGAAGATTGCTGGAATTAATGTTGTACATGACTGGAACTATGGAACCATGGACCTGTGACATGAGCCTAAGGGCCTACCTCACTTCCAACAAGTTGTGCTCTCAGTTCTACTACCTCTTCAGATGTGTTAGCTGTGGCTGCTACCTCTGGTGGTGGCTCTTGCTGAGTGGCCAATTGCTTTCGTAAATCATCATGTTGTGTTTCTAAGGCAGCGTATGCCTCTAGTAGGTCATCATGTGTTTCCAAAATGATTTGCATGTTGTCAGATGGTATGGCTTTGAAACGGTCCGGGTCGATCTCTGTGGGGGATCCTTCCATGGCTGCCTCTAGGTTTTCTTCATTCTATCTTTGGATTCTTTTATTTTCTTCTAGTGCCGCTACCATGTGTTTTCTTAATAATGCGAGGTTACAATGATTCTTGAGGTTTTCTGCTTGTTGGGCACGTAGCATTTCTTCAAAGTGTTGTTGTGCCACTGAATCTGGCTAGGGGGGATTGGCCACTAATTCGTCATGTTGTCTCTGCAAGGTATCATACTGGTGTTGTAGTAGCCTCTTGTCCTTCTCCAAGTTTATGAATCGTTCTTGTAGAGTTTCATGGGTTCTGAACAGGCTCATATGTTGAGCATCTAAGTGTTGTTAATGATGTTGTAATTGACACATACATTGATACAAGGTATTGAATACATTATTTACAGGAGTGGATGCTAGGAAGGTGTGGAATGTAGGAGGGTAGGGAAAAGGAAAAGGGAGTGTGTATGCGGTGCTTGAGAATGGTGAAGTGGGTGGTGGGGGAATGGGAGATTGTTGGAATATGGGGGGAGGGAGAGGTGCAAATGTGGGTGATATGTCCATGAGGTCATGTGTGGATGCGGTTGTGGGAGTTATTGTGTACATGGGAATGGTAGGTGTGGTGATGGTCGTGAAGGTGTATAATGGTGTGTGCAGTTGTGCATGTGAGCTGTCAAGAAGTGTGACAGGAGGAATGGGATTTTTGGTGATCACAGCTAGAATTACATTGTATGTGGTGGCAATTACAATAGTGGTGGGGTCAGATTGTGAGGATTGTGATAGTTGAATCACATAGTGTGCTTCACTAAGGGAAGTGGAGACTATGGCTATGACAATAGTTAGGCCTGATTTTTGCTAAAGTCACAGATGGCAAATGTATGCTCAAACTCTACACCACAAAATCCCTTGTAGCAATCCTAAAGGTATCTCTATGTGACCATCAGCCATTTGCAATTTCATTCTTATTGGTCTGAGTGCTGGTTTGCCCCATCCCATCCATAGGGAAGTGGTAGCAATTGCAACTCTTGTGCCTAAGTCCAATATAGCCTTGGTTGTGTAACCTTGATGAGTGATTGGAAGATAGGTGTTTCCTTCTTCACCTTCGCTCATGTCTCCTATCTTATCCAAGGGTATCTCTGGAACTGTTCTATGAGACCCTACCTGGGAACAAGCTCTAGCTACTTCTTGCACTTCCTTTGCTACGTGTTTCCATAATTCTGGCTTAACCTTGAGAAGCTCCTCTAAAGTGAGATTACACTACACTTTAGTGTTCTTCACTACCTCTCTATTCCTAGGTATGATTGAGCCTTCATTCCTTATCATGATCATGGGTGCTCTCATGCATGTAGACTTTGCCTCCCATGGGTCTTTGAAATGGGATAGTTCCTGCAAGGAATTAGACTCAAAGTCTAATCACTCACTAGATTGGGAATCCTCCTATTCTCCATAGATGGAAGGAATATCTTGTGGGAATTGGTCGTGTAAGTCGTCCACAAGCTCATTGGGAGGAGGATTTTGACTTTCTTTAGCCCACTTCTCTTCTTGAATTTCTCTGGGAAGTTCTTGGGAATATTGATTCATAGAAGAAGAGGTGTCTAGTTCTGTGGAATTAGGCACATAAGCTTCCTGGGGAGGAATGCTCATTCTTTCACTTGCCTTGTCCTTACCTTGGGAGGTGGCTTCCTTTCTAGATTTTGCAATTAAGCTCTCCAATCCTTCTAACAGTCCATCAAAATGCAACTGTGTCTTATCTGAACTAGAGTAATTGAAGAGGTAGCTGGCTTCAAACATGGTCTAAACCAATTCTACCATCTTAGCACAAAGCTTAGTTCATTCCATCTCTAGGTCAGATCTAGGGTAATACTTTTCATGATTTGTTACATTTGGCCCTTATTGAATTTTGGTTAGTTATACTCTCAGTCTCACTGACATCATAACTCTTTTCTTGACCTAACCCTTGGTTTTGATGTAATGCATGAGCTCTTGTGACCACTTGCACTGGGGTATTGGAAGTTACACTTCTAGTAGAATCTACTACGAACCCAATCACATTAATGGGAGTGATGTTTCGCCCATTGTTTGGGTTCTTCGACCAATATCATAAGAGGTGATCTTTCCCACAATCTTGGCAAAAGCCTTGAATTTTCACTAATTGGGGTTGCATAGGTGTAGGCATAGGACAATCACGTATGAAGTGATCTCCCTGACATCTATAGCATGGTCCTCTAGGAGCTGGGGGTCTCATGTGTCTAGGTTGGGGCCTAGAATTAGGATTTTCATACATGACATTAGTGTATTCAAGCTCCCTATTAGATCCACTAGGGTCTTCATAATCGTATGTTTCATTATGCTCACGTGACTACATATAGTAAGATTATGGGCTTTCAACATGAGTTGAGTCAAAATTGTGATCATTTTGATCACTTTTTGAAAGCAATGGTGAGACTGGCACTAAGGCTTTATTCAAGTTTTCTTCTGTGACTGCATACTTTACTGGAATCACATTGGCTGGAGATGGAGGTTGCTGAGCTAACACACATTGAGGCCTTTGTTGGGTTTGGTAAGGTTACTGATATGGTGTTTGGGGCCTACCATACTACTCTAGGTGCTGATTATGATATCTCCCTTGTTGTGGATATGGATGTGGATAATTTTGCCTAGTTGGTTGCTTGTTATATCGGACAGTCTTGTGCTCTATGATTAGTGTATCTCCGTTCTATGGTGCAGTATTGGATATTCGGATTCGCTTAGGGTTGAGCCATGATTGGACACATTAGCCATGTGGTCTCCACCACAAGTGTAGCATCGTTTCACTAGGGCAAATCTAGGTATCTGTTTACTAGAGACTCCTAGTTTCTGAGATACCTTCTTTGCAAGTTCCTTGATAGGTGTGTATTGTTTGGAAGTGAAGCTAGTAGAGTTATCTGAATCTTTGTAGATTTTTGAGAGCTCTAATTCCTCCCCTAGATTATCCTCAATGTCTATACACATTTGTACACATTCTTCTATGGATCTAGGTTCCTTTAAGTACACATAAGATCTCAATTTGTTACTTAACAATCCATCTAAGAATACTGCAATAAAGTAAGTCTATGATCTAAGGTTCCAACCGGTTTAGACAAATCTGAAATCGGACACCGTTTCGTCACTTGTGTGTATGGCCAAAGATATCGAGGATAGACTTAAGGATAAATTCATGTGCTTTCTTAAACAAATAAACCACGTAGCCTAATGGTTAAGTCTCAAGGCTGTGAAGGGTGATATCTTGGGTTCAATCCCCATGGGGAGCATGGGGAGAGAGTTTTGCCCAAGGA
Source organism: Ceratopteris richardii (assembly GCA_020310875.1). NCBI lineage: Eukaryota > Viridiplantae > Streptophyta > Polypodiopsida > Polypodiales > Pteridaceae > Ceratopteris > Ceratopteris richardii. Next base: position 33,779,484 of record CM035427.1, read on the forward strand.
TCTCTAGAGCCTTCTAACTCAAGTTAATGTGAGTTAACTTCAGTCCAAGGAGACATAACTCAAGTGGGGAGTACAACAACCACTAATGGACTCTAGTGGAAGGTACTAAAGCAGTGGTTGACATCACTCCAGCCATTAATAGACTCTAGTGGAAGATATGAAAGGTGTGGAGGAGATTGCACATGCACTTGTGGACTCTAGTTACATTTGTGGTCCTCGTTGATTCAAGCAGCTATATATACAGACATATGGTTGGGAGGAGAGTCATCTCTCTAGCACGTGGTGGTCCTAATTGTTGGTGCAAGTCAACCACCAATTGATGTTTTGGATAAAGACTTGAAGTCAAAGAATGAAGAAAAGATTGGTTTATGAAGCTTGAAGATAGTACATGTTCAGAAGATGAAGATTTGTATACATATGTACATTACTTTGTAGTTAGCTCACATATACCTTTTGTATGGTCATGAGCTTGTACATATAAGCCTATATATACAAGTAAAACGTTAGGGAAAATATGAGAGAGCATGTGAAGAGAAGAATTAGAAGTTGTAAGAGTCATTAGACATTTTAGAAATGAGGTAGATCTCTCTCATCACTTAGATGTAAAACTTTTCAGGAATGAAGAAATACTGCACCCGATCTTTTGCTTAGTACTCCTTTTGTGTTTAATCTTTTGTGAAATGCTTTTGTACAAGCCTAAGTCTATAGTTGATTGACCTCTGTACAAGTTTTCTGATCCTAATTGTGATCAGGCTGAGATAATTGAGAGTAGGAACATTTACATGTGTAAATGTGAAGAAGTGAAGTTGCAACAGGTGCAAAATTTGATGCTAATGTTTTGGTCAGCTCTCCTTCCACAGTGTAAAGTTTTGAGCAAGCAAACACTCATTCTTGAAGTTGGAAGGTAAGCTACCTATGGCTAAAAGTTTTTGAATAAATGGGTTGTATTTTGGGAGAACTATGTGTTAAAAGTTATAGGTGTCATAGTCGACTGTAAAGAAGTATAGTTTTAGACATAGGTGAATTGTTTAGATGATTTCTCAAGATCTACTAAGTCTTTTGAGACGATTTAACTTGGAAAAGATGCACAAACTATAGGCAAAACCTTATGCAAAGATTCATAAAAAACTTTACACATTTGATCAGTCAATGAATGAATTATGTGCAACAGACATTTTGAGTATCAACTCACTTCATAGTTTGTTCAAGATTTTGATAATTGAGTATTGATCCTCCAAATTGGTAAAGTTTTTGAGTTGTTCTTGATATAGAGGTGCTCTAATATCAAGGATAACTTGTTCTTTTGGAGATTAACACTCTCCATCACTAATTTGTAGTTTTCTTGCATTGGTATCATAGCTCTAGGCAAGCTCCTCTAGAGACCTTGTGAGGGGCCTTCACCTTCTTCTTAAGCTCCCATGGAGTTAATGGTTCTCTTGGAGAATTCTCGGGTTTCGTATTCTCATTATCTGCATGTACCCAACAAACATCTAGCCCCGGATTGTTTTGGTGACTCACCTCCATGACCACGAGTTTGGGAGTTACAAAAAAACTAATTATTTACCATATACAACAAGCGTGCAAAGCTTGAGAATCAAACTTAGGTCTATTCCATGGCATTTACCATTCATGCCGCTAGACCATTCTATGTCTTGATATCTCTTGACTACAATCTAGTACATATTCTCTTTATTGTTTTGATTTTATAAGTGCCGTTCGGAGCAATGCTCAGAGAAGCAAAAGATTTCTAGTACTGGCAATCGCAGACTCCTGCCATGCATGGGTTTTGATCCTGTCACCTCTTCATCTAATAGTTGGCGCTGAAGAAGATCCATGATCACAGGCAAAAGTTTAGCCATTCTCAGGTGGCCCTTCCATGGCTCAAAACGTATCAAAGTCCATTCCCATGCTATTAGTTATGGGACTCAATCCCATGCACTTTAGGTGGCAATGCATTGGGTTAACCAAGAATGGTGTTGCTGGTGATGAGATGGATCTACAGAAGTACTATTGACGTTGTATACTCAGAGCATCTGCTTGCCCCTGATGTCTGTGGATTCCGATGGCAATAGTTCTCTGTGTTTGAATTTCAGTAGCAGATATTAAAATCCTTACTCTCCTTTTGAGCGCTATGGTTGAAGTATTCACCTTGTGACCTCCCCAAGCCGAGGTGCTACGGTAACCATGAAAGGGAATGCCAGTGTACATAATATTGTCATTCCTAACAAGTATAATTCTATTCTTCCTATGCAGCCTCAAGCAAAAGGAATAAACTAAAAAGTGACAAGTGCATCTCTAGTCGGTCAATCACAAAGCTTGAACCGTCAACCTCACTTACTGAAGGCGCCCTTCTACACCACAAGAGCTAGTTTGTTTCGATGGATGAAGTTCCTTGTACATCAGAAAAGAAAAACAAGCTTGTTTCAACTGCCATATCTATGAGGGAGAAGCTCTAAGGACCAGAATTCCAACCCGAGATCTTGCCTACTATAATAGAAGGCCATGGATGCTTCAACTCTCTTGACAATTATATTGGCATGAGATATGCATATCCATTTTCTCTGCTATACCCGATCTAAGCTAAGTGGAGTTGATTACTCTTCGTTGATTTGGCCTCGAAAGAAGCTTTTCCCTTTTGAGCTCTTTGATTCAATCCAAACCTAGTTGAAGTGGAGCATTATTTACACATCATCTGAAGGCAAAGGATGGGCTAAGAAAAGCATAGTCCAAGGAAGGCTTCATTTCTTCAAAGAAGAGGACAAGAGGAAGCAGCAGTCTTCAAGAAGGAGTATGTAGTTTTTCTCATGGACCAAAGAATAGAGAATGGCTCTTCCAGAGGATCAAGGGAAGGGTGTAGCTTAATTGGGAGATAAGTATTTTGGAAGTTGATGTTTTCATTTCAATATTTGCTTTATTCGTTGCTTCCATATAGCTTGCATCTAAATATTATTGAAGCATGGTAGAAGTCTTTTTTTTTAAGAGAATGATTGTAAATGCTACGAACTCGATGAAAGCTAATCGGATATAGAAGTATTGGAAATACATCAAGCACTTTGTTAGCAGCAGACAAGGGAGTCAACGAAGATCTGGCAAATAGGCCAATAATTTTCTTCAGGAAGGAAGTACATATGAGCATTCACGCAGATTTAGCACTAAGGCAACCTTATTGCTTCAAAACCTCTACACCAATTAAAAGTGATTCTCATCACTAAACACCATTGTAAATTCCATTTCATCTTTTTGTAGCTCCATTTTGTGCAAGCGAAGGAGTCCTTGAGCTTGAGGAGCTTTAGAAATATCTACCTGCCAATTTTCGTATTTTTTAGATCTCGTTTGAGCCCTCAAATAAGCCCTGGAACCTAATTTTTAACTAGGCCGGACACTAGGTCTGGACAGGGCCAAAGCTAGTCAAAAACTATAAAAGGAGCTAGAGAGCTCATTTTTGGGTTAGATTGTAATTGGAATGAACTTGTAAGAGCTCTTGAAAGTAATCTAAGAATTCCATTGTTTCTGACTCTTTGTCTTGCCGTGTGTGCGCGTGTGTGTGTATGTGTGTGCATGCTTGTGTGCTTCTCACTCACGCACTTGTGCCGCCACTTGCTCGAGGTCTTCATACCATCCTCACGTCTTCCCGGATTGACATTAAAGGAGGTGCTACTCATCACTGAGCTACACCAAATTTTGGCGCCGTTGCCGGGGATCGAGCTTTGAGGACGAGCGTGTGATGGTAAGACGTAGAGTTGACGCGTTGGAGTTGTAGGTATTTTCTTCACTCTCATCGATTTTCTTTTTACTTTCTTCACCATCTTCATCACCACTATCATCATCACCATCTTCCACCTCCATCTCCATCATCGCGGAAATTTCTGTTTTTTGGTCATATCACCATCTCCACCTCATTTCCTTCATTCTACTTGTGAGAGAGAGCGAGAGAGCGATATTGCGTGCACTGTTTTTGCATGTTTATTGTGTTTCTTGCAGGTATCATCGTCATCATCCCCTCCAGCACGCTGCGCAGGTACGAAATTCGTCGAATCTGTCTCGCGGTCGCCAGCCTCTGTCGATCGCGATCGACAGAAAATTCGACCATTTTGCAAAACAAAGTTCACCACTAGCACAAGCATGATGAGCACATCCTAAAACACTAGAAACAGTAGAAAAATTCCGAGGTCTTCTGTCAATCGCGATCGACAGCCTCTGTCAATCGCGACCGACAGACCCTGTCAATCGCGATTGACATCGTCAATCGCGATTGACATCGTCAATCGCGATTGACATCGTCAATCGCGATCGACAGACCTCACGATCGACAGACTGCCACGTAGGATCCTGTCAATCGCGATTGACACCATCAATCGCGATCGACAGCCACGACCGACACCTCTGTCAATCGCGATTGACACCGTCAATCGCGATTGACTGAAAGTCAACGATTGATTGACTTTTGCGCATAGCCTCTTGTCCATCGCGACTGATAGAACCCCGATTGACTGAAATTTCGGCGAAAAATCCGGAAAACGTGTCAATCGCGATTGATACCGTCGATCGCGATTGATACCGTCGATCGCGATTGACAGCCACGATCGACTCTGTCGATCGCGATTGACACCGTCAATCGCGATTGACACTGTCCATCGCGACTGACAGGCCCGACGGACACCTCTGTCAATCGCGATTGATAGACCTGTCGATCGCGATTGACAGGCTTTTCGGCCAAAAATTAGGGTTTTGTTTTTATTCAAAATTGGGGTAAATTTTGGGGCAAATAGTCAATCCATTAGCACTTTGGAGGTTCCTACACTTGTGATTGGGAGAAAATCCTAGGATCTGTCAGTCAGATTGAATCCTGTCTTAACACCTAAACCCTGAACAGACATAACTTTCTCATACGAAATCTGTTTGCAGTGATTCTTGTTTTGTTGGAAAGCTCGTGGGGAGCACAACCAAAACATCGACTGGTTATAGTTAAATTAAGATCAGGATTATTAGATAGGGTATTTTGAAAGTGATCATACCCAGGGGGAACAAAAGTCAGGGATCTCTAGAGTTGAGTCCAAAAAATCATTGTGCAAATTGGTGAAGTATTACATGAATAAAAGTGATTGGTTCTGTCTTTTGAATCTAAGTCTTGAGCTAACTTTGGGACTCTTACAGATCTATTGAGAGCTTCGAAAGGCATTCTAAGCAAGTGTAAGTGCAAGCTTGGGAACACACTTCCTGGGCACTCAAGGGCAACCAAGCAGGAAACAAAAGGTTGGAAACTTTTAACCCCCTCTGTCAATTCATAGTTTAGGCTAAGAACGACGAGAGGTAGGAGTAAGTCAGGGCGACGATAGGCAGGTATCAAGTTGAAGACCACCTAAAAAACGCAAGTCCAAGCTAAAAACCTAATCTCTGTACTGTCGATAACATAAAGGGAAAGAACCTAACGTGGAACGATCAACCTGAAAGCACGAAGAACACTCAAGTATTCCTGACGACGCAATACCAGACAAGATCATAAACATAATAACTCACTAAAAGCGAATCAAGTAATTGAGACGAATTGATCTGCAACGAGGTTGTACTCTAGGCAAAAATCGGGCTACTTAAATAGGCATATGAACCTTAGATCAGGACGACATCTAGTAAGGGAGAGACAGAGCCTTAGGTCTTCAGAGGCTAGTGTCAACCACACTGCTAGGTCGTGGGCCCAGCAGTTGAGCCATCACTCATACTACCCAAGTTCTGAGACTAGTGAATCTGAGATGTCTCAAGGTATGGAGAGACCTACAGGCAATGCAGGAGTGCCATACTTGCATAGGGTAGAAGGCCCTTACAAAACACAGTTGGAATACCTTAGGACCAACCGATTAGGAGCTAGCATCTATGAGGACGGCCTAGGAAGATCTGTGGTACAGATTAGGAATCCTGATCACTCCATTGGATTAGAGCACCCAGCTATCAAGTTTGAAAATGGGGCATACTTGGACAAAGAAGGAACCATATACGTAGTCACCAGTCACCCAGATAGGACGGACGAATTTGGGAATGTGATCCCCGAAGCAGACCTAGGTGACCTAGAACAAGGAAACATGGGTACAGAACCTAGAACCCCTCGAGGTAAATCGGTTCTCACTAGGATTATCACACCGGAGTGGATTCCCCAGGATAATAAGAGCATAGATTTGCTCCTCAATCGAGAAACCGACGAAGCCTTTTGGAGGTATAAATCAGACAAGCCAATTGATATAGGGAGAATCATGGTCTATGAGTTTAAGGATCCTGATAGCCCAGGTAGAGTGACCTACTTAGATCACGCTTCGGAAAGGACCTTTGTAGTGACAGAGAATGATAGGCATGCTTACACTTGGAAGGGTGAATTTGTTTTCCCCCAACCAAGATCAAATGTGTCTTACGGTCACCCTGGAGCAGGAACATCCCAAGCTCATGAATTACAAAGAGACAGACATAGAGCTAGGCCAGAAGTAAGCTTTGCCACCCCAGGGGGCAGAGAAAGAACGAGAATGGAAACAAACAGAGTAGAGCCTGAGATACCTAGAGCTCACAGGAATCAAAGAAATGCGGATGAGTTCCCTCTACCACGACCTAGAGAGCACGCAAGGACCTTGAGGCCAACTCAGCTAGTTAAGTCCATGAAGAACTACTTCGATGGCTCTGGAGATCCATATGATCATGTGGCTGAGTTTAGGCAAGTCCTGAGAGCTGAACAAGTAGAGGATCTGTTCACACAATATAATGCCTTTGGTCTAACCCTTAGGAACACTGCCCTGACATGGTTTCAGCCGCTAAACGAGAGGCAGTTCAGGAGCATAGACCAACTCCTAGAGGCTTTCATTATTGAATTCTCTAAGAGTGGCATAAGACATAATACCTCTTCGCTGATTCACAGCTTCAAGCAAACCCCTCAAGAAACTGTGAGACTTGCAGGAAGAAGATTTAGGCAATATCTTGAAAGATGCCCTGTCCCTGAGCTACCCACACCAGCTAAGCAAGTGGCTTTGTTCTTGGATGGATTGCTAAGTACCAAATTAAGATCATATGTGTACTTGAAGGACCCCAGGACCATAGAAGAGTGTGTACGCATGTGCATTGACATTGAGGATAACCTAGGGGAGGAGTTAGAGCTTGCCAAGATGTACAAAGATTCGGATAGTGCCTCTAACCTCTCATCCACGCAATCCACATCAATCGAGGAACTTGCAGAGAAAGTGGCTCAGAAACTAGGTGTAACTAGCAAACAGATCCCAAGGTTTGCTCCTATGAAAAGGTGCTATACTTGTGGTGGCGACCACATGGCGAATATATGTCCCATTATGGCCCAGCCCCAAGTAAATCCTAGTAGCCAGTACTGCACCATAGAGCGAAGGTACACCAATCACACCGCGCAAGATTGCCCCTACAATAAGCAAGCCGTTAGGCAGACGTACCCACAGCCATACCCACAACAAGGAAGATACCAGAACCAGTACCCACCTCAGCAGTATGCTAGGCCTCAACAAACTTACCAACCATACCAAAACCAACAAAGGCCTCAGCCTGTGCTAGCACAACAACCTTCTGCATCAACTAATGTGATCCCAGTAAAATATGCAGCAGCAGAAGAAAACCTGAATAGAGCTATAGTCCCTATAACACCACTACTCTCAGAAAGTGATCCTAGTGACCATAGTTTCGACTCTACACATGTTGATAGCCCCCAGGCTTACTACATGCAATCTCCCGAACATATTGAGTCCTACTATAGTGAAGAGCCAAATGAACCTAGTTGGGAGTCCGATTACACAAACGTCATGTATGCAAACCCCAACGCTAGGCCTCAACCTAGGCAGGTAAGACCTCCGTTCCCTAGAGGACCGTGCTTCAGATGCCAAGGAGATCACCTCATTCGTGATTGCCATTTACCTCCACCTACACAACCCCAGTCAGTGACGATCCAAGGCTTTTGCCAAGATTGTGGAAAGGAGCATCTCTTACGAGAGTGCCCAAAGAACCCCAATAATATGCCAAAAATCACTCCTATCAACGTTGTTGGGTTAGTGGTAGACTCCACACGGAGCGTGACGTCCACTGCACCAGTACAGGTAGTCACTAGAGCTCAAGCATTGCAGCAAAACCAAGCTGTAGGTCAGGAAAAGAGTCCAGAAGCTAGTGAAACGGAGAGCATAACTAAGAAAAGGACTAGAGCATGGAGAGATAGCCGTGAAAGAATGAAAAGACAATGGGCAAAGAAAATGAACGAATTAGAAGAAAGCATAAGAGAAACAAAGGCCAGAGTTGTGGAGCTCACCTCTCAACCGGACTCTCACAGGTCACCCCCGCCTCAATCCATATCACCTCCCCCGCCACCCTCCATACCATCTCCATCCAACCCACCACCATCCAACCCGCCTCACCTAAATCCACCACCCCCTAGAGTAGGATCAGTCCTAGCAGATCCCACTCCCGAGGACCTAAATATGATGCTTAAGGCATATCAGGCCAGAATCCAAGAAGGGCCAAACGTAACTGATCATGAAAAGTGTTACCCTAGAGCAGAACTAGAGTTAGAACGAACCAAAATTTGTGCTAAGATGGTGGAATTGGCTCAGACCATGTTTGAAGCCAGTCGCCTCTTTAACATCTCTAGCTCAGCGAAGACGCAGTTACATTTTGACGGACTGCTAGAAAGAATAGAGAGGCTAATTGCACAATCAGAAAAGGAACCTGCCCCCCAAAGAAAGGAAAGGGCAAGAGAACGGATAAGCCAGCCTCTTCAAGAAGCCCATGTACCTCCTCAAGAAGCTTATCCTTCCCCCCAAAAGGCAGATGAGCCTCCCTCGAAAGCTCACGTACCTCCACAGGTTGCCTACGTTCCTTCTCAGGGAGCATATGAGCCTGTTCGGAAAAGTAATAGAATAAGTAATCCTCCCCAGGAAGCTTGTGCTCCAAACCTCTATGAGAGCGAGGAAAGAGCCAACGATAGAATAAGCCCTCCTTCCCAGGTTGCTTATGTGCCTAATTCTACGGAGCCAGACACTTCTTCTTCTATGAATCGGTTTGCACCAGACTTCCTACGAGAAATTCAAGAAGATAAATGGGATAACGAAAGTGAAGTCGCCCCTCCCTTTGAACTTGTGGATGATGCACACGACCAATTCCCACAAGACATCCCATCTATTTACGGGGAACATGAGAATACTCAGTCTCACAAGAGATTGGACTTTGAATCCAATTCCATACAAGAGCTACCCCATTTCACAGGCCCATGGGAAGCAAAATCCACGTGTATGAGAGCACCCACAGTCATGGTAAGAAACGAAGATTCGGTCATACCTAGGAACACAGAGGTAGTGAAAAATACTAAAGTGCAGTGCAATCTCAAGTTAGAAGAACTACTCAAGGTTAGACCTGAATTATGGAAACATGTAGCCAAACACGTACCAGAGATAGCAAGACCTCGTTCCCAGGTAGGATCACATAGGACAGTGCCAGAAATACCCTTGGATAAGATAGGAGATATGTGTGAAGGTGAAGAAGGGAACACCTATCTTCCCATTACCTACCAGGAGTATACCACCAAGGCAATTTTGGACTCAGGTGCAGGAGTTGCAATTGCCACTACTTCCCTATGGAAGCGTTGGGGCAAGCCGGCACTCAGGCCAACGAGAATGAAATTGCAGATGGCCGATGGTCACATAGAGAGACCCCTAGGATTGCTAGAAGGAATAACTCTCACCACTTGTGGTGTCGAGTTTGAACATACATTTGCCATATGCGACTTCAGCAAAAATCATGCCTATGAGATGATTTTGGGAAGACCATTTATGCGACAGTTGCAAGTGGTACAGGATTGGGGAACCAACTCCTTGTATTTGCAACACTTGGGTGTTACGACCAAAGTCAATCTCAAGGATTATTCTCATAGAGATGTCCCTCCTATCCAATGGAATCCCATCCATAGAGCCAAAGATGATACAGAATCGGTGCATTCCATAGGGTCTGGATCCTCATGGATGCATGAAGACACTCACTTATGGATGTGCAAGGTAGCAGTAGAAGAAGAGAAGAGAGAGAAAGCCAGAGAGGTAGGTGCGAAAGAAACCCATAGATCAATACAAGACCCAGCCTATGCACCTGTAGTTTTTCCAGACAAAGAATTTGAACCCCATGGCTGGGCAGAAATCCTAGCAACAATGGACGTAGCCATCAATGAAGAACAATGGACACCTCACTGTGATGAGGATGGCTATGACATTTCAGTCTTCTCCATAGAGCCAATCATGGGAGAGGCAGTTCTAGAAGAATGCGAACCTAGCCCTGACGCATTTGAGGATGCAAATGACTCCGATCTAGAGTCAATCATTATGGACCCACCATTTGCATCAGATGAAGAATACTTCCATGAAATAGAATTTCAACCCCAGAGGCATGGAGAGGTTACAAATAATGTAAGATTAGCAACACATGTGACCCCGAAAGAAGAAGGAAAGAAACGAAAGAAGAGAGAAGCCTCACCAGAAGAGGAAGAATCTTTGTTTGAGGTCCCAGAAAATTTTAAGAAGTATGAGATAGATGACAGGAGAGTCATGATAAGAATGCCTAAACGAGAGGCACAACCCGGAGAGGCCTATGATAACAAAGAAACCACCAAGAAAATAGTAGTGGCTCTAGAAGAAGGAGAAGAGAGATGCACGTACATAGGTCATGACCTAACAGAGGAAGAAGAGCATGCGTTGATAGCCTTGCTAAGAGAATACAGAGATGTATTCGCTTGGAGTTACAAGGATTTGAAAGGTGTTGACCCCGATATATGCTCACACACTATCCCCATGACCTCAGATGCTAAACCCTCTAAGCAAAAACCCTACACATATAACGATAATTACGCTGCTAAGATCAAAGAAGAGATAGATAGACTGGTTGAAGCTGGATTTATCTATGAAATTGAGCACACTGAATGGGTATCCCCCATCGTAGTGGTGCCCAAGAAGAATGGCAAGCTTCGTGTGTGCATTAACTTGAAAAAAGTTAATGCAGCCACGATTCGAGATAACTATCCGCTTCCCATCACAGAACATCTCTTAGAAAGAGTGGCAGGCAAGGAAGTGTACAGCTTCCTTGATGGATTTTCGGGTTACAATCAAGTAGCCATAGCTCCAGAGGATCAGCATAAGACAGCCTTTGCCACAGAATGGGGCATTTTTGCCTTCAGAGTAATGCCATTTGGACTTACCAATGCACCAGCGACCTTCCAAAGACTAATGTGCCATGTATTTAAAGAGTTCTTGAGGAAGAATTTAGAAGTCTATGTTGATGATCTCTGTGCTCATTCCAACATTAGACAAACCCATATCCCCGAACTCAGACAAATCTTTGACAAATGTAGAGAATATCAGGTCTGCCTGAACCCAGAAAAGTGTGTTTTCATGGTCAGACAAGGCAAGATTCTAGGGCACATAGTGTCAAAGAATGGCATATCTACTGACGAAGAGAAAGTGAGAGCCATAGCGGAGCTACCTAGGCCAAGGAATGTCAAGGAAGTACAAGCTTTCATGGGGCATTGTGGTTACTACCGCCGATTCATTCACATGTATGCTGTCATTGCAAAGCCCATGTACGGACTTCTGACTAACTTTGAGTGGACGGATGACTGTGAGAACTCCTTCCAAGAGCTTAAACGAAGATTATGTTCAGCACCAATCTTGACCACGCCAGATTGGAATAAGCCTTTCCATGTTCATGTGGGTGCATCCAATTATGCCATTGGATGTGTGCTTGCTCAACCTACTGGTGAAGGTAACATGGACCTTCCAATTGCTTATGCCAGTAGACAATTGAATGCAGCTGAACGAAACTACACCACTACAGAGAGAGAAGGATTAGGCATGGTATATGCCGTCAAGAAATTTAGACACTATTTGCTTGCAAATAAGTTTAAATTTTTTACTGATCACCAGGCATTGCTATACCTCGTAAACAAGCCATGTAATACAGGAAGATTAGTAAGATGGTTTCTCTTACTAATGGAATATGACTTTGAGGTAGTGGTAAGGAAAGGTAGGACTCATTTGAGAGCTGATCATCTTTCTAGGCTCACATCGGGAGAAGCCCCACAAGGAGTGTCAGATGACCTTCCTGATGCTTACTTGTTTAATTTGGAAGTGGTGCCGCAGTGGGCTAAGCCACTAGTGCCAGTATTGACATACGGGCCTAATCATCCAGTAGTAAACACACGGAATAGAGAGGTGGTGAAAGCCCAAAAGTACCACATCATGGCAGGAAGCATGTACAAGCACACAGATCAAGGAATCTTGGCTTGTTGTGTAGAAGAGGACGAGTATGCGAAGTGGTTGCAATTAGCACATGTAGGTGCATTGGAGCAACACTACTCAAAACAACGAACCCTACAGACACTCAGGAGACTCGGAGTGCATTGGCCAACTATGGAATCTGATGTCCAAAAATTATGCAAGGAATGCCCAATCTGTTGCACTAAACCACCTGTGGAACATGCTACTCTTTATCAAGTGTCCATTGTGCCAGATTGGAGTGAACCTCTAGTATCCTTCCTGAGGACAAACACATTCCCTCCAGACATGACTCTGGCGAGGAAAAGGAGTTTAGAACAAGAAGCCCTGGATTACTCACTCATTGGTGATAATCTATATAAGCGTGGTAAAGATGGTTACCTAAGGCTATGTGTCCATGAAAGTGAATATCTCAAGGTATTGGACACTGCTCACCAAGGTGTAGCAGGAGGACATTTTGGACCAGATAGGGTGATCAAAGCAATTCTATTTGCGGGCTTCTGGTGGCCAACCCTTCACATGGATGCACATACCTATGTGAAACGATGTGATGTCTGTCAGAGAACTCAATATCCTATACGTAAAGATGAGATGCCACTGAAACCTATGATGGGTGGACGTGCATTCTCCAAGTGGGGAATAGACTTCGTGGGTCCTATTAATCCCCCAGCTAAGAGTTCCCATGCAGAATATATCATTGTTGCAACAGACTACCTAACTAAATGGGTAGAGGTAAAAGCTACTACAAAGAATGACGCTCAGACAACTGCTAAATTCTTGTTTGAGAATGTATTCACAAGATACGGGCTACCTATAGAGCTTGTAAGTGATAGAGGCACTCACTTCTTGAATGAAGTTATTGAAAATCTACTCTTATGCAATGTACTGACGAAATTAGTGAACACTAAACGCTCTGATTGGGACAAACAGCTACACCATGCTGTTTGGGCTTACCGAGTTGCCTACAAAACAGTACTCCAAGCCACCCCCTTTCAGATGGTATTTGGCCAAAACGCTGTGCTACCCTTGGACTTCCTGATTCCTACGTTGAAAGTAGCACAAGAGCACAAATGGACAGGTCATGAGCTCTCCTCTAGGATCTTTGACCTTGAACGATTAGGAGAAACAAGACTGAGAGCAGCTGCAGGAATCTATGCAGCTAAGAAGAGACAGAAGGCCTACTTTGATGCCCATGTGAAGGATAAAGGCTTGAAAGCAGGAGACTTAGTTCTAGCCTACACATTGAAACAACATGCAAGGAAGCTAGAAAAGAGAGGCTACGGACCTATGATCATAAATAGGATCTCCACGAGTGGAGCAGTACAACTAGCCACTTTAGAGGGTGATGTTCTCCCAAACTATATTAGCGGATGCAGAGTTAAGTTGTATCAGGAACCTCTCACGGAGGAGATGCTAAGCCGACTCAATACTGCTAAGAAACGCAAAGAGGAAGAAAAGCGAATTCGAGAAGAAGCTCAAGCAGAAGCCCTAGAGCGCATCCGGAGAATGAAATTAAGAAGACAAGGTAGAGAGCACCCTAGGCAAGATGCATATGCAGATCTAGGATACGATGTGGCTATGTGTGAAGTTTCAGGTGTTAGCTCACATAGAATAACTGACCGACGTCCTTTCATAACCGTAGATATAGGACAAGGAAAGAGTGCAAGGACTGTAAGAGCCTTGATTGACTCAGGCGCAGCCACTAGTGCTGTTAAATTGTCTTATTGTCAAGAGTTGCAGTTAACTGTCACTCCCATGGAAGCATATCTCATAGGATTGGGAGGTGTGGAAATCCCTTGCATGGGCGAGGTGGAACTCCCCCTCTGTATTCATGATGAGGCAATGACAGTTAAGGTACTGGTGTGTCAAGATGAGGATCTCACTGAACCTCTTGTCCTGGGTCAAGACTGGATCTATGACCAAGCAGTCAATTTAAACCTAAGAAGCGGACTTCTTCAGGTATGGGTCAATCATAGTCGAATTACAGTAGAGTTAGATAATGGAGCACTCAAGGAACTAGGAAAGGCACACACTCCTGGTCCTTCCAGGGGTACACATGAAGATGACCATGTTGTTCTTGTCCAAAACTATGTGTTGCAGAGGAATGATGGTTGTAAACAAGGAATCAGGGATGCAACGGAACTCCCTTCTTTGTCGAAGGCCAACAGGAGACGACAACCAAAGGTGGATCAAAGGCATAAGAAGCAGAGTAATACCTCTGTTGGAGATCAAAAGTACCGGCGCACCAAAATGTCTCAGAAAGTGAAACAAGTGTGGGTGCGGAAAGGCGAACACCCGACTGCACTCAAGCCAACCACACGAGCACAGCCTTTTATTAGTAACCAACAACTTGACACTAATAAGAAGTCTTTCAAAAGTTCTTCGACTAATGTGAAGTCTATTTGGGTGCCCAAGAGGTCAATGAAGGCTAGCCCACAATCAAGACAAATTTGGGTGCCTAAGGCTTGTTTGCGGGCTCAAATAGCTACACCAAGGCCGCACCCTTTACAACGTGATCCATTCGCTCCCACCGCTGACATCCACACATTTTCCACACTCAGAAACACACTCAGGCCCATGAGCACGAACAAAACCACTTGTAAATGGGTCCCTAAAAAGCCTCATTTTCAAGCCGACACACTCATAAGGCTCTCGAGAGTCTCTATGAAACCAAGAGTAAAACCTATCCGCTGCATTTGGCAGCCTAAGACTTGTAACAAACCCCCGAACCCCATTTGTAAATCCATGACCACCTACTAACCGCATCACTATCACACTACATTAGTTCACTTAAGCTCTTAGGTCTACCGAACTCCTAACCACACACACACTCACACCGAACACTTACTAACCCATTAATCTCTCCCTACCCTCATGTTAATGTTGTAATGGGGACAACAACGGTTCTCTCTTGTCCTGTACAATGTTAATGCATGTTTCTATATTCTCACAGAGACAGGAAGCAAGAAGTAACATGGCAGATACGGTAGGAACTAGCTCCCAGGCAGGCACCGGCCCCCAAATTGTGGACATTGAAAGCCTTCCGGTCGAGGAGGAATTAAAGGAAAGACCAGTGGCATTACGGGCATTACATGCCATTCCTATTCAGAATCCTCCACAGGGTCACACAATGCCGGTGGGCAAAACCTCACACTGGTTCAGTGATGTTGCGGGACCTCTCGGTGAAGGCACATACATGTGGGAGTCCGAAGTAGAATTCAATGGGCGTTGGGGCAGATACCACTTCTTTACCAGAGAGTTTGAAAAGCTACAGAACAACGAAGGACTGCAGCCAATATGGAGGAAGGCTGGATTATATGATTATTTCGAGTTCCAACTACCAAAGCCAGATTTTCTAAGGTGCTCATACTTAATTAGTACCCTCACCCCCAGCAAAGACAAGAAAGGATACAGCTCCTTTGTGCTCCCATCACTCACAAGGGGCAATGAGCTGAAGCGCTTCCGCTTGACTATCAACCTAGTAAGAGAAGCTCTTGATATGCACGGAATGCACATTCCTACGGAAAAGGAGACCATGGTCCCCGATAACATGAAGAACAGGAATCTGACAAAACTGAAGGACATGGTGGCAATGACTCCCACAATTGCCATTCATTTACGTATGGTCATGCAACATTTCGCGTTCCCCGCACAAGACAGGTTCACAATGCCTCCGAAGAAGATTTGGTTTAGTCTCTACCTGGCGGATGCTTTTGAATTGTCCATCAATATGCCCCACTGGATTATCGACCAGATTCATATGGCTCATCAGAGATGGTACAAGAAGCAAAAGTCTGTGTTGTATGATTGCTGTGCACTTACAAGAATTGTATACAGATGTCTTGCATATGATGTACCGGTGCAGAAGGCTCTCATTTGGTCCAGAGCACAGGAGTTTCAACGCAGGTTGTCCGCTGTCGGACCTCCCTCTAAAAAGATGAGAGGCACAGTACAGATGCCTTGTGCACAAGCTCGTGGTGCAACCCTAACGCCTGAAACAACCCCAAGACTTCCTCGACGAGTGCAGCCATTTACTATAAGGCTACCCAGGTAGAGCACAGATGGCCCGAACCTTGTGTTTCCCCCAGTACCGACTGATCTGGAATTCCCGCATGGATTCACTCTGGAGGATCTAACGGACGAGGAAGTTGCTAGAATCATCGACGCTGTAAATGCAGAAGTTGAAGCAGAGCAAGCGGGAGGACAGCAAACTGCCCCAGACCAACCCCAACCCAGCCAACCGGACGTAGTCAATGTGGACGATGAAGAAGAAACGCAGGAGGAGGCACGGGGTGGACAATCAGAAGCAGAAGAACAAGAGTATGATCAGGAAGCCCTACAAGTACTGGAAGGTGCCCCCGCCTATACTAACGCATTAAAGAAGCTCTACAATACGATGAACCGAGTCCAACAGCAACACAGGCTGTCATTAGCTGCAGGTAAAGCCCTCATGAACCAGATTCTGGAGGAGGAAGGCGTGGAGGAGCAATACCGTGCCACCCTAGAAATGATATCAGATGCTTTGGGAGTACCTGAAACGGTGCATACTGCACTAGTGCAATCACGAAGGACAGAGAAAAGATATGGAAGACGCCCCCCACGCACGGGAAAACAAATGAATGTATTAGGATCCGAACCACAAGGCACCCCCACAACCACGGGCACTGCACACACCACTCACGACACCGAGGAAGCCCATACATCAAGTGCACCTCCATCACCTCCCTTACCACCTTCTCCTCCCTCTCCACCACATTCACCTCCCATCACCAATGTAACTACCACCGTTACCGTCTCCGAACCCATCGCCATGACTGAAGCACAAACGACCTATCAACCCACACACCCTCTCAAAACCTCCCGTGTATACACCTCCACTACCACTGTAACCCTAACGACGTCTACTGACATCCCCATTCCCCCACCCACACTTTCGGGCAGTTCACATCCACAACTGCACACACCATTGTACACATTCACCACAATCACTGCACCCACTGTTCCATTATTCACAATCACTCCCACTACTGCTTCCACCACAGATTTTATGGACATATCACCTTCCACTGCACCTCTCCCTCCCCCCATACCACCACAATCTCCCATTCCCCCACCACCCACTTCACCATTTCCCAGCACTGCATTCACACTCCCCTTCCCCTTTCCCTTCCCCGCTGCACCTAACACCCTCCCTGCATCCATCCCCATTAATAATGTATTTAATAGTATGTATCAATGCATGTCCCAACTTCAGCAACATTACCAACACCTTGACAACCAACATACAAGGCTTTTCCGAAGCCACGAAGATCTCCAAGCACGGTGTAAGGATCTTGAAGAGCAGAAGCAGCTACTACAACAACAGCACATGACCTTACAGGAACAATATGCACAATTAGTAGCCAACCCACCCCAAGCAGATGATGAAGAGCGACGACACATGGACGAGTTGCTACATTCTCAAATCACAGAGAACCTCAAACTCCGCCGAAACATGGCTCTATTACGGAAGCATATGTCTGCAGCCCTAGAAGAAAATAGACGGCTTCAGACACAAAATGAAGAGAACTTGGAGTTAGCCATGGAAGGTTCCCCACAGGACATTGACCCGGGGAGATTTAAGGCTATCCCCTCGGATAATATGCAAATCATTTTGGAAACCCATGCGGATCTCCTCGAAGCCCATGCAGCCTTAGAAAAGGAAAGAGATGAACTACGAAGGCAATTGGCAGCTCAACCAGCACCACCCAAGGAAGCCCCGACCACAGCTGACACAGCTGACGAAGTAGCAGCACTCAAAGCACAAATTGCAGAATTGGAAAAGAAAGTGCTTGTATATGAACGCCAACCCTCCCCCTTGGCAGAACCAGAGCCTGAAGATCTTGTGCCAATTGAAGTAGAAGAAACATTTGAGGATCCCTATGTTCCGATGCCAACACCCGGGGGTAAGCGAACAGAACAGGGCATGGACACAATTGAAATTGAGGCACCTGAATGGATGCAAAAATTAGAGAAAGTAGCCACGACGCATGATGATAGGGTGGCAGTCCAAATCGCATTGATGTCAAAATTAGAAGAGGTGGTAATAAAGTCCGATTATTTTCAGAATCTCTCACACCATAGGTGGATCAGCCCATCGGACGACCTGTATGTTCCTTTTTGCGTGCTAATGGCAGATTACAACGCAGAGATCAAGCACCACACCTCAAGGGAACCCACCTCTGCCACCCAATTTGCACCTGACGACATCCCAGAAAGTGCCAAGCAGGGACATATTCGCCAACCAATGTGGAGAATTCGGCTGCTTGAAACGTACCCAGAAATGGTAAGAACATGGAACAACATGCCGCTGTACATCAAATATAACCCATGTTATTGCCCTGTATTTCGAAGGAGATCATGGCCGGAGTACACACAAACAGTGCTGCAGATTAAAGGATGTGAGAAGTGGCTCAATTATGTGTATTTCGCACCCCCGAAGGGCCCACCTACGATTGGATATATGATTTCGACGATTCGACATTGGGGGGTCCGTTTCAAGAATGTACCTGATGTCATGACTCAGATGTGCCTGAAGATTTTCGAACTTATGCTGGTCACCTTCAGAACCTTCAAGAATGTCAAGGAACCGCATCTCTCAGCACTAGGATTTAATGAAGGTAATCAGGACCTTGTATATGACATGAGCACAACCCCATCGATTAATGTTGTGTATGCATGGCACGCTCGCATCAAATATCTACCGGCCTGCTTCAAACAAACGTTTGAAGAGATGTTTGTCACGTGATTCTGGGAATATCACTCCGAGATATTCATTCCCAGACCATCCCATCTCTTGCAGTTGTTTGCAGTGGAACAAGCTCTACATTCCGAAAAGCTACGTATACCACATCCAGAGGTTCCCGCGCCAGTAGACTGGGATGCTCTTCTGACAGATTTGGCCAAAGGGTTGAGAATTGCTGAACATCACTTAGCGCAGGATGTCGTCGAATACTACATCCAAAAACCCACACAACAAGGGTCTGTCAGGGACGACAGACGCGAGAGAGGGGGGGGTGTTAGCAGCAGACAAGGGAGTCAACGAAGATCTGGCAAATAGGCCAATAATTTTCTTCAAGAAGGAAGTACATATGAGCATTCACGCAGATTTAGCACTAAGGCAACCTTATTGCTTCAAAACCTCTACACCAATTAAAAGTGATTCTCATCACTAAACACCATTGTAAATACCATTTCATCTTTTTGTAGCTCCATTTTGTGCAAGCGAAGGAGTCCTTGAGCTTGAGGAGCTTTAGAAATATCTACCTGCCAATTTTCATATTTTTTAGATCTCGTTTGAGCCCTCAAATAAGCCCTGGAACCTAATTTTTAACTAGGCCGGACACTAGGTCTGGACAGGGCCAAAGCTAGTCAAAAACTATAAAAGGAGCTAGAGAGCTCATTTTTGGGTTAGATTGTAATTGGAATGAACTTGTAAGAGCTCTTGAAAGTAATCTAAGAATTCCATTGTTTCTGACTCTTTGTCTTGCCGTGTGTGCGCGTGTGTGTGTATGTGTGTGCATGCTTGTGTGCTTCTCACTCACGCACTTGTGCCGCCACTTGCTCGAGGTCTTCATACCATCCTCACGTCTTCCCGGATTGACATTAAAGGAGGTGCTACTCATCACTGAGCTACACACTTGCATGCATCTAAAAGTTCATGCCCAAAAAGGAAATGATTGTTGGTGCATCTCTCCTTTGAAAAGAATGTTTTCATGCACAAAACATGTTTCATTCTTGCTTGAAAAAGATAGTTAATGCTCAAGTTTATGCATATGAACGGATATATATATATATATATATATATATATATATATATATATATATATATATATATTTCTTTCTTAAAGCTAGCAAGAATGTTTGTGCATGGATGATTGGGAACATGCATTTTCAAGCTCAAGAATTGCTTCGTTTAAGTTTGGTGCATGAAATGAGAATGATAAAATGTGCATGCACTCACATGCATTTGCATGCAAGAACAGACATTTATATATGCATGATTATTTGTTAAGGAGTTGAATACTCATACTTTCATTACCTCTTTTTCTAACTTGACTTAGATAGCTAGGAAAAATAACAAAGTAGGTAGTTGCAAGGCTCCTGGTTGCCATGCAGCTCAAGTAGCTAGTTTGTTTTTCTCAAACGTGATACTTATGTATCACAAATTAGGAGTCTCAATTAGGAAAAGTAGGCCTTTTGAAAGTCAAGTGTTCAATTTTCTTGCTCATTGGACTGGCAAGAAAATAGAACTACTTGCAAATAGGATGGTTTGGAATGCTTTTATTTGACTCTATCCCAAGACGTGATAGCAATCAAATAAAATCAATTGGAACTTAAACTAATTGAACTTTTAAAGTTCAAAAGATAGCAACAATTTAACTTTGATGTTCAATAGGTGGATGATAGGTTCCATGATTGCATCTCTGGTAATGATGCAACTTAGTAAGCAAGCATGGAAATTTGAGAGAACTCTTCCTTTTAGATGGATTGGAGAGTTAAGTTTTGGTTTCATTTAAGCTGATTGAAGCTTCAAGAGGAAACCAAAGCAAGAAATCTTTAGGAAATGAGTTAAGTTCCGAAAGACGTGAATAAAATTGTGAACTTTTCATTTAGGAATTTAAAGTTCCAAGATATGGATCTCCAATCCATGATCTTTTCCTAACAAGCTATAAAGTTCAAAGTTATGTGTTCGTAGTAGTATTACTATTGGAGCAACCATCAATAGATGTTTGGACTTTAAACATAATGAAACCACAAGATCGTGAAACGATCATGTGAAGGGATCAAAGCCTAGAATATCAAGTTAGAGGTAATGCCTGGAACTTCAAATTTCAGTTGAAGTGAAACGGTACTCTGTCAAGATATATTTAGAATTTAAGATAAGTATCACCCACACATTAATCTGAATATAAAATAGGGTGGTATGGGACACCATATTTTATACTCAGATTGATGTAGGAAAGATGAAATGGGACATCGGACCGTGGGATGATAATTATCTTTTAGTCCAAGAATGGATTTTGAAGATAGATCTGATCCTCAAGGGACCCAAAGACTTCAAAAGAGAAATTTGAACTCAAGGAGGCTAAAAGTATGATCTTAAGATACTTCAAGATCAAGTATGTATGAAGATACAAAGTGCATAACTTCCAAGATCTTTTGGAAACACTTCAAGCTAAAGTGTTGATGATTTCAAAATTTTTGATAAATTTCTGAAAGAGGAAGACTTTGAATTTGAGTTGAACCTTTTAACTAAGGATAGATTGACTAAATTAAGCACCAAGTTCCAAGTGTAACTTGTTAAATTCAATTCTTTGACTCAAAGTAATGTTCAAGGATTGCATTCCTAGTAGCAATCATAGAAGATTCAATATAGGCATAAAGTTAGTCTCAAGTGAAGCATTATTTCAGTAAAAACTCATCAATAGAATTTCAATGGGTCAGCACACTAATGTTGGATACCACTCTAGTATCTTGTGGTTGGATGATATTTAGATTTACTCTATGAATCATTTTGAGAATCGAGCCCCTTTCTCTTAAAGATAGAAGAAAAAATCTTTCAATACCTTGGTGAAACCGATCGTTCAGAAGTTAAAGTCTTGGGTCATCAAGTATTTAACTCATAGCAAGTTTATATCTTAGAAGTTTGAATTAGTTATACAAAGTTTTACTTATTTCCTTCTGCTTTCTAAATCTTTTGGAATTGACTGAGATATGGTATGTGATTCCTTTCGCAAAAGACTAGGATTAGCCAATTGGAACTAGATAACTAAATTAAACATCATAGATAGATGTTTTGTATAAGAACTTATTCAATCTTCAAAAAGATAGCAAGTCCAAGTTTGACATTTGAGTTTGCTTCAAGTTCTCTAGCATAACTTTTATGACTTTCTAGAGGTTCAATATACTCTACAATAAAGAAGTTAGGAATTGCTCATAAGATTGACAATTCTCAAGAACTTTTAGCTGAAGTATTTGAGAACAGTGTCCTAAGTTGGATAATTTTCATTTTGAATTTGACTTGGTCAAGGTATAGTAAGGTTGACCCAAAGTAAATGGAAAACTTTCTCCTATAGTTTGCATAGGATTTTCAAGCCCATTACGACAAACTAGTCCTCAAGTTGGGTAAAGAAATCAAGCAACTGTTAGTTGGGAGTTAACTATTGTACAAACATCCAAGTCAAATGTTTGGGCCAATAAAACTTCAATTTTTTTAAGTCAAATTCAAGTCAATGAAGAGTTCTCAAAGTCTTGTTAGGGAGAGAAGTCCAACCTTAATTACTATGTCCATGCACCGGTCATGCCTAGAAATTGGCTAGTTATTAGATTCCATCCATTTCATATTTTTGTGTTTAGATTGCACATTGAGAAACAATGAAGTGGTTGGGAATGTTTTTAGATCCACCCTTATTATTCATTCACTACTTCGTACTTTGACTAGTTTATCAAAGTACAAATCAAGATGGTGTTTGAATCATTTGGGCGGGGATCCCACCAAAGAGATGAAACATGTTCTTCTAGTTTTAGAACATGAACATGTTATTTCGGTTTAAGAACATGAGGCTCAGGGGTTGCCTATGGTTACTATATATAGCTTTATGTTTTAGGACAAAAATCTTTCCCAAGGGGGGAAGAATGTAATAAAGTAAGTCTATGATCTAAGGGTCTGACCGGTTCAGAAAAATCTGAAATCGGACACCATCTCATCACTCGCATGTCTAGCCAAAGATCTCGAGGATAGACTTAAGGATAAGTTCATCTTGTCTCTTAAAAAGTAAACCACGTAGCCTAGTGGTTAAGGGTCAAGGTTGTGAAGGGCGAGGTCTTGGGTTCAATCCCCATGGGGAGCATGGGGAGAGAGTTTTTCCCAAGGAGCTCTAGAGCCTTCTAACTCAGGCTAGAGTGGGTAACTTTGGCATTGGCATCTCTCTAGGTATTGTCTGAATCTTCTTCCTCCAAACCTAACCATTTCTTGAGGTATCTGTTTGAAGCTCTGTATTAGCGAGGAAGTATTATGTTTGATGCCACTTTTGGAGAATTCAGTGATGAATGCTTCTAGAAACTAGTCTATATTCCTGAATTGCCTCTCATGTAGTGGTTGAAACTAGTAAGACCAGTGTTCTTGAGTGTTAGACCAAAAGCATTGTATTGTGTGAATAGGTCATCAACTTGCTCAGCTCTCAATACTTGCCTAAATTTTGCCACATGATCATAAGGGTCTCCTGTACCATCAAAATAATTCTTCCTAGATTTTACTAGTTGTGTAGGCCTTAAAGTGCTCGTGTGTTCTCTAGGCCTTAGGAGAGGGAATTCATCTGCATTTCTTTGATTCCTTGGGCCTTTATGCCTCTCATTTTCCACTCTATCCATGTCTATTCCCATTCTTTCTCTTCCCACTGGATTGGTGAAACTCACTTCGGGTCTATCTCCACTTCTATCCCTTTGAGTTCCATGAGCTTGAGATATTCCATCTCCTTGGAGACCAAAAGAGACACTAGATCTTGGTTAGCAAAAAACAAATTCACCCTTCCAAGTGTAGGGATGCCTACCATGCTCTGTGACCACAAAGAACCTCTTTGAAGTATTGTCTAAGTAGGTCACTTTGCCTTGGGAATTAGGATCTTTGAATTCATATATTAAAAGCATTCCCACTTCATAAGGCTAGTCGGGTTTATATCTCCAAAAAGCCTCGTCGGTCTCTCGATTTAAGAACAACTCTATGCTCTTATTTTCTTGGGGAACCCATTTCGGAGTGATTATTTGAGTCAGGATTGATTTGCTTCAACGGGGTCTTTGGCTCTTTTCTTAAGTTCCCTTGCTCTATTTCACCTATTTCAACTTCAGAGATTACGTTGCCAAATTCATCTGTCCTATCTGGTTGGTTGGTGACCATATACATGGTCCCTTCTTTATCTATTTATGCACCATTTTTGAATTCGCTACTGGATGTTCTAGTCCAATGTGTTGATCCGGGCTTTTGATCTAGACAACAGATCTTCTTAGAATATCCCCATAGATGTGAACACCTAATCAGTTGGTCGTGATTTATTCCAGTGAGTCTTGTAAGATCCTTCTGGCTTTTCTAGGTATGCTACCCCTGAGCTACCCACAGGTCTCTCCATGTTATATGACATATGAGAATCACTCGTTTTTGAACTTAGAGCGTATGGGTAATCACTCAACTGTTGGGCCCAAGACCTAGCAGTATGATTGACACTAGCTTTAGATGATCTAAGGCTTTGTCTATCTCGTCCTAGATTTCTTCCTAACCTAAGGTTCATAAGCCTTGGTGGTTATCCCAATTTTTCCTAGTACAACCTCATTGCAGAGTTCTCTTGTATTAATCCCTTGTTCTTTTTATTTTCCTTAGGCTATCACTTCTTAACCAACAGTTTTCATCTTAAGAAATACTTGAGTTTCAATGCACTTGAAGATTGATCGCTCAATTTAAGTTCTTTTACTTTAGGCTTTTGCAAATGTAACCTATTTATGCTTATAATTGAGTAATTATGGTTTTTGAACTTGATCGTGCTTAATGGAGCCCTAATTAATCAATAGCTCTACCCAAACTTAGCCTAACCTAGGAGTTGATAGAGGGGGTTGAGAATGATCCAACCTCAAGTTGCTTATCCCTTGTTCTTGAGTGCTCAAGAACTCCGTTCTCAAGCTTGTAGAATTCCATTGCTCTGGTCACCTTTGGATGCTCTCAGTGGACCTCTAAAAGTGCCAAAGTCATCTCAAGTTTCAAAGTTAATTGCCATAACAAACCATGTCTTTTCATGTAATTCAAAGGCCAAATTTCCCTTTGTTTTTATGAAATTTTTCCTTAGAGATCTCTCAACTTCTCATCGCTATGGAAGGTAAACTTCAAAATACCATATCTATAACTCCACATATTAATTTTACAAAAACTCCCTCAAGCTATTTGTGTGGGATTCGAAAAGAGCTTTCCAACGAGCCCAAGATCACTAGAAATGGAGTTCGTATGAGAAAGTTATGATGGTTCAGGGTTCTAGGGTTAAAACAGGCTAACAAGCAAACAAGGTTTCTTGAATTATTTGTGTAGGGGCCTCAAAATGCTCCAAATGCTTGAAATCTATGCTCCAAATTGACCAAAATTAAAAAAATTAAAAACCCTAAAAATTTGGCCAAAATTGGCTATCAATCATGATCGACAGGGCTATCAATTGCAATGGACAGAGCTGTTTGTTGTGGCCTATAGGGGGTGTCAGTCGTGATTGATGGTGTTGGTCATGATTGAGTGTGTCAATCGTGATGGACAAGATTTATGGGCTTTTTGCATGAATACCTATCAATTTTGGGCCTCGAAGTCACGATGGATGGGTTTTCACTGAGTTGGGGTGTCAATCAGGATTTCTCTATCAGTCGCAATGGACAGGGGTGTCTGTCATGATAGACACGTGTCAATTGCATTGGATTTCTATCAGTCATGATGGATGCCTCTCAATCATGATGGATAGGCATTTTGTCATTGGGCTTTCTATCGCGATGATTCATTTTTTGAGATTTTTGCATTACCTTCTATCAATCAAGCCTCTATGCGTCGTGATGGACAAGAATTTCATCATGTGCAAGTGTCAATCGTGATTTTTAAGTCAATTGAGATGGATAGATGTGTTCATCATGATGGATGCTATCAATCCTGATTGATTGGCTGTTCGTCGGGGTCTGTCAATCGTGATGGATAGGTTGTCCATAGGGATGGACACTGTCAATCGTGATGGAAAGAGAAAATGCAAATTTTTTTGAAATGTTTTTGGGAATGTGATGTGCAAGGCCTCTAGACTGTGAATATGCACTTACTTTTACCAAAGAGTCAAGTTTTCAATCAATCGCGATGGACAGAGGCCCACACCTTGGAGACTGTGTAGAGCTTTTTGGTACCTGTGTAAACTACTGGAGATGGTGATACAACCAAAACTTGCAAGAAATGCTCAAAAGCACACAGAAACAGAATGCACAATAGCTCCCTCTCGCTGTCTCTCACAAGTCAAATGAGGTGGGAAAGATGATATGACCAAAAAACTGAAAATTTTGCGAAGGTGGAGATGGAGGTGGGAGATCACCTCATAATTATCAATCCATGGAGACGTGACGACTAGTATGATGACTATGAGCAAGTGATGGCACAAGTGTGTGAGTTAGAAGCACACAAGCATGCACACACATACACACACACAAGGCAAGAACAAAGAGAGGAACAATGGCATTATTTTTATTACTCAAAAGTATCTTACAATAGCTCAAAACTCTAACAAACTAACCCCAAAAATGAGCTCTCTAGCTCTTTTTATAGTTTTTGACTAGCTTTGGCCCTGTCCAGACCTAGTGTCCGGCTTAGATAAAAATTAGGTTCTAGGGTTTATTTGAGGGCTCAAACGAGGTCTAAAAATTATGAAACTTGGTATGTGGCTACTTGGTTTGAGGAATCCTCCACTTGAACAAAATGGAGCCCAATATACCAAAAATGGTACTTACAATGTTCATGTAGTGATGAAAATCACTATTAAAAAGGATTTGTCTTGGAAAAATTATATGGCCTAATTGCTAGAACTTCTGTGACTGCTTTGCCTACTTGGTCCTTCTTTCTACTCTAACTCTTTACGTCAGCTCCCCTGCCTTGTAATGTCTTGACTATTGCCAATAGGAAGGCTCAAGAGAAGTGAAGAAACTACACTACAAGGTAATATGTTTGGTTGCCCCACTATCAAAGTACTAAACATCTAAGTATACTATAGACATACACTGTTCATGTGAAGATGGTTCATAACTACAAACACTCGTAAATTTCCATTCTTCATTCTGCACAAGATTAGTAGACTCTCTTTTCGGTGTAGAGTCCTATGCAACAACCATTCGAGCCTCTTTCTTCTTTGCCTCTTTTGTAGCCAGTTTTGTACAACTCTTTATGACATCATCATTTCCTTTACAACATTTGCAAGACAATTTTTGCTTTTCTAATTTCTTCTTGTCTTTGTCATCCTTCTTTGATTGTGCAAAATTAGTAGATTTTTTGTACTATTAGAAGAGCTCCATTTACCTTTGCCCTTCTGACTGGCCAGGAAAGCTTGATTTACAACATGCATAATGGACTTGTTCTGCCTAGACTAATCTTCCTGCAACAAAACGGAGACTAACTCCTCAAATGTTAAGGCATTTGGATTGTCTTTCGTCATCAATCAAAGAGTAGAGGTGAAACTCTGATGTGAATCAGGAAGACCATTCAAGTCTGCTCAAGTGAGCTGTTAGGCAAGACTTCATCAGTAGAACTCAATTGCTTCTTCACATCTTTGATCTTTGTCAAAAACCTGTCCATGGAATCTCCTTCATTCATGTGCTCACTCTCCAATAGTTTTTGGAGGTAAGCGAGCCTCATTCCTTGCCTGGTATAAAGTAGTTAGTGTATCCCAAGCATCCTTTGTTGTTTTGAAGGAGCAAATCTGAGGATTAATGACACATTTGACAAACAAGGCTATCAATGCATGTGCATGAGCATATTTTCCATCCCATCAAAATTTCTTTGCAATAGGTCTAGCAGGAACAACTGCATGAACATGAACTTGAAGAATATCATCATCTTCAGTGCCATCCACATCACCTTTAGCAATTGTGTTTGCAAGTGAAATAGGACGTTTCTCAACACCCTGCACAATATCCCAAAGTCCTTTTGCAACCATTACATGATGCATCATATAAGCCCATAATGGGTAATTAGTACCATCCAACTTATCCTCAACAGCCAACATATGGAATACATCACTGCTTTTAGCCATGCCCGCTAACTAAAATACCCTAATGTGGAAAAATTATTGTATCTCAAAAAGTTGAACATAACTACCCTATTGAGTCTGCTAAAATTGTAGTAGACTTCAAGACACTTATACTAGCGAACGAAAACCTATATATATCTTTGGCACAAAAAGATGAAATTGCCTGCATAGGCACCATGATAGTGCATTTAGAGGCCAAAACATGCTCAAATCATGATTTTGACACCACATAGAGAAGCAGTTTTGAGCTCCTACTGCAGGGGTGTCAACCATGCCCTAGATGAAATGGCAACTTGATGTGATACCAATTGTTCGAGTTTGAGTTCTATGAAAGCACGTGAACAACACAAGGAAGAAGAAGAAGCTTGGAGCACAACACACAATACTCAATGTATTACCAAGAGAATGTTCAAAGATAAGTAACCCTTTAGGGTAATAGGCATATATACAAGCCAGGGAGAAAAAAAACACTCTTAAAGAGAGAAAATAGTGGCCCGACGGTCCTAGTTTGTTCACACACATCACTACCTAAATATATCAACACTCTTATAGCCACAATAGCATGTTTTCCATTTCATACTACTAGTTTGCCATAAGAGCATCTTCCAAAGTTGTTTCCAACCATTCTTCCTAGATGTTAATCTTCGAACTTAGATTTGATGGGCTAAGAAGAAAGAAGTACATGTTTTCAATTCTCAAGACACTCCATATGAGTTTCAATACATTATGCTATATTTTCTACTAAAAGTATGTATCAACATTCTTTGATGTGCTACTCCATTCCTCTTGTGCCCCCTTCAATAGGTGGACAAAAATGATAAATGAAAAGGATGGTCCCGAATCTACTCCTCCAAATCCTCGACCATGCAACCATCAACGTCATACTCATCCTTTTGTGTACCTAATCAAGCATACGCACAAGGGATTATCAATCTCTCTCTCATATCAGAGATTTAAAAGAGAAGCTTTCTTACACTATAGTGCACTAAGACATTCCTTTATAGATAATCGCACGAAATATGGGTGTTGGTGTAAAATGTATCACGTCAAAGTTTCCTAAATAGAATCCACTTTCAGATATTCTGAAACACCTTCAAATAATTTCAGTATAGTAGTCTTCATGATCATAGCCTTCAAATATATTCGCATGGAAATACTTCATCTAATCGTTGAGCTAGTAACTTTAGGAGTAACATATTGATGATTGTATATAACTTTGAATATCTATTAATTTAGAGCCTTAATCTAGACCGTCTAATGATCTTTGGAGCCACTAACATTGAGTTCCATAACTTAAAACCTATGAAATTAGAGTATGTGAGACCTTCTAAATGATACATTGTCATTCATGCTCCAATGCTTTTCATCGAAACATAATGTCCTTGGAGGATGCAAATCACCTTATTCCAAAAATTGGTGGAATTTATCCAAGTGCAAGAAAATTGGGTAGAGGGAACATGCATGGGAGCAAAATTAAAAGAAGAGTGTACTCACAAAATGAAAGAGTTTGAGACTCTAAACTGAGTAGAACATGAAATGGGACAACTCAGATGGATTAGAGTGAGCTTTCCAAGAGCATGGAGTAAGCTTCTCAAACTTCTTACCAAGTAAAAATGGGGGAGAGGCCCTCCTTATATAGAGTTGGGAAGGGCTCTCCAAAGTACATCATATGTGGGATAATTTCCCTTGAAGGAGAATGAATTCACATGTAGAAGCAAATGACAAGGTAGAAAAATTCAAAAGGATGTAACATTAAATGGAATGGAACTAGAAATGGAGTTTCTCCTAGATATAAAAGGGAGATGCACTCTCATATTATCAACATCCCCTCTGCAACTCCATTTTGTAGAGTATGGAGGCTACTGAGAGAAATGTCCACCATGAGTGTAGAAGGAGCAACATGAGCACCAAAGAGAAATTCTCCATGTGGAAATCCATAGCCTCCTAGTTGGATGGACCATGTGGGATCATCATGTACTCCATAAGATATCCTACTAATGGATCAAGTGGATGCTCCATAAGTATGCCAACAAAGAGGTATAGGAATGGAACAAGATCTCACTGAGAGAGATCACCTCCATGGGAGATAGATAGGATGACTCCATGTGGTAGGTACGAACATCAAAATCTTTGAAAATATCCAACATGAGATGTGTATTGCCAAAAATCAGGTCCTCCAAGAATGAACTCTAAAACATGCAACATGACATCATAATCACATGGTAGTATATTTGTATGATGTAGTCCTCCATGGAATGGAAAAAATATTGATATGTGTCAATAGGACCATGAAGAGCCATCCTCTCACTAAAAAAGGATCTAACTGAGTGATGTATCCAAGTAGATCCAAGAGTATCCTCAGTGGAGAAGGAAAAGATGTTGAACTCCATGAATGGTACATTTTATGCTCAAAATGCAACTGTAAACAAGGTAAGTAGACTCAAAATGATTGGAAAACGAGGAGTCATTGATCGTGGAGTAAATTCCAAATAAACTTGAGGGGAAATGAAAACCTTCAATGGTATGATGGGAGGTGTAGCCATCTACAGTGTAACTTGAGACTGTATCTTTGAGTCCTCATGCTCCCAAAATGCTCCATGATCTGAAAAAACCATGTAGAAAGAGATCATGCTCCACATAGTTTGAATATCCAGTAGTGGAGTGATCCCCCTCCAAAAAGGAAATAAGAGGATCCAAATCTTGAGAAGAATCCAAAAGGGATAAACACTTTGACTGTTCATCAAAAGTGCGGTCTCTAGTAATTGTAATTGAGTGACTCTTAGGGTCATAAAGATTGTATGCATTCTGATAGTCATTGTAATTGATGAAAATGGATTGCTTAGGCCTATCATCTGGGCCTATCATGTTGCAGTTAGTATCAACCTTCACTAAGAGAAGGTTCTTAAAAAGGCTTGGTACATAAACAACATCCATAAGTGAATGGGTCTAACCTTCCGAGTTTGTGACTTGAACTTTTCCTCTTCTTTAGATCTCAATGCATTTTTTGCCTCCAAGATAAAATTGATCTTTGTGCTCTTGAAACTCATTAAAGTCTTCTTTGTCATTGCACATGTGATGAAGCCCCACTATCAAAAACCCATTCTTTGCTAGAATTGGAGGCAACTACGGCCTTGTCTTCAATGGTGAGGAAACGTTCTTTGCTTGTGCAATGAGTTTGATTCTCTATCTTTGTAGTAGATTTGGACTTGTCCTTGCTCTTCCTCTTGAAGCAATACTTTGCTATGTGTCCAAGCTTGCACCAAAAGTTCCAAGTAAACTTCTTCTTGCCCTTGTCCTTAGACTCTTGAGTGCCTTTTTTTAATTTTGGTCTTGTTGAAAGTAGATTTGGTCTTCATAGCTATTTCTTGTGTAGCTTGAATCTTTTTCGTATTGAGTCATGGGAAGCAAAAGTCTTGTTACTTCTTCCCATGTAAGTTCTTGACCTCTATTGTAAAAACTTGTCACAAACATTTCATAAGGCCTAGGAAGTTTTTTAAGTAATCTAATGGCCATGTCTTCACTTGAGATCTTTCATCCACAAAATGCTTAATTTCTTTGATGATCTTCATACTATGGTATCACCTTTGTGATGATGTTTTGAGCAGGAATAGTAAGATTGTGAAATTCGGCCCCTAATGCATAGATCTTGGAAGGATTTGTATCTTGATATAGACTTGCTAGCGTATCCTAAGTTTCTTTGGAATTCTTAGGGGCAATGATGTGATCCTCCATCAATTAATCACATGCTAGAAGAATTTCTCATAATTTTCTTTCCAAGACTCTACATTTTGATTCTGACCCATCTACAGATTCATGGAAAAGATTCATGTACAAGTATGCACGCATGAAATCTTTCCATATATTATAGTTTTGACCATTTAATCATTCTTCCTTAGGCATAAACATGGGCCTTAATGAAGATAAATAACTTGCCATGGATTATGAAATTTCTTCCTTCTTTGACATTGTGAAACTTGGAGGTGAGCTTACAAGCTTGAACAATTGAACTTGTGCTTAAAATTTACAAAAACTAAGTTTCAAATGTTTAAAAACACTTCCTTGACAAGAGAGGATGTGGAGAAGTGTTAAAATGCACATTTACCTATGCCATCAAGTGGAAAAATGGCATTTTGAAATCGTTTAATAACACATGCCAAAGACACATTGTGTGCAAAAAATACCACTTGAAAATATCCACAAACTTTGGAAAAAAAATGGAAGGATTAGAATAGCCTTGTCACCAGAAACGAGATGAGTTGACACAAAGAGTGCTTAGAGTAGCCCATTGCATACCAAGCAAGCCTTAGAGTAGGTGGAGGACTTGAGAGAGCTTGTGGGTGGGCTTAGACTAGCCTCCAACCCACAAATACACACACACACACACACATAATGAATGCTTTGATTATAACTTGCATTACAACTTGAATGGGGCACTTAGTGCCAAAGTGTGCAAAAGTCTAGGGTTGTTACCCTTGTATAATACAAAAAAGAACTTTTTGCGCTATGCACTTAGTGCCAAAGTGAACCAAATAATGAGTCCAAATACTCTTGAGAGAAGTACAAAAGATCCCCTTTGCAAAGGAGTTGGTACTATCAAAAATATGTGCACAAAAGCCAAGTGATGGTACTTCAAAAGTTAGAGGTTAGGCCTTTGTTAAAGATAGGGCCAAAGGAAGTAATTTTCATGAATTGGATGTTTTTACGTGGTCCCCACTTCATTAAATAAATAATGAATTACACCCCCTATAGATACTTGTGCATACTTGTACAACAATGGAGGCACATATACAATGTATGTGAGATTGATACAAGTTCAAAAATAGAGCAAGGGGGTGGTATGAGAACCGAGTAACTTAGATTTTCATTTCTTTTTCTTGACATCACAGATGATCCCACATCACTCCCACTGATTGGATTTTTCAGCCTATTACATCGGTGTAGAGTAATCTTATGTGGTACCTATATATGTGAATCATAAAGGTGTAGATCTCTTCATAATCTCCTCTGGCACCCTTGAATGTGAGTCTTCAATTTCTAACTTATCTTTTACTCTTGGTCTGAATCTTTGATGGTTTCCCTAACCTCTTCCCGTTCTTTCTTGTTGACATATTGATTTCTATACATAGATTGACATAGAGATTGCACCTACACAATCGTCTATTGCAAAGGTACAAGTTATCAGGTAGTAAGAAAAAGAATGCTCAATCTATCTCTCTATCTATCTATCTATCTATCTATCTATCTCTCTCTCTCTTTGGTGAAAATCAATGCAGTTTTGCATGTGTTTTCTGGTAATCATCAGTCTATGAATGCACAATTGAAGGTCGAGGAGATGCTCATGCATATGTAAATTAAGGCACATGCAATGATAATGATAGAGAGCTAATGTTCTCATTGTGTTTCTCTATCAAATCTGAACATGCAAACAATACAAACACTCAAAGATCATTAGAGTCAGTTTTGTTTGGAGCTGCACTAGGTGCAATTGTCTCTCTCTCTGCTTGTTCTGTCCTCTAGAGATCATCTATCTTCTACTTTTCAGATGACTCATGAAGGACTATCTACATAATTTTTGCTACATTTGAGCTATTGCCTTATCAAGCATGCACCATAAACTTGCTCTTTGTTGCGATGCCATTAGCTTTGCCTACATTCTTTTGTTTTTCTTCTGATTCCATTAGTTGTAGATTATGAGATGTGCATAGCTACCATAGGTGCAAGGTGCTTCTTTTGACCATGTTCCTACTCATATACTTGCTCTTGTGAGGTTTCAACAAGTAGATTATATAGAGCCATAGTTCATTTAGGGAGAGAGATCTACTAGATGGACAATCTCTGTTTGACTTTTTCTTCTCCAATAGGAGACACCAACGATCTTGTCTATTGGCTATGCCCACAATAGGGTATTGCTTTTTCTCTATGCATGAGGTTCGGATGACTTTTTCTCAACATTTCCTCTCGTTCTACATCTAGCACATACTTGTAGTCCAGGTGATGGCTCAGTGTAGACAAAGAATATAGGTCGCTATGGATAATACAATATCATTGATCAATATACCATAATATGGTTCCCAATAGACAATGCAATGTTATCTTAGTAGTCTCTCATCAATTGACATGATTATAAATGAAGGTAAAGCACATAATGTGTTCTTTCTCTATCATGTAATAGATACAAATTCTTATTTCTATAGTATAGATGAAATGTTGATGTGTGCAACAAATAGTGCTTATAAGCACTTTAAAATGTGAAATACATCACGAATTTCATAAGATGGTAGGAATGACCATGAGAAACATTCAAAAGACTACCAAAATCAACGATGGGAGGGAGGGAAAATGAGTTACAAAGGGTACAAAATGTTGAAAAAGAAAGGGTGGGAGGGTGCAAAATGGGCAATGTACAACCCAAAGAGAGCAGAAAATGATGGAAAGGAGGACCTCTCCCAATAAGTGGAGAGACACACCACCAAGCTCTACCAAGACCACCACCAAAACAACCACCAAAATCATCACCAAGACCTTCACCTAATGCTCTGATACCATGTACAGAGTACACGAGTGGAAGCAAAATGAAAAGTAGTGTACTCAAAAGATGAAAGAGTGTGAGACTCAAAAATGAGTAGACCATGAGATGGGAAAATTCACACGGATTAGAGTGAGCTTGCCAAGATCAAGGAATAGGCTCCTCAAGATTCTAACCAAGTATAATCGGGGGGAGAGGCCCTCCTTATATAGAGTTGGAGAGGAATCTCTAAAGTACATCATATGTGGGATAATTTCCCTTGAAGGAGAATGAATACATAGGTAGAAGCAAGTGCTAAGGTAGCCAAATAAAAATGGATATAATAAAGAATGGAAATGAAATAAGAAATGGAGTGTCTCCTAGATACAAAAATGGATATGCATTCTCATATTCTCAACAAATTATTCATCGAAAAGAGACAAAAACTATGCTTTCCGAGTCGATTTGCAAATCCCTTTCTCTTTACTCTTTAGAGATGACGATTGTCTTCCTCTCAGCTTTAGTGTAAGTAGTTTTTCCTTTCTACCTCATTATCCAACTACTCCATCTTCCATTTCTCTTCCCTTCTCCTCTTAACTCTAGCCTTTGCGACAAACCTCTCTCCTAAGTTCTACCACTACCTCATTGAATTCTCCCCTAAAGGTTTTATCTCATCTATGGGTCTTAAAGGCATGAGTTCAACTCCCAAAATCCTTTGAAGGTTCTTCTACAAAGCCATCATGAAGAAGAACAACAACAACAACAACAATAATAATAATAATAATAATAATAATAAGACTCTCTATAGCTACCACTCTCCTCTCCCTTTTTCTTTTACAAGGTTCCATCTGATCCTTGTTAATTATAGCTATGGCCACTCCTAAAGATCCACTATGGATGCATATCAACAACTCTATGTTCTAAGATAGATCAGACTCCAGCTTGAATTCCCCTTTCTATTCACTCTTTTCTCATAAAATATGCCCCTCCCCTCTTCTACATATTTCTTCCTCTTTATGGTGCCTATGTGTTAAACCTCCTTCATATGAGAAACCCCTCTGGTTCTCAACCACTCCCATAACTTCCTCCCACTTTCTTCTCTATCATAAATGCTGGAATGGCTAAGAACTCCCCGTGCTTGCTTGTGAATGCTCTCTCTATCCATGCATAGTAGCACCATCAAATAATGCTCCAATGAAATATCTAAGCTGCCGACTCTTTTTTTTTTTAATTCTTGTGCATACATGAGCAGCATGTCCTTTTTCCCCCTTTTTCATGTGACCTACAAAAGAATGATACAAAGAAAATAAAACCTCCTTGAAGGTCCCGACTACCCTGAAAAGGATTTGGGAAGCTTTGGCTTCTTCCATATATGCTAGAATTCGCAAAAGCAAAAACGATTCCAAACAATTTCTTATTCTCTACCATATCTTGGTTACCTTCCCAAAATAACTTCCTCCAAAAAAAACAAAGTGGTGGCCCTTTTCCCATTTTTATTCATGCAAAAGGAAGTTCCATAAAGATAAAACACATCAGTATTCTTAAGTTTTCATTCATAGAATTTTCTTCGTATCATTTCCCTTGTGGCTAGAACTTGTCCCATTTTCTCTTTTTTTACCACTCCACATAAATGGACACACACACACACACACACACACACACACACACACACACACACATATATATATATATATATATATATATATATATATATATATATATATATATATATATATATATATATATATATATATATATACATACATGTTTGCATCACATTTTAGACCTTAAGTTATTTGCAAACCTTCATTCTCCTTGGGGCCATAGCAACATGCATATTCTCACTCATGGAAAACCATACCCAATGAACTCTTATACACACATGCTCATGAGTTAGCACATTACAAAGGGAGATAATGATTTAAAGGAACATATTTATGCAACAAACCTCCAAAATATCCCTCAAACATTGCAATATTATGCATAAAAAATCAAGAGAGTACACAAAAAATGTGTGAAATTTGTAGAGTAAGATACTCCCCTTCACCTGTTTGTCAAGTTTTCCTCCAAAAGAAATATGCATACATTTCACATTCTTGCAAAAACATTCATGTCATTTGCACAAAAAAAACTTGATCCAATCATCCTTATGTATTCCATATTCAAATTCTTTCTTTAAGTCACTAGACAAAATGGTTATTGCAACAAATTGGTTGCTCGATTAAATTATTAGTGATACCATACGTATCAACCAAAGTCTATCAAAAACACACCCACAATCACACAAATCATCAACAAGGAATCAACAGACTTGTTGCTACTGCATTTTTCCCTTTTCATCCTACTTCCAATGTTTACATTGAACCTCCCCACATTTCATATCTTTTCTCTTTTCTAGCCTTGGTATCTCTCTCAAATTTCTTCATTTCCTTTTATCTTATGTTTTCTTCTCTCATTTCCTTCCTCTCTACTTTGCTTTCTCTCTTTATTCATCAATCATGTCCAAATTTTCAACCTTGAGGAGTCATTTCATTGCTTTCTGAAGATGTTTGACCATGCATGCACATTTGCAAGAACCTCTCAAGTCTAACCTTTGTTCACCTTAGCAAAATTGCTCCTCATCAATGTGATTCAAGACTTTGCAATTGGTTGCACAAACCAAAAGTGAAAGTGCACAAACTTCAGATGGCTTACAAAGGAACAAGGCAACTAGCACAATTAATGTATCAAGTCAAAGTTTTCTATAGACATGTAACAAGCCAAATTTCAGCCACTCTTGAGCTTTGATTTGATATGCTTCATGAGGTGTCCACATCATCCCATATTCCCATGAAACATATACATATTCCCATATGAGCATCATGCCCTCTCCTCTCTTATATCCCCCCTTGGGAGTGAATTTATTTATTTATTTGCTTATTCACACAAGTTGGCCTATATTGAAGCTAGATGTGGCTCGTGGTCTCAACTACCTGGTCGAGTTTGCTCCACTCATCTACAAACTCCACATAGTGCACGACACAAAACACTAGCCCTATGCAAAGTGTATGTGAGCTTATGACTTTGACCACCCAACCAAAGTGACTCCACCCCGTATCGACCAACATAGATACATAGCAACATATACGTTGGGTCTATGGCAAAACTAACATCAACTCATGACCTCGATCACCAAATCAAGGTTGTTTCACATACCTACTATATCAGAGGAGTGCACTGACAACACAAGCATATAAACAATTATTTTCTCTTTTGTTTTAATTCCAAAGTCCCAAGAATTAGGAGAAAAACCAAAGGGCTCTATTTTCTAACATTCCCAACACATCACTCACTTATGTATAATCCCCTGTGGATGTACTAATAAAAAATACCATCTCTTAGCCTCTACTCAAGCTACAATGTCAGTACACTCTATAGTCAATGTTTTCCTTTAAGACCCAGACATACTAAGCACCTCATCAATTTGCAACCTCATTAAAATTGTAGCCTCATCTCTTATGCTTGCAACACAACTTGACTCGTCCATCTTCACATCTCACACTTGCAATCTCAATGAAGCAAACCCTAGTGAGACCTAAGCTATCCTCGTCAATGACACACTTAGTCATAAACATCTCAAAGAAGGTCCATATGATGGAACACTTACTTTTGAAGGAGTCAATCATTTATCCATCCCTTGGCTTGGTGTCACTTAAGACCAAGACCATGAACCATCCTTCTTGACTTCATTTAAAATCATTATTTACCTCCTCATAATCCTTTCATGTCTTTCACACATCCTGCAATGAGTTCTCTTTTTCATTTTCTCTCTCTGCATATTTTAATTTACTCACTACCAATTTTAAACATTTTGTTTCTGAAACTAATGCTGCAATCCACTTCTTTTCATTCCCAATATTTTCTATGTCTCTCTCTTCTCCTTCTTTTTCTTCACCTACTCTCACCTCTTTGATTCTCATATGACCTCCTGAATCATTACCTCGTACTTTATTTGATTATCACCTTCGCTCGATGTTACTATCTAGCTTCCACATCTACTCATCTTCATTCCTCCTTTTTTCACTTTTTCCTTTTGTTCTATTTTTCACTCATCTACATTTCTACCTTTGTCTTCTTTATCCACCTCCACATCATTTTTCTTCTTTTTCTTCTATTTTCTCTCTCTCAAAGGACCTATTTTCCCACCTCTAGGCTCATCTCTTTGTCTTTATCTTTGCTAAAGTTCCACTTATCTTTCTTGATCATAACCACTGCCCAAACCCACTCTTCAACTTCATCTCCTCAACCAATTTGGTTTTATTTCCATACTCTTCTTTGTGAGAAGACATTATTAATTATCATCTTTTCTATATTATTATAAACCCATGATACACAATCTGTAAGGTCTTGGGCACTATCATTTGCTATGTGATACACTTATGTGTTCCTCGAGTAGCTTTGATGTGAAACTTTTCCCTATACACATGGGCATTTTTTTACCCTAGTGTTGGCTAGAGGTTTTTTCCCCATGTTACCACATACTTGATACTCTCATATGTGGTGGTACTTTGTACTTAGGGATATTATTCAGCTCATACTTTAGTTTACTTCTTCGTCAATAGAGAGAGCTATTCCAGCCATCTGTCTTCTCTGTGTGTTGCATTTGTGCTCCTTGTGTGTACTTCTTGTGTGTCTCTCACACTTCTAGACACACCCAATAGTGGTACCAGTGCAGGTTTAGCTCCTTCTCAAGTTTCATTTTTTTGCGTCGCCGTGCGTGTGCACTTTTTAATAGTGCAAATTGACTTTGGAGCATAGAATCGTGAATTTCAATAGTCACGAAAGATTTCCACCAGCTGCATTGCACTGGGCTTTCACCTCCATTTTGAAGCTATTTGTGCAATCAAAATCACCATCAGAGGGATGGTTTGTGAGCTGAAATTTCAATAGTTATTTCAGCTTTCATCGAAGTAAAGATTTTGTCACATTCTTGTTCCTTAGTGAAATGGAGGGTAGCAATGACTTGTTGGACATGCTTCAAGCTGAAGATAAGCTTGATGGGACCAACTATCCAATGTGGTCTTACATGATGAAGCATGTTCTTGTTGCAAAACAACTTTGGAACATAGTGGTAGATGTTCTCCATCTACATAGAAGCATCTTAGATGGGATGGAAAAGATGCTCAAGCTCATGCATTGATTGCACTTTCTGTGAAGTGTCATATAGTTCCACACATTTGGTCATGTGCTACATCAAGTCATGCATGGGACACTCTTGCTTCTTTGTATGCCATGCATAATGAAGCACATGTTGCATACTTGAGGAAGCAACTTGCAAACATAGATGAGATTATTCCGGATACATCACTCATTTCTACATTGCTGAAAGGATTACTAGAATCTTTTCAAAGCTTTGCTACTACACTCGGTTTGGTTGCAAAAGGGAATCCTAATATGTATGCATTTGATGAGGTTGTGTCTCGTCTTTTGCAAGAAGAGCAATCTATAGTGAATAGGAGTCGTTTGATTGAGGGAATGCAAGCACTTGCTATCTCACAAAAGAGGAAAGGCAAGTATGGTTAAGCTTTGGATTCATCAAAACCAAAGCCTCAATCTTCCTCTTCCACTCATTCCTCTAATGATGGTGATTTGCGAAAGAAGAAGAGATGCAAACGTTGTTGAAAGCCTGATCATACTATTGATGAGTGTAGAAAGCTTGCTAAATGCACTGGAAAGAAGAAGGAATCTGGCATGTCTATTGCTAAAAATTCAGCAAATGCAAAGAATGATGAAGCTAACATGGCGCAAGATTTTTGGGCATGTCTTGTTACATGTCATTATGATGCATCTTTGCATTCTAAATG
Organism: Ceratopteris richardii; assembly: GCA_020310875.1. Lineage (NCBI taxonomy): Eukaryota > Viridiplantae > Streptophyta > Polypodiopsida > Polypodiales > Pteridaceae > Ceratopteris > Ceratopteris richardii. The sequence goes on from CM035427.1 coordinate 33,819,955, forward strand.
TATGGTTTTGAGTGAGGCTGATTCGGATTGGTTCTTTAATAGTGGTGCTTCAAAGCACATAACTTCATGCAAAAGGTTTTTTGCATCTTTGAAAGATGCATCTAAAGGAGGACATGTGGTGTGTGCAAACAATGCCTCTTATTCTATCATTTGATTAGGAGAAATTGAGCTTACGGCTACAAATGGAGGTGTGATTCTCTTGAAAAATGCATTGTATGTACCCGGTATCAAGAAGAACTTAATGTCAGTTCCGTTGATTGACAAAGTTGGAATTCATGTACACTTTATTGATGATAAGTGTATGGTTCATGATTTCATCAATGGTGATATTATCGTGATGTTCGGTACATTATGTAACGGTTTGTATCGCATGGATACATACAAGAGGGCTACCTCGAATGCCTTGGTTGCTCATACTTCTTCCATGGGTGAAATGGAGCTTTGGCATGCTTGTTTTGGTTACTTGAACTTCAACAGTTTGCTTTACTTGCAAAAGAAGGACATAGTTATTGGTTTGCCTACACTTGAGTCCATTGAAAAGCATGCATGTGAAGGTTGCATTCTTGGAAAAATGCGTCGTGCTTCTTTTCCAAAAGATAGTCATACACACACTACAAGAAAATTGAAGCTGTTTCATAGTGATGTATGTGGTCCCGTCAAGACTCCATCTTTTGGGAAGCATTTATATTTGTTACCTTCATTGATGATGCTACTCGCCATACATGGGTGGATCCTATGAAAGCAAAGAATGAGGTATTCTCATACTTCAAAGCATTTTTAGCTATGGCTGAAAATTTTTCTTCACAAAAGCTTTTCACTCTACGCACGGATCATGTTGGTGAATACATGTCACATGAGTTTAATGCTTTTCCTCGTGAAAGAGGTATTTCACACCAATGTACAGTTCCATATACACCTCAACAAAATGGTGTTGCCGAGCATAAAAATAAAACTCTACTTGAAATGGCACGATGTATGGTTAAAGGAATGCACCCTCTTGATAAGTTCTGGATGGAAGCAGTCATGTGTGCAAACTATGTATTAAATCGCTACCCTACAAAAGCATTGAGAGTGATCACTCCTTATGAGGCTTGGAATGGACATAAGCCTATGGTTAGTCATATGTGCATGTTTGGTTGTTTGGCATATGCTCTTGTGCCATCACAACAATGTCACAAACTTGATGACAAGGCAAAGAAATGTATATTTGTTGGTTATAGTGCTGAAAGTAAGGGATACCATTTGCACCATCCATTTACAAACACAATTATTGTGAGTCAAGATGTAGTATTTGCTGAAAATTCAGTTTTCCCTCTACTTGAATGCAAAAAACAGCCAACAGTTAGCTCATAAGATGTGTTCGATACACTCATGCCTTTGTTCCAAAATGGTGCACTTGACTATGGCCATGTAGATCCGCCAACTAAGGTTCAAAGGGCTAAAAGTTTCCAGCAAAATAGAGCTGAAAATGCAGAGAATTTCTAGCCAAATTCAACCAAAAAATGTCAAAACTTCTTGAAATTTCTAGCCACATATGGCTGAACATTTGCATCAAGATATGTCTGAAAATGAGCATGAAATTCAGCCCACACATGATGTACATATTGATGATGTATTGGATAATGAACGCATGTCTATCGAGTGCACAAACTATGCCAAAGCGGCTGAAACAAACCTTGTAGGACAGCAAATTGAGTGCACCGTTACTTGGTAGAACAAGATCAAGCTCTCACCATGCATCAAGTAATTTTGTGGATTATTCTCTTATTGCAATAGGATGTAATGAAGTGCCACTTTCTTTTGAAGATGCACGTGAGGATCCACAATGGATGAGTGTTATGCAATCAGAAATGGATTCCATACATAGGAATGGTACTTAGGAGTTATGTGAATTTCCGAAAGGAAAGAATGCCATTGGTAAAAAATGGGTTTACAAGATTAAGAGAAAGTTTGATGGTAGCATTGATCGCTACAAAGCTAGATTGGTTGCCAAAGGATATGCGCAAAAATTTGGCATTGACTATGGGGAAACTTTTGCAGCTACTTCACGCATGACTACCATTCGTATCGTGGTTGCATTGTCTACCCATCGAGGTTGGAAAGTGCATCAATTGTACATAAAAACAACCTTCTTGAATAGTGATGTGCAAGAAGATGTCTATGTGAAGAAACCTCTTGGATTTTCCATGAAAGGGAAAGAGCATATGGTTTGTTGCTTGCAGAAAGCCTTGTATGGTCTCAAGCAAGATCCATGTGCATGGTATGACAAAATATATAAGCACTTGGTTGCTCTTAGTTTCACATGTGGTTCAATTGAAAGCACACTCTATGTACACAAAGATGGGGCTGATCTTAGAGTGCTTGTGCTTTATGTCAATGACATACTCTTGACGAGGTTATGTGATGCAAAACTTGACATTCTTATGGCTGATTTACAGCATACTAGTTGAGACAGGATTCAGGTTCTTCGTTGAGGATTCTAGTGATGCATTTGACACTTCTCTTTATCAGCTAGCTGTGGGATGTCTTATATATACATGCAACACAAGGCAGGATATACAATATGCAATTTCTCGATTGAGTCGATTCATGCATAGCCCTGGCACTAAGCATTGACAAGCGGTGAAACGTGTGTTCAGATATCTCAGAGGCACTTTGAGCTTAGGTCTCTTTTATGGCAGAGATATTCAGCCACGCTTGATTGGGCTGGTTGTTATGATACTCGTGTGTCCACTAGTGGTAATTACTTTTTCCTTAGAGACTCATGCATATCTTGGTTGAGTGAGAAGCAACCTACAATGGTGACATCAAGCTGTGAAGCTGAGTACAGAGCAGTTTTCACAACTACAGTGGAGTGTATATGGTTGAGACACCTATTGATGGAGCTTTGCATGGAGATTAATGTTGTTATGCATATTCTCATTGATAGTCAGAGTGCATTGGCTGTTGCACGAAACCTACTGTTTCATGCATGGACCAAACATATTGAGGTGCATTATCACTATGTGAGAGAGCGCCTTCATGGAGGAGATATTGATTTGGTATATGTGCCTACACAAGATAATGTTGCAGGCATATTCACCAAAGCTCTTCCATGGGAAAAGTTTGAAGCTTTTCGCAAAGATTTAGGCTTACTACTTGTGGGGAATGATCTGTCACTCCCTCTATGTGTTCACATCATTCGCTCCAAGGGGGCTTGTTACACTTATGTGTTCCTCGAGTGGCTTTGATTTGAGTGAACCTTGTCCCTATATATGGGCATTTTTTTACTCTATTGATGGCTAGAGGGCTTTTTTCCCCGTGTTACCACATACTTGATACTCTCATATATGGTGGTACTTTGTACTTACAAATATTATTCAGCTCTTACTTCAGTTTAGTTCAGCGTCAATAGAGAGAGCTATTCCAACCATCCATCTTCTCCATGTGTCTTGTTGCATTTGTGCTCCTTGTGTGTACTTCTTGTGTGTCTCTTACACTTCTACACACACCCAACACTATGCTCCTTAATCTGTCAACCTCCAAAATTAGCTCCCTTAATCCTTGTCTAATTAGCTCAATACCATTTTTAGGTTGTGTCAGTTTTCTATCTAAGTATTTGATCCATTTCTGCTATTTCTCATTATCTAGTTCCTCTTCATGAACACTCTTTTCACTTCCTTGGAGATTATCCTCTATTCTCCAAAATAATGCATATAGCTCCTCAATTCTCTCTTTCACCTTCATGTGTTTCATTTCCAACTTCCCAATTCCATTTTTGTTTTCTTTCTTATTTTTATCAACCTTCTTCAGCAAAACATCTATCTCTTCTCATTTTCTTCTTTGTAAATTCTCCATCTTGCTTCGTAATTCATCTCACTCTGATTCTACTCCTCCAACTCTCTCATTAGTCTTCTTAGAACTCTTCTCTAAATGTACTACTAGAATTTTTACTTTTCCCTTCAAATTGTTCATCTCTTCTATCACTCCTAATGCCCTTAACTTGTCAACCATGAATGTCAACTTCTCTTAAATTCTATCCACTTTCTTATCACCTCTACAACCCTCTTTCCTTTGTCTTCTCTCTTGCTCATCCATCTATCAACCTCTCATTCTAATTTTCTACTTGTCCCATTTTTCTATCACTATTATCTTGGACACATTTAATATTTTCAAGTTTCAATTGAAAATATTCATTGCTTCTACTTGCTTCATCATAAATTCTGCAAATTACTTTTTGCAATCTCTTGATTTCTAACTCTTCTTGCCCAATCCTTTCCATAAATTCTACCTCTTCTCATTGGGACTCAATTCCAATCATAAACCAACAACAATCTGCTACCACTTAATTAAAATTAGTCCCCAAACCCTCTCTTTCTATTTCTTTACTCTTTCTAGCAACATTCCTAGTCAGCAATCTTTTTTTTTTTTAATTCTCAATACCATACCCTTCAAGCCAATAGATTTGACTCAGTTTTATTTACAAACTCAATATATCCCACAAAAGTGGAGACATCTTTATCCATGTGGTCACTCAATGTTGAGGTCGAACATGGGCTCTTGACACAAATCCGATTAACCATCTTGGACTCTAGGCCTTTCTCCCTTGAGTTTCTATCTTTCCAAGTATAGTTTTGATAAGCAGAAAGGCTATATGTATTGTTAAGAGGAATATGACTTAGGAAATATCAAGCTTTATGGCCAATACCTCAACACCACCACCACCTAATCATCTTCTCACATATCTTAAGGGAAATGGTCATCTAGGTATCCTTTGCTTGTACACTTAGGTCTCTCTAGCTACCACTCATTTTTATTTCTCCATGATCTTGGTGGATGTTTTACTCGAATCCTCCATGATCTCTAAAATCCTCTTAAACCATATGGGAAACTATGAAGAGGTGAACTTGCAAAGCAACATTGATTCCAAATAGATCCTTTAAATCCAACTGAATTCATTTGCTTTCTAGGCCACATAGTCTTTCACTTTATATCTTGGATCACAAAATGGTTGTGTCACACTATCCGACACTAGATGAACCTATGGCACTCTTAAACAAAAGATGTAACAAATTATCCCCAGTAGGGTCACCTAAATGTTAGCTCCTTAACCCAAGGAAAAATGCTTATAGGCAACTAAAATTTTCTCAATTTCCCATATCTTGAAGAGATTTTCTTACCCTAAGCTCCCTAATGTGCACAATTATGCTCATTCTTCCAATCTCCAATACTCCAAAGTTTTTGGATTGCACTCTTAATTCTGATTTCCTACCCAAAACTCAACCAAGATTGAATCCAGTTCTTAATAAAATTGTAGCCTAAACATTGGATGAGATTTTTCTCACACTCTCAATCTTCATCCAAACGTTTAAAATATGTTCCAAACTCCAAACTTCAGCCCACTTTGGTTTTTCCACGCTTTCCCTCTTTCCTCACCTCCATCTCATTTACCCTATCTTTCTCTTCTACCCCCTCTTCTTGACTCTTCTTCTCTCTTGAATTCCATCTTTTCTTGAGTCTCATAGTCCAACCATAATTTTCTTCTCTTCCCTCACCTACTTTCTCTTTCACACACACTATCACTTGCACTTTCCCTTTATCTCCTCTTTAGTCATGCACTCTAGTAGTTTTTCCTTACTCTCATGCATTAGCTTAGATATTCCCATTTACACACATTCTTATACTCACAAACTCTCAGGTTTCATAATCTTCCTCCATTCACTAGTTCTATCTCTTTCATTCACCTTCTCTCGTAACTCTGTTGCTACTAACTCGCTACCACCCCTCACATCACAAGCTCAGTAACAGATTTCATTACCTTCTCAACAGATTTCTGGCTCACTCTTAGCTTTAGCATCACTTACTATCAACTCCACACATACTCGCACTTCCATAGTTAAGCATTCACAACTTCACCATCACACTTGCACACAACGACATGCTCTCCACATAAGCACATCCTCAAACACACACGCAGTCAAACCATTCAACACTCAAAATCAGACAACTAACCAATCAAACAAATGCAATGAAACCATCAAATAATTGAACATACTCACTCAAACACTAACACTTACACCATCACACACACAGACACACACCTTTTCACTCTCACACAATCAAACATTAATGCTCCTAGATGCCCCAAAGAGAAAATCATTCATTCATGAAAGTATTGCCAAACATAAGCAAAATGAACATGGCGACTTGAAATTTTCTGTCCAATAAGGGAGAAAAATGATTACAGAAATACTATTGCCATCAACAACCACCTTTAAATTGTCCATCTCAACTCTCTTGATGAGCATTCATAGAAATGACTTCAAATAATTAACAATGTCAAATCTTATTCTAGAATAATGCAAAAGTGCAGATGCAAAAGTGATAGGGATCTTAATAGTGAGGTGAAAAAACATCAAAAATCACTTATACATGAAAAGGATCAAGCATAATCTTGCTTCATGTCTAGAGAGAATTGAAATCGACAATTCTCTTCTATGCATAACACTCACTTCAATTCATTCTCGAGTACTATCAGAATCCTTTTCTACTGAAGTTATCTTCAGATTTGTTGAGCCTCATCCATATGTAAGACTTGTAGAGGACAGATCCAACACCTCTTCTCCTTATGATTTTCTTGCCTCTTTCTAAACATCTCCCCTAATTTTCTTATCTTTAGACATAAGCATCACAAGCAAGTGAACTCCATCATTAAAATCTCTTGGTTGCACAACTCTTAAGAAGAAAGAAGAGTTCTCGATAGAGTTTCCATCTCAAGTTCATCAAAGAAATTTTCTTATGACCATTCTATGCATGACTAATTTTGTCTTCATGCTCCCACTCCCCATAGAGGTTTTCTTTTACTTCTTTTGTGAGAATTATCATATTCGTGTTTATGATTTTCCCATGCATCCTTTTCTTAGCTTTTTACAAGCTTCCCATATCATTCTCCTCTCTTTAGATTGTCTCATGCACTCTTCAACATGCATAAAGCTACTATCTTTCATGAAGAAATCTAAATATTTGCACTCTCCACTTTATTCACAAACCTTCATATCCCCTTTCTCTTCTCACTACTATGCATATGTATGATTATGGAAAAAATGCTTTGTTTATTGCTTAACTTTTCACAAAATAGGGTTCGAGGAATCATGATTACCAAGATAAAATCAATGTGTTTCTATTCCCTAACCATAGATTATGGTGATAATTTCATAGAATTAAGACTGGATAGAATAGATAAATAGTGAATCACCAAACATTAAGCAGATACAGTACAATTGCAGAGAGAAAATTATGTGTATTATTCTTCATGAGTATCACCAACAACATTACATAGGGCTAAGATCACCAACAATCCATATACAGCCAAATCAGCCTCCATGCAACAATTATAAAGTACTGAAGAGTTAATTTCTTGGGAATTCTAGGAGCAACAAGAAAATCTATAAAATACAACTTGGATACCTACACCGATAGCAACCTAACACTAGCATGCATGGTGGATTGTACCCACTTTTATAAAGAAGCTTTACACTTCATAATCGTGGTCAAAAGGAGGGTGCACAACAAGATCAATATTGTATAAAAAATTCATGAAAAATTATTTTAATCTAGTAATTGAACTTTTAGCTTCACTCTAGAAATATTCCTCAAAACACTTGAGAGTGCCCAAATTAGCTTTAAAAGTAGCTTCTGCAACCTTGGCTTTTGCGAATTCTGAAGGGATTGCCTCTAGGAATGATTCACTAGCTAGGATTGCTTCAGCCAATCGGGAAATAAGTCCAAAAATAATTTCTTACTTCTAAGCTAGAGCCAAATCCTTTGATTCTACGACTTATTGTAATTCAGTTTGCACTTTACAAAGCTCTATAATCTAATTTTCCTTATCCATTATGATCTAAGCTTTGTCTAAAATAGTTTGCTTAGCATCTTCCAATTGAATTTTGAGTTCTTGAATACTTTTCAGCTTAGCTATGATTGTCTATAAATTATCAATTTAAAAAAAAGAATATCTTAAGATAAACCTTCTTTTTATATCATCAACTCTACTACTTGATTTGTAGTAAATGCTTATCTAATTTCACTCTCTTTAGTTCATCTTGGATTACCTATAAATGCTCTCATAAAACTTGTTATTCTTCTTCACTTTCTTTGATTTGAGCTTCCATATTTACTAATTTGGTATTCATAGTCTTTACTTGCTCAATAGATATACTAGCTCTTCCTGCAAGACTAACTGGTAATTGTGCATTTTTGTGTAAGAGGAGTAATTTCTTCCTTAGCTTTTGTACCTCTACATCCCCAAGTTTGGATATTGCTTCATCTTTCTCCATCTATAATGAACAAAGGGCTAACAATCTAGCCGCATCTGCTATTGTACACGAAGATATGTGATAATCCTTTAAAAACCAAGGGTATATACAAGATGAACATCCTAACAAAGGGAACTACACCCATAAAATTGGTACCCCATGGATCATTAATTTTGTCGTTAAAGGTAGGGAACTCTAAAGTACCTTTCAATGAATTACTCTTGGATTTACTAGTCTAGGACACTCGATCTATTTGTTTCTGCAATTGGGTTTGGTCTATAGTGTGTTGGGAATTCGATGGATGATGCTCCAAAAAATAAGACAGTTGAGGAGCTACCTACCTCCATAGCTCCTCCTACTAATCTTGTTCCTCAACTTGGTGATTGCTAATTTCTTACTTCACTACCAACCATCGTTGTTCTGTCTCGTCTTCTATCATTGCTTCTTCTATAGCCTTCGAGCTTCTTCCTCTTGGAATGTCGAACAGGTCACCTGCTCATGCATCTTTCTGACTCTCTCCTCCTCCACCTATTGGAGTGTTGCCTAAATAATAGTTATCATCAATCTCTTATGACTCATATTGGCCTCTGTTTTTACAACAAGAGCCTTGTTCTTTCCCTAGTGCTTGAGTTGCTATCGGAACACTATCTCCACCACCTCCATCGATTGTCCTACTCTTGGCAAATGACCTTCTAGAATAAAAAGAGAAAAGAAAATACCTAACTTGGTGTTGAGTTTTTTTACTTTCTTTGACACATGGTAAAGGCATCAAAATTCCTTTTTTATCTTCCTAAAGAAAATTTCAGCTCAATTCACTAAGCCTCCTACTTCACAAGCTTCCACTAGCAGTGACTATAGTGTTTACAAGACACCATACTTCTTGCTCTATAGATTAAGTGCAAGCATAGATAGTCTTAATCCCATCAATTGGTACGATGATTCCTTTGCCACTAAGTCTTGACTATTGTGTTATGTAAGTCACATTCATGCTTATTGCCATATCTTCATTAATCTAAACCCTGAAGGATGTTGTGTTCCCCCTCTTGATCCATTTATTCATTCATATGTGCTAGCAAAGTGAGGGCCATTGGATGGATGACCAATCATTGTTAGTCTACCATCGTGTGGTCCATCAATTCACTAGCTCAAAATCATTCCAACATTAGCTCAAGGAGGCACTAAGGGATCTAAAATATATGCAAATCAATAAACTTGATCTGGTTTGGGATTACCATAGCCTTCATCTTACTAATCAACTTAGTAGTCACCCAAAAATTTCATAGCAATTAGAAAGTGCGATAATGCAACCATATGACCTTATAATGTCTCATGACTTGAATTCCACTCCAAAGTGTAGTAGTTGTGCTCGATCTATGGGTAACATACTATATCTACAATCAATGCTAGTGGAAATATCTAGAGTCACCACTTAACCTGCATGAATTTGAAATTGTTGCAAATTAGATAATCATCATCATGCACATTAATTGACTAGAATCTTTTCATGCAAAAGCTTATTTTTTTAAAGTCACATTGTTCGGGTTTCAAGCTGAACAGTAGGGTCAAAGTTTTGACCCATTAATTAGAGTTTGAAGAAGTTCACCACTCAAGGTCTCTAACCGAAAGGTTGTTGGATCAATTTCATAATGGATCCGAAAAGAACCAGTCCATCATATTTTGAATTTTCCATCTTGACACTTCATCTTGGAGTGAAAAAACAAAAAACCAATCTTTACACTAAAAAACTTGGGTCTTCAAGTATCGATCATTTCATCTACTTTGACGATGTTGGACTTCCTACATGAGAATAAAATGTTGATATCCCATCTCTTCCAACGTTTAAAGAGCACATAATCGATAAATAAAAGATTCTTTCGGGACTGAATGCTCATGGACTATAATATGGAGACTAGACACTACAAATTCTATAGAAGCAATTGCTTCTAAGCCATATACTAACTTCAAAGGAGTAAAACCGATTGAAACCTTATAAGTAGTATGATAAGACCATAGTACAATAGAAAATTACTACTACTATTTATCTAGGTGTTCTGAAAGCATCTTCTGAAGCATTAGTAGAAGAACTTTGTAGGTGATTTCTGCTAATTTATTCATGTGAGGGTAATAACGAGTACTAAATTTATGCTCAATACGATAATATTCGATAATAGCACAAATTAATTGATTTAATAAATTAGTCCCATGGTTAGAAACCAAATCTAATGGTAGACCAAAATAAGGAAATAATTGTTGTGTAAGCACCATCGTAACACTACCCATAGTAACATGACATAAGACCCAAGCTTCATCCCATCGCGTATCATAGTATGTACACATAAGATTAAAGGTATGTTCGGAATGAGTTGCAAGGGGTCTAATATGACTCTTGAAATATAATCCCCATTTTTAAAATGGTTCTAGATGAAGAACACATTGAAGAATGAATCGATGAACTACATGAGGTTCTCTAGTTTGTTGACAAGGGTCACAGAATCGTACATAATCAGAAGCATCCTTTTTGCATAACAGGCCACCATAAGCCACTCGACAAAATCTTTTGGATTGTTAAATCCACTCCTAAATGTCTGCATGTGGGAGCATCATGTGCTTTTGAAATCACTGCAAGCACTTCATGTGGAGGACAACCAAACACTTATCAAATCTCTAAAATAGATTTAGTCCAAAATTACTAGGGGCTTTGAAGTGCCAACTTTTTCCAAGTTGTAGATCGTAAATGTGCAACGGTACTCTAGTTGCAAGAATGACATCATCTCTTCATACCAAGTTGGGTCACAAGATGTAGAGTTATCTGATTCAGTAACTTGGAAAAGCTCTACATTAGGGAAGGAATCATCAGTACCAACTGAGGTTCACCATTATCCAAACGAGATAAAAAATCAGCAATCACATGTGAAGAACCGTGTCGATGAGCAACATCATATTCATATTCTTGTAATAGTAGTACCCATCATGCAAGTCAGCCAACTAAGTTCTCTTGTTTCACCAAATAAAGTGGAGAAGAATGGTCTACATGAAAAGTAAAAGGACAATGCAATAAGTAATGTTCAATTTTTTTTATCAAGTAGATAAGGCCCAAGCATTACTTATGAGTTACTAAGTAAATCCATTTTGCATTAGTAAGTCGTTTGCTAGCATCATAGATGTGGTGAAACTAAGAAGAACTAGCTATCTACATCAAAATCAAGCCAATAGCAATATGCAAAGCATCCACAAAGACATGGGAAGGATGATTCTAGTCTAGAGCTTGGATAACTAGTTCTTTAGTGAGAAGAAGTTTCAGTCATCTAAAAGCAACATCATTGGAATTCAATTGACTTCACATGGGCCAAACTATTTAAAGGCATAGCAATATGGGCCAAATATTGCAATTGTCATCCGTGCCACCTAATTTGACCTAAGAATTGTAAAAAATCCATAGATGATTGCGGTGGAGGTGCTTCTAGTACCACTTTAACTTTATCATGGTCTAGAGCAATACCATCCTTAGAAACTATATGTCCTAATAACTTCCCACATTTCACACCAAAAATGGATTTAGTCGGATTCAAGGAAAGATTAACCATATGGTATTGAGTAAAGCGAAGGTGTAAATGCTATAAATGATCAACTTGATTGTTGAAGGCAAGGAAATTTGGAGAAATAAAATAAGAATAAAAAGAAAAAGACGGCTATGTGGAGATTTAAAAGGACATGTCGCAAGAGAAGGGGAAGTTAAGAAGAAAGGAGTTGGCAATAACCGGAAGAAAAGGGAAAGTGGATGAGGAGTGAAGACGCGACAACGGGGAGAGGAGGAAAGGTACGAGAAGTAAAGGTGCAATGATTAGAAGAGAGACGAGGGTGCAAGAAGTGAAGGTGTGTCAACTGTGAGAAGAAGAAAAAAGAAGAAAGAGTTCCCTTGTCAGGACCGGAAAAGACCAGGTTCTACAGAGAAACCAGTATGCAGATAATGATTGAATAAAAAATCTTTGCGGCATAATCAGAATTTCATAATGAAGTTCTAATCTTTACAGAAAAGCAATCTGTACTTGTGGTGTTATGTTTACCAATGAATGATCAACCAATGCCTGCACAACAAGGTTATAGTGTTGAAAATTTTCTATTTTCGGTTAAGTCTGTTTGAGTGACTCAGACTGTTCTGTGTCAGAGTGCAATGACTTGAAATACATGTGAGTGCAAAAAGAAACCTGTGAATCTTTTACAAGTGTAATGTGTAGAAAGACTGTGTAACTTCTGAATTAGCAGAAAATTAACTGAATGAACGTTTTCGGTGATATTCCGGTGACATTCCGGTGATGTTTCGGTGAATTTTGAGACGTTTCCGATGGAATATCTGGGGAAGTAAAGATCAGTGCACAATGGGAAAGATTAGTAAATCTGATTTTGCTAGTTATTCAATGTTGTGTTGAACCATAGAACCCTCAACACAATTGGCGATCCTACTGTACGGCTGAAGCAGCCTCAAGAAATGCATGAGGGGTAGGCGAAATCGCTTTAGTAAAGTATATTTTACGAGGCACAGGCAAGAGCAGTGAACGTGGAGACATCCTCATATTTTTACGAGTGGTATGAGGCCCAGGAGCAGGAAGCGTTGGGCACTGACGATGAACAGGGGGAAACAGGTGCAGTAGAGGCAAGGTTAGTGGGCGGCATACTTGGAGCGTTATTCCTCACAGAAGCAGCTGTAGGGGTAAGAAGACGACTCTAGTTTGACCCACTTGCAGGGGCGACCGGTCGCAGAACTAGGCGCACACCTCAACCACAACCAATGGCTCAACCACCTCCAAATCCCAAAGTCAAGGCCGCTCATTTCAGTGGAACCTCCAAGGAGGATGCTGATTGCCATGTAGCTCAATTCGAAATAAAATGGACAGCAAATGGATATCCATCTATCTATGGTGATGATATTAAACTTCAACAGTTTGCAGCCATGTTGGAAGGACGAGCTATGAGCTGGTTCAGTCAATATGGCCTTACCCAGTTTGCTACGTATGATGATTTAAAAATCGCATTCTTGCGACGGTTTAGAAAAGAAAAGACGCCTTCCGATGTATTAAGGAAGTTGCGGGCTATCAGACAAAAGACCATGCTAGTGGAAGACTATGCTCAGAAGTTTAGGACTTTAATGGACAGGCTGCAAGGTAATGAACGACCTACTGATGAGATGTTGGCAGGATTTTTTTTGAAAGGATTAAGGAGCACCATAAGACATGTGGTGGCCAGTGTGGACATTGCGAATGGTTTTGATGTCTTAGTATTAGCAGCAGTGTGTGTTGAAAGAAGGTTTGGACGAGCAAAAAAGAAGCAGTCTGATTCTAGTTCAGAGGTTGAATCGGATTCAGAAATGGAGTCGGGCAAGAGTTCAGATGATTCTGACACTAATGATTATGATGATGAAATAGTGAAGACAAAGCATCGTAAGCATTAAGCTAAACATGGTAAAGAGGAGGAATGGATTAGTAAGTTAAAGAAACATGGATATTCTATACTGGCTCCAAAGGAAAAACGATTTTGTGATATCTGTGACAAAGAGGGACATACAACAACTTAGTGTTGGTATAACCCTAAGCATAGAGGGCAAAGTTCTCGGCAAGACAATCGAAATCTCAATGACGTGGCGGCCAATCAGGCTATTGCTATCCAAGGGCGAGGTAACTTCCAGAGACAGCAACAGGTCAGACCCCCATGGAGAGATCAAGGAAATCAGCAAGGAAATAACCAACATGGCAATCACCAAGGTCGACCACCAAGGGTAATGCCTTGTGGGTATTGTTCAGCTCATGATCATTGGATAGGGCCGAATTGCCCTTTGTGGGTAAAGCATCGTGAAGAAAGAGGTATACCTATCATTCGGTATAACCAGCATCATCAACAGGGACAACATCAACAACAGGGGCAGCAGGCGGCTCAAGCAAATGCCATGCTGATTGAATGGCCAGAACAAGCGGATAGGACCCATGATGCACCCTGTACATCTGCTCGAATGCATGGTAACAACCAATGGCAGTGTGATGGTAAGCAATGTGGGAAAAATAAAGAGGTTGAAGTGTTGGCGGTCACTAGATCAAAAAATAAAGGCCCTATTGATTGGCAAGAACAAAGGCAAATTCGAGATAAGGTTTTGAAGTAGGTTCGAGATGAGCGTGCTCATCTGGTGAAGGGTGACGATCGGATCGAGAGAAACCAGGGTGTGAAATTGGTACCGCCCCTGATGGAGCAGGATAAGGCTCAGTGTCAGCAAGACTTGGCAAATGAATGGTTTGATGAAATCATTAGTGCACCGTTACAGTTGTCTTTGGATCAGCTGTTATCTTTAGTACCTGTCTTTCGCGAAAAATTGTTGAGAAAGCTACTTGGATATCAGGCCGAGACCGAGAGTAGGACGATCCCTTCAATTTCGGCCAACAGTATTGATCTAGCAGTTGTGGATTTTGTCGTACCAGTAATTCAGGTGCAGTACAATCACTGGAGATTTGCCGAAGTGTTGCTAGATGGAGGATCAGGGGTAAACATATTACCTGAACATATTTTTATTGAAATGGGAAGAGGGGAATTGGCTCCAGCACCTTTTCAGGTCAAGATGGCGGATCAAACATGAGTACAGCCTGTTGGCATTCTGAAGCAACAACAAATTATTATTTCTCGCATGACATTCATGGTCAATTTTGTAGTCATCCGAATGTCGGAGTCAGCGTACCCATATGAAATGTTGTTAGGAATACCTTGTGTAGCTTAGTGATGAGTAGCACCTCCTTTAATGTCAATCCGGGAAGACATGAGGATGGTATGAAGACCTCGAGCAAGTGAAGGCACAAATGCGTGAGTGTGAAGCACACAACCATGCACACACATACACACACACGCGCACACAAGGCAAGACAAAGAGTGAGAAGCAATGGAGTTCTTAGCTTACTTTCAAAAAGCTCTTACAAGTTCATTTCAATTACAATCTAACCTCAAAAATGAGCTCTCTAGCTCTTTTTATAGTTTTTGACTAGGTTTTGGCCTTGTCCAGACCTAGTGTCCGGCCTAGTTAAAAATTAGGTACTCTACCCTATTTGGAGGTTCAAACGAAGTCTAAAAAATGTGAAAACTGACAGGTAGGTACTTCTAAAACTCTTCAAGCTCAAGGACTCCTTGGCTTGCACAAAATGGAGCTACAAAAATATGAAATGATATTTACAATGATGGTTAGTGATAAAAATCACTATTATAAAGATGTTGTTTTTGGAAAAATTTGAAGGCCTATCTGCCAGATTTGCGTCGACTGCTTTGTCTACTTAATCCTTTGCCTTGCTCTGACTCTCTCCGCTGGCTTCCTTGTCTCCTCAGTCCTTGGGTGCCCATACTGCTCTCAACACCCCCCCCTCTCTCGCGTCTGTTGTCCCTGACAGACCCTTGTTGCTGGGAGTGTTGGATGTAATATTCCACAACCTGAGTGGCAAGCTGATGTTCTTGTATGCGTAGTCCTCTGGCCAAGTCTGTCATCATACGATCCCAATCAATTGGTCCTGGAATGTCCGGATGTGGTAGACGTAACTGATCTGCACGGATCGCTTGTTCTACTGCGAATAGATGTAGCAAATGTGTGGGTCTGGGAATGAAAATTTCTGAGTGATATTCCTAGAATCCCGTAGAGAACATTTCCTCAAATGTCTGCTTGAAGCATGCGGGTAAGTACTTTATTCGTGCATGCCAGGCAAAGATTATAGTGACTGAGGGAGTCTGGCTCATGTCGTAGACTAAATCCGTGTTACCTTGAGAGAATCCAGGGGCAGAGATATATGGAGCTTGTACCTTCCGAAAGGTTTTGAAGACCATGGTCATGAGCTCGAATATTTTCATACACATTTTCGTTGCTATGTCGGGTACATTATTTAGACGTGTAGATCAGTGCCGAATTGTTGATATCATGTAGGCTACGGTTGGGGTCCCTTGAGGTGGAGCAAAATATGGATAGTTAACCCAAGCCGAGCATTCTTTATTGTTGCGTACCTTGATTGCAAATGCTTGCCATGATCTACGACGTACCACTAGGCAATAACATGGATTATACTTGATATACAGTGGCATGGTTGCCCAAGTGCTCATCATCTCCGGGTAATCGGTTAGTAGACGTGCATGCCAATTAGGTTGGAAGATCGAGCCAGCACGTGCATTAGTCGGTAAATCCTCTAGCTCAAATTGAGTGGCGAATGTGGGCTCCCTCCCTGTATGTCTTTTAACTTCTGCATTATAATCATGTAGCAAGAAAAAATAAGGCATGTATTGCGACTCTGATGTTGTGATTAACCGTTGGTGGGATAGGTTCTGAAAGTAAGAAGACCGAAGGACAATTTCTTCCAGATTTGTGAGAGATTGCATTTGCACTGCAACGCGATCATCATGTGTCTTACCCACTTTCTCGACCCTTTTGACCCAATCTGGAACTTGAATTTCTAAAGTGTCTTGTCCTTCCTCTGTAGTCCGACCACCGGGTGTTGGCATCGGCTCGTATGGCTCTTCATAGTTGTCGTAGACGGGGATTTCCACCACTGTTTCAGGTTCTGGTTCTTGAGTTGGCGAGGGCAACCTTTCATATGGTAAGAGGCGTGCTTGGGTTCTATCATCTGTTTCCGGAGGGTCTCTACTTCTTCTGTAGAGTGTTCAAGATTACCGGCTCCTGTTGAGCTGTGGGGGCACTGGCTATCTGTTTCTTTAGGTCTGCACATTCAGTCTCTAACTTTTCATATGACTCCAAGAAATTTGCATGCTCCTCAAGTAAGATGCGAATGTCTTCCGATGGGACTGCTCTATACTTGGTAGGGCTAATGGTTGCTCCTGCAGTTCCTTCCATAGCCGCTTCAAAGTTGTCTTGGTTTTGTTGTTGAAGCCTCTTGTTCTCTTCTAGTGCTGCTGACATATGCTTCCTTAATAGCCCAAGGTTTCGTCTGAGTGTAGCATTAGATATCATTTGCGCTTGGAGCACTGTTTCTAGTTCCTTGACTGCTTGATCATCTACTGTCGATGTCTTTGATTCCAATTCGGAGTGAGCCTGCTATAAGGTGGTATGCTCGGTTAGGAGCGTTTGGTAATCAGCTTCAAGAGTGTTGACTCTAGCTTGCAGACGCTGAGATTCTGCCTGGAGGGCAGCAGTGCATTCTTCCAATTGATGGTATTCTTGTTGTAGTTGATGTGCACACTGAAGTAATGTATTGAACGTGCTATTGACATTATGAGGTGCAAGGGGAAGAGTTTGAAATGCAGGGGAGGTGGGATTGGGGAGGGAGGTAGTGAATGCTGTGTGTGCCAATGATGCGGTGAGTGGTGAGGTGAGGGGTAGTGGAGGGGGAGAGGGTGGAATTGTGGGGAGAGGTGCTGTGGTGGGTGAAATGTCCATTGGGTCAGACAGAGTGGTGTGTATAGGTGCTACCATGTAGGTGGGTATGGTAGGTGAAGTGAGTGTGGTGTTCGTGTAAATTGATGTCGTTGTGAACATCGGGGAAATGTGCCTTTGAAACATTGGAGAGTGGATGAACTGCTCCACAAAGGACGGGTATTGGGGTGGTGAGGTCAGGTTGAAAGAGGTGTAGGGGCCAGATGGGAAGTGAGGGTCATGGAATGGAGGTACCCGTATTGGGGGATAGGCTGGGAAACACAGGGTGCCTTCTGTGGGTGCCGGGTTTCCAACCGCACTTGGAATTATGGGATGGCCAGTTATGGGTTCGGAGGATAGAAGGGTTGAAGTGTACAAGGGATTGGTGATGAAAGAGAAGAGGGTGTCTTGTGAGGTGGGTTTTGGAAATGAGAATGATGTGAATGAGGATGGTTTATAAGTGAAGGTAGAGGTGATGACTGTCGTTTTTTCCATGGTGGGAGGTGGTGGTGGGGGTGGAGAAGGTGGTGATGGGGGATGCTGGGGTGAGATGGGTGATGTCTGAATGAAGGTTTCAGCAGAGAGGTCAATGGTGGTGGTGGGGGTAGCTATGGTTTCAATGGGTACTTCTTGTTCTGTGACGGGTATCCTGATAGTCTTACCTGTGCGTGGTAATGTGTCAACTCTGCGTTTGTCATACCTCACGGACTAGCGGACTGCTGTGTGGACAGCCTCCGGAACTCCTAAAGACTCTGACACTAATTTGAGGGTGTCAATGAAATGTTGATCCACCCCATCATCTGATAGCATTTCTTGCATCAAAGCTTGACCTGACACAAGAGAGAGTTGATGCCTTTCTTGCACTGCTTTGATTGTGTCGTATAACCTTTGTAGTTGAGCTGTATATGCAGGTGCACCTACAATTTCTGGCACTTTGTTGTTGCTCATCATGATGCTCTTGATCATAATCCTCCTCATCTTCCTCCTGTTCTTCATCTTCATCATCCTCTTCATCCACTTCCACTGTGGTGACAGGTACTTGGGCGGTTGTTGCTTGCGTTTGCACATTCTCCACTTGTTGTGCCTCTTCTGCCTCTAGCTCTACATCTTGTAATAATTGTTCGAAATCTTCATTCGTGAGTTCTTCCAAAGGTGCACCACTGGGAAATTCAAGATCGGTTGGGATGGGAGGGAAAATCAAGGTAGAACCGTCGATGCTGCGTCTTGGAAGTCGGAGTGTAAATGGTCGGACTCTTCGGGGTGGAGGGGTGACTTCTGGTGTTAGGGTGGCTCCACGTGGTTGAGCACAAGGGACTTGGACAGTACCTCTCCTCTTCTTAGAAGGGGGTCCAGTGGATGTCCTGCCTCTAAACTTCTCTACACGATTCCACATTAGGGCCCGTTGAATAGGGATGTCATAAGCCAAACACCTATAAATTATTCTCGTCAGAGCACAGAATCCATATAAAACCTGTTTCCGCGGCCATCGTTTGTGAGCCAGGTGTATCTGATCAATTATCCAGTGGGGTAAGTTGATGGTGAGGCTCTGTGTCTCTGCCAGATACAAACTAAACCAAATCTTTTTGGGCGGCATGGTGAATCTATCTTGTGCAGGAAAAGCAAAGTGTTGCATGCACATGCGAAGGTGTATTGCAATATTAGGCGTCATGGACACCATGTCCTTGAGTTTGGTGAGGCTTCGATTCTTCATGTAATCCGGCACTAGGGTTTCCTTCTCTGTAGGAATATGCATTCCGCGCATATCTAGGGCCTCTCTCACCAAGTTGTTTGATAGCCTGAACCTCTTAAGTTCATTCCCCTTTGTCAGAGATGGAATCACAAATGAGCTTGCACCTTTTGGGTTCTTGTTTGGAGTCAAGGTGTTGATGAGATAGTAGCATCACATGAAGTCAGGCTTTGGGAGCCGTGCACTGAAATATGCATCCAATCCTGCCTTCTCCCATATAGAACGTAGACCTTCTGCATTTTGTAACTTCTCGAATTCTCTTGTAAAGAAATGGTATTTACCTTGCTTCCCATTGAAGTCCAACTCTGATTCCCATAGGTATGTTCCTTCTCCCAAGGGTCATGCCACTTCACTAAACCAGTGGGAAGCTTTTCCTACAGGCATGGTATGGCCACTGGGCGGGTCCGCAATAGGTATGATTTTGATGGCCTGCAATTCGTCTGGTTTTTCATTTGTCTCAGGAAAAACGGGTAAACTGTCTAAGTCCACCACTTGCTGGCTCGTTTCTGTTTGAGAGCTAGTTCCAGCCACTTCAGCCATGTTGAAAACTTTGCAGCTAGTTCTGTGAGAATATATGAATAAATGTTAACATTGCAATGGACACAAAAATGACACTGTGTCCCCTGTTACAACATTAACATGAGGTTCGGGAGAGGTTAGGGGGTTAGTAAGTGCTCGGTGCTTGTGTGTGTAGTTAGGAATTGGGTAGACCTAAGAGCTAAGCGGAATGATGTGGTGTGAGAGTGGAGTAGTTAGTAGGTGGACATGGATTTACAATTGGGGTCCGGGGTTTTATTACAAGTTTTAGGTTGCCAAATGCAATGGATAGGTTTTCATTTTGACTTTGTGGAGGCTCTGGAGAGTGTGATAGGGTATTTACTTGAAAAATGGGGCTTTTTAGGGACCCATTTACAAGTGATTCTACTTGTGCTCATGGAAGAATACGTGTTCGTGCGTGATGTGTAAGACTGGGCCTCAGATATTCGAGTGAGTGAAACATGTTGTACAGGGTTTGGCCTTGGTGTAGCTATTTGAGCCCGCCAGCAAGCCTTAGGCACCCAGATTTGTCGTGATTGTGGGCTGGCCTTCATTGACTTCTTGGGTACCCAAATAGACTTCACCCTCGCAGAAGAATTTATGAAGGGCTTTTTATTAGTGTCGTGTTGTTAATTACTAATAAGAGGTTTTGGCCGTGGTGTTGGCTTGGTCGGAACAGGGTGTTCGCCTTTTCACCTCCATACTTGTTTCATCGGCTGAAACAATTGGCTTTGCTCCTTTTTTTGGCCTCCAGTATAGGTAGTGTTTTGCTTCTTCTGTATTGGATCTGCCTTTGGTTGTTGTATCCTTCTGGCCTTTGGAACAAAAGGGAGTGCCTTCTTATCCTTGACTCCGTTGTTGAGACAATCCTCTTTCTGCATCATACATTTTTGGACAAGAATAGCATTTTCAACTTCATGTGCACCCCTGGAAGGACCAGGAGGTCGTGCCTTACCTAGTTCCTTGAGTGCCTCATTTTCCAATTCAACTCTAATTCGGCTATGATTTATCCATACGTGAAGAAGTCCACTTCTTAGGTTTAGGTTGACTGCATGATCATAGATCCAGTCCTGGCCCAAGACAAGAGGCTCAGTGAGGTCCTCATCTTGACATACTAGTACCTTTATTGTCATTACTTCATCTTGAATATAAAGGGGAAGTTCCACCTCGCCCATGCAAGGGGTTTCCACACCTCCCAATCCTATGAGATATGCTTCGATAGGATTGACAGTTAATTTCAACTCTTGACAGTAAGACAATTTAACAGCACTAGTGGCTGCACCTGAGTCAATCAAGGCTCTTACAGTCCTTGCACCCTTTCCTTGTCCTATCTCCACGGTTATAAAAGGACGTCGATCAATTATCCTATGAGAGCTGACACCTGAAACTTCACACATAGCCACATGATATCCTTGATGTGCATATGCATCTGGCCTAGGTTGCTCTCTACCCTGTCTTCTCAACTTCATTTTCCGTATGCGCTCTAAGGCTTCTGCTTGGGCTTCTTCTTGAGTTCGCTTTTCTTCTTCTTTGCGTTTCTTAGCAGTATTGAGTCGACTTAGCATTTCCTCTGTGAGAGGTTCTTGATACAACTTGACCCTGCATCCGCTTATGTAGCTCGGAAGAATATCACCTTCTAAGGTGGCTAGCTGTACCGCCCCACTCGTTGAGATTCTATTAATGATCATGGGTCCGTAGCCTCTCTTCTCCAGTTTCCTCGCATGTTGTTTCAACGTGTATACTAGTACTAGGTCGCCTGCCTTCAAACCTTTATCCTTAACGTGGGCATCAAAGTATGCCTTCTGTCGTTTCTTAGCTGCATATATCCCTGCAGCCGCTCTCAGTCTTGTTTCTCCTAATCGTTCAAGGTCAAAAAGTCTTGAGGAGAGTTCATGAACCGTCCATTCATGCTCTTGTGCTACTTTCAATGTAGGTATTAAGAAGTCCAATGGTAGCACTGCATTTTGGCCAAACACCATCTGAAAGGGGGTGGCTTGGAGTACCGTTTTGTAGGCCACTCGATATGCCCAAACAGCATGGTGTAGTTGTTTGTCCCAATCAGAGCGTTTATTGTTCACTAATTTTGTCAGTACATTGCATAAGATCTTATTGGTGCTCTCAGCCTGGCCATTTGCTTGAGGGTGATAGGGGGCAGACTTCTTATGTACTACCAAGAATTCCTGGAGCAGATTTTCAATAACTTCATTCAAGAAGTGAGTGCCTCTGTCACTAACTAGCTCTATAGGTAGCCCGTATCTAGTGAACACATTCTCAAATAAAAACTTAGTTTTTGTTTGAGCATCGTTCTTCGTTGTGGCTTTCACCTCTACCCACTTGGTTAGATAGTCCGTGGCAACAATGATATATTCAGCATGGGAACCCTTAGCTGGGGGATTAATAAGACCTACGAAGTCTATTCCCCACTTAGAGAATGCACGTCCACCCATCATAGGTTTCAGTGGCATCTCGTCTTTGCATATAGGATACTAAGTTCGCTGACAGACATCACACCGTTTCACATAGGTATGTGCATCCATGTGAAGGGTTGGCCACCAGAAGCCCGCAAATAGTATTGCCTTGATCACCCGATCTGGTCCAAAGTGTCCTCCTGCTACACCTTGGTGAGCAGTTTCCAAGACCTTGAGATATTCACTTTCATGGACACATAGTCTCAGGTAACCATCCTTACCACGCTTGTAGAGATTATCACCAATGAGTGAGTACTCTAGGGCTTCTTGTTCTAGACTTCTTTTCCTAACCAGAGTCATGTCTGGAGGGAGTGTTTTCGTCCTCAGGAAGGATACTAGTGGTTCACTCCAATCTGGCACTATGGACACTTGATAAAGAGTGGCATGTTCCACAGGTGGTTTAGTGCAACAGATTGGGCATTCCTTGCACAACTTTTGGACATCAGCTTCCATAGTTGGGCAATGCACTCCGAGTCTCCTTAGTGTCTGTAGGGTTCGTTGTTTTGAGTAGTGTTGCTCTAATGCACCTACATGTGCTAATTGCAACCATTTAGCGTACTCATCCTCTTCCACACAACAAGCCAAGATCCCTTGATCTGTGTGCTTGTACATACTACCTACCATGATGTGATACTTTTGAGCTTTTACTACCTCTCTATCCTGTGTGTTTACTACTGGGTGGTTAGGCCCGTATGTCAATACTGGCACTAATGACTTAGCCCACTGCGGCACCACTTCCAGATTAAACAAGTAAGCATCAGGAAGGTCATCTGACACTCCTTGTGGGGCTTCTCCAGATGTCAGCCTAGAGAGATGGTCTGCTCTCAAGTGAGTCCTACCTTTCCTTACCACAACCTCGAAGTCGTATTCCATTAGTAAGAGAAACCATCTTACTAATCTACCTGTATTGCATAGCTTGTTCACGAGATATAGCAGTGCCTGATGGTCAGTAAAAAATTTAAACTTATTTGCAAGCAAATAATGTCTAAACTTTTTAACTGCATATACCATGCCTAATCCTTCTCGTTCGGTGGTTGTATAATTTCGTTCAGCTGCATTCAATTGTCTACTAGCATAGGCAATTGGAAGATCCATATTACCTTCACCAATAGGTTGCGCGAGTACACACCCAATAGCATAATTGGATGCATCCACATGAACATGGAAAGGCTTATTCCAATCTGGTGTGGTTAAGATTGGTGCTGAACATAATCGCCGTCTAAGCTCATTGAAGGAATTCTCACATTCATCAGTCCACTCAAAGTTAGTCAGAAGTCCGTACATGGGCTTTGCTATGATGGCATACATGTGTATAAACCGTCGGTAATAACCACAATGCCCCATGAAAGCTTGTAATTCCTTGACATTCTTTGGCCTAGGTAACTCTGCTATGGCTCTCACTTTCTCTTCATCAGTGGATATGCCATTCTTTGACACTATGTGTCCTAGAATCTTGCCTTGCCTGACCATAAAAACGCACTTTTTCGGGTTCAGGCAGACCTGATATTCTCTACATTTGTCAAAGATTTGTCTGAGTTCAGGAATATGGGTTTGTCTAATGTTGGAATTGTTGGTGCATATCAATCATCAATTGAAGGTTTATGAAGAAATGAAGTCAAGAGATTAAGAAGAGAACAAATTCAGAAGTTTGAAGGAAGGACATACTCAAAAATTCAAAGATATGTACACATATGTACATTAGTTCAGATATAGCTAACTCACACTTTTGATTAGTCATAAGTTTGTACATATTTGCCTATAAATATTTTGGAAAAAGTCGGGGCATATAGAATAGAGAGATAGAGAAGAGAGTAGAGATGAGTTAGTAGATGTACATTGTACAAATCATCCATCAGATGTATGAAGAAAATAGATAAGTGAAAAGTTCAGAAATGGCGCGTCGATCTTCTCTGCTATTCTCCTTCTGTGTTTAATCTTTTGAGAAATCCTTTTGCACGTATCTAAGTCAATAGCTAATCTATCTGTGACTAGAATTTGAGAGGTTAATTGTGATCAGGTTGAGAGAATTTAGTTTAGGAACATTCATATGTGAAGATGTTCTAAGAGTCATCAAAACTGGCGCAGATTTCATGTTCAGAGAAATGATCATTGCTCAGTCCACAGTGTAAAGTTTTACACAAGTAAGGGCTCAAAATCTAAGTTGGAAGGTAAGCCATCTATGGCTAAAAGATCTTGATCAAATGGGATTTACTTTGGGAGAACCAGTGTTAAGAAGTTGCAGGTGTCAAAGTCGCCATTGCAAAGAAGCTGTTTCAGACATAGGTAAAGTGTTTCACACATTTCTCACAGTATACTCAATCATTTTGAGAAATTTAACTTGGAATAGCTGCGCAACATTAAGGCGAAGCATTGTGCAAAGTTTTATTAAAAACTTTACAGGATTGATTAGTCAATGAGTGATTAATCTACAACAGACTTTCCAGGAAGTTTCAGTTTTCAATAGTTAGCCAAAATTCTGATAATTTGGTGATTGTTTTCTAAATTAAGTGGAGTCAGAAGTTGTTCTTGATATAGAGGAGTTCTAAATTCAAGTACAACTTGTTCTTTTGGAGATTAACACTCTCCATCAGTGGTATCAGAGCAGGATGTGTCAAATTTGAAGTGAAGAAGACTCTGACTACTGCAGAAACACAAATCTTTACATCTTGAAGGTGCAAAAGGATAAAGGTTGAAGAAAACTTGAAGGTGAAGAAACAATGGGAGATAGTCTCCAAATTGAGAAGCTGGATAGAGGCTCTAGTGGAAGCTCATCGTATGAGCAAAGATCTGATGGGATACATCACAGGAGATGAAGAAAAGCCAGAATTTAGAGACTCTAGTGTTCCAACTAGAGAGGAGCTTGCAGACTTGAAGAATTGGATGAAGAAGGATGCTCAAGCAAGGAGCATAATCTACATGGCAGTCAATGACTATTTGCTTCCTCACATTAGAGGACTTGAAAGTGCAAGTGACATTTGGAATGCTTTGGAAGAGCATTTCCAAAACACAACCAAATCAAGGAAGGCTTCACTATGGGCAGAATTTACTACTTTCAAGAAGAAGGCCTCACAATCAATCTCTGATTATGTGACAAAGATGAAGGACATTGCAGATTCTTTAGGTGCAGTGGATGAAGATATTGAAGAGGAAAAATTGGTAAGACAAATTCTCACAGGGCTAAGAGGAGATGAGAAGTGGAAGCCTTTTATTCTGTCTACAGAATTTTCATTAGATCATTTCACTCCTGATTTGAATCAATTGTTAGGTCATATGCTAACTTTTGAGAATGATGTCAAAGGAGATGTTGATAAGAGTGCAGGTCATGCAATGTACTCCAAAGACAAGAAGAAAGCTAACAAAGGAAAGCAACAATCAGGTGAAGAAGAAGGTACTTCAAATCAAGAAAATTTCATAAGAGGAAAAGGAAATGGTAGAAGTAGAGGAAGAGGCAGAAACAACAAAGATAATGCAAGAGCTTGTTGGATATGTGGTAAGACCAATCATCTATCTCATGATTGTTGGCACAATAATCAGAATAATGGTAATTATCAGAATTTTAATCAAAGAGCAAGAGGTGGTAGATTTCAAAGAGGAAATTTCAGAGGTAGAGGTGGTAGGAATTCTTTTGGAAGAGGTGGAGGAAGAAGCTTCCAAAATCAATCCTATAATAACACCTACTACAACTATGCATCAGATCAGAAGGAGGACTCGACTCTCATTATGAATGCAACATATGAAACCTCACATGAGGACATGAGAGTGTTCTACATTGATTCAGGATGTAGTAATCATTTAAGTGGAAATATTGCTTTGATGACTGATTTAGATCATAATGCAATTAACCATACAGTTCAGACAGGTGATAATACAAAGCATAAGGTAAAGTCAATTGGTTCAGTCAAAGCTAAGGATGGGAGCACTCTTTTGAGTAAGGTTCTTTATGTTCCCACAATTCCAAAGAATTTGATCAGTGTAGGTCAAATTGTGGAAAAAGGATATGAGGTAAGATTCACCAATGATGGAGTCTATGTTGAAGACCCTAGTCAAGGGTATAAACAGGTTGTTACAGGAAAGAAAGAAGGAAGGCTCTTCACATTGAAGGTACAAGGAAATGTTGGACATGCTATGTTCACATATGGAGAGCAGAAGGTATCTGAATTGGATCTTTGGCATAAAAGACTTGGACACTTCAATGAAAGAGGTATCAAAGACATGATTAATAATGATTCAGTGCTTGGATTGCCTAACATTGCAGGTCAACACATGACATACAGATGTGAGGCATGTCAATTAGGTAAGGCTCATAAGCAATCCTATTCCAAGCATGGGTTTATGTATTCAGAAAGACTTGAATTAGTGCATACAGATGTGTGGGGTCCTTCAAAGGACTTTAGTATAAATGGTTCAAGATATTATGTCATATATGTTGATGATGCTACCAGATGGATCACAATTTATGTGATTAAAGAAAAGTCAGAAGTGTTTAATACATTTAAACACTATCATGCATATGCAGAAAGAATTACAGGTCAAAAATTGAAGAGACTAAGGTCAGATGGAGGGGGAGAGTATTTTTCAAATGAATTCAATGATTACTTGTGGAATGCAGGTATAAAGAGAGAAGTTACTTGCAGGTACTCTCCTCAACAAAATGGGGTAGCAGAAAGAAGAAATAGGACTCTTGTTGAGTTTGCAAGGTCCATGATGAAAGAGAAAAATTGCCCAAATTATTTGTGGGCAGAGGCTGTAAATACAGCTACTTATTTGGTCAATAGATTGCCTTGTACAGCTTTGCAAGGTATGACACCATATGAAGCTTGGTGGGGTAAGAAACCTACCTTGGATCATTGCAGAATATTTGGATGCTTGGCATATGCATATGTGCCATCTCAATTAAGGCATAAATTGGAGCCTAAGGCAGAAAAGTATGTATTCATTGGTTATGATGATAAGCAAATGGGATACAGGTTGTGGAGTCCATCCACAAAGCAATTCCTTGTATCCAAGGATGTTACATTTGATGAGCAAGGTACTTGGTATGCAGGTAAATGTAATGTACATGCAGATGTTGAAGAAGTAGTGGATCAAAGGAAAGGTAAAGCAAAGATTCAATTAATTGATGAAAATGAGAGTAATGAAGTACAGGTTGAAGTTGAAGAGAGGCCAAGGTTTGATCCAGAATGTGATGAACCAGAGACTTCAAGAAGTGCAGAAGTTAGGAGGTCATCTAGGCACAAATGGCAACCTACAAGGTATAGCTATGACACCTCATTCTTGACTACAAAAGATTATGCTTATTTGGTAGAAGCAGATGAAGATCCATCTACTTATGATGAAGCCAAAGGCAAGAGAAATTGGGAAGAAGCCATGCAAGAGGAGTATGATGCATTGATAGAGAATCAGACTTGGGATCTGGTTCCTAAACCTAATAGCCAGAAAATTATTGGATGTAAGTGGGTTTACAAAACAAAAAGATTTGCAGATGGAAGTGTGTCTAGGTACAAAGCCAGACTTGTTGTGAAAGGGTATGCACAAACATATGGAGTGGACTATGATGAGACTTATAGTCCTGTGGCAAAGATGACAACCATCAGAACTCTCATAGCAATTGCTGCTTGCAAAGGTTGGAAGTTATCTCAATTAGATGTTAAAAATGCTTTTTTGAATGGTTACATTTCAGATGAAGTTTACATGGAGCAACCTGATGGGTTTAAAGATCAAGTGAATCCAAATTATGTGTGTAAGCTCAAGAGAGCTTTGTATGGATTAAAGCAGGCCCCAAGGGCATGGAATTATAGGCTTGTAAAGTTCTTGAATGATCTTGGATTTCAAGCATCAAAGGCAGATAGTAGCTTGCTAGTCAAAGCAAGTGAAGATGGATTCATTTATGTTTGTATTTATGTTGATGACATAATACTTACATGAACAGATGATAAAGGAATACAAATGATCAAGAAGCAGATGGAGAAAGAGTTCAAAATCAGTGATTTGGGGAACTTATCATTCTTCTTGGGAATGGAGATTTTATATACTCAACATGGAGTATATGTGACCCAAGAAAGGTATCTTAAAAATTTGCTAACCAAATTTAAAATGGAAGATTGCAGGGTTGCACCTATACCATTGGAAGTGAACCATAAATTGTCTAGATTTGGAGGAGAAGAATTCAGAGACATGAAGCTTTATCAAAGTTTGGTTGGTAGCTTGATTTATGCTACACTAACAAGGCCTGATTTGTCATATACAGTTGGTGTGCTTTCACAATTCATGCATTGTCCTAGAAAGGAACATTGGATTGCAGGACAAAGAGTACTTAGGTACATCAAGGGTACACTCAGAGAAGGGTGGTACTATGGATTTACTTCTGATACAAGAGTGAAGATATATAGTGATGCAGATTGGGCAGGTAATGTGGATGATAGAAGATCAACACATGGATATTTGTGCTATGTAGGAGACAAATTGATTTCATGGAGTTCTAAGAAGCAACATACAGTTGCTTTGTCATCTACAGAAGCATAATATAAAGGTATGGTGGAAGCTGCAAAGGAGGTAATATGGCTAAAGACACTTATGAAGGTTTTTGATGTGATTCAAAGTACTCCTATTATTTGTGGAGACAATATGAGTTCTTTATACTTGGCAACTAATCCTGTGTTTCATGCTAGAACTAAGCATATTGAAATACAGTATCATTTTCTAAGAGAGAAGGTCATTGATAAGGAAATTGAAGTTATGCATACACCTACAAAAGATCAACTTGCAGATATGATGACAAAAAGTCTAGATGGACCAAAGCTACAGAGATTCAAGGATATGGCAGGAACTAAGAAGATAGAGAAGAACCTCAATTAATGATTGAGGGGGAGCTGTTGGTGCATATCAATCATCAATTGAAGGTTTATGAAGAAATGAAGTCAAGAGATTAAGAAGAGAACAAATTCAGAAGTTTGAAGGAAGGACATACTCAGAAATTCAAAGATATGTACACATATGTACATTAGTTCAGATATAGCTAACTCACACTTTTGATTAGTCATAAGTTTGTACATATTTGCCTATAAATATTTTGGAAAAAGTCGGGGCATATAGAATAGAGAGATAGAGAAGAGAGTAGAGATGAGTTAGTAGATGTACATTGTACAAATCATCCATCAGATGTATGAAGAAAATAGATAAGTGAAAAGTTCAGAAATGGCGCGTCGATCTTCTCTGCTATTCTCCTTCTGTGTTTAATCTTTTGAGAAATCCTTTTGCACGTATCTAAGTCAATAGCTAATCTATCTGTGACTAGAATTTGAGAGGTTAATTGTGATCAGGTTGAGAGAATTTAGTTTAGGAACATTCATATGTGAAGATGTTTCGAGAGTCGTCAAAACTGGCACAGATTTCATGTTCAGAGAAATGATCATTGCTCAGTCCACAGTGTAAAGTTTTACACAAGTAAGGGCGCAAAATCTAAGTTGGAAGGTAAGCCATCTATGGCTAAAAGATCTTGATCAAACGGGATTTACTTTGGGAGAACCAGTGTTAAGAAGTTGCAGGTGTCAAAGTCGCCATTGCAAAGAAGCTGTTTCAGACATAGGTAAAGTGTTCCACACATTTCTCACAGTATACTCAATCATTTTGAGAAATTTAACTTGGAATAGCTGCACAACATTAAGGCGAAGCATTGTGCAAAGTTTTATTAAAAACTTTACAGGATTGATTAGTCAATGAGTGATTAATCTACAACAGACTTTCCAGGAAGTTTCAGTTTTCAACAGTTAGCCAAAATTCTGATAATTTGGTGATTGTTTTCTAAATTAAGTGGAGTCAGAAGTTGTTCTTGATATAGAGGAGTTCTAAATTCAAGTACAACTTGTTCTTTTGGAGATTAACACTCTCCATCAGGAATGAGCACAAAGATCATCAACATAGACTTCTAAGTTTTTCTCAGGAACTCTTTAAATACATGGCACATCAGCCTCTGGAAGGTAGCTGGTGCATTGGTAAGCCCAAATGGCATTACTCTAAAGGCAAAAATGCCCCATTCAGTGGCAAAAGCCGTCTTATGCTGATCTTCTGGAGCTATGGCTACTTGATTGTAGCCCGAAAATCCATCAAGGAAGCTGTACACTTCCTTGCCTGCTACTCTTTCCAAGAGATGTTCTGTGATGGGAAGCGGATAGTTATCTCGAATTGTGGCTGCATTGACCTTCTTTAAGTTAATGCATACACGCAGGTTTCCATTTTTCTTAGGCACCACTACGATGGGGGATACCCACTCAGTGTGCTCAATTTCATAGATGAATCCAGCTTCAACCAGTCTATCTATCTCCTCTTTGATCTTGGCAGCGTAATTATCATTATATGTATATGGCTTTTGTTTAGAGGGTTTGGCATATGAGGTCATGGGGATGGTGTGTGAGCATATGTCTGGGTCAACACCTTTCAAATCCTTGTAACTCCAAGCGAATACATCTCTGTATTCTCTTAGCAAGGCTATTAACGCATGCTCTTCTTCCTCTGTTAGGTCATGGCCTATGTACGTGCATCTCTCCTCTCCTTCTTCTAGGGCCACTACTATTTTCTTGGTGGTTTCTTTGTTATCATAGGCCTCTCCTGTTTGTGCCTCTCGTTTAGGCATTCTTATCATGACTCTCCTGTCGTCTATCTCATACTTCTTAAAATTTTTTGGGACCTCAAACAAAGATTCTTCCTCTTCTAGTGAGACTTCTCTCTTCTTTCGTTTCTTTCCTTCTTCCTTCGGGGTCACATGTGTGGCTAATCTTACATCATTTGTAAGCTCTCCATGCCTCTGGGGTTGAAATTCTACTTCATAGAAGTATTCTTCATCTGATGCAAAAGGTGGGTCCATAATGATAGACTCTAGATCAGAGTCACTTGCATCCTCAAATGCATCAGGGCTAGGTTCACACTCTTCTAAGACTGCCTCTCCCATAATTGGCTCTATGGAGAAGATTGAAATGTCATAGCCATCCTCATCACAATGGGGTGTCCATTGTTCTTCGTTGATGGCTACATCCATTGTTGCTAAGATTTTTGCCCAGCCATGGGGTTCAAATTCTTCATCAGGAAATACTACAGGTGCATAGGCTGGGTCTTGAATGGGTCTATGTGTTTCGTTTGCACCTATTTCTCTGGCCTTTTCTCTTTTCTCCTCTTCTACTGCCACTTTGCACATCCATAAGTGGGTGTCTTCATGCATCCATGAGAATCCTGATCCTATGGAATGCACAGATTCTGTATCATCTTTGGCTCTATGGATGGGATTCCATTGGATAGGAGGGACATCTCTATGAGAGTAATCTTTAAGATTCACTTTGGTCGTAACACCTAAGTGTTGTAGGTACAAGGAGTTGGTTCCCTAGTCCTGTACCACTTGCAACTGTCGCATAAATGGTCTTCCCAAAATCATCTCATAGGCAAGGTTCTTGCTAAAGTCACATATGGCGAAGTGTGCTCAAACTCAACACCGCAAGTAGTGAGAGTTATTCCTTCTAGCAAGCCTAAGGGTCTCTCTATGTGACCATCAGCCATTTGCAATTTCATTCTTGTGGGCCTGAGTGCTGGCTTGCCCCAACGCTTCCATAGGGAAGTGGTAGCAATTGCAACACCTGCGCCTGAGTCTAGAATGGCCTTGGTGGTGTATCCTTGATGGGTGATAGGAAGATATGTGTTTCCCTCTTCGCCCTCACTCATGTCTCCTATCTTGTCCAATGGTATTTCTAGCACTGTTCTCTGGGATCCTACCTGGGAACGAGGTTTGGCTATTTCTGGTACTTGTTTGGCTACATGTTTCCATAGCTCTGGCCTTACTTTGAGTAGCTCTTCTAAGGTGAGGTTGCATTGTACTTTAGTGTTTTTCACTACCTCTGTGTTCCTAGGTATGACTGAGTCCTCATTTTGTACCATGACCGTGGGTGCTCTCATACAAGTAGACTTAGCTTCCCATGGGCCTGTGAAGTGGGGTAATTCTTGTAGAGAGTTAGACTCAAAGTCTAATCTTTCCTGAGAGTGGGTGCTCTCCTGCTCCTCATAAATGGATGGGATATCTTGTGGGAATTGGTCGTGTGCATCATCCACAAGTTCAATGGGAGGAGGGACTTCACTTTCTTTAGTCCATTTGTCCTCTTGAATCTCTCGTAGGAATTCTGGTGTGAACCGATTCATAGAAGATGATGTGTCTGGCTCTGTAGAGTTAGGCACATAGGCTTCAGGCACATAGGCTTCCTGGGCAGGAATGCTTACTCTTTCACTTGCCTTGTCCTTATGTTGAGAGACGGGTTCCTTTTCTGATTGTGCAATCAGCTTCTCTATTCTTTCTAGCAGTCCATCAAAGTGTAACTGTGTCTTCGTTGAACTAGAGATGTTAAATAGGCGACTAGCCTCAAACATGGTCTGAGCCAATTCCACCATCTTAGCACAAATTTTGGTTCGTTCTAGCTCTAGTTCTGCTCTAGGGTAACATTGTTCATGATCAGTTACGTTTGGCCCTTCTTGGATTCTGGCCTGATATGCTTTAAGCATCATATTAAGGTCCTCGGGAGTGGGATCTACTAGGACTGATCCTACTCTAGGGGGTGGTGGAATTAGGTGAGGCGGGTTGGAAGGTGGCGGGTCGGATGGGGTTGGGAATGGTGGAGGTGGGGTAGTGTGAGATGGAGTTTGAGATGTGAGTTCAGTTATCCTGGCCTTTGTTTCTCTGAGGCTTTCCTCAAGTTCACTCATCTTTTTTGCCCATTGCCTTTTCATTCTTTCACGACTATCTCTCCAAGCTCTAGTCCTTTTCTTGGTTATGCTCTCAGTTTCACTAGCCTCTAGGCTCTTTTCCTGGCCTACCCCTTGGTTCTGTTGCAAGGCTTGGGCTCTAGTGATTACTTGTACTGGTGCAGTGGTAGTCACACTCCCTGTGGAGTCTACAACTAACCCAATAACGTTGATAGGAGTGATTTTTGGCATATTATTGGGGTTCTTTGGGCAATCTCGTAAGAGATGCTCCTTTCCAGATTCTTGGCAAAAGCCCTGGATCGTCACTGACTGGGGTTGTGTAGGTGGAGGCAAGGGACAATCACGAATGAGATGATCTCCCTGACATCTGTACCATGGTCCTCTAGGGAATGGGGGTCTTACTTGCCTAGGTTGGGATCTAGAGTTAGGGTTTGTGTACATTACATTTGTGTACTCTGGTTCCCAACTAGGTTCACTTGGTTCTTCACTGTAGTAGGACTCACCATGTTCA
Organism: Ceratopteris richardii; assembly: GCA_020310875.1. Classification (NCBI taxonomy): domain Eukaryota; kingdom Viridiplantae; phylum Streptophyta; class Polypodiopsida; order Polypodiales; family Pteridaceae; genus Ceratopteris; species Ceratopteris richardii. The sequence goes on from CM035427.1 coordinate 33,853,619, forward strand.
GGAGACTGCATGTAGTAATCATGGGGACTATCGACATGTGTAGAATCAAAGCTATGGTCACTCGGATCACTTTCCGAAAGCAATGGTGTTACAGGGACTATAGCTCTATTCAAGTTCTCTTCTACGGCTGCATATTTTACTGGGATCACATTAGCTGGGGCAGGGGGTTGTTGTGCTAGCACAGGCTGAGGCCTTTGCAGGGCTTGATATTGCGGTTGGTAATTTTGCAGAGACCTAGTATACTGTTGTGGTGGGTATTGGTTCTGGTATCTGCCTTGTTGAGGGTATGGCTGAGGGTAGGTTTGTCTAACAGCTTGCTTATTGTATGGGCATTCTTGTGCTGTGTGATTTTTGTATCTTCGTTCTATGGTGCAGTACTGGCTACTAGGATTTACTTGGGGTTGAGCCATAATGGGACATATGCTTGCCATATGGTCACCCCCACAAGTATAGCATCTTTTCACAGGGGCAAACCTTGGGATTTGTTTGCTAGAGACACCTAGTTTTTGTGCCACTTTGTCAGCGAGTTCCTCAATTGATGTGGATTGCGAGGAAGAGAGGCTAGAGGCACTATCTGAATCTTTGTATATTTTGGAAAGCTCTAACTCCTCCCCTAGGTTGTCCTCGATGTCAATGCACATGCGTACACACTCTTCTATAGTCCTAGGGTCCTTCAGATACACATATGACCTCAATTTGGTACTTAGCAATCCATCCAAGAATAAAGCCACTTGCTTAGCTAGTGTGGGTAGCTCAGAAACAGGGCATCTTTCAAGATATTGCCTAAATCTTCTTCCTGTAAGTCTCACGGTCTCTTGCGGGGTCTGCTTGAAACTGTGAATCAGTGAGGAGGTATTATGTCTTATGCCACTCTTAGAGAATTCAATAATGAAAGCCTCTAGGAGTTGGTCTATACACCTGAATTGTCTCTCATTCAATGGTTGAAACCACGTGGTGAAAACTTGCTATTCTTCGTTCATACACCTGTCCAGTGTTTTACATAATTCTCTGCGCACAGCAGCAATTAGCTTAATTCCTCTTGGGTAAGTCATGGTAGCTTAAAGAGATAACTTTCAAGAGTAATCTCATAAAAAATAATAAACCACACACTGAGATTGAGTTTTAACAAGTGATAACATCATCCCGATTTTCACGGGCTGCTACAGTTTGAGACCAGTGAGCAGCAAAATGAACATAACTCAAAATGTAGGAATTAAATGATTATGAAAATTTGTATCATTATACTAGAAAGTAAGTTGAATCCAAAAAGCTTTAAATCACTAAATTTGGATAAGTAACCACTGAGAAATGGCTCTGACAAGGTGAGTGAAAAAATCGGGTACCTGACAGAGAAGTGAAGATGAATAGACCCTGTTGACTTCAAATGAACATAACTGAAGATTGCAACATCCAAATGACATGAAAATTTGTGCGCATATAGTAGACGTGTAGAGCTAACTTTACCAAGTTAAATCACTGAAAATGATGCACCAACCTCAGAGAAAACATCTCTGCAATCTGACTGAGAAAACTGAGAGTAATGGCACTGAGTAGTACACTTCACAAGAACATGGACATATGAACTCAAATCATAATGAAAATGAAAGTATATTGCTTGTACAATAAAATGGACTTACTGATACATATCTGTGACTTGGAATCACACCTTGATATGGCATAAAGCTCAACTCTTGGAGGTCTTGACATAGGTCTCTCTAACCACGACTAAAACTGCCATCTATTTATAGCTGTGTTTGGGAGGCTAACTTCCCTCAATCACTCTCCAATCAATCAATGATTGATTTGATTCTCTACCTACCACAAATCACGAATTCGTGGCTCCTCTTTCCCTTTTTGATCATGTGGACTCAATCACTTAAGATTCTCTTACTTTTACATTAAGTAAACTCTTCAAAAAATTACAAGAGGTAGTTCACAAGTGAACTTTACATAGTCTTCTTTTTAAAGCTTCTTCTAAGACTTTGTGAGACTCAAGCCAATACTTAGGCTTGTCATAGACTTGCTCCAACAGCTCCCCCTCAAGCCAAGTATGCTTGAGGTCTTCAATCTTCCAAGATTACCTGTAAACCAATCATAGCCTTGAATTTGCAAAGCTTTGTACCATCCAATGCTTTGGTTAGAATATCTGCACATTGTTGATGAGTGGACACATATGATATTTGAATCTCTTTGCTTAGAACCTTTTCTCGTACATAGTGATAATGAACTTCAATATGTTTAGTCCTTGCATGAAAAATAGGATTAGTAGCCAAATGAATAGAACTCATATTGTCACCAAAAATAGTTGGAGTTCCACTCCAATCCAAGATCTTTGAATAATGTCTTCATCCACATAGCTTCTTGTGTAGCTATGGCAAGACCTCTGTATTCAGCCTCAATAGAAGAGAGAGCAACTGTGGGTTGCTTCTTCGATGACCATGAAATAAGCTTTGAACCTGCAAAGGTAAGATAACATGAAGTGCTCCTTCTATCTTCTTTGGAGCCAGCCCAATCTACATCAGAAAATAGCTTCAAACCTAAATCAGATACATAAGGATAATAAAGTCCTTCATTTATGGTTCCTTTGAGATACTTGAGAGTCCTTTTGGCAGCATCCATATGTGGTTTCCTTGGTGTGTGCATAAATTTACTTAGCACACTCACACTGTAACATATATCTACTCTTGTCAATGTGGCATAGTTGAGACTACCCACTAGACTTTGATATGATGTGATGTCCTCTATGAGTTCACCTTCATGTGAGCTCAATTTGCGATTGACCTCCATTGGAGTACCTGCAATTTTACAATCTTGCATCTTGAATTTTGCCAACATGTCCTTAATGTACTTTCTTTGAGTGAGAAACAAACCATGATCTTTGTAGACAACTTCCAAACCTAGGAAGTAGGTAAGTGAACCCAAATCACTTATCTTGAACTCTTCTCTCATCTGATCTTTAATCTTTTTCATACCATCTGCATCATTTCCTATCAATATAATATCATCTACATATACACATAGGTAGATGACCTCAGAGTTACTCTTTTTGATAAAGAGTGAAGGATCTGCCTTGCTTGCTTGAAAGCCTTTGTCCTGCAAGAATGAAACAAGCCTGAAATTCCAAGCTCTTGGAGCTTGCTTGAGACCATACAATGCTTTGTTAAGTTTACACACATAATAAGGATAAACTTGATTCTCAAAACTAGGTGGTTGTGCCATATATACCTCTTCTATTATCCAACCATTCAAGAATGCATTCTTTACATCTAGTTGAAGTATCTTCCAATTCTTGGAAGAGGCAATACTAAGCAAAACCCTAATAGTAGGCATCTTTGCCACATGAGAGAAGGTCTCCTCATAATCAATTCCCTGAGTTTGTGCAAATCCTTTTGCTACAAGCCTTGCCTTATACCTGTTAATGGAACCACCAGAATTCTTCTTGAGTTTATAGACCCATCTTGAGCCTATTACCTTCATGGATGAAGTCTTGGGCACCAAATCCCAAGTGTTGTTTTCCTCAAGTGCTTCAATCTCTTCCTTCATTGCATGCTTCCATTCTGTTTTTGCTTTGGCCTCTTCAAATGATGATGGCTCCTCTTGGTTTATGTCCTGTGCTATGTAGATAGAATGTTTAGTTACCAATGAGGTGTCAAACCCATACCTTTTTGGTTTTTTCTTTTCCCTCATAGATCTTCTTAGGCCATGATGTGATGATTCTGCCTCATGTCCAAGTTCCTGCAATTTGGCTTTACCTTTAGACTTCCATGCTTTGATCTTTTCCATCTGAGATTCTTCATCATCCTCTGAGGTGTCTTGTTCTTCAATCTTTGGTTTTTCTCTACCAAGCTTTGGAAAATCTTCTTCAAGATCATATGGTAAATTGACCTTCTTGCATGAATCTTCATACCATGAATTGTTCTCATAAAAAACTACATCTCTGCTTACCAAGAATCCTTTGTTGGTAGCACACCTTTCTGCTTTTGGATCCATCTTGCCTCTAACCTGTGAAGGAACATGAGCAAAAGCAATACATCCAAAAATTTTACAATGATCTAAGCTTGGTCTTCTTCCATTCCAAGCCTCATATGGATTCATCCCATCAAGGGATTTTGAAGGCAACCTATTAATCAAGTAAGTGGCTGTAGATACAGCCTCAACCCATAAGTAATTAGGTAAATGCTTTTCATTTAACATAGACCTTGCAGCTTCAACAATTGTCCTATTCCTCCTTTCTGCCACTCCATTTTTCTCAGGAGTGTACCTTGTAGTTACCTCTCTTTTGATTCCTCTTTCTTGAAGAAAAGAATCAAACTCATGGGAGAAGTATTCTCCCCCTCCATCTGACCTTAGCCTTTTTAGTGATTTACCTGTTTGATTCTCCACAAGAGCCAAATATCTTTTGAAACATGAAAAAACTGCATCTTTGTGTTTCATAAAGAATAGGATAGTCCATCTGCTGCAATCATCAATAAAGGAGACATAATACCTTGATCCAGATATTGAAGCTTCCTTGCTAGGTCCCCATACATCTGTATGAACCAACTCCAAGAGATCTCCATGCATATAACCTTTCTTCATGAATGGTAACCTGTGAGACTTTCCAAATTGACATGCACTACACTTATAAATCATATGTTGTTTTGACAAATTAGGGAGTCCAAGTACACTTTGGTCCCTGCAAATTTGCTTTAATGACGTTTCACCAATATGTGCTAACCTTTTGTGCCATACTTCCGATTCTGTGAGTGTCTGACTACCATAATTAAAGAGAGCAATGTTTCTAGTGTCCTGTAATTCAAATGTGAACAATCTACTTGTCTTTTCACCTTTTGCAATTTTTCTGAATCCTTGACTTGGATCTTCAACAAATTCTCCTGCTTTTGTGAACTTGACTTGCAACCCTTTCTCTACTATCTGCCCAACACTTATCAAATTCTTTGTAATGGTAGGGACATAGAGTACCTTATTGAGTAGGTTGATGTTTCCATCAGGTGCTTTGACATTGCCTATTTTCTCCATAGGATGTTTTGTATCATCTCCTGTTTGTACCTCATGCTTATTCCTTGGATCTTCTAAATCTGATAGGAGTGCCACATTTCCTGCCTCATGATTTGAACAACCTGAATCTATGTAGAAAACATGCTCATCAGATTTACCTTGTGGCATATCCATGTTCATGAATAATAATGAATCCTCTTTGTTTGAGTCTTTTGTGTAGTTACTGTAGTCTCTCCTTCCTTTGTAGCCTCCTTGATAGTTTGAATGATTGTAGTTGTTGTAATTGCCATGGTAATTGTTGAACCTTCCTCTTGAGTAGCCATAACTTCCTCTATTGTATCCTCTGCCTCTTTGATTCCTGGAATTCGTAAAGCAATTTTCAGTTGTATGATTAGTTAATCCACAAATAGAACATGAGTTGGAGTCTTGGGATCTCCCCCTGCCTTGTCTACCTCCTCTTCCTCTACCTCTACCATGTCTTCCTCTACTTGCATAGTTAACTTGATATGTACTTGCTTCATCATCCACTTTCTTTGCCTTTCCTTTGTTATCTTTGGACTTGCTTTTATCAGTGTATAAAGCTGAAGATTGATTACCTTTAGAGCTTTCTCTATTTTTGATAAGCTTTGCCTCTTGAGTAAGTAGTTGTCCAATGAGTGTATTGAAATCAGGTACATGCATGTCCATGTACAAATCCATAGCTGTGGTGAATGCTTCCCACTTGTCATCTGCCTTCAAGCCATTGATGACCTGCCTTACAATTTGCTCTTCATCTATTACCTCTCCAATGCTTCCCAACTGATCCGCTATGTCCTTGAGCTTTGTGACAAAATCAGTCACATTTTGTTTGGGAGCCTTCTTGAGAGTTGTGAAATCCAGCCATAGTTGATGCTTCCTAGCTTTGGTACTTGAAGAAAAGAAAGCTTCAAGTGCATCCCACACTTCCTGAGATGTCTTACAACTTCTAATGTGAGGCAACAAAAAAATCTGAGATAGAGTTGAGGAGATAAGACCTTGCAAGTGCATCCTTGGAGCACCATGTGCTCAATCTTTCTTGCTCTTCTTGTGTTGGTTGACTTTTGTTCCTGAAACTTGGCATAACTTCATCTCCAGCCACATAACCATATAAACTTCTACCTTGGAGATAAGCTTCCATTCTTAATGACCAAGCTGAGTAGTTACCTCTGTCCAATTTGTCAATTGATGAAGGAAATCCATCTGCCATGTTGTCCAACCTTGCTTTGATACCACTGTGAAGAGATGGATATGTATGTGCTTGAAGATGAAGAGGTGTTGCAAAATCCTTGATCTACACCAGCCAAATGAACTCCAGGAGTATATGGTGGGCCCTTCTAGCTTGCCAATGGATGTATTAGACACCCTATGTACCTTGGAAGATCACTCTCAAAAAGATAGATCAAAACAAATAAGTTGGAGTTAGCTCAGAGGTGAAAACTTGCTATTCTTGGTTCATACACCTGTCGAGTGTTTTACATAATTCTCTGAGCACAGCAGCAATTAGCTTAATTCCTCTTGGGGAAGTCTAGGTATCTTAAAGAGCTAACTTTAAAGAGTAATCTCATAAAAAATAATAAACCACACACTGAGAATGAGTTTTAACAAGTGATGACATCATCCCGATTTTCACGGGCTGCTACAGTTTGAGACCAGTGAGCAAAAAAATGAACATAACTCAAAATGTAGGAGCCCAATGATTATGAAAAATTTGTATGATTATACTAGACCGTAAGTTGAATCCAGCAAGCTTTCAATCACTGAATTTGGATAAGTAACCACTGAGAAATGGCTCTGACAAGATGAGTGAAAAAATCGGGTACCTGACAGAGAAGTGAAGATGAACAGATCCTGTTGACTTCAAATGAACATACCTGAAGATTGCAACATCCAAATGACATGAAAATTTGTGATCATATAGTAGACATGTAGAGCTAACTTTATCAAGTTAAATCATTGAAAATGATGCACCAAGCTCAGAGAAAACATCTCTGCAACCTGACTAAGAAAACTGAGAGTAATGGCAGTGAGTAGTACACTTCACAAGAACATGGACATATGAACTCAAATGATAATGAAAATGAAAGTATATTGCTTGTACAATACAATGGACTTACTGATACATATGTGTGACTTGGAATCACACCTTGATATGGCATAAAGCTCAGCTCTTGGAGGTCTCCACATAGGTCTCTCTAACCACGACTAAAACTGCCATCTATTTATAGCTGAGTTTGGGAGGCTAACTTCCCTTAATCACTCTCCAATCAATCAATGATTGATTTGATTTTCGACCTACCACAAATCACGAATTCATGGCTCCTCTTTCCCTTTTTGATCATGTGGACTCAACCACTTAAGATTCTCTTACTTTTACATTAAGTAGACTCTTCAAAAAATTACAAGAGGTAGTTCACAAGTGAACTTTACATAGTCTTATTTTTAAAGCTTCTTCTAAGACTTTGTGAGACTCAAGCCAATACTTAGGCTTGTCATAGACTTGCTCCAACAATGGGTATATCCATTGAAGGCAAAGTTCGAAGTGTTCATGTGCTTCAAACAGTTTTTGGTTTTGGCTAAAAATCTGTCAGCATGTAAAATGAGCAGCCTCTGTTCTGATCGAGGGGGGGAATATATGTCTTCTAATTTTTATGCATTTCTGGCTGAATGTGGGATAAAACGCTAGTGTACAGTGCCGTATACACCTCAACAGAATGGAGTTGCTGAACAAAAGAACAGATCACTCATGGAGGTGGCAAGGTGTATGGTCAAGAGTCAGGCTTTACCACATAGTTTCTTGCTTGAGGTTGTCATGTGTGCAGCATATGTACTAAACAAGTGTCCCACTAAAGCTCTGCACTCTATCACTCCATATCAGGCTTGGCATGATAGCAAGCAATCTGTTTCTCATCTGCGTGTTTTTGGTTGTTTGGCATATGCATTAGTGCCTAAACAACATCGCAGAAAATTGGATGATAAAGTAGTAAAATGTATTTTTGTTGGGTACAGTTCTGAAAGTAAAGGCTATCATTTGTATCCACAGTCTAAACGCATTCTAGTTAGCCGTGATGTTGTTTTTGTGGAAGATGCTATTCAACCATTGCTTTCATGTACTAAGGAGACATTTATTAGCTCCAAAGACATGTATGATACTTTGCTGCCTCTTTTTATAGGTGGATAGTCTAGTGTTGGTCCCAATGAGGCAACTTCTGAGCCTTTGCAGGTTTCATGTGATGATGCAGATCATTCAATTTCTGATGCAGATTTACATGATGCACTAGTTGATGAGAGAGTTGATATTGAGTAGGCAGAAACTATGCCAAAATGGCTGGTGCAGACTTTGCATGATAGCAAATTAGATGCACCTCTGTCATATCATACTCGTTCAAGCTCTCATAGTGCCTCTTTTGCATCAGATTGCTATGCTATGGCTTTATCTAGTCTTTGTGATGAGAATGAGCCTGTTTCGTTTGATGAAGCACAAAATTCAAAAAATTGGATGGCTACTATGCAATCTGAATATGATGCTATAATGACGAATGTTACTTTTTCTTTATGTGACTTGCCTCCAGGCAAGAAGGCCATTGGCACTACGTGGGTGTACAAGTTGAAGCGTAAACCGGATGGTACAGTTGACAAGTATAAGGCTAGGCTTGTTGCAAAGGGTTATGCACAGGAAAGAGGCATTGATTTTGATGAGAGCTTTGCATCTACATGCCATATGACTACTATTCGGAGCATCTGTGCACTTGGAGCTCATCATGGTTGGAATGTACATCAGTTGGACATTAAAACAACATTTGGGAATAATGACTTGCATGAAGAGGTGTATGTTTTTCAGCCCCGTGGCTTTTTGCAGAAAGGGCATGAAAACCAATTGTGCAGGTAAAAGAAGGCATTATATGGTTTAAAGAAAGCACCACGTGCTTGGTATGAGAAGATACATGCCTATCTGATTGCACATGGTTTTGAGAACACTCCAATTGAAAGCACCTTATATGTTAAGCGTGCTAATGATGTACTTCTGATCATTGTTGTCTATGTTGACGACATGCTGCTCACTGGTCCTATTGAGAAGCATATTGTTGATTTTAAGGCTGATTTGCATGCCTCATTTGAGATGCCTGATTTGGGGCATTTGCATCATTATTTGGGCATTCAATTTATGCATGTTGATGGTGGAATGGCTTTGTGTCAAATGAAATAAATTGACACACTATTGTAGCATTTTGGCCTTGAAGACTATAAGCCTATTGCCACTCCTATGGAGACATGTTTATGATTGAGTCTTCATGATGCTGGAGATGCATTTGATGTTGTTCTCTATCAACAGGCTGTTGGATGCTTGATTTACTTACACATTACTCGACCAGATATTCAGTTTATTGTCTCACAGATAAGCAAGTTTATGCATTGCCCAGGAGTCAAGCATTGGCACGTAGTTAAGTGCATCTTTCGCTATTTGAGTGGTACTCAGCTACTTGGGTTGTTTTATCCCAAGGGACGATCACTATCACCGATTTGCATGCTTTTTCTGACTCTGATTGGGTTGGTTGCTATGACACTCGTGTGTCCACTAGTGGCTTTTGCTTCATGCTTGGTAGCTCATGTATATCTTGGTTTAGCAAGAAGTAGCCTACAGTGGCAGTTGCAAGGAACCCTGTGTTCCATGCTCGCACTAAGCACATTGAGGTGCATTATCACTATGTCAGGGAGAGGTTCTCTACTGGGGATATCAGCTTGGAATATGTGCCCAAGCAGGAGAACATTGCAGACCTTTTCACGAAGGCTCTACCTAGGGAGAAGTTTGAAGCTTTCCGCAAAGCTTTGGGCTTAATTCCTTTTGTAGAGTGATTTCCACATAGCTTGGCACTTCCTTATACATGAGTGCCAGGTACTTGTTCATCGCATCACTCCCAGGGGGGATTTGTTTATATATTTAGGTAGTGATGTGTGTGAACACTCTAGGACCATTGGGGCACTTTTTTCCCTCTTTATGAGGTTTTTTTCCCCTGGCTTGTATATACGCCTATTGCCCTAATGAGCTACTTATCTTTGTACATTCTCTAGTAATACATTCAGTATTGTGTTTTGTGCTCCAAGCTTCTTCTTCTTCCTTGTGCTTTTCGCGTGCTTCCATAGACGTCTATCTCCAGCAGAGTCTAGTATCAGAAGTAAATCCATAATACAAACCTTCATTCATGGTTCCTTTGATATATCTTAGCACTCTTTGTGCTGCAACCCAATGAGTTTGCTTTGGGAAATGCATAAATTGAGATAGGACACCAACTGCATATGAAAGATCTGGCTTTGTCAAGGTAGCATAGATTAAACTACCTACCAAACTCTCATATTTCTTCATATCCTTGAACTCTTCTCCTCCATACCTGCTAAACTTATGATTAACCTCTAATGGTGTGGTTGAGGACTCGCAATTCTCCATGCCAAACTTTATTAAAAGATTTTTCAGATATCTTTTTTGTGTAACATACACTCCATGTTGAGTGTGTATAATCTCCATCCCTAGGAAATAAGACAAGTTTCCAAATCCACTTATCTTAAACTCATTTGCCATACTTCTTTAACTCCTTGATTCCTTGAGCATCTGTACCTGTGACAATGATGCCATCAACATAAATACACACATAAATGTATCTACCTTCATTTGCTTTCACTAGCAAACTACTATCTGCCTTTGAGGCTTGATATCCAAACTTCTAGTACTCCTTCTACTCAAGGGAGGTTCTCCTTAGGGAAGTATACCCTATAACATGATTGTGTGAGGTACTACTTGAAAAGATAAACCGAGAAACAGATGGAGTGTTACAAAGATACTGAAAAGGCCAATTTGACCAAGATTAAAAAAAGAAATTGTACGAGTACACAAAAGATAAACCTATTAACAGTGCAAAGAGTCTAATCACTCCAAAGATGAACTAGGTCATCTCAACATAGAGAAGGTATACAAACACAGAGAAGGTATACAAACACAGAGAAGGTATACAATAGTATGAGTCATCAGCACAAATGCTACATACTCCAGCTTACAAGTGACTATCCTAGTCTCCATAGTGGGCAAAATCACATTAGTGAGCAGAGAATAATCAAGGAGAAGCCTGATGAGAATACTCTCAAAATACCACAGTAACACAAGTAGACCCAAATTGACAAAAGCTAGAATCATAGAGAGACAACAGTGAGTGTATCACTCAGCTTCCTAAATCTCTGTATATCCTTTCGAATGGACCCTTCATTGTAGAGGGGGTAACTAGGTCTATACTTCCAGTACTCCTTCTACTCAAGGGACGTTCTCCTAAGGGAAGTATACCCTATAACATGATTGTGTGAGGTACTACTTGAAAAGATTAACCGAGAAACAGATGGAGTATTACAAAGATGCCAAAAAGGCCAATTTGACCAAGATTAAAAAAAAAATTGCACTACTACACAAAAGATAAACCTGTTAACAGTGCAAAAAGTCTAATCACTCCAAAGATGAACTAGGACATCTCAACATAGAGAAGGTATACAAACACAGAGAAGGTATACAATAGTATGAGTCATCAGCAAAAATGCTACAAACTCCAGCTTACAAGTGACTATCCAAGTATATCCAATCTCACTTTCATGCTGACTACCCCCAATGCTGAAGCTCTCACTCTGTATAATCTCTAACAGAGAAGCCTCTTCCACCGTGGGCAAAATCACATCAGTGAGCAGAGAATAATCAAGGAGAAGCCTGATGAGAAAACACGACCTCTACCGGACTTCTTGAAAACACCTTTCCTTTGCAGACGGCTCTGGTGAGGAAGATGATGCTGCAGTAGAGGCTGATAACAACGGTGTCCTCTCGATCAGATTCTGCGGACATATTCTCCGTTGCCTTCGGTTCCAACCTTCCTGGGCTGCCACAATTGCTTTCTCTGTCGAAGCTGTCGACTAAACCTTCTAGTTCTTGTTCTTCTCCATGCCTGCGCCTATTATCTCTGGCGATGGAGTAATATCTAGCTTTGTCAGATTCTCTCCTTCTACAACCAACTAAAGCTACAAGCATCAGAACCCGCCATAGCTGAGACCTCATAATATATGCTATAACTGGGTTTTGAATGCATGTCGACAACTCCTCACATCTTCTACAGTTCGTACGTGATAGTAGATTGATGCAACCATAGGATCGTTCTGCTAGCTCACCTCATCATCCAGATGGGTTGAAAAACTCCATCTATTTTCCATTGCGATGCAGTTTTGTTCAAGATCTTGAGACAACCATCATGAATCTCAGATGGTTCACCTCCCTCGTAGGCAGATGTTAGAGGGCTATGTTGAGGCGACAGGGGCCATAGTCAGTAGTCCGAATGATTGAAGATCGGGGGCGCTAATGCCTCTGCATTCTACTGCAACAGCTGTGGCAAGAGTGATGATTCAACATTGTTATCTAGGAGCAACGTAAAAGATGCTTTCAGCCTCAGGACGGGAGCCTCCAATATCGATTGCGAACAAGGCCTCGTTTGTTTTCTGGCATGTATTTTCTTCGTTTGCAGCAAGAAATGATCGAGAACGAAGAGGTGTTATTTTCTGACAATGTTCCTCTTCTTCCGCCATCTTTTATTACTACGAGGCATGACAGCGAGCTAAGTGGGAGAGAGGAGATGAAGAGCACACCTCTAGCTCCTATTCGACAATTTTTTATGGATGCATAAGAAATCTGAGAAGATAAGTTTATACATTCTTTACTATCATTTTACATATTGCATATGAGCTATTTTTTTTTATTACATGTGAATAAACCCACTAATCTGTAGTTTCATTGTAAGAGATTTTGAAAGGTGTGAGAGAAAGTATGGAATGAAGTTCCATGGGACAAAATTCAAAGGTAGGATAGACTCTTCACCAAGATTATGGAAAGAACAGGGTTAAAGAGTTAGTTATTTTCTTCTCTCACAAATTCTGTGAAATCTTATACATGCATGAGTCATTATTTTATGCATAAATCTCTTTTGCATGAAGATTGGCTTTACATGCTAGTACATATAGTTATGAGGGCATGGTTCTTTTTGAAAGGTTCCTTTGCCAAGGATAATGGACGCATGCACATGACATCCATTAACTATGCATATAGATTTCACCCCTTAAAATACATGCGTAAATGCATGATTACAAAGGTAAATCCACACATATGGGCACACAAGTAAGTATCAAAATGCCCAAGAAGGAATCCACTGATGGACAAGATGGGATGGCCGAAGCCTACTTCATCACCATGGGAACACTCAAATAAAGCCAAGGGATGGACGAAGCTTAATTTCCAGGTAAATATTTGCACCTTTTTCTTTTCTTTGCAAATTAAAGAACATACAGTGCATGTCATAATAGACATGACTCGGAAGTGGATGCATAGATTTAGGTGCCCAGTTTTTGTGGTCACATCGACAATCAATCATGGAAATAAGTTGCACTATGCATCAAGTTCATTGCTTTGAAAAGAAGTATTGGAGGTGAATAAAAACGGTCCTGGTTAGGAAGAATGTGTCTAAAGCATTGTTGCAACTTGCATGGAAATTTTGCACCATCCTTTGGATGAACAAAGTTCTGAATCGGAACTTTTGCATGCTTTAAAGAGGGGTTCAACTTCTGAACCTTATGCATGCAACACCTTTTTCAATAAAGGTGTAAAATTTTTGGCATACACTAACGTATGCATTTGGAATATATTACATGGGTTTTTGACTAAAGAGGGAGATTAAGTTCTTCAAGATAAGCTTAAGTGGGATTTGGTTTTATTAGTTTTTAGGAAGAATGGTGATAAGGCCAATTGGCCACTATAAACCATTTAATTCCTTTAAGTTTGACTTAGAAATTAAAATCCTAACTTCTTGAAAATACCTTAAGCTTAAAATCCCTCTTATGGAATTTTAAACTCCATAAAAAGCCCATGGCATGCCTGATCAGCAAAGCCATAGACTTAAGGTAGCAATACAAAAACTTTTCTCTCTTGTAAAACCACGATACAATAGTGGTAACATAGAGCATTATCTTCTCAAAGCTCTAAGTAAGAGAAAATATGGTATAACAAAATCTTAGTTTGGGAAGATGGAAGCATTAGTTCAAGAAAGTTCTTTGTTTGAAAGAAGTAAAGAACTATTCGGAGCTTTACACTATTGTTCCAAGAAAATGCAAGACATGAAGAGAAGGTAAGACTCAAGGGTTTTTATAAACCCAAAATACCATTTTTCAATCTCCTAAGAAGTAAAGGGCTAGTTAAATGGTAAATAGTATTACCATCTACTTCAACTTAGAGAATTGATTGGCAAGTCAATTATTCTTTCTCAAATTACTCATTATGTCATAAGAGATAATATCTAGTTGAGTATAAACTAGCTCTATTATCAGGTGACATAAAATAATCTTTTAGAGTACATCTAAACAAAGGAATCATTGAAAAACCAATCTTTGACATTAAGTCTGGTCAAGTTACAATTACAACTGAGACTTGGTAAGTTGAAAGTCCATTGTAGCATGGGCAATAGGTATGCTCTGCAGTGGAAATTACACTTACAAGTCTACAGAAGTAATAACTCCTAATTGATTAGACTAAAAGAAGGTTTAATATCTAGACCCAAGCTAAATTTACCTTTACTAAAGTGGAAGTGTAAGCTTGATGGTATGGGACATCTAGGCTTACGCTACCACTGAAGTAAATTCAGTGGTATGGGACATCGAATTTGTGGGTAATCTCAACTTGAACTTTGGGATATTTTTTCTGTAAGCTTGGAGAAGACAAAGCAAGAAGCTCTGAATAGTTCTTTCAACCAAGAAGAACAATAAAAGATTGAAAATTAACTCTTTCAAATACTTTTTGAAAGAGCACAAATTTCAATTTACTCTCAGATAGTTTTCGAGGACAAAAACTCTTAAGGAGGGGAGAAAAACCCCAAGAACTTGTATCTTATGCCTTGAAAAGACCAAATAGGGTATTGCAAGGTAAAATGATATCCAATAAATACATAAAGTTGAAGTACTTCCTTGTATTCTATGTTGGAGTTTATTGATCTCCAAAGTACAGCTAGAAGTAGGTGAAACCCAACAGGACCTAGTTGACTTTTTCACAAACTTGTATGCACAGACCAATTTTCTTGCAGAGCAAATTTCTCTTTACTCACTTGGAATTTTCCAAAAATGTTTCACACACATAAACTAGACTCTAAGAGCTTTCCAACAAGATATAGAAGACCTCAAATGGATAAATACACAATGAGCTATGACCTCTGCAATATGCAGCTTTAATGGAGACCTTGAAACAGAGATGATCCTGAGGACACACATCCCTTGCAGAGACTACTGCTCTTAACTCACACCTCCAATGACTTTGAAACTTTCCAGAATACAAGTAGACTTAAAGAGCTTTCTAACAAGCCAAAGAACACATGATTTGGATACATACACAAGGATATATGACCTCTGCAAGTTTGAGGTTTAATGGAGACCTTCAGCAGGGATTAAAAACAGAGAACACACACTACTTGAAGAGAGTATTGCTCTCATCTCACACATCCAATGATTATGAAAATTTCCAGGAACAAAGTAGACAGTAAGAGCTTTCCAATGAGCTATCAAACATGTAATTTGGATATATAATGAGGGAGATACAAGCTCTGCAATCTCTGCATACAAAACTACAGCAGTGTAGAGATACACATATGACTCTCTTGGACATCCCACAAGATCACGACTTTTCTCCTCTTTTTATAGCATGGGAAACTAATCTAAAACCTTCCTAATACATCTAAATTCGTGGTAGACACTTGGATGGAGGTATTACATGACTCAAGTGCTCAAATAAGCAAAGTATTGATGGACTTTGAGAACTAGCCACATCGACCTTCCACTAGGACACCACTGAAGCTCCCTTGTGACTCACTAATTTGACTCACCATGTTCTAGAAATCACGTGGTATTTTTGCTACATTTTATGAATAATATGAGCCTTCTTGAAGTATTAAAAGACTTCCCAAAGGTATTTACATAATTTGAAACTTGTACCCTACATAAAACAAATGTTCGCAACATTCTCCCCCTCAAGTTTCAAAGGGTATTTCCTTCATGCCAAGAATATAGTTGAATCTTTGAAGCTTTGGTCCATCCAAGGATTTGGTGAAGATATCTGCAACTTGATCCTTTGTTCCAACAAAAGAAACCTGCACTTCATTGTTCATGGCCTTCTCTCGAACATAATGATAGTGAACCTCTATATGCTTTGTTCTAGCATGAAAAATAGGATTTGAGGTCATATGAATGCTGCTCAAATTATCCCCATATATCAGTGGTACATCAACCTGCACATTCAAGTCATGAAACAACTTTTTAAACCACATAACCTCAGTAGTAGCCAATGCTAAACCTCTATACTCAGCCTCTGTAGAAGATAAAGCAACTGTAGGCTGTTTCTTTGAACTCCATGTTAATGTCTTGTTTCCTGCTATTACCACATATCCACTTGTGGATCTTCTGTCATCTTTGCTTCCAGCCCAATCTGCATCACTAAAGACTTTAAGAGTTAGATCAGCATCATGACTATAAAATAATCCTTCGTTCATGGTATCTTTCAAATACCTAAGCACTCTTTTCGCTGCATGCATATGAGGTACTCTAGGTTCATGCATAAACTGTGACAATACTCCCACTGCATAACATATATCAGGTCTAGTTTTTGTTGCATAAATCAAAGATCCTACCATGGATCTATATACATTCATATCATGCAACTCATCACCTTCCTTTGCGCTTAGCTTTACATTACATTCCATTGGAGTAGAAACAAATTTACATTCCTGCATACCAAACCTTTTCAGCATATCACATATATACTTTCTTTGTATCAACCACATACCTTCATCGCTATACACAATTTCAATCCCAAGAAAGTATCTGAGCAAACCAAGATCTGAAATTTTAAATTCTTTTCCCAAATTACCTTTTATCTCATCAATTGCTTTTGCATCATTCCTTGTAATCAACAAGTCATCCACATAAATGCATACATAGACACACATGCCATCTACATGTTTTACATAAAGTGAAGGATCAGCATGACTCGCTGTGTATCCTTGCAGCATAAGATACTTTACCAACCTTGCATTCCATGCCCTTGGTGCCTGCTTAAGACCATACAATGCCTTCTTTAACCTGCATACATGATTAGGACATTTTGCATCCACATAACCATCTGGTTGTGACATATACACTTCTTCATTTAACTCACCATTAAGAAAGGCATTCTTTATATCGAGTTGATATATATTCCACCTCTTACTTGCAGCTAAAGCCAACAAAGTTCTCACCGTTGCCATATTTGCTACTGGACTAAATGTTTCCTCATAGTCCACACCTTGAGTTTGATTATATCCTTTTGCTACAAGTCTAGCCTTATATCTAGACACACTACCATCACTATTTCTTTTAATCTTAAAAACCCACTTACAACCAATTACCTTTTGCTTTGGTGTACTTGGAACTAAATTCCAAGTCTTGTTATCATGTAGTGCTTCCATTTCTTCTCTCATTGCTTTCTCCCACTTTTCATCTCCTTTGGCCTCATCATAACATGTGGGTTCATTTTCCTGCTCAACTTTTGTCATAAAAGCATAATGAGTATTCATGAAAGATTCATAAGTATACCTTTGAGGTTGCTTACTTACTCTTGAAGTTCTTCTTACCTCCAATGTAGATGCTCTTCCTTTCTTATTAGGAACCTTTGATGATTCTCCATACTCACATACATCACTAATTTCCTCTCCTTCATCAATAACTTCAACAAGTTTGAGTTTACCTTTACTTTTAACACTTGGAGGTGACTCTTGCCTTAATCTTCCATTGAAAGGTGATCCTCTTTCTTCATCTAAACCACTCCTTTCATCATTTAAACTTCCTGATGGCTGAACTATGCATTCATCTCCTTCAACCACACCTTCTTCATTTTCATCCATGACCTGCAAACAATTCTTATCTGCATACCATGAAAGTGATTCATCAAAGTTTACATCTCTTGACACAACAACCTTATTGGTATGAGGATTATAGCATCTATATCCTCTTTGAGTATCTGCATAACCAATGAATATACATTTTTCTGATTTTGCATCAAGTTTAGATCTCACCTCACTAGGTACATGTACATAACATACACAGCCAAATACTTTCAAATGACTTACACTTGGTTTCCTTCCATGCCATACCTCATATGGTGTCAAATGATGAACTCCAGCAGTCGGAACTCTATTCATAATGTAAACACTTGTGCTAACAGCTTCAGCCCAAAAATAATTAGGCAAACACATATCATTAAGCATGCTTCTAGATGCTTCTGCTATGATTCTGTTTCTTCTTTCTGCGACTCCATTTTGTTGTGGAGTATACCTGCATGTAACTTCTCTTTTGATACCTTCATCATACAAAAAATCAGTAAAAGCTTGAGAGAAATACTCTCCTCCTCCATCGGATCTTAGCTTCTTAATATACCTTCCTGTTTGCTTTTCGACATATGATTTGAACTTCTTGAAACAATCAAAGACCTCACTCTTATGTTTAATAAAATACACAAATGTCATTCTACTATGATCGTCAATGAATGATACATAGTACTTATTACCAACCAAGGATGCCTCTTTAGTAGGTCCCCACACATCTGTGTGTATGAGATCTAGCAAACCATCACTTACATAGCTTGAATGCTTGAAAGGTTGTCTACTCTGCTTACCCATTTGACATGCTTCACAAAGATGCACCATATGTTGCTTAGTAAGATCAGGTAATCCTTCAACAATCCTCTTCTTTGATAGCTCCTTTAACCTGTGTACATTCATGTGTCCAATCCTTTTGTGCCATAGATCAAGCTGTGCTATTCGATGCATACCATAAGAGAAATAGTTTGTATGATTTGGGTTTACCTTGAATGTAAACAATCTACCTTGTTTTTGACCTCTAGCAATTAACCTCCTTTGCTTTGGATCCTCAATGAAGCAACCTGCATGATTAAATCTCACTTGTAGACCTTTTTCTACCATTTGACCAACCGACATCAAATTCTTAGTGATCGTTGGCACATAAAGTACATCCTTCAAGCAATTTTTCTTGCTCTTATCCTGCATAACAACATCTCCAACCTGCATAATCTTATGTGTTGTATCATCTCCTGTTTCAACATGACCTTTACATGACGGATTATGCATATTAGAAAACCATGAAGCATCATGAGACATGTGATTAGAACAACCACTATCTACATACCATACATCGCTATTGCAATTCATCTTAGTTTCTACATTCATCATAAGAAGAGAATCATAATCATCACTTTTACCTTCAACTGCATAATTTCCTTGTTGTTTACCTCTTCTTGAATAGCCTCCTCTTCGATTACCACCTTGATTATTTTCATTTTGATAACAATCTTTGGCATAGTGTCCATACCTTCCACATATATAGCAATTGTTCTTATTATCTTCACTCCTTTGTCTTTGGTTGTAGTTGTAGTAGCCTCTCGTACCTCTAGCGCTTGATCTTCCTCTTCCTCTTGTGTTGAAGAAGCCACTTGAAGTCCTTTGATCATCGCTCCTTCTTCCTCGACCTCTATTTGAACCTCTTCCACCTCTGTTTCCACCTCTTGATGATCCTACATAAAGAGCTTGTCCTTGAGATCCTTTTTGATTTGAAGTAGAACCATTTAGATTCATCTCCTCTGTGACCATGAGGGCAATAAGTTGATCAAAATCTGGTAATTCTCCTCTGACATAAACTGAAGTAATGAAGGGTTTCCATCTCTCATCATCTTTGAGTCCGTTGAGAGTATGTGCAACCAAGTCGTCGTCCTCCACATGAGCTTGAATTGATCCTAGTTGATCTGCAATCTCTTTAACTTTCAATATGTAATCATTGACCGATGTCCTTGTATCTTTCTTTATGTTATTCAACTCATTTTTGAGTTGAATCTTCCTTGCTCTTGTACCTGTAGCATACAACCTTTCCAATGCAAGCCAAACATCTCTACTTGTGTCTAGATCTTGTATGTGTCCTACCATTGAATCTTGAATATTTTGTGATAAAATGAATATAACCCTTTTGTCTCTCTCATTCCAAAGTCTAAACTCCCTCAATTGTTGCTGATTTGGGTCCTCTGGTAATGTGGGTTTGATATCTGTGCCGTCAATCAAACCATACAAGCCTCTACCTTGCAAGTATGCTGTGATTCTAAACGTCCATGCTTGATAATTGGTCTTATCAAGCTTCTCTATTTGTGCATGTTGGTCTCCCATAATAAAAATGCTAAGCTTCCTCCTTTAAGCCTCCTTTCCAATGTGTGTGATGAGAAGAAATATAATATTTACCTTGTAAATGAGGTATGTGCACCTTTCTTTGCTTGGATGTTGCTTCAGATGCCTCCTTGCAATCTTCTTCTACCTTTGTGTAGTGTTGATGATGAACTGCTTCTTTGATAGCTTCAAATTCTTTGTCAAGGTATGATAACCTTCTCCAAGCCTCCAAGTACTTGCTCTGATACCAATTTTGGATTTTATTGATCTCCAAAGTACAGCTAGAAGTAGGTGAAACCCAACAGGACCTAGTTGACTTTTTCACAAACTTGTATGCACAGACCAATTTTCTTGCAGAGCAAATTTCTCTTTACTCACTTGGAATTTTCCAAAACTGTTTCACACACATAAACTAGACTCTAAGAGCTTTCCAACAAGATATAGAACACCTCAAATGGATAAATACACAATGAGCTATGACCTCTGCAATATGCAGCTTTAATGGAGACCTTGAAACAGAGATGATCCTGAGGACACACATCACTTGCAGAGACTACTGCTCTTAACTCACAACTCCAATGACTTTGAAACTTTCCAGAATACAAGTAGACTTAACGAGCTTTCTAACAAGCCAAAGAACACATGATTTGGATACATACACAAGGATATATGACCTCTGCACGTTTGAGGTTTAATGGAGACCTTCAGCAGGGATAAAAAACAGAGAACACACACTACTTGCAGAGAGTATTGCTCTCCGCTCACACATCCAATGATTATGAAAATTTCAAGGACAAAAGTAGACAGTAAGAGCTTTCCAATGAGCTATCAAACATGTAATTTGGATATATAATGAGGGAGATACAAGCTCTGCAATCTCTGCATACAAAACTACAGCAGTGTAGAGATACACATATGACTCTCTTGGACATCCCACAAGATCACGACTTTTCTCCTCTTTTTATAGCATGGGAAACTAATCTAAAACCTTCCTAATACATCTAAATTCGTGGTAGACACTTGGATGGAGGTATTACATGAATCAAGTGCTCAAATAAGCAAAGTATTGATGGACTTTGAGAACTAGCCACATCGACCTTCCACTAGGACACCACTAAAGCTCCCTTGTGACTCACTAATTTGACTCACCATGTTCTAGAAATCACGTGGTATTTTTGCTACATTTTATGAATAATATGAGCCTTCTTGAAGTATTAAAAGACTTCCCAAAGGTATTTACATAATTTGAAACTTGTACCCTACATAAAACAAATGTTCGCAACATTCTAGTACTTCATACTTCTTACATCTTCCAACCTAGATGAAATTCTCAAGGTTTGGGAATTCTCATAGAACCTCAAATACAAGAGAACACTTTCTTACACCATAAGGATTGTACGAATCCTAAGTGGGTTAGGAAAAGAAGTTGGATGAGCTATAAAGCATAATTCTTCAAGGATCTTGATAGGGATAACATAACATACATTATGGATTCTAGTAATGTAGACCTAAGGAATTTGGATTCTTGTATGAAGCATAATAGCTAGATCCCCAAGTAAAAACCCATGGGTAAAGCTTTGAACATGAAGGGATCTATTTGAGAAAGACCTAGTCTTATCTCTTATTTTGGCTAAAGAAGAGAAGAAAGCCAAAAGACCCAAGTAGGGCAAAGATCAAGTCAAACTTTAAGTTTGATAAGATGAATCACACCACATTAAATGGTTAACCAAATATTTAAGTAAGATTAGTAGTGGTGTATCTAAGCACCTTAGTCCTTGCTCTTATAAATTGGTACCATAGTATGAAGGGCACTTAAAAGGACAGAAAAGGTGAGAAAGTATAGAGACAAAGTTATGTGGATTCGATGAGGAACCCGCTGGTATGGGACAGTGGGCACTGAATCCCGTTGAGTACTTTTTCTTGATGGCCAGAAGAAAAAGGGACTCATGATCCAATGGAAAACATCAGGAAGACAATGTCTAGGAATAGGCATCTTTTTCAGTATCCTCTCAAAGGGAAGAAGAATTCTTCCAACAAGATACGAAAGGATCTATCTCTCATAGAGAGATAGAAATAAAGGGAGAATCAACTTCTTTGAGTTTGAAGGTAAACTCCAAAGGATGAAGCTCTAAAAGCTTCATCCAAAAGCATAACTTGAAATTCAAGAAACATAAAGATGATCTTAGGCCAAGCTGGAAAGAAAGCTGAGAAAGATCATCTTTTGGATACTTGATATTTCAAGTCAATTGAAGAATAAAAAAGATCTAGTTACGATGTCAACATAGGACATCTTTCCTAGATCTAGAATATAAGGATCAAGAAGACCTTTAAGGTTTGAGATCCAACTAAATATCCGTAAGGATTAAGCTGTGAAGAAATGATTGGAATAGTCTATTTCTACTTATAACCTTAAAGATAACACGATCTTTTACACTATGAGTTCCCATCTTGGGATGTACTTATAAAGATCTTAATCTTTTTGGAAGAACAAGTAAAATATGATTCAATCAATTATAGTTAGATTAATCCTTATGGATTCTAGTCCATTAAAGTGGATTCTCAAAACCACGTAAAGTTTTGAAAGAACATTGAATCCACTTTTGGTAAGCTATTCAAATTCTCTCTGAAAATAAAGAGGATGTTATATCCAGATAATCCACCTTCATCATTCTATTGGTTAGGTAGGGATTATATAATGAAATTCCCCTCTAATTAGATTTATTGGATGTGAATTGCAAACAAGAAAATCCACCCATTTCACTAAAAGAGAGTGATATCGACAGGGATTATGAAAAATTCATCTTCCTTTTAGAACAAGTTGGATTCTAACTTGAGAAATGAATCTCATAAAGAAACCTTAAGAAGCATTCATCTATTTTGCTAGGTTCATGCACTAGTGGTGCAAAGAGATGGACCAAGGTAGCAATTTAGCTGAAGTCACTTTGACTCCACCTAATCCACATGTTTGAGCTTTGGAGACCTAGATGACACATGGCTTAAACAAAGGAAATAGGCAGGGATGTTCTCTTCCAGCCTTTTCATTCTTTCCATACTTTGCATTTGACTTAGTTCTTTTTCATATGCAAACTAGATGGAACTTTGAATGATTAGGATAGGAAATTAGACCACACATGAATTCTCCTCTTTTTAGATTCAGTCGGGGTAGAACTCCCCTTTCAAATTAAGAGGCGAACTTAGAGAGATGAAAGCCATGATGCTTGAAATTGATCATGGAGCACGGGGGAATATCCCAAGGTATATATCTCCACCCATTTCCGAGGACGAAAATGCTTTTAAGGGGGGGAGAATGTTGTATAATTACATGGGTCTAAGGGATAGAACCCTTGGGTTTCTAGGTGTGAAACACTTTGGGTTTATGGTTTATTTACCCCTTTTAGATGGTTCTTGAACCTTAGGGCTAATTCTCTAAGGTTGCGTACCTTAGGCTTGATTGGAAGCTTCTCCTAGCCACTTGGTTTGTACGTGAGAGCTTAGAGAGTCTTCTTTTAGAAGCCATGTGATTTCATGTGATTTCCTAAGCTTGGAAACCATGTGAACACCTTAGGGACCCATGTGATGGAAGGTACACATGTCCTCTTGAGAAGGACTTACCCCCTTGGTCTTGGAGCTATATATTGGAGGGGTTGGTTGGGTGGAAAGACATCTCTCTTCCTAGTATGTGGCCTTGCTAGTTAGTCTTCAGTTCAGTTGTGTGAAGGCTTTGGAGTTCTTCCACAACATATACTTCATCTGCAATATATCCACTTAGAAACGCATTCTTTACATCTAATTGAGAAAGTTTCCAACCTTTACATGTAGCAATTGCAATTATAGTTATAATTGTAGACATCTTGGCTACTGGACTAAAGGTTTCACCATAGTCCACTCCATGTGTTTGGGCATATCCCTTGACCACAAGTCTAGCCATGTATCTAGACACCTTTCCATATGCAAACCTCTTTGTCTTAAACACCCACTTACATCCAATCACCTTTTGATTCTTTGGCCTTGGCACCAATTCCCATGTCTCATTCTCAAGTAGAGCATCATACTCTTCTTACATTGCTTTTTCCCAATTTTCCTTTCCTTTAGCTTCATCATATGTGCATGGATCTTCATATGTCTGCACAATATAAGCATAATCTTTGGCTGTCAAGAAAGAGGTATCATAACTATACCTGATAGGTTGTTTTCTATCTCTTGATGATCTTCTAATTTTTGCACTTTTTGAAGTTTCTCCTTCATTTTTTTCTGGATCAAACATTGCTCTATCTTCATAATTGTCCTGCATTTCATTTCTACAAACATCATCATTAATGTCTTCTTCATATACCTTCATCTTTGACTTCCCTTTCCTTTTGATTTCCTCAAGATCTGTACATACATTATCTGATCCTGTAAACCATGTGCTTTGCTCATCAAATGTAACATCTCTTGAAACAAGAAAGTGTTTTGTGGATGGATTCCACAACTTAAATCCCATTTGTTTATCGTCATACCCAATGAGCATATATTTTTTTGCTTTAGGTTCTAGCTTATGTCTCAATTGAGATGGAACATAAGCATATGCCAAACATCCAAATATTATACATTGATCTAGAGTAGGTTTCTTACCCCACCATGCTTCATAAGGAGTCCTTCCCTCCAAAGCTTTGCAAGGCAACCTATTCACAAGATAAGTTGCAGTATTAATTGCTTCTGCCCACATATAATTAAGACACTTCTTTCCTTCATCATTGGTCTTGCAAACTCTACAAGAGTTCTATTTCTTCTTTTTGCAACTCCATTTTGTTGTGGGGAGTACCTGCAAGTCACTTCTCTTTTGATACCTGCAAGTCACTTCTCTTTTGATACCTGCATTCCACATATAATCATCAAATTCTTTAGAAAAGTACTCTCCCCCTCCATTTGAACTTAACCTTTTGAGCTTTTGTCTTGTAATCCTTTCTACATAAGCATGATAGTGTTTAAATGTCTCAAACACTTCAGATTTATCCTTGATTACATATAAAGTAATCCATCTGGTTGCATCATCAACAAATAGAACATAATACCTTGATCCATTTATGCTATAATCCTTAGAAGGACCCCACACATATGTATGAACCAATTCAAGCATATTTTAATACATGTATCCTTGCTTATTGTATGATTTCTTGTGAGCTTTACCTAACTGACAAGCTTGTATATCATATGTTGACCTTCAATGTTTGGTAGACCAAGCAATGCATCATTCTTTGTCAATTCTTTAACTCCCCTTTCATTAAAATGTCATAATCTCTTGTGCCATAGATCCAATTCAGACATCTTTTGACTTCCATAAGTAAACAATGCATGTCCCACATTACCTTGGACTTTGAGGGTGAATA
Organism: Ceratopteris richardii; assembly: GCA_020310875.1. Taxonomy (NCBI): domain Eukaryota; kingdom Viridiplantae; phylum Streptophyta; class Polypodiopsida; order Polypodiales; family Pteridaceae; genus Ceratopteris; species Ceratopteris richardii. Next base: position 33,879,306 of record CM035427.1, read on the forward strand.
ATCTTACTTCCTTTTTCCCTATAACAATACTTCTATATCCTTGACTTGGATCTTCAACATAAACACCATCACTTGTAAATCTGACTGCATATCCCTTCTCAACAATTTGCCCTACACTTATTAAATTTTTAGGGATTGTTGGAACATAAAGTACCTTGCTTGGGAGTGTACTTCCATTCCTTGTCTTTACTAATCCAATGCTCTCAACTTTGTGTTTGGTGTTATCTCCTGTTTGAACTGTATGTCCATTCACTTTAACTTCCATGTCAGTCATCAAAGAAATATTACCACTCAAATGATTACTACATCCTGAGTCAAATATATAAAACACCATTTGGTCTTCATTGATTACTTCATGAGTTGCATTAAGAATAAGAGTCAAGTCTTCCTTCTGATCTGAAGCATAATTGTAATATGTATTGTTATAAGATTGAGGTTGAAAGCTTCTTCCTCCTCCTCTAGCATATGAGGATCTTCCACCTCTTCCTCTAAAGTTGCCTCTTTGATTTCTGCCTCCTCTTCCTCTAGGAGTAAAATTCTGATTATGACTTCCCTTATTCTGATTGTTATACCAACAATCATTTGCCAAATGATTTTTTCTGCCACAAATTCAACAAGCTTTAGTATTATCTTTGTTCTTACCTCCTCTTCCTTTACTTCTGAAATTCATCTTCCCTTTCATGAAATTTACTTGGTTCGAAGATCCTTCTTCATCATTTGTCTGCTTGCCTTTAGCATTCTTCTTCTTATCCTTTGAATACATTGCTTGACTTGAACCTCTGTCGTTCTCTCCTTTAATGTCCTGCTCAAATGTTAGCATATGTCCTAACAATTGATTAAGATCAGGAGTAAAATGATCCAATGATAATTCTATAGACAATATGAAAGGTTTCCACTTTTCATCTCCTCTTAGACCTATAAGTATTTGCCTTACCAACTTGTCTTCTTCAATTTCTTCATCTACTGCTCCCAAGCTATCTGCAATGTCCTTCCTCCTTGTAACATAGTCAGAAATTGACTGAGAGTCTTTCTTCTTGAATTTTGTAAATTCAGCCCATAGTGAAGCCTTCCTTGATTTGGTTGTATTTTGGAAATGTTCTTCCAAAGCCTTCCATATATCTCTTGCACTTTTTAATCCTCTAATGTGTGGTAGAAGATAATCATTTATAGCCATATAAATGATACTCTTGGCTTGAGCATCTCTCTTCATCCAATTCTTCAATTCTGCAAGTTCTTCTCTTGTTGGAACACTTGGATCCTTAAACTCAGGCTTTTCTTCTTCTCTTATAATAAATGATATCAAGTCTTTGCTCATGAGGTGTGCTTCCATCCTCATGGACCATGCTGGATAGTTCTCTCTATCTAGCTTGTCAATCTGCAAGCTTTCTCCCATCTCTTGACTTCTGTATCTGCAATTACTAAGATTTATGGTGATATAATGTACCTTTGATATGAAGCTTTAATCCTTCTTGATCCTTTGAACTCGTGCTTTGTTCTTCTTCAAGTTTTCTTCCAAACTTTACTCTTTGCTGGCTCATTTTGCTTACCTTTGAAAACACTTTGAGAGTGAGCATATGAATGAAGGAGTTTCTAAGGACAGTTTTTTGACAAAGATCAAAGTTTTGAAGGATAGGTTGATTTTTGTTGATGAAGTCTTGCCAGATAGGTCACTTGTGTAGGCTGTTAATAACAATCTTCTAGATTCATATAAGAGTTTTGATTCTACTCTTCAAATGATGATGATAGGAAATCCAAATGCTTGACATTTGAGGAGTTGGTCTTTATTTCCTTGCAAGAAGGTCAATTCAAGAGAAAATATAGTCCATTATTCGTGTTGTAGATCAAGCTTTCTTAGCTACTCAAAAGGGCAAAGGTAAATGGATCTCATCCACTAGTAAGAAAAAAATTTCTAATGTTGGATAGTTGAGGAAGGAAGACAAAGATGAGAATAGAATAGAAAAGCAAAAACAATTTTTCAAATATTTTAAGAGAAATAATCACGTCATAAAGAATTTTCTAAAATTGGTTGCAAAAGAGGCAAAGAAGAAAGAGGCTTCAATGATTGTTATAGAGTCCTCTACACCTAAAACAGAGTTTGATAACATTCCTCAAAATGAAGAATGCACATTTACTATGGTATGCAACTGTGATCCATCTTCTCATGAGCATTGTATGTTTGTAGTAGACTCAGATGTTTGGTACTTTGATAGTGGGGCAACCAAACATATTACCTCACATCATAGTTTCTTCAATTTACTTGAGCCTTCCCCTTCAAATAATATTGTCACATGCACCAAAAACTCTCTTATTCTATAATGGGAGCTAGTAAGATCATTTTGAATACTACTCATGGTAGTTTTTCACATTGTCAGATGCTTTATATGTACTTGGAATCAAGAAATTTTTTTGGTCAGTTTTCACATTAACCAAGATTGGTTTTGTTGTCAATTTATTGATGATAGATGTACAATTCATGATCTCTTAAATGGAAATGTTATTTTTGTTGCTGGTATTTTATGTCACCGGCTATATAAACTCATAGATTATGCAAAATTTATGGATGATTCAACATCTGCAATTCAATGTTCTCAGGCTCTCTCAGATGCAAAGCTCTGGCATGCAACCTTAGGTCATCTAAACTTTGCTAGTTTGCTATGCCTATAGAAATCCAAAATGGTGTCCTCTTTTCCCAAACTTGAGGCACCTTGTAAACATGTTTGTGAAGGTTGTATTTTGGGAAAAATGAAGCATTCATCCTTCCCAAAAGATGGTTTAGTTTTAGCTACTCATAAATTATAGCTTGTTCATAGAGATGTTTGTGGTCCTATGCAGACACTTTCTTTAAGCAAGTTCCTATACTTCATGACTTTTATTGATGAATTTTTTAGGCATGCATGGGTGTATCCATTGAAAAAAAAGTTGGAAGTGTTTACATGCTTCAAACACTTTCTGGTTATAGTAAAAAATCTATCAACATGTAAATCGCAAAACCTCCATTCTGATTGAGGAGGATACATGTCTTATCACTTTAATGTATTTTTGGTTGAACTTTGGATAAAACATCAGTGTACACTATGATATACACCTCAAAAAATGGAGTGGCCGACAGGAAGAACATGTCTCATATGAATATTACGAGGTGTATTGTCAAAAGTCAAGCTTTAACAGATAGCTTCTAGCTCGAGGCTATTATGTGTGTAGCATATGTACGTAATAGGTGTCCCACCAAAACACTAAAATCTAAGACTCCATATGAGGTTTGGCATGGTCACAAGCCCTCTCTTGCTCATCTGCATGCCTTTGGTTGTCTTGCACATGCATAAGTGCCTAAACAACAATGTAGGAAATATGATGATAAAGCATTTAAATGTATTTTTGTAGGGTACAGTTTTGGAACCAAAGATAATCGTTTGTATCATCCACATACTAAATGCATTTTGGTTGGATGTGATGCTATTTTTGTGGAAGATGCAATTCAATCATTACTTTCATGTACCAAGGAGGCTTTATTTAGCTCTCGAGATGTGTATGACACTTTGTTGCCTGTTTTTATAGATGGAGAGCCAAGAGATATTCCAAATGAGGCAAATTCCTAGCCTTTATAGGTTCCACATGATTATGTAGATCATTTTGCTTTTTATGCAGATTTACATGATGCACTTATTAATGAGTGGGTTGATATAGAGGAGTCAAAATCTATGCCTAAATGGCTAGTGTAGAACTTGAGAGATAGAAAATTAGATGAATCTTTATCATATTTTACTCATTTAGGCTCTTACAATGCTTTGTTTGCATTAGATTGGTATGCAATGGCTACCCCCAGTCTTTGTGATGAGAATGAGCTTGTCTCTTTTGATGATTTACAAAACTCAAAAAATTGGATGGCTCCTATGCACTTAGAATATGATGTTAGCCTAAGCCTGATGGAACAATTGATAGGTATAAGGCTATGATTTTCGCAAAAGGTTATGCTCAAGAGAGATGCATTGATTTTGATGAGACCTTTGCACCCACATGTTGAATGACCACTGTTTGTAGCATATGTGCACTTGCAGCTCATCGTGGTTGGTGTTGAAGGTAGGGAAATCTGGAAAAATAAAATAAAAAGAAAAAGAAAAAGACGGCTATGTTGAGATTAAAAAGGACACGTCGCAAGAGCAAGAGAAGTCATAAGAAAGGAAGTTTGCAACAACCGTAAGAGGAGAAGTCATAAGAAAGGAAGTTCGCAACAACCGTAAGAGGAGAAGTCATAAGAAAGGATGTTCGTAACAACCGTAAGCAGGAGAAGTCACAAGAAAAAAGGGGTTCGCGACAACCGCAAGGAGGAGTAGAAGTTCCGAAGAGAAGAGAAGACGTGATGTGAGGAAGCAGCGCAACAACTTTGGAGATGAAGAAACTCTCTTAACAGGGATCTGGGAGTACCGGAGAAGATTGATTTTGCAGAAGACATTAAGTCATCTGACATTGATGTTATCTTGTGATACATAATCAAATACAAATTAAGAAGTCCTAGTATTTGCAAATCTGTAATCACAGCGTTAAATCTATTCAAGTATTGAGCAGCAAATGTTCGCAATGATACGAGTTCTTGCTTGAGTCCTTCAATTCTGTTAAGTCCATAGGGGAACTCAATTTGTCTGCACAGTAGTGCAATGAAATTAGGGTGTTCGTGAATGTGTAAGAAGTTGTACATTCCGAAAAGTGAAACTCTGAAATGCGACTGAGTTGGTATAAGATTAGTGCCTTTGGAACAATAAATAACTATGATTTGTTCTATTAATTCGATGTTGTGTTGAACCTTGGAACCCTCAACACAATTGGCGATCCTACTGTACGGCTGACGCAGCCTCAGGAAATGCATGAGGGGCAGGCGCAACCGTTTTGGTAAAGTATATTTTACGAGGGCACAGGCAAGAGCAGCGAATGTGGAGACATCTTCAGACTTTTACAAGTGGTACGAGGCCGAGGAGCAGGAAGCTCTAAGCAGTGATGAGGAACAGGGGGAAACAGGTGCAGTAGAGGCAAGGTTAGTGGGCGGAATACTTGGAGCGTTATTCCTCACAGAAGCAACTGTAGGGGTAAGAAGACGACTCTAGTTTGACCCACTTGCAGGGGCGACCGGTCAAAGAACTAGGTGCACACCTCAACCACAGCCGATGGCTCAACCACCTCCTAACCCTAAGGTCAAAGCCGCTCATTTCAGTGGAACCTCTAAGGAGGATGCTGATTGCCATGTGGCTCAATTCGAAATAAAATGGACAGCGAATGGATATCCAGCTATGTACGGTGATGATATTAAGCTTCAACAGTTTGCAACCACGTTAGAAGGACAAGCTATGAGTTGGTTCAGTCAATATGGCATTGCTCATTTTGCTACATATGATGCTTTAAAAATAGCATTCTTGCAACGATTTAGAAAAGAAAAGATGCCTTCCGATGTATTAAGGAAGTTGAGGGCCATCAGACAAAAGACCATGCTAGTGGAAGACTATGCTCAAAAGTTCCGGACTCTAATGGAAAGGTTGCAAGGTAACGAACGACCTACTGATGAGATGTTGGCAGGATTTTTTTTGAAAGGATTAAGGAGCACAATAAGACATGTGGTGGCCTGTGTGGACATTGCAAATGGCTTTGATGTATTAGTATTAGCAGCGGCACATGTTGAAAGAAGGTTTGGACGAGCCAAATAGAAGCAATCTGATTCTGGTTCAGAGGTTGAATCGGATTCAACAACGGAGTCGGGCAAGAGTTCAAGTGATTTTGACACTGCTGACTATGATGATGAAATAGTGAGGAAAAAGCATCGTAAGCATAAAGCTAAGCACAGTAAAGAGGAGGAATGGATTAATAAGTTAAAGAGACATGGATATTCTATACTAGCTCCAAAGGAGAAACGATTTTGTGATATCTGTGACAAAGAGGGACATACAACAACTCACTGTTGGTATAACCCTAAGCATAGAGGGCAAAGTTCTCGGCAAGACAATCGCAATCTAAATGATGTAGCGGCCAATCAGGATATTCCTATCCAAGGGCGAGGTAATTTTCCAAGACAGCAACAAGGAAGACCCCCACGGAGAGATCAAGGGAATCAGCAAGGGAATAACCAGCAAGGCAATCACCAAGGTCGACCACCAAGGGTAATGCCTTGTGGGTATTGTTCAGCTCCTGATCATTGGATAGGGCCGAATTGCCCTCTGTGGGTAAAGCATCGTGAAGAAAGAGGTATACCCGTCATTCAGTATAATTAGCATAATCAACAGGGACAACATCAACAACAGGGGCAGCAGGCGGCTCAGGCAAATGCCATGCTGATTGAATGGCCAGAGCAAACTGATAGAGCTCATGATGCACCCGGTACATTTGATCGACTGCACGTTGAGAAGCCTAACCAATGGCAGTGTGATTGCAAACAATGTGGGAAAGGCAAAGAGGTTGAAGTGTTGTGTTGGGGGATTCTTTGACAAGAAGGAGTTTGAGGGTTTGTAGGAGAAAATGAAAAGACCAAAAGAGAAAATACACCTTGGAAGTTTCTGCCGCTTGATTACAGTAAGAAAAGTACAATGTTTGAAATACAAGATACACCAATACCTCTGTGCACAAACCCACAGAGTGCCCAATTACAAAATATCCAATATCCCAATGTCCTCTTGCTGCCGACCTCCTCTGCAACAGACCTCCACCTGCTTCAAGCTTCTCCTTGTGCACACATTGCACCAAGCTTCCACAAAGGGGGAGGAGTGAATACCTGCTGTCGGCAAGCGTGCACTGCCAAAGGACCTTGAGATACTTGGGGGAACTATAGCTTAGCACTTCTCTGCACCAAAATCCCTGGTCACTCTCTATGCACCTTGCACTTCTACTTCTGTGCGACGTACTCAGGTGCCCCTTGCACTTCTCTCTCTTGCTCCCCTTTAGCCTATGCTCTCTTGCTTCCTCTAACCTCTGTCCAAGAATGGTTCTTCCTTGATTTTAGTGTGTCGATCACGTACGCTCCTAACTGCAAGTGAATCTTGGTGCTCACTTTGATGTTCCAAGATTGCTCTCACAAGTGGCAGCCAACTACTCACTGTTTTGTCCTGGAGTGACTTTAGTCTAAAACCAAAAATTTTAATGGGGGGCCATACTTTCACCTGTGCGTACACTTTGCCGCTTCACATGCCTTCACATTTCCTTTTAATTCTTCACTTTTGCACATAAGGGGGTTCACCTGAACCTTCCAAAACACTTTAAAACACACTTTGAACCTTAGGGAAATTAGAGAAAGTATCTCTGCAACCTGCAACCTATTTTCTCCAATTTACCCTTTGTGGACAATTCATTGTGCACTACCTGTGCACTTTGACATCTGCACTTACGCACTTTGACTTTGCACCTGTTGATTTTGACCTTGACCTTGTTGACTTTGACTTGTTGACTTTTATGGGCTCAACATGTTGGCAGTGACAAGATCAAGGAATAAAGGCCCTATTGATTGGCAGGAACAAAGGCAAATCCGGGACAAGGTTTTGAAGCAGGTTGGAGATGAGTCTTCTAATCAGGTGAGGTGTGGAGGTCAGACTGAGCAACAACAGGGTGTGAAAGTGATACCTCCCATAAAGGAGCGGGATAAGGTGCCGAGTCAGCAAGGCTTGGCAAATGATTGGTTTGATGAAATCATTAGCTCACCGCTACAGTTGTCCTTGGATCAACAATTGTCTTTGGTACCCGTGGTTCGAGAGAAATTGTTGAAAAAGCTACTTGGGAATCATGCAGAGCTCGAAGTTCGATCGATCCCTTCAATCTCGGCCAACAGTATTGATCCAACAGACGTGGATTTTGTAGTACCAGTCATTCAGGTGCAGTACAACCACTGAAGATTTGCAGAAGTGTTGCTTGATGGAGGATCAGGAGTAAACATATTACCTGAGCATATTTTTATTGAAATGGGAAGAGGCGAATTGGCTCCAACACCTTTTCAAGTAAAAATGGCGGATCAAACACGAGTGCAGCCAGTTGGCATTCTGAAGCAACAACAAATTATCATTTCCAGCATGATATTTATGGTCAATTTTGTGGTCATCCGAATGTCTGAGTTCACGTATCCATATGAAATGTTGTTAGGGAGACCTTGGTTTTGGCTGGCCAAAGTCAAGCAGGATTGGGGCTTGAATGTAGTAATGATTACCAAGGGTAAAAAGCAGGTGATGATTCCTATGCATGGATGAAAAAATATGTCGGTACAGGAAAAACCACTTATGGCTCAGGCTATTAATTTGGCGGATGAGATTGAAGATGATGAAGAGGAAAAGTTTTTGCAAGCAAACCCAACGGTGGTACCAGTATTAGAAGTCGATGTTGGAGGAGTATTAAGTAAGGATTATTGTGGTGGGCCAAAAGTAGAAGAGCCAGTTCCCAGTGAACAGGTGGCAGACGCCCAATTACAAAAGATATTTGATCAACATATGGACATTCGGGTGCAGTGGCAGATGGAACACCAGGAGGAAGAGATAATTACGCGGGTAGAAAGGATATACGATCAGAAGTATGCAGGTTCTATGTGGGTGAAGGAAGAGGAGCTTCAAGAGGTTAATTTAGGAACTGAAATGGAACCCAAGATGGTGCGGATTGGTAAAACATTGGAAGGAAAGTTTAAGGAGGATCTTATTTGCCTGCTTAAAGAGTATGTAGATGTATTTGCTTGGGATTATACTCAGGTAAAAGGCATAGATTCGCAGTTGCATCAGCATAGGATTAATTTGAGGGCGGATGCAATACCTGTGGCGCATCAAAGATATAGAATGAATCCTAATTTTGCTAAACAGGTGAAGGAAGAAATTGATAAATTATTGGCAGTTGGATTTATCAAACCGATGAATCAGGTCACTTGGCTATCTCCTATCATAGTGGTCCCCAAAAAGAATGGGAAGCTCAGAATTTGTGTTGATTATTGAAAGTTAAATGCGGCAACGGTTACATACCCGTTTCCTATGCCGTTTTGTGATGCAGTGTTGGATGCAGTCGCAGGCCATGAAATGTATAGTTTTTTGGATGGATTTTCTGGTTATAATCAGATCAGTGTGGCTGAGGAGGATTAGCATAAAACAGCATTTATTACAGAATTTGGAGCTTACGTGTTTACCATCATGAGTTTTGGCTTGAAGAACGGACCGCCATCGTTCAATTATGTGGCACATAAAGTGTTTGAACCTTATCTACAGGACTTTATGCAAGTATTTGTCGACGATTTTTCGGTATTTGGTCAAATGATTAAGCACTTGCTACACTTGAAAGCATGTTTTGAAAGATGTCGGCAGTTTAGGATGGTATTGAATCCGTTTAAAAGTGTGATTGCAGTCAGAAGTGGTATCTTATTGGGCCATGTTATATCACAAGCAAGAATGGCTATTGATATTAAGAAAATTGAAGCTATAAGTACAGCTAAAGCACCGACCAACGTTAAAGAAGTAATGGGGTTTGTGGGTCAAATCAAGTGGCATTCCCGATACTTAAGATATTTAGCAAACATTTCCTTACCACTAACACATTTGACCAAGAAGGATGTTCCGTTTATGTGGGCTGATGCTCAAGAGAAAGCATTTCAGTTGTTAAAAAAGATGGTGTCGGTAGCACCCATTTTACAACCACCCGATTGGTCAATGCCATTTCACATATTTGTTGATGCATCGGATGTGGCCGTAGGAGCAGTTTTGATGCAGCAGAAAGATAAAGGATGGTATAGACATGTCTATTATGCCAGCAGAGTATTGGCTGCGGCTGAAAGAAATTATCTGGTGACGGAAAGAGAAGCTTTGGCGATGGTATATGCCCTTAACAAGTTTCAACATTATTTATTGGGAAATAAAGTGGTTTTTCATGTGGATCATCAGGCTTTGGTTTATATAATCAAGAAACCCTTATTAACAGGCCGATTAGCCAGGTGGATGCTTTTGTTACAGGAATTATTTTGTGATTGTGCATACTCCGGGTAAAGAGCATGCGATGGCAGATTATTTTAGTTGGCTGGAATCAGGAGAAACACCCACCGGTGCACTTGATGTATTTCCGGATGCTGAGCTGTTTACAACACAAGTGGTGGAAGCAGATTCGTGGTATGAGCAGTTATTAATTTTCCTGACGGAGGGTGCATTACAACAATATTTTACACCTGATTAGAGAAGGAAGTTTGCTCTTAAAAGTAGGCCATATTTGGTGATAGCAAGAGCATTATACAAGAAGGGAGTGGATCAGGTTATCAAGAGGTGTGTACCAGACTATGAACAATCAACTGTTTTACAGGAAGCAGATTCCGGTTCCACAGGAGGTCATTTGTCAGGCGATATTACAGGAAAGAAAGTATTACAAGCTGGGTTGTGGTGGTCGACAGTGTTAAAAGATGCGCATGAGTATGCCAAAGGATGTGAGATTTGCCAGAGGTTAGGCCAACCTAATAACTCTGACCGGATGACTGATCATCCAGTATTACCACTGGATCCTTTCCAAAAAAGGGGTATGGATTTTGTGGGGCCTATTAAACCTACCACTATCATCCAGTATTACCACTGGATCCTTTCCAAAAAAGGGGTATGGATTTTGTGGGGCCTATTAAAACGATTATTGTACGAAATGGGTGGAAGCAGTGGCATTGAAAGATAATAAGGTAGCAAGTGTGGCCAAATTTCTTTATCGTAATATTATGACTAGGTTTGGGTGTCTGATTGAGTTGGTGAGTGACAGAGGTACTCATTTTCTGAATGAGGTGACTTCAGAATTAACAAGGATTCATTTAATCTTGCATAAAAAGACTACAGCCTATCATCCTCAAGCGAATGGGCAGGTAGAAAGCACGAATAAAACTTTAATGCGTATTCTTAAAAAGTTAGTGCATGAAAATCAGAAAAACTGGGATTTATTTCTTGATTCAGCTTTGTGGTCATTCAGAACAGCATTTAATGTGACAACAGGTATGACACCTTTTCGGTTGGTATATGGATTGGAGGCAGTAGTACCTATGGAATTTGTAGTTCCTAGTTTGCGGATTACGGCAGAAAAGATGTCACCTGAGTTATCGGTTAAACACAGGAGTAAATACCTTTTACAGATTGAGGAGGACCGCTTGATAAGTGCATACATTACGGAAGTGATTCAAAGGCGGCGACAAGCTTGGGTAAATCAGAATGTGAAGTTTAAGTTATTTAAAGAAGGTGATTGGGTGATGGTGTATAATTCTAAGTTAGGACCCCATCCAAGAAAGCTTACATTGAGATATAGGGGCCCATATCAGATTGTGCAAGATTTGGGTCAAGGCACTTTTCGAGTGGCAGATGTGTTTGGCACATGGATGGACAAGCCAATAAATGGATTTAGGCTGAAGTTGTTTCAAGGGAAGCCACCACATTTGGGCTGGTTATCTGCTAATGTGGTGCAAGTCGTTCATAAGTGAGCACAACACTTCAGCAATGTTTGTGGTCATCATAGTAAAAGAGTTTATCTCTCTACATTTTTATATGTGGTATAGTGTTTTTTGACCTCGTGTTGGTCTAAAACTATGTTAAGTAAATTTTTATGATTACAATGGAGACTTGGATTACAGTTGCAGTTCAACAGTGAGGTACGGGTTAGCTCAGGGTCAATGATGGAGAATGAAGCGTTGCTGAATGAGGGTGTACAAACTAAGGAATATTCTGGGTCTGCAAGTAATGATACGTTGGAATCAGTATACTTTGTATTCCGAGTCAGCAGGTCCAGAAGAAGCAGCGGCATCGAGAGGAATATGAAAAGGAAGCTAGTATTCAACTAATGATTATCTTGCAAAGTACAATTTGTCGAAATTGTATGGATGGCAGTTTTTGCATTATAAAATGTAGTATTGAGGAATTTAAATATCAATTTCGTATTCTGGAAGCATGAATGAGTGTTCTGTTTCATGACTTTTTTGGCACGTGTAGAAGACTTGTTAAGTGGGTTATTGGCATGAGGGGTAATCGATTGTGGATGATTTTTATGATAATCCATACTACAATATTATTGAGTCGTATGAAGCGTTACGTGCGTAAGTACGTTCATCATTGCAGTAAGTGGCAGTTCAAGCATTTGCACTTGTGGAAAGAATATTTTCAGTTCTACTTAAAGGCTTCCAGGATAATACTTTTTCCAGCGTTTTCTGTATTAGTGCTTGAATCAGGAGTCATGAGAGGATGTATGAGAAAGAGAGAATTTGTAGTGCGAAAGGGAGAAACCACAACGGAGGAAAGTGATAGCTCGATACAGGAGGATGAAGATGAAATATCAACGCCATCTGTAACGACTAAGGTTGTGCAGACGCTTATGGGGTCATTCACAGACTTTAAAGTGGAAGCGGATACACAGTCTGCTCTGAATGAGAATTGGCTTAGAAGGATTGGATTATTACAGTTCGCTATGTTGCCATGGGAGCACTGGAGATGCAATTATGATGCAAAGAGTGAGCTGGAAATCATGCGGAAAACGAAGGGTCAGTTATCACTTCAGGTAAAATTTTCACCCGAATTAGTTGCATAATTATTTCAATTGCCTATATACGATGATGTTGTCATTCCAAAATGTTCAAAGGAGGCTTTGAAGAAAGACTTTGGCCCTAGAGAAGGAAGACGGCAGTACTACATGATGAGGAACATAAGCTATGTTCGAAGGGAGCAGCTAAAATGGTATTTGGAAAGATTATGTTTTATTATTAAATATGATTCTATGTCTAGGGAGAATTTTGCACCTTTGGCCTATGCAGAGGCAGGTGAAAAAGTAAGTTGGGCTCATTGGGTGTATGATCACCTACATAGTGAGATCTTTGTTGGTGATAGGCGTAAAACGCAAACAAATAGTCGATTACTAGCATATTTAGCCGCATTATTCGAGTTCGTGCAGCTAGACGAAGATCAGAAGATAGTGTGGCCAAAGGAGATCAATTTTTGTGGTCATCAAGTGATGAGACGAGAAGCAGGGATACAGGAATATATTTGGTTGCAGGTGCCAGATAGTGTTGAGCATCCGAAAGCATTCGGAACTGTTTTTAAGTTGTCTAGGAAAAGAAGAGTGGAGGAGCAATCACAATCAGTAGGCGAAAAAATGTTGAAGGATGTTAATACTTCAGATTATGATGTGCCAGGAATGAAGAAGAGGTTGCAGGAAGTTTCGGATTTCTTAGTCTTTCAAGAAGAAAAATTGTTTCGGCATGAATAGAAGAAAGTATTTATTAATGTGAATGATTATTAGTCTTTGCAGGAGAAGACTAAAAAAATTCACGACGCATTGGATAAGAAGGTATGTATGTTGGAAGAATTGCAGAATGAAAAGATGCAATCTGTGATAGAATTGTCTAGTACAAAGAAGTCTATGCATGAATTTGAAGAATGGCAGAAGTCTGTGCAAGCGCAGATTCAAAAAGAAATGATAGATTTTTCAGCGTTAAATGCTGCTTTGCAGAAGGAACAGGTAGTTCTTCAATGGAGAATACAAATCTTGCAGGAATTAGAAAAGCAGATATTAAAAGAGGAGGATGTGGAGTTAGATGCTATGTTAATGACGAAGTTGGATATAGGATTATTAAAGCAGCAACTCCATAAGTATGTTCAGGAAATTTGGAATGTTTTCCAAAATCGGCGGCTCGGTATGTTTAAGCTTCAGTATGAACAGGTGCAAACATGCTTTGTTTCAAGGCATGAAAAAGATTTAGTATATATAATTTCAAAGCAAGAGAAGCAGATTGAAGAGCAGACACAGATAATTGCAAAATTGCGGGAACAGTTGTTGCAAAGGAAACTAGAGGAAAAGGTGGACATATTCGATGTAGATTTTCAAGAAAAGAAGCAAGGTGCAGAGGAAGATATTGATAATTTGTAGAATTGGAAGATTAAAGCGGAAGAGGAGCAGATTTCCAAACAATCGCGGGATCTAATTATATGATCAAGATCTTATATGATCAAGGGATTGTTAAATTCGAGTCTAATTTTTGACAAAAATTACCCACCGGGCTGTGCCAGGTGTTGAAGGCAGGGAAATCTGGAAAAATAAAATAAAAAGAAAAAGAAAAAGAAAAAGACGGCTATGTTGAGATTAAAAAGGACACGTCGCAAGAGCAGGAGAAGTCATAAGAAAGGAAGTTCGCAACAACCGTAAGAGGAGAAGTCATAAGAAAGGAAGTTCGCAACAACCGTAAGAGGAGAAGTCATAAGAAAGGAAGTTCGTAACAACCGTAAGCAGGAGAAGTCACAAGAAAAAAGGGGTTCGCGACAACCGCAAGGAGGAGTAGAAGTTCCGAAGAGAAGAGAAGACGTGATGTGAGGAAGCAGCGCAACAACTTTGGAGATGAAGAAACTCTCTTAACAGGGATCTCGGAGTACCGGAGAAGACTGATTCTGCAGAAAACATTAAGTCATCTGACATTGATGTTATCTTGTGATACATAATCAAATACAAATTAAGAAGTCCTAGTATTTGCAAATCTGTAATCACAGCGTTAAATCTATTCAAGTATTGAGCAACAAATGTTTGCAATGATACGAGTTCTTGCTTGAGTCCTTCAATTCTATTAACTCCATAGGGGAACTCAATTTGTCTGCACAGTAGTGCAATGAAATTAGGGTGTTCGTGAATGTGTAAGAAGTTGTACATTCTGAAAAGTGAAACTCTGAAATGCGACTGAGTTGGTATAAGTTACTGGAAAGAAGCGTTTCGGTGAAATTCCAGTTGGTTTCCAGATGCAATTTCGGTGGAAATCTCTGTGTGTGAAGATTAGTGCCTTTGGAACAATAAATAACTCTGATTTGTTCTATTAATTCGATGTTGTGTTGAACCTTGGAACCCTCAACAGTTGGAATGTAAAACAATTGGATATTAAAACTGCATTCTTGAATGGTGACTTACATGAAGAAGTTCATGTATTTCAAACCCATGACTTTTTGTAGAAAGGGAATGAAAACAAAGTGTGTAGGTTGAAAAAGCCATTATATGGGTTGAAGTAAGCACCACTTGCTTGGTATGAAAAGATATATGCCTACTTGATTGCACATGGTTTTGAGACGATTCCAACCGAGAGAACCTTATATGTTAAGCATGCAGATGATGTACTTCTGAGCATTGTTGTGTATGTTGATGACATGCTTCTCATTGGTCCTAATGAGAATCATATTGCTAAATCTAAGGCTGATTTGCATGCCTCTTTTGAGATGTCATATTTGGAAAATTTGCATCATTATTTGGGCACCCAATTTATGCAAGTTGATGGGGAAATATCTTTGTGTCAAACAAAATATGTTGACACATTATTGTAGCATTTTGGCCTTGACAATTTCAAACCTATTTTCACTCCTATGGAAGCATGTTTACGATTGAGTATTCCTGATGCTAAAGATGCATTTGATGTTGTTCTCTATAAAGAGGTTGTTGGATGCTTGATTTACTTATGCATAACTCGTCGCCCTGATATGCAATTTACTACTACTATGGAAACTTCTAGTTTTGAGGCTGAGTATAGGGAAACTTTCATGATAACTACTAAGTGTGTGCAGCTCAAACACCTCTTGGCTGATTTGGGTGTTTATATGTCTTTTGCCTCCACCATCTTAATTGATAGTTAGAATGCATTCAAACTTCTGAGGAATCCTATGTTCTGTGCTTGCACAAAACACATTGAGTTGCATTATCACTATGTCAGGGAGAGGTTCTCTATTGGAGATATCAATTTGGCATATGTGCCCACATAGGATAACATTGTAGAAATTTTCACAAAGTATCTATGTGGGTAGAAGTTTAAAGATTTCTGCAAATCTTTGGGCTTACTTCCTTTTGTGGATTGATCTCTTTCCACATAGCTTGAAACTTCCTTATACATGAGTGCTAGATTCCTGTTCATTGCATCACTGTCAAGGGGGATTTGGTGATATGTGTATTATAGTGATGTATATGAACATACTGAAGACCATCAGGGAACGTTTTTTCCTCTTTAGGAGGTTTTTCCCCCAACTCGTATATATGCATATAACCCTGACATGTTACTTATCTTTGTACATTCCCTTGGTAATTCGTTCAGTGTTGTGTTGTGCTCCAAGCTTCTTCTTTTTCTATGTGTTGTTCATGTGCTTCCAGAGACATCAAACTCCAACATGTAGCTCTACTAGGAACTCTTCTTTCTTCATAACAAATGTGCAACCAAAGAGCTTTTAATGTGGAACTTCACCTACTTGTAGAGGCTTATTCCTATAACTAAGCAAAGTACCAAAGACACTTAGAAAGAGGTGAGTAGATAAAACCTGTAACAAAGAAGGAATTTGACAATGCTTGTTAATTAATTGAAGTGAACGTTTTGTCATAAAATAGACATTGCATTGTGGGTTTGGAGTATCTCCCCGGACATGAAGCAAGATTAAGCTTGATCCTTTTTAGGTATAAGTCATGTTTTATGTTCGTTCACCCCACTATTAAGATCCCCTATTACTTTTACATCTGCACTTTTTCAATAATTTCTTTTTCTTCTTATTGTTCCATTTCATAAAGGGCACTATGACATCCAAAAAAGTGCCATAGTGTGCAATAAAAAACACATTCTAGGTCCAGGAGGGTCTCTAGGGCTTCTTGGTTGCAAAGATGAGAAATAAGAGTATAACACTTTCTGTGATAATAGTCTTATAGTTTTAAAGTTTTTGGGGCCTATTCTTGTTTTGAAAATACAATCAAGAAGAAAATGAAGATTCCTTAATCAAGTTATCCACAAAACTTAAAAAGATCACAATTCATGATTATTTGAGATAGCCATGATTTAAAAATAGTAACTAAATAGGCTTTAAGTAGAAATAACATGAACAACCACATCCATAAGCTAGCAAAAAAAAGGGAAATCCAAAAATTATTATAATGTCATTGAGAAATTCAATGCTTGTACAATCTATAAATTATATTGAAAGGAAACAAAAATGATTTTCTTGAATGTTTAGAAAATCATTAAATAGACGAACGACTACGCCTATGAAAGTTGAGTTCTTTCTATACTCAAATCATGAGGTAATAGAAGATCTATGATAACAAAAGTTCAATTCCATCTACATTCCCATCTAGGGCTTTAATTTTATCTTCCCAATGTCAATGTCTCTCCAATATACATAAAAATTAGATGAAACCATATAAATTGAATAAATATAACAATATAAATAATCGTCAAAATAGAAAGTATTTCTTAAATTATGCCCCTATGTTTTGAGTTTGGATTGATGTAGATAATCACATGCCATTTTAAAGAAAGTTTATCTGACATTATCCAAGATCCAATTGTGATTCATTAAAATCAATTACATTTCATTTTTGGGAAATTTTATCTTTCTTTTGAAATAGAATAAAGAACCCATGCAACTTTGAAGTGGTAGCTATTGTCCAAAAATCATAAGAGAATCTACTGTAAAATGAAGCATGAAGGTAAAAAAAAAAAAACCTTTACCATCTGCATCAATTTTTCAAAGGTATCGGCCCTATTTTTCCAATCATTCTATGAAACTTGAATTTTCGTATAGTAGATCCTCAAATTTCCATATGTGATATTCTTACAATTGGAAAATTGTGGGAGAGTCAAGAAATGTAAATTCTTGAAATATACAAAACAATGGAAAGGACGGGTGAAAACTAGTACCCACTAAATAGAAACTAGCTATATGAGTTGTGGTTGCATGGAATCACTTTAAACTCTAGACAAGATTCTTTCACATTCATAAGGTCACTCCATGAAGAATGGGACTTGGGAAAGGAAGGGTGTAGACTAGTGCCTACTATAGAATCTAGCTACATAAATTGTAGTTGCATGGACTCACCTTCAACTCTAGAAAAAATTCTTTCACATTCGTAAGGTCACTCCATGAATTTAGGTGAAGTTTGATCATGCCGCTTTCTTGTCTGTGGGTTCTAATAAAGGGGAGATGCCTATAATGAGTATTATTCTTATAAGGAAACATTTGCTATTGGTAGATAAGTTGAAATGATAACTTGGTACAATTTAGCCCCATTGGAGTATGAGAAAACAAAGGGAATTCGTGTAATGACACTAGGTGTTCCAAAATCAAGTGTAAGGGGTTCTTATGCCATTTGGGTATTGATTTCATGATGGGAATACAAACATGATTCGACAGGCTAATGTGTCAAGGGCATTTAGGCTAAGCCATCAAGGAACCTCTCTAAGGCTAATACTCAAAAAGAAAAAAACTAGCCATCACTAGGAGATATATATTTTAACTATGTAGAGTTGGAATGCAAAGAGGGATTTCCCTCAAAAATAAATCTTCTGATCGAGAAATTGGATCCTTTGTTTGTGATGTGGAGAAGGAAGATCTAACACGAGGATGAGATTTTCTTTTTATATACTCCTTTTTACCTTTGAAAAGTGAAAGTGGATTGAAGTATGAGAGCATATCCACTATCATTCCTTTTCGAAGAAGTGGGTGAGAGCCAATAGAGGGGATTCTCACCCGTGGTATGATTCCTTTTGGAATATAGTATAGAGGAATGATTTGGTTGAAGCATGGAGTCATCCCATGTTTTTTTTTCTTAGCTTGTATAAGAGAGAGCTAATCAAAGTCTACAATCTTCTTAGACATTCGAGTGCGCCTCAAGAAGTCTTATGTCCTTCTCTTTGTGAAAATAGAAGACACATAGAAGGAACCATGACATGCAACTTTAATAAGTCTTGCCATGCCAATTTGCGGAGGTACTAGGCTAGAGTTTCTAATGTCCACCGAGCAAATGTTTCCTCATGCAACCAAACCATAATTACTAGATCCATGGTTCAACCATTTACCATTTGTTACGCAATCAATACACTTCATGCACCACTCTCACCATCACATGGACTATCAAGAAGAAGGCTGTAATAGAAAAAAATTGAATGAGGGAAGACACATTCATGAGTGGAAGTAGTTTGTAAAGATTTGAGGTATTTTGGATATTCCCAAAAACATTTAAAATGTTAGAAACAATCTCAGGCCATCTTCAAGGTGCCCAAGGTGAGCCAATAAACCAACATGCTATACGAATAGCCCTCATGAAAGTGGATAGATAATACATTGTCAACCACTCCCATCATACATCTCATTCTCATGGAGAGAATGCTTTCACCCATACTCAAGCACTTGCAAGAGGATGGAGAAGCATTCTTGTTGCTAGACATCTATTTGAATCAAGAGAAAAACTTGGGAGCTAAGCTTAGGTTCAATGAAAATGGCTTAACACATATAACTTGTAGCATATTATGACAATGGGATATAACTTATGAGACATCCACTCCACCTTCAATTCATAGGAGGTGTTCAATATTGGGCTTGCAAGAAGAACCTCCATTTTTTTTTAATATAAAGGAAGTCCGGCATTAGCCTACTCTCCCGGACTTGAATTAAATAAAGAAGAACCTCCATTTTGCATGTCTGCCCTTAATTGCTTTTTAATGAAGCACAACAAGGTGTCAATGTGAACCAATGTACCAAGATGCCAAACCAATAGTCCTCATGAGAGTGGCTAGATCATGCATTGCCAACCACTTGGGTCGTAAGTCCGTCCCATCCTCATAGAGAGGAGGCCTTCGCCAATGCCCAAACACTTGCAGAGAGGTTGAAGAGGCATTTTCATTGCTGGGTATCCGAACTCACAAGCCAACCTTCACTTCAAAGAAAACGAATTCCGGGACACATACTCAGGTTCGAAACATGGGAGAAGCTTTGGATCAAACTTGCAAGAAACCCTCTCCGTTTTGGCCATCATCCCCTAAGTGCTCGCCTGTGAAGCACAACACCGTGACAAAGTTTGAAACATCTCTCTCTCTCTCTCTCTCTCTCTCTCTCTCTCTCTCTCTCTCTCTCTCTCTGTTATCCTACTATTGCTGCTCCGGTTCATAGCCTCATGTGATCACTCTCCACATTTCTCTTCTTTTTTCGTCAATTGATTTTTGAAAGCTTCCAATGGAATCATTCGCGCAAGCAGCTGACTATAGCACAATGGAGATAAGTTGAAACACGACAATATGGCCGGCTGCTTCAGCCTCCGGCATACCTCGCTTCACTTGTTACTCCTTATTCTTTTTGCGTTCATATGCGTTTGCATTCGCTCCTGATTCCGCCAGTCAACAGATTGGGAAGCTTACATTGGTTATGAACGAGCATGGAATGACCGACGCAGAAAAGAAAAAGAGCTATGGAGTGAGCAAATGGGGGACAAGTTCCATCACCGAGAGGAAAAGTAACGGAATAGAGTTTGCATGAAACTCGCCATTGACTGTTAAGCCTTGCTTCCATATCTCTTTTGTAACCTAACTCCAGTTTTTTCCTTCGCAGTTACAAACGAATATACACTTTTCTTTTCAGAACATGTCTGTTTTTCCCAAAGCCAATGAGCTAGAACTACACCTTTTGCACAAAACAATAGCTAAGCTTTTGAGTGAAGCCATGTGATTGAAAGGTGGCGCAATCCGGAATATGCCTTTCCATGTCCATATTGTACGCCGCCCTTTTCAAAAGCTAGTTCATCCCCAGCATGTTTACCTTGACGGACTATGAGTACTTATACAGGTGTAGGTTTGTGTTTTCTCCTGTCTATGCGCATGGAGGAGCTTCGGTCAGAGCGTTTTGATGTGGGTATGAAGAGATTCTGCATGTGCTTAAAATGTAAACTGTTGATCGGTCTCTTCTCATGATATAAACATTCAGAATATATTCTCAGCTGTGAGTACCAAAGCTTTCCAAGTTTAACTGTTGATCTCTGATAATCCAAGCTCTTTCAACAAGATATCACGTGTTTACTGTACATGGCTTCCTGACTCGGGGTAAGTTCAGATGGGTTGGAACGAGAGCGTGAATAGAAAGAGCGCATTAAGATGATAGGGCCATGTGTCGATGGAAAAGTTGCGCAATGTTTACCGGGTCCAGAAACGTTGGGCGACGATCTTCATCGCCGGAAGGAATAGGAAGGAGGGGGAAGGAGATTAAATGAACATGATATCTGAGGACTGTGATGAGGTGGATGTCCATATCTGCTCCTGCCACCACAGTCTTGTGTGAATGGAGCTAGGTGGAGACCGTAGACATAAAGCTCAGTCATATGTGTTCCTACCACCGCCATCGCCGGAAACCAGTCTTGCTGTTTGATTGAATACATCTATGAATTTGAAGACAATAACACATGAAAAAGGAAGTGGAATGATGGAAAGATGAGTTTGATTCCTGTGCATGAGAATCAGTGGTCATTATATAATGTAAAACAGAACAGTTCCCTTTCGCAAGTGGAAAACGCCCGAGAAAGAGAGGACGCACATGATGGAGGAAAGCAAGCGGACGCAAGGACTTAGAAAGTTACAATGTTAATTGCGTTCGGAAACATCGTTTTGATAATCAAAACTAACAAGGCTATGTCAAATTCCTGCAACAGTCCATGATTGTTGTAGGAATTTCGAGGGCGGAAGATGAGGAAACGCCGCCGCTCTAAGAAGAACACTGTTGTAGATGCCTTTTGGAAACGATGGCTGGAACAAGAAAGACTGAACAATGGCATTGTCACTGTGTTTTTTCCATGAATTAATCTAACAGAAGTCAATTAATCAATGCCCTGGAGCAAGTCCTAGTGACTAATTTCTTCCTCTCTGTTGAGAATCACGAAAGAAGTATTATATTTAATCCATCATTTGTATAAAAAGAGACTTGTCGTGCCAAAATCTAAAACCATATATGAACGCAACTGAATAAATAAAAGAATTAGTTAGTTGAAAACAGATCTTAGATTGGTCCCTTCATTTTTATGGAGAATTATATATATATATATATATATATACATATATATATATATATATATATGTAGCGTACAATGAATTGAAACCACTCTCACAACCCAACATCTTAAACTACAGACACTCATTTGTGAAATACTCATAAAAACATGTACAATCAAGATTTGAACTCAAAACTTCTTCATTAAGGCTCAAAGCATCAAATCACTTTGTTACACAGGCTTGATAGTAAATAAACAATGTAATAATATGTCTACGTCCCGTAGGATAGTTGGTTGAGTTTTGGCCTCTTGAGGCGGAGGTCCAAGATTCAAGTCCCGGGCTGGACATGTTATGACTTAAGCCAGTTAAACCCAATTGTAACCATGTCTCTTTCAGTTGTAACCTTGTGTAACCCCTGCTTTGTGGGATACGGGGGGTCCCGCGGGTGCTATGCCCATTCAGTTGTACAGTTGCACTTTCAAAGTTAAAGTTCGGAGAGTAGACTTCGGCTGAACCTCCATTAAAAAAAAAAAAAATGTAATAATAAATGTTCTTAAAAATACTGTGGTATTAACTGTCAATACTACATCTAGGTACGAATACTATCTGCGCTTTTGCGATTGCGCTTCGCTCACGGTACCTGCTTGAGCGACCCCTCAAGAATTTTCATAGACCTTTTCTGACATAATGTTGTGATCTCTGTATCTATTACTAGTAGCTTCATACACAGCGGCAGCGAATGGAAGAATGATTCTTGGCTATGGCATCAACCCTGTAACGAATACCACATGTGGCTACAAATAGTACTTGCGCCTCCGCCATTGCTGCTTCCGTTACCTATCTGAGAGAGCCATTGTTTTTTCTGATACAATCTTGTGATCTCTAAATCTAGTGGGTTTGTCTAAAATAATGCTATGATTTCTCTAAGGATCACTACATGTAGCTACAAATACTGCGGCGGAGAATGGGCGCCATATCAAAATTTTACAAAATCGTCAGATCAAAATTTTACACAATATTTTTTGATATAGTGTTCTCATTCGTATAGTTTATGCTAGATGTATCCACAAATTCGTCGGCATCAAATGCAAGAAGGGGTTTTGCGATATCTCCTCTATAACGAAGACTACATGCATGCAGCTTCACATACTGTAGCAGGAAATACAACAATGACGCCAAAAGGGAGAGGAAGATTGATAAAGCGGAAAAGGTTGCAACCATGCTGCTAGAAAGGGGAGCTCTCGTTGGCTTTAACACGCAATCGGCTCTGTAAGGGAATATTAATCATTGGCGCCATTGGGCCCTAATTTCGTTGTCCGGAGTGTACCGCCCACGGAGGTAGGAGAGCACGCAACAGAGTGGAAGCTGCATCAGAAGCGCCTTCCATGGAGCTCTTCGAAGTGAGTGTAGTTTGAACACAGTGGAAAGGAAAACCGTTGAAGAATGATAGCTCTCAGATGTTCTTCCCGTTCCGCCCACAAAGCCAGACACCATGAATCCAACCTTCTATTCTGATGGTCCTTCCTTGCAACTTTCAAGATTCTTATCTCATATATCATATCGATTTACGTGTATAAGAGGGTAGCCATGACCAGTCCAAGAGAGCATCTCTTCAGTGGCGATCAAATCCAGCAGCTACCAACGATGTTCGTCCATGACGAGTCAGGCCATGGTCAATATTAACTTTAACTCAGGGCTGTCCACAAGCAAAATTCCAACCAAGACATCTCTAGTGAGTGAGGAAAGACCCTATGTATATGTTTACACCCATATGTGCGTACGAGAGAGAGAGAGAGAGAGAGAGAGAGAGAGAGAGAGAGAGAGAGAGAGAGAGAGAGAGAGAGAGAGAGAGAGAGAGAGAGAGATGTGCAATTCGCAATAGGAACAAATGTGAAGCATTCATACAATCGAAATAAGAAGTTGATAAATCTGCCGGTACTCAAAGAAGAAAAGATAGGCGTGTATGGAGATCGAGTGGATTTTTCAAGAAGCAAATGCTCTGAACTTGTTGGATGAAGATGCCAATTAGGTTTTAAGGCAACAATATATAGCCCTTCGTTTTTTTGAGTTTTTAGTCAATTATAACACACTATGGACACTACATTCTTTCGTTTCTTGAGTTTCTAGTCAATTATACACACTATGGACACTACATTCTTTGCGTATCGTGGAGAGATTGCTCCTTTGGAGCTGTTGGATACAAAAAAGGGACCATAAACCCATGAATTACCTGATAGATTCAAATAGAATAAAAAACTTTCGGCACAACATTTGTTTTTAGCTTTTCTTTTTGTTTATTCATGGATATACTGACGAATATATGGACGCCTATGTTGAGACTTTCTTTTTTGTTTCTATTGTTATTTTATTCTAGATAATATTTTTCCCTTAGTGTATAGACCTATATATCGATGGAAAAATAATAGTTTTTTTACTGTGTACTGGCCAATATACCCATGACCATACCTATAGATCGATTTACATAAAAGAAAACATGCATACTATATGTGATGTTTTTCGAAACCATATTCAATAACATGTGCACAATAGAAGAAAATCCAAGTCAATGTTTTCACTCCTTCATACCTTTTTTCATGTATTTATCTTCTTACTCTTACTCGCTCATACTACAACAACATTACAATAGAACTAGCTCAGAAACGAATGACTCTCCTCCCAACCATATGCCTCTATATATAGCTTTCTCTAAGGGACTGCCTTCTTGGGCAAGTGGATTCTAACCATCCATGTGTCGACCATGTAAGTGCATGTCTGCCAAGTGTCCTTGTTAATTGGAGTTAACTTAGGTGGATGCTTCTAGAAGGTTCTAGAGCTCTTTGGGAGAAATACTCTTCCCATGTAGCTCATCAGGGTTGATCAAGACCTCCTCCTTAACACCCTTGAGTCTTAACCAGTAGGCTAAGTGGATCACTTGATTACAAAAGTACATGATCTTATATTTAAGTCTAGTCTCGAGATTTTTGTTCATATGCATGAGTGATCAAAGGTGTTTGATTTCAGATCTGTTGAACCATTTTGACACAAAGATCATAGACTTACTTTATAACATTCTTCCCCCCTTGGAAAAAAAAATTCATTCTAAAAAATAAAGCTACATATACTCTAGGCAACCCTTGAGCCTCATGTTCTAAAACTTGAAGAGCATGCATTCATTCGATCAGTTTATCCACTTAGGACTTCAAAGTAGAAAACCTTATCTATTGTTGAACAACTTAAAACACAAAAGTTGGAAAGCATCGTTGGATTGTGGAAACATTTTCCCAAGTAGATTTTTCTTCAGTTCCATCCTTCCATTTTACTAAGGACTCTTTGTACAAGTGACTTTTTGTACGCTTATCTCGGGTGCAAAGTATATGTCAAGGTTCATGAGGAATTGATTCACTTACTAGAAGTGGAAGTATAACCTGATGTCCAACAAAACTATCCAAATCTACCAGACTCTTTCTAAGTTTGCTAACATGGAATACTAGATGAATCCAACTATCTTCTAGAAGTTGTAGTTCATAAGCCTTCGCTAATCACTCCTTAATCTCTAGATCTTCATGACTTGCATCGATTGGCTCGGGAGTCACCTCAGTACATTGTTCTAATATAGGCTCACGTGGGTTCTATCATGAAGATAAACTTGCATCTAGATCTTCTATGGAACAGAATGGCTCCATAATAATGGACTCTAGATCTTCATGACTTGCATCGATTGGCTCGGGAGTCACCTCAGTACATTGTTCTAATATAGGCTCACGTGGGTTCTATCATAATAATGGACTCTAGATCTTCATGACTTGCATCGATTGGCTCGGGAGTCACCTCAGTACATTGTTCTAATATAGGCTCACGTGGGTTCTATCATGGGTTCCATCCTCATCATAGTGAGGAATCCATTGTTCTTCGTTCACCACCATGTCCATCATGGCTAGGATCTCGGCCCATCCATTAGGCTCAAATTCCTTGTTAGGGAACATTATAGGTGCATAAATGGATCCTAGAGGGTTTTTGGATGGCCTTCGGTGCCTACATTTCTAGCTTCTAACCTCTCCTTCTCTTGTACTATAGCTTTACACATCCATAAATGGGTGTCCTCATGCAACCATGATAAGTCTAATGCCAATGATTGCACCGATTCAATTTCATCATGTGTTTAATGGATGATCTTCCACTATAATGGGGGTACATCTCGATGGAAATGATCTTTAAGATTCACTTTGGTGGTCACTCCTAGGTGTTGTAAGTACAAGGAGTTGGTACCCGAGTCTTGTACTATTTGCAATTGCATCATGAAAGGACATCCCAAAATCATCTCATAGGCATGGTTATTTCCAAACTTACATATGGAAAATGTGTGCCCAAACCCTACACCATAGGTGGTGAGGGTGATTCCTTCTAGCAAGCCTAAGGATCGCTCAATATGACCATTCGACATCTCCAATTTCATCCTCATGGGCTAGAGTGCTGGCTTGCCCCACCACTTCCACAAGGAAGTGGTAGCAAGTGTGACTCTTGGACCTAATTCTACGATTGCCTTGGTGATGCATCCTTGATAGGAAATAGGTAAATAAGTATTTCCCTCTTCTTGTTCACTTATATCCCCAATTCTATAAATGGGTATTTCATGAATTATATCAATGACAATGTACCACAATGTGCTCTCTTCTTGAGTGCTCCACGATGATATCCTCGGTGCAGAAAACCAATCTCAAGGCGTCTTACATAAAACTCCACACAGAGGCTACAAAATATGCAAAAACACAGTATGCAAGGAGCATGAATGCAAACTTCTTAGGTGTTACAAATGCAGTCCAACGTATAGTCTATGGTTGACTAGGCCACTATATGTTTTATTAAAGAACATATACAAAGAAGTGTTTGGTGGCCATTTGGCCTTTCACATGGACACTAACAGTAACAATATCCCACTAAATGCCAATATGGCCAAAGGAACTATGGGAGAAAAATAAAGAATGATAAAAAAATATTTGAGTGGAAGTATACAAATTATACCTCCAACTTGATGGGCATATTACACAATATACAAGTGACTGTGTAAGATCGTGAGTCAAGTAACCCCCATCAAGTGACAACAATGTCGAAAGCTATCTTGTGGTAGAGCTTTAGTTAACCGGATTCCTAGCCAAAGCAATGGCACTCTAACTATCACTGAGCAAACGAGGTACATGCTAAGGTAGACCCATATCACAAGGAGGACGAGAAAGCCATAATTATTCCTTACATGCCTCACTTGCTACAACATACTCTACTTCTATGGTGGAAATAGATGTACATTCTTGAAGATGAGATCTCCAAGAGATAGAACCTCCAACAAAATGAAAAATGTACCCTGATGTAGACTTTTGATTGTCTACATAGCCAACATAGTCGGAATCTGTGTAAACAATAATGGATGCTTTCCCTTTACCTAAGCATAAACACTTGTCCTTAGTCC
This sequence comes from Ceratopteris richardii, assembly GCA_020310875.1. Taxonomy (NCBI): domain Eukaryota; kingdom Viridiplantae; phylum Streptophyta; class Polypodiopsida; order Polypodiales; family Pteridaceae; genus Ceratopteris; species Ceratopteris richardii. The sequence goes on from CM035427.1 coordinate 33,906,506, forward strand.
CACTCAGATATCTCAAAATCATCTTGAATAATTCTGAATGTTTCTTTCTAGGATTAGACATACATCTGCTCACAAATCCCACTACAAATGCAATGTCTCTTCTTGTATCTACCATAGCATATACGAGACTACCAACAATAGATTAATAAGGAATTTTTGTCATGAATTCTTTTTCCTCATCTGATTCGGGGCAATTGTCCTTTCTCAATTTCACATATGTGGGTAAAAGGGTATGCAATGCCTTTCCACCATGCATATTGAACCTATGAAGTACTTGGATATGTACTCACTTTGAGACAAGTATATGCATCTTTTACTCCTATCACGAGTAATGTGCATGCTAGGAATATGTTTGAAATCCCCTAAATCTTTCATATCAAATGTCTAACTCAACTTCTTCTTGAGAATTGACAAGTCATTAGAGGACTTCCCCACAATCAACATATCATCAACATAAAGTATCAAGTATATCAAACTGCCATCTGAGCATCTTTTTGTGTAGAGAGAATGATCCTCATTGATTTGAGAAAAGCCTTGATACTTCAATTTGGCACCATTTTCTAGGGAATTGTTTAAGTCCACATAAGCTCTTCTTGAGCTTAAAAACTAGACATTCTTTGCCACGAACTACATAACGCTCTGGTTGTTCCATATAGATGTCATCTATAGGATCTCCATGCAAGAAAGTAGTTTTCACATCCATTTGGACTAGCTCTAAGTCGTCCATTGCAAAAAATCCAAGCAACATGCATAGGGTAGTCATGTTGACCTCTAGAGAGAAGATTTCCTCAAAATCAACACCATGTTGTTGCTTAAAACCCTTTGCAACAAGACATGCTTTATACTTTGGAGAAGCACTATCTGATGTGAATTTCAGCTTATATACCCATTTACATGGTGAAGCTTTCTTGCCCTTTAGAAAAGGTACTAAATCCCAAGTACCATTTTTGTGAATAGAATCCAACTCACTCTTCATGGCACGCTCCCACTTGACATGATCCGTTGTCTACATAGCCTCTTTGTAGCAAGAATGCTCACTAGCATCTATTACCATAACAAAATCCAAACCTGGAACATATCTATCAGGTGGATGTGAGACATGTGTAGAGTGTCTCAATGGTTGTTGAACAGGAACATTTACAGACTGATCTAATGAGACATTCTCTTGAACATCCTATGTGGAGCATTTTCATTCAAGTTAACTGAAGGACTAGTATCCTCAAACACCACTCTTCTCACTTCAACCTCCTTAATGGGTTGCTTATGCATCTTAGACTCATTGAAAATGACATCACTACTTCTGATTATTGATCGTGATTTAAGATCCCATAAGTGATATCCAAATTGTCCTTCTCGACCATATCCAAGAAAAATGCATTTCTTTGACTTATGGCCCAACTTTTGTCTAAGATTCTTTGGTATATGAACATATGATTCGCACCCAAAAGCTCGAAGATGATCATAATATGGTGGATTCCCTATCCATAACTCTTCTTCCACTTTCAGACCTTTCGTAGTAATAGGTGAAAGGTTAATCACATGAACTCCAATCAATATTACTTTTGCCAAGAGGCCTTGTGAAAGATTTGCATGATGTAGCATAGAAACTACTCTATATTGAATAGTACTATTCATCCTTTCAAATACACCATTCTGTACTAGGGTATAAGGAGTTGTAAACTCTCTACAAATTCCTCTAGGCTCGCAGAAAAGGCTGAATTCATGTGATATATACTCACCCCCATTATCTGAACATAAAGCCTTAAGCTTAGTTCCTTTTTCAGTCTCAACTGAAGCAAGCCATTTTCTAAAAGTAGGGAATACCTCATCCTTTGCTTTGATAGGATATACCTAGACTTTTCTAGTAGCATCCTCTATGAAAGTGAAAAAATGAAGAGAACTCCCTAATGACCTTGTGGGCATGGACCATACACATCTATATGAACCCGATCTAAAGGCTGAATTAAAGAGTCAATGTGCATTTTGTGCACATTCCTAGTTTGCATTCCATACTAACAATGCTCACAAAATGAAAAGTTAGAGAAAGATAACACAGGTAAGTAGCCAAAATGAGAAATATTTTCCATTCCACTATGTGATGTATGACCCAAATAACCATGCCAAATACAAACCATGGGTTTTTGAGTAATAGCTTACAAGTGTTCTTTTTGTGATACAAATAAAGGATAAAGTGAGCCAACTTTGCTTCCTTTTGCAATAACCATATTGACCTCTGATATGCAAGAAGAATGAGCATAGAAGACCCCCTTTCTTGTAGAGCAAAGAAGAGCAAAGAGGCAGAGAAAAAGAAGGGCCCCAAAATTTTCTAATTTGGACTCTATTTTTGTATTATAAGCATTTTTGTAATATATTTTCTGATGTAAATGCAGTAGAGGAGTCCTCTAGATGCATATCCGTAAAGAGTTTTCTCAATACCCTTGTAAATTAGTAGGAAATTAGTATTTTAGTCAATAAAATGCCGGTCTCTTGTGTGAAAGGACCATTTTTTAGGGCACATTTATATAAGTCAGTTTGTGACTCTTTGTAGAGACTTTTTGCCATTGTGAGAATGAAGAGCACAGAAATTCGAATTTGTGTCTTCTCCTCTCTGTATCTTCTTCCTTGTGAACTTGCATGCATGTGTGATGCTTGGAAACAGTGCTTAGAAGTATTGTCTATCCATGGAAGTGCTTGTATGCTATTGGTAAGTTGTGTGTGAAGTGTAGGAAGTGCTGAAGTGTAGGAAGATCAATCCTGTGACTCAGTATTTTGCTCATAACTTGAGGCAGAAGCATCAGAATCGAGTGAAAAGGTCAGCATTGCATGCATCTTCTCGAGAGCTTCAAAACCAACCACTATTCGCTATACTTGGAGTTGGAAGCTGAGAGAAAAGCTTGATTTACTATTGACTACTGTTCCAAGTGTCGCGACACCATAGCATGGACCAATATTTGAATGCATGTCTTCATACGCTCGGCTAGGTCTTGATACTCCTTGGATTGATAATTAAAGCATGAGTCCCCACTATATGCACTTGAGGGGGATCGAGGTATAGTCTCTTTCTCCACAAGTCCCTAAGTCAGTACTTAGGTACACACATTTTTGGTGCCGTTGTCGGGGAGAGTCGAATCAAACCGGGGCATTCGTGTGATGGTGAAAAGCTCTTAGCATTGAAGTGAGTAGAGGAGTTGTGAAATTCTCTTCTTTGGTAAGTCACTCTCATCCGCACTTACTACTTCTCATTTTTGGAGTGTGTGTAGTGAGTTGATAATTTAGGGAAGTGAGTAGAGAGAGGAAGTAGAGTAGGTAGGTAAATGAGTAGGATAGGAAGATAGGGTTAGTTTTTAAGTTGTTCTTTCAGCCCTTTTAGATAGGTGTTTCTCATAAGTATAAAAACCAGAAAACACATCTTTTTCACTTTACTTGTTCTCAAACAAGTATCGAGAGAGGAAGAGAGCCCGAACGTCAGATATCATGAGAAAGAAAGCGGGGTGCATGGAGCAAAGGTAGCATGAGGAGAAGTGGAAAAGAGGCTCAAGGACCCTAGAGAGGTGAGCACATTCCCTCCTTGCTAAAATATTTTTTCAATTTCCATCAATGGAAGAAGAAACGGCTTGATGTCGTGAGGGGCTATCCCGGGGTTGAGGAGATTTCTTTTCTTGAGTCAGGAACTTGAGAGGGGAGAGACAAGCTCTAGGATCACTCCCATCAATTTGAAACTCAAGTTTACTAGTTAAAATTTGAAAAATTGCAAGTGTCGTGTTCTCCCATGGTTGAGTGTCACGACATTTAGATGTCATGATCTCCTGTGGTTGAGTGTCAGGTCAACTAACCTTGTCGAGTATCGTGGAGCTTTCCTCGCGACATTCCTCAAGTGTCGAGTATCGTGGGACTTTCCTCACAACATTCGTCAAGTGTCTAGTATCGTGGCACTTTCCTCGCGACATTCGTCAAGTGTCGAGTATCATGGGACTTTCCTCGCGACATTTGTCAAGTGTCGAGTATCATGGGACTTTCCTCACGACATTCGTCAAGTGTCAAGCATCGTGGAACTTTCCTTGTGACATTCGTCAAGTGTTGAGTATCGTGGAACTTTCCTTGTGACATTCATCAAGTGTCGAGTATCGTGGAACTTTCCTCGCGACATTTGTCAAGTGTCGAGTATCATGGAACTTGCTTAAGTGTTGGGTGTCGAGTATCATGGAATCCTGAGTTGCGACATTTGGCAGGTATCAGGTATCATGAATCTAGTCAATGTCAGGTATAATGTAGAGAGAGCTTTAGTGAAACCTCACTAGAAAAATCCCCAAATAATTTCCAAAACATGGAACAAGTCTACCAAGAATTGATTGAAGAATTTACTAAGTCCCGAATAAAAACAACTCGTCCTCATCAATCCATAGTTTTAAATAGGCTCCTACAGAATTGGTGAGATTAACAGCAAGAAGATTTAAGCAATATGTGGATAGATGCCTTGTTGAGGAGAGACCCACTCAAAACAAAATGGTTTCATTGTTTTTGGAAGGATTAGTGAATGGATCATTGATATCTTTGGTATATGTGGAGAGAGTCCAAAATGTTCAAGAGTGTATGAAAGAGTGTATCGACCTAGAGGACAATCTAACGGAAGATTTGAAAATACCTCAAGGCAGTGTGAAAAGTGAGGATACCACTAGCAGCACGTCAAATCCCAGGAACAATGTAGAAGAAATAGCCGATTTAGTGGCTAAGAAGCTGAATGTTCAAGGACAGAGTAACTACCCAAACAATCCTATGAGAGTACCCATGCTTAGAAGATGCGTGCACTATGGAGATGACCATCCTTCTCACGTATGCAACAGGGGAGTGGTTCCACCACCTGCTTATGCTTACAATAGACCACCCGCTCAAGGCCCTATGCATTATTGTAACATAGAACAAAGGTACACAAATCACAGCACAAAGAACTGTCGTTACAATCGAAAGTCAAGATCAGTACAACCACCCATGAGGCCTTATGGATACCCTCAGAGAGATCAAGGGGGAGAAGCCTATAGATACCCCCCATATCAGCAACAAGCACCGGCACCGCGGCCTTATGCTTACCAAGGGTACACTCAACCACAACCCATGTTAGGGCAACAACCACCACACCCTGAGAATGTTGTCCCAGTGAAAATGGCTCAACTTGAAGAGAATCCTGAAAGAGCGATAGTCTCAGCCACTCCATTGGCCAGTATTGAGGCTCATGACCCATCTTATGACCCTAGTCAAGGAAATTATTCCACATATGAGGGAACTATAATTGAGTACAGACAATCTTACGAGCCATATGCTTATGGTTCAGAAGGACCTGATAACTCTTATGGATATGAGCAAGACTATGTGTCATTAATGTACACAGCTCCCAGAGCACCAGTACCCTCCCGACCAATGAATAGACACACCTGCACTTAGAGGACCATGTTATAGATGTGGAGGAGATCATCTTATCAGAGAATGTACGTTACCTAACCCACCACCTCCACAATGAATTTGGGAAGGATATTGTAGTGATTGTGGTAAAGAACATCTTTTTAGAGATTGCCCCAAGAACCCCAACTTGTAAAATCCAATGTGCAGATCAATGTGATAGAAGTGATAGAGTCATTAGGGAGTGATAAGGAGTACACAGTGCCACTAAAAGCAATAACAAGAGCTAAAGCGAGAGAGACCTCAGAAAGAATCAGAGAGAATGATCACGCCGACACCTCAAGCAATTGCAGACTCTGAAGAGTCTGGGAAAAGTATTAAAAGTAAACGGACCCAAAGATGGAAGAATCATAGAGAACGGATGAAAGAAAAGAAACTACAACAAAAGATGGAGAACGAGAATAATGAACAAGGCCAAGAAGAAAAACAAGAACTTGAGGGAAACAATAAGATAGAAAAGTGTAAAAAACAAGAGGCAGGATCATTTCTGGCCGACCCTATGCTAGAAGAGTTAGCCATGTGGATTCAGGCATACCAGACACAAATAAAAGCAGGACCAACCATTGAGCAACACAAAAAGGAATATCCAAGGGGTGACCTAGAGAAGGAAAGATTGGAGATATATAAGAAATTAATTGAAGTGGCTCAACAAACCTTAGAAAAACCTGTTCAACCACTACCCAGCTCAAGAATTCTCGAAAAGGAATTTCAAGAGTATGTCACATCTAGTGATCTCAGGGAAGGAAAGAAAGACGAGACCTGTGGGGAAAATTACTGTGACAATAAAAGAGAAGGATCCATTATCCCCGAAGTCGATGGGGAATGGCCTAAAGACTTGTGGGCAAGAGTCCAGGAAGATAGATGGAAGAGAACGGAGGGAATTGAACCTCCCTTTGAGGAGTTAGAAGCAGAAGGTGAATTTGAAGCATCAATACCTGGGTTAAACTCAAAAGGATTATTGCAACTTGACGAGAGCAAAAATGACGAAGACAGTGTGAAGGCTTTGTCAAACTACTTGGGAGAATATGAACATAACTCTGAATTATATTGCATTCCCTGAGTGAGGAGAAAAGAGCAGTACCCATCGATTCAAACCTCAGACATCATACAACATCTTAAAAAAGTAAAAATACCTTGTACTCTGACGTTGGAAGAACTGTTGAAGGTAAAACCGCAATTGAAGGAGAAGTTCACTAGTCAATTAGAGACAAAGTTAGACAAAAGTGAGATGTCGGATGAAGTAGCCACAGTTAAAATCCCTGTCAATAAGGTTGGAGATTTTAGTGAGGGAGAGGAATGAAACACATGCCTCCCCATCACTTACAGAGGCTACACCACAAAAGCCATCTTATATTCGAGAGCGGGAGTAGGAATTGCTACCAAAGAAATTTGGGAAAAATGGGGAAAACCAGCTTTACGACCAACCAAGATGAAGATTCAAATGGCAGATGGACACACTGAATGACCCCTCCGATTATTAGAAAAAGTAACTTTTACCACCTACGAAGTTGAATTCGAGCACACCTTAGCAATCTATCAATTTCAAAAGGCTAGCAATTATGAGATGATACTTGAAAGGCCTTTCATGAGGCAACTTAAGGTAGTGCAAGACTTGGGAAAGGACGCTATATACTTGTAGCATGAGGGAACCACGACCAGAATAAATATCCATACGTACATGTATTAAGATGTTCCCCCCCTACAATGGAATCTGATACATAAGGAGGACAACGATCAAACGATTCACAATATAGGTTCGAGTGACCAAACATGGATGAACAAAGACACTCATCTATGGATATGCCAAACATCTAAAAGGGAAGAAGAAAGGAAGAGAGGATGGTAGCAAAGGCAGCGAGTATCTAGATCTCTAGAAGATCCGGCTTACATGCCCCAAATATTCTTAGATGAAGAATTTGAACCTCATGGTTGGATGGAGATTCTAGCTACTCTTGATGTATGTGTAAATGGAGATGTAATAACCATGAATGAATGCATTGATGAGGAAGGATATGATGTAAGTTTATACGTGGTTGTTCTTCAAGAAGCCGAAGAAAGAGAAGTAACTGAAAAAGAATGGAAGGAAGATTACGAGAGCATCGAAATGGAATGTGAACAAATTGAGATAGAAAGTGAAAATCAAAGAGTAAGTGTAGCCTTGTAATATGGGAGGACTAGTGGGATGGTTTCTATTGTTGATGGAATTTGATTTTGAAGTAGTATTCAAGAAGGGGAATACGCACATCCGAGCAGATCACCTATCGAGAATGACACATGGAGAGCCCCCCACAGGAGTACTAGATGATCTACCAGATACTTATCTTTTCAATCTCGAAGTATGTCCCCAATGGGCGGAAAAGTTGATCCCCATCCTCAGCTATGGACGCCAACATAGGATCATTGAGAACAAAAGCTAGGAACTCTAGAAAACTAAAAAACTTCACATAATTGCCGAAAGCTTATACCACCAAGATCCAAGTGGGTTACTTATGAGATGTGTGGAGGAAGAGGAACAGGAGATGTGGCTTCAAAAAGCACATGTAAATCAATGGAAAACTCATCGAAATGTGATTGGAACATGGCAAACACTGAAGAGATTGAGCATACACTGGCCAACCATGCTGAGGGATACACATAACTATGTATCTACCTGCCCCACTTGTCAAGAAAGAATGCTAGAAGAGAACTCTACCCTATGTTACTCTACCATAGCACCAAGGTAGAGTATGCCTCTGGTAAAATTCTTGAAAACTCAGGAGTACCCAAAACGAGCTATTTTAGCAAGAAAAAGAGCCCTCGAAGAGCAAAGCAAGGACTATGCTCTTATAGGGAGAGAGGAACAGAAAATCATCTAGGAATGTGCATTCATGAAGATGAGTTCATTTCGGTCTTAGAGATGGCTCATATGGGAGCCATAGGAGGACATTTTTTTGCAGATAAAACTGCAAAAATGATTCTCTTCGTGAGAATGTGGTGGCCAAATCTACATCAAGATGCAGCCACTTACATCCAAAGATGTGATACATGTCAACGAACGAAGTATCCAATTAGAAGAGATGAGATGCCACTAAAGCCGATGATGAGTGCCAGAGCGTTTACCAAATGGGGAATAGATTTTGTAGGACCTATTAGCCCACCAGCTAAACGTTCTCATACCGAATACATAATTGTAGCAATGGATTATTTGACCAAATGGCTAGAGGCCAAGGCAGCCAAGAAGAATGATGCAAGGACCACGTCTAAGTTTCTCTTTGAGAACATATTCACTATGTTTGGATTGCCAATCAAAATTGTAAGTGATAGAGGCACACACTTTATCAATGAAGTAATAGAATCATTAATGAATGAATTCTTAGTGATTCATAAGAAAACAGCCCCTTATCACCCACAAGCCAATGGACAGGCTGAAAGTTTGAACAAAATCTTATGTACAGTTCTTACTAAAATCATTAACAATGGCAGATCCGATTGGGACAAGCAGTTACATCATGCTTTATGGGCATTCCGAGTAGCATACAAAACAGCCATAGGAACTATTCCATTTAACCTAGTGTACATATAGAACGCCATCTTGCCAATTGATCTCTTGGTACCTACTCTCAGAGGAGCCGCAAAGTACGAATGGACTGGACATGAGCTATCAACTCAATGGGAACAACTGAAAAAGTTACATGAAACAAGGTTACAAGCAATGGCAGGTATTTATGCTGCAAAAAGGCGCCAGAAGGCATATTTGGATGCTCATATTAAGGATAAAAATCTGAAGGAAGGAGATTTGGTCCTGGTTTATACTTTGAAGGAATGAAAAGAAACTAAAAAAAAGAGGATATGGTCCCTTGGTAATCAATCGTATATCTACCAGCAGAGCCATCAACTTAGCTACCCTAGATGGAGAAGTCTTGCCAAACTATATAAGTGGTTGTCAAGTAAAAAAGTATTTAGAGCCATTGATAGAGGAAATAACGTCATGACTTCTAACAGCAAAAAATAGGTGAGAAGAGGAAGAGAAAATACAAGAAGAAGCAAGATATGAAGCTCTAGAACGAATAAGGAAACGAAAGGAATGTGTAAGAGAGAGAGAGAGATGAAAGATATTGCGAGGAGAGACAAACATTTCGCTAAATTTCTAGACCACTTCTCTCAGTCAAAAAGACAGAGAGCTTCCTTTTTTCTTCTATTTTATCCAGAAAAATGACATTGAAAACAGACGAAAAAAATTTAAAAAAACTCCTAAAATTCCAAAAAAATCTAAAAAATCTTTAAAAAATTCCTTAAAATTCTTAAAAAAATTCCCAAAAATTCTTAAAAAAATTCCTAGAAATTCATAGCTAGGTGTTCATGAAAAGGGCTTTGAAAGTGACTTCTGAATAGCATAAAAGCTTAATGAACAAGCATGAAAATTGATGAAAATTAATAAAACTTAAGCAAAAAAGTGGTACGAGAAGGCTATGTACAACGTGGATAGATTTAACAAGTTCCATGTGATCCAAAAAGCTTTACTTTTGCTCATGATAGGCCTTGAGCTTGGATATGATGAGCAATGGAAGCTATCTGCCCTGCAAAGTCTCTACTGTACTACACTTCATTTCAATTGTCTTCCTTTTGGGCACACTAACCACCTAATATGGCCACCCTAAATCTTTCATTGGAATAATATTTGCAATATACTCCATCTTTCGTATCTCTATTTTAGCAAATTTTTTATTTTAATTATAGCATTTCCATCTTGTTGTTCCAGCTTCTTTAGCCAATGGAATCTTGTGTTTCCAAAGACATATAGGTACTCCTTCTACATCCTTGTAAAGCCCTGCACTTACTACCATAAAAATTATCATAACAGATGATATCAATACCAGTATCCATAACCAAGTGACCATTGATATAGGATTTGAAGTAGCTTCATTAATATTGCACTAAAATTATTTTCTTTTCTTCTCTCTTCTATGCTTTTGCCTGTCTCACCCGAATCAGTAACGTGAATGATCTCCTATTTTTCTTCATACACTTCCTCTCTACTTGAGTTGTTTGGAAAAATTCCATAGTAGGAAGATGAGTCTTCTCCATGTAGCCAAGCCAACATGTTCTCTTCTTCATATAATTCTGCTTCTAGGTTGTCCAACAAATTGTATTCCATGCAAATACCAATTGTCTACATCGTGCTAGTATGTCTTTGCTTCTCTGGTCCTTCTTCTAAAAATATATACTGCAACTCTTTTCCTTCTTGCTTTACCCACATTGTGTCCTTACCCCAATCATGCAGCACATTGGCATGCCTTAACCAATGTCTCCCAATCAACAAGGGAAAACTTCCATCTACCTGTGGCAACCTTAAGACAACAAAATCCAAGTTAAAGATGTTACCTTGTATCTCAATTGGGACTCCAGGGACCACTCCCATTGGTCTCACTATGCTTTGATCTCCCAATGTTACAGTGAATTTGGTAGGTCTTGAAGGTTGTCGTCCAAGCGTTTTCATTGTATGTTCAGGAATCAAGTTAATGAGAGAACCTCCATCCACAAGAGCTCCTTGTAACTCATGGCCTTTGATAGTGACTGTTAGATGTGGGCTCTTATAATCTATGAGGGGAGATTTCCCTACATTTTTATCCTTACTCAAAGGGTCATTCTTTGCCATTAATGTTGTTGTGGAGGCCTCATCAATGATCTACAAGACTTCTACCCTGAATTTCACATCCATATTTATTAAATAAAAAATATGGACCTCCTTTTTAATTGATTTGAGTAGTTTTTAAGCTTCCGATTCCTTAAGAGCATGGGCTCTCCTTGCACGCCCTACTAAGTGCATGCCCAATGGCATCACTAGTACCTAGGAGATCTTCTCTTTGGCTTGTATCTTCACAGGTATTGGCCTTGTCTTCAGATATCCTTTTACCTTTGTTCAATCCATTAGTCCTTGAATCTTGACCTATGTCTAATTGACCCTTCCCCTTGATTCTTGATTGCATTACAAAGGAGTCAATTTCTTTTAATTGCACTACTCTGGTAGGTGGTGATGGCACATCGACTTGTTCTACACCCTTTTCTTTGTTCACCGAGATAATTTGTGTATGATTTCTAGATTCAAATGCTTCGTTCTTTGGACAACGATTTGTATAATGGCCCCTAGCCTCTCGACAATTTCTGCAAGGAGGGGCATTTTTTGGTAGAGTGCATTTGCTTTGCTAATGCCAGCATTCTCCACATGTGAAACAAATAATTGGCCTCCTTGGCCTGTTTCCAAAGTTATCCCTATATCAAGGGTTATAAGAGTTACCTTGACTAGGTGCAACTGCCATCACATTAGTTGTGGTTTGGCTCCTCCTTGTGCCCAATATGTTTGTGTAGGCATCCCTCTTGACTGACATTCCTAGGCCTCATGACCAGCTTTCTTGCATAGTCGGAAACTCACACTTAAAAGAGGGAACTCACTTATCACATGCTTCTATTCGTTGCACATGGTGCACCACAATCCATTTTTGATGGAACCTCCCCGGAGTTCCTGTAGCTCCTATCGAAGTTGTGCCAACTCTTCTTCTTGGGCTTCCTCTTCTTTTTGTACCTATAAGGCCTCAATTTCTCGCCTCAACTGAGTAACCACACTTTCCTCCTCTTTGTGGCATTCGTTCCTTTTCAGGCTCTCCAATTCACTCCTTAATTGATTTACGAGGTCCTCAAACTCTACAAGATATGATAGACTAGAAGATATTGTCGTCAATAGGCGTATATACAAGCCGGGGAAAAAACCTCCTAAAGAGGGAAAAAAGTGCCCCGGCAGTCCTAGTGTGTTCACACACATCACTACCTATATATATCAACAAATCCCCCCTGGGAGTGATGTGGTGAACAAGGAGTTGGCACTCATGTATAAGGAAGTGCCAAGCTATGTGGAAATCACTCCACAAAAGGAAGTAAGCCCAAAGCTTTACGGAAAGCTTCAAACTTCCCCCTAGGCAGAGCCTTCATGAAACGGTCTACAATGTTCCCCTGCATGGGCACATATGCCAAGCTGATCCCCCTAGCAGAGAACCTCTCCCTGACATAATGATAATGCACCTCAATGTGCTTAGTGTGAGCATGGAACACAAGGTTCCTTGCAACTACCAATGGGCTCTGCCTGTAGGTGAAGATGGTGGCGGTAGAAGACTGACCGATACCCAAATTAAGCATAAGGTGTGTGAGCTACACACACTCAACAGTTGCTGTGAAAGCTACCCTATACTCAACCTCACAACTGGAAGTGGTCAGAGTAGGGTGCTTCTTGCTCATCCAAGATATGCATGAGCTACCAAGCATGAAGCAAAAACCACTAGTGGACACACGAGTGTCATAGCAGCCAGCCCAATCAAAGTCAGAAAAAGCATGCAAATCTAGCGGTAGTGATCCCCCCTTGGGATAAAAAAACCAAGTAGTTGAGTACCACTCAAGTAGCAAAAGATGCGCTTAATTGGTTGCCAATGCTCGACACCTAGGCAATGCATAAACTTGCTCATATGTGAGACATCAAACTGAATATCTAGCCAAGTAATGCATAAGTAAATCAGCCATCCAACAGCCTATTGATAAAGAACATCATCAAATGCATCTCGAGCATCATGAAGACTCAATCGTAAACCTCTCTCCATAGGAGTGGAAATAACTTTACAGTCTTCAAGGCCAAAACGTTGCAATAATGTGTCAATATATTTTGTTTGACACAAAGCCATTCCACCATCAATGTGCATAAACTGAATGCCCAAATAATAATGCAAATGCCCCAAGTCAGATATCTCAGATGAGACATGCAAATCAGCCTTAAAATCAGCAATATGCTTCTCAATAGGACCAATGAGCAACATGTTATCAACATAAACAACAATGATCAGAAGCACATCATTAGCACGCTTAACATATAAGGTGCTTTCAGTTGGACTATTCTCAAAACCATGTGCAATCAGATAGGCATGTATCTTCTCATACCAAGCACATGGTGCTTGCTTTAAACCATATAATGCTTTCTTTAACCTGCACACTTGGTTTTCAACCCCTTTCTGCAAAAAGCCATGGGGTTGAAAAACGTACACATCTTCATGCACGTCATCATTCAAAAAAAAATTTTTAATGTACACCTGATGTACATTCCAACCATGATGGGCTGCAAGTGCACAAATGCTCCAAACAGTAGTCATATGACATGTAGGTGCAAAGGTCTCATCAAAATCAATGCCTCTTTCTTGCGCATAACCCTTTGCAACAAGCCTAGCCTTATACCTGTCAATTGTTCCATCAGGCTTACACTTCATCTTGTAAACCCACTTAGTGCCAATGGCCTTCTTGCTAGGAGGCAAGTCACACAAATACCAAGTACCATTCTTCATTATAGCATCATATTCAGATTGCATAGCAGCCATCCAATTTTTGAATTTTGTGTTTGATCAAACAAAACAGGCTCATTTGCATCATAGAGACTAGATGCAGCCAAAGCATAGCAATCTGATGCAAAAGAGACACTATGAGAGCTTGATTGAGTACAATATGATAGAGGTGCATCTAATATAGCCTTCACAAACATGTTTTCGAGGTGTCTCAAGTTTGGGCAAAGAGGACACCATTTCTTATTTCTCCAGGCATAGAAAACTAGAAAAATTCAGATGAACAAAGCATGCATGCCAAAGCTTTGAATCTGACATAGCCTGAGAATCATGTACTACACATGCTGAATCATTTATAGATCTTTCATAGTCTATGAGCTTATACAACCCATGACATAAAATGTCAGAATCAATAATCAAGTCGCCATTTGACATATCATGAACTATACATCTGTCATCAACAAATTTCACAACCAAGCCAATCTTGGCTAATGCAAAAACTGATAATAGATTTTTCTTGATCCCTCGCACAAACAAAGCATCTAATAAAGTGAAAGAACTACCATTAGCGGTAGTCAAAATGATCTTACCAACTCCCATAAGAGGATAAGAGGAGTTGTTTGCACATGTAACAGTATTCCCTATAGGGGCAGGCTCGCGTGAAGAGAAGAAACTGCCCTGTGATGTAATATCTTTGGTTGCCCCACTCTCAAACAAACATCTGAGTCCAATGTAGACATGCACTGCTCATTAGAAGATGGGTCAAAATTGCAAACAGTAGTAAACGCCCATTCTTCTTCTTGTACAAGATTAGCAGACTTTCTTTTTGGTGTAGAGGCCCTTACAACAACCATTACACCCTCTTTCTTCTTTGCCTCTTTAGCAACCAGTTTTGGACAGTTCTTTATGATTTGATCATTTCCTTTACAGTACTTACAGAAAAAATTTTGCTTTTCTGATTTCTTTTCATCTTTGTCTTCCATTTTCGATTGTGCAGAATTAGCATATTTCTGCTTAATACTTGAAGAGCTCCATTTTCCTTTGCCCTTCTGATTAGCTAGGAAAGATTGATCTCCAACATGCATAATGGACCTGTTCTACCTAGACCAATCCTCCTACAATAGAACAGAGACTAACTCCTCAAATGACAAGGCATTTGGATTGCCTTTCATCATCAACCAAAGAGTAGAAGCAAAACTCTGATATGAATCAGGAAGACCATTCAGAATGGTCTGCACAAGTGCGCTATCTGGCATAACCTCATCAGTAGAAATCAAATGTTCCTTCAAGTCTTTGATCTTTGTTAGAAAACTGTCCATAGAATCACCTTTATTCATGTGCTCACTCTCCAACTGTTTTCAAAGGTAAGAAAGACGAGCCTCATTCCTACCTTGGTACAATGTGGTAAGTGTATCCTAAACATCCTTAGCTATTCTGCCAGAGTGACTGTGAGGTATAATTTCACGTTTGATAGACAAAGCTTTCAATGCATGTACCTGGGCATCTCTAATATCCCAATGAATTTGCTCTGTAGTAGGTGTAGGAGAAATTGCAGCACAAATAGGAATATGCAGAATACCATCATCTTCGACACCCTCTGCATCAGCTTCAATACCTGCAGTTGTAATAGTTGCAGGTGTGATAGGATATTTTTCAACACCCTTCACAATGTTCCACAGTCCTTTTGCAACCAATACATGTTGCATCATATAAGCCCACAACGGGTAGTTGGTACCATCCAACTTATCCTCAACACCCAACATACGAAATACATCACTATTTTCAGCCATGATCGGTGACTAAAATAACTTAATGCAAAAAATTGATTGTATCTCACAAAGTTGAACAAAATTGCCCAGATGAATTCTGCTAAACCTGTAGCAGACTTCGAGACACTTATACTAGCGAACGGAAACTGGTATACCTTTGGCACAAAAGGCCAAGATAGCCTACACAAGCACTATCATAGTGCGTTCAGAGGCCGAAAAAAGCTCAAAAACATGTTGAATGTGCTCACCAAAATTCATGCGATTCTAATAGTGCAACTGGAGGAGTGTCCATGATGCCCTAGATGAAGTGGCGACCTGCTCTGATACCAATTGTTGGAGTTAGACATCTGCGGAAGCACGCGAACAACACAAGGAAGAAGAAGAATCTTGGAGCTCAACACACAATACTAAATGTATTACCACTAGAATGTACAAAGATAAGTAGCCCATTTGGGCAATAGGCGTATATAGAAGCTGAGGGATAAAAACCTCCTAAAGAGGGAAAAAAGTGCCCCGACGGTCCTAGTGTGTTCACACACATCAGTACCTAAATATATCAACAATAAATACGTTTTAGTGCTTGTTTGATGATTCAAATGGGGTCTAAAAATTATGAAAATTGGTGTTCAAGTTCTACTTAGGCTTCGCAAGCTTGAGGACTCCTTGGCTTATACAAAATGGAGCATCCTATGACAAAATTGTATGTTTCTATGCAACAAGGGTTAGTGATTAGAATCATTGTTAGTGTTTCAATCGAAGATTGATTATTTTAACTGAATGAAACTTGAAAAATTAAGGAAATAGTTCCCCTTTGATCTCCATGCACCCCTTTTTGCATGCTTCCTCTACGTCAATGCTTGTGGCATGTAATAAAGTAAGTCTATGATCTAAGGGTTCGATCGGTTCAGAAAGATCTAAAATCGAACACTGTTTGGTCACTCGTGCCCAAAGTTCCTGATACTAGACTTAAGCATAAGTTCACGTGCTCTCTTAAACAACTAATCCACTTAGCCTAGTGGTTGTCTCAAGGTTGTGAAGAATACGAAGATGATGATGAGCCTATCAAGGTCACCATGGGAGCTTGCCTAGAGCTCTGATACCAATGCAAGAAATAATGATTAGGACCACCACATGCTAGAGAGATAACTCTTCTCCCAACCTTATGCCTGTATATATAGTTGCTCGAATCAACGAGGACCACAAATGTAACAATAGTCCACAAGTGCATGTGAAATCTCCTCCATTCCTTTAATATCTTCCCTAGAGTCTACTAGTAGTTGGAGTGATCTTGACCATTACTTTAGTACCTTCCACTAGAGTCCACTAGTGGTTGGTGTACTCGCCACTCGAGTTATGTCTTGCTAGACTCAATTTAACTCATGTTAGCTAATTTAGAAGGCTCTAGAACTCCTTATTGAGTCTCTCATCCTTGGTCACTACTAGATCTTTGATCATGTAGTCAACTTAAACCTAAAGAGTGCACTTCTTCAAGTTTGGATAAAAGAAGAGTGTATCATTATTGAACTAGGAAGTTGCACAATCAAGGGTCTAGGCATGACACAAGCTCCCAGCTCTTCTAGAGTTAATCATCAAGAAAAATATGTTGTTCTTGTCCAAAACTATATGATGCAAAAGCATTTGAATGTTCAAGCAAAAGCAGGAGAGGGGACAGAAATACTTCTTTTCCAAAGACATTAGTGGTCTCAATGTCTCAATCAAAGAAGCATGATAAGCATATTACAAGGACTATGGTCCCTAAGGCAGATGGCATCTGGATGCAAAGTGATCCATGCTTTGAAGTAAATCTGGGTACACAAGGGTGAGCATCCTTGCTCCCTTTTTGGCACAATCAATACCTATGAAGTAGTTGATGAAGTCAACGTGACCTTGAGTACTAAACCAAAGATTTCTTCCATAGCATGCACATTCCATTTGGGTACCAAAAGGGTTGATGAAGACCAACCACAACCCTAGATAGAGCTGAGTGCCTAAGACGTGATTTTGAGCTCAATTAGTCACACATGAAATCTTAGGAATTAATAAGTTCTCATCAATCCCAAACCCTTAGAAAATTACATGGCAAGTTGTTGAATACAAACCCTCATGTAAAATTCAACATAGAATTACTTGGCAATGGGTACCCAAAAAGTCCATGACTAGGGGGATTCATCCCCGAAACCCTTATGTGTATTCACATACAAAACTTGTAATCCCATCAGGGAAGTATGGAAAGTCAAGTCCTATAATAGACCCCCTGACCCCACCATGTAATTATTATTGTTAGTGTCCACGTGAAAGACCAAATGGATGTTGGAAACTTTTGTATATGTTCTTTAATAAAACATGTAGTGGTGTGGTTAGCCATAGGCTATAAGCTCATCTGCATTTGTGTGACCTAAGAAATCTGTGTTCATGGTCAGTGTACTATGTGTTTTTTGTGTATTCTGTAACCCTATGTGGAGTACTATGTGCAGCATCAGAGGTCGGTTTTCTACTGAAGGGTATTGCTACAGAGCTCCCAAGAAGGAGGGTCTAGCATCGTGCCTCACTAGAGGAATACTTCATTGGTATTAGAGCATTTCGATGCAAAGGATTTGTTCCTTTTGTGCGATCAAAGTAAGCACCCACTAGCCCACCCAAGGCTTTCTAAAAGGCGTATGACTAAGGTGATGAACAAGGCATACCTCATCATCCAATTCATCAAAGTCACCATTGGATGCATGCGAGGGAGGAAGATCAAGGAAGGCAGAGGTCGTTGGTACTTCCTTGGAGGTTACCCATACTAGTATTGTTCCCCCTAGAGATAGCTTAACCGAAAATCTCTTGACACTAAGATACAATCTTGTGGTGTCTAAAGAAGGCGTAAGACTAAGGTTAACATTACCGTGAGCATGTTTTGGCCCCTCAATGCTTCATTCTTTTCTTTCAAACCCTATCTTGAAGCATTTTTGGGGTGATTCTTGGAGCCATTTTGGATTAGTTTCATGCATAGATTTCTTTACACAAGTTCAAGAACATAAAAAGAAGTGCTCTTTGTACTTAAACAATGAATATTCACCTTTTGGGGCTATGTTTTCAACCACATTAGTAAATTTACAGGTTTCTTGAAAGGTTTTAGTTATGGTGGGAGCAGCCACCGCAAGTCTATGCAGGTTTTTGAACCCAAAGAATAGAGCTGACACACATTTATAGGTGTTGTGTCTAGTTTTTGGGATATGAATTTAGTCTGTTAGTGCCATTCTACTACATTTATTGAGGACATAAACACTATGCATGCTTCTATGGATATTGCTTATGTATGTCTAGGTGGTCATTGATATAGCAATTATGTTTTTTGCATAAAGCCTTTTAAGTTTGATAAAGAAGGTTGTGGTGAGATTTCCTGAACCGGGAGACACCTTGATGTCACGGTCTCTTTTCTAATGCAAGTGGAAGAATTACGCATCCTCGCCATAGGAAATGTATGCTAGTTGTTCATAGGTGCTTAATAAGCCTAGTTATTGTCCTACTAGACTCAAATTCCTCTATAATTGAGTTAAACATAAGAAGGCCTATTCAAGAAATTTGGGAATTATTCAAGTCCCATTTATATTACTTACTATGTTAACTTCTTAAGTTTTAGCCCAACCTTGATACCCCATTTACAATAGAATCATCCTTTATAATAAATTGTCAATTTAATATACTCCAATCAAGAGATAATAACATGTTCTTGTATGTGAATGAGTCAAAAACTAAAACATTGGGACACAATGAATTGTCTCAAAATCCTGTGTAATTCCCATTTTTCCTGAATAGGCCTTTAAGTGGCTCTATGGTGAAAACTCAAATATCATAGCAATCTTCATCGCAATGGGGGTTCAATGTCTCCTCATTGACAAATATATCAATCATGGCGCTAGGAATTTTTCCCAACCATGGGTTCAAGTTTTTCATCTAAAAGCATCATAGGTGCACATGCTGGGTCTTGAATTGATCTAGGGTTCCCAATAACACCCACACTTATAGAGGTTAAAATTTTTTTTTCTTTCACTACAAATTTACACAACCATAAGTGGCTCTCCTCATGCATCCATGAGGATCCTGATCCTATGGAGTGCACCGGTGCTATTTTGTTGAATTTTCTATGGACTGTGTTCCATTGCAAGGGTGGTACATCTTGTTACCGTTAGTGTCCATGTGAAAGGCCAAATGGCCACCGGACACTTCTTTGTATATGTTCTTTAATAAAACATATAGTGGCCTGGTCAGTCACAGACTGTAAGTTCGACCGCATTCGTGAGACCTAAGAAGTCTGTCTTCGTGCTCCTTGTGTACTACGTTTTCTGCGTATGCTACAACCTCTGTGCGGAGTACTGTGCGTGGCGTCAGGAGCTCGGTTTTTTGTACTTCGAGCATATCGTCGTGGAGCTCTCGAGAAGGAGAGTCCAGTGTGGTGCATCACCATCGAAATACTTCATTGGTATCAGAGCAGTTCGAGGCAAAAAAGCTTCGTTTCTTTTGTGCGAGCGAAGCGAGCACCCCCCCCCCTAGGCTTTCTCCAAGGCTTACGACTAAGGCGGCGACTAAGGCGGCGACCAAGGCATAGACCTTGGCATACCTTGTCATCCGAGTCACCGAAGTCACCGTTGGCGCCGTTGGCTGCGCGCGAGGGAGGACCTCAACAATCAAGGAATATAGAGGTTCCCGGTACTTCCCGGGAGGTCACCCATCCCAGTACTGTTCCCCCCAGAGCTCGCTTAACCGTGGCAATCTCTTGCCACTAAGCTACACTCTTGTGGTGTTTGAAGAAGGGGAAAGACTAAGGTTGACATTACCTTGAACAAGTTTTGGTCCCTCAAAGCTTCTTTTTTGCTTTTAAAGCCTATTTCTGAAGCAATTTTGGGGTGTTTTTTGGAGCCATTTCGGAGTACTTTTGCACGTAGTTCTCTTCACACAGGTCCAAGAATATCAAGAAGAGTGTTCCTTGTACTTCTCAGACAATAAATATCAACCTTTGGGGCTGTATTTTCAGCCACACTCGTAAAACTACAGGTTTCTCGAGGGGTTTTCAGTTTTGGTGGGAGCAGTCGCTGGAAATTTATGCAGGTTTTTAAAGCCTAAAACATCAGAGTTGACAGACACTTGCAGGTGTTATTGGCTAGTTTTGGGGCTGTGTATTCAGCCATTTTAGTGTCATTTTACTACATATATTGAGCACATACACACCATGTACGCTTCTGTGGACACCGCTTATGTACGTCCATGTGGGCATTGATATAGCGGTTACGTTCTTTGCATAAAGCCTTTTACGTTTGATAAAGAGGGTCGTGGTGAGGTTTTCTTAACTGGGAGACACCCAGATGTCGGGGTCTCTTCGGTGATGCAGGTGGAAGACTTACCCAGCCTCGCCATAGGAGATGTATGATAGTTGTTCATAGGTGCTCGATAAGCCTAGTTGGCTTCTATTGGGTAACTGATTATATGCAGTGGAGTCAGTGATTCACTATGCAGGTAGACATGTCAATACTTGCAGTTTTATGATACTTTGACACTGGTCATATGCTAATTTTGCAGAGGATACTCTGGCAAAATTTTTTAGATTTCTGGTTTAGTCAACTATATAGTGGTCGATTTACTCCTTGATACACTTATTTGTTGGTCTTTGGACTCTTCTAGCGCCATTATCATTCTACTCAGTTCTCTACAATCATGGCATCAGAGGTCTCAGGCACATCCGGTGGATCAGGGTCTAGTGCTAGCGTTCCGAGGAGGAGCTATAACTTGCAGGGCAAAGACCATTTTGAGATCCGAAAATTTGATGGCACAAACTTTGCTCTATGGAAGAATCAGATTAAAGATGTGCTGATTCAAAGAAGGCAATGGAAGCCAGTAAATGGGATTTCAAAGAAGCCTGCTGACATGGATGAAGATGATTGGGATGAGTTAGATGAAATGGCCAGGTCTACCATTCGCTTGCACTTGGCAGATAATGTTTACTTTACAGTATTAGACTGTGAAAGTGCAGAGGAGCTTTGGAAGAAGTTATGCAATACATATGAAAAAGAGACGGCATCAAATAAAGTATATCTGATGAGAAAATTATACGACCTTCGTATGAAGGACACAGATAGTGTTGCTGCTCATCTAAATGAGTTTGATGCCATATTCTCCCAGTTACAGGCTCAGAAAATGGATATGGACAATGAAATGAAAGCAGTATTGCTGTTATGCACCTTGCCATCATCATGGGATACATTTTGCACAGCTATTAGCAATAGTGCACCAGGTGGTAAACTCGTCTATGATGACATATGTGGAGCACTCTTGAGTGAGGAGATTCGTAGAAAATCTATGGTTGGCACTCAGAGTGGAGATGCATATAATGTTCGTGATTCTTACCAAGGAAAGAATCAACAGCGTGGCAGGAGCAAGAACAAGGAAAAGAATGGTCAACGGAATAAGAGCAGAAGTAAATCAAGGAAGAGGGATATTGAATGCCATTATTGTCATAAGAAAGGACACATGAAGAAAGACTGTTATGCATTAAAGAATGCTAAAGGTAAAGGACAGAATGTTGATGGGCATGTTAAACAGTTACCTGCACCATCTACTTCGACTGTGAAGATTGAAGAAATTAATGCTATTTCTGATGATGCTGATGTGTTGACACTTGATAGTACTGTGCCATCTGAGGCACTTATGGCTGATTCTCTTTCCCACACCTGGCTGCTAGATTCTGGTGCTTCTTTCCATGTGACACCACATAGAGAATGGTTCTCTAATTATGCAGCAAAGTCTCTTGGTACCGTGAGACTTGGTGACTCTTACCAGTGTGATGTTGTGGGGATTGGAGATGTGGTTGTGCAGTTCATTGACGGTTCAAAATTTACTATGCATAATGTACGCCATGTACCTCAGTTATCACGCAGTTTGATGTCAGTTGGTCAACTTGATGACCTTGGTTACAAGGTGGTCTTCTATGCTCAGTCCTTTCGTATATCAAAGGGCAATATGGTTATTGCAAAAGGAAGGAAAGTTGGCTCACTTTACCCTTTATTTGTATCACAGAAAGAACACTTGTTAGCTGTTACTGAACAGCCTATGGCTTGTATTTGGCATGGTCGTTTGGGCCATATATCTCGTAGTGGAATGGAAAATCTTTCTCGTTCTGGCTACTTACCTGTGTTATCTTTCTCTGATTTTTCATTTTGTGAGCATTGTCAATATGGAAAGCAAACCAGAAATGTGCATAAAACGCACATTGACTCTTCAATTCAGCCTTTAGATCTTGTTCATACAGATGTGTGTGGTCCTATGCCCACTAGGTCCTTAGGTGGTTCTCTTTACTTTGTCACTTTCATAGATGATGCTACTAGAAAAGTCTGGGTATATCCTATCAAATCGAAGGATGATGTATTCCCTACTTTCAGAAAATGGCTTGCTTCAGTTGAGACTGAAAAAGGAACTAAGCTTAAGGCTTTACGTTCAGATAATGGGGGTGAGTATACCTCACATGAATTCAGCCTTTTCTGTCAATGTAGAGGGATTCGTAGAGAGTTTACAGCTCCTTATACCCCAGTACAGAATGGTGTAGCTGAGAGGATGAATAGAACTATTCAAGATAGAGTAGTCTCTATGTTGCATCATGCAAACCTCTCACAAGGTTTTTGGGCAGAAGCAGTATTGACTGCAGTTCATGTGATTAACCTTTCACCTAGTACTGCCAAAGGTCTGAAAGTGGCACAAGAGTTATGGACAGGGAAACCACCATATTATGATCATCTTCGAGTTTTTGGGTGTGAAGCATATGTTCATATACCCAAGAATCTTAGACAGAAGTTGGACCATAAGTCAAAGAAATGCATTTTTCTTGGATATGGTCGAGAAGGACAATTTGGATATCGCTTATGGGATCCTGAAACACGGTCAGTGATCAGAAGTAGTGATGTCAATTTTAATGAGTCTAAGATGCATAAACAGCCGATTAAGGAGGTTGAAGTGAGAAGAGTGGTGTTTGAGGATACTAGTCCTCCGGTTAGCATGCATAAAAATGCTGCACATAGGGATGTTCAAGAGAATGTCCATTCAGATCAGTCTGCACATGTTCCTGTTCAGCAACCATTGAGACGTTCTGCACGTGTCTCATATCCACCTGATAGATATGTTCCAGGTTTAGATTTTGTTATGCTAACAGATGCTGGTGAGCCCTCTTGCTACAAAGAGGCTATGCAGACAGAGGATCATGTCAAGTGGGAGCGTGCCATGAAGAGTGAGTTGGATTCTATTCACAAGAATGGTACTTGGGACTTAGTACCTTTGCCAAAGGGCAGGAAAGCTTTACCATGTAAATGGGTATATAAGCTGAAATTCACATCAGATAGTGCTTCTCCAAAATATAAAGCACGACTTGTTGCAAAGGGTTTTAAGCAACAACATGGTGTTGATTTTGAGGAAATCTTCTCTCCAGTGGTCAAGATGACTACGTTGCGCATGTTGCTTGGATTCGTTGCAATGGAGGACTTAGAGCTAGTCCAAATGGATGTGAAAACAGCTTTCTTGCATGGAGATCTTACAGATGAGATCTATATGGAACAACCAGAGGGTTATGTATTTCCTGGCAAGGAAAGTCTAGTTTGTAAGCTCAAGAAGAGCTTGTATGGACTTAAACAGTCTCCTAGACAATGGTACCAAAAGTTTGATGCTTTTATGAAGTCCCAAGGCTATTCTCGAAGCAATGAGGATCATTGTCTCTACACAAAGAGATGTTCTGATGGCAGCTTGATATACTTGATACTTTACGTCGATGATATGTTGATTGCTGGGAAGTCCTCTTATGATTTGTCAATTCTCAAAAAGAAGTTGAGTCAGACATTTGATATGAAGGATTTGGGGGATGCCAAACATATTCTTGGCATGCGCATTACTCGTGATAGGAGTAAAAGATGCATATACTTGTCTCAAAGTGAGTACATATCCAAAGTACTTCATCGATTCAATATGCAGGGTGGAAAGGCATTGAGTACACCTTTACCCACATATGTGAAATTGAGCAAGGATGACTGCCCCAAATCAGATGAGGAAAAGGAATTCATGACCAAAATTCCCTATCAGTCTGCTGTTGGTAGTCTCATGTATGCTATGGTAGCTACGAGACCAGACATTGCATTTGCAGTGGGAGTTGTGAGCAGATATATGTCTAATCCTGGCAAGAAACATTGGGAAGCGGTCAAAATGATTTTGAGATATCTGAGTGGCACTAAGGACAAGTGTCTATGCTTAGGTAGAGGGAAAGCATCCATTATTGGTTACACAGATTCTGACTATGCTGGTTGTGTAGACAATCGTAAGTCTACATCAGGGTACATTTTTCATTTTGCTGGAGGTGCTATCTCTTGGAGATCTCGTCTTCAAGAATGTACAGCTGTTTCCACCACAGAAGCAGAGTATGTTGCAGCAAGTGAGGCATGTAAGGAAGCATTGTGGCTTTCTCGTCTTGCTTGTGATATGGGTTTGCCTCAGCATGTACCTCACTTGCTCAGTGATAGTCAGAGTGCCATTGCTTTGGCTAAGAATCCGGTCTATCATGCAAAGACCAAGCACATTGAGGTGAGGTATCACTTCATTAGAGATTGCTTAGCCACTGAGAGCATTATTCTTGAGAAGGTTCACACTCGAGATAATGCTGCAGATGTTTTGACTAAAGCTCTACCGCAGGATAGCTTTCGACACTGTTGTCACTTGATGGGGGTTACTTGATTCTTGATCTTATGCAGTCACTTGTATACTGTGTAACATGCCCATCAGGTGGGAGGTATAGTTTGTATACTTACACTCAGGTATTCTTTATCATTCTTTCTTTTTTCTCCCATAGTTACTCCAGCCATATTGGCCTTTAGTGGGAGATTGTTACCGTTAGTGTCCATGTGAAAGGCCAAATGGCCACCGGACACTTCTTTGTATATGTTCTTTAATAAAACATATAGTGGCCTGGTCAGTCACAGACTGTAAGTTCGACCGCATTCGTGAGACCTAAGAAGTCTGTCTTCGTGCTCCTTGTGTACTGCGTTTTCTGCGTATGCTACAACCTCTTTGCGGAGTACTGTGCGTGGCGTCAGGAGCTCGGTTTTGTACTTCGAGCATATCGTCGTGGAGCTCTCGAGAAGGAGAGTCCAGTGTGGTGCATCGCCATCGAAATACTTCACATCTCTTTGGAAATGATCTTTGAGATTGACTTTAGTTGTCACTCCTAAATGTTGTAAGTATAAGGAATTGGTTCCCTAATCTTCTACTATTTGCAACTATCTCATGAAGGGTCTTCCTAAAATCATCTCATAGATGTGATTCTTACAAAAGTATTCTAGATTGGGTTGGTAGGATTCCAGATAGAAGATCTAGTAGTGGATTTCTATTCTCACTTGGGAGTGCAGCTATTACATGGAGCGGCAAGAAGCAACCCACTATTGCTTGGATAAGTATAGAGGTTGAGTATAGAGGTGTGACAATGGCAGCATAGAAAGCTTCATGGCTAGAGATGCTACTTGCAGATTTAGGTGTGGAAGTGGAAAATCACATCATCATTTATTGTGATAATCTTAGCAGCATTTAGCTAACCCAAAATCCTATTTTTCATTCTAGAACAAAGCATATTGAGGTACATTATCACTTCATCATAGAAAAGGTATTAGAAATTGATATTTGTCTTGTTTATGTAAGGGTAGTTGAGTTGGTTGCTGACATTTTTACTAAGGCACTTAGAGCAGAGAAGCTAAAGAAGTTTCAAAAGATGCTTGGACTATAGGACATGATGTTGAGCTTGAGTGTTGAGATATCAAGCTCAACATGTGATGACCGAGGATGACACATGTCACTCCTGCATTTCTTTGACATGTATAGTGGTCACACCAGTATATGTCAAGGATACTTTAGTGAGATTTTACTAGATGTATCTATTGAGAGTGATGGAACATTTGTTTCTTACCAACTCACTTATTTGTAGACATTAGGATTTTCTTTATGTGTACGGTTCTTTATATATTGCAGTAGTTGTATTGTTGTTTTAGGTCATTCTGGTATATTCCTTTTATGTAATCAAATAAGAAAATGAAGATCATTCTTCCTTGTCTCAATCTATATGTGATCCTCTTGAGTGTGAGAGTGTGTGAGTGAGCTCTCTTCTTTATCTCCTTTTTCTTCACAAAACACACATTTTTCCACTTTCCAATGCTTATTGCAAGAGCCATGCATAATCTTACTCAACTAGGAAGTTGCATACTATATGTCTGGTCTTGTGTCACATGCATATATAACACATCTCATAGCTTGTTGATAAAGAGAAGTATCAAATGCATACTCAACTCCTAAAGTGAGAACATAAATCTTGTTTCCACTCATGTTGAGATAGGCTTGCTATTCTCAAGGCCTAGACACCGAAGTGGCTTCTCAATAGAAGGCTGCTTCACATAGACCTCATCTTGCAAATCACCATTCAAGAAAGCTATCTTAATATCAAATTTATTCATTTCTCAATCATGATAGGCAGCCAATGCAATCTCGAAACAAATGGTAGTCCTCTACAAAGTAGGTGTAAAAGTCCCCTCATAATCAATGTCAATTGTTTGCACAAAACCTATCAACTAGTCTACCTTTGTAGCGATCAATGCTACCATCTAACTTTCTTTTAATCTTGTAAACCCACTTAGTAACCAATGACATTCTTAACTTTTGACAATTCACATAACTCCCAAGTATGACTTTTGTGAATAGAATCTAATTGTAACTGCATTGCACTCATCCAATTTGAATCATCATATGCATCCACAAAAGTGAGTATCTCTTCATTACATGTGGTTGTAATAAGAGATACATCCACAAAGTCACTAGATGCATTGCAAGAGCTTGACCTTGTTCTACCAAGTAAAGGAGCACTCAACTTACTACTTGCAATTTCTTTCATAGTTGTTTTGGCATAGATTGTGCATCCTTGAAAGACATGCATTCCTCAGATGATACATCATTAAAATGTACATCAGAAGTGAGCTAAATATCATGTTGCATTTCCGTGATATGTGGCTACAAATTTTACAAATTTTCAACCATGTTTGGTTGGACATTTTCAGCCACATTTGGCGGGAATCTCTCTACAAATTTTGGAAATTGGCTAGAATTTTTTAGCCACATTTGGTCGAAAACTTTTAGGTCTTTGAACCTCATTTCCTACATGGCCATAGTCAAGCATAACACTTTGAAAAAAAGCATGAGTATATGAGCTAATTATTGGCTGAAATTTCCATTCAAGTAAAGGATAAGCTGAATATTCAGAAAATAACACATCTTGACTTACAATAATTTTATCTTTCAATGGGTGATATAAGCGATAAACTCTATGCTCACTACTATATCCAAAAAAATATACATTTCTTTGATTTTACATCAAGTTCGTGATGACACAAGAGCATATGCCAAACAACCAAATATGCACATCAAATAACCATTGGCTTCTGCCATTTTAAGCCTCATAAGTTGTACTGAATCTCAATGCTTTTGTAGGCCAACATCTTAGTACATAGTTTGCACACATGAGTGCTTCCATCCGAAACTTGTATGGCAGATGCTTTCCTTTCTTAACCCTACATGGTGCCATTTCAAGGAGTGTTTTATTCTTTCATTCCATAACACCATTTTAAGACTGATAAGGTGTACTGAATCTCAATGCTTTTGTAGGCCAACATCTTAGTACATAGTTTGCATACATGAGTGCTTCCATCCAAAACTTGTATGGAAGATGCTTTCCTTTTTTAACCCTACATGGTGCCATTTCAAGGAGTGTTTTATTCTTGCACTCCACAACACCATTTTGTTGAAGTGTATATGACACTTTACATTGGTTTCCAATACCTCTTTCATAAATAAAAGTATTAGATTCATGTGACATGTATTTGCTGCCATGATCCATGCAAAGAGTCAAAAGCTTATTTCCATGAAAGTTTTCAACCTTAGCTAAAAATATTTTAAAGCAATAGAATACCTCATTCTCTATTTTCCTAGGATACAACCAAGTATAATGTGTTGCATCATCAATGATTGTAATGAATTATACATGATTTCCAAAACATGGAGTGTTAATAGGACCATATGCATCACTATGAACAAGTTCCAATTTTTGTGTTGAATGTGTAGCACCATCTTTGGGAAACGGAGCATGACACATTTTTCCAAGTATTCCACCTTCACATGCATGCTTTTCAATGGGGCTCAAGTGTAAGAAATCCAATAACCATATCCTTACTTTGCAAGTAAGGCAAACTATTGAAATTCAAATTACCAAAACAAGCATGCATGAACAACACTTCAGCCATAGAAGAAGTATGTGTAAGAAAAGCATTTAAGGAAACTCTCTTATATGTATCCAAGTGATACAAGCCATTACATAGAGTCCCCAACATCACAATAATATCACCATTGTTTAAATCATGAACCATATATTTGTTATAAGAAAAGTGTATAGAAAGTCCCACACTACCAATAATAGAAATGAGAAGCAAATTCTTCTTGATACTAGGTACATACAATGCATTCTTAAGATTTATAATAACTCCATTTGCAACCTTAAGCTGAATTTCTCCAACTTCAATAATAGGATAAGAAGCATTGTTTGCACATACAACATCTCCCCCTTGTCTGCATCTTTCAAAGATGCAAAAATTCTTTTGCATGAAGTCATTAGAGTGAAAAATGGCAAAAAAGGTGATATCTAAGGATTTCAATTA
Source organism: Ceratopteris richardii (assembly GCA_020310875.1). Lineage (NCBI taxonomy): Eukaryota > Viridiplantae > Streptophyta > Polypodiopsida > Polypodiales > Pteridaceae > Ceratopteris > Ceratopteris richardii. The sequence goes on from CM035427.1 coordinate 33,935,822, forward strand.
GTTTGATTAATCTGGATTAGTGTTGTCAAATCATTTTAAAAATTTCCATGCACGTGCATTCAAAACTTATCATGAAAAGAAGATATATTAGTTTTGTAAGAGAGAGAAAGTTCGTGTGATAATCATGAAAAGTGATCTGCCTCAAAGTTTGTGCTCATCAGGCATTCACTGAATTTCAAGTTTCCCTCTTGTTCTTCCACCTATATAATGTGTGTTTAGGATGTTCTTCACTTTTTTAATCTCCTCTTCATAGCAGACCTGCTTCTCTTTTCCTTGTGAATTCGAACAATTTCACCATGGAGAAGCTCAATCCAAACACTCTCACTGATCTTTCATGTAGCCGAAGTGTGCTTGATAAATTCCATATCAACATTGCAATTAGTCAAGAGTATGCAAAAACAAGAAAGGTATTCTAAAGAGCTCTTCAACCTTGTGAAGTTGATGGATTGCACAAAGAAGGCAAAAAACATATCAACATATGGGCAAATGGAGCTATTTATCCAATTTATCCACAAACTGGAAGGCATCCACCTTTTCATAATCTTCATGATCTTATTAGATTTGTAGGAGATGGCGATGATGTTTTACATGGCTATTGTTCAAAGCTTTGTGAGATGTCAAAGAACTGTTTGCAATACATAAACTATCTGCAAAATGTGCTACATCAGAGAGACTTACATAAGAGGAATATAGAAAAAAATTTGTCAAATTTGTCTTCTCAATTAGAAACTTTCAAACAAATGAAAGAAACTCCTATAGGATTGAGAATGCAGTCTAAACAGGTAAAACCATTTTTAGATTTGGTAAAAAAATCTAGCTAGAAGAAAAAGAGAATGAAAATTGTAAGAGATCATCTATCAAATGTGCTAGGTTTAAACATGTTGAGCAGTTTTGAGCATGTTCATTTTTGTAATGAAATTATGAGTCAGAATGATGTTTTGAAACTATTGAAACTGATGAAAATGTTTCTTGAAATGGTTTATTTTTTAAAAACTCATGAAAGAAATGAATTTATTGCTAGAACCATCTCAAATTCAGGAGGTTTGTGATGAAGTTGAAGTGAGTAGAAAAGATTATATAGCAATTTCAAAAGTTTGGTGTGAATTTCTTAAATTTAAAAAAGTAAATGCTTTGGATTGCCTAGACCTCATCATGTAGGAAAGTATCGGCTCTGCTTGAATAAGAGTGTCACATCTATATTTGGTGACTATAAGCACATTCACGATAACATGCCCTATGAGGTAACATGCCGTATGAGGTAACATGCCCTATTAGAAGACAATTACAAAGGAGCACATGTTAGATATCATCATCAGATAATCTATACAGATCATGTCAATAAGGACTATCACCAGATGTCTTCTAGGACATGGATTTACAAAAAATAATGAGATTTCATTCCAATTTGAAGCTATAATATTCAGAATATCTTAGAAAATTCTTGTGGTAAAAAATACATGTGGATGTATATACTGATGGGGGATGATTCTAACACCCCAATGCAAAAATGGAAGATGGCTGCCCTCCACTAGGTCCACAAGCAGTGATATATGCTCACTGTTCTGAATTTTTCTCTGCACCAGTACAGAGACTTATAATGAAATTTTGCAGAATTTTAGTAGATATAAGAGCTACCCAACAAGCTTTAAATCATCCCAAATGGATAGTCCAGCTGAGAGAACCACCCTCTACAAAATAGGCTACCTGTTTGCAACACTCTCAGCCTATGTGTAGAGATATTCCTTTACAAAGTTGGCGATTTCTCACAACTCACTCAGCCAAATAACTTGAAACTTTGGCAAAGTTTAGGGCACAATATGAAAGACCAAATGAAGCTTGAAATCAATGAAAATGAGTATAATGAGAGAGCACACAATGCTCTACAATCAGATTTGGAAAAGCCTAACTACACCTCTAGATAGAGTGGAGCAAAATCTGAGAAAATGAGGTAAGCAAGCAAGGGGGCTGCTTGCTGGAGTTTATGAATTCACTAAACTAAGTGGGAAACTCGTGGAATGCATACAACTCAAGAAACAAAGGTAGGATGATGCTTATATGGACTTCTACTTTTCCTACAATCTCGCTAACCACCCACCAATCAGTTTAAGTGGACTTTTTGGTGGCTGATTTGATGAGATTTGAATTTGATTGAGTCTGGTGGAGCTTCTAACTTTATTCCATGACTTTGGGTCCTCATTTTTGATTGGTTCACTTGCAAAACTCGTGGTTGAGCCTTTTTCATGATTGAGACTTGATTTTCAACACTCTCGCTCAAGTCTCAATGCCTAGGTCCTTCATTCCAATGCATGCCTTGAAGTGTTGTAGCTTTAGTCCATCCAATGCTTTGGTAAACATATCTGCATATTGGTCCTTTGTATTGAAATGATCTACCTTGACATCCTTTGACATGATATTCTCTGGAATAAAGTGGTAATGCACTTCTATATGCTTCGACCTTGCATGGAACACTGGATTTTGAGCCAAGCATATGCTACTTATGTTGTCACAAAAAATAGGTGCTTGATTTACCTACAAATCAAGATCAACAAACAAATTCTTGAGCCACATAAGCTCACATGAGACTTGTGCTAAGCCTCTATACTCAGCTTTGATCCATGAAAGAGCCACAGTTGGTTGTTTCTTTGACATCCATGAGATGGTCTTCTTCCCTAACATATCCACTAGTGCTCCTCCTATCATCTTTGGAACCTGCCCAATTAGCATCACAATAAGCTTATATATTTAATCCATCATCAAATGGATAATATAGACCTTCATTCAGTGATCCTATGAGGTACCTAAGTACCCTTTTGGTTGCAACAAGATGAGGTACTCTTGGTGCTTGCAAAAATTGAGATAACACTCCAACTACATGTGCAATATCAGGTCTTTTCATAGTAGCATACAAGAGAGAACCAATTATTGACCTATACATGGTCACATCCTTCAATTCTTCACCTTCATGAGCACTTAGTTTAACATTTACTTCTAATGGATTTGAAATGGGCTTGCAATCACACAAGCCAAACTTCTTCAAAAGATCAAGAATGTATTTCCTTTGCATCAAGTATATACCTTCCTCTTTATATAGTACTTCAAAACCTTAAAATCCCTAAATCTAAGATTTTTAAATTCACAGCCAAGCTTCCTCTTTATTTCCTTTATGTTGGCTTCATCATCCCCTGTAATGATCAAATCATCAACATATATACAAATGAAAACAATTTTGCTACCTTCCTTCTTCACAAAGAGTGATGGGTCTGCATGACTCTGATTGTATCCACATTTTACTACATAGTCCACAAGTCTTTGGTTCCAAGCTCTTGGGGCTTGCTTGAGTCCATAGAGAGCCTTCTTTATCCTGCATACATGATGTGGAAATCTCTCATCTTCAAAGCCTTGGGGCTGGTCCATGAAGACTACCTCTTCAAGCTCTCCATAGAGGAAAGCATTCTTCACATCCAACTGCTACATCTTCCAACCTTTTGAGGCTAAAATTGCAATCAAACTTCTGATGGTGGACATCTTAGCTACTGGGCTGAATGTATCCTCAAATTCAATGCCATAGGTTTGAGCAAAACCTTTGGAAACCAGCCGTGCTTTATACCTATAGATGCTCTCATCTGCATGCCTCTTTACCTTGTACACCCATTTGTTGCCAATGACTTTCATGTCCTTTGTTCTTGGCACCAATGACCAAGTATCATTTTCTTCAGTGCTTTGACTTCCTCCTCCATGGCTTCAATCCATTCCCTATGCTTATTTGCTTCTTCAAAAAAGTTAGGTTCTTCACAAGCTATAACTTGACTCATGTAGGCATAGTGTCTTGCAATGAATGAATCATAAATTAACCTTTGAGTAGGGTATTTAACCCTATTGGATGACCTTACCTCACCATTAGGTGCTAGGAATCTCCTCCTCCTTGGTTTAGATGCTTTAAATCCTGGAGTTTTTTTCCATATCTTCATCACTTGTAGATTCCATGTCTACCCATCGATGGTCTTTGTCATTTGCCTTTTCCTTTCCTTTGCTACTTCCTTCACTTGAATGAGCTTCATTCCTTGTCCTTCCATGCCAAGCTGATGTAGTACTCTCCTCTGATGGTGTGCTTGAAGTGGTTGGACCACTTATCTCCATGCTTTGTTGTTGCTCTTTGAACTTCTTCTTGGCTTCATATGCATCGTCAACCTGTAACACATCTTTGCTACCATGCCAAGATAGCAACCAATCAAATATTACATCCCTAGATACCTTAAGCTCTTTGGCACAAGGTTTATAGCATCTAAAACCCTTTTTCTCTGAAGAATATCCAAGAAATATACACCTATCCGCCTTCGGGTCTAACTTGTGTCTCAATTCTTGAGGTATGTGAACATAACACACACAACCAAATACTTTGAGATGTGAAAGATTGGGTTTCTTACCACACCAAGCTTCATAAGTTCTAACTCCATGTACTCCTGAGGTTGGAAACCTATTCATAATGTATATGGTTGCATTTGTTGCATCAGCCCAATAAGAGTTAAGCACATTCATTTCATTTAACAAAGATCTAGCCACTTCTGTTATGTATCTATTCTTCCTTTCTGCCACCCCATTTTGTTGAGGTGTATACCTACAAGCGAATTGCCTTTTGATGCCATGGTCATGTAGAAAATATGAAAATTTATTTGAAAAATACTCTCCCCCTCCGTCCGATTTGAGAATCTTCATATACTTCCCTATTTCCTTCTCCACTCGGTTTTTGAACTTTTGAAGTGGTAAAACACCTCTGACTTTGACTTCATGGAATACATCCAAAAAAACCTTGAATGATCATCTATAAATGTGATAAAATATCTATTACCTCTGATGGATGGCTCCCTTGTAGGTCCCCATACATCTATGTGTATGAGATTCAACACTTCATTGCTCACATGTGCTCCCTTCTTGAATGGCAATCTGCTTTGTTTTCCTAATTCACAAGCATGGCACAAATGTTGCATATTCTGAGATGTAAGATCAGGTAGACCACTCACCAAGCCCTTCCTTTGCATGTCCTTCATCCTTTATAAGTTTATGTGCCCAATTCTTTTATGCCATAAGTCGATTTCAGCAATCTGTTTATTTCCAATTGACAAGTAGATAGTGTGAGGGGTTGATGGCTTTACCTCCATGGTGAAGAGTTTTCCTTGATTCTTTCCTTTTGCTATGAGCTTGTAGTCCTGCATGGGGTCCTCAACAAAACATACTTGCTCATTGAACCTCACCTCATAACCTCTTTCAACCATTTGACCTACCGAAACCAAGTTCTTTGTGATGGTTGGCACATGCAACACATCCTTCAACACCTTGGAGCTGTGAGATCCATTCAATGCAACATCTCCTACATGTGTAATCTTGTGATCAATGTAATCCCCTGCCTCTACATGTCCTTGAGTGATGGGTGAATGTAAATTAAAGAAAACATCTTTATTGCAACTCATATGATTGCAACCACTATCAATGTACCATGTAAAATTTGAATTGACTCTTTCACTTGAACCATACATCATAAGCAAGTTCTCATTTTCTGAATTTGTTGAAGTACTAGCATAATTACCTTGGTTCCTTTTGTATCCTTTATTGCCTCCTCCTTTGGACCAACAATCTCTTGCATAATGGCCCGATTTTCCACAACTGTAGCATTCTCCATTGGATACTTCTCTTCCATGTGATCTTCCTCCTCTTCCTCTACTCCTTCCTCTTCCTCTTGATCCATAGCTTTGGTTGGAGCCTTCTTGGTTGCTTGAGCTTGAGCTTGACCTTCCTCTCCCTCTACCTTGGGAGTTTTGTCCACCTCTTTTTCCTTTGTCTCTACCTGCATAGAAAACTTGGGCTTGGCTGCCCTTTGATTGTGAACCTCCTTGGTTCATCTCCTCGGTCACCATCAATGTGACTAATTGATCACATTCTGGTAGTTAATCCCTCACATAAACTGATGTGGTGAATGCTTTGCACCTTTCATCCTCTCTCAAGCCATTGAGAGTGTGTGCAACAAGATCATTGTCTGCGATTGGGCTCCCAATTGAGCCTAAAGCATCTGCAAGTTCCTTAACCTTCAAAATGTACTCATTTATGTTAGTACTTTGATTTCCTAAGATTATTTAGCTCATTCTTGAGCTGAATCTTCCTTGCCTTGGTTGATGAAGAGTGCAATCTCTCCAAGGTCTCCCAAACCTTCTTGGATGTGTCCGAGTCTTGTATATGCCCTATCATGCTATTGCTTATGTGTTGAGATAAAATGATTATGACTCTCCTATCCCTTTCTATCCATCCATTAAGTGCCTTGACCTGCCCTTGAGGTAGCGGACCATTTACATGAGGCATTGGCTCCATGCCGCTCACTAATCCCCACAATCCTTTGCCCATAAGGTAGTTGCTAACTCTAAATTTCCATGGTTGATAATTACCTTTCTCTAACTTCTCTATTTGTGCATTATACTCAGCCATAGTGAGCTCTAAGATACTCTTCTAGCTTCTCCTCAAGTGTTTTTATGCTTTAGAAGGTGTCGATATTACCTTTTGATAGCTTCCCTTGCTAACCTTCAACTAGTTGAGATCTCAATCGATGTAGCCCCCTTTTGATGTCTTCTTGCTTTGATGAGTCCTCCTTGTGCTTCCACGAGTTGTCTTGATCCCTTCAAGTCTTCAATATGATGCCACTCATGTCTTCAAGCCTCCAAAATGGCTCTAGTACCACTGATTGGGGATGATTCTAACACCCCAATGCAAAAATAGAAGATGGCTGCCCTCCACTAGGTCCACAAGCAATGATATATGCTCAGTGTTCTGAATTTTTCTCTGCACCACTATAGAGACTTAAATGAAATTTTGAAGAATTGTAGTAGACTATAAGAGCTACCCAACAAGCTTTAAAGCATTCCAAATGGATATTCGAGCTGGGAGAACCACCCTCCACAAAACATGCTACCTGTTTGCAACACTCTCTGCCTATGTGGAGAGATATACCTTCACAAAGTTGGCAATTTCTCACAACTCACTTAGCCAAATAACTTGAAAGTTGGCAAAGTTCAGGTCACAATATGAGAGACCAAATGAAGCTTGAAATCAATGAAAATGAGTACAACGAGAGAGCAAACAATGCTCTGCAATCTAGTACAATCAGATTTGGAAAAGCCTAACTACACCTCTAGATAAAGCAGAGAAAACGCATGAGAAAATGACGTAAGCAAGCAAGGGGGCTGCTTACTGGAGTTTATGACTTCACTAAACTAAGTGGGAAACTCGTGGAATGCATACAACTCAAGAAGCAAAGGCGGGATGATGCTTATATAGACTTTTACTTTTCCTACAATCTAGCTAACCACCCACCAATCAGTTTAGGTGCACTTTTTGGTGGCTGATTTGATGACATTTGAATTTGATTGAGTTTGGTGGAGCTTCTAACTTTATTCCATGACTTTGGGTCCTACTTTTTGATTGTTCCACTTGCAAAACTCATGGTTGAGCCTTTTGCATGATTGAGACTTGATCTTCAACATATACAAATGTTTGAAACTCATGAATTTTTGAAATGAAATATTTTTTCTTCTTTCGATCTTTTGAATGAGCTTGACTCTGGAAAATCTCCTTTGTATCCAAGGAACTCCTTTCTCTTGTAGCCAATAATACTTTGTACATCGGACACCTTTGCAGCCATTGCATAGCTTGAATAACACAAGAAATTTCCAATTTTAGAAGCATTGAGCCCTGGACCATGGCCAAAAATCCTAAATGTTGTAGTTCTCTCAAGAAGCCAAATCCTACATGCATTAAATGGTAGTGAGGAAAATCCCATCTACTTTGAAAGAGTCTTCAGAGAGAATAATGCAAAATAAGGGTCATCACTATATTGCTTATGTACAACACAACATAAATCTAGATTTAACTTTGGAATATAATGAATGACTGAATGTATATCGAACTTTGCTTTTCCTTTACTCTTTTTAGCTTTTCTTTTGCCCTTGCCCCTACCAAGATAATTGTCCTCATCCAATATAGATAATTGTGGAAATCATGAGAAAGCAAGATCAGAGAAAGCATTGGGACAACAATGAACTTATATGAAATGAGTAAAGAAGACAACCAATTCAAGCGATTAGGATAATCAAGAAATCTTGGATCGGCCTAATCGCATGAATTGGTCACCACTGAGAATCATGAAAAAAATACCATCACCTACCATCACTTATAAGTATTGTTTGATAAAACCCTTAAATAAATTGCAAAACAAGATAATCACACATCAATAGAGAAAATTAAATCAGAAACAGAGAAATCCAAGAGACGACTGATTCAGGTGAATAGGCTCATCCAAAAGTCTCAGATGGGCCTAATTTCTTGAATCGGTCGTGTGTTCTAAATGATAGCAAATAGATCTAATTTTGCAAAAAAATCCAAGAGACAATCGATTCAAGCGAATAGACTCATCAAAAAGTCTTGGATGGGCCTAATTGCTTGAATCCGTCGTGTGTTCCAAATGATAGAAAATAGATATAACATAAGGGATAAAAAGGAACAAAATTAGCATGACCAATTCAAGCGAATAGGCTCATCAAAAATTGTTTGATAAGCCTTATCGCTTGAATTGGTTCTATCTTCTAAATGATAGCAAATAGATGCTTTTTTTGGCTTTGTCACATAAGTGAAAGCTAGAAAAAGAATAAAAAGGAAGAGATCTAGACATGAACAATTCAAGCGAATAGGATCAATACAAATTCTTCGATGGGCCTAATCCCATGAATCGGTCATCTCTTAGAATTTGCCTGTCTAAACGTACCTTGACCTCATCTTCCTCTTGAGTCAGTTCTTTCTCATCAATCCTTATTGTCCCTTTTTTGTCATCTACCGCCATAGATGAATATCCTTGTTAAAATGAGTAAATCCCTAGATCTTTTTGCTGTTGGTCAAAATCCTCATCTCCAAGGGTTGGCTTCTATGAGAGCACTTTTTTGTAGCAAGTTGAGAGAGCTTTGGACGAGTATTTGAACTGTTTATTTGACAATCATAAGTCCAACCTCGGAAATTCCTCCTTAATTTCATCCTTCTCATTTATAAACCTCCTTGTAACTTCTTCTGATTCAGCTATAGCAGCAAGGCAATAGTCTTCTCTTATGTTGAAAAGCTCTTGAATGCAATAGAGAGGAACAAAATCCTTCCCAAAGGTAAAGTCATATGGGAGATTCGGAAGGAGTAGTGATTTCTATGAGATTTTCACATCTCCTTCTGGCTCTCTTACCGTAGTCTCTGCTTTGAAAAAAGCGACATCAAAGTTCCTTACCTCTTCTTCTTCTGTTTCGAGGTTAATCTCTTCAACAGTCTCTTTGACTTGACTTTTTGAATATTTCTCAAGAGAAACTTCTAGGGATTCCTTTTTTTGTTCATCTTCCTTTTCTTCAAATTTCTCAATTGAGATGTGATCAAGCCAGATCAGAAACCCTATGCTCAAGTGCACTAAACAACAATTGTTTTTGTGTTTTGGGCAAATTTCTATCCTCCCTGGCAAGGGGGAAATATTCCTGTATTTTCTACTGATTCTGGCCTATCCAAAGGATCCTTCCCAAAAATCATTGGGTGGATATACGTTTTCCTAGATATGATAACTTCTTTACCATCTACTATGCTATTGAAGCTCACCCATTCATTGGAAAGAAATTCCTTGCTTTTCTCCACAAGTTCTTCAAAATCAAAGGTGGGATTGAAGATTTTTATTGCATTTGGAAATTATTCACCCTGAATCCCTCTTGAACCATAAAATCTAGCAGTTTTTCAAACGGACAAACACTAATAATTACATCCTTCTCTTGCATCCCAAAGGGCGATCCATACAAGTGAATATGCATAGTCAAAGGGTGTCAAACAAGTGTGATTGCTTGAATCAGTCGCCTATAGAACTAGAGCTCAAAGTGCTTGGCTATGAAGGCAAAAATTAGATGAAGGGTGAAAATCTGAAATGAGCGAGCCAACTGGTATTTATAGGTGAGGAGAGAAATTAACAGTCATATGACATGGATCAATAAGCATGTGCCATGTGGCAAATTTGAATTTGAAATTTCAAAAAACAAATGATGTGGACAACTTACATGTTGACACATGGAAATTTACATTGGGATTCCCAATGGCTAGATGATCTAGACCAATCAGATGTTGCCATGTGGCATGTAGGTCAACTCGACATGAGACCTATTTAAGGTCTTGCCATCATTTTTGTCATTTTTTCTGCGACATACCTACTCTACTGACTTCCACTAGTTTTCATGCTCCAATCCTCTTCTGTGAACATCACTAAGTCGTCTTCTCCTTGAGGTCGCTTGGTGTACAAGGTATTATCCATGAGCTTGTTATCTTCTAGAGATGACCGATTCAAGCAATTAGTGAAATCAGAGATTTTTAGATTGACCTATTTGCTTGAATCGTTCGTGTATAGTAAAAAATCATGTTTTGTGGAAGACGACCAATTCAAGCGACTAGTCGAATCGGAGATCACTCGCCTTCCCCAATCGCTTGAATTGGTCATTGCTTGTTCAAAGGATTTTTTAAATTACTTATTCTTTTAGGATTAGTACTGAAGATAAGGGGATTTCATTTTTTGCACTTGCTATTGGGATTACCAATTCAAGCAATCAAGGGAATCAAAGATTTTTAGATTGACCTATTTGCTTGAATCGTTCGTGTCTAGTCATTTTCATTCTAAGGTAGGAACACCTGTAAAGACTTCATGGAATACATAAAAAGAAATTAAAGACCTTGATTTGTTTCATACGACCGATTCAAGCGATTAGAGGAATCAGAGATTTTTGATGATCCTTATCACTTGAATTGGTCATCTTATGGTTTGTTGTTTTTCCATGTGTTTGATCCACTTCAATTCTTTTTTACAATGCATGGCTAGGGTAAAGAAGACAGCTAGGAAGTTGTACCCTCATAACCAAGACCATGGGGGACCTGTTCCAGAGGGGAAGGGACCTACTCTAGAGACCACAGATAGCCAAGATAAGGTTGATCCACACAAAACATATGCCAAAAAGAGAGTTAAATATCATGTCAAATAACTGATGAAAATCAGAAGAGCTCAAAAAATTGTGGGACTTTGCATCCTAAGGCTTCCTTTTTTGAGAGTAGTTAAGGAGATCTCTGCCAGTCTTTTTCTCTTTGATGAAGACTACTTTATTTGTGAATATCAAATGGCATACCCAGACTCTTCTATGCTTGCAAGAAGAATCAAAAGATTTTGCAATTGATTTCATGAATGATGCTTATCATTGTGTAGCACATTTTCATAGGGTGACACTTATGGCCAAGGACTATGTTGTTGTGTCCAAGCTAAAATACAAGGTTGATAAAGCAATTGTACCTCTTGACAAGCATGATCTGAAATTTTTTGATATTCTTAATATACCTCCAACAAGAAAACCTAAGCCATTCACAGTCAAAATTGAAGAGACCCCTTCTCATGACCATTTAATAAGATTCAGAGCTTTTAAAGAAACGAGATGGCCAGGTAATTGTCAATGCTTGAATGCCATGGGAGGATGACTTCATGCTTGACATTAGGCCTTAAGAAAACAAAATGTTGAGAGACTTCAATGTTGAAATCTCTAACAAAATTGTTAACATAGCTCTCAGGTATTTTTCAGTCCATAATATGCTGCATTTTATCAATACTTGATCTTCCTAATGCATTTGCTGATGATTTTATATTGTATGGTCTTACTCTAGAAATGTGAGGAGTTAGTCTCAAGGAAGATCTTTATTTTGGATCCCCTTGTGACTCAGTGTATATTACTTAAGCATGGAGAAATTGATCATTTTCTCAAGAATTTTAGTGAGGAGATACTATATATAGTTTATCCATATATTTAGAAGTAGTTTTCATTTCTATTTTCCTTATAAAGTCATTCATTTCTTCATGGTTTTATTAATGAGCGTATATCACATTTTTTGGGGTCATTGGAGTCTTATAATTATTGATTTTGTTGAATGCCAAGCCTTATTCATGAACTCTCTCCAAGCAAAGCATGGCAACTATAAACTGTAAGTTCACAATTCTATTGCCATGTGTAGCTCAAGCGTAAGCACCACCTCCTTTACTTGTCAATACGTGGAGACGTGAGGACCGGTATGAAGACCACGAGCAAGTGAAGGCACAAGTGCATGAGTGAAAGCACACAAACATGCACACACATACACACACACACAAGGTAAGATCAAAGAGAGGAACAATGGAAAGCTTTGATTGCAAAAGAGTTCTCTTACAAAAGCTCTATTCTCTAACAAGCTAACCCCAAAAATGAGCTCTCTAGCTCTTTTTATAGTTTTTTGACTAGTTTTGGCCCTGTCTAGACCTAGTGTCCGTCTTAGTTAAAAATTAGGTTCCAGGGCTTATTTGAGGGCTCAAATGGAGTCTAAAAATTATGAAAACTGGTAGGATGATACTTCTAATACTCCTCAAGCTCAAGGACTCCTTGGCTTGGACAAAATGGAGTCACAAAAATAGAAAATGGTTTTTACAATGGTTTTTAGTGATGAAAATCACTATTTTTGTAGGCAATTCTTCTGAAAATTTGACATACACTTCTTGGAGCTCCCTACTTGCTCTGTCTTCTTATATGTCCATGTTTTTTATGTGCTTCCATGTTTTATGCTTGACCTTGAGTTCCAACACTCCCCCCCCTCTCCAGTCTATCGTCCCTGACAGACCCTTATTGTAATGGTTATTCTATGTTGCTTTGAGAGGGAGTGTCCATTCGGATGAACCAAAGCCGTCTCTCTTCCAAATGTGGCACGGTTGGTTGTCCGGTTCTTCATTGGTCACTGCAAGCCTTTGTAAGTTGTAGTCCCTTGGTGGGTGCTTTTGCCTTGGATTCTAGCATGACTATGTCACTGTGAGTCTCCATTGATGACCTCAGATCATCCAAAGATGATGTTCATAGTAGTCATTGTTGGAGATAGATGTCTGCAGCAGCACGCGAACAGCACAAGGAAGAAGAAGAAGCTTGGAGCACAAACACACAATACTGAATGTATTACCAGAGAATGCACAAAGGTAAGTAGCCCATAGGGCAATAGGCGCATATACAAGCCGGGGGAAAAAAACCTCCTAAAAGAGGGAAAAAAGTGCCCCGGCGGTCCTAGTGTGTTCACACACATCACTACATAAATATATCAGAAAAACCCCCCTAGGAGTGATGCGGTGAACAAGTAGCTAGCACTCATGTATAAGGAAGTGCCAAGCTATGTGGAAATCACTCCACAAAAGGAAGTAAGCCGAAAGCTTTGCGGAAAGCTTCAAACTTCTCCCTAGGCAGAGCCTTCGTGAAAAGGTCTGCAATGTTCTCCTACGTGGGCACATATGCCAAGCTGATCTCCCCAGCAGAGAACCTCTCCCTGACATAGTGATAATGCACCTCAATGTGCTTAGTGCGAGCATGGAACACAGGGCTCCTCGCAACTGCCAATGTGCTCTGACTTTCAGTGAAGATGGTGGTGGCAGAAGACTGGCCAACACCCAAATAAGCCATAAGGTGTCTGAGCCACACACACTCAACAGTCGCTATGAAAGCTGCCCTATACTCAGCCTCACAACTGGAAGTGGCCACAGTAGGCTGCTTCTTGCTCAACCAAGATATACATGAGCTACCAAGCATGAAGCAAAAACCACTGGTGGACACACGAGTGTCATAGCAACAAACCCAATCTGAGTTAGAAAAAGCATGCAAATCTGGCGGTAGTGATCCCCCATTGGGATAAAACAACCCAAGTAGCCGAGTACCACTCAAGTAGCGAAAGATGCGCTTAACCTCCTTCCAATACGTGACTCCTGGGCAATGCATAAACCTGCTCATCTGTGAGACAACAAACTGAATATCTAGCCAAGTAATGCATAAGTAAATCAAGCATCCAACATCCTGCTAATAGAGAACAGCATCAAATGCATCTCCAGCATCATGAAGACTCAATCATAAACCTGTCTCCATAAAAGTGGCAATAGGCTTACAGTCTTCAAGGCCAAAACGCTGCAATAATGTGTCAATATATTTTGTTTGACACAAAGCCATTCCACCATCAACTTGCATAAACTGAATGCCCAAATAGTGATGCAAATGCCCCAAATCAGACATCTCAAATGAGGCATGCAAATCAGCCTTGAAATCAGCAATATGCTTCTCAATAGGACCAGTGAGCAGCATGTCATCAACATAGACAACAATGATCAGAAGCACATCATTAGCACTCTTAACATATAAGGTGCTTTCAGTTGGACTGTTCACAAAACCATGTGCAACTAGATAGGCATGTATCTTCTCATACCAAGCACGTGGTGCTTGCTTTAAACCATATAATGCCTTCTTTAACCTGCACACCTGATTTTCATGCCCTTTTTGCACAAAGCCACGGGGCTGAAAAACATACACTTCTTCATACAAGTCACCATTCAGAAATGTTGTTTTAATGTCCAACTGATGTACATTCCAACCATGATGGGCTGCAAGTGCACAAATGCTCCGAACAGTAGTCATACGGCATGTAGGTGTAAAGGTCTCATCAAAATCAATGCCTCTTTCCTGCGCATAACCCTTTGCAATAAGCCTAGCCTTATACCTGTCAACTGTACCATCAGGTTTATGCTTCATCTTGTATACCCACTTAGTGCCAATGGCCTTCTTGCCAGGAGGCAAGTCACATAAAGACCATGTACTATTCTTCATTATAGCATCATATTGAGATTGCATGGTAGCCATCCAATTTTCTGAATTCTGTGCTTCATCAAAAGAAACAGGCTCATTCTCATCACAGAGACTAGATGCAGCCATAGCATAGCAATCTGATGCAAAGGAGGCACTATGAGAGCCTGAATGAGTACGATATGACAAAGGTGCATCTAATTTGCTATCACGCAAAGTCTGCACCAGCCATTTTGGCATAGTTTTTCGTGGTCAATATTAGCTCTCTCATCAACAAGTGCATCATGTAAATCTGCATCGGAAATAGAATGATCTGCATCATCACATGAAACCTGCAAAGGTTGACAAGTTGCCTCATTAGGACCAGCACTAGATTGTCCACCTGTAAAAAGAGGCATCAACGTATCATACATGTCTTTGGAGCTAACAGATGTCTCCTTAGTACATGAAAGCAATGGCTGAATAGCATCTTCCACAAACACAACATCACGGCTAACCCAAATGCGTTTTGTCCGTGGATGATATAGACGATAGCCTTTACTGTCAGAACTGTACCCAACAAAAATACATTTTACTGCCTTATCATCCAATTTTCTACGATGTTGTTCAGGCACTAATGCATATGCCAAACAACCAAACACGTAGATGAGCAACAGATGGCTTGCGGTCATGCCAAGCCTCATATCGAGTGATAGACTGCAGCGCTTTAGTGGGACATCTGTTCAGTACATATGCTGCACACATGACAACCTCAAGCCAGAAACTATGTGCTAAAGCCTGATTCTTGACCATGCACCTCGCCATCTCCATGAGTGACTGTTTAGTTCTAACGCCCCAGGAAAAAGTGATTATACGAGACTTTATGTTGTTCAAAACCCCTCGGAATCGGTCCAATTGGATCACCTGGAGCCTACAATTATCTCACAATATATTCTTCTTATGGCTATGCACTAGCTCATATGCTTCCCGGCAATCGCACCAAAATGATAGGTCTCTTCGTCCAAGGGAAAGTGCTTACTCACAATGATATTTGGCTAAATTTTTTTGATGCTAGGTTAGTTTTGATCGCCCTAAATCCACAAGTTCACTCCAAAGTTTTGATGGAGGAGGCGAGAAAACGCGCGCGATTAGATATCCACCTCCAGTGGTCACTTCCTGTAACCTCCCTTTCTTCACTCAACCCTCTCCTTGCACGTCGGATTCACGAGTCGGCACAAATGGACTCGGTTGGTGGATCAAGCCAACCGTTGGTAATACGGCGCACGCGGGGTGCTTGTTGGCAATCTCAAGTGATATAGATGATATGCGAGGTCACACATTTTCATCTCACAGATCAAAGTAACAAACTCTTCATACTTTCCCAAAGCATAAATTGAACTTCGGAATCCGTCCAAGGTATAGATGGTTTTGGTAAACTATAAACCGATTTTTGATTCCGCTTCTCATAATGCTTGTTTTAGTGAGGATCGAATCTACGCACTCTTTCACATGATTTAGTAAGTCTTCCTACCAAAACAACAATAAAGTAACAAGTAACTTTAATATGAAATGAGGAACTAATAAGCACTTGCAATATACATTGGTTAAAAAAAAACATTACCCTATAATTACATCCTTAGACCTCTGGAAATAGATAGAAAAATAGAAAGTCCTTTGTTACTCAGCACTACGAATGGACGGAAAAGTATAAATTATGGTTTTCAATACCAACACAATTACCAAAAAAAGACCAATGAAGATCTATTTCAATCACGCATGTACTGCAAACTCGGCAATGATGCACACTAGGTGACTTCAGTTTTAGGCAGACATGGCAAAATCGATATCTTCATAAACCCTTCTTGTCCACACAAGCAACTCATCCTTACTACTCCCTGGTCTCTCTGCACATCACCGCATAAATGTTGTGGTCTAAGAAGATTTGACTGGTTGGTTAATGCACAAAACACTTTGATGGTAGCGTGGACTCAATTTATGTTTTGTGAAAACAAAATTTTTCATCAATCGTCAATCAAACTTTATCTAGTAGCATTTCAATTCTAATCAACAGTTTCCTCACATGCATTCTATGAACAACACACTAGAATTGTGAGATATGAAGAAATCTTTAGATGCTTTGCAATATTCAAAATTAGAAACTTGATGCAAAGGAGTAGCACTAATTGACGTGATCAAGAACAGATGCCGTAATTGTCCCATTAGTGCAGATACCGTTTTTGTGATAGATTCCACGAAGGAGGAGATGAACACCTTCCTGTGCAGATACATAGTATGAGTGAAGCCGTCTTAGATCAGTTAAGTCACTCGTGCATAACATCATGCATTTTATTCAAAGAAGATCAAGTAGTGAGACTGATGACAAAAAATAAAACCTGCTCCCCATAAATAACATTTGGTTACACTTAACAGCAGTAATCCTCGAACCAGTACCAAAATAAAACTTACAAACTATCACAACATGTCGTGGTGATTATGTTCTCACAATCTCCAGACCTTCATTAAGCAGAAACTATCCATAGCTGATGATTCTCTAGCAATTCGCCTCCGATTTACGTTTACATCACATAAGCATAAGTATATCAAATCTAAAGTTAAAATAAAAGATCATGACTTATCTGTAAACAAGAAAATTTGGGAGCTTCATGTCCTTGATTCAGCGCAACAGTTTTGAGGTTTTAGAAACTCAAGATTTTTCGCACCTTTCTCCATCCAAGTTCTACTCGTTCAATATCTGAAGCCTTACTGAAATTTGAGTTACCACCACATTTTCAGAGAATCTCCAAGGCGTCTTCCATCAGTTGCAAAACTGCGCCTTCCTCTTAATGGAGATTCCACCAACCATGCAAATCTCGCAAATTCTAAATCTCCCAGCTCACGAAATATCTGCCTTCATTGCCTCCCTTGTTTTCTTCTGACCCCCATCTTAGCCACTGAGAGAGAGACTCCTTCTTCTGATCAACAGTGTTCCTTTATGCAGCACAGTAGCCCCTAGCAAAGCTTTCATCTCACTAGGTCCAGTGAATGATTCCTCTTCACTTCAGCATCTATGCATGACCTCCGCTTTGCTAGAAGAAACCTTTCTAACTCCTTCTAATCCTCTCGACATTGATTTCGAAGTCCTTCTTTCCTTGTCTCTGAGGCTAATTGCAGATAATATCTTCCCTTCCAATAATGAGCTACCGTTTAGCACGGAGGATCCCTAAGCCAAACTTTTTTTTTTTTGTGGACTAGAACCCCTGGAATAGATATGTGCTACAGAGAAAAAAAACTCCCGCCTTGTCACAATCCCACTCTGCAAAGCTTCAGCTCTCCCCCCATCAAAGAGAACGAACGCCATCCACCCCTCAAGGTGGAGATAGAGATAAGATAAAACTATCTCTCTCACACACGTGTATGGACAAAAAAATGGAAATGAACATGTGCCTTCGAGACTTATGGCAAGCCATTCTCTCTCAACCCGAGACTTGGGTTCCATAGTACTTTCGTTTCTACCCATGTTTTGATCCATGCTTTCTTTGGAAAGTCCCCAAATAATTCCCATCAATCATAGAATCACTCTTCAAGTACCTGAAATCAAACTCATTGCCAAATAGAACCACATTAGTGCATTAAAACCAACCATTTTCTGAGCTAACAGTGACCTGTTCTTTCGTTCAGCAACTCCATTCTGTTGAGGTGTATACGGCACTGTACACTGGTGTCTTATCCCACGTTCAGCCAGAAATGCATTAAAATCAAAAGACATATATTCCCCCCCTCGATCAGAACGGAGGGTGCCCATTTTACATGCTAACGGATTTTCAGCCAGAACCAAAAACTGTTTAAAGCACATGAACACTTCGGACTTTGCTTTGAGTGGATATACCCATGTATGCCTGGAAAAATCATCAATGAAAGTCACGAAGTAAAGGTAATTCCCAAAAGAAGGTGTCTGCATAGGACCACAGACATCACTATGTACAAGCTGCAATTTTTCCGTAGCCCGAACTGAACCATCTATTGGAAACGAGGAACGCTGCATTTTGCCCAAAATACAACCTTCACATATATGTTTTCGAGGTGCCTCAAGCTTGGGCAAAGAAGACACCATATCAGATTTCTTTAGGCGTAGCAAACTAGCAAAATTCGGATGACCAAAGCATGCATGCCAAAGCTTTGCATCTGACATAGCCTGAGAATCATAAACTGCACATGCCGAATCATTCACAAATCTTTCATAGTCTATGAGCTTATACAGCCCACGACACAAAATGCCAGAAGCAATAATCACATCGCCATTTGATACATCATGAACTGTACACCTGTCATCAACGAATTTCACAACCAAGCCAATCTTGGCTAATGCAGAAACTGATAATAGATTCTTCTTGATCCCTGGCACAAATAAAGCATCTGACAAGGTGAAAGAACTACCATCAGCAGTAGTCAGAATGATCTTACCAACTCCCATAACAGGATAAGAGGAGTTGTTGGCGCATGTGACAGTATTCCCTGTAGGGGCAAGCTCGAGTGAAGAGAAGAAACTGTGCTGCGAGGTAATATGTTTGGTCGCCCCACTGTCAAAGTACCAAACATCTGCGTCCACTGTAGACATGCACTTCTCATGAGAAGATGGGTCAAAACTGCAAACAGTAGTAAATGCCCATTCTTCTTCCTGCACAAGATTAGCAAACTCTGTTTTTGGTGTAGAGGCTTCTGCAACAACCATTCCAGCCTCCTTTTTCTTTGCCTCTTTTGCAGCCAGTTTTGGACAGTTCTTTATGATATGATCATTCCCTTTACAGTACTTGCAAAACAATTTCTGCTTTTCTGATTTCTTCTCATCTTTATCCTGGTTCTACGAATGTGCAGCATTTGCAAATTTCTGCTTGCTAGTAGAAGAGCTCCATTTTCCTTTACCCTTCTGACTAGCCAGGAATGCTTGATCTGCAACACGCATAATGGACATGTTCTGCCTGGACTGATCTTCCTGCAACAGAACAAAGACTAACTCCTCAAATGATAAGGCATTCGGATTGCCTTTCATTATCAACCGAGAGTAGAAGCAAAACTCTGATATGAATCACGAAGACTATTCAGAACGGTCTGCACAAGTGAGCTATCTGGTATAACCTCATCAGCAGAAGTCAACTGTTCCTTCAAATCTTTGATCTTCGTTAGGAAACTTTCCATAGAATCACCTTCATTCATGTGCTCACTCTCCAACTGTTTTCGGAGGTAAGCAACACGAGCCTCATTCCTAGCTTGGTACAATGTGGTAAGTGTATCCCAAGCATCCCTAGCTGTTCTGCAAGATCGAATATGGGGAATAATGGCACGTTTGACAGACAAAGCTATCAATGCATGTGCATGGGCATCTCTGCCATCCCAACGAATTTTCTCTGCAGTAGGTGCAACACAAACAGCAGCACGAATAGGAATCTGCGGAATATGATCTTCGACACCATCTTCATTAGCTTCAGCACCTGTATTTATAGTACCTGTCGTTACAAGTGTAACACGACATCTTTCAACACCCTGCACAATGTTCCACAATCCTTTTGCAACCAAAACATGTCGCATCATATAAGCCCATAATGGGTAGTTGGTACCATTCATCTTATCCTCAACAGCCAACATACGGAATACATCACTGCTTTCAGCCATGGTCGGTGACTAAGATACCTTGATGCAGAAAATTGCCTGTATCTCAAAAAGTTGAACAGAACTGCCCAGATGAGTTCTGCTAGTCCTGTAGCAGACTTCGAGATGCTTAAACTGGCGAACAGAAACCGGTATATACCTTTGGCACAAAAAGATGAAATAGCGTGCACAAGCGCTGCGATAGTGCGTTCGGAGGCCGAAACGAGCTCAGATCGCGATTTTGATTTTGGAAAACATAGCGAAGCTGTTTTGATTTTGGAAACAGGCTGAGTATGCTCACCAAAATTTGTGCGATTCTGAGACTACAAACGGAGGAGTGTCGATGGTGCCCTAGATGAAGTGACGACCTGCTCTGATACCAGTTGTTGGAGATAGATGTCTGCGGAAGCATGCGAACAGCACAAGGAAGAAGAAGAAGCTTGGAGCACAAACACACAATACTGAATGTATTACCAGAGAATGTACAAAGATAAGTAGCCCATTAGGGCAATAGGCGTATACAAGCCGAGGGAAGAAAACCTCCTAAAGAGGGAAAAAAGTGCCCCGGCGGTCCTAGTGTGTTCACACACATCACTACCTAAATATATCAACAGTCATGCCAAGTACTCATAACCCATAATGGATGATGGGTAAGTGTGTTCGTGCATGGGTTGAGGAAAATATGTGCCTTGTGCATGGCCTTGTAATGTAGCCCTATGCATGCTTACTTGGAAAATGCATCGAAAGAAGTATGGTGCAAACATTGGGGGTCTTGAGCTAAGTGCTCAAGGGTATGCCGATGAAGAGGTTTCCTAAGATATCATGGTTATGATGTTTCCAAAGTAAAGATACTTACCATGGAGAAGGTCGATCGATGTTCATCTCTTCGTGTTGTACACTCGGCCTTTGGGATGGAACATTGTTGATGAATGTCCGTGTTGATGATCCACTGATGAGATCTTTTGAGTGGCTGATCATGTCTCCTCTTTTCAAAGCATCATTTGCCAAATACTGAGAATTGAATTTCTTGATATTCCTTGACAAACAGCATTCGATAACTACACTAGGCTTAGTTTCACATATTTGCTTTAGATCACCATAAGCAGGAGTCTTCTCATCCAGTATACATACAAAGATTTGCAGGGTACCAGAACTACCCCTTGCAGATATCTCCCTGGATGCCCTCGTACATGCAGTAGTTAAGCATTACTCAAATTGCGGACCTTCAAGCTCTTCACTCCTATCATAGTAAGAGGAAACCATAGTTATGGATGCCATGTTCATGCCAAGTTCTTGACATCTACCAGATAAGGCAGCAATTATATCATCTGCTAGCCGAGACACACTTCTATCCCAACTGATAAATGCCTAGTAATCAACAGTTCCACCTTCAACTAAGCATGACTCATTCATGTTTCATGAGCCAAACCTGGGAACAAGTGCTTCCTCTCTCTCTTCCTTTTTGGAGGAACAATGTCACCAAACAAGAAGACAGATGTTAGTACCAGAAAAAATAGTTGATATATGTCAATGTGCTCTTGTGCATGGGACTCTCAAATGTGTCTATGCACGGCCGTGTAATGTGGCCCTACACTAATGCATACTTTGGAAATGCATGATCTGAATGGTGCAAAAGACAGGGTTGTGCAAGGAGCACATGTTTGTCGTTCGTCGAGGCTTCCGATGTTATTTGCAGATATTGATGCCATCTTTGTTGGAGGTTGCCCTTGGATCTTGAGATGCCAATTGATCATTCCTCCTTATGGGGATCCATTTGACAAGGGTGTGTGACTGCGAAGTGATCACCTCTGGCCAATTCATGTTTGGATGGTTTCTTGTTGTGTCCCTTGTGGTTGCCTCTTTGGTTTTGTAGGGGTTGCTGATGCTTTTGGCTTCCAAACCCATACCCTTTTTGCACGTCTTCCTACTATCGTTGAAGAGGTGATTTGATCTTCTTTCGGTCTCCGTACACGGTTCTTACCCTTTTCTCTTTTTGGCCCTGTGTTGAGACCTTTCGCATGTGGGAGAACATAGGTTGTTGTGGATGTAAGAGCTTCTTAGGTACCCACATCTGTAATCGCCCTTGTTGAGCTGCAGCTAATTTCTTAGGCATCCAAACTTGTCGGATACCTTGTGGTTGACATTGTTCAAGCTTCTTCCTTCGTCTTTTGGCCTGGTTGGCTTGCCTGGATGGGATTTCTGGGGTTAAGGCCGATGGTTGCTCTCCTTTTCGTACCCAGATCTGCTTCATGCCTAGCACTACTTTCTTGTTAAATGGTGTCCTTCGATTTGACATAGCAATTGTCGTGAACTATTGTGCATGCTTCTGAGGTTGAACTACTGTGGATGCTTTACTCTTCGAAGAAGAAGGAGGGTTAGCTTGCCTTTGTGACTCTCCTTCCATGATTGAGTCCTTTTGCATCATAGAGCTTTTGACACATATAACATCTTCCCCGTGAAGATTAGTCTTAGAGGAACTAAAAGAGTGGGTGGTGCCATGATATGTGAGCATGCAGTTCTCTAATTCTAATGTAATGCATTGTTCATGTACCCAAACTTGAAGAATTTGACTTCTTAGGTTTAAGTCAACTGCATGGTCATAGATCCAATCTTGGCCCAAGACAAGTGGTTTTGTAAGGTTCTCATCTTGACACACTAGCATTTTGACTTTCATTGGAACATCTTGAAGGTAGATGGGAAGTTCCACCTCGCCCAAACACGGGGTTTCCACACCTCCTAATCCTATGAGATATGCTTCTATGGGATTGATGTTCAACTGCAAGTCTTGGCAGTAGGACAGTCTAACTGCACTACTTGCTGCACCTGAGTCAATCAATGCTTTCACAGTCCTTGCACCGTCTCCTTGTCCTATCTCTATGGTCACAAAGGGACGTCAGTCAATGACTTGAGAAGTAATTATGCTTGATTTTTGGCACATATCCATGTGATATTTTGGGGCTCTTGAGTTGACATCTAGGCCTAGTCGTCTTAACTTATTTCACCTAATACGCTCTCTAGCCTCTACCTGTGCTTCTTCTCTCACCCATAACTCTTCATCTTTCCGGTTCTTAGTAGTATTGGGTCT
This sequence comes from Ceratopteris richardii, assembly GCA_020310875.1. NCBI lineage: Eukaryota > Viridiplantae > Streptophyta > Polypodiopsida > Polypodiales > Pteridaceae > Ceratopteris > Ceratopteris richardii. Next base: position 33,959,234 of record CM035427.1, read on the forward strand.
CGTTAGCATATTCTTTGTAAGAGGTTCTTGATATAACTTGACTCTACATCCACTAATATAGTTTGGCAAGATATCACCTTCCAAAGTGGCCAATTGAACTGCCTCGCTAGTGGAAATTCTATTAATGATCATGGGTCCATATCCTCGCTTTTCCAACTTATGGGCATGTTGCTTTAGTGTATAAACCAACACTAGATCTCCCTCTTTTGGTCCCTTATCCTTGATGTGTGCATCAAAGTATGCCTTTTGTCTTTTCTTTGCAGCATAGATGCCAGCTGCTGCTCGTAGCCTCGTCTCACCTAAGCGTTCTGGATCAAAGATCCTAGAGGACAACTCATGTCCATTCCACTCATGCTCTTGTGCTACTTTTAAAGCCGGGATTAAGAAATCTAATGGTAGCACAACATTTTTTCCAAAGACCATCTGAAAAGGGGTGGCATTGAGTACCGTTTCATATGCAACTCGGTAAGCCCAAACAGCATGATGAAGTTGTTTGACCCAATCAGAGCGTTTATTATTTACAAGTTTCGTCAACACGTTACATAGGATCTTATTCGTGCCCTCGGCTTCTCCATTAGCTTGGGGATGATAGGGGCAGACTTCTTATGTATCACCAAGAATTCTTGGAGAAGATTTTCAATGACTTAATTTAAGAAGTGTGTGCCTCTATCGCTTACTAACTCTATTGGTAGTCCATATCTAGTGAATACATTCTCGAATAAGAACTTAGCCGTCATATGAGCATCATTATTTGTTGTGGATTTAACTTCTACCCACTTTGTAAGGTAATATGTGGCTACAATAATGTACTCTGCATGGGAGTTTCTAGCTGGGGGGTTAATAGGGCCTACAAAGTCTATACCCCACTTTGAAAATGCACGTCCTCCCATCATTGGTGTCAAAGGAATCTCCTCTTTTCTAACTGGATATTGTGCACGTTGGCATGTGTCACATTTCTTCACATAGGTATGAGCATCCATATGAAGAGTGGGCAAAGTGTCCACCTGCAACACCGCTGTGTGCAGTTTCTAAGACTTTCAAATAGTTTGATTCGTGAACGCACAATCTTAGATAACCATCCTTGCCTCTTCAATATAATTTTTCTCCAACTAAAGCATAGTCCTGAGCCTCTTGCTCCATGCTTCGTCTTCTTGCTAGACTAGCCTCTTTGGGTAAGGTTCCTTATCTCATAAACTCTACCAATGGAGCACTCCAATCAGGAATTAATGACACTTGATAAAGCGTGACATGCTCCACTGGTGGTCTCTCTCTGCACATTGGACAATTCTTAATCCACTCATGTATTTCTTTGTCCATGCTAGGCCAATACACTCGTAAACGTTTCAGATTTTGTAGTGTGCGCTGTTTAGAATAATGATTTCCTAGCAATCCTTCATGAGCTTGCTGCAATCACCTACTATGTTCATCATCCTCGACACAACAAGCTAATACACCCTCAGTATCTTGTTTGTACATGCTTCCTGCCAGTATGTGATATTTTTGTGATTTTACAATTTCTTCTTGTGATGTTTTCACATTCTTATTTGCGGTCCCGAAGGTTAGGACTGGTACTAGCTTATTTGCCCATTTAGGAACAACTTTTAAATTGAACAAATAAGCATCTGGTAGATCGTCAGACACTGCTTGCGGTGACTCTCCTAAAGTGATGCGAGAAAGGTGATCTGCCCTAAGGTGGGTTCTACCTTTCCTGACAACAACTTCAAAGTCATATTCCATTAGTAAGAGGAACCATCTTACTAACCGTCCTGTATTGCAAGGCTTATTGACCAAATATAACAAAGCTTGATGATCAGTGAAAAACTTGAACTTGTTGGCCAATAAATAGTGTCTAAACTTCTTCACAGCATATACCATGCCTAAGCCTTCTCACTTGATTGTGGTATAATTTCTTTCAGCTGGGTTTAGTTGTCTACTGGCATATGCTATGGGCAAATCTAAATTCCCTTCACCTGTGGGTTGTGCTATTTCACATCCGATGGCATGATTGGAGGCATCCACATGGACATGGAATGGCTTACTCCAATCTCGGGTTGTCAATATTGGTGTTGTGCACAAACGTCTCTTTAGCTCATTGAACGAATTTTCACATTCATCATTTCACTCAAAATTTGTCAAAAACCCATAAAGAGGTTTACCTATGATCGCATACATGTGGATAAACCTGCGGTAATACCCACAATGGCCCATAAAGGCTTGTACATCTTTAACATTCCTCGGCCTTGGGAGCTCTGCTATGGCTCTAACTTTATCCTCATCAGTAGATATTCCGTTCTTAGAAACAATATGACCTAAGATTTTACCTTGTCGTACCATGAACACACACTTTTCTGGGTTCAGACACATTGGACATTCTCTGCATTTGTTGAAGATGTGTCTGAGCTCAGGGATGTGGTATCTTCTTTCGTGGGAATGAGCACATAAATCGTCCACATACACTTCTAAGCTCTTTCGCAAGAATTCTTTGAAGACATGACACATGAGCCTTTGGAATGTTGCAGGTGCATTGGTGAGTTCAAATGGCATCACATGAAATGCAAAGATTCCCCACTCTGTGGCAAAAGCTATTTTGTGTTGATCTTCTGGGGCAATGGCTACTTGATTGTAACCTGAAAATCCATCAAGGAAGCTATAAACTTCCTTGCCTACAACACGCTCCAATAGGTGTTCCGTGATTGGAAGTGGATAATTATCTCTGGTCATAGCGGCATTAACTTTTTTAAGGTTAATACACACTCACAACTTCCCGTTGTTCTTGGGCACCACTACATGGGGGACACCCATTCAGTATGCTCAATCTCATAGATGAATCCAACTTCAATCAGCCTATCAATTTCTTCTTTTATTTTGGCTGCATATGTATCATTATATGTGTAGGGCTTCTGTTTGGTGGGCTTAGCATCAGCAGTCATGGGGATAGTATGAAAGAAAATTCTTGGATCTACCCCTTTCAAGTCTCTATAGTGCCACGCAAACACATCCCTATATTCCCTTAATAGAGCTACGAGCTCCATTTCTTCTCTTGCACTTAGGTCATCTCCTATATATGCGCATCTCTCTTCGTTCTCTTCAATGGTCACTACAATTTTCTTGGTTTTTTCTTTATTATCATATAATTCTCCTATGATGGCCTCTCTCTTAGGCATTCGTACCAAAATTTTGCGGTCTTCAACTTCATATTTCTTGAAATTTTCTGGGACTTCAAACAATGATTCCTCCTCTTCTTGTTTCATTGCTTTTCTTTTCTTTTTCTTTTGACTACTCTCACTTCCGTCCTTTGAATTTACCGTTTTAATGCTTGTGAGAGGTTCTTCTTCTTTCTGGTTAAACACTCTTATATCTTCTAAATAGTGCTTCTCTGAGTTAAAGCAACTATCCATCACAATGGACTCTAGATCATCGTCATTCTCTTCTTCTTCTATGACATCACTAGGGTCACATTCTTCTAACAAGGGCTGACACATGAACGTTGAGATATCATAACCTCCTCATCACAATGAGGTGTCCACCGTTCCTCATTGAGAGCAATGTCCATGGTGGCTAAGATTTATGGCCAGCCATGAGGCTCAAATTCCTCATCTGGAAAGATCATCGGTGTGTAGGTTGGGTCTCTAACTGGTCTATCTCTTGGTGAAGTTCCTTCTTCCCTAGCCTTCAAGCATTTTTCCTCTTCCTCTGCAACCTTGCACATCCATAAATGAGTATCTTCATGCAACCAGGATGGGTCAGGAGAACTTCCAGAATGCACAGAGATTGAATCTTCTTTTGCTTTGTGGATAGGATTCCACTGTAGGGGTGGTACATCTCTGAAGGTGTAATCCTGCAAACTGACCTTGGTGGTGACCCCTAAGTGTTGTAAGTACAAGGAATTGGTTCCCCAATCCTGTACTATTTGCAATTTTCATAGGAAGGGTGTCCCTAGGATCATCTCATAAACATTATTTTTCTCAAAGTCACATATAGCAAATGTGTGCTCAAACTCTACGTCACAAGTGGTTAGAGTTATCCCTTCTAGCAATCCTAGAGGTCTTTCAAAATGACCGTCTGCCATTTGAAGCTTCATTCTAGTTGGTCTTAATGTGGGTCTGCCCCATTGCTTCTACAAGGAGGTGGTCGCAATAGCAACACCAGCACCTGAATCTATGATTGCGTTGGTTTTGTAACCTTGGTAAATGATTGGAAGATAAGTATTACCTTCTTCACCCTCACACATGTCCCCTATTTTATCTAGGGGTATCTCTGGGACTTTTTGCCTTGAGCCTACTTTTGACATTTTGGAATCAAGTTCTGGAACCTGATCCTTCACGTGATTCCATAGCTCAGGTTTTGCTTTCAGTAGCTCATCTACAGTGAGATGACACTGAACCTTAGTGTTCTTCATGACATCCGTGTTCCTTGGAACCACTGAGTCTTCATTTCTTACCAATATTGTGGGAGCTTTGATCTGAAGAGATTCAGATTTCCATGGGCCTCGAAATTGAGGCAGTTCTTCTAAGGTATTATATTCAAAATCTAACCTTTCGTCTTCTTGTTGCTCGACTTGATCTTCGTAAATGGATGGAATGTCTTGGGGAAATTGATCATGAAGGTCATCAATCTTAGGAATAGGAGGGGAATTACCCTTCTCCTTGGCCCATTTCTCTTCTTGTATTTCGCATAAGAACTCTTGAGAGTACTGTTGAATTGAAGGAGGTATTCCAGCATCCGTGGAATTAGGAACATAAGCTCCCATTGGTGGTGAGCTTCCTCTTTCAATAACTGGTTGAGCTTGTGGAGGTAAAGAAACTTATGGTTTGTTTACCAACTGCTCTAATCTTTCTAGTAAGCCCTGGAAATGCAAATCCGATTTGACAAAGTTTTTCTGATTGAACTTTTGACAAGTCTCGAGTATAGCTTGAGCTTGTTCTACCATTTTCATGCACATTCTCATTCGTTCAATCTCTAAATCCGCTCTAGGGTAACTCTTGTCTAGATTTGCAGCTGTTGGCCCTTCTTGAAGTCGAGCCTGGTAGGCCATGTCCAAGCCTTCTGGGGTTGGATCTGCCAGAACAGACCCTGGTTGCAGTCTATTTACAATGGGTGGTGGGGTGGGATGAGGTGGAGTAGATGGATTTTGGTCATGCGAGGGGCTTTGAGATGCAATGTCATCTATTTTTTTTTTCGCTTCTTTCAGGCTTTCTTCCAATTCTGATAACTTTATATTCCACTTGCGATTGGACTTCTCTCTAGTATCCTTCCATGTTCTTGTTTTGCTCTTACTAGGTTTTGTCGATTCACTCGACTCCGATTGCTCTGCTGGTTTATCTTGTTCTAAGGCTTGTGCTCTAGTGACAACTTGTATAGGAGCCACATTACTGCTACTTGAACTTGAATCTGCCACTAAGCCTACCACATTAATGGGTGTAATCTTGGGTGCACTAGAGGGGTTTCTTGGACAATCTCTAGGGATATGGTCTTTGCCACATTTAGGACAAAAGGCTTGTATTGTGATAGCCTGTCCTTGTCCCGGAGTTGATGGGTGGGGACATTCACGAATGAAATGGTCGCCCTGACATCTGAAACATGGTCCTCTAGGGGCTTGTGGTCTTACTTGTCTCAATTGGGGCCTAGGGTTAGCATTTGTGTACATGATATTGGAGTATTCTGGCTCCCAATTTTGCTCCATAGGTGGTGCCTCATATTGATACAAGTAAATCTCACTATGCTCAGGCGACTCAGTGTAATAAGCATGTGGACTACCTTCATGGGAGTAGTCTGAACTATGAGCATGAGAGTCATTATCTGGAATCAATGGGTTTAGTGGCACCAAAGCTCTATCTGGGTTTTTATCTCCCACAGCATACTTGATTGGAATCACATTGGCAGGAGCTGGTGGTTGGTTTCCTAAGACTGGTTGTGGCCTATATTGTGCCTGATATTGTTGTTGTGGTTGATAATATGGCTGTTGGTATTGGTTTTGATACCTACCTTGTTGGTAAGGTTGCTGATAATTCTGTCTAACAACCTGTCTATTGTATGGACAATCTTGAGCCGTATGGTTCATGTATTTTCTCTCAATAGTGCAATATGGAGCATTCCTTTCTCTCATGTTCTGGTTGTGCAATGGGCATACATTAGCCATGTGGTCGCCTCCGCAAGTATAACACCGATTCAATGAGGTGACTCTTGGTATTTGTGTATTTTGAACTCCTAGCTTCTTGGCAACTTGCTTTGCTATTTCATCTAGCTCAGTGGGGGCTCTGGAGATATGAATAGTAGAACTGTCAGAGTCTTTATAGAGTTTGGATAGTCCTAACTCCTCACCCAAGTTGTCTTCTATGTCAATGCAGGTCCGCACACACTCTTCTATGCTTCTAGGCTCTTTCAAGTACACATATGATCTTAACTTGGTGCTTAGTAAGCCATCTAAGAACAAGGCTACTTGTTTGGCAGGTGTGGGCAACTCTAGAACATGGCATCTTTCTAAGTACTGTCTGAACCTTCTTCCTACTAGTCGCATTGTTTCTTGGGGTGTCTGCTTGAAGCCGTGGATCAAGGATGATGTGTTATGCCTGATACCACTCTTGGAAAATTCTACAATGAATTTGTCTAGCAGTTGACCTATATCGCGATAGTTGCGACAACTCAGTGGTTGAAACCAAGCTAAGGCAGTGCCCTTAAGAGTCAAACCAAATGCCTCGTATTGGGTGAACAAATCCTCAACCTGTTCAGCTCTTAACACGTTTGAACTCGGCCACATGATCATAAGGATCTCCTGTCCTATCAAAATAATTCTTCATTGCCTTGATCACTTGAGTGGGTCTAAGGGTTGTTGTGTGTTCTCGGGATCTAGGCAATGGAAAATCATGTTCATCTCTTTGTTGTCTATGTGTTTGAGGTCTCTCTCTTTCAGGTCTTTCATTTTCCAATCCTGATCTATTTCTGCCACAGTGTGTGCAAAACTTACCTCAGGTCTCTCTCTAGTTCTTTCTCTTTGGGCTTCATGAGCTTGGGATGATCCTACACCCTGGAGGCCATGGGACACATGGGATCGTGGTGGAGGAAAGATCAATTCACTCTTCCAAGTATATGCATGTCTATCATGTTCTGTTACCAAGAATATTTTCGCTGATGTGTTATCCAGGTAGACAACTTTGCCTGGTATCTCTGGATCCTTGAACTCGTAGATGATGACTATGCCCAATTGGCTAGGTTGATCTGGCTTGAATCTCCAAAAGGCTTCCTTTGTTTCTCTATTCAAGAATAGTTCTATGCTTTTGTTGTCTTGAGGGATCCAATCTGGAGTGATCACTCTGGTCAAAACTAACTTACCTCTAGGAGTCTGGGGTCCTTGTCCTACATTTCCTTGTTCTAGGTCTCCTATCTCATTCTCATGAATGATATTTCCAAACTCATCGGTCCTATCTGGTAGGTTGGTGACCACATACATGGTTCCTTCCTTATCAATGTATGAACCGTCTTCGAATTTGACCACCGGGTGTTCAAGTCCAAAGGGTTGATCTGGATTTTTGAGTTGGACCATTGATCGCCTCAGGCCATCCTCACAGATGCAAGCACCTAATCGGTTGGTCCAAATATATTCCAATTGTGTCTTATAGGGACCTTCTGGTGTTTGTAGATGGGCAATTCATGAGCCACCTGCAGATTTCCCCATGCTAAAAGACATTTCTGAGTCACTTGTGTTAGAGTTTAGTACGTAAGGACAACCACTAAGTTGTTGTGCCCAAGACTTAGTTGTATGGTTGACACTAGACTGAGAAGATCTAATGCTTTGTCTATCCTTGCCTAGGTGTCTACCAGATCTCAAGTTCATAAGCTTTGGTTAAGAGTCCAAAATTTCCCCCTGGTAAGGTTCAAAATCCTTTGGAGTCCCCTTGGTTCCCTAGTCCCACCTGATGGTCAACTTCTAATTAGTCTATCTGAAAATCAATGCATTATAGAGCTATAGAGCTCAAAAAATGGACTTTGGATGAAAAATTTATGTCAAATCAGGCTCTTGGGTGTCAAAACAAGCAAACAAGACCTTTTGGAAAAAATCACGATTTTGTGTGAAAATCGCTGTGAAATCATGAGAATCGTGATCCTATGAAATCAAGAGAATTGCGATGCTGTGAGCTTCAAGAGAATCACGATGGTGTGAACTTCAAGAGAGTTGCAATGTTGTGAACTTCAAGAGAATCGCGATGCTGTGAAATTGTCAGAAGTCGACTGCTCCGATGAACTCCCCCATTTTGGGATTGGTTCTACACGACGTTCGATGACTCTTGACAGAGACCCGCGCACGGAGTTCCATCCATCAATTGCCGCCCAGCCACGCGATGCATACCAATTACTCTCTTTCTCTCTCTTGGCCCTCTGAATGCCCCACATGGCCTCACACATGAGTGCCACTTGGCACTCATGTGGTAAGTCCACCTATTTACTAACTTAGGGGTGGTTCACACCCCTCTTGAGGGGTATTCCATAACATTTCCTTCCCCTTAGTTCCATTTTTGTCCTCAAAAATGGTATTGGAAGGTTTAAAAGAAAGAGAGGAAAAATAGTATCACCGCTCCCACTATATCCCCATGTATAGAAATACATGGTCCTGTCTCCGTGTGTTTTCCCATATCCTTCCCCTTAAGAAAACTCTTGGGAAGGTCAACTAAAACTGGGAAACCGTCTTTGTAGGGTGCTAACCCGCTCCCATGTAGCACTATCTTCTGAACTATCTTTCCACTTTACTAGACACTCTTTATACAAGTGACTCCTCGTCCGTTTCTCTCGAGTGCGTAGTATGCTCTCTGGCTCACGTGGAATAGATTGAACAGAAATAGGCTCTACTACCTCACTATCTGGAATGATGTTGTCAGATTCACCCAGCCTTTTCTTAAGCCGGCTAACATGAAAAACTGGATGGATTTGACTATTCTCTGGAAGTTGGAGCTGGTAAGCCATCTTTCCTATTCTCTTAAGTATTTGGAAAGGTCCACAATACCTAGGAGATAATTTTGGACAAGGCCCCGTCTTCATGGTTTCAGACCTAGATGGAACTCTAAGATAGACTTGCTCTCCTACCTCAAAGTTGATATCTCTTCTTTGAGGGTCAGCATAGGCTCTAGCCCTATCCTGAGCTTTCCTAATGCTGTTTTTAGCAAGTCTAAGCATATCATTCATTTCTTCCAAGAAGTCCTTTGCAGCTTGAACTTTTTCATTCTGCAAGCCAACTGCATAAGGAGCCCTTGGCTGAAACCCATACATAAGCATAAATGGACTATGCCCAGTGGAAGAGTGCTTGGCACTATTATATGCAAACTCTACTATAGGTAAGTACTCCTCCCAATTAGTTTGCCTTTCATTCACATATGCTCGAAGCATATCCTCTAGGATTTGGTTAACCCTTTCTGTTTGCCCATCCGACTGTGGATGCTCGGCCGTACTCATGCTAAGCTTTGTATCCAACCTTTTGAAGACCGCTCTCCAAAAGTGGCTAGTAAACTTCCTATCCCGATCAGAAACTATGTCTAAAGGAAGACCATACAACCGGTATAGGTTCTCAACAAAAAGTCTAGCCAATTCAGGTGTCTTCACTGTAGTATGTGTCGGAATAAACCTAGCCATTTTGGTTAACCTATCCACAATTACCCAGACCGAGTCGTGCCCTCTCTGTGTCTTAGGTAATCCGACTATAAAGTCCATGGAGATACTCTCCCACTTCCCATTAGGAATATCCAATGGGTGGAGTAGTCCTCCAATCCTCAACCTCTCAGCTTTGTTGACCTGGCATTTATTGCACTTAAGCACATACTCTAGGACGTCCTTATGAAGTCCAGGCCAATAAAACTGCCTCTTAACAAGATCATAAGTCTTGTTAACTCCTGGGTGTCCCGCACTAGGTGTGTCATGACACTCATATAAAATATGCCGTCTCATCTCAGTATCTCTAGGGACACACACCTTACCTTTATATAACAGATATCCATCATGGACACTGTAATTCTTCCACTTGAATCCTTCTTGAGTACCCGTCGATACTCCATCCTCATTGGAAACCCGTATATCACGATCCCCATTCTCTATGGCTTCCCAAATCTCGGAATATGCAGGATCAAGCCTACATTTCCCTCTAATAGACTCAAGTAGCTCACTAGTGATCTGAGTAAAACTCAGTCCATTGAGCATAGGCATGCGGCTAAGTGAATCAGCCACTACATTAAACTTTCCCTTCCTATACCTAAGCTCATAGTCAAACTCTTGAAGGGTCTCTGCCCATCGGGCCTTACGACCTTTAAGGTCTGTTTGATTAGAGAGCCACTTAATGCTCTCTTGATCAAACACTATCGTAACTTTGGCACCGTATAAATAATGACGCCACTTCTTCAAAGCATGGACTATTGCATACAACTCCTTCTCATAGACGGAGTAATTCTTTTGAGCCGGTTCTAGTTTCTTGCTCTCAAAAGCTAATGGTCGACCATCCTGAACTAAAACCGCTCCTATAGCAAAATCACTCGCGTCAGTCTCAACCACAAATGGTTTATTGGGATCTGCTATATGTAAAAGTGGAGCTGTAGCAATAGCTACTTTCAACTTTTCCATACTTTGCTTCTGTTCGTCTCCCCAATGAAAGGCTTTCCCTTTCCTTTTAAGCTGTTCCGTCATCGGGACAGCAATTTTGGCATAGTTCTTAATGAATCTTCGATAGAAACCTGATAAACCTAGGAAGATCTGCAGGTCCTCCAGGTTCCGTGGATGTGGCCATTCCATAATAGCCCTTACTTTTTCAGGATCCATCTGGATTCCATCTTGGGAGACTATATGCCCAAGGTACCTAACCTCTGTCTTGAAAAATTCACACTTTGACTCTTTAGCAAAGAGCGAATTTTTCCTTAGCACTTGAAATACTTTTTTCAAGTGTTCCAAGTGTTCCTGTTCTGATGCACTATAGATCAGAATGTCATCTAAAAAGTCTACTACAAAGTGTCCTAGATAAGGCCGTAAAACACTATTCATGAGTTTCATGAAAGTGGCAGGAGCATTGGTGAGACCAAAAGGCATCACCAAAAACTCATAGTGCCCATATCTAGTCCTAAATGCAGTCTTAGGGACATCCTCTGCCCTAATCCTGATCTGATGATATCCTGATCTGAGGTCAAGCTTGGTAAAATACCGAGCTTGATGTAACTGATCAAATAGATCTTCCAACCTAGGCATTGGAAATCTATTTTTGATAGTTATCTTATTAAGTGCTCTATAATCTATACATAGTCTCATAGAGCCATCTTTCTTTTTAACTAGGAGCATTGGCGATGCCCATGGTGAGTTACTAGGTTTGATGAAGCCTTTATCTAAATAATCCTGCAATTGCTTCTCAACCTCCTCATGCTGAGAAACACTAAGTCTATAAGGTGGTCTACAAATAGGGTTAGTGTTAGTAACAACTTCTATGGCATGGTCAATGTCCCCTCTCTCAGGTGGTAGCCCTCTAGGTAAGTCAGTGGGAAAAACATCTCTAAATTCAAACATAAGATCCTTAAAACTTTTAACTACACACTCTTGCAAAAAAGAATAGTAGAAAGTCCTGTTCATATTTACATTCAAAGCATGAAAATATACATCAGATGAGCTGTCTATACAATGCTCCATATCATGACTATACAATAAAAACATATCCTGTACATGCTGTGAACAACAGAGACTATACAACTCTAATGATGAGATGAGAGGTGCATTAGGTACATCTCTCTCTCCCTGAATATAAACTGTACTTCCATTCTTTTCAAACTCGAGTGTGTTATTTTGATAGCTGCGTTTAAGTGTATCTCCCAAGCCCCATAGCCACTCTCTTCCTAAGACTAGATCTGTCCTCTCCATGTTCATAATTTGGAAGTCCATATGATCTATATAATCCTGCATCTTGACTTCCAAATTGGATACCATAGTATCCCATATTCTTTTATCTTGCCCTTGCATCATAGATACAATGTATTTATGTGCACTAGGCTGTTGGGGAATCTTCAATTTCTTGACCAAAGCATAGTTTATGAAGTTATGAGTGGCAGAGTCATCTATCATGACTCGCACCCTGGTCCCGTATACACTACCATGTAGCTTGACCAAGTCATGTGGTCCAAACTGCGGTGACCACAATGACTGAGTCAAACAACACGTGTGCTCTATATCCTCGTGCATCACCTCCACTTCCTTGCAGCTAGAGCTGCCATGAATGGGAAGGGTCTGCACCAGGTGGACCGCCTTTTTGCCCCTTTCAGGAGCCGTACTAGACTCTGGTCCTTTCTTCTTTTCTTCCCCCTTCTTGAGTGGACAGTTCCACTGTGAGTGGCTAGGGGATAGGCACCTAAAACACAGGTTCTCTCTTTTGGCCTTCTCAAACTGGTCTGTGGATAGCTTAGGCCCTTGTGATCTTTGTTTTTTAATAAAAACCTTGTTTTTTCCAAAAGGCAATTTTTTCTTAAATTTAGTGGTGCTAATAGGTTTAAGGGGCTGATCCGTCTCCATAGGAGTATACTGAGGACGGTTATGGTCCTCATATATCTGTGCATATTTGATCGCCTCCTCAAACGTCTTAGGCGCATTCCTCCTGACTTCCCTCTTTATGGCTTTATCCAAGCCCCTAACAAACCCTCTGGTCTTCTGAAAATCATCTAGACCCTTAAGCTTCAAAGTGATCTCTCTATAGTGAGATAGATAAACTGAAAGAGGCCTGCCTCTTTGAGTAATTCTATCCCACTCATCCCAATTCCTCTCCTCTTCATTTTCAGGAAGAAACTCTTTTAGGAAAAGAGTCTCAAAGTGAGTCCAGTCACTAGGGATAGAGTTCGCCTCCTTAAGACTCATCCACCACTTATAAGCACGCGGGCCGAGGGAGAGACTCGCCTCTAGCACACGATACTCAGGTGGGGTGCCCTTTAATTGATGCAAATCTTGCCACTTTTGTAAAAAAGTGTAGATTGCATCCTTATTCCTGTCTCGGTCATCCCCCGTGAAGGTTGGTGGCTTTAAGTCTTTCAGGAGGGGAGCTTCCCTAGAGCTCTCTCTTTTATACTTACTAGGAAGAGAAGTCTCTTTCCTAGTAATCTCTAGAGGAATGGTAGGAGTTTCTCTTTCCTTCCTAGCTAAGAAAGAGGTGACACTAGTCTCAAGAGAGATCATTTGAGACTTAAGTTGGTGTATAAGAGATGTAATGCTACCCAAATCTTTCTCTAACTTGAGGGTTTGCTCTTTCAAGTCAATGAATTGGTCACGAGTGACAAATTCATCTATAAGCTCTTCATAAGTGTACTCTTGCTGTGAAGGCTCTTTTTCTTCTATGTTCTCTTCTATTTCTTGTCCTAACTCTACTTCTTCCATCCTAGCATCCTGATCCTCTAGTTGCTCTCTAGGTGGAGAAGTGGTCTCAACTACTTGTTTGCCTTTGTTTTCCATGTTTAAGTACCCTTCCCCCGTTTGCTAACTAGAGAGTATGAAAATGAATGGAAGTAGAGTTAAAATATGCAAGAAGAAGAGAGATATAACACAAGAGCACTTCCCTGATACAAAGTAGTGTTGCGGAAGCTAAATCCAGGTGGTCCTTGATGCTTCAAGCCGCTGATTTTAAGTCCTCGCCAGTCCCAAAAGAAAATTGGAAATGTCCGCTTGGTCCGGGGAGGTTCTAGACACCATAAACCATCCAAAATAACACCAAAAGTGCGTAGGAAAAGCCTCAAACGGGCAAACTGAATGTAACTGAACAATTTCAGAAATTTTCCAATCCTCGCCAGTCCACAAAGTTTTGCCCAGCACCTGCACTTCAAAAATTTGAGACAATCCCAAGTGAAAAAATTGGATTTGGAGTCCGGATGGAGAAAAACTAGGCCCGGGAGTGGCCGCCTAGTTCCTGCTGAAGCGCTGCAGAAGGATTCTGATAGGGCAAATCTCTTCCAAATCCAACACCGATGGTCTCTGAGCGAAGCTTGAAAGTGTAGCTTCGAAACGTGACCAAGATATTTGAAATCCGATATCGTATGAAGAAGATATGGTCCGGAGAAGTGAGGTATGTCACCGGTGGGAAGTGAAAAGCTTCATCTTCATGAATAGATAGGTTTGGAAAGCTCAAAACTGAGGAATGAAGGCTTCTTTCACCAAACCAACACCCCCCATCTCATAACCACAGCCCATAATACATATATCCCTCATGATTGTTACAAAATATTGATCTAGATCATAGATTTGAAGCTCCAAATTTTGGGAAAAAACTCGAAATTTTCTCAATAAAAGCTTTACCTACTGCCCTTTTCGAAAAAATTTTGAGTTGATGTCGATGGAGCTTGATATCCCATATGTGTGCGCAACAGGCGGAGAAAGTCCTATAAAGCTAAGAGCATAGGATGATCTTCTCTACCTTGGAGTGGGGAGGGAGGAGCAAAGCTCCCCCTCGTGGGCTGGCGGACGCTTGCTGCTCATGCGTGAGGTTCTGCGCCTGTGGGCCTTCTCTGATCGCGGGTCGCCTGTGGGCCGTCTTTGATCGTGCGCCGCCTGTGGGCCGTCTTTGATCGTGGGCCGCCTGTGGGCCGTCGGTACTTGATGATCCTTGTCCCGTTCGCCGTCTGGCTCCGATACCAATGTCAGAAGTCGACTGCTCCGATGAACTCCCCCATTTTGGGATTGGTTCTACACGACGTTCGATGACTCTTGACAGAGACCCGCGCACGGAGTTCCATCCATCAATTGCCGCCCAGCCACGCGATGCATACCAATTACTCTCTTTCTCTCTCTTGGCCCTCTGAATGCCCCACATGGCCTCACACATGAGTGCCACTTGGCACTCATGTGGTAAGTCCACCTATTTACTAACTTAGGGGTGGTTCACACCCCTCTTGAGGGGTATTCCATAACAGAAATCAAGAGAATCGCGATGTTGTGAACTTCAAGAGAATCGTGTTGCTGTGAAATCAAGAGAATCGCGATGCTGTGAAATCAAGAGAATCGTGATGCTGTGAACTCAAATCATGTTTCCTCAGAATCCTGTTTATGAAAATCACGATTTTGAGCACACTGAAAATCGTGTTTTCTCAGAATCGTGTTTTCTCAGAATTGTGTTTATGAAAATCGCGATTTTGTACCTTGGATGAAAATCGTGTTTTTGAAAATCGCGATTGCCAACAGAGAATCGTGTTTGATCACAATCGTGTTTTTGGCTGAAAATCGTGATTTGTGAGAATCGTGATTTTGAGCACAACCACATAATTGTGATTCTGAGAATGTCCCCAGAATCGTGTTCTTGCTCAGAATTGTATTTTTTGAGAATCACCAAAAAAATCAACTTCTGAGGGTGACCAGAGAATCGTGCTTTTGAAAAACGTAGAGAATCGCGATTCTGAGCACAACTAGAGAATTGCGATTCTGAGAATGACCTCAGAATCGTGTTTCCTTCAGAGGGCTTTTAGGTGGGAAATAGAAAATCGTGATTTTCAAAAAAATTTGAATTTTTCAGAGAATCGTGATTTTCATCACAGAATCTTGTTTTTTGGCGGGAAATTCAAATTTCTGAGCGTCGAGCAATGGTGAGCTCCGTATGTGCAGAAAATCATGAAAAAACACAAGCGGTTGCTCTCTCTTGCACTTCCTAACTCCTCCTCACACAATAATGCATGAAAGATGGTATGAAAATGGTGAAAATGCACTAAAAAACAAGAAATTTCTATGAAGAAGAAGATGGAAGAAGATGGAGATGCTGATGATGATGAAGATGAAGAAGAAAAATCAAAAAATGAACAAAAATGATAGTTTTTTAACCTTCCAACGTCGCAAATCTACGATCTTACCATCACAACGCTCGTCCTCGAAGCATTCTCCCCGGCAACGGTGCCAAAATTTGGTGTAGCTCAAGCGTAAGCACCACCTCCTTTACTTGTCAATCCGCGGAGATGTGAGGACTGGTATGAAGACCACGAGCAAGTGAAGGCACAAGTGCGTGAGTGAAAGCACACAAACATGCACACACATACACACACACGCGTACAAGGTAAGATCAAAGAGAGGAACAATGGAAAGCTTCGATTGCAAAAGAGTTCTCTTACAAAAGCTCTATTCTCTAACAAGCTAACCCCAAAAATGAGCTCTCTAGCTCTTTTTATAGTTTTTTTACTAGTTTTGGCCTTGTCTAGACCTAATGCCCGTCCTAGTTAAAAATTAGGTTCTAGGGCTTATTTGAGGGCTCAAACAGAGTCTAAAAATTATGAAAACTGGTACGATGATACTTCTAATAAGCTCAAGGACTCCTCGGCTTGGACAAAATGGAGTTACAAAAATAGAAAATGGTATTTACAATGGTTTTTAGGATTCACTATTTTTGTAGGGGATTCTTTTGAAAATTCGACATACACTTCTTGGAGCTCCCTACTTGCTCTCTCTTCTTCTATGTCCACTTTTTTTATGTGTTTCCATGTTTTATGCTTGACCTTGAGTTCCAACACCATGCATTGTGAATATTTATTTATTTATTTAGTAAAGTGAATGCATTGTGATATTTATTTATTGCCATGCATTCTGATATGCAGTGCTGCCAAACTTTTGAAAATGCACATTGATAAAAAATATCCAAGCAAAGTGAATGAAGAAAAAAAGTTTGGTTATATGCAAATTCATGTGCCACTACAAAAGACACTACATCATGTGGATGGAGAGTAATTGCCAATGCAGTAAGGTTCTTGGAGTGTAGATTTTACAATCCAGATCTAAATCTATCTGACTATCCAGATGCATGGATGCTTTTGGTCAGAGAAAAAGAAATTCATGCCATCTTAAAAGATGTTATTTGTCCTTATGATCCAGACTCTCCTCCATCACCTCCACCACCTCCACCATAAGAATACCAAAGATAAGAAGAAAAGACCTCATGTTCACTCTCCGTTGAAGCATGTCCTAAAGAATAAGCAAAGAAGTGAGGGTTCCAAAAAGAACAAAAATAAGAAAGGTGAAGGCTCCAAAAATGTATAGAGTTTTGTATCTATCTTGATATTTAGCACATTACTTCCAATATATGTTGAAAGATATTTATATGCTCTTTCTTGTAAATGCAATTTTGTACACAAAATAACCGTAAGAGCCATTCTATCTTTATCTAGAAGATAGTTATTGTAAAAATCATGTTTGTACAAAAAAATGGTATTAGTGATGGTACTATTTTTCTTCAATGTGGTTTGCCTTTTTTTCATGAATACTAAGTTTTTATCATTAATTTGTTTAACATCATGCTATAACATGATTTGATGATATGAAATTGAAAAATTGTTCTTGCAAAGGAAAATGGAGAACATTAGAGAATACGACCGATTCAAGCAATTAGGGCACTCCAAAATCCTCCATTGTCCCTACTTGCTTGAATCAGTCGTATCCTCTAATCTTCTCCATATTGTAATCATTGATGGTCTTTGCTATGTTTTTTCACCCACACAAAAGCCACTTAACATGATTTGATGATATGGAACTGAAAATTGGGCTTGACACGACCAATTCAAGAGATTAGGGCAATCTGAAATTCTCCATTGCCCCTAGTCCCTTGAATGGATCCTATCGTCGAATCTTCTCCATGTTGTAATCCTTGATGCTCTTAACTATGTTTTTCACCCATAGAAAATGCAAGATTGATCAAGTGAGGAGAGCAATCTGCAACTTCAATTGCCCCTTATCGCTTGACGATCTCACAACACCCATTAACATTGAAAAAGAATGACAACGAATTCAAGTTATAAACACCTTCAGAGAAGCTTCAATGCTTCTTATCGCTTGTTTGGTCCTGTGCTCCAAGCTTATCCCCTTTGAAATATTCCTACCTTTTTGCTCTATGTTACTTTGACGTAACATGGAGAAGTTTTTATCCTTACCTTGACCATTAGAATTTTTTTGGACAAGTAACATGGAGAGCTTCTTATCCTTATCTTGAGCAATAGAAACTTTGCACAACAAAAGTCTTTGCAGAATATAAATTTTTAAAAGGTGATGATATAAACCAAAAGAATACCGATATCAATATCATGATTTACATTAAAAAAAAGTAATTTTGCATGTTTGAGACAATGATAAATAGTTGCATGTTTGAGACAATGATAAAAGAGTTTGCACAATATAAACCTTAAAAGAGTGATGACACAAATCAAAACAATGCCAATATGAATATGGTGACTTTAATAAAAAAAGATGTATCTAGTAGAAGAAAAGGGCAAGCTTGGTTACATTCGTAAGGGTTGGAACTTGATCACCTTGGGTGGCAAACATGTTATGCAAGATAGTGTTTTCTCTAATCTAATGTTTACCATGGCACCATCAATTGAGAATTTGAATTGTGGCGAAACCTCATCAAGGAAATCTACAAGCTCTCTTACAGTTTCGAGTTTCCAATTTGGAGTGACAATTATTTTTCTAGGTTGAAAATCTGGATAAATAAATATTTCCAACTCAAATTCTGCACAACCCTCTTCTCAATCCAAGAGTATCAAGATTCCAAGTTTTTTTTTTCCACCGTCCATAATCATATCCTAAAAAAAGTGGTTATTGAGATATCTGATATGAAAATGAAAGAGAATTTGGGCTAACTTAACATAAAATGATGTCTTGTTGGAGATTCACTCACTAATTAGGCATAAAGACCTAAAGATGTATGAAGGATAAAGAAAGACAAAGAAAAGCAGAAACAAAGCATTCAGAAAAATCAAAGCCTTAGTGAAGGGACAAATTCACGTCTATAATATACAGCGTAGAAATTTCCATAATTATGAGTGTCTGAATCTTGGATCAAAATGTATACAAGAGCGTATATCTACAATACCATTATAGATCATCTATTACCACATATTAGAGGTCTGGAGAAAGTAGAAGACATATGGAGTGCATTGGAAGATCATTTCCAAAACACTACCAAATCTAGGAAGGCTAGCTTAAGGTCAGAATTTACAACATTCAAGAAAAAGCAAAATCAAAGCATTAGTGATTATGTCACTAAGATGAAGGACTTGGCAGATAGTCTTGGGTCTATTGACAAAGATATTGAAGACCACAAGTTAATAGCGCAAGTACTTACAGGATTGAGAGGAGATGAAAGGTGGAAACCTTTCATACTCTCAACCGAACTTTCATTAAATCATTTTGTACCAGATTTAAATCAGTTACTTGGATTAATGCTAACATTTGAGCAAGATTTGAAGACAGATGGAGATAAAGGACATAGTTCTGCTATGTACACAAAGAGTAACAAAAAAGGTTATAAAGGAAAAGAAAAAGATGAAGAAGAGATGACTACTCAAGAAAATTTTCCAAGAGGAAGAGGTAATACTAGAAGTAAAAGCAAAGGTAATACAAAAGGAAGAGGTAATCAGAATAATAACAAGAAGACTTGTTGGATCTGTGGATTAAGCAATCATTTGGCTCATGGTTGCTAGCATAATTCTCAAGGATCAAGTCAGAATCAGAATAACAATAGCAGAGGCAGAAGCGGAAGATATCAAAGAGGTAGACAAATCCAAAGAGGCAGATATGGTAGAGGTGGAGCAAGAAGTTGGGGACAGAATTAGTCTCACAACACTACCTACTACAACTATGCGAATGATATGCAAAATGAAAATCGTACAACGTTGATGATGAATTCGATAAGTGTGTCAAAGAATGAAGATCTCAAGGTATTATATATTGACTCTGGTTGTTCAAATCATTTGTCAAGAAATATAGAATTGTTATCAGAACTGGAAGGAGGAATTTCGAATCATACAGTACAAACAGGTGATAACACAAAACATAATGTGAGGTCAATTGGAAAAGTAAAGTGCAAGAATGGAGCTGACCTACTAACAATTGTTTTGTATGTTCCAACAATCTCGAAAAATCTAATCAGCGTGGGATAGATAGTAGAAAAAGGTTTTCAAGTCAGGTTTACGAATGAAGGAGTATTTGTTGAAGATCCAGAGAATGGATATAATCAAATTGTTTATGGTAAAAAGGAAGGTAGACTTTTTACTCTTAAAGTACAAGGGAATGTTGCTCAAGCCTTGATCACACATGGAGATGAAGTATTTACAGAATAAGACCTCTGGCATAAGAGGTTAGGACATTTTAATGAAAAAGGAATCAAAACTATGGTGGAAAAAAAAATTTGTAAGAGGATTACCAAATATGAAGAATCAACATATGATTCACAAATGTGAAGCCTGTCAGATGGGAAAAGCACACAGGTTATCATTACAGAAGAAGGGTTATAAACGTGATGGTTTGCTAGAACTCATACATACAGATGTATGGGGACCAACAAAAGAAGGATCTATAAGTGGCTCAAGATACTGCGTTCTTTTTATTGATGATGCAACAAGATGGATAAATCTTTATGTTTTGAAAGAGAAATAAGAAGTGTTTGGAGCTTTCAGGAATTTTCATGCATATCTTGAAAGACTTACAGGACAAAAACTCAAAAGACTAAGGTCCGATGGAGGAGGAGAATATTTTTCTCAAGGATTCAATGATTATCTATGGAATGCAGGTATCAAAAGAGAGATAACTTGCAGGTATACACTGCAATAAAATGGAGTAGCAGAAAGAAGAAACCGAAATCTAGTTGAGTTTGCCAGAGCAATGTTAAAGGAGAAGAATTGTCCAAATTATCTTTGGGTTGAGGTTGTAAATACAGCTACATTCTTGTAAACAGATTACCATGTGCAGCTTTAAATGGAATGACCCCTTATGAAGCTTGGTGGGCTAAGAAGCCAACACTTGATCACTGTAAAGTGTTTGGATCAGTTTCTTATGCTTATGTACCGTCACAACTTAGACATAAGCTTGAACCAAAAGCTGAAAAATATGTGTTCATCGGATATGTTGAAAAGCAGATGGGTTATAGGTTATGGAGTCCTTTAACCAAACAGCTTATTGTTTCCAGAGATGTGACATTTGATGAAGAGAAGAGCTGGTATGCAGATAAAGAGCATAATGATGAAACATTTGAAGAAGAGTTAAGAAGAATTGAAAAAGATAAATCACATATGCAGGTGAATGGAGATGAAGATCATATGCAGGCAAGTACATACAGGATCAGATCGACTATGAGAAATGAAGATGGCTTGAGATTTGATGAAGAAGTGTATTCAGATACACATGAAGAATATGAACCAAGAAGGTCAAATAGAGTAAGGAAACAACCAACAAGGTATTCCTATGACACTTCTTATTTGACTCAGAAAAGCTATGCTTACTTAGTAAATGAAGATGAAGAACCTCAGAATTATAGTGAAGCAAAAGGTAAGGAAAAATGGGAAGAAGCAATGAAGGAAGAGTTCGATGCACTGGAAGAGAACAAGACTTGGGAACTTGTTCCAAAACCAAATGGTAAGAAAGTAATTGGAAATAAATGGGTTTACAAAGCTTGCAGATGGAAGAATAGCAAGATACAGAGCTAGACTGGTAGTCAAAGGCTATGCTCAGATGCATGGCATAGATTATGATGAGACATTCAGTCCGATGGCAAAGATGTCAACCATAAGGACATTGATTTCTATAGCAGCATCAAAATGATGGAAGCTAAGTCAATTGGATATAAAGAATGCATTTCTAAATGGATATATATTAGATGAAGTCTACATGGAACAACCTGAAGGGTTTGTAAGTTCCAGTTACCCAAATCATTTTTGCAGATTACGAAGAGCACTCTATGGATTGAAGCAAGCTCCAAGAGCTTGGAATTATAGACTTGTGAAGTATCTCAATGATCTTGGATACCAAAGTTCAAAGGCAGATGCAAGTCTACTCATTAAGACAACAGATGAAGGTATGATCTACATTTGTATTTATGTAGATGACATTATAATCATAGGTATCTCAGATGAAGGAATCAAGGAGGTAAAGAGATTGCTTGAAAAAGAGTTCAAGATCAGTGACCTAGGAAAGTTATCATACTTTCTTGAAATGGAAGTTACATATACAAATCATGGTGTATATGTTTTGCAAGAAAGATATCTCCTAAACATACTAAAGAAGTTTAACATGGAGAATTGCAGAGAAGCCTCAACACCACTTGAGGTCAATCATAAACTCAGCAAATATGATGGTGCAGAGTTTAAAGATATGAGGAAGTATCAATCTTTAGTGGGAAGCTTGATTTATGCTACGCGAACAAGACTAGATCTTAGTTATGCAGTAGGAGTTCTCTCAAAGTTTATGCATTGTCTGAAGGATCAACATTGGGTTCAGGACAAAGAGTTCTTAGATATATCAAAAGAACTATAAAGGAAGGATTATATTATCCTTTTACATCAGATGTAAAGCTGACAGTGACTCAGACTGGGCAGGAAGTCAAGGTAACAGAAGATCAACACATGGGTATATGATATACCTAGGAGATAAGCTTGTCAGCTCGTGTGCAAAGAAATAGTATACAGTGGCTTTATCGTCAACTAAAGCTGAATATAAAGGACTTGTGGAAGCAACTTAAGAAGTGATATGGATGCAGACCTTGTTCAAAAGCATGGGTATTGATCAAGGTATACCTATCATACATGGAGATAATATGAGTTCGTTGTATCTTGCAACAAATCCAGTATTTCATGCAAGAACAAAGCACATAGAGATTCAATATCATTTCCTAAGGGAAAAGGTAATGGAGAAGGAGATTGAAATAGTATACATTCCTACTAAAGATCAATTTGTAGATATTCTGACAAAGATCTTGGATGGAGTAAAGACAAGCAGATTAAAAGAAATGGCAGGAATAAAAGAAAAGAAGAATATATGAAAGATCAGAGGATCCTAATTAGTGATTGAGGGGGAGCTGTTGGAGATTCACTCACTAATTAGGCATAAAGACCTGAAGATATATGAAGGATAAATAAAGACAAAGAAAAGCAGAAACAAAGCATTTGGAAAAATCAAAGCCTTAGTGAAGGGACAAATTCACGTCTGTAATATACAACGTAGAAATTTCCAGAATTATGAGTTTTTGAATCTAGGATCAAAATGTATATAAGAGAGTTATGAGAGATATATATGGGATGAATGTAGAAGAGAGTAGAGAAGCGCTTGTAGTAGACACAAGTGTGTATTTGTAGAGATGAATAATAGAACCTTAAATGTCGGGCATTCATCTGAGAGAGACATGGTAAGGAAGAACTACTCAGCATAGGAGAATTTTTCATGGCTATGAGAAAAGTGAGGCCAAGCCATTCTGTACACATCTTCTCTAATAGAAAACACATATTTATGTGGAAAGATCTGAGAGCATTCTTCTTGTGTGAAGAAAGTTAAGTGATTTCATGTTACTGTGAAAGTTAGTTAGCAGTTAGAGTTTTCTCAGTGTACACTTTTACGGTACTTCTACAAGTTAGATCTAACTGTATAGTGTAAATGTTTTCATCAGTAATAGCTTATCTTGAAGCTACTAGTCTTAACTACAAACTGATCAAAAGAGTTTTGTGAAACGGGACATGTACACATGGTGCAGTGTCTGACCGTAAAGGCATCCAGAACTGATGAATTTTTTCTTCAAACTTTAGATAAAGTTCATTCACTGAAGGAAGCTCAGGTATTACTTTCTTATTTCAATTACAATCATTTGAAGTAACTACAAACATAATTGCAGTTGATTTTGGTAACATTCGGGTACAATTACGGTGAGATTAGGGTGACAGTCCGATGAAGTTCCGATGATATTCCGGTGAGTTCAAAACACAGTTTTGACACATCTAAGTGATGGAAAAGAATATCTAATAGTAAAGAAACAAAGGTTTGCAAAGATTGAAGTAAACCAGATCAGAATTGAAGCCTAAAGGAAAGGCAAAGTTTTTGGAAAGTGAATCTTTCAGATTTCACTAAACACAGTTATAAAATTTTTCAGTTTTTAGAAAGTTTGCTAAGGTATTGATGATTATAGAGGTGTTCTAATATCACTGTAGCTTAGTTCTTGTGGTGCAAGAGAGTTTTGCAGTATACGCTTGTCGCCAACATGTCTCCTAGCTTTTGATCTTCTTTGTTATCCCATTCCCTACCTAAAACATCTTCAATCTTAAAAATTGGAACTCTCCTATTCAACCATATTGTTTTTGTTTTCTGTAATAACATGTTTTTTAACCATGCTACAAAAATGTGAAGTGGAAGAAACCATTGAATCTTTATCCTTCGAGAAATTTGGCTTGCTGACATTGCCCTCTACACATCATCTTTCATTTTGCATAAAAAACTTGAAACTATTGAATGATCAGGAGCATCCCAATCTAATGAAGAGATGCAAGGAGCAGGAAAATGTACAAGATTTCCATAAGCTAATCTGCAAAGTAGACAAATAATTGAGGGCTATGAAAAAATTCAACAGACTTGTTTGCATATGGAAGTTCTGCATAATCCTTATGAAGGACTTTGAATGTTCTTGTCAAACATTCAATAGGTTGCCACTCGAGAATATTGGAAGGAAAAATATCTGCAATACAAAAACATATATCTTGAAATACAGAAACAAATGAATTGATAAAAGAGCATTGTTAAACTTCACTCAGAGTACACTGGGAATTGCAGGTGATTGTCTACCATGAGATCCTTAGCGTTGTACACATGTTGAAATTTTGTCGGTCTCTCTTCAATTTGAAACTTAAAATATGACCTTTCCAATGGTTTTTGGTGTCATCTCTTTTAGTATGCTTGACTTTATGAGCACCTCTACAACTAGGAAGCATAGTCACCCAATCATTTAGCTTCACAGAAAGATGTTTCCATAAAGAATCCTCTCTTTTGTTGTAAACCTCACATGAAGCTACACGATTGGAAGGACAAGGAGAACTAGAAGCCATTTGAACGCTCAGAGAAAGAGTAGAGAATGCTCGAAGTGAGAAACCGAGTTTCACAAATCTCATGAGTAGTTATAGAAAAAAAACTTTGTACACGTGTAAGCAAAAGACAATCTTTTGATTTGATGTATCAACTATGAACCAAACATCATTGAATTTTGTGAATATAAAAATATTTTGTATCTTCAAAAATCATTTCTCTATTGGAAATTTAAGGACTTGCATTATGTGGTGTGCAAAAAATATCTTTTTTCATATGAAATTGAAAAATTGTACACTGAATCCAAGAACATCTAGCACTTAAGTGGCACTTTTAAGCATTTTTTCTTTAAAAAAAAAAGATTATTCATATGATTAAAAGAGACACGAATGTTATATTCTTGTACACATGGAAAGATCCTATTTGTCGCCCTAATGGATATGCCTTGAAGCACCACTATTAAAATATATGCATACATGTGTGTATGTTGTTGGAGTTTGAGGTCTTCGAAACCACGCGAATAGAACAAGGAAAAGGAAGATGCTTGGAGCACAACACACAATATTGAATGTATTACCAAGAGAATGTACAACAATAACTAACCCATTAGGCCTATAGGTGTATATAATAGGGTGCTCCTAGTGTGCTCACACAGATCACTACCTAAATATATCAACAAATCCCCCCTCGGACTGATGTAGTGAACAATGAGCTAGCACTCATGTAATAAGGAAGTGCCAAGATATGTGGAATCAATCCACAAAAAGAAGCAATTCCAAAGCTTTGCGGAAAGCTTCAAAGTTCTCCCTAGTCAAAGCCTTTGTGAAAACGTCTACAATGTTCTCTTGTGTGGGCACATATGCCAACCTAATCTCTCTAGTAGAGAACCTTTCCCTAACATAATGATAGTGCACCTCAATGAGCTTAGTGCGCATCATGGAACATAGGGTTCCTCGTAACTACCAATGTGCTTTGACTATCAGTGAAGATGGTGGTGGCAAAAGATTGACCAACACTCAAATCAGCCATAAGGTGTCTAAGACACACACACTCAACTATCGTTGTGAAACTTTCCCTATACTCAGCCTCATAACTAGAAGTGGCCACAATAGGCTGCTTCTTGCTCAACCAAGATATATATGAGTGTTGACACTCAAGGTTGATCACAAGCATGGAAGTGGACACACAAGAAGGGAGAGCATGTAGGGAGCCCCAAGAAGTATATGTCAAATTTTTAGAAGAAATCCCAATAAAAATAGTGATTTTCATCACTAAAAGCCATTGTAAATACCATTTTCCATTTTTTGCAACTCCATTTTTTGAAGTTGAGGAGTCCTCAAGCTTGAGGAGTAATAGAAGTATCATCCTACCAATTTTCAAAATTTTTAGACTCCATTTGAGCCCCTAAATAAGCCATGGAACCTAATTTTTAACTAGGTCGGAAACTAGGCCTGGACAGGGCCAAAACTACTCAAAAAAACTATACAAAGGGCTGGAGAGCTTATTTTTGGGGTTATCTTGTTGTAGATTTGAGCTTTGTAAGAGAGTTCTTTTGTAATCGAAGATCTTCCATTGTTCCACTCTTTGCTCTTACTTTGTGCATGTGTGTGTGTATGTGTGTGCATGCTTGTGTGCTTTCACTCACGCACTTGTGCCATCACTTGCTCATTGTCTTCATACCGGTCCTCACATCTCCATGGATTGACATTTATGAGGTGAAACTTCTCACATTGGTACTTGCCATTGTGCTAGAGTGACACCAAATTTGGCACCATTGCTCGGGAGAGAGCTTGGAGGATGAGCGTGTGACAATAAGAAGTAGAGTAGTGACGTTAAAAGGTAAAAATATCATCATTTTCTGTTCATTTTTTTATTTTTTCTCCATCTTCATCTTCATCATCATCACCATCTCCACCCACCTTCATCTTCTCCGATTTTTTTCACTTTTGACTATACATTCACCTCGTTTTTCACTTGTAGCTGCGAGCAAGGAGCCTAGAGGGAGTTCACACCTGAATCCTTGAAGAAAAAACTCTTGAAACACTCTCAAAACACCAAAAATCTGAGTGACCATCCTTGAATGTGACACGACCTACGCCAAGTATCATGAGTGTGGTATTGCAAGTTTGGAGATAGATTTTGCATCTACTGGCACATAAGAGTGACAAGGAGGACATAAGGTACACATATTTGCAAAACTTTTTGAATTTGGACTTCAAAAACTCCAAGTATTGTGTCCGGTTGAGTTTAGGTATAGTGATACCAGAACTCCTGTGTATTGCGATACTTGTCGAGTATCATGTATCGTCTCCCCATGTATCGCGATACCTCACGTGTATTGTGTATCGTCACATTGAGTATCGTATCTCGCGACCATCAGGTATTGTGTATCGCCGATACCTCTCATTCCCCATGTATCACAATACCTTCGTATCGTGTATCGCGAGGCTTCGTGTATCGTGTATCATTGATACTTGGGTATCGTGTGTCATCAATCACTAGGTATCGTGTATCATGACAGTCTTTTATCATGATACTTAGGTATCGTGTATCATGTTGGTTGTGTATCGTGATACATAAGTATGATGGGTCCCCCCAAGTATCGTATCATGTCTCCTATGTATCGTCTATCGTTTAGTTCAAATATCTTGTATTGTGGAAAGACAAGTATCGTGTATCATTGCTCCCAAGTATCGTCGATACCTCCTAAGTATCATGTATCACTTGTTCTGAAGCAATCCCGAGAGGTCTTGTTTCCCTATTTTAACCCCCAGAACCCAGAACTAGCATAACTTTCTCATAAAAAATCCGTTTGTTGTGATCTTGGGTTTGTTGGGCTGACAATACAAGGGGAAATTTTGGACTTGTGGACAAGGCTTATGAACTTGAGATCTGGTACACACCTAGGCAAGGATAGACAAAGCATTAAATCCTCTAAGGCCAGTGACAACCATACAATGAGGTCATGGGCACAACAACTTAGTGGTTATCCCTATGTGCTAAGTTTGGAAACAAGTGACTCAGAAATGTCTTTTAGCATGGAGAGACCCACACATACCTCAGGTACTGCTTATTTACAAACACCACAAGGTCCCTATAAGACACAATTGGAGTATATTAGGACCAACCGATTCGGTGCTTGCATCTATGAGGATGGCTTGAGATGATCAGTAGTCCAACTCAAAAATACAGAACAACCTTTTGGACTTGAACACCCCGTGGTCAAGTTTGAAGAGGGTTCATACATTGATAAGGAGGGAACCATGTCTTACCAACTTACCAGATAGGATGGATGAGTTTGGGAATGTTATTCTCGAGAAAGAGGTAGGAGACCTAGAGCAAGGAGACCTATGATGAGAACCCAAGACTCCTAGAGGTAAGTGAGTCTTGACTAGGGTGATCACTCTAGATTGGATCCCTCAAGATAAAAAAAGCATAGAGCTATTATTGAATAGGGAAACAAAGGAAGATTTTTGGAGATTCAAGCTAGACCAACCTAGCCCAATAGTCACCCTCTATGAGTTCAAAGATGCGGAGATGCTAGGAAAAGTTGTCTATCTAGATAACACATCTGAGAAAATGTTCTTCATAATAGAGCATGATAGGCATGCATACAATTGGCAAGGAGAATAAGTTTTTCCTCCACCATGATCTAATATTTCTCATGGCCACCAAGGTGTAGGTTCATCCCTGGCTCATGAGGCACAACGAGAACAAACAAGAGAGAGAGAGACCGAAGGTAAGCTTTGCACATACTGCAGGTAGAGACCAATCCAGATTTGAAAATGAAAGACCTGAAAGAGAGAGACATCGAGCTCATAGGCATCAAAAGGATGAACATGAAGTTACATTGCCTAGACCTCGAGATCACTCAAGAAAAGTTAGACCTTCTCAAGTGGTCAAGGCTATGAAGAACTATTTTGATGGATTCGGAGACCCTTATGATCATGTGGCCGAGTTCAAACAACTGTTAAGAGCTGAGCAGGTTGAGGACTTGTTCACCCAGTTGGAGGCATTTGGTTTGACTCTCAAGGGTAATGTCTTAGCTTGTTTTCAACCTCTAAACAGTTGCAATTATTGGAACATAGGTCAACTGCTAGAGGAATTCATTGTAGAATTTTCCAAGAGTGGCATCAGGCATAATACATCATCCTTGATCCATAGCTTCAAGCAGACACCTCAAGAAATAGTGTGACTTGTAGGAAGATGGTTCACACAGTACTTAGAAAGATGCCCTATTTTAGAGTTACCCACACTAGCCAAACAAGATGCCTTGTTTTTAGATGGCTTGCTAAGCACCAAGTTGAGATCATATGTGTACTTGAAAAAGGCTAGATCCATAGAAGAGTGTGTGCGAATATGTATTGACATAGAAGACAATTTGGGTGAGGAGTTAGGACTTTCCAAACTCTATAAGGATTCATATAGTTCTACTAGTCATACTTCTAGAACCTCTGCGGAGATAGATGAGATAGCCGAGCAAGTTGTCAAGAAGCTAGGAGTTCAAAATAGACAAGAACCAAGGGTCACCTCATGGAAGCGATGCTATAATTGTGGAGGAGACCACATGGCTAATGTTTGTCCGATGATGAATCAACCCTAAGGAAACTCTAATGCTCTGTATTGCACTATTGAGAGAAAATACACGAACCACAGAGCTCAAGATTGTCCATACAATAGGCAAGCTGTCAAATAGAATTATCAACAATGTTACCCATAGGGTAGGTATCAGAATCAATACCAACAGCCATATTATAGGCCACAATAGCCATATCAGGCACCATATAGGACACATCTAGCCCTAGGAAACCAACCACTAGAACCTGCAAATGTGATTCCAGTTAAGTATGCAGTGGCATAGGAGAACCTTAATAGAGCATTGGTGCCAGTGACCCCTTTGAGCTCAGAAAATAACTCTCATGCTCATAGTTGAGAGTACTCCCATGAAGATAGTCCACAGGGTTATTACACAGAGTCACTTGAACCTAGTGAGAATTATTCATATCAATATGAGGCACCACATATGGAAGAAAATTGGGAGCTAGAATACTCCAATGTCATGTATACAAATCCTAACCCTAGGCCCCAAATGAGATAAGTAAGATCACAAGCCCCTAGAGGACCATGTTTTAGGTGTCAAGGTGACCATTTCATTCGTGAATGTCCCCACCCATCAACTCTGAGACAAGGACAAAACATCACAATACAAGGCTTTTGTCTTGAGTGCGGCAAAGAACATCTCCCTAGAGATTGTCCCAAGAATCTCTCTAGTGCACCCAAGGTTACACCCATTAATGTGGTAGGCTTAGTGGTGGATTCAAGTTCAAGTAGCAGTAATGTGGTTCCTATACAAGCTGTCACTAGGGCACAAGTTGTACAACAAGCAAAACCAGCTGATCAATTAGAGTCAAGCAAATCAGGAGAGTCGAGTAATAAGAAAACAAGAACTTGGAAGGATACCAGAGAGAAATTGCAAATGGAATAAAAAGTTATCTGACTAGAAGAAAGCTTGAAAGATGCAAAAACAAAAATAGAAGGTATTGCATCTCAAAGCCCCTTGCACGCCGAACCTCCATCCACTCCACCTCATTCCACCCCACCACTAATGTAAATAAACCACAATTAGGGTCTCTTCTAGCGATCCAATCCTAGAAGGCTTGGACATGATGTTCAAGGCCTACTAGGCTCGACTTCAAGAATGGCGAACAACTGCAAACTTAGACAAGAGTTACCCTAGAGCATATTAGAGATTGAACGGACAAAAATGTGCATGAAAATGGTAGAGTTGGCTCAAGCTATTCTTGAAACCAGTCAAGAGTTCAATTAGACAAACTCTCTCAAACCGGATTTGCATTTCTAGGCCTTACTAAAAAGATTAGAGAAATTGGTAAACAAGCTGAAGGTTTCTTTGCCTCTACAGGCTCAACGAGTTGTTGAAAGAGAAAGCTCATCACCAAGGAAAGCTTATGTTCCTGATTCCATGAATGAGGGAACACCTCTTTCAATTCAATAGTACTCTCAAGAGTTCTTGCGGGAAATACAGGAAGAGGAATGTGCCAAGGAGAAGGGTAATCCCCCTCCTATTCCTAAGATTGATTTCCATCATGATCAATTTCTCCAAGACATTCCATCAATCTATGGAGAATAAGTAGAAGAACAAGAAGATGAAAGATTAGATTTTGAATCTAATTCTTTACAACAGTCGCAACAATTCACAGGCCCATGGGAGTGTGAATCTCTCCAGATCAGAACTCCCACAATATTGGTAAGAAACGAAGACTCATTGGTTCCAAGGAATAGTGATGTCATGAAGAACACCAAGGTTCAGTGTCATCTTATGATGGAAGAGCTGCTAAAAGTAAAACCCAAACTATGGAGTCATGTGAAGGATCAGGTTCTAGAACTTGATTCCAATATGCCAAAAGCAGGCTCTAAGCAAAAAGTATGAGAGATCCCTCTAGACAAAATAGGAGACATGAGTGAAGGTGAAGAAGGTAATACTTGTTTTCCAATCACCTACCAAGGTTACACAACCAAATCAATCATAGATTCAGGTGATAGTGTTGCTATTGCGAACACCTCCTTGTGGAAGCAATGGGGCAAACCAACGTTAAGACCAACTAGAATGAAGCTTCAAATGGCGTACGGCCATGTTGAAAGACCTCTAGGATTGCTAGAAGGGATAACTCTAACCACTTGTGGGGTAGAGTTTGAACACACATTTGCTATATGTGACTTTGAAAAAAATAATGTCTATGAGATGATCCTAGGAGGGCCTTTCTTATGAAAATTGCAAATAGTACAAGATTGGGGAACCAACTCCTTGTACTTGCAACACTTAGGGGTCACCACCAAGGTCAATCTAAAAGACTATACATTTAGAGATGTACCACCCCTACATTGGAATCCTATCCACAAAGCGAAAGAAGATTCTATCTTCATGCATTCTAGAAATTCACCTCAACCATCATGGATGCATGAAGATACTCACTTGTGGATGTGAAAGGTTGCAGAGGAAGAGGACAAATGCCTCAAAGTAAGAGAAGAAGGAACTCCCCCAGGAGATAGACTAGTTAATGACCTAGTGTATACACCAATGATATTTCGAGATAAGGAATTTGAGCCTCATATTTGGGCAGAAATCTTGGCCACCATGGACATTATTGTCAATGAAGAACAATGGACACCTCATGGTGATGAGGAGGGTTATGATGTTTTGGTGTTCATTTGTCAGCCCTTGTTGGAAGGATGTGACCCTAGTGATTGAAAGAACTTGGAGAAGCTTGTAGAAGGTAGAAAAGTGCGTTTCGAAGTGACGAAGTTTGGTCAAGCCAACCGGCACAAGACCAGCCCTTGAGCTTATGGAGATTCAAATAGACCTTATAGGCATGCATTAAGTGCAAAGAAATGCACTATGTACTTTGAAGCATCAAGGAGAATGAGTCGATACAAAACAGATAGATTTGCGGGTCAGCTAGCTCAAAAAACTTAGTATCTATGAAAGAGACAATGAACTTCAAATGCCCATAGCAACCAGCGTGATTACAATTAGAAAAAATCCTTTTATGGGCGTGATACACATAGGGTTGAGTGTATGGAATGCACAAAAGTATAAGGATTAAGCAAAATATGCTATAGGAATGAATGCCACATTCACCGGTGGTACTTCCTATTTTTTCAGGAATACGCAGAGATTGACCCCGAGACAGAAAAACCCAGATTTCTCCCAATCTACTGAACCAAATGCTATGAAAATGTATAGGCATAAACTAGACACTAATAGCTTTTTAAAGAGTCATCTTTCACTCAATTTGGAGCTCTTGAGAGAGAGCCGCAAACTCTACAAGATTACTGTTGGCGAAGAAGATGATGCAGAGAATCGAAGGAGCAAGACAATGATGGTCACAAGTGTATGTATATTGCTTCCATGTATTGTACAAGTGATTCAAGTCTTTATATAGACTCTAGGAGTGTTCCACGACGTCTACAAGTGGATTTTGAATTCAAATGAAGGTGGGAATGGTTGTTGGAGGGAATCAATTCACTTTTCTACAATCTAGGAAAAGTGAAGATCTAGTTTGATCTACTTTTAGGTGATTTGATTGCTTGATTGAATGCAACTTCAACCACCACAAATTCATGGGATTTGGGCTCTATATTTCTACCTTTACATGTGTAAAGCTCAAGACTTTTACAATGGTAAATGAACCATCAAAAAATCTCTCAAAAAATACAATAAATGAGCATTAGAAAAAGAACTCTCCAACGGATATTCTTTCGACGCGATAGCCTTTGATGTAGATCAAATCCACCTGAAGCATAGTTTAAGCTTGATGTTCCAACAGCTCCCCCTCAAGCTAAAGTATGCTTGAGTCTTCAGTCTTGGATAGGTTGAATACCTGCCATAGCTTTGAATCTATAAAGCTTTATTCCATCAAGTGCCTTCGTCATCATATCTGCTACTTGCTTTTCAGTCGGAACAAAAGAAATGTCAATCTCCTTTGCCATGAGCTTCTCCCTGATGAAGTGGTACTGGACTTCTATGTGCTTGGTTCTCGCATGAAAAATAGGATTTGCCACTAGATGCATAGAACTTACATTATCTCCAAATATGTGAGGTTTGGAACTCACAAGTCCCAAATCTGTATACAATGCTTTTAACCATATTGCCTCTTGAGTTGCTATGGTCAATCCTCTATACTCTGCTTCAGTTGAGGATAAAGAAACTGTTGGTTGCTTCTTGGAACTCCTTGACACTAGCTTTGAACCTACAAATGCTAAGTAACCAAATGTACTTTTTCTGTCATCCTTAGCTCCTGCCCAATCTGCATCTGAATAGATTTTGATATCCAAATCTGGAGAGTAAGGATAGAATATACCTTCGTTGATTGTACCTTTGAGATACTTAAGTACTCTCTTAGCTGCATCTATGTGTGGTCTTCTCGGTGAGTGCATGAACTAGCTAAGCACTCCCACACTATATGAGATGTCTGCCCTTGTATGAGTAGCATATATCAAGCTACCTACCAAGCTTTGATACTCTTTAATGTCTTCAATTTTCTCACCTTCATAAACACTAAGTTTATGATTCATCTTCAAAGTTGTACCTACAGGTTTAGTGTTCTCCATTTTGAACTTGAGAAGAAGATCATGAATGTATCTTCTTTGAGTCAAATACATTCCTTCATCTGTGTATATCACCTGCATACCTAGGAAATATGTGAGCTCACCTAGATCAATGATTTTTAACTCCTCTTGCATGTGTCCCTTGATCCTTTGAATGCCATTCTATCACAGTAATATCATCTACATATACACATAGATAGATTACCTCATTGTGATCCCTTTTGATGAATAGAGAAGGATCTGAGCTGCTAGCTTTGAACCCTTGATCTTGAAGATATGTAACCAACCTGTAATTCCAAGCTCTAGGAGCTTGTTTCAATCCATACAATGCTTTCTTAAGTCTGCAAACATAAGATGGATGATTAGGGTTTTCAAAACCTGGTGGTTGTGACATGTATACCTCTTGACTTATCCAACCATTTAAAAATGCATTTTTCACATCAAGTTGGAGGAGTCTCCAATTCCTTGTAGCAGCTACACTTATCAATGTCCTGATTGTAGTCATCTTTGCAACTGGTGAGAATGTTTCACCATAGTTTGTGAGCATCTCCTTTGGCAACTAATCTTGCCTTGTACCTGCAAACTGATCCATCTGAATTTCTTTTAACTTTATATACCCATCTACAACCAATTACCTTTTGATTCGATGATATTGGAACCAAACCCCAAGTCTCCATCTCCTTCAATGCATCTAGTTCTTCTTTCATGGCCTTTTCCAAATTAGGGTTCCCCTTTGCCTCTTCATAGGTTGAGGGTTCCTCTGAAATAGAGTCTTTTGCCAAGTAGATTGAATGCTTCGTAACAAATGTGGAATCATATCCATACCTTTCTAGTTGTTTCTTCTCTCTTGCTGATCTTCTAGGTGCTTGTTTGGAGCATTCTCCAACCTCTTGCATCTTTGCTTTGCCTCTTGACTTCCATAGCTTGTAATCCTTTTCTCTTTCATCTTGGTCATCGTCTGTATCACTTCTTGGATCCTGGACCTGTCTATCATGCTTATTTCCTAATTGATGAGAGTAAGAATCAAGATCATATGGTAGTGTTACCTTTTGTTTGTCTTCATCATACCAAGACCTGTGTTCTTGAAACACAACATCTCTACTGGTAGTGAATTGCTTGGTTGAAGGATTGAAGAACCTATAACCCATCTGAGTTGAATTATATCCAATAAACACTACCTTTGTTGCCCTTTCATCTATCTTACCTCTTATTTGTGATGGTACATGAACATAAGCTAAACAACCAAAAACCTTGCAATGTCCAAGACTAGGTTTTCTTCCATTCCATGCTTCATAAGGAGTCATACCTTGAAGTGATTTGGATGGTAGTCGATTGACAAGGTACACAGCAGTTGAAATAGCTTCTGCCCATAGATAATGTGGCAACTTCTTCTCTTCAAGCATTGTTCGGGCTGATCCAACCAATGTCTTGTTTCTCCTCCTTGCAATTCCATTTAGTTGAGGAGAGTACATGGTAGTCACTTCCCTTTTGATACATTTGTCCTGCAAGAACTCATCAAACTTTGGAGAAGTATTCTCCCCCTCCATCAAATTTGAGCTTCTTTAGTGATCTACCTGTATGATTCTCCACATGTGCAAGATACTTCTTGAAGCAATCAAACACTTCATTCTTACTCTTGATAAAGTATAGAACAGTCCATCTACTATGGTCGTCAATAAATGAGACATAATACCTTGATCCTATCAATGAAGGTTCTTGACATGGTCCCCATACATCCGTATGTACTAAGTCCAATAGGTTGTTGTGGATGTAGCCTTTGTGGTTGAATGGTTGTCTTTGTCCCTTCCCAATCTGACATGCATCACACCTGTTGATCATGTGTTGCTTTGATATGTTCGGTAGTCCTAGAACACTTTGATCCCTGCATATATCCTTCAAGGTTCTTTCATTCACATGAGCAAGTCTCTTATGCCACACTTCAAGCTCACTTAGGGTTTGAGACCCAAAGTTGAATAGAGCTATGTTCCTGGTTTCTCCTACTTCAAAAGTAAAGAGCCTACCATGCTTCTCACTTCGGACTATCTTCTTGAAGCCTTGACATGGATCTTCCACAAAAGCTCCATGTTGGGTGAACCTAACTTGCAAGCCTTTTTTGACTATTTGGCCTACAGTTATTAGGTTTTTAGTGATAGTGGGTACATAGAGAACCTTACTCAGAATGTTTGTCTTGCCATTGGAAGCTTTGACATTACTAATCTTCTCCACATTGTGCTTTGTATCATCCCTTGTTTGCATTTCATGTCTATGCTTTGGACTTTCCAAATCAGATAGAAGAGCAATGTTGCCTGCAACATGATTCAAACATCCTGAATCTATGTAGAACAAATGATCATCTTCTTTACCTTCTTTGTGGCTTAGATTCATAAGAAGCAATGAGTCTTTGATGGAGAGTGTTAATCTCCAAAAGAACAACCTACTCTTGAATTTAGAACACGTCTATATCAAGAGTAAGTAAAAAACTTTCACCAATTTAAGCTATCAATGACCAAATATCAATTTCTTGACTAAACTGTGAAGAAGAAATTTCCTCAGAAAGTCTGCTGCATAGATCTTGCTCATTGACTGAGTAAATGTGTAAAGTTTTTTATGAAACTTTGCACACGGTGTCGCCTAAAGATTGCGCACCTTCTCCAAGTCAAATTACTTCAAAAGGTTCAGTAAATCTTGAGAAATCTACTTACCAAGTCAGCTATGTCTAAATCTGCATTTCTGAGAAGTCGATTTGCACACCCCTAACTTCATAACTTTAATTCTCTCAGTATAAAACCCGTTTAAGCAAATGCTTTTAGCCACGAGTAGCTTACCTTCCAACTTAAAGATTAAGTGCTTACTTGCACAAAACTTTAAATTGTGGAGTGAGAAATGATCAAATCATTAAGATCGAAATTTGTGCCTGTTTCAGGAACCAGTGAGTACTTTCTCACATGTAAATGTTCCTACGCACAATTCTCTTAGCTTGATCACAATTAGACTCTCAAACTCTAGCCATAGATTGATTAACTATGGACTTAGATATCTCCAAAAGGAATTCACAAAAGATCTATCACACAGGGAGAAAACACAGAAACATCGGGCGCAATTTTTCCTTCTATTTCTCAAAAATTTACAACTGAGTGAGGATGGAGAGTTCAACTCACTTCACACATGTCTAATGACATTTTCTACTTCTCAATACACTAATCTCACGATCTCCTATTGTCTCTCCTTGTCTTCTCTACTTGCCCCGACATTTTCAAAAGTATTTATAGGCAATTATGTACAGACTTACATCAAAGCTTAGGTATAAGTAACCTATGTCTTAACTAATGTACATATGTGTACATGTCTTTCACTCTGTGAATGTATCCATCTTCTTTGTGTTGGAGTTAGACGTCTGCGGAAGCACGCGAACAGCACAAGGAAGAAGAAGAAGCTTGGAGCACAACACACAAGACTGAATGTATTACTAGAGAATGTACAAAGATAAGTAGCCCATTAGGGCAATAGGCGTATATACAAGCCGGGGGAAAAAAACCTCCTTAAGAGGGAAAAAAGTGCCCCGGCGGTCCTAGAGTGTTCACACACATCACTACCTAAATATATCAACAAATCCCCCCTGGAAGTGATGCGGTGAACAAGGAGCTGGCACTCATGTATAAGGAAGTGCCGAGCTATGTGGAAATCACTCCACAAAAGGAAGTAAGCCCAAAGCTTTGCGGAAAGCTTCAAACTTCTCCCTAGGCAGAGCCTTCGTGAAAAGGTCTGCAATGTTCTCCTGCGTGGGCACATATGCCAAGCTGATCTCCCCAGCAGAGAACCTCTCCCTGACATAGTGATAATGCACCTCAATGTGCTTAGTGCGAGCATGGAACACAGGGTTCCTCGCAACTGCCAATGCGCTCTGACTGTCAGTGAAGATGGTGGTGGCAGAAGACTGGCCAACACCCAAATCAGCCATAAGGCGTCTGAGCCACACACACTCAACAGTCGCTGTGAAAGCTGCCCTATACTCAGCCTCACAACTGGAAGTGGCCACAGTAGGCTGCTTCTTGCTCAACCAAGATATACATGAGCTACCAAGCATGAAGCAAAAACCACTGGTGGACACACGAGTGTCATAGCAACCAGCCCAATCTGAGTCAGAAAAAGCATGCAAATCTGGCGGTAGTGATCCCCCCTTGGGATAAAACAACCCAAGTAGCCGAGTACCACTCAAGTAGCGAAAGATGCGCTTAACCGCTTTCCAATGCGTGACTCCTGGGCAATGCATAAACCTGCTCATCTGTGAGACAGCAAACTGAATATCTGGCCGAGTAATGCATAAGTAAATCAAGCATCCAACGGCCTGCTGATAGAGAACAGCATCAAATGCATCTCTAGCATCATGAAGACTCAATCCTAAACCTGTCTCCATAGGAGTGGCAATAGGCTTACAGTCTTCAAGGCCAAAACGCTGCAATAATGTGTCAATATATTTCGTTTGACACAAAGCCATTCCACCATCAACTTGCATAAACTGAATGCCCAAATAGTGATGCAAATGCCCCAAATCAGACATCTCAAATGAGGCATGCAAATCAGCCTTGAAATCAGCAATATGCTTCTCAAGAGGACCAGTGAGCAGCATGTCGTCTACATAGACAACAATGATCAGAAGCACATCATTAGCACGCTTAACATATAAGGTGCTTTCAGTTGGACTGTTCTCAAAACCATGTGCAATCAGATAGGCATGTATTTTCTCATACCAAGCACGTGGTGCTTGCTTTAAACCATATAACGCCTTCTTTAACCTGCACACTTGGTTTTCATGCCCTTTCTGCACAAAGCCACGGGGCTGAAAAACATACACTTCTTCATGCAAGTCACCATTCAGAAATGCTGTTTTAATGTCCAACTGATGTACATTCCAACCATGATGGGCTGCAAGTGCACAAATACTCCGAACAGTAGTCATACGGCATGTAGGTGCAAAGGTCTCATCAAAATCAATGCCTCTTTCCTGCGCATAACCCTTTCCAACAAGCCTAGCCTTATACCTGTCAACTGTACCATCAGGTTT
Source organism: Ceratopteris richardii (assembly GCA_020310875.1). Classification (NCBI taxonomy): domain Eukaryota; kingdom Viridiplantae; phylum Streptophyta; class Polypodiopsida; order Polypodiales; family Pteridaceae; genus Ceratopteris; species Ceratopteris richardii. The sequence goes on from CM035427.1 coordinate 33,998,208, forward strand.
ACGCTTCAGCTTGTATACCCACTTAGTGCCAATGGCCTTCTTGCCAGGAGGCAAGTCACATAAATACCATGTACCATTCTTCATTATAGCATCATATTCAGATTCCATAGCAGCCATCCAATTTTCTGAATTTTGTGCTTCATCAAAAGAAATAGGCTCATTCTCATCACAGAGACTAGATGCAGCCATAGCATAGCAATCTGATGCGAAGGAGGTACTATGAGAGCCTGAACGAGTACGATATGACAAAGGTGCATCTAATTTGCTGTCACGCAAAGTCTGCACCAGCCATTTTGGCATAGTTTTTGCCTGTTCAATATCAGCTCTCTCATCAACAAGTGCATCATGTAAATCTGCATCAGAAATGGAATGATCTGCATCATCATATGAAACCTGTAAAGGCTGAGAAGTTGCCTCATTAGGACCAGCGCTAGCCTGTCCACCTGTAAAAAGAGGCATCAAAGTATCATACATGTCTTTGGAGCTAACAGATGTCTCCTTAGTACATGAAAGCAATGGCTGAATAGCATCTTCCACAAAGACAACATCACGGCTAACCAGAATGCGTTTAGTCTATGGATGATACAGACGATAGCCTTTACTTTCAGAACTGTACCCAACAAAAATACATTTTACTGCCTTATCATCCAATTTTCTGCGATGTTGTTCAGGCACTAATGCATATGCCAAACAACCAAAAACATGCAGATGAGCAACAGATGGCTTGCGGTCATGCCAAGCCTCATATGGAGTGATGGACTGCAACGCTTTGGTGGGACACCTGTTCAATACATATGCTGCACACATGACAGCCTCAAGCCAGAAACTATGTGGTAAAGCCTGACTTTTGACCATGCACCTCGCCATCTCCATGAGTGACCTGTTCTTTCGTTCAGCACCTCCATTCTGTTGAGGTGTATACGGCACTGTACACTGGTGTTTTATCCCACGTTCAGCCAGAAATGCATTAAAATCTGAAGACATATATTCCCCCCCTCGATCAGAACGGAGGGTGCCCATTTTACATGCTGACAGATTTTCAGCCAAAACCAAAAACTGTTTGAAGCACATGAACACTTCGGACTTTGCTTTGAGTGGATATACCCATGCATGCCTGGAAAAATCATCAATGAAAGTCACGAAGTAAAGGTAATTTCCAAAAGAGGGTGTCTGCATAGGACCACAGACATCACTATGTACAAGCTGCAATTTCTGCATAGCCCGAACTGAACCATCTTTTGGAAAGGAAGAACGCTGCATTTTGCCCAAAATACAGCCTTCACAAACATGTTTTCCAGGTGCCTCAAGTTTGGGCAAAGAGGACACCATTTCAGATTTCTGCAGGCGTAACAAACTAGGAAAATTCAGATGACCAAAGCGTGCATGCCAAAGCTTTGCATCTGACATAGCCTGAGAATCATGAACTGCACATGCCGAATCATTCACAGATCTTTCATAGTCTATGAGCTTATACAGCCCACGACATAAAATGCCAGAAGCAATAATCACATCGCCATTTGAGAGATCATGGACTCTACACCTGTCATCAACGAATTTCACAAGCAAGCCAATCTTGGCTAATGCAGAAACTGATAATAGGTTCTTTTTTATCCCTGGCACAAATAAAGCATCTGACAAAGTGAAAGAACTACCATCAGCAGTAGTCAGAATGATCTTACCAACTCCCATAACAGGATAAGAGGAGTTATTGGTGCATGTGACAGTATTCCCTGTAGGGGCAGGCTCGAGTGAAGAGAAGAAACTGCGCTGCGAGGTAATATGTTTGGTCGCCCCACTGTCAAAGTACCAAACATCTGAGTCTACTGCAGACATGCACTGATCATGAGAAGATGGGTCAAAACTGCAAACAGTAGTAAACGCCCATTCTTCTTCCTGCACAAGATTTGCAGACTCTGTTTTTGGTGTAGAGGCCTCTGCAACAACCATTCCAGCCTCTTTCTTCTTTGCCTCTTTAGCAGCCAGTTTTGGACAGTTCTTTATAATATGATCATTTCCTTTACAGTACTTGCAGAACAATTTCTGCTTTTCTGATTTCTTCTCATCTTTATCCTGGTTCTTCGATTGTGCAACATTTGCAGATTTGTGCTTACTAGTAGAAGAGCTCCATTTTCCTTTGCCCTTCTGACTAGCCAGGAAAGCTTGATCTGCAACACGCATAATGGACCTGTTCTGCCTGGACTGATCTTCCTGCAACAGAACAGAGACTAATTCCTCAAATGACAAGGCATTCGGATTGCCTTTCATCATCAATCGAAGAGTAGAGGCAAAACTCTGATATGAATCCGGGAGGCCATTCAGAACGGTCTGCACAAGTGAGCTATCTGGTATAACCTCATCAGCAGAAATCAATTGTTCCTTCAGAAATCAACTGTCCATCGAATCACCTTCATTCATGTGCTCACTCTCCAACTGTTTTCGGAGGTAAGCAACACGAGCCTCATTCCTAGCCTGATACAAAGTGGTAAGTGTATCCCAAGCATCCTTTGCTGTTCTGCAAGAGCGAATATGAGGAATAATGGCACGTTTGACAGACAAAGCTATCAATGCATGTGCCTGGGCATCTCTGCCATCCCAACGAATCTGCTCCGCAGTAGGTGCAACAGAAACAGCAGCACGAACAGGAATCTGCGGAATATCATCTTCGACACCATCTTCATCAGCTCCAACACCTGTATTTGCAGTACCTGTCGTTACAGGTGTAACAGGACGTCTTTCAACACCCTGCACAATGTTCCACAATCCTTTTGCAACCAGTACATGTCGCATCATATAAGCCCATAATGGGTAGTTGGTACCATCCAACTTATCCTCAACAGCCAACATACGGAATACATCACTGCTTTCAGCCATGGCCGGTGACTAAAATACCTTGATGCAGAAAATTGACTATATCTCAAAAAGTTGAACAGAACTGCCGAGACGAGTTCTGCTAGACCTGTAGCAGACTTCGAGACGCTTAAATTGGCGAACAGAAACTGGTATATACCTTTGGCACAAAAGGACGAAATAGCCTGCACAAGCACTGCGATAGTGTGTTCGGAGGCCGAAACGAGCTCAGATCGCAATTTCGGCACCACAGAGCAAAGCAATTTTGATCTCGGAAACACCCTGAGTATGCTCACCAAATTTTGTTCGAATCTGAGACTGCAAACGGAGGAGTGTCGACGGCGCCCTAGAAGAAGCAACGACCTGCTCTGATACCAATTGTTGGAGTTAGACGTCTGCGGAAGCATGCGAACAGCACAAGGAAGAAGAAGAAGCTTGGAGCACAACACACAAGACTGAATGTATTACTAGAGAATGTACAAAGATAAGTAGCCCATTAGGGCAATAGGCGTATATACAAGCCGGGAGAAAAAAACCTCCTAAAGAGGGAAAAAAGTGCCCCGACGGTCCTAGAGTGTTCACACACATCACTACCTAAATATATCAACACTTTGCTTCAAAACTTGATCTCATCTCCATCCTTTGTCCTTCAAATCTTCAATTGGTGATTGGTCTGCACCAACAGCTCCCCCTCAATCATCAATTGAGGTTTCTCTTATTTTCTTTATACCTGCCATGTCTTTAAACTTCTGTAGTTTTGGTCCATCCAAGCTCTTTGTAAGCATATCAGCTATCTGATCTTTTGTTGAAGTATGTATGACTTCAATATCCTTATCCATCACCTTCTCTCTTAGAAAGTGATACTGTATCTCAATGTGTTTAGTCCTGGCATGAAAAACAGGATTAGCAGCTAGATATAATGAACTCATGTTATCACCATAAATGATAGGTATGTTCTGTATAGTGTCAAAACTCTTCATTAGAGTCTTAAGCCATATCACTTCTTTTGCAGCTTCAACCATGCCTTTGTACTCTGCTTCTGTAGATGACAAAGCAACTGTATGTTGCTTCTTTGAGCACCAGGAGATTAACTTATCTCCCACATAACACATGTATCCATAAGTTGATCTTCTAACATCTGGATTACCTGCCCAATCTGCATCACTATAGATCTTGATGTTTGTATCTGATGTGAACCCATAATACAAACCTTCTTTGAGTGTACCCTTAATGTACCTCAACACTCTTTGACCTGCAATCCAATGCTCTTTCCTAGGACAATGCATGAATTGAGACAAAACCCCTACTGCATATGATAAATCAGGTCTAGTTAAAGTAGCATAGATAAGACTACCAACCAAAATTTGATATTGTCTCATGTCCTTGAATTCTTCACCTCCAAATTTACTCAATTTGTGATTCACCTCCATTGGTGTAGGTGCTACCCTGCTATCATCCATTTTAAACTTGATTAACAAGTTCTTCAAATACCTTTCTTGGGTCACAAATACTCCATGTTGAGTATATGTAATCTCCATGCCCAAGAAGTATGACAAGTCTCCCAAGTCACTTATTTTGAACTCCTTTTCCATTTGCTTCTTTAGTCTTTGTATTCCTTCCTCATCTGTACCTGTAAGGATTATATCATCAACATATATGCACATGTATATGAAACCATTATCACTTGCTTTGACAAGCAAGCTACTATCTGCTTTAGACACCTGAAAACCAAGTTCTTTCAAGAACTTTACAAGTCTATAATTCCATGCTCTTCAGGCCTGCTTCAAGCCATACAAAGCTCTCTTGAGCTTGCACACATGATCTGGATACCTTTTATCTCTGAACCCTTGAGGTTGCTCCATGAATACATCATCTGAAATATAACCATTCAAAAAAGCATTTTTCACATCTAATTGACATAATTTCCAACCTTTACATGCAGCAATTGCTATAAGTGTCCTGATGGTTGTCATCTTTGCCACAGGACTATAAGTCTCATCATAGTCAACACCATATGTCTGAGCAAACCCTTTGACAACAAGTCTAGCTTTGTACCTAGACACACTTCCATCTGCAAATCTTTTTGTCTTATAAACCCACTTACATCCAATGATCTTCTGGCTATTTGGTTTTGGAACCAAATCCCATGTTTGATTCTCCAATAATGCATCATATTCTTCCTGCATAGCTTTCTCCCAATTTTCTTTACCTTTTGCCTCTTCATATGTAGAAGGGTCTTCATCTGTTTTAATCATGTAAGCATAATCTTTGGTAGCCAGAAATGAAGTATCATAGCTATACCTTGTAGGTTGCCATTTGTTCCTTGTAGACCTCCTAAGTTCACCACTTCTTGAGGTTTCTGGTTCTTCATATTCAGGATCAAACCTAGGTGCTTCTTCCACTTCAACCTGCACTTCATTATTCTCTTCTTCATCAATTATTTGAACCTTTGACTTACCTTTCCTTTGGCTCACAACCTCTTCATCATCTGTATTAATATTGATAGTACCTGCATACCAAGTACCTTGCTCATCAAATGTAACATCTTTTGATACAAGAAAATGTTTTGTGGATGGATTCCACAACCTGTATCCCATCTGCTTATCATCATAACCAATAAACACATATTTTTCAGCTTTAGGTTCCAATTTGTGCCTTAACTGTGATGGCACATATGCATAGGCCAAACATCCAAATACTTTGCAATGGTCTAGTGTAGGTCTCTTACCCCACCATGCCTCATAAGGTGTCATTCCCTCCAAAGCTTTACATGGTAACCTATTGACCAAATAAGTAGCTGTATTTACAGCCTCAGCCCACAAATAATTAGGGCAATTTTTCTCCTTCATCATGGACCTTGCAAACTCAACAAGAGTTCTATTTCTCCTTTCTGCTACACCATTTTGTTGAGGAGAGTACCTGCAAGTAACTTCCCTTTTTATACCTGCATCCCACAAGTAATTACTGAATTCATTAGAGAAATACTATCCCCCTCCATCTGACCTTAGTCTTTTCAACTTATGTCCTGTAATTCTTTCTGCATATGCATGATAGTGTTTAAATGTATTAAACACTTCTGACTTATCTTTGATCACATAAATAGTGATCCATCTAGTAGCATCATCAACATAAATCACATAATATCTTGACCCATTTAGACTGAAATCCTTTGATGGTCCCCACACATCTGTATGTACCAACTCAAGCTTCTCTGAGTACATAAAACCATGCTTGGAGTAGGAATGCTTATGAGCCTTACCTAATTGACATGCCTCACATCTGTATGTCATATGTTGACCTGCAACATTAGGCAAACCAAGCACTGAACCATTGTTAATCATGTCTTTAATACCTCTTTCATTGAAATGTCCAAGCCTCGTGTGCCAAAGATCTAACTCAGAGATCTTATGTCCTCCATATGTGAACATGGCATGACCAATATTACCTTGAATCTTCAATGTGAACAATCTTCCTTCTTTCTTCCCTGAAACAATTTGTTTATACCCATGGCTAGGGTCTTCCACAAACACTCCTTCATTAGTGAACCTTACTTCATAACCTTTTTCCACAATTTGTCCTACACTTATCAAATTCTTAGGAATTGTAGGAACATACAAGACCTTACTCAATAAGGTGCTTCCATCCTTGGCCTTCACTGATCCAATTGACTTCACATTGTGCTTTGTGTTGTCACCTGTTTGAACAACATGATTAGATACCTTATTCTCCAAATCAGTCATCAAGGCTATATTACCACTCAGGTGATTGCTATACCCTGAATCAATGTAGAAGACTCTTTGATCTTCATTCTGCCTTTCACAAGTTGCATTCATTATCAATGTTGAATCTTCCTTTTGATCTGAAGCATAGTTGTAGTAGGTGTTGTTATATTGTTGACTTTGGAAACCTCTACCTCCATTTCTTCCAAAGTAACCCCTACTACCTCTGCCTCTGAAATTACCTCTTTGATTTCTGCCACCTCTTCCTCTTGTATTATAGTTCTGATTATATCCACCATTACTCTGATTATTATGCCAACAATCATTAGCTAAATGATTTGTCTTACCACAAATCCAACAAGCTTTGCCTCCATCTTTGTTGTTTCTGCCTCTTCCTCTACCTTTGCCACCTCCTCTACCTCTTAGGAAGTTGGCTTGACTAGTTGTACCTTCATCTTCAACTGCTTGTTGCTTTCCTTTGTTAGCTTTCTTCTTGTCCTTTGAGTACATTGCATGACCTGTACTTTTGTCACCATCTCCTTTAACATCCTGCTCAAATGTTAGCATATGACCTAGCAACTGATTTAAATCAGGAGTGAAATGATCAAGTGATAATTCTGTAGACAAAATGAATGGCTTCCATTTGTCATCACCTCTTAAACCTGTAAGGATTTGCCTTACCAATTTATCCTCCTCAATGTCTTCATCAACAGCTCCTAAAGCATCTGCAATATCTTTCATTCTTGTCACATAGTCTGAAATGGATTGAGAAGCCTTCTTCTTAAAGGTGGTAAACTCTGCCCATAAGGATGCCTTCCTTGACTTAGTAGTATTCTGGAAATGCTCCTCCAAAGCATTCCAAATATCAGTTGCACTTTCAAGACCTCGAATATGAGGTAACAAGTAATCATTGACTGCCATATATATAATGCTCCTAGCTTGAGCATCTTTCTTCATCCAATTTTTCAAATCTGCTAACTCTTCCCTAGTTGGAACACTAGGATCTCTGAACTGTGGCTTCTCTTCTTCTCCTGTGATGTAAGCTATTAAATCTTTGCTCATAAGATGAGCTTCCATCCTCATTGACCATGCAGGATAGTTTTCCCTATCCAATTTCTCTATCTGTAAAGAATTTCCCATCTTGTGTCCACCTGTGTATTTGAAATCTTCAAGCTTTATGAATAATATATGTACCTTTACTTCAAATTAGAGTCCTTTTGTCTTTCTTGATGTCGTATGGTCTCCTCCTCAAGCTTTACCTTCAAGCTTTCACCTTTTAGTTCTTCAGTTGTTGAATTTCTTGAATCTGCAGCAGTCAGGATCCTCCTTTCCTTGATTTTGATGTCTCCTGCTTTGATACCACTGATGGAGAGTGTTAATCTCCAAAAGAACAACCTACTCTTGAATTTAGAACACCTCTATATCAAGAGTAAGTAAAAAACTTTCACCAATTTAAGCTATCAATGACCAAATATCAATTTCTTGACTAAACTGTGAAGAAGAAATTTCCTCAGAAAGTCTGCTGCATAGATCTTGCTCATTGACTGAGTAAATGTGTAAAGTTTTTTATGAAACTTTGCACAAGGTGTCGCCTAAAGATTATGCACCTTCTCCAAGTCAAATTACTTCAAAAGGTTCAGTAAATCTTGAGAAATCTACTTACCAAGTCAGCTATGTCTAAATCTGCATTTCTGAGAAGTCGATTTGCACACCCCTAACTTCATAACTTTAATTCTCTCAGTATAAAACCCGTTTAATTCTCTTAGTCTGATCACAATTAGACTCTCAAACTCTAGCCATAGATTGATTAACTATGGACTTAGATATCTCCAAAAGGAATTCACAAAAGATCTATCACACAGGGAGAAAACACAGAAACATCGGGCGCAATTTTTCCTTCTATTTCTCAGAAATTTACAACTAAGTGAGGATGGAGAGTTCAACTCACTTCACACATGTCTAATGACATTTTCTACTTCTCAATACACTAATCTCACGATCTCCTATTGTCTCTCCTTGTCTTCTCTACTTGCCCCGACATTTTCAAAAGTATTTATAGGCAATTATGTACAGACTTACATCAAAGCTTAGGTATAAGTAACCTATGTCTTAACTAATGTACATATGTGTACATGTCTTTCACTCTGTGAATGTATCCATCTTCTTTGCTTCAAAACTTGATCTCATCTCCATCCTTTGTCCTTCAAATCTTCAATTGGTGATTGGTCTGCACCAACAGTCTTCATGTGGTTGATCTTCTGAATAACTTTTGTAGTCCCTTCTATTATAGCTTCTATTGTTATTGTTGAAGTTTTGTCCACCTCTGCCTCTATTGCTCCCATATCTACCTCTTCCACTTCCTTTGTGGGTCTTCCCATTGAACCAGCAATTCTGAGTGGTGTGGTTGGTCTTATTGCATATGGCACAAGGTTGAACATTCTGACCTTTGGCTTTTTCTTGCTTTGGTCCTTTCTTCTTCCCTTTCCACTTGCTCTTGCTTGCGAAGTTGGCTTGGGAAGTCTCTTCTTCATCTTCTTCCTTCTTCTTGCCTTTGTGCTTCTTATCCTTCTTATCTATATATAGAGCACTAGTTGAATTACCATGATAAGAGTTACCTTCCTTTATTCTATTTTTGGCTTCTTGATTGAAGATTTGTCCAAGAAAGATGTTGAAGTCTGGAGTTTTCACATCTATGATGAGATCATAAGCCGTTGTCGGCGCGAAAGGGATGGTCGGTGGATCAGGGCGACCGCCAAAAATACGGCGCACGCAGGGTGCTTGGAGTTATCTCAGGTACAAGGAAAGCTCAAGGAAAAAAGATCAGTTCAATTTTTCGTGTGTGCCCTCAAATCGTCAAAAATTATAGGTCAATTTTTAGGAGTATACAAATTCAAAGTAAAAGTTTAACTTAACAATGTAGAATTGATTTTAATTTAGAAAGAGCTCAAAGTTTTACCATTTGTATCATTTGCATGAATACAATTTCAAAGCTTTAGATCAACGAATTGTGGTAAATACTTTAATAACGAGTGCTAAAGAGTTGTAAGTAGTCACAACTTTGACTTCGTGGCAAGAAGTTAGAGCGTAAAAAGTTTTTCTCAAAGAATTTTCATAGATAATTAAACTAGAATCGATTTTTCATCATTTAAAAGCATTAAAGTCAATTATAGCAATTCTACCATCCGACTCCTCACGTTCACATATATTTTCTAAAAAACCCTTTCACTACATGAACGGATTAATAGAGAAACTCAAGGAAACTGATCCGTCAAAATTTCAAGGTAGATGGTTATTCTCGAACAAAAGAAAATAAATAGATGCGTGCAGAAGTTTGGATGATAGAAAATAGAATTGAGATGTCGTAAGACTGAAAGATATAGAATTTAGCTATTTCGCAGATGATGCTGAAGAATTATTAGTTCAGAACATGACATCTAATGGAAACTGATCATGACAATAGACTTGAGAAGGTGACAGACGTCTCCATGCAGTTATGAAATTTTGATTTAAAGTAGAACGCGAGTTATGGATCATAAGAGTTTTTGAAATCCAACACATAAAAAAAAACGACCTGTACCTGCACAGGCTCATGTAGACTACACTTGATCTTCATCAGCCATCAACAATAGTTTTATCATCGAACGCTTCATCCTAGCATAAGACTTCAGTCGCTCCTTCTCAGCACAGCAGCTGCAGTAGTTGCTCTTCTGTCCTTTTTAACCAAAACTTGTATGCCTCAAGATTATTTCGCCGCCCTCATGATCGCAGCATTCTGATCTGTCTCCCTACTTTAACACTGTCATTCGACATCTCTTGTTAATTTTCCAGTTCCCACTTGAGAATTTCTCTCTGTTAGCTCTGACTCTCCCTCGTTGTCTCTTCCAAGCGACTTCGATTCACAAGAAAAGAAAGAGAGTCCCGCCTAGTATGAGATACGCGTCTTCTATTTCTGCGAATAATCATATATGCAGAAGAAAAATGCACAAGATTGGCTCCGCTTGTTAGATAATCCACCTTCCTCCTTCAAATCAGCACTAAAACTCCCTTCGATCTTCTCTTCTGACAGCGCCTCTACTTTTCTTTCCCCTCTGATATCTGTTTATCCTCCGTTTGATATCTGTTTTTCCTCCTTTTTATGCCGATCCTTCTTCTGTCACTCTGCAATAGGGTCCTCTGTCCACAGTGGATCATACATCTCCTGAGCAATAGCGACCGAGCGCCTTCTGAAGCTGTCCTCCCTCTCCGATTCGATGTCCCCCCATGCTTTTTCCTGTTGTCCCTGAAATAACCAGGAGTCCCCACGTAAAATTGGTCTTTCTTTCTTTTTCATAATAGCAAGAGAAGATCCGTCCATAGCTTTCCATCGTCGTCCCCCCTGGTCGTTGCTTTATCTGTTAGAAAAGAGTGGCCCTTAAACATTCAACTCTTATTTTAGAGTTTTGTTTTGACTATCGTTTTTTTATTTGGAATACGTTCCCTTCACCATCAACTTTTTACTTTAATTTTTTAACATAATTCACATTACAATAATGAGCATCTCATCTTCACTTGCAAAAAATTCTAAATACAATATCCATTGAAATCTTTTCATAGCGATCAGAAGCTCTGGTAATCAACATTTCATCAATTCCAAGAGAGTCATACAATTCTGCTACTTGTGAGGCAAGTTCACTTAGCCGCTGCATGTAACGTCTTGTTCATGATTGAGTGGGGAGAGAGAAATCTCTCCGACACCGTCGTGAAGGATTTCCATTGCTTATCACTTTGAATGTCGTTGAGAATTTGCCTCATGATGACCTCTTCCTCAATCAGCTCTCCAATGGATGCTAACTGATCCGCAACCTCCTTGACATTGGTAACAAACTCGGTGATGGTTTGTTTAGGTGTCTTCTTCATTTGGTTGAACTCGTTCCAAAGATGATTCTTTCTTGCTTTGGTACTAGCAGAAAAGAAAGTCTCAAGGGCATCCCATGTCTCTTGAGATGTCTTGCATCCTCTAATATGTGGTAATAGAAAGTGAGAGATAGAGTTTAGTATGTACGACCTTGCTTGAGCATCCCTTGCGCACCAAAGTGTGAGCTTATCTGTCTCCTCTTGTGTAGGTCCTCCTATGGATCTTGGAATAGGCATAGCTTCATCACCTTCTACAATTCCATAAAGATTTCTACCTTGCAAATAGGCCTCCATTCTGATTTTCCAAGCCGCATAGTTGTGTCGATCAAGCTTCTCAATCATTCAGGGAAAGCCGTCACCCATCTTGATCTAGCTCTGATGCCATTGAAAGAACTTCAAGAAGCTTGTAGAAGGTAGAAAAGTGTGTTTCAAAGCGACGAAGTTTGGTCAAGCCAACTGGCACAAGACCAGCCCTTGAGCTTAGGGAGACTCAAATAGACCTTATAGGCATGCAATAAGTGCAAAGAAATGCACTATGTACTTTGGAGCATCAAGGAGAATGAGTCAATACAAAACAGATAGGTTCGCGGGTCGACTAGCTCAAAAAACTTACCATCTATGGAAGAGACAATGAACTTCAAATGCCCATAGCGACCAGTGTGATTACAATTAGAAAAAATCCTTTTATGGGAGTGATACACATAGGTTTGAGTGTATGGAATGCACAAAAGTATAAGGAATAAGCAAAATATTCTATAGGAATGAATGCGACATTCACCAGTGGTACTTCTTATTTTTCAGGAATACGTATAGATTAACCCCGATACAACAGAACTCAGATTTCTCCCAATCTACTAAACTAAATGCTATGCAAATTTATAGGCATAAACTAGACACTAATATCCTTCCAAGGAGCCATCTTGAATGTGTAGCTCAAGCGTAAGCACCACCTCCTTTACTTGTCAATCCGCGGAGACGTGAGGACCAGTATGAAGACCACGAGCAAATGAAGGCACAAGTGCATGAGTGAAAGCACACAAACATGCACACACATACACACACACGCGCACAAAGTAAGATCAAAGAGAGGAACAATGGAAAGCTTCAATTGCAAAAGAGTTCTCTTACAAAAGCTCTATTCTCTAACAAGCTAACCTCAAAAATGAGCTCTCTAGCTGTTTTTATAGTTTTTCGACTAGTTTTGGCCCTATCCAGACCTAGTGTCCGGCCTAGTTAAAAATTAGGTTCCAGGGCTTATTTGAGGGCTCAAACGGAGTCTAAAAATTATGAAAATCGGTAGGATGATAGTTCTAATACTCCTCAAGCTCAAGGACTCCTCGGCTTGAACAAAATGGAGTTATAAAAATAGATAATGGTATTTACAATGGTTTTTAGTGATGAAAATCACTATTGTAGGGGATTCTTTTGACAATTTGACATATACTTCTTGGAGCTCCCTACTTGCTCCCTTTCCTTGTGTGTCCACCTTTTGATGTGCTTCCATGCTTTGACCTTGAATTTGAGCTTCAACACTCCCCCCCCCTCTCGAGTCTGTCGTCCTTGACAGACCTTTGTTGTAGTGGTTGTTCCAAGTAGTGCCTTGAGAGGGAGTGTCCTTTCTGTATGAACAAAAGTCGTTTGACTTCCAGATGTTTCTGGTTCTTCATCTATCACTGCGAGTCTTTGCAAGTTGTAGTCTCTTGGTATGTGCTTCTTCCTTGGATTCCAGCATGACTGTGTCGTTGTGAGTCTCTGTTGATTTTTTCTAGATCTTCCACAATTGATGTTCATAGTAGTCATGCCAAGTACTCATAACCCATATTGAGTGATGGGTAAGTGTGTTCGTGCATGGGTTGAGGAAAATATGTGCCTTGTGCACGGCCTTGTAATGTAGCCCTATGAATGCTTACTTGGGAAATGCATTGGAAGAAGTATGGTGCAAAAATTGGGGGTCTTGAGCTAAGTGCTCAAGGGTATGCCGACGAAGAGGTGTCCTAAGCTATCATGGTTATGATGTTTCGAAGGTAAAGATACTTATCATGGAGAAGGTCGATCGATGTTCATCTCTTCGTGTTGTACACTCGGCCTTTGGGATGGAACATTGTTGATGAATGTCCATGTTGATGGTCCACTTATGAGATCTTTTGAGTGGCTGATCCTGTCTCCACATAAGCAGGAGTCTTCTCATCCAGTATACATACAAAGATTTGCAGGGTACCAGAGCTACCTTGTGTAGATATCTCCCTAGATGCTTTCGTACATGCAATAGTTATGCATCACTCAAGTTGCAGACCTTCAAGCTCTACCATAGTAAGAGGAAACCATAGTTATGGATGCCATGCTCATGCCAAGTTCTTGACATCTATGAGATAAGGTAGCAATTATATCATCTGCTAGCCAAGACACCCTTCTATCCAAACTGATAAATGCCCAGTAATCAACAGCTCCACCTTTAACCAAGCATGACTCATTCATGTTTCATGAGCCAAACCTGGGAACAAGTGCTTCCTCTTTTTTTCTCTCTCTCTCTTTTTTTTTTTTTTTTTGGAGAGGAAAAAAATATCACAAAACAAGAACACAAAAGTTAGTATCAATAGAAATATTTGACATGTGTCACTGTGCTCTTGTGCTTGGGATTCTCAAGTGTGTCTATGCACGGCCGTGTAATGTGGCCCTATATTAATGCATACTTTGGAAATGCATGACCTGAATGGTGCAAAAGACAGGGTTGTGCAAGGAGCACATGGTTGTCGCTCGTTCGAGGCTTTCGATGTTATTTGCGGAGGTTGATGCCGACCTTGGTGGAGGTATCCATTGAGTCTCGAACCGATGTAATCCTCCTTATTGGAGTCCATTTTAGAACGTCATTTGGCACTGTAGAGGTCACTTCAGGCGTCTTCCTCTTGGGGTGCTTTCTGAACTGTGGTATCCAGTGTGGTTGGCGCTTTGGTTCGGTGGAGGCTACTTGTACTTTTGGCTTCCAAACCCATATCCTTTTTGCATGTTTTCCTACTAATGTTAAAGAGCTGATTTGATCTTCCTTTGGTCTCTGTATGTGGTTTTTACCCTTTTCTCTTTTTGGCTTCTTTGTTGAGACCTTTCGCATGTGGGAGAACATAGGTTGTTGTGGATGAAGGAGCTTCTTAGGTACCCACATCTGTAATTGTCCTTGTTGAGCTGCAGCTAACTTCTTAGGCACCCAAACTTGTTGGATACCTTGTGATTGAGCTTGTCCGAGCTGCTTCCTTCGTCTTCTGGCCTGGTTGGCTTGCTTGGATGGGCTTTGTGGGGACAAGGCTGGTGGTTGCTCTCCTTTGTGTACCCATATCTGCTTCATGCTCGAAACTGCTTTCGTATCGAATGGTGTCTTTCTATTTGATGTAGCAGTTGTCATGAACGGTTGTGTTTGCTTGTGTGGTGGACTCACTACTGTGGCTACTTGATTCTTTGGAAAAGAAGAAAGATCCACCCGCCTTCGAACCTGGTCTTCCATGATTGACTCCTTCTGCATCATAGAGCTTTTGATACATACAACATCTTCTTTCATATGATTAGTCTTGGAAGAACTAAGAGAGTGTGTGGTGCCATGATCTAGGAGCATGCAGTTCTCTAATTCTAATGTAATGCATTGTTCATGTACTCAAACTTGAAGAACGTGACTTCTTAGGTTTAAGTTAACTGCATGGTCATAGATCCAATCTTGACCCAAGACAAGTGGTTCTGTAAGGTTCTCATCTTGACATACTAGCACTTTGACTTTCATTGGAACATCTTGAAGGTAGATGGGAAGTTCCACCTCGCCCAAACAAGGGGTTTCCACACCTCCCAATCCTATGAGATAAGCTTCTATGGGATTGATGTTCAACTGCAAGTCTTGGCAGTAGGAAAGTCTAACTGCACTACTTGCTGCACCTGAGTAAATCAATGCTTTCACCGTCCTTGCACCCTTCCCTTGTCCTATCTCTATGGTCACAAAGGGTCTTCGGTCAATGACTTGAGAAGTCGCTATACCTGACTTTTGGCACATATCCATGTGATATTTTGGGGCTTTTGAGTTGACATCTAGGCCTAATCACCTTAACTTATTTCGCCTAATACGCTCTCTGGCCTCTGCTTGTGCTTCTTCTCTCACTCTTGAATCCTCTTCTTTTCTCTTCTTAGCAGTGTTGAGTCTTGTAAGCATATCCTCTGTAAGAGGTTCTTGGTATAACTTGACTCTACATCCACTAATATAGTTGGGCAAGATATCTCCTTCTAGAGTGGCCGACTGAACTGCACCACTAGTGGAAATTCTATTAATGATCATGTGTCCATATCCTCTTTTTTCCAACTTGCGGGCATGTTGTTTTAGTGTGTAAACCAACACTAGATCTCCCTCTTTCAATCCCTTATCCTTGATGTGTGCATCAAAGTATGCCTTTTGCCTCTTCTTTGCAGCGTAGATGCCTGCTGCTGCTCGTAGCCTTGTCTCACCTAAGCGTTCTAGATCAAAGATCCTAGATGACAATTCATGTCCATTCCACTCATGCTCTTGTGCTACTCTTAAATCAGGGATTAAGAAATCCAGTGGTAGCACCGCATTCTGTCCAAAGACCATCTGAAATGGGGTAGCATTGAGTACTGTTTTGTAGGCAACTCGGTAAGCCCAAACAGCATGATGAAGTTGTTTGTCCCAATCAGAGCTTTTATTATTTACCAATTTTGTCAATACGTTACAAAGGATCTTATTGGTACTCTCGGCTGGTCCGTTAGCTTGTGGGTGATAGAGGGCAGACTTCTTATGTATCACCAAGAATTCTTGGAGAAGATTTTCAATGACTTCATTCAAGAAGTGTGTGCCTCTATCGCTCACCAACTCTATTGGTAGTCCATATCTCGTGAACACATTCTCGAATAAGAACTTAGCCGTAGTCTGAGCATCATTCTTTGTTGTGGCTTTCACTTCTACCCACTTTGTAAGGTAATCTGTGGCTACAATAATATATTCTGCATGGGAGTTTCTAGCTGGGGGGTTAATAGGACCTATGAAGTCTATGCCCCACTTTGAAAATGCACGCCCTCCCATCATTGGCCTCAAAGGCATCTCGTCTTTTCTAACTGGATATTGTGCACGTTGGCATGTGTCACATTTCTTCACATAGGTATGTGCATCCATATGAAGAGTGGGCCACCAAAGTCCTGAGAATAGAATGGTCTTGATCACTCGGTCAGGACCAAAATGTCCACCTGCAACACCACTGTGTGCAGTCTCTAAGACGTTTAAATAGTCTGATTCATGAACGCACAGTCTTAAGTAACCATCTTTGCCTCTTCGGTATAGGTTCTCTCCTACTAAGGAATAGCCTTGAGCCTCTTGCTCCATGCTTCGTCTTCTTGCTAGACTGGCCTCTTTGGGTAATCTTCTCAATCTCATAAACTCTACCAATGGAGCACTCCAATCTAGAATTAATGATACTTGATAAAGGGTCGCATGTTCCACTGGTGGTCTCTCTCTACACATTGGACAATTCTTGATCCACTCATGTATTGCTTTGTCCATGCTAGGCCAATACACTCCTAAACGTTTCAAATTCTGCAATGTTCATTGTTTAGAATAGTGACCTCCTAGCAATCCTTCATGAGCTTGTTGCAACCAACTACTATGTTCATCGTCCTCAACACAACAAGCTAATACACCCTCAGTGTCTTGTTTGTACATGCTTCCTGCTAATATGTGATATTTTTTTGATTTTACAATTTCTTCTTGTGATGTTTTCACATTCTTATTTGCAGGGCCGAAGGTTAGGACAGGTACCAACTTATTTGCCCATTTAGGAACAACTTCTAAATTGAACAGATAAGCATCGGGTAGTTTGTCAGACACTCCTTGAGGTGACTCTCCTGAAGTGATGCGAGAAAGGTGATCTGCCCGAAGGTGGGTTCTACCTTTCCTGACAACAAGTTCAAAGTCATACTCCATTAGTAAGAGGAACCATCTTACTAAGCGTCCAGTATTGCAAGGTTTATTGACCAAGTATAACAAAGCTTGATGATCAGTGAAAAACTTGAACTTGTTGGCCAATAAATAGTGTCTAAACTTCTTCACAGCATATACCATGCCTAACCCTTCTCGCTCAGTTGTGGTATAATTTCTTTCGGCTGCGTTTAGTTGTCTACTAGCATATGCTATGGGCAAATCTAAATTCCCTTCACCTGTGGGTTGTGCTAGCACACATCCTATGGCATGATTGGATGCATCCACATGGACATGGAATGGCTTATTCCAATCAGGAGTGGTCAGTATTGGTGCTGTGCACAAACGTTTCTTCAGTTCATTGAAAGAATTCTCGCATTCATTGTTCCACTCAAAATTAGACAACAAGGCATAAAGGAGTCTAGCTATGATCGCGTACATGTGGATAAACCTACAATAATATCCACAATGGCCCATAAAGGCTTGTACCTCTTTAACATTCCTTGGCCTTGGTAGCTCCGCTATGGCTCGTACCTTATCTTCATCTGTTGAGATTCCATTCTTAGAAACAATATGACCTAAGATTTTACCTTGACGCACCATGAACACACACTTTTCTGGGTTCAGACACACTCGATATTCTCTACACTTGTTGAAGATTTGTCTGAGCTCAGGGATGTGAAACCTTCTTTCTTGGGAATGAGCACATAAATCATCCACATAAACTTCTAAGCTCTTTCGCAAGAACTCTTTGAAAACATGACACATGAGCCTTTGGAATGTTGCAGGTGCATTTGTGAGCCCAAATGGCATCACACGGAATGCAAAGATTCCCCACTTTGTAGCAAAAGCTGTTTTGTGTTGATCTTCTGGGGCAATGGCTACTTGATTGTAACCTGAAAACCCATCAAGGAAGCTATAAACTTCCTTGCCTGCAACACGCTCCAAAAGGTGTTCCGTGATTGGAAGTGGATAACTATCTCTGATAGTAGCGGCATTAACTTTTTTAAGGTTAATACACACTCGCAACTTTCCATTCTTCTTGGGCACCACTACAATGGGGGACACCCATTCAGTATGCTCAATCTCATAGATGAATCCAACTTCAATCAACCTATCAATTTCTTCTTTTATTTTGGTTGCATAGTATCATTATATGTGTAGGGCTTCTATTTGGTGGGCTTGGCATCAGCAGTCATGGGGATAGTATGAGAGCAAATTCTTGGATCTACCCCTTTCAAGTCTCTATAGTGCCATGCAAACACATCCCTATATTCCCTTAATAGAGCTACGAGCTCCATTTCTTCTCTTGCACTTAGGTCATCTCCTATATATGTGCATCTCTCTTCATTCTCTTCAACGGTCACTACAATCTTCTTGGTCTTTTCTTTATTGTCATATGATTCTCCTATGATGGCCTCTCTCTTAGGCATTCGTACCAAAATTTTGCGGTCGTCAACTTCATAATTCTTGAAGTTTACTGGTACTTCAAACAATGATTCCTCCTCTTCTTGTTTCACTGCTTTTCTTTTCTTTTTCTTTTGACTGCTCTCACTTCCATCCTTCCAATTTACCGTTTTAATACTTGTGAGAGGTTCTTCTTCTTTCTGCGTGAACACTCCTATATCTTCGAGATAGTGCTGCTCTGAGTTAAAGCAACTATCCATCACAATGGACTCTATATCATCGTCATTCTCTTCTTCTTCTATGACATCACTAGGGTCACATTCTTCTAGCAAGGGCTGACACATGAACACTGAGATATCATAACCCTCCTCATCACAATGAGGTGTCCATTGTTCTTCATTGATAGCAATGTCCATGGTGGCTAAGATTTCTGGCCAACCATGAGGCTCAAATTCCTCATCGGGAAAGACCACCAGTGTATAGGCTGGGTCCTTAATTGGTCTATCTCCTTGCGAAGTTCCTTCTTCTCTTGCCTTTAAACGTTTTTCCTCTTTCTCTGCGACCTTGCACATCCACAAATGAGTATCTTCATGCAGCCATGATGGATCAGGTGAACTTTCAGAATGCACAGAGATAGAATCTTCTTTCGCTTTGTGGATAGGATTCCACTGTAGGGGTGGTACATCTCTGAAGGTGTAATCCTTCAAAGTGACCTTGGTGGTGACCCCTAAGTGCTGCAAGTACAAGGAGTTGGTTCCCCAATCCTGTACTATTTTCAATTTTCATAGGAAGGGTCTTCCTAGGATCATCTCATAGATGTTATTTTTCTCAAAGTCACATATAGGAAATGTATGTTCAAACTTCACACCACAAGTGGTTAGAGTTATCCCTTCTAGCAATCCTAGAGGTCTTTCAAAATGACCGTCGGCCATTTGAAGCTTCATTCTAGTTGGTCTTAATGTGGGTTTGCCCCATTGCTTCCACAAGGAGGTGGTCGCAATAGCAACACCAGCACCTGAATCTATGATTGCTTTGGTTGTGTAACCTTGGTAGGTGATTGGGAGATAAGTATTACCTTCTTCACCCTCACACATGTCCCCTATTTTGTCTAGAGGTATCTCTGGTACCCTTTGCTTAGAGCTTGCTTTTGGCATGTTGGACTCAAGTTCTGGAACCTGATCCTTCACATGATTCCATAGCTCAGGTTTTGCTTTGAGCAGCTCTTCTATAGTGATATGACACTGAACCTTAGTGTTCTTCACGACATCCGTGTTCCTTGGAATCACTGAGTCTTCATTTCTTACTAGTATTGTGGGAGCTCTAATCTGGAGAGATTCAGATTCCCATGGGCCTGGAAATTGAGGCAGTTCTTCTAAGGTATTAGATTCAAAATCTAACCTTTCGTCTTCTTGTTGTTCTGCTTCATCTCCAAAAATAGATGGAATGTCTTGGGGAAATTGATCATGAAGATCATCAATCTCAGGAATAGGAGGGGAGTTACCCTTCTCCTTAGCCCATTTCTCTTCTTGTATTTCCCGCAAGAACTCTTGAGAGTACTGTTGAATTGAAGGAGGTGTTCCAGCATTTCTGGAATTAGGAACATAAGCTCCCATTGGTGGTGAGCTTCCTCTTTCAATAACTGGTTGAGCCTGTGGAGGTAAAGAAACTTGTGGTTTGTTTACCAATTGCTCTAATCTTTCTAGTAAGCCTTGGAAATGCAAATCCGGTTTGACAGAGTTTGTCTGATTGAACTTTTGACTAGTCTCGAGTATAGCTTGAGCTTGTTCTACCATTTCAATGCACATTTTCATCCGTTCAATCTCTAAATCTGCTCTAGGGTAACTCTTGTCTAGGTTCGTCGCTGTAGGACCTTCTTGAAGTCGAGCCTGGTAGGCCTTGAACATCATGTCCAAGCCTTCTGGTGTTGGATATGCAAGAACAGACCCTGGTTGCGGTCTATTTACAATGGGAGGTGGGGTGGGATGAGGTGGAGTGGATGACGTTTCGGCATGCGAGGGGCTTTGAGATGCAATGTCTTCTATTTTTTTTTTCGCTTCTTTTAAGCTTTCTACTAGTTCCGATAACTTTTTATTCCACTTGCGATTGGCCTTCTCTCTGGTATCCTTCCATGTTCTTGTTTTCCTCTTACTAGGCTCTCCTGATTCACTCGACTCTGATTGTTCTGCTAGTTTATCCTGTTTTAAGGCTTGTGCTCTAGTGACAGCTTGTATAGGAGCCACATTGCTACTACTTGAACTTGAATCTGCCACTAAGCCTACCACATTAATGGGTGTAATCTTGGGTGCACTGGAGGGGTTTCTTGGAAAATCTCTGGGGAGATGGTCTTTTCCACAATCAGGACAAAAAGCTTGTATTGTGATAGCCTGTCCTTGACTCGGAGATGGTGGGTGGGGACAGTCACGAATGAAATGGTCACCTTGACATCTGAAACAAGATCCTCTAGGGGCTTGTGTTCTCATTTGTCTCAATTGGGGCCTAGGGTTAGGATTTGTGTACATGACATTGGAGTATTCTGGCTCCCAATTTTGCTCCATAGGTGGTGCCTCATATTGATACGAGTAAATCTCACTATGTTCAGGTGACTCTGTGTAATAAGCATGTGGACTACCTTCATGGGAGTAGTCTGAACTATGAGCATGAGAGTCATTATCTGGTATCGCTTGGGGTTAGTGGCACCAATGCTCTATTTGGATTTTCCTCTCCCACAGCATATTTGACTAGAATCACGTTGGCAGGAGCTAGTGGTTGGTTTCCCAAGACTGGTTGTGGCCTATATTGTGCCTGATATTGCTGTTGTGGTCTATAATATGGCTGTTGGTATTGGTTTTGATACCTACCTGGTTGGTAAGGTTGTTGATAATTCTGTCTAACAGCCTGCCTATTATAGGGACAATCTTGAGCCGTGTGGTTCGTATATTTTCTCTCAATAGTGCAATATGGAGCATTCCTTTCTCTCATGTTCTGGTTGTGCAATGGGCATACATTAGCCATGTGGTCGCCTCCGCAAGTATAACACCGATTCACTGGAGTGACTCTTTGTGTTTGTTTATTTTGGACTCCCAGCTTCTTGGAAACTTGCTCAGCTATCTCCTCTATTTCCGTGGAGATTTTTGAAGCATGACTAGTAGAACTATCTAAATCCTTATAGAGTTTGGATAATCCTAACTCCTCACCCAAGTTATCTTCTATGTCAATGCATGTCCGCACACACTCTTCTACGGATCTAGGCTCTTTCAAGTATACATATGATCTTAACTTTGTGCTCAGTAAGCCATCTAAGAACAAAGCCACTTGTTTGGCTGGTGTGGGTAGTTCTGGAGCAGGGCATCTTTCTAGGTACTGTCTAAACCTTCTAGCTGCTAGTCACACTGTTTCTTGGGGTGTCTGCTTGAAGCTGTGAATCAAAGATGAAGTGTTATGTCTGATACCACTCTTGGAAAATTCTACAATGAATTCGTCTAGCAGTTGACCTATATCGCGGTAGTTGCGACTACTCAGTGGTTGAAACCAAGCTAAGGCAGTGGTCTTAAGAGTCAGACCAAATGCCTCGTACTGGGTGAACAAATCCTCAACCTGTTCAGCTCTTAACACTTGTTTGAACTTGGCCACATGATCATAAGGATCTCCTGACCCGTCAAAATAATTCTTCATTGCCTTGATCACTTGAGTGGGTCTAAGGGTTCTTGGGTGCTCTCGGGGTCTAGGCAATGGAAATTCATGTTCATTTCTTTGTTGCCTATGTGCTTGATATCTCTCTCTTTCAGGTCTTTCATTTTCAAATCCTGACCTATTCCTGCCCACTGTGTGTGCAAAACTTACCTCCGGTCTCTCTCTAGTTCTTTCTCTCTGGGCTTCATGAGCTTGGGATGACCCTACTCCTTGGAGGCCATGGGACCCATTGGATCTTGGTGGAGGGAAAATCAATTCATTCTTCCAAGTATATGCATGTCTATCATGTTTTGTTACCAAGAAAATTTTCTCTGACGTGTTATCTAGGTAGACAACTTTGTCTGGTATCTCTAGATCCTTGAACTCGTAGATGATGACTATGCCCAATCGGCTAGGTTGTTCTGGCTTGAATCTCCAAAAGGCTTCCTCTGTTTCTCTATTCAAAACTATTTCTATGCTTTTGTTGTCTTGAGGGATCCAGTCTGGAGTGATCACTCTGGTCAAAACTGACTTGCCTCTAGGAGTCTGGGGTCCTTGTCCTACATTTCCTTGTTCTAGGTCTCCTATCTCATTCTCATGAATGATATTTCCAAACTCATCGGTCCTATCTGGTTGGTTGGTAACCACATACATGGTTCCTTCCTTATCAATGTATGAACCCTCTTCGAACTTGACCACCGGGTGTTCAAGTCCAAAGGATTGATCTGGATTTTTGAGTTGGACCACTGATCGCCTCAGGCCATCCTCATAGATGCGAGCACCTAATCGGTTGGTCCGAATATATTCCAACTGTGTCTTATAGGGACCTTCTGGTGTTTGTAGATGGGCAGTCCCTGAGCCACCTACAGGTTTCCCCATGCTAAAAGAAATTTCTGAATCACTTGTGTCTGAACTTAATCTGTAAGGATGACCACTTAGTTGTTGTGCCCAAGACTTAGCTGTATGGTTGACACTAGCCTCAGAAGATCTTATGCTTTGTTTATCCTTGCCTAGGTGTCTACCAGACCTCAGGTTCATAAGCTTTGTCTTCTAGTCCCAAACTTCCCCTTTGTATGGTTCAAAAATCCTTTGGAGTCCCCTTGAGTTCTAGGTCCCACTTGAAGGTCAACTTCAAATTATCCTATCTCAACAAGCTATAGAGCTCAAAAAATGGACTTTGGATAAAAAAGTTATGTCAAATCAGGCTCCTAGGGGTCAAAACAGGCAAACATGACCTTTGGAGATAAACGTGATTTTGTGAACTTTCAGAGAATCACGATTTTGTGAACTTTCAGAGAATCGCGATGTTGAGCACAAAATCGTGTTTTGAAAATCGCGATGTTGAGCACAAAATCGTGTTTTGAAAATCGTGATGTTGAGCACAAAATCGTGTTTCTGAAAATCGCGATGTTGAGCACAAAATCGTGTTTTTTGACTGAAAATCGCGATGTTGAGCACGAAATCGTGTTTCTGAAAACCGCGATGTTGAGCACAAAATCGTGTTTTTTGACTGAAAATTGCGATTTTGAGCACAGAATCGTGTTTTTTGATTGAAAATCGCAATTTTGAGCACAGAATCGTGTTTTAGAGAATCGCGATTTGTCTCAGAGAATCGTGTTTTCACAAAATCGTGTTTTTTGACATGAAAATCGCGATTTTGAGCACAGAATCGTGTTTTTTGATTGAAAATCGCGATTTTGAGCACAATCACAGAATCGTGTTTTTGTTGAAAATCGTGATTTTGCTGAAAATCGTGATTGGTGAGAATCGCAATTTTGAGCACAATCACAGAATCGCGATTCTGAGAATGACCACAGAATCGTGATTCTTTTAGCCAACTTTTAGGCGGGAAAACAGAAAATCGTGATTTTTCACAGAATCGCGATTTTCATCACAGAATCGCGTTTTTTGGCGGGAAATTCAAATTTCTGAGCGCCGGCAATGGCAAGCTCCGTACGAGCAGAAAATCATGAAAAAAACACAGCGCTTGCTCTCCCGTGCACCTCCTAACTCCTTCCCACACAATAATGCATGAAAAATGGTATGAAAATGGTGAAAATGCACTACAAAACAAGAAAGTTCTATGAAGAAGAAGATGGAAGATGGTGGAGATGATGATGATGAAGAAGAAAAAATAGAAAATGAACTGAAATGACAGTTTTTTTCCTTCCAACGTCGCAAATCCACGATCTTACCATCACAACGCTCATCCTCGAAGCTCTCTCCCCGGCAACGGTGCCAAAATTTGGTGTAGCTCAAGCGTAAGAACCACCTCCTTTACTTGTCAATCCGCGGAGACGTGAGGATCGGTATGAAGACCACGAGCAAATGAAGGCACAAGTGCGCGAGTGAAAGCACACAAACATGCACACACATACACACACACGCGCACAAAGTAAGATCAAAGAGAGGAACAATGGAAAGCTTCAATTGCAAAAGAGTTCTCTTACAAAAGCTCTATTCTCTAACAAGCTAACCTCAAAAATGAGCTCTCTAGCTCTTTTTATAGTTTTTTGACTAGTTTTGGCCCTGTCTAGACCTAGTGTCCGGCCTAGTTAAAAATTAGGTTCCAGGGCTTATTTGAGGGCTCAAACGGAGTCTAAAAATTATGAAAATCGGTAGGATGATAGTTCTAATACTCCTCAAGCTCAAGGACTCCTCGGCTTGAACAACATGGAGTTATAAAAATAGATAATGGTATTTACAATGGTTTTTAGTGATGAAAATCACTATTTTTGTAGGAGATTCTTCTGACAATTTGACATACACTTCTTGGAGCTCCCTACTTGCTCCCTTTCCTTGTGTGTCCACATTTTGATGTGCTTCCATGCTTTGACCTTGACTTTGAGCTTCAACAGAATGCAATTTGGAGCTCTAGAGCGAGAGCAGCAGCATTTGCACGATTACTGTTGGCGAAGAAGATGATGCACAGAATTGAAGGAGCAAGACAATGATGGTCACAAGTGTATGTATATTGCTTCCATGTATTGTACAAGTGATTTCAAGTCTTTATATAGAATCTAGGAGTGTTCCACGACTTCTACAAGTGGATTTTGAATTCAAATGAAGGTGGGAATGGTTGTTGGAGGGAATCAATTCACTTTCCTACAATCATGAAAAGTGAAGATCTAGTTTGATCTACATTTAGGTGATTTGATTGCTTGATTGAATGCAACTTCAACCACCACAAATTCTGGGATTTGGGCTCAGACTATACTTCTACCTTTACATGTGTAAAGCTCAAGTCTCTTACAATGGTAAATGAACCATGAAAAAATCTCTCAAAAAATACAATAAATGAGCATAAGAAAAAGAACTCTCCAACGGATATTCTTTCAACGCGATAGCCTTTGATGTAGATCAAATTCACCTCAAGCATAGTGGAAGCTTGATGTTCCAACAGTGATGTCATAGAAGAAGAAGAAAATGACGATGATCTAGAGTCCATTGTAATGGATAGTTGCTTTAATTTTGAAAATCACTATCTAGAAAATGTAGGAGTATTTAATCAACAAGAAGAAGAACCTCTCACAAGCATTAAAATGGTAAATTCAAAGGATGGAACTGAAGGTAGTAAAAAGAAAAAGAAAAGAAAAGCAGTGAAACAAGAAGAGGAGGAATCATTGTTTGAAGTACAAGAAAACTTCAAGACATATGAAGTTGAGGATCGGAAAATTTTGGTACGAATGCCTAAGAGAGAGGCTATCACAGGAGAAGCATATGATAATAAAGAAAAGACCAAAAAAATTGTTGTAACCATTGAGGAGTACGAAGAGAGATGTACATACATAGGAGATTACCTAAGTGCAGAAGAAGAAATGGAGCTTGTAGCTCTATTAAGGGAATATAGGGATGTGTTTAAATGGCACTACAGAGACTTGAAGGGAGTAGATCCAAAAATTTTCTCTCATACGATCCCCATGACTACTGAAACCAAACCTACCAAACAAAATCCCTACACATATAATGACACTTATGGAGCTAAAATAAAAGAAGAAATCGACAGATTGATTGAAGCTAAATTTATCTATGAGATTGAGCATACTGAATGGGTTTCCCCCATTGCAATGGTGCCCAAGAAGAACAAAAAGTTACGAGTATGTATTAACCTTGAAAAAGTTAATGATGCTATGATTAGAGATAGTTATCTGCTTCCAATCACTAAACATCTATTGGAGCGTGTTGCAAGCAAGGAAGTTTATAGCTTCCTTGATGGATTTTCAAGTTATAACCAAGTAGCCATTGCCCCAGTTGACCAACAAAAAATAGCTTTTGCTACAGAGTGGGGAACCTTTGCTTAGTAAGATGGTTCCTCTTACTATACCAGTCTTGACCTTCGAACCCACAAATTAGAATGTAAAAACAAACAGAGAAGAAATTATAAAATCACAAAGATATCAAATATTGGCAGGAAGCATGTACAAACAAGATACAGAGGGTGTATTAGCTTGTTATGTCAAAGAGGATGAACATAGGAGTTGGTTGCAACAAGCCCATGAAGGATTGCTAGGAAATCACTATTCTAAATAGCAAACGTTGCAAAATCTAAAACGTTTAGGAGTGTATTGGCATAGTATGGATAGAGAAATACATGAGTGGATTCAAAATTGTCCAATGTGCAAAGAGACACCCCTAGTGGAGCATGCTATCCTTTATCATGTGTCATTAATTCTGGATTGGAGAGCTTCATTGGTAGAGTTCATGAGATTGAGAACATTACCCAATGAGGCTAGTCTAGCAAGGAAATGAAGCTTGGAACAAGAGGCTCAAGACTACCCCTTAGTAGGAGACAACTTATATCGAAGAGGCAAAGATGGATACTTAAGACTGTGCATTCATGAATCAGACTACTTGAAAGTCTTAGAAATTGCACATAATGGTGTTGCAGGTGGACACTTCGGTCCAGATCGAGTAATTAAGACCATTCCATTCTTAGGACTTTGGTGGCCCACTCTTCATATGGATACGCATACTTATGTGAAGAAATGTGACACATGCCAATGTGCACGATATCCGATTAGAAAAGATGAGCTTCCTTTGTTGCATAGGGCTACAATACAAGGTTGTGCACAAGTCACATAATGTTTTCAACCCATGCACTAATGCATTTACCCATCACTCATTCCGGGCCACACATACTTGGCATCCTACTATGAAACTCACGTTTCAAAGGTTCATGGGATATCAAGGGTACAACATCAGTACCTATAAAGCAATTCATAGTTGACAGTTGCTCAAGATCAACATTGGCAACCTCTTTGAAGCAACTAGCAATCTTTGAAAGCACACAATTACACCATCAAGCTAGAATACAAGGATGAAGTACATACAAATGAACCACAACTTGCAAGAGCCAGTAGTGGCAAAATGAAGAACCGGAGAATTGACCATGCTACATTTGGAAGATGGACCACTCTTGTTGATACATGAGGGACACTATCTCTCAACATACTACATGGAACAACCACTACAACAAGGGTGTGTCAGGGACGACAAACTCGAGAGGGGGGGGTGTTGACACTCAAGGTCAAGCACAAGCACAGAAGTGCATCAAAGAAGTGGACACACCATCTCCATGAGTGACCTATTCTTCCCTTCAACAACTCCATTCTTTTGAGGTGTATACAACACTATACACAATTTTTTTATCCCACATTCAGCCAAAAATCCATTAAAATTGGAAGACATATATTCCCCCCCTCTATCATAATGGAGGGTACCCATTGTACATGTTGATAGATTTTTCAACCAAAACCAAAAACTGTTTGAAGCACATAAATACTTTAGACTTTGCTTTCAATGGATATACCCATGCATGCCTCAAAAAATAATTGATGAAAGTCACAAAGTAAAGATAGCTCCCAAAAGAAGATGTCTACATAGGGCCACTAACATCAATGTGAACAAGTTGCAATTTCTCAGTAGCTCGAACTGAACCATCTTGTGGGCATGAGGAATGTTGTATTTTTCCCAAAATATAGCCTTCACATACATGTTTACCACATGCCTCAAGGTTGATCAAAGAGGACATTTCATATTTCTGCAAGTGTAGCAAACTAGAAAAATTCACATGAACAAAACATGCATGCAAAAGCTTTGCATCTGAAATAGCCAGAGAATCTTTAACTCCATATGCTAAATCATCCACAAATTTTGCATAATCTATGAGCTTATATAACCCACAACATAAAATGCTAGAAGCAATCATGATGTTGCCATTTGATAGATCACAAACTGTACATCTATCATCAACAAGTTTCACGACCAAGACAATCTTGGCTAATGCTAAAATTGATAACATATTTTTCTTGATCCTTGTCACAAATAAAGCATCTAATAATGTAGAAGAGCTACCATCAGCAATAGTAAGAATGATCTTACCAACTCCTAGAATAGGATATGAGGAGTTGTTGGTGCATGTGACAATATTCCTTGTAGGTGTAGGCTCAAGTGAAGTGAAGAAACTACGTTACGAATGTGTTTGGTTGCCCCAGTATCAAAGTACCAAACATCTGAATCTAGTGCAGACATACACTCTTCATGAGAAGATGGGTCATAACTGCAAAAAATAGTAAATGCCCGTTCTTCATTCTACACAAGATTAGCAGAATCTATTTTTGGTGTAAAGCCCCTACAACAACCATTCTAGCCTCTTTCTTCTTTGCCTCTTTTGCAGCCTTTGGACAACTACTTATGACATGATCATTTCCTTTATAGTATTTGCAAAAACATTTCTACTTTTTTGTTTTCTTATCCTCTTTGTCATCCTTCTTCGATTGTGCAGAATAAGTAGATTTTTGCTTACTAGTAGAAGAGCTCCATTTACCTTTGCCTTTGTGACTAGCCAGGAAAGTTTGATTTGCAACATGCATAATGGACCTATTCTGCCTAGACTCATCTTCCTACAACAGAATAGAGACTAACTCCTGTTAAGGAATTTGGATTGCCCTTCATCATCAATCAAGGAGTAGAAGTGAAACTCTGATATCAATCTAGAAGACCATTCAGAACAGTCTGCA
Organism: Ceratopteris richardii; assembly: GCA_020310875.1. NCBI lineage: Eukaryota > Viridiplantae > Streptophyta > Polypodiopsida > Polypodiales > Pteridaceae > Ceratopteris > Ceratopteris richardii. The sequence goes on from CM035427.1 coordinate 34,027,715, forward strand.
CAAGTGAACTGTTAAGCAAGACCTCATCAGTAGAAATCAACTACTCCTTCAAATCTTTGATCTTTGTCGAAAAAGTATCCATTGAATCTCCTTCATTCATGTGCTCACTCTCCAATTGTTTTCAGAGGTAAGCAACACGAGCCTCATTTCTTGCCTGGTATAAAGTGGTAAGTGTATACTAAGCATGCTTTCCTATTCTACAAGAGTGAATGTGAGGAATAATGGCACGTTTGACAGACAAAGCTATCAATGAATGTGCTTGAGCATCTCTGCCATCCCAGCAAATTTGCTCTACAGTAGATGCAGCAGGAGTTGGGGCACGAACAAGAACATGAAGAATAATGCCATCTTCAATGCCATCTACATCACCTTTAGTAATTATATTTGCAGAAGTAGTAGGACATTTTTCAACACCCTACACAATATTCCATAGTCCTTTTGCAACCAATACATGATGCATCATATAATCCCATAATGGGTAATTGGTACCATCCAACTTATCCTCAACAACGAACATATCGAATACATCACTACTTTCAACCACGGCCATTGATTAAAATACTTGATGCAAAAAAATGACTATATCTCAAAAAGTTGAACAAAAATACCCTGTCTAGTTTTGCTAAACATGTAGTAGACTTTGAGATGCTCATAGAGACGAACCAAAACCTGTATATGTCTTTGGCACAAAAATATTAAATTGCCTACAAAAGCACTATGATAGTATATTCAGAGGCCGAAACAAGCTCAAATCATGATTTTGAGACCACATAGTGAAGTTGTTCTGAACTCCTAATCACCTTGAGTATGCTCACCAAATTTCATGCGATTCTGAGACTATGGTGAGAGGGGTGTCGATGACACCTTAGATGAAACAACCTGCTATGATACAAATTGTTGGAGTTTGAGGTCTGCGGAAGCACACAAACATTACAAGGAACAAGAAGATGCTTGGAGCACAACACACAATACATAATGTATAACCAAGAGAATGTACAAAGATAAGTAACACGTTAGGGCTATAGGCATATATACAAGCCAGGGGAAAAAAACCTCGTAAAGAGGGAAAAAAGTGCCATGGTGCTCGTAGTGTGTTCATACACATCACTGCCTAAATATATCAACATATACATGTATGCATGTATGCATATGTATGTCTGTATATATTTGCATATGTGTGTATGCATGTTTGTATGCATGTGTATGCATATGTGTATGCATGTGTGTATGCACGTGTGTATGTATGTATGTGTGTCTATGAGTGTGTGTTGTATATGTATGTATGTGTTTGTGTGTGTGATATATGTGTGTGTATGCATGTGTGCATGTATGTGATGTGTATGTATGTGCATGTGTGTGATTTATACATGCGCACATGAATGCATGTATGCATGTACGCGTGTATTCATGTATGCATGTATGTATGTATGTATGTATGCATGTATGTATGCATGCATGTATGTATGCATGCATGTATGTATGTATGCATGTATGCATGTGTGTATGCTTGCATATATCCATGGAGTATGTATGCGTGTGTGTATGCACATGTGAATGCATGTGTGTATGCACATGCGAATGCATGTGTATGTATGCGTGTGTGTTTTTGCATGTGTGTGATGTGTATATATGTATGTGATTATCTTTGTGATATATGCATGTATGTGTGGTATGTATCTATGTGTGTGCATCTTTGTGTATGCATGTGTGTGATGTGTATGTATGCATGTGCATTTTTGTGAGATATATGCATGTGTGTATGCATGCATGAATGCGCATATGTATATTTGAGCATGTGTGTATGTATACATGTCCCTCTATGTGTGTGGGATGTGTATGTATGTATGTGTATGTGTATGTGTATGTGATATGTGTGTATGCATGTGTGGGTGGTGTATGTATGTGTGTGACATATACATGTGTGTATGCATCTGTGTATGCATGTATGTATGTATGCATGTGTGCATGTGTATGCATGTGTATGCATGTGCATGTATGTGTGTATATGTGTGTATGCATGTATATATGAACATGTATATATGAACATGTATATGTATGCATGTATGTGCTCTCTCTCTGTCTCTCTCTCTCTCCACGTTAACTCTTTCTCCAATGCTCTCGCGACACAATGGTATTGGGAGAAATTCATCTTTTTTAATTAGCCATAGTGCCGCTTATGCAACGTTTCTCCATCATAGGGAGTTTGCGAGCATCATAAAAAGCATCACGTTTTCCACCATCACTAGCCTCGGATACTATTATAAATGCCACATAAGGGACACTTTGCAATGCTCATGCAACATCCACTCTGTTTTTTTCTAAGGCTTATTTATGGCAGGCTCTATATATGAAGCATCACATAAGCGATGCTTCCTTCTTTTGGAGAAGGGGCAATGCTTTGGCCCCCATTCTCTAGTAGTGTTTGTGTGCTTTCATCAAACAAGAATTTCGAGTACATCCTCCCAACTAGTGAGGTTTTTGTCTAAATGGTTCATTACATGATCAATCTCATACTATTTTCTTTTCAAAATGAGAATGAATAGAATAACTATTACGTTACAATAGGAACTCTCTTCATTTCCAAACTTACAAGACCTTCTTCATGGTTATCCATTCAAACACTTCCCAAATAAAGCAAAAAAAACAAGAACCTAGTTAAACGGCCAACTACTTCAAATAAGCCTATTTTTCCATGAGATGAAGTTATGGCTATGACACATGGATATTTTCGTCTTCTCTTAGGAAATTTTGATAACATGTACGGAGAAGGAAACACTCTACCATCCTTAAATACCATCAATATAAGGTACTAATATGTTCATTCAACTAGTTGAATTGAATTCATTATAGTAAGATGCACTATAATACCTCATGGTTCTCGAACAGTACCCGTGTCCTCAGTTTTCCATCTTAGGAAGTAGGTGTATAAACTATCCCTCTCTATTTAACCATTCTACTTTTCCGTTGAGAAATTGGAAAATAAGCTTGTGTTGTGAAAAATTAAGCAACATGAGGGATGAAGTTCGATTCTCCTCCCAACCACCTCTTATATATATTTTCAAGTAGGGGTGTGATCTTGAGTTAACTCGTGATAGGGTGTACCATGCATGTGCGTATATATGTGTATATATATGTATGTTTATGTATGTGTGTATCTACAAGTATATATATGTATGTATGCGTGTTCATTTATGTGTGTATATGTGTGTGTGTCCGTGTTTATGTATGTATGTATGTATGTATCTATGTATGTATGTATGCATGCATGCATGTATGTATGTATGCATGTATGTATGTATGTATGTGTGTATATCTGTGTGTATCTAAGTATGTCTGTATGCATATATATGTGTGTGTATGTAAATATCTATGTATATACGTTTGTATGTTTATGCATGCATGTACATGTGTGTGTATGTATGTACGTGTTTGAGTGTATGTGCGTGTATGTATGTGTATATAATTATGTGTGTATGTCTGTATATATATGTATGTATGTGTGTGGTTGTGTGTATATGTATATATAAGTATGTGTGTATGTCTATATATATGTGTATGTCTACGTGTGCATAAATATGTATGTGAATGTGTTTATGTGTGTATTTATGTGTTGTGATTGTATGTGTGTATGTGTTTTTATGTATGTGTGTATCTATGTGTGTGTTTATGAGTGCATATATGCTTGTATATGCATGTTTGTATATGTATATCTATGTGTGTTTATGTATGTGTGTATACGTCTATATGTGTGCATATAAATTTGTATTTGCTAATTTATGAATTACATCAATTAATTACTTTCTTTAGTTATGATTTATCTCTAAAATATGTCAATTATTATGATTTTTTATAAAATGAATATAAAAATAAATAAATCAACCAAAATTTTCAATTACATGAAGTTTCCTAATTTGAACTGTGTAAATGTAAACTTTTTAAGCTTTAGTGCATAGATCAAGTGCCCATAATCGTTGATGTACTTCAAAATGAACTAAAAAAATCTAATAAGAAAATAGAACTAGTGAAATGGAGTTGTAAAGCCCAAAGGTGTGGGTAGGGCCACCCTTGGTAGCCATACATACCATAGCGACTTCACCTATGTTTGTTTTGTTGGGAAAGGATAAGGATCTATCAATTTCCCAAATGGACTTGTTTCCTTAATTAGTAGTTTGAGTCATTTCAATTTGATGACTCCTACCACTCTTCTTTTTGGCAATACTTCAAGGCAATGAATAGTGTAAGCAGTCCATCGGATCTCTCTTTAGGGAAAGATCTACGTCCTGCTTAATTCTCAAGAGAAGATAAGAATCAAAATAAGGATATGGTCTTAATGTTCTTAGAAAATTGGAATGATGTCCACTAACTTAAGAACACCCCAAAGGATTTTTTGTCTTTTATTATTATATCGTCTTTTATTCCTTATGAATTGTAGGTTAAATTTAATAATCTTATGAATGAAATTAAAGATTTTTTCCCTAAGGAGCTCCTCCATGGCTTGCCACACTCTCATGAAAACATTGATCATGGAATAGATCTATTTTTGGGAACCAAGCAAAAATCTCAAAATCCCTACTAGCTCCTCGTTGTCCAAAATCTAGAAGTTGAGAAATAGATTAAAGAATATTTAGATAGTGTTGGAATTCAAGGTCAAGTACAAGCATGGAAGCACATCAGAAAGGTGGACACACATAAGAAGAAGGAGCAATTAGGGATCTCCAAGAAGTACATGTCAAATTTTTAGAAGAATCCCCTACAAAAATAGTGATTTCCATCACTAAAAACCATTGTAAATACCATTTTCTATTTTTTTAACTCCATTTTGTTCAAGCCAAGGAGTCCTCGAGCTTGAGGAGTATTAGAAGTATCATCCTACCAATTTTCCCAATTTTTAGACTTCATTTGAGCCCTCAAATAAGCCCTGGAACCTAATTTTTAACTAGGCCGGACATTAGGTCTGGACAGGACCAAAACTAGTCCAAAAACTATAAAAAGAGCTAGAGAGCTCATTTTTGGGGTTAGCTTGTTAGAGAATTGAGCTTTTGTAAGAGAACTCATTGGCAATCGAAGCTTTCCATTGTTCCTCTCTTTGATCTTACCTTGTGCACGTGTGTGTGTATGTGTGTGCATGTTTGTGTGCTTTCACTCACGCACTTGTGCCTTCACTTGCTCGTGGTCTTCATACCAGTCCTCACGTCTCTGCGGAATGACAAGTAAAGGAGGTGGTGCTTACGCTTGAGCTACACCAAATTTTGACGCCGTTGCCGGGGAGAGAGCTTCGAGGACGAGCGTTGTGATGGTAAGATCGTAGATTTGCGACGTTGGAAGGTAAAAAAACTGTCATTTTTGTTCATTTTCTTATTTTTCTTCTTCATCTTCATCATCATCACCATCTCCATCTTCTTCCATCTTCTTCTTCATAGAAATTTCTTGTTTTTTAGTGCATTTTCATCATTTTCATACCATCTTTCATGCATTATTGTGCGAGGAGGAGTTAGGAAGTGCAAGAGAGTGCAAGCGCTATGTTTTCTCATGATTTTCTGCACATATGGAGCTCGCCATTACTCGGCGCTCAGAAATTGGAAGTTCCTACCAAAAAACACGATTCTGTGAAAATTCAATTTTTATTTTTAAATTGCAATTCTTTGTTTCCCACCTAAAAGCCTTTTGAAAAGAACATGATTCTATGGTCATTCTCAGAATCGTGATTCTGTGGTTGTGCTCAAAATCGCGATTCTCACAAATCACGATTTTCAGCAAAAAAAAAACAAGATTCTGAGAAAACACGATTCTGTGGTTGTGCTCAAAATCACGATTCTCTAAATTTTTGGAAACCACGATTCTCTGAGACAAAATCACGATTCTCTAGAACATGATTCTCTAAGACACGATTCTCTAAAACACGATTTTCAAAAACACGATTCTCTGTTGGAAATCGCGATTTTCATGTCAAAAACACGATTCTGAGAAAACACCATTCTGTGGTTGTGCTCAAAATTGCGATTCTCTAAATTTTTGAAAACCACGATTCTGAGACAAAATGGCGATTTTCAAAACACGATTCTTTGCTCAAAATCACGATTCTCAACAACATGATTCTCTGCTCAAAATCACGATTCTCACAAATCACGATTTTTAGCAAAAGCACGATTTTGTGAAAACACGATTCTATGAACACACAATTCTGTGAAAACACAATTCTGTGAAAACACGATTCTCTGCTGGCAATCGCGATTCTCAAAAACGCAATTCTCTGATTTCACAGCATCGCGATTCTCTGATTTCACAGCATCACGATTCTCTTGATTTCACAAAATCACGATTCTCTGATTTCACAGCATCGCAATTCTCTTGATTTCACAAAATCGCGATTCTCTGATTTCACAAAATCGCGATTCTCTTGATTTCACAAAATGGCGATTCTCTTGATTTCACAAAATCGCGATTCTCTTGATTTCACAAAATCGCGATTCTCTTGATTTCACAAAATCGTGATTTTTTCCATAAGGTCTTGTTTGCCTGTTTTGACCCCCAAGAGCCTGATTTGACATAAATTTTTCATCCAAAGTCCATTTTTTGAGCTCTATAGCTCGTTGGAAAGCTCGTTTTGAATCCTACACGGTCTCAACTATTTTTTATAAGAATAATGTGTTGATTTTCAGATAGGATAATTTGAAGTTGACCTTCAAGTGGGACTTGGAACCCAAGGGGACTCCAAAGGATTTTTGAACCATACCAAGGGGAAATTTTGGACTCTTAGCCAAAGCTTATGAACCTGAGATCTGGTAGACACCTAGGCAAGGATAGACAAAGCATTATATCTTCTCAGTCCAGTGTCAACCATACAGCTAAGTCTTGGGCACAACAACTAAGTGGTTGTCCTTACGTACTAAACTCTGACACAAGTGACTCAGAAATGTCTTTTAGCATGGGGAAACCTACAGGTGGCTCAGGAACTGCCCATCTACAAACACTAGAAGGACCCTATAAAACTCAATTGGAATATATTCGGACCAACCGATTAGGTGCTCACATCTATGAGGATGGCTTGAGGCGATCAGTGGTCCAACTCAAAAATCCAGATCAACCCTTTGGACTGGAACACCCAGTGGTCAAGTTCGAAGAGGGTTCATACATTGATAAGGAAGGAACCATGTATGTGGTCACCAACCTACCAGATAGGACTGATGAGTTTGGAAATATCATTCCTGAGAATGAGATAGGAGACCTAGAACAAGGAAATGTAGGACAAGGACCCCGGACTCCTAGAGGCAAGTCAGTTTTGACCAGAGTGATCACTCCAGATTGGATTCCTCAAGATAACAAAAGCATAGAACTATTCTTGAATAGAGAAATGGAGGAAGCCTTTTGGAGATTCAAGCCAGATCAACCTAGCCAATTGTGCATAGTCATCATCTACGAGTTCAAGGACCCCGAGATACCGAGAAAAGTTGTCTACTTGGATAACACATAAGAGAAAGTGTTCTTGGTAACAGAACATGATAGACATGCATATACTTGGAAAGTGAATTGATTTTCCCTCCATCAAGATCCAATGTTTCCCATGGCCTCCAAGGAGTAGGATCATCCCAAGCTCATGAAGCCCAAAGAGAAAGAAATGGAGAGAGACTTGAGGTAAGTTTTGCACACACTATGGGCAGAAATAGAGCAAGATTTGAAAATGAAAGACCTGAAAGAGAGAGACATCAAGCACATAGGCAACAAAGAGATGAACATGATTTTCCATTGCCTAGGCCCCGAGAGCACACAAGAACCCTTAGATCCACTCAAGTGATCAAGGCAATGAAGAATTATTTTGACGGCTCAAGAGATCCTTATGATCATGTGGCTGAGTTCAAACAAGTGTTAAGAGCTGAACAGGTTGAGGATTTGTTCACCCAGTACGAGGCATTTGGTTTGACTCTTAAGGGCATTGCCTTAGCTTGGTTTCAACCACTGAGTAGTCGCAACTATCGCGACATAGGTCAGCTGCTAGACGAATTCATTGTAGAATTTTCCAAGAGTGGTATCAGGCATAACACATCATCTTTGATTCACAGTTTCAAGCAGACTCCCCAAGAAACAGTGCGACTAGCAGGTAGAAGGTTCAGACAGTACCTAGAAAGATGCCCTGCTCTAGAGTTACCCACACCAGCCAAACAAGTGGCTTTGTTCTTAGATGGCTTACTGAGCACAAAGTTAAGATCATCTGTGTACTTGAAAGAGCCTAGATCCATAAAAGAGTGTATGCGGACGTGCATTGACATAGAAGATAACTTGGGTGAGAAGTTAGGATTGTCCAAACTCTATAAGGATTCTGATAGTTCTACTAGTCATACTTTGAAAATCTCCACGGAAATAGATGAGATAGCAGAGCAAGTCGCCAAGAAGCTAGGAGTTCAAAATAAACAACTACCAAGAGTCACCTCATTGAACCGATGTTATACCCGCGGAGGGGACCACATGGCTAACGTATGCCCAATGCAAAAACAAAACATTAGAGAAATGAATACTCCATATTGCACTATTGAGAGAAAATACACGAACCACACGGCTCAAGATTGTCCCTACAATAGGCAGGCTGTTAGACAAAATTATCAACAACCTTACCCACAAGGTAGGTATCAGAACCAATACCAACAGCCATATTATAGACCACGACAGCAATATCAGGCACCATATAGGCCACAACCAGCCTTGGGAAACCAACCACCAGCTCCTGTCAATACAATTCCAGTTAAGTATGCAGTGGCAGAAGAGAACCTTAATAGAGCATTGGTGCCAGTGACCCCACTGATCTCAGAGAATGACTCTCATGCTCATAGTTCAGACTACTCCCATGAAGGTAGTCCACATGCTTATTACACAGAGTCACCTGAACATAGTGAGATTTACCCGTATCAATATGAGGCACAACCTATGGAACAAAATTGGGAGCTTGAATACTCCAATGTCATGTACACAAATGCTAACCCTAGGCCCCAATTGAGACAAGTGAGACCACAAGCCCCTAGAGGACCTTGTTTCAGATGTCAGGGTGACCATTTCCTTCATGATTGTCCCCACCCACCATCTCCGAGTCAAGGTCAGGCTATCACAATACAAGCTTTTTGTCTTGAATGTGGCAAAGACCATCTTCCTAGAGATTGTCCAAGAAACCCCTCCAGTGCGCCCAAGATTACACCCATTAATGTGGTAGGCTTAGTGGCGGATTCAAGTGCCAGTAGCAGTAATGTGTCTCCTGTACAGGCAGTTACTAGGGCACAAGCATTAAAACAAGATAAACCAGTAGAACAATCGAAATCGAGTGAATCAGGAGAGCCTAGTAAGAGGAAAATAAGAACATGGAAAGATACCAAAGAGAAGGCCAATCGCAAGTGGAATAAAAAGTTATCGGAACTAGAAGAAAGCTTGAAAGACGCAAAAACAAAAATAGAAGACATTGCATCTCAAAACCCCTCGCATGCCAAAACTCCATCCACTCCATCTCATCCCACCCCACTACCCATTGTAAATAGACCGCAACCAAGGTCTGTTCTTGCAAATCCAACCAGAAGGCTTGGACATGATGTTCAAGGCCTACCAGGCTCGACTTCAAGAAGGGCCAACAGCTGCAAACCTAGACAAGAGTTACCCTAGAGCGGATTTAGAGATTGAACGGATGAAAATGTGCATGAAAATGGTAGAACAAGCTCAAGCTATACTCGAGACTAGTCAAAAGTTCAATCAGACAAACTCTGTCAAACCGGATTTGCAGTTCCAGGGCTTACTAGAAAGATTAGAGCAGTTGGTAAACAAACCACAAGTTTCTTTACCTCCACAGGCTCAACCAGTTATTGAGAGAAGAAGCTCACCACCAAAGGGAGCGTATGTTCCTAATTCCACGGATGCTGGAATACCTCCTTCAATTCAGGAGCACTCTCAAGAGTTCTTGCGGGAAATACAAGAGGAGAAATGGGCCAAGGAGAAGGGTAATTTCCCTCCTATTCATGAGATTGATGACCTTCATGATCAATTTCCCCAAGACATTCCATCTATTTACGGAGATGAAGCAGAACAACAAGAAGACGAAAGATTAGATTTTGAATCTAATACCTTAGAAGAAATGCCTCAATTTCTAGGCCCTTGGGAATCTGAATCTCTTCAGATCAGAGCTCCCACAATACTGGTAAGACATGAAGACTTAGTGGTCTCAAGGAACACTGATGTCGTGAAGAACACTAAGGTTCAATATCATCTCACTATAGAAGAGCTGCTCAAAGAAAAACCTGAGCTATGGAATCATGTGAAGGATCCGGTCCCAGAACTTGAGTCCAATATGCCAAAAGCAGGCTCTAAGCAGAAAGTACCAGAGATACCTCTAGAAAAAATAGGGGATGTGTGTGAGGGTGAAGAAGGTAACAGTTATCTTCTAATCACCTACCAAGGTTACACAACCAAAGCAATCATAGATTCGGGTGCGGGTGTTGCTATTGCAACCACCTCCTTGTGGAAGAAATGGGGCAAACCCACATTAAGACCAACTAGAATGAAGCTTCAAATGGCCGACGGTCATTTTGAAAGACCTCTAGGATTGCTAGAAGGGATAACTCTAACCACTTGTGGTGTAGAGTTTGAGCACACATTTGTTATATGTGACTTTGAGAAAAATAATGTCTATGAGATGATCCTAGGAAGACCCTTCCTACGACAATTGCAAATAGTACACGATTGGGGAACCAACTCCTTGTACTTACAGCACTTAGGGGTCACCACCAAGGTCAACTTGAAGGATTACTCCTTCAGAGATGTACCACCCCTACAATGGAATTCTATCCACAAAGCGAAAGAAGATTCCATCTCTGTGCATTCTGAAAGTTCACCTGATCCATCATGGTTGCATGAAGATACTCATTTGTGGATGTGCAAGGTCGCAGAGGAAGAGGAAAAACGTTTAAAGGCAAGAGAAGAAGGAACTTTGCCAGGAGATAGACCAGTGAGAGACCCATCCTACACACCGATGATCTTTCCAGATGAGGAATTTGAGCCTCATGGCTGGCCAGAAATCTTAGCCACCATGGACATTGGTGTCAATGAAGAACAATGGACACCTCATTGTGATGAGGAGGGTTATGATATTTCAGTGTTCATGTGTCAGCCCTTGCTAGAAGAATGTGACCCTAGTGATGTCATAGAAGAAGAAGAAGAGAATGATGATGATCTGGAGTCTATTGTGATGGATAGTTGCTTTAACTCAGAGCAGCACTATCTAGAAGATATAGGAGTGTTCACCCAGAAAGAAGAAGAACCTCTCACAAGTATCAAAATGGTAAATTCAAAGGATGGAAGTGAGAGCAGTCAAAAGAAGAAGAAAAGAAAAGCAGTGAAACAAGAAGAGGAGGAATCATTGTTTGAAGTACCAGAAAACTTCAAGAAATATGAAGTTGACGACCGCAAATTTTTGGTACGAATGCCTAAGAGAGAGGCCATCATAGGAGAATCATATGATAATAAAGAAAAGACCAAGAAGATTGTAGTGACCATTGAAGAGAACGAAGAGAGATGCACATATATAGGAGATGACCTAAGTGCAAGAGAAGAAATGGAGCTTGTAGCTCTATTAAGGGAATATAGGGATGTGTTTGTGTGGCACTATAGAGACTTGAAAGGGGTAGATCCAAGAATTTGCTCTCATACTATCCCCATGACTGCTGATGCTAAGCCCACCAAACAGAAGCCCTACACATATAATGACACTTATGCAGCCAAGATAAAAGAAGAAATTGATAGGCTGATTGAAGCTCGATTTATCTATGAGATTGAGCATACTGAATGGGTGTCCCCCATTGTAGTGGTGCCCAAGAAGAACGGGAAGTTGCGAGTGTGTATTAACCTTAAAAAAGTTAATGCCGCTACGATCAGAGATAGTTATCCACTTCCAATCATGGAACACCTATTGGAGCGTGTTGCAGGCAAGGAAGTTTATAGCTTCCTTGATGGATTTTCTGGTTACAATAAAGTAGCAATTGCCCCAGAAGATCAACACAAAACAGATTTTGCCACACAGTGGGGAATCTTTGCATTTCGTGTGATGCCATTTGGGCTCACCAATGCACCTGCAACATTCCAAAGGCTCATGTGTCATGTCTTCAAAGAGTTCGTGCGGAAGAGCTTAGAAGTGTATGTGGATGATTTATGTGCTCATTCCCAAGAAAGAAGATTTCACATCCCTGAGCTCAGACAAGTCTTCAACAAGTGTAGAGAATATCGAGTGTGTCTGAACCCAGAAAAGTATGTGTTCATGGTGCGTCAAGGTAAAATCTTAGGTCATATTGTCTCTAAGAATGGAATCTCAACAGATGAGGACAAAGTAAGAGCCATAGCGGAGCTGCCAAGGCCAAGGAATGTTAAAGAGGTACAAGCCTTTATGGGCCATTGTGGATATTACCGAAGGTTTATCCACATGTACACGATCATAGCTAGACCCCTTTATGCCTTGTTGTCTAATTTTGAGTGGAACAACGAATGCGAGAATTCTTTAAATGAACTGAAGAAACGTTTGTGCACAGCACCAATACTGACCACTCCTGATTGGAATAAACCATTCCATGTCCATGTGGATGCATCCAATCATGCCATAGGATGTGTGCTAGCACAACCCACAGGTGAAGGGAATTTAGATTTACCCATAGCATATGCTAGTAGACAACTAAACCCAGCCGAAAGAAATTATACCACAACCGAGCGAGAAGGGTTAGGCATGGTATATGCTCTGAAGAAGTTTAGACACTATTTATTGGCCAACAAGTTCAAGTTTTTCACTGACCATCAAGCTTTGTTATATTTGGTCAATAAACCTTGCAATACTGGACGCTTAGTAAGATGGTTCCTCTTACTAATGGAGTATGACTTTGAAGTTGTTGTCAGGAAAGGTAAAACCCACCTTCGGGCAGACCACCTTTCTCGCATCACTTCAGGAGAGTCACCACAAGGAGTGTCTGATGAATTACCCGATGCTTATCTGTTCAATTTAGAAGTTGTTCCTAAATGGGCAAATAAGTTGGTACCAGTCCTAACCTTCGGCCCTGCAAATAAGAATGTGAAAACATTGCAAGAAGAAATTGTAAAATCACAAAAATATCACCTATTGGCAAGAAGCATGTACAAACAAGATACTAAGGGTGTATTAGCTTGTTGTGTTGAGGACGATGAACATAGTAGTTGGTTGCAACAAGCTCATGATGGATTGTTAGGAAATCATTATTCTAAACAGCGCACATTACAAAATCTGAAACGTTTAGGAGTGTATTGGCCTAGCATGGACAAAGAAATACATGAAAGGATTAAGAATTGTCCAATGTGTAGAGAGAGACCACCAGTGGAGCATGCGACCCTTTATCAAGTATCATTAATTCCAGATTGGAGTGCTGCATTGGTAGAGTTTATGAGATCGGGAAGATTACCCAAAGAGGCTAGTCTAGCAAGAAGACGAAGCATGGAGCAAGAGGCTCAAGGCTATGCCTTAGTAGGAGACAACTTATAACGAAGAGGCAAAGATGGTTACTTAAGAGTGTGCGTTCATGAATCAGACTATTTGAAAGTCTTAGAAACTGCAGACAGCGGTGTCGCAGGAGGACACTTCGATCCTGATCGAGTAATCAAGACCATTCTACTCTCAGGACTTTGGTGGCCCACTCTTCATATGGATGCTCCTACCTATGTGAAGAAATGTGACACATGCCAATGTGCACAATATCTAGTTAGAAAAGATGAGATGCCTTTAAGGCCAATGATGGGAGGGCGTGCATTTTCGAAGTGGGGCATAGACTTCATAGGTCCTATTAACCCCCCAGCTAGAAACTCCCATGCAGAATATATTATTGTGGCCACAGATTACCTTACAAAGTGGGTAGAAGTGAAAGCCACAACAAAGAATGATGCTCAAACTACGGCTAAGTTCTTGTTTGAGAATGTGTTCACGAGATATGGGCTACCAATAGAGTTAGTGAGCGATAGAGGCACACACTTCTTGAATGAGGTCATTGAAAATCTTCTCCAAGAATTCTTGGTGATACATAAGAAGTCTGCCCCTTATCACCCACAAGCTAACGGACAAGCCGAAAGCACCAATAAGATCCTCTATAACGTATTGACAAAACTGGTAAATAATAAATGCTCTGATTGGGACAAACAACTTCATCATGTTGTTTGGGCTTACCGAGTTGCCTACAAAACGGTACTCAACGCCACCCCATTTTAGATGGTCTTTGGACAGAATGTTGTTCTACCATTAGACTTCCTCATCCCAGCCTTAAAAGTAGCACAAGAGCATGAGTGGAATGGACATGAATTGTCCTCTAGGATCTTTGATCTTGAATGCTTAGGTGAGACAAGGCTATGCGCGGCGGCAGGCATCTATGCTGCAAAGAAAAGACAAAAGGCGTACTTTGATGCACACATCAAGGATAAGGGACTGAAAGAGGGCGATCTAGTGTTGGTTTACACACTAAAGCAACATGCCCGTAAGTTTGAAAAAAGAGGATATGGACCCATGATCATTAATAGAATTTCCACTAGTGGTGCAGTTCAGTTGGCCACTCTAGAAGGAGATATCTTGCCAAACTATATTAGTGGATGTAGAGTCAAGTTATACCACGAACCTCTTACAGAGGATATGCTTATGAGACTCAACAGTGCTAAGAAGCGAAAAGAAGAGGAGTTAAGGGTGAGGGAAGAAGCACAGGCAGAGGCCAGAGAGCGTATTAGGCGAAATAAGTTAAGGCGACTAGGCCTAGATGTCAACTCAAAAGCCCCAAAATATCACATGGATATGTGCCAAAAATCGGGCATAACTACTTCTCAAGTCATTGACCGACATCCCTTTGTGACCATAGAGATAGGACAAGGAAAGGGTGCAAGGACTGTGAAAGCATTGATTGACTCAGGTGCAGCAAGTAGTGTAGTTAGACTATCCTACTGCCAAGACTTGCAGTTGAACATCAATCCCATAGAAGCTTATCTCATAGGATTCGGAGGTGTGGAAACCCCTTGTTTGGGCAAGGTGGAACTTCCCATCTACCTTCAAGATGTTCCAATGAAAGTCAAAGTGCTAGTGTGTCAAGATGAGAACCTTACAGAACCTCTTGTCTTAGGACAAGATTGGATTCATGACAATGCAGTCAACTTGAACCTAAGAAGTCAACTTCTTCAAGTTTGGGTCCACGGACAATGCTTTACATTAGCACTAGAAAATGGCATGCTCACAAATCCAGATGTCACATCTTGTAGTCCTCCTAGGAATAATCTTAGCAAAAGAGATGTTGTATGCATCGAAAGCTCTATGTTGTAGGAGAACTTAATCATGGAAGAATAGGCTCAAAGACAAGCGGACTCCTCCTCTAGTGCAAGGACTCAATGCCGCCACTACAACTCAACCAACAAGGCAGGCACAACAAAATAGGACAACTGCTATATCAAATAGACAACGGGATTTCCAAAGGAAAGTAGTGTCGGACATGAAGCAGATCCGGGTACGAAAAGGAGAGCAACCACCTGCCTTAATCCCACAATTCCCCTCCAAGGACTCCCACCAGGCCAGAAGACGAATGAAGAAGCTAGGACAAACTCACCCAAGATATTCGACAATTTTCGGTGCCTAAGAAAATTGCTCTAGCTCAACAAGGGCGATTACAAATGTGGGTACCTAAGAAACTCTTACATCCACAGCAACCTATGTTCTCCCATACGCGAAAAGTCTCAACAAAGAAGCCAAGACGAGGCAAAGGTCAGAACCAAATACCAAGAACAAAAGTAGACCAACTAAACTCTTCAACGCGAGTCAAACAACTAGCCACAACGGTATGTGTATGGAAGCCAAAAGTGCCGGTAGGCCCCAAAGAACCAAAGAGCCAACCATGAAGGATCCAACCCTCAAAAAACCATCCAAACATGACGCAGCCAAAGGAGATCGCTACACGGGCGAAGACCGTTCTCAAATGGATCCGTATAAGGAGGAATGATCAGCTGCCATCTCGAGATACAATGGATACCTTCAACAAAGATGGCGTCAACATCTCAAATGACATCAAGCCTCGACGAGCGACAACCATGTGCTCCCTGCACAACCCTGTCTTTTGCACCATTCAGGTTATGCATTTCCAAAGTATGCATTAACATAGGGCCACATTACAGGGCCGTGCATAGACACATTGGAGAGTCCCATGCACAAGAGCACATTGACATATGTCAACTATTTTTTCTGATACTAACATCTATCTTCTTGTTTGGTGACATTGTTCCTCAAAAAAAAAAAGGGAGAGGAAGCACTTGTTCCCAGGTTTGGCTCATGAAACATGAATGAGTCATGCTTGGTTAAAGGTGGAACTGTTGATTACAGGGCATTTATCAGTTTGGATAGAAGTGTGTCTCGACTAGCAGATGATATAATTGCTGCCTTATCTTGTAGATGTCAAGAACATGGCATCCACAACTATGGTTTCCTCTTACTATGGTAGGAGTGAAGAGTTTGAAGGTCTGCAACTTGAAGTGATGCTTAACTACTGTATGTAAGGGAGCATCCAGGGAGATATCTGCAAGGGGTAGTTCTGGTACCCTGCAAATCTTTGTATGTATACTGGATGAGAAGACTCCTGCTTATGGGGAGCTAACGAGAATATCTGAAATTAAGCTTAGCGTAGTTACCCAATATCTTTTGTCAAGGAATACAAAGAAATTCAATTCTCAGTATTTGGAAAATATTTCTTTGAAGAGAGTAGATAGGACCAGGCACTCAAAGAATTTCATCCATGGATCCTCAACACGGGCATTCATCAACAATGACCATCACAAATGCCAGGAGCACAACACGAAGAGATCAACATCGATCGATGCTTCACCATGGTAAGTATCTTTTACTTTGGAAGCATCATAACTATCATAGCTTAGGAAACCTCTTCGTTGACATACCCTTGAGCACTTAGCTCAAGAACCCCAATTTTTGCACCATACTTCTTCCGATGCATTTTCCAAGTAAGCATGCATAGGGCTACATTACAAGGCCATGCACAAGGCACATATTTTCCTCAACCCATGCACGCACACACTTACCCATCATCCACTATGGGTTATGAGTAGTTAGCATGACTACTATGAACATCACCTTTGGAAGATCTAGAGGACATCAACGGACACTCATAACGACACAGTCATGCTGGAATCCAACGAAGAAGTACATACCAAGGCACTACAACTTGCAAAGGCTCGCAGTGACAGATGAAGAACCGGACAACCAACCCTGCCACATCTGGAAGCTAGATGACTTTTGTGAAGGGACACTCCCTCTCAAAGCACTACTTGGAACAACCACTACAACAAGGGTCTGTCAGGGATGACAGACTCGAGAGGGGGGGGGGAGTGTTGGAACTCAAGGTCAAGCACAAGCATGGAAGCACATCAGAAAGGTGGACACACACAAGAAGAAGGAGCAAGTAGGGATCTGCAAGAAGTACATGTCAAATTTTTAAAAGAATCCCCTACAAAAATAGTGATTTCCATCACTAAAAACCATTGTAAATACCATTTTCTATTTTTGTAACTCCATTTTGTTCAAGCCAAGGAATCCTCGAGCTTGAGGAGTATGAGAAGTATCATCCTACCAATTTTCATAATTTTTAGACTTCATTTGAGCCCTCAAATAAGCCCTGGAACCTAATTTCTAACTAGGCCGGACATTAGGTCTAGACAGGGCCAAAACTAGTCCAAAAACTATACAAAGAGCTAGAGGGCTCATTTTTGGGGTTAGCTTGTTAGAGAATAGAGCTTTTGTAAGAGAACTCATTGGAAATCGAAGCTTTTCATTGTTCCTCACTTTGATCTTACCTTGTGCGCGTGTGTGTGTATGTGTGCGCATGTTTGTGTGCTTTCACTCACGCACTTATGCCTTCACTTGCTCGTGGTCTTCATACTGGTCCTCACGTCTTCCCAGATTGACAAGTAAAGGAGGTGGTGCTTACGCTTGAGCTACAGATAGGATTTATTTACCCAAGCTAGTCCCCTTGGGCTGCACCCCATCCATCTTGGACAAAAGAAAGATGGTACTATGAGATTGTGTGTCGATTATAGGGTGCTAAAAAATATTACAATAAAGAATAAGTATCCCATGCTGCTTTTGGAAGATCTCTTCAATAGCTTAAATGGAGCTAAAACCTTTTCAAAGATTGATTTATGTCAGGCTTATTATTAGGTTAGAATCAAGGATGATGATATTCCCAATATAGCTTTTCGAACTAAGTATGGTCATTATGAATTTGTAGTGATGTCATTTGGGTTAACAAATGCACTCACAACCTTTATGAATTTGATGAAGTGCTTCAACCCTACTTAGGGAAATATATAGTATATTTCCTCCATGAGATATAGATCTACCACAAAGATCATGAAAGTATCTAGAGCACTTGAAGAAAGTCTTTGAACTTCTTTGTGATAATCAACTTTATGCTAGACAGTCAAAATATGACTTGTTTACCCCAAAAGTAAAGTATCTAGGCCATATTGTTTCCATGGAAAGAATCAAAGGTGACCTAGACAAATTCCAAGTGATTCTTAAATGGCTTGAGCCCAAGACTGTTCATGAATTACAAAGTTTTCTCAGATTGGCTAGATATTATTAGAAGTTTGTGGCTGGGTATGCCAAATTAGCAATACCTTTGACAAATCAATTTAGAGGGAAGCATCAAAACATTGATTGGAAAGAGGAGCAAGCAAAAAGCTTTCAAGATCTTAAACTTGCTTTAGATTTCTTCCTAGTTCAAAAAATAATAGATTATAATAAACCTTTCCAATTAGGAATAGATGGAATTTCATCTCTGATAAGAGCAGTACTAAGCCAAGAAGGTCGATCAATAGCTTTGGAAATTAGAAAGCTAAGTTGTGCTCAATAGAACTATTTTACCTATGAGTGAGAGATGTTCACTATCATTAATGTTCTAAAGAAATGGCACCATTACTTGTATGCATCAGAGTTAACTATAGCCTTTGATCAAGAGAGCACCATGTGGTTTGCAAACCAATTGGATTTGAGAGGTAAAAAAGCTAGATGGGCTCAACAGCTACAAGAGTTCGTTTATGAACTTAGGTATAAGTAAGGAAAGTTCAATGTAGTGGCACATGGCTTAAGTAGAATTCCCATGCAACCTAAGTTTTGTACAAATTCAAAGTGAATTTATCTCACTCAAGATCTTATTAGAGCAGCTTTGAGAATAAATAGCTCCCATATACCCACAGAGAAAGAATGTCTAGTTTTAGATTCAATGAAGAAAGGTGATGTCTTGAAATGGGTGTAGCTCAGTGATGAGTAGCACCTCCTTTAATGTCAATCCGGGAAGACGTGAGGATGGTATGATGACCTCGAGCAAGTGAAGGCACAAGTGCGTGAGTGTGAAGTACACTAACATGCACACACATACACACACACGCGCACACACGGTAAGACAAAGAGTGAGAAGCAATGGAGTTCTTAGATTACTTTAAAAAAGCTCATACAAGTTTAGATCTATTACAAGCTAACCTCAAAAATGAGCTCTCTAGCTCTTTTTATAGTTTTTGTATAGCTTTTGGCCCTGTCCAGACCTAGTGTCCGGCCTAGTTAAAAATTAGGTTCTAGGGATTATTTGGGGGCTCAAACGAAGTCTAAAAATTATGAAAATTGATACAATGGTACTTCTAATACTCCTCAAGCTCAAGGACTCCTCGGCTTGAACAAAATGGAGTTACAAAAAGGTGAAATGATATTTACAATGGTTTGAGTGATCAAAATCACTATTTTTGTAGGGGATTCTTCTGAAGATTTGACATACACTTCTTGGAGCTCCCTACTTGCTCCTTCTTCTTGTGTGTCCTCCTCTTTGATGTGCTCTTGTACTTGTTCTTGACCTTGAGTTCCAACAATGGGCTACATATTGACTATCACTCTTGAATTGTCCATGCCACTATGCATATGCATGCAACATTTTGTGTTCCTAGCTCATGACTATTTCACACAACCCCACAAGAGAATCTAGTTCAGGTCATGTCTAGCAAATACTCTTTGAAAAACAATTGACTTGGCTAGCTGGGTGCAAGAACAATTAATTCTGGCAAATCAAAGATGATCACGTAAGAGGGTAATTCATGGATAATGTGCAATCATACACATCATATATATATATATATATATGTGTGTTTATCTTATGTTTTACAAGTGGAGTGAGGCTTTACCAGTGTTCAACTATAGCAATACAAGAGGACAAGTAAGTCTAAAGCACATCCTAAAGCATACTCCAACAAATGCATGAGGGGATCCACTCCCTGCCTACAAGTGGCCACCTCACCTTTCTCTGAAACTTCACCACAGTAGCCACCTACAGAACAACAACCAATCATCCCTCCAATCCGCATTTTACTATCATGCATGCCAAAACCCAAGGGATTGGCTAGCGACAAGACCACTCTTGATGCAACCACGTGTTACACCAATCACCACAGCACACATAATCTTTGAACCTACAACTACTGTGGGAATAGATACTTTTGCATTTCCAATATTACATCTAAAATAGACACTCTCAACACCACATTTAACTTTCAAATGCATGATGCAGTATCTCAAAAGTTTCAATTTTCAAAGGCACAATCTTTTCATAAGAATATGAGTGATTGAGCTACCCTAGCTCCCAAACATACCACAAGGAAGGTCATCACACAATAGATCACAAAGATGATTATAGAACAGGCATTAATATCAATGAGGATAATGTTGGGTATTTGTGGGACCAAGTGGACAACATGGTGTCTCAACTGCAACACAAGGAAACTTAGCATGACTTGCAAGGTGGCATAAGTATTCAAGATGCAGATACATCAGATGTAGTTGCATTTACTATTTTTGTTCAAAGCCTATACACCACTCTACAGGCTATATGGTCTAGAAGTTAACTAATAGAACAACAAAGCCATGACATTTTGCAAGAGGAATTGGCAAATAGCGGGTTTAAAGTCGCCTTCATTCAAGCATTTAGCATGTTAATTGAAATTGTGGGCCTGCTGGAAGCACTCAACTTTTTAAAATGCAAACCCCGACCATGTCTCAAGCCATGTCACATGCAACTACATTCATGGCTTGGTGAGTTCATCCAAGTCGCGGTTTCCCTAGGCATCTCCAATAGACATGATGATCAGGCACAACTAGTGATGTCAACACCTCTTAGGGACCTAACTAGCTCCATGGTACCACCCAACTCTCCAATGCTCCCTCCATCATCCTCCAATAAGGACACCACCACTATGTTGGAATCAAACCCTCACCCCCCACATCTAGCTTTACCAACTATTGCCCATCCTTCCTATGAGGTTGTACTACTACCCTCCCCAACTCCTATCACCACCTCAAGTCCCCTTACACCGAGGCCTAATTTGCAACCAGAATAATCCTTTTCTGCCTGTTGTATCAAGCTCAGCATGTGATGATCCAAGATGACATGTATCACTTTTACCATGTATAGTATTCATGCTAGTATATGTTAGGGATACTTCATTGATCTTTACTAGATTTATCTATTGAGAGTGATGGCACATTTGTTTCTTGCTAGCTCACTCACTCCAGAACATTAGGATTTTTTTTATGTACTATTCTTTATATATCGCACTAGTTGTATTATTGTTTTAGGTTATTCTTGTATATTTCTTTTTTGTAATAGAAGAAGAAGAAGGTCATTCTTCCTTGACTCAATCCATGTCTATGCTCTTCTTTGATTGTGAGAGTATGTGTGTGAGCTCTCTTCCTTATCTCCTTCCTTGTGACATAGTATCAGAGCCAGTGTGGTTGTAGAGAGCTCATGAAGAAGGCCAACGGTAAAGACTATGTGTGGAGGCATGGAGAAAGAACATTTCACAAAGGACATGAGATTGCTTGCAAGATGCAGCCCACAAAAAAACCAAGTTAGTTTCCAAAACTATAACTTGCATCATTCACAGATTTTGCAAAACTATAACTAGGCCTCAAAATATTGAACTGCACATGCTGAATCATTCATAGATTTTGCATAATATATGAGCTTATATATCCCACGACATAAAATTCCAAAAGCAATATTGATATCACCATTTGATAGATCATGGATCATACATCTATCATCAACAAATTTCACAACCAAGCCAATCTTGGCTAATGCTAAAATTGATAACAATTTTTTCTTCATCCCTAACACAAATAAAGCATTTGACAATGTAAAAGAACTACCATCAGTAGTAGTCAGAATGATCTTACCAAATCCCATGACTAGATAAGAGGATATGTTGGTGCATGTGGTAGTATTTCTTGTAGAGCAGGTCAAGTGAAGTGAAGAAATCGCACGACAAGGTAGTATGTTTGGTTGCCCCACTATCAAAGTACCAAACATCTGAGTCTAGTGTAGACATACACTATTCATGAAAAGGTGGGTCATAACTACAAAATGTGGTGATTGCCCATTCTTCATTTTGCACAAGATTTGCAAATTTTGATTTGGGTGTAGAGGCTTATGCAAAAACCATTCCAACCTCTTTCTCTTTGCTTCTTTTGCAACCAGTTTTGGACAACACTTTATGGCATTATCATTTTCTTTGTAGTATTTGCAAAACATTTTCTTCTTTCCTATTTTCTTCTACTCTCTGTCGTCCTTCTTTTATTGTGCACAATTATTAGATTTTTGCTTACAAGTAGATGAACTCCATTTACCTTTTCCCTTCTGACTAACTAAAAAATCTTGATCTACACCACACATAATGGACCTATTCTGCCTAGACTCATCATCCTGCAACAATACAGAGATCAACTCCTCAAACATTAAGTCATGCGGATTGCCTTTCATCAATCTAAGAGCAGAAGCAAAAATCTGATATGAATCTAGAGGACCATTCAGAACAATCTGTACAAGTGAACTATTAGGCAAGACTTCATTAGCAAAAATCAACTGCTCCTTCAAATCTTTGATCTTTGTCAAAAAACTATTCATGGAAGCTCTGTTGGAGTTTGAGGTCAGCAAAAGCATGCAAGTAGAAAAACAAAGAAGAAGAAGCTTGGAGCACAATACATTATACCGAATGTATTACCACTAGAATGTACAAAGATAAGTAACCCATTAGGGCTATAGGCATATATACAACATAGGGGAAAAAACCTGCTTGAGAGGGAAAAACGTGCAGCTCTGGTCCTAGTGTGTTCACACACATCACTACCTAAATATATTAGCAAATTCCCCTCGGAGTGATGGGGTGAATAAGGAACTAGCATTCAAGTATAACGAAGTGCCAAGCTATGTGGAATCAACTCACAAAAGGAAGTAAGCCCAAAGAGTTGTGGAAAGCTTCAAACTTCTCCCTAGGTAGAGCCTTTGTGAAAAGTTCTACAATGTTCTCCTTTGTGGGCGCGTATGCCAAACTGATTTCTCCAGCAGAGAACCTGTCCCTGACATAATGATAGTGCACCTCAATGTGCTTAGCGCGAGCACAAAACATAGGGTTCCTTGCAACTACCAATGTGCTCTGATTGTCAGTGAAGATGGTGGTGGCAAAATACTCACCAACACCCAAATCAGCCATAAGGCATCTGAGCCACACACACTCAGTAGTCGATGTCAAAGTTGTCCTATACTCAACCTCACAACTTGAAGTGGATAGAGTAGGCTGTTCCTTGCTCAACCAAGATATGCATGAGCTACCAAGCATGAAGCAAAAACCATTGGTGGACACACGAGTGTCATAGCAACTAGATTGTTGGAGTTTGAGGTCTGTGAAAGCTGAGGAGCATCACAAGGAAGAAGAAGAACCTTGGAACCTAAACACAATACTGAATGTATTACCACTAGAATGTACAAAGATAAGTCACTCGTTAGGGATATAGGCATATATAAAAGCCAAGGGAAAAAAACCTCTTAAAGAGGTAAAAACATGACCCCATGGTCCTAGTGTGCTCACACACATCACTACCTCAATATATCAACAAATCCCTCAGAGGAGTGATGTGGTGGACAAGGAGCTAGCACTCAAGTATAAGGAAGTGCCAAGCTATGTGGAATCAATCCACAAAAGGAAGGAAGCCCAATGCTTTGTGGAAAGCTTCAAACTTCTCCCAAGGCATAGCCTTTGTAAAAAAGTCTACAATGTTCTCCTTTGTGGGCATGTATGCCAAACTAATCTCTCTAGCAGAGAACCTCTCCCTAACATAATGATAGTGCACCTCAATGTGCTTAAAGCGAGCATGGAACACAGGGTTCCTCACAATCACTTCTTGCTCATCCAAGATATACATGAGCTACCAAACATGAAGCAAAAACCATCCGTGGACACAAGAGTGTCATAGCAACCAGTCGAGTCAGAGTCACAAAACATATTTAAATCTGGTAATAGTGATCCCCCCTTGGGATAAAACAATCCAAGTAGTCGGGTACCACTCAAGTACTGAAAGATGCACTTAACTGCCTACCAATGCTTGACACCTCTGCAATGCATAAACCTACTCATCTCAGAGACAACAAACTGAATATTTGGCCAAGTAATGCATAAGTAAATCAAGCATCCAACATCTTGTTGATAGAGAACAACATCAAATGCATCTCTAGCATCCTGAAGACTCAATTATAAACTTGTCTCCATAGGACTGGCAATAGGTTTACAGTCTTCAAGGCTAAAACATTGCAATAATGTGTCAATATATTTTGTTTGACACAAAGTTATTCCACCATAAACTTGCATAAACTGAATGCCGAAATAATGATGTAAACACCCCAAATTTGACATCTCAAATGAGGCATGCAAATCAGTCTTAAAATCAGCAATATGCTTCTCATGAGGACCAGTGAGTAGCATGTCATTAACATACAAAGGAATGATCAAAAGCACATCATTAGCGCACTTAACATATAAGGTGCTCTTAGTTGGACTATTCTCAAAACCATGTGCAATCAGGTAGGTATGTATCTTTTCATACCCAGCACATGGTGCTTGCTTCAAGCCATATAATGCCTTTTTCAACTCACACACTTGGTTTTCATGCCCTTTCTACACACAGCCATGGGGCTGAAAAAAATACACTTCTTCATTCACCACTCAAAAGTGTAGTTTTAATGTCCAACTAATGTATATTCTAACCATGATGAGCTACAAGTGCACAGATGCTATGAACAATAGCCATTTGGCATGTGGGACCAAATGTCTCATCAAAATCAATGCCTATTTCTTTCCCATAACCCTTTGGGAGAAGCCTAGCCTTATACTTGTCAACTATTCCACAAGTCTTACACTTCAGCTTGTATACCCACTTAGTGCCAATGGCCTTCTTGCCAAGATGCAAGTGTCACTCTAGAACAATGGTGAGTACCAACGTGAGGAGTTCCACCTCGTAATTGTCAATCCACAGATAGGGTAGGATGATATGAAGATCAAGAGCAAGTGAAGTGTGTGAACGTGATGGTGAGAAACACAAATGCATACACACACATAAACACACACACACGCACGAGGGAAGTGGCAATGGAGATCAATGGAAGGCAAGCAAGGAACTCACATTCATCATAATGTAAGTACAATAGCTCTACTAGCCCAAAAGCTACAAGTTTCAAAAGTTCAAAAAGTCCTCAAAATGAGCTGTCTAGCTCTATTTGTAGTTTTTGCCTAGTTTTGACCGGTTTCGCATCTAGTGACTGGCATAGTTAAAAAATAGGTTCTACATCTAATTTGAGGTACCTAACGGCTTCCAAAAATTATGAAAATTCATACGAACTACTTACTTAGACTCCTCAAGCTCAAGGACTCCTTGGCTTGCACAAAATGGAATCGTACATGGAGTAATCAGTTGTATGTACATGTATTACATTGTTTTAGTGATAAAATTCACTTTTTGGGTTATGAAATGATTGTTCTTAATAAGAAGGTAAGCATTGATGTTTGAATACCACTCATTAGCTCTTCCTTCGCCTTATGTGATTCCTCTGCATCTTTGATGAGATCTAGTACTTGGTCCTGTGTGAACACTCCCCTCCTCGTTTCTGTCGTCCCTGATAGAACCTGATCATGCATGGGTAATGTAGTTATTGAAGAGGTCTGTTGCAAGGGTGTGTTCTATGATTCGAATGCCCATAGAAGATCTTTTTCTAACTTCTCTCAATCGATGGATTGGGATTCGTTAGGAGGTGACATCTGATAATGCTTGGAGTACATCACGCATTTGCATGCAAACGAATTGAGCAGGTGAGTGGTTTTGCTAATAAATACTTCTGAATGGTACTCTAGGAAGCAAGCAGTGAAGATATCTTCAAATGCTTGCTTGTAGTACATCGGCATATATTTCAATCAGTAGTGCCATGCATAGCATACCTTGATCAATGGTGTCATGCTCATATCATACACTAAATCCAAATTTCCATATTCAAATATGGGGGTGTTCACCGTCGGAGCCTTGACATGCTAGAATGTCTTGAAGACCATTTGCATCATATCAAAAATTTTCTTTGTCATTTGCATAGCAACATCAATCATACGATGCAGGCGGGGAAACCAATTGTGAATAGTAGCCATCATGTATCCCATTATAGGTGTGTTATTCCGGGGATGTGAAAAGTAAGGGTAATTGAGCCAGTCTTGACATTGTCGATTTTTATGAACTTTAATTGCAAAGGCTTTCCAGGAACATCTTCTAGGGACTGGTCCATAGCATGGGTTGTATTTGAGATGGGTAGGCACATGCATCCACATATGCATCATCTCTGGATATTGTTATAGTAATTCCACCCTCCATGTAGGTTGATAGAAATGACCCTTTTAGCTTCCAAAGGGACATCTTTTGGCTCGAACTATGTGGCATGTGTTGGGTGCTTCTTAGAGATGGCCTCAATCTATAAATTATATTCTGCGAGCAAGAGGAAGTAAGGTTTATACTGCAGCTCACTAGTCCTTATCTGTTGACATGGTGCTATAGAGGCAAAATATAGAGACTTTAAAATAACTTCTTCAATATTGGCCATTGCATGTAACTGAGCATCAACTCTTGCTGAATGCATTTTGCCAAGTTCTTCAATGATCTTCAACCATGTCGGGAGAGGTAACTCATACGTAGCTTCTAAGGATCTGCCTCCAACCACGGGCAATGGTACATGCTCGTCTTCAAACGTGTCATCCATTGGGATCTGTATGATCTCATTTGGTTCTAGCAGGTCACGTGGGGATTCTGGTCTAGGAGGCTCTCTCATGCTATATACTTGGGCCTGCAACTCCTGGACTTTCATTCATAGCTCATTCAATTCTTCAAGGATGGTTGGTGGGGTGACCTCCATCGAGTTCTTGATTCTATAATGTTAGCACATCTAGCTATTTCTGCAATTCTTGGGTCATCTGTTGGAGGGCTGACCGTTGTTGCCCTAACGAAGAATACTCGGTGTTAATTTGTTGAAGACACTATATCATCTACTGAATGGTAGCATCAACAGTGCAAGATTGTGACAATTCGAATGTTGGAAATGATACATGCATGTTGCATTGTGATGCAGTGTGCATGGGATTTGTTGGAAGTGAGGTAGGCCCTTGGATCATGTCACAGGTCCATGGTTCCATAGTTCCAGTATATACAACATTAATTCCAGCATTCTTGAATATTGACAAAACATGAACATACCACAACTTAATCATTCAGATGATGAGACAAAGATAGAGAAAGAAAAGACCACATGTGTAAGGTGTTACGTAAGCCATCACTTACTCATAGTATCATATATACCAATGTTCAATGTACAATGTGGGAGCAAAACTCTCAACCACTCTATGTGATGAGAAATAGATGAATGAGTGAATGTACAAATGTAACAAACATATTCAGATGTATGGGCAGAAATCTCAATATACATGAGATGTGTGACCTTATAGGTTATAGAAGAGTGAATATGAGTGACTGAAAGAGGAAGGATCAGTGTGAAACTGATAATCCACAAACCCTCATCTAACCTTAGGCTATGGAAGACCCTAAGTCATATACGTGTGTGAAAAGATCACATACTTATAAAGTAGCAAAGAATGCTAACATATTTGCTGTCGGAAATCCTCAAACTCATGTGAACACACCTTCTCAAACACCTCATCAAAATATGCATAAACCATATACGTACTGTTTCTCTTGTACCAATGCTGAATAGGACTCCTCCTGATATGAACACTACTGCCTCCATAAACTCAAGTAGTACATGTGTGCATAAAGAGAATATGTACCTGAATACTTAACATAAGATGCAAATCTTATGTTAAACAACATCCAATGTCTTTGACGTAGCCCGACATCCTCTTGTAGAAAATAATCTTCAACTACAACATGTAGACGGCCGATCCTCACCATCAAGCTGCTAATGACCAAGTCTTCTTGCCATGAACAAGAGATAACCTCCTCTCCATGTGCTAGAGTGTGAGCACACCCTTCATCTTCTCCAAGAAGAATCATTAAGAAGAACTCCATAGCTGCTCCTCAACATGCTTCAAGTTAGCACCATGGCTGCCCCATGTGCTAGACGAAACACCACCTCTATTGAGGTCCAAGCTCCAAGCTTGTGTTGAATACTAGGTGAAGGTTACTCCAAGTAATCCCAAAGACTCTCTTTTATAGTAGAGTGTGTGTCTCTCCAAAAGTAAAATAAAGCACAATAATAAAGCTTTGGCTAAATAAAGCTCTACTATCGCTGTCCGTAATCGAGAAAAACATCCGCTGCCCATCGTCCGTTCGCGTTTGAGTTTAATTAAAACAAAAGCATATCAAAAGATTTCGTGCTGCGCTCCGGGCTGTAAGACTCGAACTCGGGTCGTTTGGATGGGAGGAAAGCGAACTAACCATGCCGCCCACATTCTAGTGTGTACAAGGACTAGTAGACGTCGTTATACATGTTGTTGTCGGCCGCGTCTTCTTGTAGAGGAACTAGAAAAGACTACTACACATGCTCTAAATTGTTGGACCATTGAACCAATAAGGCATTGTTTTTCCAACAATCCCCCCTGCAATGTCATATTGGTACAATCTGAACTGCATCTGCAAACTATCACAAACTTCAAGCTTGTACTCCCGCACTTCAAAACTTGTTCTTCAAAAGTCTTCTTCAAAACTGAATTTGACTTTTCTTCAAAAAACTGAACTTGCTGAATATGAACCATAATACTTGAGAAAATATGCAAACTAGATATCCAATAGTGAACACATCAAGCAATCACTGCTGGACAAAAAATATAGCATGAACTGTCTTTGAACCTACTATCTCCTGTTTTCAAAAACCTGAAAACATACACTAGGATCCATATATTTGCATTTACCTTCCAAAAAAGTTTCTCAACGTACTTCTGCTGTGTCATGTAAATACACTAAACAAAATCAGGAATTGAATCCTGGAACCTGTGACTGTCAACTCACAACTTAGTGTATTATGAACACTGCTGGTTCATCTCTGACTGTACTCAAGTCAAATCAACTCAACTCAGTTGAAATCAACTGAAATCAACTGAAATATGAGTAAAAATCTATGATGTCATCATGTGTTCATCCTTTAAATCCTTCATACCTCTTTCCTTCAGAACTTGATATAAACATATATGTGCGCACTTCTGAAATATATCTTTTTGAAATATCAAGCTTCTCTTCAATAGAACTCTGGAACCTTATCCTGAACAGGAACATCCTAACAGGAACTTTCTCCAAACATTCTTCTTCTTCCTTCTTCTTTCAAAGCTGGAACATAAAGAGAATATGACAAAGGAAATATAAGAATACCTGAAGTAGGAATACCTGAAAGTATGAATCTGCATTCTTTCACATATGGATGAAAATAAGTCTTCATGTTTCATCACCCCCCTGGATGACTTAACACTAGTATCCAGTATTCTTCAAATTATATCAGACTTTATGAAATCTTGGACATCCTTCTTCATAAATTTGATCTTTAGTGACCAATACCTGTATTTGAAACAAAATTTTTGAACCCTTTTTATTAGCACTGCAGTTGCTAATAACTTTCAATGTAAGTCTTTAGCTTCCCATATTGTAGAATAAGGCTAGCTGATCCTAACATAACAAAACCTTGTTGAAAGCATTTTAGGATTCATAACCTTCTGTAACATAACAAGTATCTTCTATCTTTCTGCAACACAAATTTGATAGAACCGGAATCTTTGACTTACTTCTTCCAATGTTAAGAATCTTCACAAACAAAGGATAGACAATTGAATCATAAATACTCAAGATCATACAATATCTATCCAAGATCAATGATCTCTCCTGTGTAGAATCTGCTCTCATCAAACCTTCATGATTGAATGTTTGATTTATTACTTGAATGTCTCTAAGTGTCCATACTTCTCAAAAAGTTGTAAAACTTTTCTTCAAACAAATCCTTCCCAAGAATCTGCAACTCCTACTTGAAACATAAGTGGACAAACTTCTCACCTTGAGAACTCCAAAAGCTGCAGGTTGATACTTCATAACTTTCATATTTTACTCGGGTGAAATGTGACAGTACCTGCTTGATTTTCTTTTGGCTAACTCCACTTCTCAATCAAGTTATAGGATCTGATGGAACACCTTTTTGAATACAAACATGTATCCAAAAATCAAGACAATCATAGAAAGTAGATTCTCCATTGACTTGTACAGCAAACAAATCTGAATTTTTTGAAGTTTTCTGAAAATACTAAATATGAGGTAACCTATTCCAAACATAAAACCTCAACCCAAGTCTTCAACATCTGCTACAAAAAACTCTTTTACCTTACGAGTTAGATAAAGAAGAAATATACTTCTCTGCAACTTGTCATATACCAAGTAGCTCTATATTGACACTCCAAGAATTCTTTGAGGGAACATATAAGCTGCCTGCTCAAAAGATTCAACTAAAACATAACTCATATACATATGAGTCAAAACATATATCTGCTGCTTTTCTTTCTCTCAATGCAATTCTTTGTCAAATCTACTAAATCATGACCAAGTATCATGCAAAACAAGAAACTGCTTCTTCTTTAAACAAGATGTTCTCGTAGACTTGTCTTTGGATGTAGAGGATAAAAATAGGAAAAGTATATGGAAAATATATGAGAAAAGGAAGCCTTACTTTTCTTTTGGAAATGATGGACTTTCTTCTTCTGCATCTTTCTTCCACCTGATGACGTCAACATCTTCAAACTTCTCTTCCATACCCTTTTTTCTCTTCATCTTGAAGTAGCAAACACTCTTGACGTCTTCAAATGAACTTCTCTCTTCCTCTAGTACTAAGAGTAAGAGACAAAACAAACATGGTATACAAATGGAAGTGAATATATAAACATGTTTTATCATCTCCTCATATCTCTGAATCAAAATTCTGCTTCAAATGTCTGAAACAACTAAATTCACCAATCTTTTGTTTGAATGATGAATTACCCTTCTAGAGTTACCTTCTCTAGATACATTTGTACCTTGATATCCAACCAACTTACAATAGAAAATTGGCTGTAAAACTCATCCCATCTTCACATTTGTCTTCTTAGATGAACTTTCTTGCCATGAAAGAGATCTCTCAAAACTTTCTAGAAAAACCTCTAGATACCTGTTTTGATGTAGCCTTTAACTTTCAAAAGACTGAAAGTGTATAAAAGCATTCCTTGAGTACTTCAAATCTCTTCATAACTGCTCTTCTAAGACGTGACCTACAAATGATAATCTGATAGTAGAAACTGATACCTGTGGTTTGATGTTGATCTGATCCCTTCATCCTCTCTAAACCATTGTTCTTCCTTGAATTTGAAGTAGTCTTCTCTTCATCAAGTCTGGGTCTTCAAACAATACGTTTGTAAAGTATTTGCATAGTCTTCCAAAAATATTCGGTTGCTAACAGATCATCAACTTCATACTTGTTGGTGCAGACCAATCACCAATTGAAGTTTTGAGAGACAAAGAATGGAGATAAGATCAATTCTTGAAGCATAGAAGATGGTTACATTCAGAGGTTGAAATAGATGTATACATATGTACATTAGTTCAGATATAGGTCACTTATACTTTTGATAAGTCATAAGCTTGTACATATTTGCCTATAAATACTATGGAAAATGTCGGGGCAAGTATGAGAGAGTATGAGAATAGTGTATTGAGAAGTTTTAAGAGTCATTAGATCTCCTAGAAGTGAGTTGAACTCTCTCTCATCACTCAGTTGTAATTTTCTGAGAAATAGAAGAAAAGTTGCGCCCGATGTTTCTGTGTTTTCTCCTCGTGTAGTAGATCTTTTGTGAATTCCTTTTGGAGATATCTAAGTCCATAGTTAATCAATCTATGGCTAGAGTTTGAGAATCTAATTGTAAGCAGGCTAAGAGAATTGTAAGTAGGAACATTCATATGTAAAGAATGTTCACAGTCTTCTGAAACAGGCGCAGATTTTGAGTTCAGAAAAATGGACAGTGCTCAGTGCACAGTGTAAAGTTTTACACAAATGATAGCTCAAAATCTAAGTTGCGAGATAAGCTATCTACAGCTAAAAGCAATTGAACAAACGGGTTCGACATTGGGAGAACTATAGCTAAGAAGTTACAGGTGTCAAAGTCGCTACTTTAGAGAAGCAGTTTCACACATAGGTAAAGTGTTTGAGTCATTTCTCAAAGTATACTCAATCATTTAAGGAGATTTAAGTTGGAGAAGGTGCGCAACCTTAAGGTGATACATCCTACAAATTTTTATAAAAAAACTTTACACAAATGGTTAGTCAATCAGAGATTAAACTGCAGTAGACTTTTATTTAGAATTTGATTTTTTCAAGAATAGTCAATTTCTTGATAAGTTGGTGATTGTTCTCTAAACTAAGAGGATTCTAGACTTATTCTTGATATAGAGGTGCTCTAATTTCAAGGATAGGTTGTTCTTTTGGAGATTAACACTCTCCATCAGTGGTATCAGAGCAGGAAGCATTAGAATTAAAGAAAGGAGGATTCCGACTGCTGTAGCTACAAAGAATTTGACATCGGAAGATTCAAAAGGTGAAAGCTTGGAAGAAAAGCTTGAGAAGGAGATCATACGACACCTAGGAAGACAAAAGGAGTGTCCTTCAAAGTAAAGGTAACTTTATACTTCATAAAGGTTGAAGAATTCAATATACAGGTGAAGGAAGGATGGGAGATTCTCTTCAAATAGAGAAGTTGGATAGAGAGAACTATCCTGCATGGTCAATGAGGATGGAAGCTCATCTAATGAGCAAAGATTTAATAGCTTACATTACAGGTGAAGAAGAAAAGCCTCAATTCAGAGATCCTAGTGTTCCAACTAGGGAAGAATTATCAGATTTGAAGAATTGGATGAAAAGAGATGCTCAAGCTAGGAGCATAATCTACATGGCTGTCAATGACTACTTGCTACCTCACATTAGAGGTCTTGAAAGTGCAAGTGATATTTGGAATGCTTTGGAGGAGCATTTCCAAAACACTAAAAAGTCAAGGAAGGCATCCTTGTGGGCAGAATTTACCACCTTCAAGAAAAAGGCCTCTCAATCCATTTCAGATTATGTAACAAGGATGAAGGACATTGCAGATGCATTAGGAGGAGTTGATGAAGACATTGAGGAGGATAAATTGGTAAGGCAAATTCTCATAGGACTAAGAGGAGATGAGAAGTGGAAGCCTTTCATTTTTTCTACAGAACTTTCATTAGATCATTTCACTCCTGATTTGAATCAATTATTAGGACATATGCTAACTTTTGAGAATGATATCAAAGGAGATGTTGACAAGAGTGCAGGTCATGCAATGTACTCTAAAGACAAGAAGAAAGCTAACAAAGGAAAGCAACAAGCAAATGAAGATGAAGGCACAACTAGTCAAGCCAACTTCCTAAAAGGAAGAGGTGGTGGCAAAGGTAGAGGAAGAGGCAGGAACAACAAAGGTGGAGTCAAAGCTTGCTGGATTTGTGGTAAGAAAAATCATTTAGCTAATGATTGTTCGCATAATAATCAGAGTAATAGTGGATATAATCAGAATTTTAATTCAAGAGGAAGAGGTGGCAGAAATCCAAGAGGTAATTTCAGAGGTAGAGGTAGTAGGGGTTACTTTGGAAGAAATGCAGGTAGAGGATTCCAAAGTCAACAATATAACAATACCTACTACAATTATGCTTCAGATCAGAAGGAAGATTCAACATTGATAATGAATGCAACTTGTGAAAGGTAGAGTGAAGATCAAAGAGTCTTCTACATTGACTCAGGGTGTAGCAATCACCTGAGTGGTAATATAGCCTTGATGACTAATTTGGACAATAAGGTATCTAATCATGTTGTTCAAACAGGTGATGATACAAAGCACAATGTGAAGTCAATTGGATCAGTAAAGGCCAAAGATGGTAGCACCTTATTGAGTAAGGTCTTGTACGTTCCTACAATTCCTAAGAATTTGATAAGTGTAGGACAAATTGTGGAAAAAGGTTATGAAGTAAGGTTCACTAATGAAGTAGTGTTTGTGGAAGACCCTAGCAATGGGTATAAACAAATTGTTTCAGGGAAGAAAGAAGGAAGATTGTTCACATTGAAGATTCAAGGTAATGTTGGTCATGCCTTGTTCACTTATGGAGGACATAAGATCTCTGAGTTAGATCTTTGGCACAAGAGGCTTGGACATTTCAATGAAAGAGGTATCAAAGATATGATTAACAATGGTTCAGTGCTTGGATTGCCTAATGTTGCAGGTCAACATACGACATACAAATGTGAGGCATGTCAATTAGGTAAGGCTCATAAGCAATCTTATTCCAAGCATGGTTTTATGTATTCAGAGAAGCTTGAGTTGGTACACACAGATGTGTGGGGACCATCAAAGGATTTCAGTATCAATGGTTCAAGGTATTATGTGATTTATGTTGATGATGCTACCAGATGGATCACTATCTATGTGATCAAAGATAAGTCAGAGGTATTCAATACTTTCAAACATTATCATGTGTATGCAGAGAGAATTACAGGTCATAAGTTGAAGAGACTAAGGTCAGATGGAGGGGGAGAGTATTTCTCTAATGAGTTCAGTGATTACTTGTGGAATGCAGGTATAAAGAGGGAAATCACTTGCAGATACTCTCCTCAACAAAATGGTGTAGCAGAAAGGAGAAACAGAACTCTTGTTGAGTTTACAAGGTCCATGTTGAAGGAGAAAAATTACCCTAATTATTTATGGGCTGAGGCTGTAAACACAGCTACTTATTTGGTCAATAGGTTACCATGTAAAGCCTTGCAGGGTATGACACCATATGAAGCATGGTGGGGTAAGAGACCTACCTTAGATCATTGCAAAGTATTTGGGTGTTTGGCATATGCATATGTGCCATCACAATTAAGACACAAATTAGAACCTAAAGCTGAAAAGTATGTGTTTATTGGTTATGATGATAAGCAGATGGGATATAGGTTGTGGAGTCCATCCACAAAACAATTTCTTGTATCAAAAGATGTTTCATTTGATGAGCAAGGTACTTGGTATGCAGGTACAATCAATATTAATACAGGTGATGAAGAAGTTGTAAACCAAAGGAAAGGTAAATCAAGGATTCAGATATGTGATGAAGAGGAGAATAATGAAGTGCAGGTTGAAGTTGAAGAAATGCCAAGATTTGATCCTGAGTGTGATGAACCAGAAACCTCAAGGAGTGGAGAACTTAGAAGGTCATCAAGAAACAAGTGGCAACCTACAAAGTATAGCTATGATACTTCTTTTTTGGCTACCAAAGATTATGCTTACATGATAAAAGCAGATGAAACCCTTCTACATATGAAGAGGCAAAAGGTAAAGAAAATTGGGAGAAAGCTATGCAGGAAGAATATGATGCATTGATGGAAAATCAGACTTTGGAATTGGTTCCTAAACCAAATAGCCAGAAGATCATTGGATGTAAGTGGGTCTACAAGACAAAGAGGTTTGCAGATGGAAGTGTGTCTAGGTACAAAGCTAGACTTGTTGTGAAAGGGTTTGCTCAAACATATGGTGTTGACTATGATGAGACCTATAGTCCTGTGGCAAAGATGACAACCATCAGGACACTCATAGCAGTTGTTGCATGTAAAGTTTGGAAATTGAGTCAATTAGATGTGAAGAATACTTTTTTGAATGGTTACATTTCAGATGATGTTTTCATGGAGCAACCTCAAGGATTCAGAGATGGAAGATATCCAGATCATGTGTGTAAGCTCAAGAGAGCTTTATATGGCTTGAAGCAGGCCCCAAGGGCATGGAACTATAGTCTTGTAAAGTTCTTAAAGGAACTTGGATTTCAAGTATCAAAAGCAGGTAGTAGCTTGCTTGTTAAGGCAAGTGATGATGGGTTCATTTACATATGTATATATGTTGATGTTATAATTCTTACAGGTACAGATGAGAAAGGCATACGAAGCCTAAAGAAGCAAATGGAGAAAGAGTTCAAAATCAGTGATTTGGGAGATTTGTCATACTTCTTGGGCATGGAGATTTCATACACTCAACATGGAGTGTATGTGACTCAAGAAAGGTATTTGAAGAATTTGTTAACCAAGTTTAAGATGAATGATTGCAGAGTAGCACCTACTCCAATGGAGGTAAATCACAAATTGAGCAGATTTGGAGGTGAAGAGTTCAAGGACATGAAACAATATCAGAGTTTGGTTGGTAGTCTTATCTATGCTACATTAACTAGGCCTGATTTATCTTATGCAGTTGGGGTGTTGTCTCAATTCATGCATTGTCCTAGGAAAGAACATTGGATTGCAGGTCAAAGAGTGTTGAGGTACATTAAGGGTACACTCAAAGAGGGTTTGTATTATGGTTTTACATCAGATACAAATATCAAAATATATAGTGATGCAGATTGGGCAGGTAATCCAGATGATAGAAGGTCAACCTATGGGTACATGTAATATGTGGGAGATAAGTTAATCTATTGGTGCTTGTTAGCAGCAGACAAGGGAGTCAACGAAGATCTGGCAAATAGGCCAGTAATTTTCCTCATGAAGAAGCAAGTACGAGCACTCAACGCAGATCTAGCACTAAGGCAACCTTTAAATTTTCAAATCCTTTACACCCATTTAAAGTGATTTTCATCACTAAACACCATTGTAAATACCAATTCATCTTTTTGTAGCTCCATTTTGTGCAAGCCAAGGAGTCCTTGAGCTTGAGGAGCTTTAGAAGTATCTACCTGCCAATTTTCGTAATTTTTAGATATCGTTTGAGCCCTCAAATAAGCCCTGGAACCTAATTTTTAACTAGGCCGGACACTAGGTCTGGACAGGGCCAAAACTTAGCCAAAAACTATAAAAAGAGCTAGAGAGCTCATTTTTGAGGGCGGATTGTAATTGAAACGAACTTGTAAGAGCTTTTTGAAAGTAATCTAAGAACTCCATTGCTTCTCACTCTTTGTCTTACTGTGTGTGCGCGTGTGTGTGTCTGTGTGTGCATGTTTGTGTGCTTCTCACTCACGCACTTGTGTCTCCACTTGCTCGAGGTCTTCATACCATCCTCACGTCTTCCCGGATTGACATTAAAGGAGGTGCTACTCATCACTGAGCTACACCAAATTTTGGCGCCGTTGCCGGGGATTGAGCTTTGAGGACGAGCGTGTGATGGTAAGACGTAGAGTTGACGCGTTGGAGTTGTAGGTATTTTCTTCACTCTCATCGATTTTCTTTTACTTTCTTCTCCATCTTCATTTCCATCATCATCATCACCATCTCCCACCTCCATCTCCATCATTGCGAAAATTTCTGTTTTTTGATCATATCACCTTCCCCACCTCACTTCCCTCATTTCACTTGTGAGAGAGAGCGAGAGAGCGATATTGTGTGTGCGGATTTTGCATGTTTCTTGAGTTTCATTGCAGGATCTTGCTGTATCATCATCCCCAGCTTCCCGCGCAGGTACGAAACTCGACGCAACTGTCTCGCGGTCGCAGGCTTCTGTCGATCGCGACTGACAGAATTTTTTGGTCTTTTACAAAACTGAGTGCACCACTAGAACAAGCACAAAGAGCACATCCTAAAACATTAAAAATAGTAGAAAAATTCCGAGGTTTTCTGTCAATCGCGACCGACAGCCTCTGTCAATCGCGACCGACAGCCTCTGTCAATCGCGACCGACAGACCCTGTCAATCGCGACCGACAGCCTCTGTCAATCGCGACCGACAGCCTCTGTCAATCGCGATCGACAGACCTCCACGATCGACTGACTGCCACGTAGGACCCTGTCAATCGCGATTGATACCGTCGATCGCGATCGACAGCCACGACCGACACCTCTGTCAATCGCGATTGACACCGTCGATCGCGACCGACTGAAATTCAACGATTGATTGACTTTTGCGCGTAGCCACGTGTCCATCGCGACTGATAGGCCCCCGATTGACTGAAATTTCGGCGAAAAAACCGGAAAACGTGTCGATCGCGATTGATACCGTCGATCGCGATTGACAGCCACGATCGACTCTGTCGATCGCGATTGACACTGTCGATCGTGACTGACAGCCCCGACGGACACCTCTGTCAATCGCGATTGACAGACCTGTCGATCGCGATTGATAGGCTTTTCGGCCAAAAATTAGGGTTTGTTTTTGTTCAAAATTTGGGGTAATTTTAGGGCAAACTAGTCAATCTATTAGCATTTTGGGAGGTTCCTACCCTTGTGATTGGGAGAAAATCCTAGGATCTGTCGGCCAGATTGAATCTTGTTGTAATACCCTCAACCCTGAACGGTTGTAACTTCTTCATACGAAATCAATTTTTTGAGTTCTAGGGCTTGTTGGAAAGCTCGTGGTATATTGAAGATAATGCATTGATTTTCAGATAGGGTATTTTGAAGTTGACCATACCCAGGGGGATCAAAGTCAAGGGTCCTTAGGATTGTTCTCTTGAAAATCACTATGCAAGTTTGTGTTTGTGCTACAGGAATGAAAATCACTGGTATTGTCTTTGGAATTTAAATCTTTGAGCTAACTTTGGAACTCTTACAGATCTATTGGGAGCATTGAAAGACGTTCTAAGCAAGACTAAGTGCAAGCTTGGGAACACACCTCCTGAGCACTCAAGGGCAACCAAGCAGGAAACGAAAGGTTGGAAACTTTTAACCCCCTCTGTCTATTCATAGCTTAGGCCAAGAACGACGAGAGGTAGGAGTAAGTTAGAGCGACGATAGGCAGGTATCAAGCTGAAGACTACCTAAAAACTCAAGTTCAAGCTAAAAACTTAATCTCTGTACTGTCGATAGCATAAAGGAAAAGAACCTAACGTGGAACGATCAACCTGAAAGTACGAAGAACACTCAAGTATTCCGGCGACGTAATATTAGACAAGACCTTCAACACGATAAATAACCAAAAAGAATCAAGTGACTGTTACCAATTGATCGGCAACGAGGTTGTACGCTGGGCAAAGAATTGGGCTACTTAGATAGGCATATGAACCTTAGATCAGGACGACATCTAGTAAGGGAAAGACAAAGCCTTATATCTTCAGAGGCTAGTGTTAACCACACTGCTAGGTCTTGGGCCCAACAGTTGAGCCACCACTCGTACTACCCTAGCTCTGAGACCAGTGAGTCAGAGATGTCTCAAGGCATGGACAGACCTACGGGAAGTTCAGGAGTGCCTTACTTGTACAGGGTAGAAGGCCCTTACAAAACACAGCTGGAATATCTTAGGACCAACCGATTAGGTGCTAGCATCTATGAGGACGGCTTAGGAAGATCTGTGGTACAGATTAAGAATCCTGATCAATCCATTGGACTAGAGCACCCAGCAGTCAAATTTGAAAACGGTGCATACCTGGACAAGGAAGGAACCATATACGTAGTCACCAGTCACCCAGATAGGACAGATGAATTTGGAAATGTAATCTCTGAAGCGTACTTAGGTGACTTGGAACAAGGAAACATGGGTGCGGAACCTAGAACCCCTCGAGGCAAATCAGTTCTCACTAGGATTATCACGCCTGAGTGGATTCCCCAAGACAACAAGAGCATAGAGTTGCTCCTCAATCGAGAAACTGACGAAGCCTTTTGGAGATATAAATCTAATCAGCCAACTGATATAGGAGCTATCATGATCTATGAGTTTAAGGATCCGGATAGCCCAGGTAGAGTGACCTACTTAGATCTCACTTCGGAAAGGATCTTTGTGGTGACAGAAAATGATAGGCATGCTTACACTTGGAAGGGTGAATTCATTTTCCCCCAACCAAGATCGAATGTATCCTATGGTCACCCTGGAGCTGGAACATCCCAAGCTCATGGAACTCAAAGAGACAGAAGTCGAGATAGACAAGAAGTAAGCTTTGCCAACCCAGTGGGTAGAGAAAGAACGAGAATGGAAACGAATAGAGCAGAGCCTGAGATACTTAGAGCTCACAGGAATCAAATACATGCGGATGAGTTCCCTCTACCACGACCCAGAGAGCACACAAGGACTTTGAGACCAACACAGCTAGTTAAGTCCATGAAAAATTACTTTGATGGCACAGGGGATCCATACGATCATGTGGCGGAGTTCAAGCAAGTCTTGAGAGCTGAACAAGTGGAGGATCTATTCACGCAGTACAATGCCTTCGGTCTAACCCTTAGGAACACAGCACTTACATGGTTTCAGCCATTGGATGAGCGACAGTTCAGGAGCATAGACCAACTCCTAGAGGCTTTCATCGTAGAGTTCTCTAAGAGTGGCATAAGACACAATACCTCCTCACTGATTCACAGCTTCAAGCAAACCCCTCAAGAGACCGTGAGACTTGCAGGAAGAAGATTTAGGCAATATCTTGAAAGATGCCCTGTTTCGGAGCTACCTACACCAGCTAAACAAGTAGCCTTATTCTTGGATGGATTGCTGAGTACGAAATTGAGATCCTATGTGTATCTGAAGGACCCTAGGACTATAGAAGAGTGTGTACGCATGTGCATTGACATTGAAGATAACCTAGGGGAAGAACTAGAGCTTTCCAAAATCTACAAGGATTCAGATAGTGCATCTAGTCATTCTTCCACGCAATCCACATCAATTGAGGAACTCGCAGAGAAAGTGGCCCAAAAACTAGGCGTCTCTAGCAAACAAATTCCGAGAATTGCCCCTGTGAAGAGATGCTACACTTGCGGTGGCGACCACATGGCGAATGTATGTCCCATTATGGCTCAACCCCAAATAAACCCCAGTAGCCA
This sequence comes from Ceratopteris richardii, assembly GCA_020310875.1. Taxonomy (NCBI): domain Eukaryota; kingdom Viridiplantae; phylum Streptophyta; class Polypodiopsida; order Polypodiales; family Pteridaceae; genus Ceratopteris; species Ceratopteris richardii. Next base: position 34,068,888 of record CM035427.1, read on the forward strand.
GTACTGCACTATCGAACGAAGATACACAAATCACACCGCACAAGACTGCCCATACAACAAGCAAGCAGTTAGGCAAGCCTACCCTCAGCCATACCCTCAACAAGGCAGATACCAAAACCAATACCCACCACAACAGTATGCTAGACCTCAACAAACCTACCAACCACAATACCAAGCCCAGCAAAGACCTCAGCCTGTGTTAGCCCAACAACCTCCAGCTCCATCCAACTTGATCCCTGTAAAGTATGCAGCAGCAGAAGAAAACCTAAACCGAGCTATAGTCCCCATAACACCATTGCTTTCAGAAAGTGAGCCTAGTGACCATAGCTTTGATTCTACGCATGTTGAGAGTCCCCAGGCTTACTTCATGCAGTCTCCTGAACATGGTGAGTCCTACTATAGTGAAGAGCCAAATGAATCTAGTTGGGAATCGGATTATGCAAATGTCATGTACGCAAACCCCAACCCTAGGCCTCAACCTAGGCAGGTAAGACCTTCATTCCCAAGAGGACCGTGCTACAGATGCCAAGGAGATCACTTCATTCGTGATTGCCCTTTACCTCCACCTACACAACCCCAGTCAGTAACGATCCAAGGCTCTTGCCAAGATTGTGGAAAAGAGCATCTCTTACGAGATTGCCCAAGGAACCCCATTAATATGCCAAAAATCACTCCTATCAATGTGATTGGTTTGGTTGTAGATTCCTCAGGAAGTGTCACTTCCACTGCACCAGTACAGGTAGTCACTAGAGCTCAGGCAGTGCAGCAAAACCAAGAGGCAAGCCAGGAAAAGGGCCCAGAGGCTAGTGAAACCGAGAGTGTGACAAAGAAAAGGACTAGAGCTTGGAAAGATAGTCGAGAGAGAATGAAAAGGCAATGGGCAAAAAAGATGAGTGAACTCGAGGAAAGTGTAAGAGAAACAAGAGCCAGAATAACTGAACTCACAACTCAAACTCCCTCTCACACGACTCCACCACCACCATTCCCATCGCCATCCAACCAACCACCTTCCAACCCGCCTAACCTAAACCCACCACCCCCTAGAGTAGGGTCAGTCCTAGCTGATCCCACTCCTGAGGACCTAAACATGATGCTTAAAGAATATCAGGCCAGAATCCAAGAAGGGCCAACCATAACTGATCATGAAAAGTGCTACCCTAGAGCCGAGCTAGAGCTTGAACGAACCAAAATTTGTGCTAAGATGGTGGAATTGGCTCAAGCCATGTTCGAAGCTAGCCGTCTCTTTAATATCTCTAGCTCAACGAAGACGCAGTTACACTTTGATGGACTGCTAGAAAGAATAGAGAGGCTAATTGCACAATCAGGGAGGGAACCTGCCCCTCAAAGAAAGGAAAAGGCAAGGGAACGGATAAGCCAGCCTCTTCAGGAAGCCCATGTGCCTCCTCAAGAAGCTTATCTTCCCCCCCAAAAGGCAGATGAACCCCCCTCGAAAGCTTACGTACCTCCACAGGTTGCCTACATTCCTTCTCAAGGAGCGTATGAGCCTGCTCAGAAGAGTAATAGAATAAGTAATCCTCCCCAGGAAGCTTGTGCTCCAGCCATCTATGAGAACAAGGAGAGAGTCAACGATAGAATAAGCCCTCCTTCCCAGGTTGCTTATGTGCCTAATTCTACGGAGCCAGACACTTTTTCTTCTATGAATCGGTTTGCACCAGACTTCCTACGAGAGATTCAAGAAGACAAATGGGATAACGAACGCGAAGTCGCCCCTCCCTTTGAACTTGTGGATGATGCACATGACCAATTCCCACAAGACATCCCATCTATTTACGGGGAACATGAGAGTACTCAGTCTCACGAGAGATTGGATTTTGAGTCTAATTCCATACAAGAGCTACCCCACTTCACAGGCCCATGGGAAGCTAAGTCCACCTGTATGAGAACACCTACAGTCATGGTAAGGAATGACGACTCAGTCATACCTAGGAACACGGAGGTAGTAAAGAACGCCAGGGAGCAGCGCGATCTCACTTTGGAAGAACTGCCTAAGGCTAAACCAAAAGCACGGAAATATGTAGCTAGTCAAGTAACTGAAGTTGCAAAACCACGTTCCCAGGTAGGATCCCATAGGACAGTGCCAGAAATTCCCTTGGACAAGATAGGAGATATGTGTGAAGGTGAAGAGGGGAACACTTATCTTCCCATTACTTATCAGGAGTACACCACCAAGGCAATTTTGGACTCAGGTGCAGGAGTTGCAATTGCCACCACCTCCCTATGGAAGCGTTGGGGCAAGCCGGCACTCAGGCCAACGAGAATGAAATTGCAGATGGCCGATGGTCACATAGAGAGACCCCTAGGATTGCTAGAAGGAATAACTCTCACCACTTGTGGTGTCGAGTTTGAGCATACATTTGCCATATGCGACTTCAGCAAAAATCATGCCTATGAGATGATTTTGGGAAGACCATTTATGCGACAGTTGCAAGTAGTACAGGATTGGGGAACCAACTCCTTGTATTTGCAACACTTGGGTGTTACGACCAAAGTCAATCTCAAGGATTATTCTCATAGAGATGTCCCTCCTATCCAATGGAATCCCATCCATAGAGCCAAAGATGATACAGAATCGGTGCATTCCATAGGGTCTGGATCCTCATGGATGCATGAAGACACTCACTTATGGATGTGCAAAGTAGCATTAGAAGAAGAGAAGAGAGAAAAAGCCAGAGAGGTAGGTGCAAAAGAAACACATAGACCCATTCAAGACCCAGCCTATGCACCTGTAGTCTTTCCTGACGAAGAATTCGAACCCCATGGCTGGGCAGAAATCCTAGCAACAATGGATGTAGCCATCAATGAGGAACAATGGACGCCTCACTGTGATGAGGATGGCTACGATATTTCAGTCTTCTCCATAGAGCCAATCATGGGAGAGGCAGTTCTAGAAGAATGCGAACCTAGCCCTGATGCAATTGAGGAGGCAAGTGACTCCGATCTCGAGTCAATCATTATGGACCCACCATTTGCATCAGATGAAGAATACTTCCATGAAGTAGAATTTCAACCCCAGAGGCATGGAGAGGTTACAAATGATGTAAGATTAGCAACACATGTGACCCCAAAGGAAGAAGGAAAGAAACGGAAGAAGAGAGAAGTCTCACCAGAAGAGGAAGAATCTTTGTTTGAGGTCCCAGAAAATTTTAAGAAGTATGAGATAGACGACAGGAGAGTCATGATAAGAATGCCTAAACGAGAGGCGCAAGCAGGAGAGGCCTATGATAACAAAGAAACCACCAAGAAAATAGTAGTGGCCCTAGAAGAAGGAGAGGAGAGATGCACGTACATAGGCCATGACCTAACAGAGGAAGAAGAGCATGCGTTGATAGCCTTGCTAAGAGAATACAGAGATGTATTCGCTTGGAGTTACAAGGATTTGAAAGGTGTTGACCCTGATATATGCTCACACACTATCCCCATGACCTCAGATGCTAAACCCTCTAAGCAAAAGCCCTATACTTATAACGATAATTACGCTGCTAAGATCAAAGAAGAGATAGATAGATTGGTCGAAGCTGGATTTATCTATGAAATTGAGCACACTGAATGGGTATCCCCCATCGTAGTGGTGCCCAAGAAGAATGGCAAGCTGCGTGTGTGCATTAACTTGAAAAAGGTTAATGCAGCCACAATTCGAGATAACTATCCGCTTCCCATCACAGAACATCTCTTAGAAAGAGTGGCAGGCAAGGAAGTGTACAGCTTCCTTGATGGATTTTCAGGCTACAATCAAGTAGCCATAGCCCCAGAGGATCAGCATAAGACAGCCTTTGCCACAGAATGGGGCATTTTTGCTTTTAGAGTAATGCCATTTGGGCTTACCAATGCACCAGCTACCTTCCAGAGGCTGATGTGCCATGTGTTTAAGGAGTTCCTAAGGAAGAGTTTAGAAGTCTACGTTGATGATCTTTGTGCTCATTCCAACATTAGACAAACCCATATCCCTGAACTCAGACAAATCTTTGACAAATGTAGAGAATATCAAGTTTGCCTGAACCCAGAAAAGTGCGTTTTTATGGTCAGACAAGGCAAGATTCTAGGACACATAGTGTCAAAGAATGGCATATCTACCGACGAAGAAAAAGTGAGAGCCATAGCAGAGCTACCTAGGCCAAAGAATGTCAAGGAAGTACAAGCTTTCATGGGGCATTGTGGTTATTACCGACGATTTATACACATGTATGCTGTCATTGCAAAGCCCATGTACGGACTCCTGACAAACTTTGAGTGGACGGATGAATGTGAGAATTCCTTCCAGGAGCTTAAACGAAGATTATGTTCAGCACCAATCTTGACCACACCAGATTGGAATAAGCCATTCCATGTTCACGTGGATGCATCCAATTATGCCATTGGATGTGTGCTTGCACAACCTACTGGTGAAGGTAATATGGATCTTCCAATTGCCTATGCCAGTAGACAATTGAATGCGGCTGAACGGAATTACACCACTACGGAGAGAGAAGGCTTGGGCATGGTATATGCAGTTAAGAAATTTAGACACTATTTGCTTGCAAATAAGTTTAAATTTTTTACTGATCATCAGGCATTGCTATACCTCGTAAACAAACCATGCAATACAGGAAGATTAGTGAGATGGTTTCTCTTGCTAATGGAATATGACTTTGAGGTAGTGGTGAGAAAAGGGAGGACTCATTTAAGAGCAGATCATCTTTCTAGGCTCACATCTGGAGAAGCCCCACAAGGAGTATCAGACGACCTGCCTGATGCTTACTTGTTTAACTTAGAAGTAGTACCGCAGTGGGCTAAGCCATTGGTACCAGTATTGACATACGGGCCTAACCATCCAGTAGTAAACACACGGAATAGAGAGGTTGTGAAAGCCCAAAAGTACCACATCATGGCAGGAAGCATGTACAAGCACACAGATCAAGGGATCTTGGCTTGTTGCGTAGAAGAGGATGAGTATGCTAAATGGTTACAATTAGCACATGTAGGTGCATTAGAGCAACACTACTCAAAGCAACGAACTTTACAGACCCTAAAGAGACTTGGAGTACATTGGCCAACTATGGAAGCGGATGTCCAAAAGTTGTGCAAGGAATGCCCAATCTGTTGCACTAAACCACCTGTGGAACACGCCACTCTTTATCAAGTATCCATTGTGCCAGATTGGAGTGAACCGCTAGTATCCTTCCTGAGGACGAAAACATTCCCTCCAGACATGACTCTGGCTAGGAAAAGGAGTTTAGACCAAGAAGCCCTGGATTATTCACTCATTGGTGATAATCTATATAAGCGTGGTAAAGATGGTTACCTGAGGCTATGTGTCCATGAAAGTGAATATCTTAAGATCTTGGAAACTGCTCACCAAGGTGTAGCAGGAGGACACTTTGGACCAGATCGGGTGATTAAGGCAGTATTATTTGCGGGCTTCTGGTGGCCTACCCTTCACATGGATGCACATACCTATGTGAAACGGTGTGATGTCTGTCAGAGAACTCAATATCCTATACGAAAAGATGAGATGCCATTGAAACCTATGATGGGTGGACGTGCGTTCTCTAAGTGGGGAATAGACTTCGTAGGTCCTATTAACCCCCCAGCTAAGGGATCTCATGCAGAATACATCATTGTTGCGACAGACTATCTAACCAAGTGGGTAGAGGTAAAAGCCACAACAAAAAACGATGCTCAAACAACTGCCAAATTCTTGTTTGAGAATGTATTCACAAGATACGGGCTACCTATAGAGCTTGTAAGTGATAGAGGCACTCATTTCTTAAATGAAGTGATTGAAAATCTACTCCAAGAATTCTTGGTAATACACAAGAAGTCTGCCCCCTATCACCCTCAAGCTAATGGACAAGCTGAGAGCACAAACAAGATCTTGTGCAATGTACTGACGAAATTAGTGAACACTAAACGCTCTGATTGGGACAAACAGCTACACCATGCTGTTTGGGCATATCGAGTCGCCTACAAAACGGTACTCCAAGCCACCCCCTTTCAGATGGTATTTGGCCAAAACGCGGTGCTACCCTTGGACTTCTTGATACCTACATTGAAGGTAGCACAAGAGCACGAATGGACAGGTCATGAACTCTCCTCTAGACTTTGTGACCTCGAACGATTAGGAGAAACAAGACTGAGAGCGGCTGCAGGAATATATGCAGCAAAGAAACGACAGAAGGCATACTTTGATGCCCATGTGAAGGATAAGGGCTTGAAAGCAGGAGATCTAGTTTTAGTCTACACATTGAAACAACATGCAAGGAAGCTAGAAAAGAGAGGCTATGGACCTATGATCATCAATAGGATCTCAACAAGTGGAGCAGTGCAACTCGCCACATTAGAAGGCGATGTTCTCCCAAATTATATTAGCGGATGCAGAGTCAAGCTGTATCAGGAACCTCTCACAGAGGAAATGCTAAGTCGACTCAACACTGCTAAAAAACGCAAAGAGGAAGAAAAGCGAATTCGAGAAGAAGCTCAAGCAGAAGCCCTAGAACGCATACGGAGAATGAAATTAAGAAGGCAAGGTAGAGAGCACCCTAGGCAAGAGGCATATGCAGATCAAGGATATGACATAGCTATGTGTGAAGTTTCAAGTGTTAGCTCTCATAGGATATCCGATCGACGTCCTTTCATAACCGTAGATATAGGACAAGGAAAGAGTGCCAGGACTGTAAGAGCCTTGATTGACTCAGGTGCAGCCACTAGTGCTGTTAAATTGTCTTACTGTCAAGAGTTGCAGTTAACTGTCCATCCTGTGGAAGCATATCTCATAGGATTGGGAGGCGTGGAAACCCCTTGCATGGGCGAGGTGGAACTTCCCCTCTACATTCATGATGAGGAAATGACTGTTAAAGTACTGGTGTGTCAAGACGAGGATCTCACTGAACCTCTTGTCTTGGGTCAAGATTGGATCTATGACCAAGCAGTCAACTTAAACTTAAGAAGTGGACTTCTTCAGGTTTGGGTCAATCATAGTCGAATTACAGTAGAGTTAGATAATGGAGCACTCAAGGAACTAGGAAAGGCACAGACTCCTGGTCCTTCCAGGAATACACATGAAGATGACCATGTTGTTCTTGTCCAAAACCATGTGTTGCAGGGGAATGATATTCGCAAAAAAGGAGTCAGGGATGCAACGGAACTCCCTTCTTTTCCAAAGGCCAGAAGGAGACAGCAACCCAAGGTGGATCAAAGGCAGAAGAAGAAGAGTACTACCTATGTCCGAGATCAAAAGTACCTGCGCAGCAGAATGTCCCAGAAAGTAAACCATGTGTGGGTGCGGAAAGGCGAACAACCGGTTACACCACCGTCAACTACACGGGCTAAGTTTCTTATTAATAACCAACAACACGACATTAATAAGAAGTCTTGCAGAAATTCTCCTGCAAACGTGAAATCTATTTGGGTGCCCAAGAAGTCGATGAAGGCTAGCCCACAATCAAGAGAAATTTGGGTGCCTAAGGCTTGCTTGCGAGCGCAAGTAGCGACGCCAAGGCCACAGTCTATACAGCTTAACCCATCGACTCGTACGGCCAGTATTCACTCATTCTCATCACGCAGGAACACACCAAGGCCCATGAGCTCGCGTATAATCAATTGTAAAGGGGTCCCGAAAAGGCCTCATTTTCAAACCCAGATGCCGATAAAGCTCTCTAGAGTCTCTACGAAACCGAAAGCAAAGCCCATCCACTGCATTTGGCAGCCTAAGACCTGTAATAAATACCCCGACCCCACTTTGTAAATTCATCCCCACTTACTAACTTCAGTAGTCTCCTAGGACTACCCAAGCATTAACTACACTCACGTGCACCGAACACTTACTAACCCATTATTCGCCCCGGACCCTCATGTTAATATTGTGATGGGAACAACGGTCCTCCCCTGTCCTGTACAATATTAACACATGGTTGTATATTCTCACAGAGATAGGTAGCAAGAGGTAAAATGGCAGACACGGTTGGAACTAGCTCCCAGCCCACACATCGAGTGCACCCCCATCACCTCCCTTGCCACCTTCTCCCCCACACCCACCTCACTCACCTCCCTCTACCACTGTAACCTCCACTGTCACCACCTCTGAAACCACTACACACATCAACGCACAAACCATCAGCCAACCCACACACTCCACTTCCACGGAAAACATAAGGCTAACTACAGCCACGGTACACCTCACTACCCCGAGCACACTTCCTAGCAGTTCACAATTACACACACCTCTATACACATTCACAACCCTCACCGCTACCACAATCCCCATGTTCACAGTCACCCCCACCACGACCCCCACCTTCATGGAGGTGTCACCCACCTCTGCACCTCTCCCATCCCCCATTTACCCACAATCTCCCCTTCCCCCACCTCCCCCCTCACCCATCCCCAGTACTGCATCCACAATCCCCTTTCCCTTTCCCTTCCCCTCTGCATTCAACACCATTCCTCTCAGTAACTTATTTAATAATATGCATCAATGCATGGCCCAACTTCAGCAACACTACCAACACCTGGACGACCAACAAACAAGGCTCTTCCGAAGCAACGAAGATCTCCAAGCACGATGTAGGGATCTTGAAGAGCAGAAGCAGCTACTAGAAAAGCAGCACGTGACATTACAGGAGCAATACGCACAATTAGAAGCCAACCCACCCCAAGCAGATGATGAAGAACGACGACATATGGACGAACTACTACATTCTCAGATCACGGAAAACCTGAAACTTCGACGGAACTTGGGCCTCCTCCGTAAGCATATGTCTACAGCGCTAGAGGAGAATAAAAGATTACAGAAACAGAACGAAGAAAATCTGGAGGCAGCCATGGAGGGTTCCCCACAGGAGATTGACCCAGAACGATTCAAGGCAATTCCCTCTGAGAATATGCAGGTGGTATTAGAAACTCATGCAGATCTAATGGAGGCCCATGCCGCTTTAGAAAAAGAGAGAGATGAGTTACGAAGACAGTTGGCCACCCGACAGACAGAACCCAGCCAGAGCATAACCGCAGAAGAAACAGCTGTCGAGGTCACTAAACTCCGGGCCGAACTTGAGGAATTACGCAGCAAGGTCATGCAATATGAGCGTCAGCCCTCACCTCTGGTAGAGCCCGAGCCTGACGATCTGGTGCCAATTGAAGTAGAAGAAACATTCGAGGATCCCTATGTCCCGATGCCAACACCCGGAGGTAAGCGCACAGAACAGGGCATGGACACAATTGAAATTGAGGCACCTGAATGGATGCAAAAGTTAGAGAAAGTAGCCACGACGCATGATGACAGGGTAGCAGTCCAAATCGCATTGATGTCAAAATTGGAAGAGGTGGTAATAAAATCCGATTATTTTCAGAATCTCTCACACCATAGGTGGATCGGCCCATCGGATGATCTGTATGTGCCTTTTTGCGTACTAATGGCGGATTATAATGCGGAGATCAAGCGCCACACCTCAAGGGAACCCACCTCTGCCACCCAATTTGCCCCTGATGACATCCCAGAGAGTGCCAAGCAAGGACATATTCGCCAACCAACGTGGAGAATTCGGCTGCTCGAAACCTACCCGGAAATGGTAAGAACATGGAACAACATGCCATTGTACATCAAATATAATCCATGTTATTGCCCTGTATTTCGAAGGAGATCATGGCCGGAGTACACACATACAGTGCTGACGATTAAAGGATGTGAGAAGTGGCTAAATTACGTGTACTTCGCACCCCCTAAGGGCGCACCTACAATTGGATATATGATTTCAACGATTCGACATTGGGGGGTCCGTTTCAAGAATGTACCTGATATCATGACTCAGATGTGCCTGAAAATTTTCGAACTTATGCTGGTCACCTTCAGAACCTTCAAAAATGTCAAGGAACCGCATCTCTCAGCACTAGGATTTAATGAAGGGAACCAGGACCTTGTATACGACATGAGCACAACCCCATCGATCAATGTTGTGTATGCATGGCACGCTCGCATCAAATATCTACCGGCCTGCTTCAAACAAACGTTTGAAGAGATGTTTGTCACGGGATTCTGGGAATATCACTCCGAGATATTCATTCCCAGACCATCCCATCTCTTGCAGTTGTTTGCAGTGGAACAAGCTCTCCACTCCGAAAAGCTACGTATGCCACATCCAGAGGTTCCTGGGCCGGTAGACTGGGATGCTCTTCTGACAGATTTGGCCAAAGGGTTGAGAATTGCTGAACATCACTTAGCGCAGGATGTCGTCGAGTACTACATCCAAAAACCCACTCAACAAGGGTCTGTCAGGGACGACAGACGCGAGAGAGGGGGGGGTGTTAGCAGCAGACAAGGGAGTCAACGAAGATCTGGCAAATAGGCCAGTAATTTTCCTCATGAAGAAGCAAGTACGAGCACTCAACGCAGATCTAGCACTAAGGCAACCTTTAAATTTTCAAATCCTTTACACCCATTTAAAGTGATTTTCATCACTAAACACCATTGTAAATACCAATTCATCTTTTTGTAGCTCCATTTTGTGCAAGCCAAGGAGTCCTTGAGCTTGAGGAGCTTTAGAAGTTTCTACCTGCCAATTTTCGTAATTTTTAGATATCGTTTGAGCCCTCAAATAAGCCCTGGAACCTAATTTTTAACTAGGCCGGACACTAGGTCTGGACAGGGCCAAAACTTAGCCAAAAACTATAAAAAGAGCTAGAGAGCTCATTTTTGAGGGCGGATTGTAATTGAAACGAACTTGTAAGAGCTTTTTGAAAGTAATCTAAGAACTCCATTGCTTCTCACTCTTTGTCTTACTGTGTGTGCGCGTGTGTGTGTATGTGTGTGCATGTTTGTGTGCTTCTCACTCACGCACTTGTGTCTCCACTTGCTCGAGGTCTTCATACCATCCTCACGTCTTCCCGGATTGACATTAAAGGAGGTGCTACTCATCACTGAGCTACAGTGCTCAAAGAAGCAACATACAGTTGCTTTGTCATCTACAGAAGCAGAGTACAAAGGCATGGTTGAAGCTGCAAAGGAAGTAATATGGCTTAAGACTCTCATGAAGAGTTTTGACACTAAACAGAGCATACCTATCATTTATGGAGATAACATGAGTTCATTATATCTAGCTGCTAATCCTGTTTTTCATGCCAGGACCAAACACATTGAGATACAGTATCACTTTCTAAGAGAGAAGGTGATGGATAAAGAGATTGAAGCTGTACATACTTCAACAAAAGATCAGATAGCTGATATGCTTACAAAAAGCTTAGATGGACCAAAGTTACAGAAGTTCAAAGACATGGCAGGCATCAAGAAGATAAGAGAAACCTCAATTGATGATTGAGGGGGAGCTGTTGGTGCAGACCAATCACCAATTGAAGTTTTGAGAGACAAAGAATGGAGATAAGATCAATTCTTGAAGCATAGAAGATGGTTACATTCAGAGGTTGAAATAGATGTACACATATGTACATTAGTTCAGATATAGGTCACTTATACTTTTGATAAGTCATAAGCTTGTACATATTTGCCTATAAATACTATACATATTTGCCTATAAATACTATGAAAAATGTCGGGGCAAGTATGAGAGAGTATGAGAATAGTGTATTGAGAAGTTGTAAGAGTCATTAGATCTCCTAGAAGTGAGTTGAACTCTCTCTCATCACTCATTTGTAATTTTCTGAGAAATAGAAGAAAAGTTGCACCCGATGTTTCTGTGTTTTCTCCTCGTGTAGTAGATCTTTTGTGAATTCCTTTTGGATATATCTAAGTCAATAGTTAATCAATCTATGGCTAGAGTTTGAGAATCTAATTGTAAGTAGGAACATTCATATGTAAAGAATGTTCACAGTCTTCTGAAATAGGTGCAGATTTCGAGTTCAGAAAAATGGACAGTGCTCAGTGCACAGTGTAAAGTTTTACACAAATGATAGCTCAAAATCTAAGTTGAGAGATAAGCTATCTACAGCTAAAAGCATTTGACCAAACGGGTTCGACATTGGGAGAACTATAGCTAAGAAGTTACAGGTGTCAAAGTCGCTACTTCAGAGAAGCAGTTTCACACATAGGTAAAGTGTTTGAGTCATTTCTCAAAGTATACTCAATCATTTAAGGAGATTTAAGTTGGAGAAGGTGCGCAACCTTACTCTAATTTCAAGGATAGGTTGTTCTTTTGGAGATTAACACTCTCCATCAATACTCCACATTGATGAATACACATGTAACTGAATTGTCTAATTCTCAGATCTCTACTCATCTAGATTAAGTGTGTATGTCAACTGTCAAATGTTAGAAGATTCCTTTAAATCATATGTTGTAAACCTGGAATTTTGGAAACCCTGGATTATGAATGAGCCTTAATGCATTGATGCCAAATATCTAAATTTTTGTAACCAAAACCTTAGTGCTCTGATACCAAATGTTGGAAGTGAGGTAGGCCCTTGGCTCATGTCACAGGTCCATGGTTCCATAGTTCCAGTATATACAACATTAATTCCAGCATTCTTCAATATTGACAAAACATGAACATACCACAACTTAATCATACAGATGATGAGACAAAGATAGAGAAAGAATAGATGACATGTGTAAGGTGTTACGTAAGCCATCGCTTACTCATAGTATCATATATACCAATGTTCAATGTACAATGTGGGAGCAAAACTCTCAACCACTCTATGTGATGAGAAATAGATGAATGAGTGAATGTACAAATGTAACAAACATATTCAGATGTATGGGTAGAAATCTGAATATAGATGAGATGTGTGACCTTATAGGGTATAGAAGAGTGAATATGAGTGACTGAAAGAGGAAGGATCAGTGTGAAACTGATAATCAACAAACCCTCATCTAACCTTAGGCTATGGAAGACCCTAAGTCAGATACGTGTGTGAAAAGATCACATACTTATAAAGTAGCAAAGAATGCTAACAAGTTTGCTGCCGGAAATCCTCAAACTCATGTGAACACACCTTCTCAAACACCTCATCAAAATATGCATAAACCATATACGTACTGTTTCTCTTGTACCTATGCTGAATAGGACTCCTCCTGATATGAACGCTACTGCCTCCATAAACTCAAGTAGTACCTTTGTGCATAAAGAGAATATGTACCTGAATACTTAACATAAGATGCAAATCTTATGTTAAACACCATCCAATGTCTTTGACGTAGCCCAACATCCTCTTGTAGAAGATAATCTTCAACTACAACATGTAGACGGCTGATCCTCACCATCAAGCTGCTAATGACCAAGTATTCTTGCCATGAACAAGAGATAACCTCCTCTCCATGTGCTAGAGTGTGAGCACACCCTTCATCTTCTCCAAGAAGAATCATTAAGAAGAACTCCATAGCTTCTCCTCAACATGCTTCAAGTTAGCACCATCGTTGCCCCATGTGCTAGACGAAACACCACCTCTATTGAGGTCCAAGCTCCAAGCTTGTGTTGAATACTAGGTGAAGGATACTCCAAGTAATCCCAAAGACTCTCTTTTATAGTAGAGTGTGTGTCTCTCCAAAAGTAAAGTAAAGCACAATAATAAAGCTTTCGCTAAATAAAGCTCTACGATCGTTGTCCGTAATCAGGAAAAACATCCACTGCCTGTCGTCCATTCGCGTTTGAGTTTAATTAAAACAAAAGCATATCAAAAGATTTCCCGCTGTGCTGCAGGGTGTAGGACTCAAACTTGGGTCTTTTGGATGGGAGGAAAGCGAACTAACCATGCCGCCCATGTTCTAGTGTGTACAAGGATTAGTAGATGTTGTTGTCCGGCGCGTCTTCTTGTAGAGGAACTAGAAAAGCCTACTACACATGTTCTAAATTGTTGGACCCTCGAACCAATAAGGCATTGTTTTTCCAACAATTGGGGTTGGGACAGTGGATGCGGGTGGCGATCATGGCAAGGTGTGCGGTGATGGGTGTCATGTGGAGTGTGCTAATTGATGTGGATGATACTTGTGCATGTGCATCCGGTGAAGCAATGGGTGAAATCTCCATGTCACTGGAGGTGCTTTCGGTGATGGCAATGTGAAATAGTGAAGTGGCTGCAATTGTACGAAGTGGGGGGTGTAATGGTGTTGTGAGAGGTGAGTTGAGTGGTGTGATTGGTGGCCATAAGAAGGAGTCGGTGAACTGAATTCTTGTGGAGACATTACAGAGGGGAAAGGGGGGGTTCATGGATATATAACAAATGTGAAAGAGGGGTAGAATGAGGGTGGTTGTGTGAGCAGTGTAATGGTGTACAATGGGTTGGTGGTTTAGGAATGGAAATGTGGAGGTGAGGAAATGATTGGTGGCATAGGGGAAGGTGGAGTGAATTTGGTATGGCTTTCTACCTAGACTCCTCAAGCTTGAGGACTCCTTGGCTTGCACAAAATGGAGTCGCACATGTGGTAATCAGATGTATGTACATAGATTACATGGTTTTAGTGATAAAAATCACTATTGAGATTATGAAGTAATCTATGACCAGTTTATGTGATCCCTCTATGCGTATGATGAGATCCTATGCTCGATCTTTTGCCTTGAACACTCCCCTCCTCCTCGTTTCTGTCGTCCCTAATAGAACTTGATTGTGCATGAGTAATATAATTGTTGAGAAGGTCTATCGCTAGGGTATGTTTTGTGATCCAAATTCCCGTGATAAGATCGCATTCTAGCTTCTCCCAATCGATGGGTGGGGCTTCATCTAGAGGTGGTCGTAGATAATGCTCAGAATACATGACACGTTTGTAGGCAAACAAATGAAGCAATTCTATCATGTCCTTCTAGTGATGAGCATCCTCTAACCATGGGAAATGGTATATATTCTTCTTCAAATGTGTCATCAATTGGTATGGGTATAGTCTTGTTGGGCTTCAGTAAGTCTGATGGAGAGTCTAGTCACGAGGATTCCATCATGTTGGATACCTGGGTCTATAATTCCTGTACTTTCATGCGTATTGCATTCAATTCATCTAGCAGGGTTAGTGTTGTTACTTCCTGCACAATGGTAGGCCCTTATGAATCTTTGAGCAACAATTTCTTATTTGTCTCCTTGAGTGTTTGGCATTCTTCTTGTAAGTGTTCATAATCCTCTAGCACCCATGCATGGTCTTCCAAGAGAATCTACATTGACTCTGGAGGAACAACTTGAAAATGAGAGGGGCTAATGGGCATCTCCGGATTATCCAAGGTGGCCTCAAAATTTGCATGGTTTTGTTGTTGGTGACATTGTTTTTCTTCCTTGGCTGTGTTGAGATGCCTTTGAAGGAGTGCCATATTAGGTGATCATTGAGCATTGTGCATTAAATAGACATCTAGCTGCGACTCGACTTCTTTGATGCATCCCTGTATTTGTGCCTCAAGAGTTTGTTGTTGTTGTCGATGCTCTGCTTCCAAGGTTTGATACTTCATATTGAGTTCCTACTTTTGTAAAGTTAGTGCATCTAGCTGTTTCTATAAATCTTGAGTAGTCTGTTGGAGGGCCGAATGTTGTTGCCCTAACAAAGAATATTCGACATTAATCTGTTGAAGGCACTGTATCATCTGTTGGATGGCCGCATCAATAGTGGAGGATCATGATGATGCAAAGGTGGGAAATGACATATGCGGGATGGTTTGTAATGCAATGGCTGTGGAAGTTGGGTTAGGGATTGTGGATGATGTGGCAAGTGATGCAAGGGATGTGCGAATAGGTGTCGTGTGAAGTATGCTACATGATTTGGGTGATACATGCAAATGCGCATTCGGTGAAGTAGTGGGTGAGATTTCCATGTCGCTGGAGGTGTTTTCAGTTATAGCAATGTGAAAGAGTGAAGTGGGTGTGATTATGTGGGGTGGGGGTTGCAACTGTGTGGTGAGAGGTGAATGGGGTGGTGTCCTTGGTGGCCATAAGAAGGGAGCTTTTGGGCGGAGTTCTCGGGGAGGCCTTACAAAAAGAAAAGGTGAGGTTTCATAGATACAAAAAGGATGTGAAAGAGGAGTAAAATGAGGATGGTGGTGAAGACACGGTAAAGGACTACAAGGGTTAGTGGTATACGAGGGGAAATGAGAGGTGGCATATGGATAGGTGGAATGGAGATAGAGATGAGGGGAGGAGTAGTCGTAATAGGACTGGATATCAAGGGCCAAATGGAAATTGGAGATGGAATACGAACCTCGGGGCTCTCTACAATGTCAGGGGATCATTGGGTTGGAGTTGGGGAAGAGGGGATGGTTTGACTAATGGTATATACATGGGTAGGGTCTTCACTTGCTGTTAGGTCGATGGTAGAAGAACCCACAGGGGGTGCATATGTCACAGGATCTGGAGGTACACAAATGTATTGGCCTGATTGTTTGAGGATGCACACTTGCTAAGGGTCAAACATGGGAAGGGGTTTCTTTAACAAGTAACGTAAGGCTTTCGGTACACCTACAGACTGGACCAATTCATGCATAGCAAAGATGGAACTTTCCTCAAATCCATTGTTGACCAATTCCTGCTGCAAGATGGCTTGGCTCTATTCCTCAGTCACTCTGGTCCTTGTCCAAACCTTATTCATAGTGTTATGGTGCCATCGAATGGCTATTGTGTATGTTGTTGCTTTTGCCATCTCTTCTTCATATGTACTGGTTTCCCCTAAAGCTTTGGCCTGTGCTTCAGGTTGATGTGCTTCTCCCTCACTCGCTTTAGTGTCAGCATCTCCCTCGTGAGTCACCATACGCTCGTCATCTTCATCATCAGAGTTAGCGTTCTCTCCCTCTAATGGTATTAAGGGGTAGGTAGGTCGTTCAAATTCTTGAGAAACAAATTGTGTGTCCGAAAATTGAAAGTCATTGGACAACACCTCTGGGATCTCATAATCAAATGTAGTATTGATATCTTTTGTGCCCAAACTAGTGACCGAGAAGGTATAGGAGTCAAAGACAAACTTAGAGGTTGCCACGGGAGCTTCAATAGTAGTGGTCACAATGGTCCGGATAGTGGTAGGAACAACGGTCACTGCCTGTGAAACCTCACGTATGGTAGCGGAATGATTCAAGCAGACATGAAGTGGTGGAACACTTTGCTGCGGTTGGACTGGGGGTCATTGTGGGGAGGTTTCAAGTGTAGGCTGTGGTGAAGGTGATTCAGGAACTTGTAAGCAAGGGATTGTGCCGCGCATGTGCTTGACTCTTCTAGCATTGGGAGATCATGTGATTTTCTTTGAGTCTTTGTATTGTTGTAATTGCCATGTTGGAAGGGCTCTCTCAATAACGATATCATAAGCCAAACGAATGTAGATAATATGTGTGAGAGCACAACAACCATGGAAAAACTTTTTCTTCTCCCAATGATGTCCAGTCAATAAAAGTTCCTCGTGCATATATGTGGCAATATCAATTGTTTGAGGCCCAGTAGTGGCAAGGTACAATCCAGACCATAAACATTTGTGGGGGATTGTAAAGTGCTCATGTGCTAGAAAGGCAAAATGTTGAAGGCATATTCTCAAAGGAGTGGTGAGCTGCGGAGTGATGGCTGAGATTGCAGACCATTTGTCCACATCACTACGCTTCATAGCTTCTGGGATAAGGCACTCTTTCTTCGTGGGCATATGATTACCATGGATCTTAAGGGTGATCCTGATTAAGTCCAAAGACAAGGTGAACTTCTTGAAGATGGGATCCAAATCCTTGCGTTCTTGTTCTTTAACAAAAGCTACCAGATAATAACACCTACAAAAATCAAGTTTAGGGAAGGGCACACTGAAGTAAGTTGCAAATCCTACTCTCTGCCAAATAGGCCTAAGTTCTTCACTATTTTGGAGGTCTTCAAACTCTTGGGAAAAGAATTGATAGCATCACCACACATTTGCTCCATAAGTCAGGTTGGCCTCATAAATGAACTCTACTTCGCTCAGTGGACCGATCAGCCCTTGGAACCAGTGCACCTTACTGCTGAATTTTTTCATCTTTCCTCAAGGTGGGTCTTCAATAGGCATAGGTCCGCTGAAACCTTTGAACTCTAGCGGTATTGCTGTTAACAAACTCTCAAATCGAAGAGCTAAGAAGTCCACTATAGGCCATCCGAGCGCTGTGCTGGTTGAATTTTCCGCTAGTATGATGAAAGCTTGTGAATGAACTTATGCTAGAGTGAAGAGGAAAGCACATTAGTCATAGAAAATAATTAAGATCCCAAGAAGATGAGACCTCCATTCCTTTCCACCACCAACATGCTTCTCGTGCAGTGTGCGTGGTTTTAACGATGTGTGAGGTGAATGTGAGAAATGTGTGATTTGACTGTAGGTGGTAGTGTGTGAGGTGTGTGGCTTTACAATTGAAAACTAATGAGTGATGCCTACAAAGTTAGTGTTGGTTACCAGGATGGTGGTGATATGAGTTTGTCGAGCTAGATATGGGTGGAGTGGTCAATAAGTATTTAGCTTCACTAAGTCGGCGGTCGGGATGGGCCTTGTTGAGAGCTGTCATGATTAGTGAATTCTTGGGAATCCATTTCCGTACAACATGGGGGGTAGAAGAGATGAAGTGGAATTTACAAAAGAGGGTGTGTAGGGTGTCGTATTACTCACAGAAAAGATTTTCATCGATCTGAATAAAGATGAAGCATACACTACACATTTCTTAGGTATCCTTAGCTGGTGAGACTTGGACTGTGTTGTCACAAAAGGATTGGGCACCCAAATCTGTCGAATACATTGCCTCGATTGAAGTTGAGAGGGATGTTGAGGATCGGGAGTGTCTGAATCACTGGATACTATGCCTTTACATATCCACCTTGGTTGTGGAAATGCCTTAGTAGATTGTCTAAAGGGCTACTCTTATGTGCTCGTCCTTTGAGTACGCGGGTGATGTGGCTATGCTACACATCGAGGGTGAGATGTCATATCCACACTCTATTTTGGAAAAGAAGGGAGATCCACTACTAACGTGTCTAGCCCCTTAGGGAATGAGGCATTTTGTGCCACATGTTTGTTAGCGAGGGTGATCCGATGGAGGTTCTTGATCCTTCTCTTGTGTAACTGCCTGATTGAGGGGCTTGTGGGGTTCTCTAGGGCTTGCTTGGAGTTTGTAATAGTTCACACCCCACAGGAGGCTGAACTTTATGTTGCCATATTTGTATGGGTTTCGTCTGCTTGCTTGATCTCACCTCCTAGATGGGTGGTATTTCCTGCTTCTGTTTCGTAGGGCAAGTTAACCCACACAAAGTTGGATGGAGGCCACACACAGCAGATGGGTCTTTTGTTACGTCCAACACTTCTCTGCAACGATCTCTGAGTGGTAGCTCATGGCACTATCGTGCAAGTTCCAATTGGAGCACAGTTCTGCAAAGATTTCAGTTCATCGAGTAGTGGTATAACCATTCTTAGCCTAGGATCATAGGTTCTATTAGGTCGTCATCATGGAAAACCAAAAGTTTCACTGTTAGGGTCACATCCTCGATGGAAATTGGTAGCTCAACCTCTCCTATGCAAGGGGTTTCTAATCCACCTAATCCTATGAGATCCGCTTCCATAAGCTTCACTTTATGTTCTTGACAAAGGGAGAGTCTAATTGTGTTTGTCGCTACACTAGGGTTGATCAAGGCCTTAAATTGCATGTGCATGGGTTTGTGACCTAGAGTGATGTTAACAAATTGTCTCATGTCAACAATACTAGGGATATCCCTTTCTCTAATTTGACACATAGCTACTGGATATCATGGGGCATCGTCATGTTGAGGTTCTCTACCTAGTTCTCTCCTTCTTAGTCGCATGCACCTAATGTGTTCAAATGCCTCTGCTTGGGCTTCAACTTTGATTCATTCTTCCTCTTCCTTTCGCTTTTTGGAAAGAGTTAGCCGTTTAAGCATGTCCTCGGTTAAGGGTTCTTGATAAAGCTTAACTCTACATCCACTGATATAATTAGGCATTACTTCACCTTCTAGAGTCGCTAGTTGAACTGCACCGCTAGTCGATATCCTATTGATGATCATGGGTCCATATCCTCATTTCTCTAACTTGCGGGCATGTTGTTTCAAGGTGTGAACTAGCACCAAATCTCCTAATTGTAACCCTTTATCTTTGATATGCGCATCAAAGTAGGCTTTCTATCTCTTCTTGGTGGCATAAATTCCTGTTGTTGTGCATACTCGCATCTCTCCTAATTGTTCTAAGACAAGTATTGTCAAGGAAAGTTCATGGCCCGTCCACTCGTGCTCTTGAGCAATTTTGAGTGTGAGTATCAAAAATTCTAAAGGCAACACAACATTCTGACCAAATACCATCTAGAATGGTGTGGCACTGAGCACTGTTTTATAGGCTACACGATAAGCCCATAAGGAGTGGTGCAATTGGTGATCCTAGTCTGAACGTTTATTGTTCACAATCTTGGTTAGAATATTGCACAAAATCTTATTGGTACTCTGAGCCTATCCATTAGCTTGCGGATGATACGGTGTCGATTTCTTGTGTATTACCATAAAGTCTTGTAATAAATACTCAATAACCTCATTTAGGAAATGAGTACCCCTATCACTTACAAGCTCGATAGGTAGTACATATCTTGTGAAGACATTCTCGAACAAAAACTTTGCCATGGTGCATTGTTGTAGAGGGGTGTGAAGGGAGGGAGACGTTCATCTAAAAGATTCACGCTAACCTAACCATGTGACTATATGCAGGGTGCTTCTAAGTATGCTTTGGGTCTTGGATCGAATCCTCAGTTTATAAATGATAAAAGTTATTGTTTTTTAATCTATTTGAGTGTAATCTAAAAACTAAGATTCAAAAGAGCATTACGGGCCGTAAGGAAGTGCGTTCCTATATCTAGCTACAGCTTCTAAATAAGAAGGCAAAACTAACTCCTCACTAGTTATTTTATCTTTAACTATATCAACTACTTCGTTTTCAATTCGATTTGAATTAGTATTTCTTATTAAATTAGGTGGAAATAAATCCTCCTTATTATAAGCTTCTGGTAAGACTATAGATAGTAAAGGTAAAATCCTAGAAAGGTTACTATCGTATTCTATTGTATGTAAAGTTTTGTCAGCTATTCTGTTTTTAATTATTCTATTTCTTTATTTTCGTTAATAATCGTGCTATCAATAGAAGATGGAAGAAGTGTTCCTATAATAAAGTTATCTAATTCTTTACTATTAGTATCAGAACTGCTTGATGATGCTAAATTCTTAGACATATAAAATCAAAATGTAAAGAACGTTGTCGTCGAGATTTGCTCTCCTCTCTCACTTGTGAAGGCGTACAAAAAACATATTTGGTGAAGGTAGCCGGAATTCCCCGAGAAGTCCAGGATGCATCAAGGATGTCAAAGGAAGGTCACATACAAAGTTTCAAAGAAATCAAGAAAGTCCATGGTAGCGGTCAAAGTTGGTCAAAGGAAGTCTATAGCCCAAATTTCAGCAGAAAATGGATTTGGTAGCACATTGATATGCTATGTTCATTTTGTAAAAATGTATTTTTTCTAGTTTGACCCTACAAATTCTTGTATAGAAATTTATGTTAGCCATATGGTTTGGCATGTATAAAGACCATATGTGGCTACATATTTGTATAAAGTTTCAAGGCTATCCGAGCTTCCTAGACACCTTAATGCCACCTTGCAAGCTTCCAAATGTAGTCAAACTTGTACAAGTTAGATTCAGATGGGAGTTTTTTCTGCATATTCCTGAAGGAGATCTTTGGAAACATAGTCCTACAATGTTTCATCTTCATCAAAGACTTTTTGGAGGGTCAAAGAGCACAAAGTCCAGTTTTCAAGGTCACCGCAGTTTTCTAGAATAAGAAAATTGAAGGCTTGAATGTCTGCCACATGTCAAAATATGATTGAACCATGTTGTATGGTCAAGATGAGCTCATATTCAAGGGTGGAGATGCACTAAAGCATAAAGGAAGGAGGATCCACGAATTTTTTCCATAAAAGAAGACTTTTTTTACAATCAAAGATCAATAATGCAGCATTTCTCCAAAAATAGTGGCTTATCTTATCCGAATTGATGTCAGCACTGATCCGACGGTCCAGATCATCCCCAGATCCAATGGTGGAGAATGAGGGCGCCTAAATTTCACTCCTTTACACTAGATTTGATAGAAAGAACAATTCCAAGCCATTGATTTGATTAATCAAATGGTTGTAATCAAAAGTAGTGATCCTAGAGTTGAGAGTTGATTTCTCTAGATCCAAGGGCCCAAATTCATTCAAAAAACTATATAAACCCCCCTCCAAACTCCTAGAGCATCATTGTTAGGCATCCATAGGGATCATGCTAGCTTACGGTTTCCTTGAGACGATCACCCTCGGTTGAGCGAGTGAGGATCCAAGGTGAGCTAGTATGAGTATAGAACCTAGTTTCAAATTTAAGTTAGAACTCCAATTTAGGATAGGCTCTTGAAACCAGCATCTCTATCTTGACTCACCCTCGGTGGAGCGTGTGAGTGAGTTAGAGCTGATTTTAATGAGTCTTAGACTTCTTTAGTTAAACGTTACGAGCTTAGACAGACATAGGGTCACTGGAGTGGAACTCACCTTCTTACGTGTGACATTCGGTTGAACTGTCATGGTTTGAGGGTCGGAACCACCTTTGATCAGTAGACTGCTTAGCATGACGTACACGACGATCTTTTACATGTAACTTAATTCAAATTCTTTTAATTCATGTCACTTGTCACTTGTCTCTTGTCACCTCTCTCAGTCTCTTAAGTATTTTTACATGTCTTCTATTTCTTCTATGTGTGAGAAGGCTCCGCAGTATTGCGTTGAACCAGTGAGGATGTTTCTTTGAGCTTGTGAGTAAAATCCATCATCGTAATTCACTTGCATGCATAAAATCCATACAAATCCATACATATTTATTAGTTTCTGAAAGTGTATAAGAAGCTCCAATATTGGACCATTCTTCCTTTCGAAACTGATTTATGTGTAAGGATTCCATCTATTCTCATCATGCATACATATCATCCAAAGAAGGCTATACATATGGATTAGAATTAGGAAGTGTTTAAGAAGCTCCTCCAATGGACCATTCTTCCTTCCAAATTTGATTCGTGTGTATGGTTCTCTTTCATTCTTATCATTCATGTCATCAATCTAACTTGCACACCTACATTCCCATTCCCATAATTATTTCAACATCTCTCTCTTCTCCATACTCAACATTAATTTCACCTTCACATCTTTAAACCTTCCAACATTCATTAGCTTCATACACCCTGTGTGTGCCACGACCGGACCCGATCCACCCGGATTGCGATCACCTCCACATTTGAACCCGACGTGAAACGCTTCGTGGTATTTGCTTCTGATCTTGTTGGGAGGTTGTGATCCATATCCTTTGTTTCATATTTTTCATCCTCATCATATCATCATCATCATTCTTGAGTGTTGCACTGGATTTCTCACAGTATCGTGCACATCTTCGTCGCGAAGTAAACACATTCGTGCATCACTTGCTTATTCACATAAGATGGAGGAAGGATTCAAATCCCTTATTGTTGAGAAACAAGGCCAAAGAATAGTCTCTTCTATGTTGAGAGAGAAGGGAAAATTCAATGGCATCAACATCACAAGCTACTTAGATTTGTTTGAAGAGCAAGCTATGATTTTTGGTCTTCCTGAAGATCTTTTGATATCATTCTTTGAACGAATTGTTGATAGCTCTATCATAAACCGTGTCACTCAATATGATAGTCTTCCTTGGAGTGATTTTAGAAAGGAGATGCTCAAAGAATTCTATCTTGAAGATTATAGCCAACATAATCGAGATGGATTCTTACGATGGGTCAATTCTCCAAAGCCTAGTAGCTCTATTACTCACTTACAAAATGAGTATATTAGACGCTATGAACAACTTCCTGATGAGGATAAGATAACTTTGGAACCTGATCTTGTGATCAATTTTCTTAAGCTTCTTCATCCTGAAACTCGTAGGGAAGTTGAACGGCGATTAGAAGAACCAGATAAGCGCTATGGTCTTACTGACAATTGGCAAAAAGTGCGTAAAGTAGTAGAGGCTGTAGCCCATAGACATCAAAGACAATCCATGCTTTATGAGCAAACTAGTCTACCTCAAGCTAGCCTTCCACAAATTAAGGAGCAATTTAGAGAACAATCCCATGCTATGCTTTTTGACTCTACTCCTATTCCTCAAATGATGGAGCCTACTCAAGGTTTTAAAGTAGAGCCAAATAAAAGTGTAGTTGAACAATCTCAAGTGGATATTCTCACTAAGAAAATGGAAAGTCTTATTCCTACACAATCCAATTTGGCCAAGACTATAGATGCTTTACAATCTAATTACACCAAAACTTTCCAAAATCAAATGAACCCAATGACTTTTCAAGAGCCTAATCAACATGTTATAGCTACCAATCAAAATCCACAAATAGCTCCTACTCAAGCATATCAAGTTCCTCCAATGCATAATCCTCCCATGCATAATCCTTCAATGCAAAATCCTCATCCTCATGTGCAAAATCCTCAAATGTATCAAAACTTGTATCCTCAAGCTTCTCAAATAGCTTTTCAAAATCCTCAAAATCAAAATTTTCAAAATCATCAACCGTATAATATGGAAGCTCCTCTTGCACCTCAAGTACCACATGTTGCTCCCCAAGCTCCTCAAATACATCAATTGCATTTTCAAAATCCTAATTATCCTGTTCAAACAATACCTTATCAACAAAATCCTCAATTTCAAAATTTCCCACCACAAGTTAATCAAAATCCTCAAAATCAAAATGGTTTTGTGCGTGGCCCTCGTAGGTGTCCTTGGTGTGATTCGTTAGAGCACTTTTTGAGAGATTGCGAACTATTGAAGGATGCTAAGGAGCAACGACTAGTAATAGACATAGACAAGAAAATCTGTGACTATCGATCTAGGCTACCTTTGCAAGGGAATTATGGTAAGGGAGGAATGAAAAAACATTATGAAAATATAACCATAATGGACGTAGGAACTAGAGGAGTGAAACTAGAAGCTCTTGATGAACAACAAGTAGAATCAAGTAAACCCACAAAGGAAGGTGATTTTTCCATAGAGGCTTTAGTAAGAGCACGGGATGAGATTAGGAGAATAACGGCTTGGGAGTCACCGATAGAAGATCAATCTCTTATTTCTCACATATCCAATGTAGAAGAAAAACGAAAAAGAGATGAAGCTGAGCCTAGTGAAAGAAGAGTGACTCGAAAACAAACCTCAGAGGGAATAGAAACAATCATAGAGCAAGGAGAAACATCACAATCTAAAGATAAAAAACAAGAATCAGAACCCAATGAACAAAAACAAGAGGAGAAACAAAAAGGGAAGAAGACAAAGCAAAGAAAAACAGAACCAAAGCCTTTAGATAAACCAGAACAATCAAAACAAACTGAAGACCAAACACGAGAACATGAACAAAAACAAGATCCTGAGCAAAAACAAAAGAAACCAAAGAGAAAACCTAAAGCCATCTTGATTTCAGAAATTGAGAGAAAAATAGATCCTATGGAAATTTTAGATGACATTTTGCTTAAGAGTCAAGTGACTATGTCTTTAGAACAAGTTTTCTCTATTGCAAAGCCTGTTTTTAAAGATAACTTTATCGGCCTAATTAAAAGGAAGAGGTTTCCGCTTAATCTAGATACTGAGATGCAAGATTCTCTAGATCAAGATCAAGCTATGAATGAAGCCTTAAACTTTGATGAATCTGATGAAGAGAACTTTGATGATGATGAAGTAAATGTTAATAAAAATTTCTTAGGACCTATTCAACCTGACCATGAAAATCATGAAAACAATCCTGAAAGTCACTTTAAAAGAACATTTTGGTCTAGAGGTACATCAGAGATGCATGTTAAAATAGGAAATGATAAGAACACTATCACTGTAAATGCATTAGTAGATTCCGGCTCCGAAATCAATGTGATTTCAAGAGAAGTCTATGATAAGTTTCGATGGCCCATAGATAAAGATTGTGGATGGCGTATGAGAACTGCAGATAATGGTGTAGGTACCCTGTATGGAGCTTGTGCTAGTGTGCCCATATCCATAGGAGGAATCACAGAAGAGTTTCACTTTTTTATTCAAGATAATTGCTCCTATGAAGTTCTCTTAGGTCAACCCTTTATTTGTGAGAGTCGTATGGAAACTAAAGCCATGGATGATGGGTCTACCTATGCTAGATTTAAGTCTAAGGATGGAATGCAATCACTTCAAGTCATGACAGTAGGAGTGAATCATCCTAGGAATCGATTGTCAATTAGAAAGAAACCTATTGTTACTCAGGGTCATGAGCATGCTTGTAGTGATTGTGCACCTCGATTCATGTTTGGAGCTACATATGATCAAAATTTCGGATAGAATCCATTGTTGAGCGGGACAACAGTGGATATTGGTTTGACATCTCGCATCCAACCAACATGTACAATAGTTTGTCACTTTGTTTTCCACATTCTAGATTAGATTTTCTTCATAAGAGTCAATTGTCCAAGTCTTTTATCCAAAAAACCCAAAAAAATTATAAAAACAACAAAATCATGGAACATGATGAGAACATTGAGCATGTGATTGAAACATCTCATTGTTTCTCTACTCTTGAGGAGTTAGAGTTATGTCTTCAAAATTCTAATTCCCATATTATTCTTCTTTCTTCCCTTGATGAGTATGCTCTAATCCAAGAGTATGCTCTCAATGTTGACAAGTGCTTGAAATTTAACCAAACACATGATGCCTTAGTTGAAACAAAGTACAAAACTGCAGACAAAAAAATCAAACCCATAGCTCAACCATTACCTCAAGGAAGTAATGAAAAAATTATTGATATGAAAAATGATCCAATTCTTCGGGATAAAAAAAACATAGGACATACATTCACGGATGAGACAATCAAACAGGTGAAAATTGGTAGAGATGATGACTTTCTTTTGCCAGCAGAGAGAGATAAATTTGAGAGAGTCCTACGTAGCCATGGAAAAGCCTTTACTATGTATCCTCATGAGATTGGTTGTGTAGATCCTAAGCTAGTTGCACCCATGATAATCTTTACTATTCCACATATTCCATGGAATCTTCGTCCTATACCTGTTCCAAAGGCTCACTTACCTGAGCTAATGAAACTACTTAAGGAGAAGATAAACATGAGAATTTTAGAGCCATCTTTTGCACCTTACTCAAACAGATGGTTCACTGTGCCTAAAAAGAATGGGAAACTATGTTTTATTCAAGATCTCCAACCCGTCAATAAAGTCACCATAAGGAATGTAGGAACAGGACCCATTGTAGATGAGTTTGCTGAATCATTTTCAGGACATTCTATCTATTCAATGGGTGATTTATATTCTGGATATGACCAATTCCAATTAGCAATTGATAGTCGTGACATAACCACAATGAAAACTCCTTTAGGCTTAGTGCGAATGTGTACTTTACCTCAAGGAGCGACTAATTTTGTGGCTCATATGATGAGTGCTATGAATATGGTCTTACATGATTTTATCCCTCATATAACTATGCCATTCATTGATGATATTCCAATTAAAGGGAGTGAGGAACGTGTAAAGGACATTACTTTAGATTCATCTGGATGTCGTAAATTTGTTCTTGACCATATCTCTGATTGTGAAAGAATATTTCAATGATTTGAAGAGGTAGGTCTCACATTTTCCATAGAGAAATCTGTTTTTGGTGTCAACGAGGTACTTATTGTTGGACATTTATGTGGCCATTATGGTCGAAAGCCATACCCACAAAAAGTTGATGCCATTAGCAAGATTTCTGAAACATGTAACAACGTGAGTGAGGTACGTAGATTTCTTGGTGCTTGCATCTTTTATGTTATTTGGATCCCTCACTTTGCTCATGTTGCTGATTGTCTTTATGACTTGTTGAGGAAGAAACGAAAATTTATTTGGACTGACAAACACACTCAAGCTATGCGTAAATTGAAGAAATTGTTGCTTGAAGCTCCCATCCTTAAGTGTGTAGACTATTCTGCGAACAAACCTATTATATTGACTGTTGATACTAGTCCTATTGGTATAGGTTGGGTCATAAGTCAAGATGATAGTGAAGGGAATAGATATGCAATTAGGTTTGGTGCCAAAATTCTACATGAAACACAACGAAAATATCCACAGATCAAACGAGAACTATGGGGTATGGTAACAGCTTTGAAAACAGACAAAGAATATTTCATTGGTGCAAATGTCAAAGTTGAGACTGATTGTTTGCCTCTCATTGGGATGATAGCCAATTGTTCATCTCCTGATATAGCCATGCTTAGATGGATCTCATATATTAAGTTCATAAATCCTGAGTTAGTTCATATTTCAGGTAAGTCAAACTCAGTTGCTGATATGTTATCGAGAGCTAGATTTGATGATGATCTTGAAAGTGATCTAATAAAGAATGTGAATTTAGTTGACTATGTTCCACATATATATGAGTATGAGAAATTTCATGAGTCTGAGTACGAAGATGAATGGAGAGACATAGGAAAGTATCTCAGTACACTACAACCATTACCTAGCTGGACTACCAATAGATTCCGTAACATTAGGAAACGAGCTTATAACTTTTTCCTATGTAATGGTTATCTTTGGAGACATGCTAAGGGTAAGGTTAAGAATCCACAACGAGTCCTAGGAAAGAGAGGTCTTCAATTGCAAGTAATGAAGGAAATGCATGAGACATTATGGGCAGGTCATAAAGGATTTTTTGGAACATATGAAAAAATTAGAAGTACCTATTATTGGCCTAGGATGTATGTTGATATTAGTAGCTATGTTTCTACATGTTCTACTTGTCAACTTCATTCATCAGTCAAACATAGAGATCCATTGCATCCTACGTATCCACCTTGTATTCACTACAAGTGGGTAGTAGATCTTGTAACTATGCCTAAAGGTATCGACAAAATGCGTTACATTGTACTTGCAAGAGAAGACTTAACTAATCATGTAGAGGGACGTGCACTACGATCTAAGACCACTTACAATGTTTGCAAATTCTTGCTTGAAGATGTCATAAGTCGCTTTGGGTACATAGAGAAAGTAGTTGCCGATCGTGGAGAGTTAAATGCGAGAGAAGCTAAAGAGTTCTTTGAGCGTCATGGTATTCGTTTGTCTCTCACTACTGCATATAATCCAGAGGCCAATGGTAAAATAGAGAGAGGGCATCCACCTATTGTGAAAGCCATATCTAAAGCATGTAACGGTGACATCAAACAATGGCCTAAATTCTTACCTTTTGCACTTTGGGCAGATAGAATGACATGCACACGTACTACTGGATATATGCCTGCTGAACTCATGTACTGTCAAAAACCATTGTTTCCAATTCAGTCTCATATTTCTGCATGGTCAAATTTGCCTTGGTCTGAAAACATGTCTACTGATGATTTTTTGAGTTTGCGTATTAAACAGTTAGAACAAGGTAAATTAAGACTTGATGATGCTGTTGAAAAATTAAGAGAATCTAGAATGAAGAACAAACATTATTTTGATAAAACTCATCGATTGCGTCCTAAGCCAATTGAAGTAGGAGATTGGGTGCTCATTTATGATAGTACATTTGACTCTCAATATGATGCACGCAAAAAGCTCACTCAACGGTGGTTTGGGCCATACATTGTATCAAAAGTCAACAACAATGGTACGTATGCTCTTTGTGAATTAAATGGTGTTGCACTAAAAGCTTTCATTGCAGGTAAAAGGATAAAGTTATTCAAGAAGCGTGATAATGACGAGTACATTTTGGATGAGGACATTGAAGAAGATGACAACAATGAGGCCGATTCATAAACAGGAGTATCCATGTTATTATTAAATTTATAAAAAAAAAAAAAAAAAAAACATCATTAATTTTTCAAGTTCATGTTGCTTTGTTTTTTTTCAAGTTCATTCTATTTTTTTTCCATGCTTGTTTCATGCATGTTTTTTTCAGTCTTTGCATCACATTGCATATCCACATCACTTGAGTCAAAAAAGGCAAATGATGATTTCTCTACTTGTGTAAAATTTTATCTTAAGTAGTAACTTATCTACCAAGAAATTGTTTATAATCTAGGATTGTGGAAAGATAGGGCATGTAGATTTGGAGGTTTATTTTGGTGACACGACTTTCATATATAAACATGCATATGTATCATGTATCGAAAGCATAATTGTTGAAATCCTAGCTCCTGCTACTGCATGTTTCTACATCCTTAGTCCATCTCACAGCACTTGTATCGGAGTTTAAACGACTGTTCTCCGTCATCAAAAATGGTTGTACCTTGTATCGGGGTTTAATTTTTCCCCGTCATCAAAAAAAAAAAAAAAAAAAAAGAAGTTGCTACATGTTACCAAGAAGTTTACACTTTCTTCCACCCCAAAAAAAAAGTGATCGTAACCATAAAGTTGCCGAATCATCATCATCATTTTAAAAAAAAAAAAAAAAAAGAGCAAGCCAAAGGAGGATAAAGAGGCATAGTAGAATAAATCACGGGCTATATAGGCAAATTTATGCATTAGTGGAGTTTAGTTAGATTTCCTTGCATGTTATTAGAGAAAGAGCATATTCATATTTATGTAGGAAAGGAGTTGATCTAAAATAAGCTAAAGATGAAAGATGTCTCTTGAAAATCCTAAATCTTTGTTTATAATCATATTTAAGGTAGATTGCTTTATGAAAAAGGTACAAAATTTTCTTCAAGATGAGAGGAACTGATGCTTAAAACGACTCAATACAACCACTTCCACTTCATATTGATGCTTGTTTTTTTTCTTTCTTGTTGCCAATGTTGCTTGTTCATTTGCATATATGTTGCCTATTTGTTCATGCATATTCATGTTTCCTGTTTCAATTATTTCTTTCATGCAAATTTTGCTTCATGTCACGTTACCTACTTATTCATGCATATAATCAATTTTCCTTCCATCTTTCTTATGTTGCCTATAAAAGAATTTGATGCCTGGAACATTTTGTTTTTCACAGATGCTAGAGTGGCGCTTCCGGAGGAATCGCAGGTTTAGTGGGGGCGAATGTCGTCGAGATTTGCTCTCCTCTCTCACTTGTGAAGGCCTACAAAAAACATATTTGGTGAAGGTAGCCGGAATTCCCCGAGAAGTCCAGGATGCATCAAGGATGTCAAAGGAAGGTCACATACAAAGTTTCAAAGAAATCAAGAAAGTCCATGGTAGCGGTCAAAGTTGGTCAAAGGCAGTCTATAGCCCAAATTTCAGCAGAAAATGGATTTGGTAGCACATTGATATGCTATGTTCATTTTGTAAAAATGTATTTTTTCTAGTTTGACCCTACAAATTCTTGTATAGAAATTTATGTTAGCCATATGGTTTGGCATGTATAAAGACCATATGTGGCTACATATTTGTATAAAGTTTCAAGGCTATCCGAGCTTCCTAGACACCTTAATGCCACCTTGCAAGCTTCCAAATGTAGTCAAACTTGTACAAGTTAGATTCAGATGGGAGTTTTTTCTGCATATTCCTGAAGGAGATCTTTGGAAACATAGTCCTACAATGTTTCATCTTCATCAAAGACTTTTTGTAGGGTCAAAGAGCACAAAGTCCAGTTTTCAAGGTCACCGCAGTTTTCTAGAATAAGAAAATTGAAGGCTTGAATGTCTGCCACATGTCAAAATATGATTGAACCATGTTGTATGGTCAAGATGAGCTCATATTCAAGGGTGGAGATGCACTAAAGCATAAAGGAAGGAGGATCCACGAATTTTTTCCATAAAAGATGACTTTTTTTACAATCAAAGATCAATAATGCAGCATTTCTCCAAAAATAGTGGCTTATCTTATCCGAATTGATGTCAGCACTGATCCGACGGTCCAGATCATCCCCAGATCCAATGGTGGAGAATGAGGGCGCCTAAATTTCACTCCTTTACACTAGATTTGATAGAAAGAACAATTCCAAGCCATTGATTTGATTAATCAAATGGTTGTAATCAAAAGTAGTGATCCTAGAGTTGAGAGTTGATTTCTCTAGATCCAAGGGCCCAAATTCATTCAAAAAACTATATAAACCCCCCTCCAAACTCCTAGAGCATCATTGTTAGGCATCCATAGGGCTCATGCTAGCTTACGGTTTCCTTGAGACGATCACCCTCGGTTGAGCGAGTGAGGATCCAAGGTGAGCTAGTATGAGTATAGAACCTAGTTTCAAATTTAAGTTAGAACTCCAATTTAGGATAGGCTCTTGAAACCAGCATCTCTATCTTGACTCACCCTCAGTGGAGCGTGTGAGTGAGTTAGAGCTGATTTTAATGGGTCTTAGACTTCTTTAGTTAAACGTTACGAGCTTAGACAAACATAGGGTCACTGGAGTGGAACTCACCTTCTTACGTGTGACATTCGGTTGAACTGTCATGGTTTGAGGGTCGGAACCACCTTTGATCAGTAGACTGCTTAGCATGACGTACACGACGATCTTTTACATGTAACTTAATTCAAATTCTTTTAATTCATGTCACTTGTCACTTGTCTCTTGTCACCTCTCTCAGTCTCTTAAGTATTTTTACATGTCTTCTATTTCTTCTATGTGTGAGAAGGCTCCGCAGTATTGCGTTGAACCAGTGAGGATGTTTCTTTGAGCTTGTGAGTAAAATCCATCATCGTAATTCACTTGCATGCATAAAATCCATACAAATCCATACATATTTATTAGTTTCTGAAAGTGTATAAGAAGCTCCAATATTGGACCATTCTTCCTTTCGAAACTGATTTATGTGTAAGGATTCCATCTATTCTCATCATGCATACATATCATCCAAAGAAGGCTATACATATGGATTAGAATTAGGAAGTGTTTAAGAAGCTCCTCCAATGGACCATTCTTCCTTCCAAATTTGATTCGTGTGTATGGTTCTCTTTCATTCTTATCATTCATGTCATCAATCTAACTTGCACACCTACATTCCCATTCCCATAATTATTTCAACATCTCTCTCTTCTCCATACTCAACATTAATTTCACCTTCACATCTTTAAACCTTCCAACATTCATTAGCTTCATACACCCTGTGTGTGCCACGACCGGACCCGATCCACCCGGATTGCGATCACCTCCACATTTGAACCCGACGTGAAACGCTTCGTGGTATTTGCTTCTGATCTTGTTGGGAGGTTGTGATCCATATCCTTTGTTTCATATTTTTCATCCTCATCATATCATCATCATCATTCTTGAGTGTTGCACTGGATTTCTCACAGTATCGTGCACATCTTCGTCGCGAAGTAAACACATTCGTGCATCACTTGCTTATTCACATAAGATGGAGGAAGGATTCAAATCCCTTATTGTTGAGAAACAAGGCCAAAGAATAGTCTCTTCTATGTTGAGAGAGAAGGGAAAATTCAATGGCATCAACATCACAAGCTACTTAGATTTGTTTGAAGAGCAAGCTATGATTTTTGGTCTTCCTGAAGATCTTTTGATATCATTCTTTGAACGAATTGTTGATAGCTCTATCATAAACCGTGTCACTCAATATGATAGTCTTCCTTGGAGTGATTTTAGAAAGGAGATGCTCAAAGAATTCTATCTTGAAGATTATAGCCAACATGATCGAGATGGATTCTTACGATGGGTCAATTCTCCAAAGCCTAGTAGCTCTATTACTCACTTACAAAATGAGTATATTAGACGCTATGAACAACTTCCTGATGAGGATAAGATAACTTTGGAACCTGATCTTGTGATCAATTTTCTTAAGCTTCTTCATCCTGAAACTCGTAGGGAAGTTGAACGGCGATTAGAAGAACCAGATAAGCGCTATGGTCTTACTGACAATTGGCAAAAAGTGCGTAAAGTAGTAGAGGCTATAGCCCATAGACATCAAAGACAATCCATGCTTTATGAGCAAACTAGTCTACCTCAAGCTAGCCTTCCACAAATTAAGGAGCAATTTAGAGAACAATCCCATGCTATGCTTTTTGACTCTACTCCTATTCCTCAAATGATGGAGCCTACTCAAGGTTTTAAAGTAGAGCCAAATAAAAGTGTAGTTGAACAATCTCAAGTGGATATTCTCACTAAGCAAATGGAAAGTCTTATTGCTACACAATCCAATTTGGCCAAGACTATAGATGCTTTACAATCTAATTACACCAAAACTTTCCAAAATCAAATGAACCCAATGACTTTTCAAGAGCCTAATCAACATGTTATAGCTACCAATCAAAATCCACAAATAGCTCCTACTCAAGCATATCAAGTTCCTCCAATGCATAATCCTCCCATGCATAATCCTTCAATGCAAAATCCTCATCCTCATGTGCAAAATCCTCAAATGTATCAAAACCTGTATCCTCAAGCTTCTCAAATAGCTTTTCAAAATCCTCAAAATCAAAATTTTCAAAATCATCAACCGTATAATATGGAAGCTCCTCTTGCACCTCAAGTACCACATGTTGCTCCCCAAGCTCCTCAAATACATCAATTGCATTTTCAAAATCCTAATTATCCTGTTCAAACAATACCTTATCAACAAAATCCTCAATTTCAAAATTTCCCACCACAAGTTAATCAAAATCCTCAAAATCAAAATGGTTTTGTGCGTGGCCCTCGTAGGTGTCCTTGGTGTGATTCGTTAGAGCACTTTTTGAGAGATTGCAAACTATTGAAGGATGCTAAGGAGCAACGACTAGTAATAGACATAGACAAGAAAATCTGTGACTATCGATCTAGGCTACCTTTGCAAGGGAATTATGGTAAGGGAGGAATGAAAAAACATTATGAAAATATAACCATAATGGACGTAGGAACTAGAGGAGTGAAACTAGAAGCTCTTGATGAACAACAAGTAGAATCAAGTAAACCCACAAAGGAAGGTGATTTTTCCATAGAGGCTTTAGTAAGAGCACGGGATGAGATTAGGAGAATAACGGCTTGGGAGTCACCGATAGAAGATCAATCTCTTATTTCTCACATATCCAATGTAGAAGAAAAACGAAAAAGAGATGAAGCTGAGCCTAGTGAAAGAAGAGTGACTCGAAAACAAACCTCAGAGGGAATAGAAACAATCATAGAGCAAGGAGAAACATCACAATCTAAAGATAAGAAACAAGAATCAGAACCCAATGAACAAAAACAAGAGGAGAAACAAAAAGGGAAGAAGACAAAGCAAAGAAAAACAGAACCAAAGCCTTTAGATAAACCAGAACAATCAAAACAAACTGAAGACCAAACACGAGAACATGAACAAAAACAAGATCCTGAGCAAAAACAAAAGAAACCAAAGAGAAAACCTAAAGCCATCTTGATTTCAGAAATTGAGAGAAAAATAGATCCTATGGAAATTTTAGATGACATTTTGCTTAA
Source organism: Ceratopteris richardii (assembly GCA_020310875.1). Lineage (NCBI taxonomy): Eukaryota > Viridiplantae > Streptophyta > Polypodiopsida > Polypodiales > Pteridaceae > Ceratopteris > Ceratopteris richardii. Next base: position 34,104,126 of record CM035427.1, read on the forward strand.
GAGTCAAGTGACTATGTCTTTAGAACAAGTTTTCTCTATTGCAAAGCCTGTTTTTAAAGATAACTTTATCGGCCTAATTAAAAGGAAGAGGTTTCCGCTTAATCTAGATACTGAGATGCAAGATTCTCTAGATCAAGATCAAGCTATGAATGAAGCCTATACATGCATTAGCATATACATGCATCATTTCACATTCTTACATGCATGCTTACCTATCTTAACATGCACATGCATACATATGCACTTCTACTAGCATGCATATGCACTTACCACTTTCCATGCTTACATGCATATCTAACTTATGCTTACATGCATACATATGCATAACATTCTAAGTTATAATATCAACACATTCAAACACACTTCACATGCATAAATTCATGCCTACATGCTCATTCATATGCATATGCAAAAACACACATGCATACATATAAACTAACATACATGTTTATGCTCACATTCCCTTATGCATATATGCACATCATTCATGTATAATTACTCATGCATGCATATACTTTCTTTTATTTTTACATGTACACATCCATGCACTTACATGAATTCATGTCTTTATGCTCATGCATTGACACTTCTAATATGCATATGCTCACACATATGCGCATACACTTTTTCATGTAAACTAACATTCCACATGCATACACATGCATCCATACATTTAATTCATATATACGAATGCATACACTTTTGCACATGCTTCTAATATACATTCTTACCTATGCCAACACACACTCATGTAAACATATTCTAACTCATGTCTTTCATCATATGCTAATACACTTCTTCACATATGCTAACAAACATCTTTACACACATTTGTAAACTCATACTTAAGTTAACACATAATAACCAACTCTCTTATGCTTATGCTAATACACACTCATATGTATTAGCTCTCATTATTATGCAAATGCATATTCATGCTAACAATTACTTATACCTTCCACCACACATACTCATGGCATATCTTCACTTATACATTCATCATATCAAATCATGAAAATGTGCACATGACTTATAAATATGCATATAAATCTCCTCATTACACACATACGACATGCATGCTATATATACATTCTATATTTTTCAAGTATACGTAAATGCTCATGCATATATGCATATATCATCACATGCATCTACCATCATGATATATATACAATCCTATTATATATTCATACATCGAATGTATGCCCAAACATGTTAATGCATTTCATCCTAAGCATGCTAACATCACTCGTATACTATTACTTATATATATAGTAATACTACACATACAAACATTTTAACATATACTTATGCATGCATCTACATACGTATTCATGCATAAATACAAACCTACATCATATGCTTAATTGTTTTTGAATGAATTATTATATAATAACTAATCAGTTTATACTAACAATACATATAAGTAATTTTAATACTTTATTATTCTAATAAGTACAGATAGAGTGAAGAAATAAATAAGAAATACATAAATATATAAATAAGTAAATAATATTCTAATGAAGAATCTCTCTCTCATCGTTCTCTCTAACACTCTATGTGCGTGATCTGCAGAGCTTCAGAACTCCTCTCTTACTCTCACACTTCAGCAGCTGTCACAATAAGAATCACCAGGAGAATCACTCATCACATCCTCTTTCTCTTTGTATATATATTGGCAGTCTCTCTCTCTCTCTCTCTCTCTCTCTCTCTCTCTCTCTCTCTCTCTCTCTCTCTCTCTCTCTCTCTCTCTCTCTCTCTCTCTCTCTCTCTCTCTCTCTCTCTCCCTCCCTCCTTCTGGCTCTACACGATGCGTGACTACTGGAAGAGGGGAGAGAAGAAAATTTATCTCTCTCTCTCTCTCTCTCTCTCTCTCTCTCTCTCTCTCTCTCCCTCTCTCTCTCTCTCTCTCCCTCTCTCTCTCTCTCTCTCTCTCTGACCTCTCTCTGTCTCTGCCGTTTCTGTGCCCAACTCTCTGCCTCTCTCTCTCTCTCTCTCTCTCTCTCTCTCTCTCTCTCTCTCTCTCTCTCTCTCTCTCTCTCTCTCTCTCTCTCTCTCTCTCTCTCTCTCTCTCTCTCTCTCTCTCTCTCTCTCTCTCTCTCTCTCCCTCTCTCTCTCTCCCTCCCTCTCTCTCTCTCTCTCTCTCTTTCTCTCTCTCTCTCTCTCTCTCTCTCTCTCTCTCTCTCTCTCTCTCTCTCTCTCTCTCTCTCTCTCTCTCTCTCTCTCTCTCTCTCTCTCTCTCTCTCTCTCTCTCTCTCTCTCTCTCGCTTTCCGTCCTCTCTGTGCGCCATCGTCTACAGCAGCCGAAAGAGGAGGACTCTACTCTTTCTCTCTCTCTCTCTCTCTCTCTCTCTCTCTCTCTCTCTCTCTCTCTCTCTCTCTCTCTCTCTCTCTCTCTCTCTCGATTACCATGGATGATTACCTCTCTCCTCACATATTTACACACACTTTCTTTTTCTCAATAAATCATAAAGTGGATTCGTTACTTGAGCAAAGTGAGGGATCCAGATGACATAGAAAACACATGCACCTAAGAATCTCCTTACTTCACTAACATTGTGACATCTCTCAAAAATCCTACTAATGGCATCAACTTTTGCTGGATAAGGCCTACGACCGTAATGTTCGCATAAATGTCCAACTATCAGCACTTCATCAACACCGAAAGTAGATTTCTCTAGGGAGAAAGTTTGTCCAACCTCTTCAAATCTTTCAAATATCTTCTCACAATTTGAAATATGGTCGGAAACATACTTTCTGCAACCAGATGAATCTAAACTTTCATCTTTTTCTTTTTGCCCACACCCTTTTATTGGAATATCATCAATAAAAGGCATTGTCACCTTTGGAATAAATTCATGTAGGACCAGATTCATAGCATTCATCATGTGTGCCACAGAATTCATGGCTCCTTGTGGTAAAGTACACGTGTACTAAACCCAAAGGAGTCTTCATCGTGGTCACATCTCGACTCTCAATAGCTAACTGAAACTGATCATACCCTGAATACAGGTCTCCCATTGAATAGATGGAGTGATCGGCAAATGCCTCGGCAAACTCATCTACAATGGGACCCGTTCCTACAATCCTAATAGTGACTTTATTCATAGGCTACAAATCCTGAATAAAGCGTAGCTTCTGGCTCTTTTTCGGTACCGTGAACATGGAATATGGTGTAGAAGATGGTTCTAAAATTCTCATGGAAATCTTCTCCTTTAACAGTCTCATTAGCTCAGGTAAATGAGCCTTTGGGACTGGAATCAGACAAAGATTCCAAGGAATGTGTGCTACTATGAAAATAATCATCGGAGCTACTAACTTTGGGTCTGATGTGGGAATAAAGAAAATGCTTTAACATGATGAACAATCATCTTGGTAAAGTGATCTTTTTCAATTTGAGAAAAAAAATTCATTACCAAATTTAATATATGCCTTACTCTCCTCAGTAAAAATATGACCTATCTTAGATCGATCTCTAAGTATAGGGTCATCTGATACTCACCGAAATATATCATGACTATCTTTGGGTAAGGGTTGAGCTAGAGGCTTAATTTTCTTTTCTACAGTTTTATATTTGGTCTCTATGCTAACTTCATGTTCTAGGATGAATTCACTAATAATCTCATACTCTTGAATGAAATTTAACCTTGTATTTGCACTTGTTCCTCAAATGCATCTAGGTATTCTGTAATGTTTAAGCCAGTGAATTTTCCTTTTTCTTTTAAGATAGCTTGGACTGTACATGTTCCTTGCTTTTCAATCATCATATTTTTGAGCATCTCCTTCATTTTGCAATCTTGATAACGCTTTGAATGGAGTAGAAGATCCATAATGGCAGGTTCTAATTGTTCTCTAAATTGCCTAAACCTATCACTAGTTGATAAAGCCAGGGATGTTGGCTTTACCTAGTCCTAGGCTTTGTTGAAGATAAATGTACAAGCTCATTTTCATATGAGCCATGCTTGGATAAATTTACCAAATATAAAGATAAAGGGAAAGTGGAGGAAAAAAGAAAAAAATAATAAAAGAAAAATTATAGTCAAAATTCATGATGAGTAAGAGATACAATATCTTGCCTTGTAGTTAGTAGCATGTAGTGGAGAAAATGGTGAGTTAAGAAGGAGGCACAAACTTCTTCACATGCTCATTGGTTATAAAAGTGAAGTGGGAGCACATTCAAAACAAGGAGAGAAAGAGGCAAGAGCTCCTAGTAGTCGGATCTAGCCATTTTGTCATTTTGTCTTCCTTTAGACTCCTTCCAGCCACACGTCAGTTTGTACATAGCTCTGTTGCAGAGCTCATATCTCAGTGCATATGTAACCATTTCTTGCGTTTAAGTAGTCATTGGAAATTTATCTTGTGAATGATTGGCATATCAAATATCTCTTTGAAAGCTTATGTTGTTTGTGAGATATTACTGAAAGAGTGAAGCCCAATTTTTTAGTATACCTATGTAGATAGGTATTCTATTTTGGGCACTTACGTTTCCCAACCAAAACATATTCAAAGTGTGTGATTTTTGTCTTCTTGGAGAGCTCTTGGCATCTAATTTCAATGTCCCAAATATCTCATTCCTATTGTTTATATTCTATGAGATAGCTGTCAAAGAGTAAAGTCCAATTTTACAGTGTACTTATGTGTGCAGGTGGTCTGTTTTGGTCAGTTGAGTTTCCTGACCAAAACTCCTCCAAATTACTTGTTGTTTAGCTTCTTGGAAAGCTATTTGTGTATACATTTTCTCTACCAAATTTCTTTCTTAAAGGATATATATTCAGGGAGCTATCAGTCTGAGAGTGAAGCTCAGTTCTTCAGCATACCTATGTGGATAGGTAGTTCATCTTTGACAGTTGTATTTCCTAATCAAAACTTATCGAAATTAAGTTATTTATAGCTTTTTAGAAAGCTCTCTTTGTCTACTTTTATGGACTAAAGGCTCAAGTCCATTTGAGTTTTGTATTAAGAGCATCAAGCTATCTAAGGTGCACCTATTTGTCCAAGTGTTGAACATACAAGGGTGGTTCACTACACATTTTCGTTGGGCATAGGAGAACTCATTCTCCACAGGCTTTACTATTTCTAATCTCTTTTCTTAAATATTTTTTATTTCTTAAACCTAAATTTATACTTATCTTTTTAACTTAATCTTTTGAATTTATAAGTAGTTTTTTTTTACTTTATAAGTTTTTAATATTTTAGAACTTTTTTAGAATTTAAATTATTAATCCTTTTGAATTCTAAAGGTCTCTTTAATAAAGTAGATAAATTTTATAAAATAAATTTACTTAATTTAAATTTTTTGGATTTAATATTAATTTCCATAATAATAGTTTCTTTGATTTTGGATTAAAAAACAAGAAAAGAAATAAAAGCAATAACTCTAAACCAAAAGAACTTAATCCTAAACCATTTTTATGCTAAAAATATCTTTTTGTGTAAATAATTAAACAAATAATCTTTGTGTTTCAGAAAAATGAAATCTTTTCTTTTTGGTGCTGCAAAAATAATCTTTTTAGAAAACTTTCCTCAGATCTATTATGAGGATGTTTAAATGCTCTTAAACTAAATTATCTTCCCTAAATGAGAAAGAAATTTTTCAATGCTCTTTTTAATGCAAGTATAAAAAATGTCTAATTCCTAGTGCAAATGAAAACAACCCTTTTTTTAGTGATGTGAATGAACTTAAAAGAACTTGAAAAACACCTTACTTGAAGTTTGCTTGATGTAGAGGTTCTAAAGTGCACGTGAGATATGTTTTTACAAACTTTTTTTTTTGTAAATCCTAAATACAAAACTAAGGTGAATGTGAAAAAGTCTTGATCTTCTTGTAGGTTGATGGGGGGGAGGGGTGAAGTGATGAAGCTCCTCCGGTTAGATATCCTTCTTCCCGTGGAGGCGCTCAGGTCCTAAGATGAACCCTCAACACCAAGGGAAAAAGAAAGCAGCAAAATCTTCACGTTTTAGTTACAGCTTCTTTCGTCACTTTCCTGCATACAAGAAGAAGATGAAGTTAAATATTTTAAATAAAAAGCTAAAAAGACAATGCAAACCCTAAACACACTATTGTCACACTTCCCGTCGGGTTCACCAAGGTTGTCATAGAGGGGTGTGAAGGGAGGCAGACGTTCATCTAAAAGATTCATGCTACCCTAACCATGTGACTACACGTAGGGTGCTTCTAAGTATGCTTCGGGTCTTGGATTGAATTCTCAGTTTATGAATGATAAAAGCTATAGTTTCTTAATCTATTTGAGTGTAATCTAAAAAACTAAGATTCAAAAGAGCACTATGGGCCATAAGGAAGTGCGTTCCTATACCTAGCTACAACTTCTAAATAAGAAGGTAAAACTAGCTCCTCACTAGTTATTTTATCTTTAACTATATCAACTACTCCGTTTTCGATTTGATTTGAATTAGTATTTCTTATTAAATTAGGTTGAAATAAATCCTCTTTATTATTAGGTTCTGGTAAGACTATAGATAGTAAAGGTAAAATCCTTGAAAGGTTACTATCATATTCTATTGTATGTAAAGTTTCACCAACTATTTTGTTTTTAATTATTTCTATTTCTCTATTTTTGTTACTAATCGTGCTATCAATAGAAGATGGAAGAAGTGTTCCTATAATAAAGTTATCTAATTCTTTACTATTAGTATCAGAACTGCTTGATGACGCTAAATTCTTAGACATATAAAATCAAAATGTAAAGAACTTGATTAAATTGTAGAGTAAAAGTATGAGACTTTAGGATTAACCTTTAGTCCTATATAGAAACTTATAATAAGTTCTAATATATTTTCTAGAGAATAATCCTATACAAAATTATATTTCTAAATGATCATAAGTTGCTTCAATCTCGTAATGTTGCAATCTTGTAAACTCGTAATCTCGTAATCTCCTTTGCAATTTCTATAATCTACATGAGACATAAGAAAAAAACATAAATATGCTTTTAATAAATATAAAACACTCATTTAATAATTTAGCATTCAATACATAACTTAAACCTATACTAACACATGTATACAAACACTTCTAACTTCCTAACTTTAATGCATATGTAAACATTTACTTTATATGCATACATACATTATACACCACTTCAATATCTCTCATGCATTCATGCATATCAACATGCATACAAACTTATATTTAACATGCATTAACTAACTTATATCTAATATGTATACACTAATTCATATTTATCATGCATAATATATATATGTATTAACATGCATTAGCATATACATGCATCATTTCACATTCTTACATGGATGCTTACCTATCTTAACATGCACATGCGTACGTATGCACTTCTACTAGCATGCATATGCACTTAACACTTTCCATGCTTACATGCATATCTAACTTATGCTTACATGCATACATATGCATAACATTCTAAGTTATAATATCAACACATTCAAACACACTTCACATGCATAAATTCATGCATACATGCTCATTCATATGTATATGCAAAAACACACATGCATACATACAAACTAACATACATGTTTATGCTCACATTCATTTATGCATATATGCACATCATTCATATATAATTACTCATGCACGCATATACTTTCTTTTATTTTTGCATGTACACATCCATGCACTTACATGAATTCATGTCTTGGATCTCATGCATTAACACTTCTAATATGCATATGCTCACACATATGCTCATACACTTTTTCATGTAAACTAACATTCCACATGCATACACATGCATCCATACATTTAATTCATATATACGAATGCATACACTTTTGCACATGCTTCTAATATACATTCTTACCTATGCCAACACACACTCATGTCAACATATTCTAACTCATGTCTTTCATCATATGCTAATACACTTCTTCACATATGCTAACATACATCGTAACACACATTTGTAAATCTATACTTAAGTTAACACATAATAACGCACTCTCTTATGCTTATGCTAATACACACTCATATGTATTAGCTCTCATTATTATGAAAATGCATATTCATGCTAACACTTACTTATACATGCCACCACACATACTCATGGCATATCTTCACTTATACATTCATCATATCAAATCATGAAAATGTACACATCACTTATAAATATGCATATAAATCTCCTCATTACACACATACGACATGCATGCTATATATGCATTCTATATTTTTCAAGTATACGTAAATACTCATGCATATATGCATATATCATCACATGCATCTACCATCATGATATATATACAATCATATTATATATTCATACATCTAATGTATGCCCAAACATGTTAATGCATTTCATCCTAAGCATGCTAACATCACTCGTATACTATTACTTATATATATATACTAATATTGCACATACAAACATTTTAACATATACTTATGCATGCATCTACATACGTATTCATGCATAAATACAAACCTACATCATATGCTTAATTGTTTTTGAATGAATTATTATATAATAACTAATCATTTTATACTAACAATACATATAAGTAATTTTAATACTTTATTATTCTAATTAATACAAACGGAGTGAAGAAATAAATAAGAAATAAATATATAAATAAGTAAATAATATTCTAATGAAGAATCTCTCTCTCATCGTTCTCTCTAACACTCTCTACATGTGTGATCTGCAGAGCCTCATAACTCCTCTCTTACTCTCACATTTCAGCAGCTCTCAAAATCAAAATCACCACGAGAATCACTCATCGCATCCTCTTTCTCTCTCTCTCTCTCTCCCTCTCTCTCTCTCTCTCTCTCTCTCTCTATATATATATATATATATATATATATATATATATATATATATATATATATATATTGGTCATCTCTCTCTCTCTCTCTCTCTCTCTCTCTCTCTCTCTGTCTCTCTCTCTCTCCCCTCCCGGCTCTGTGCGATGCGTGACTGCTGGAAGAGGGGGGAGAAGAAAATGTATCTCTCTCTCTCTCTCTCTCTCTCTCTCTCTCTCTCTCTCTCTCTCTCTCTCTCTCTCTCTCTCTCTCTCTCTCTCTCTCTCTCTCTCTCTCTCTCTCCTTTCGGTTGTGCACGATGCGTGACTGCTGGAAGAGGGGGAGAAGAAAATGTATCTCTCTCTCTCTCTCCGACCTCTCTCTTTGACCTCTCTCTCTCTATGTTGTTTTTGTGCCCAACGCTCTACCCCTCTCTCTCTCTGTCTCTCTCTCTCTCTCTCTCTCTCTCTCTCTCTCTCTCTCTCTCTCTCTCTCTCTCTCTCTCTCTCTCTCTCTCTCTCTCTCTCTCTCTCTCTCTCTCTCTCTCTCTCTCTCTCTCTCCCTTCCGGCTCTGCGCGATGTGTGATAGTTGGAAGAGGGGGGAGAAGAAAATGTATCTCTCTCTCTCTCTCTCTATCTTTCTCTCTCTCTCTATCCCTCTCTCTCTCTTTGACCTCTCTCTCTCTGTCGTTTCTGCACCCAACTCTCTCTCTCTCTCTCTCTCTCTCTCTCTCTCTTTCCGTCCTTTGTTTGTGCACTATCGTTTGCAGCTGCCAGAAGAGGGGGACTCTACTCTCTCTCTCTCTCTCTCTCTCTCTCTCTCTCTCTCTCTCTTTCTCTCTCGATTACCCAGGATGATTACCTCTCTCCTCAGACATCTACACAAGTTCTCTGCCGATGTCAATAGTACAACATGCAAAGACAATCTCTTACTCTCTCTTGCTCACTCCCTACTGAGCTCTTCCTCTGTCAGACTGTCTGGCAATCACTTGCTCTCTCTTCCTATATGCAGAACGCAACATTTCGGTACATCACTGGACTAGCCATGAAGCCAAAAATGGAAAAGAAGCAGCAGGGATAACAAAGTACAAAACACTAAAGGAGAAGGCTCTCTCTCTCTCTCTCTCTCTCTCTCTCTCTCTCTCTCTCTCTCTCTCTCTCTCTCTCTCTCTCTCTCTCTCTCTCTCTCTCTCTCTTTCTCTCTCTCTCTCTCTCTCTCACAGATTCGCGTATGCACCTGCAGGAGACATTAGGCCAAATTTCTAATTAGCACTCATACATATAGGAACCTATAGAATTTACGTGAGCATGTTAACTAAATGGTATAGTTAGTTATTAAGTAGTTTAACTAGTTAAGTAATTAGTTTAACTAGTTAGCATTTCATGCATACTAACATCAACTAACACACATTTAGAGTTAAACTAAAAACTAACTTAAATTTTAAATTGCCTACGTATATAATTCCTCTCTTTTGTGTTTGAATGATATTTAATTAATAATTTAGTTTGAAATATTTATATAAACTAATATACATTATATTAAATCCTTACGTTATTGATTAAATTCTCTATTACCTAATATATAATATAACTAAAAGATAATAATGAGATACTTAAATTATCATATAACCTATCATATAATGATACTAATATATTTTTTAAATAAATTCACTTATTAGTACATATCTATAAGTACTTCTTTTTAAGGTTAATAGGAACAACTTTTATACACAACATCTATTCATAAGGTTTTTAACATTATTAAAAACTTATGAATGTTGTTTCTATAGAAGATAAAATACCCCATACCCATTCACATTGTTTCATAGATATAGTTGATTACATTCCCATGCCTTTACACATAAACTTGCATGGGTAGACACTTAGGATTAATATTCATGCTCTTATAATAGAGGTACACTCTTTAAATGTTATGGATCTATTCATATGGTTCATAAATATTAAACCTCATAGACCAAACATAGGCACATATACAACATATTATCACACATGCACATATTTGTTCACTTATAGGAAAGCTAAACAATTCATGGGCTTATATGTACCCGCATACATTCATGGAACTCCATATTTATACTCATGCTTAGGTCGATAAAGTTTCATAATTACTTAGACATAGGTGCACACATATATATACTTTAAGTATACATATGCAAACACATACTTATGGCGTAAAACCTACATTCACATTCATATTCATAGGCACATGAACACATACATAAGTCAGTATATTCACACAAACATAGATACACAACCCTATAAGCATAAGTACATACAAATGAACATTCTTAAATTTATAAATGCACATAGACATGATCTCAAAAACATATAAAAAATATAAAATGAAGAGTAAGAGTAAGAATCAATTATCCTTTCATTTTGCATATAATTTCTTCTTTTTCCTGGAGGTACCCAAGAAAAACATTAGTCATTTTAAACCAATGCATTAAAAAATATGAGAGAGAAATATCAACTGATTGACTTTCAATCAAAATTTTTTTATTTTTCTATGTTTAAATCCAGGTAAGGAAATCCTTCCGACAGCGTGCATCATTTTTCCTTGTGGCCTTGGCTTCTACCCATTTAGTGAGATAGTTAGTGGCAACGATCATATACTCGGCATGGGAGTCCTTTGCAAGGGGGTTAATAGGTCCAAAAAAATCTATTCCCTAGTTTGAGAATGCATGCCCTCCCATCATGGGTCGTAGGGGCATCTCATCCCTGCGTATGAGATATTGAGTTCTTTGACATATGCCACATCATTTTACGTAGGTGTTGGCATCCATATGTCGAGTGGGCCACCATAATCCTGAAAACAGTTAGAAAAGGTTCTATTGTTAGAAACAGTTAGAAAAGTAATGGTTAGAATAAGGGTCGTTGTAGAGCGCAGTTTCTGTTATTGAAAGCAATGGTTTTCTGTAAAATTTACCAACTTTTAGTTTCACGCTTGTTTTTCAAAGCCGCTCTCGTGTAACCACTCTTTTCGACGTAATAAAAAATTCCTATAAATACATGCACTCTGTGGACTGTCGAAACTGAGTGCATGGGGGGAGATTGCACCCAATACTGCGTTCTATCTCGTCTCTTGTTGCATCTATTCCTCTGTGTGTTTTCTGCATTCGTAACCTCTATTTGCACGTGAGATAAGATCCTAACAACAGTGCAACTTCCAAAAGGTTGAGATATTCACTCTCGTGCATGCATAGCCTTAGATAACCATCTCTTCCTTGCTTATACAGATTATCACTATGTACCTAAGCACGAACTTAGGGACTTGTGATGAAATAGACTATTCCTCTATCACCAACAAGTGCATATAGTGGGGATTACACATTTAAATTATCAATCTCAGAAGTATCTTGAACCTAAACAAGTGTATAAAGACATGCACTTGCACAATGGTCAATGAAGTGAGGTAGCTATTATGGAATGCAGATGAGTATTATCACACACATCCATCACTCTCACAGGTGGAAATGGTGTCACGATACATGAAACAACAATAAGCACAAAAATGGACTTTTCTCTCAGCTTCAAACTCAAAACATGGTGAATAGAGGGTTCATTTTGAAGCTCTCGATGAGACGCATCAAATTGTAGTACTCTTGTCTGATTCTGACAAATCCACTTCAAGATATGGGCAAAAAGCAGAGCTGCACAACTCACCTAGTTTCACCACACACCTCCTCACACCTCACACACACATTACACACTTCAGAAAAGCCATGAATTGGATAGACAACACTTCCATGCACTCATTTCAAGCTATCAACACACATGCAAGCTCACATGAAAGGAGATGCAAGATGAAGAAGAAGTGAATTAAAAAATCAGAGCTCTCTTACTCACAATGGCAAAAAGTCTTTACAAAGTGTCATCAAATGACTTATATACATGTGCCCTAAAAATGGTCCTTCAACACAAGAGACTGGCACTTTATTATAGAAACCCTAATTTCCTACTATTTTCAAGGATTATAATACATTGCTTGGGATGTATGCATATAGAGGACTCCTCTAGTGCATTTACATGGCTTTATGAGGTTTTTTATAAGAATTTGAAGAAGAAAAATTGTACACATAATTTTGAAAATTTTGGGGCTCCTCTTTTGTGCTTCTTTACTCTACAACACTCTCCCCCTCTTAATCTCTCTCGTCCCTTGACATGCTTTGCTTCATGTCTTTGTTTGCTATGTTAATTCGAGCGACCATGCATGCATTCTTCAGCAGGCCTTGCATCGCTTTTAGACTAGCATTGTGTTTCAAAGGTCCCACTCTGAAATCTTCTTTGACATCCTTTGGGACCTGATGCATTCTCTTTAGCCTATTTATTTCTTTTCACCACAAGCACCTGTCGAGGCCTCAAAGATTCAGAGGCAATGTATTTCTTTAAGGGACTGATCATTACTCAAGGCCTGGTGCTTTTCTCTAGCCTATTGATTTCTTTCCACTACACGCACCTAGTGGATGAGAAAGTTGTGTGCAACCTCCCCTTTAAGGGTCCTAGTTGTTGTAATTCTTTGTTTCCACTCTTCGGGACCTGGTCCTTTGGTGTTGTAGCCTGATGTGTGCGCCTGGGAAGCTTTGGGCAAAGGGTGATACTTTTTATTGCACAGTCTTTCTTTTTTATTTTCTTTTTCTTCTTCTTTTGTTGGGTTCTCCTGTTTTTATTGCCACACGTCCCCCCCTTGAACTCTATCGTCCTCGACATGCTTTGGAATTCGACGAGAGTACGTCTTGTATACCTTTTGCTCTGTTTCGTTTAGCAGATTAGCTTCACATATCATTAGTTGCTTCCACTATTCTGACTTGATACCATCATGTGGTGGTTGGCGATGTTAAAAAAAAAAAGCTTAGTTCATAAGCGACTAGTCTTGCATTTAGATTCGCACACATCTTAAGGAATATATCTGAATCGATTTTAAAAAACACTGAAGAAGGCTTCTACAAAACTTTGCATATATGTACTAGGCAAAAACATTATTTGCGAGAAGTAGGCCATAATGGTTAGTCTGCTCTGCATGATAGAAAGATCAAATACCAAAATGTTTGTTCCTTGATTGACGCCAATAAAGTTCAAAAATGTATACTCTGCATGCTTGAATACTCTGAGTATAGTTAGAATCATGTTGAGTATCTTGTTAGTTATCTTGATGGTGAGATCAAGAACTTTGGCATACCGAGATAACCAAAATTCGATTGTCCTAATCATGTACTCTTCCGTAGGCAAATATTTATGCGGTGGAGTAATGGAAAATTGAGCCACCATTTATTTAGTTTACCTTAACTTTGCAATTCCCAAAATTATGGCTAGTAGTGTTGATGTGGCATATGACAAAATGCTGGATTAACTTGTAGTAGATATGGTGCTTCCTGCCAATGTACCCGCAATGTTGTTTTTGTTTCCAAAAATTTCCTCCACCAAATGGGATCAGCAGCTTCAAACTCTTTTTGAGTGTACTGAAAGCTGTTTGCTTTAAAATTTAGCTGCTCGTTTGGATCCTTTCCCGTAGTCATCTTGATGTATCTTTGGGTTTTTTCTTTCATGATTCCATATGGGAGGTTGAAGGGCTTCATTATTGCATCTAGATCTTTACTCTTGATTTGAGCCTCCTTCATGACTTTTACTGCTTCCATTTCAAAATTCTCGGTAAGTAGAGACACTAGTATTGCTCATTCTTTCTGACTTATCTCTGCAATATATAGCATTGGGTGATCATCATATTCATCCATAGCTGGTTCCGTTATTGGTGAATGAATGATCCGGGGAGAAAGAGGGCATACCTGAGTCTCATCAATAGCCATCATGGATGGTTGCATTACTGGTATCCCCAAGTTCTTGGTCTTGTCTATTTGGGCCCTAAGCTCTGCTATGAGTTTATTTTTCTCTTCATGTTCGTGTTTGCTAGCCTTGAGCTCATCTTCAGCTTCTGTCTTTGCTTCACATATAGTTTTTACCTGATCAGCATCCCCATTGCACTGCTCCATGTATTTATGTACTGCTTCATTCCATTTAAGCTCCCATGATTTGGCTTCCGCTTTACATGTGGTCTCTATCTCGACATGTTTTCTCTTCTCTTGGGTAAGCTGCTCTTCTAATATTGACAACTTGGCATGTAACTCTTGTATGCCTGGGTCAACATTGCTTTCCAATGGTTGATTCAATAGAATACAGTTCATTAATTCTTTATTTTTTGTACGTAGATTATCATCTTTGTCCATATATACTTTGATCTGAATTTCTACTAGTTTGTTGCGGTTGAGCATCTTGATTTTCTCGACTTTATACATTGCACGTTTCTTTTTCAATGTCTCACTTCATCTTGAAGCTCCAATAAAGATGTAGTCGTTTCCTATACTTTGTCTTTTAGCAATGCATTTTCTTTCTGGACACGATTTCTTTCTTCTGTCTTTCTTGCCACGTCTTCTATTTTTTGAACAAGTTCGTTTTGAATGGCTATAATTTTGGTAGAAAGCTCTTCACTTAGGTCTTGGAATCGATTTCTTGCCTCAAAAAATTATGCCTTTTCCTTTTCCTCATCCATCAAGATGTTTTGAGTTGTCATTGCACTTTCTATCATGTTTTTGATGATAGGTTTTAGTTGATTTACGTCGACATTCAGCCAAGTTTTTGATCTAACTAGTTCCGCTCCTGTGTGCACATCTTCACCTTGTGCCACATGTAATGTGTCTTGGTGTAGTTGCCTTATCTGCAGGTGAATGTGTGGTTCGCCCTTATCATTGGGGTTGGAGTCTTGTATTGTTGGTTCCTTAGAAGGCATCTTATTAGAATCGACCACCACATCCAAGGGTAAGGGTTCAGCCACAACCCGTATAGGTAATACAGGTTCTTCCTCATCTTGTATCTCGATGGTGTTTGGTTCCATCTTTGGATGTATCATAGTTCTGAGCTTTGGAGGTGACATTTCTTTGAGAGATATCCTTGTGTGCTCATTCAATTGTATGATATGCTCTCCTTTCATAGATAATTCATTCAAAGGCTCAGTTTGTGCTCTTTGCTCATCCTTCTTTTTAGCCGATTCTTGGACTTGGTTGAGTTCATCCCATTCTTCTCACATATGTTCTTCAATTTGGATATCAATGTGAAGGGGTGTCATGATCATGTGATGACTCATCATCTGAACTAGAATCGTCTAATACCAATTCTTTATATTGGTCTTGGTGGGATGCATTCCTTGCCACGTGTGATGATCTTAGTGTTTCTGCTTGATGCTATTGGTGGCCTTGTACTAGGAGGTTGATCTCACCTCTCATGTAAACATGTGTAGCTTCTAATGCGATAGAGAAATCTCTTATTGTAATGGCTGCTATGGCTATTAATGGCACCTTAGGAGGTTCATGTGTTCTTTTGGACTGTGTGTGTTTGTGATACTTCAGCCATTCGAGCTCGTTTTGCACCTTGCATAGTTTTTTTGGAGCTCGTACCAACTTCCTCCACGAGGGCTACACCCTTCCTTTACTTTGGTACTATAGCAGTCTTCACATATCATGCCATTTCCGCAGTGGAGATACATAGGCCGTAAGCAATCTTTCATGTTCAATGCTTGATATATGAGCAGTACCAAAGCCGAACTTCCATTTAAGAACTTTTTGTGGCCCCACTGCTTTTTGGCTTCAAATATCTGCTCTTGAATATATGATGTCATATTGATCTAATTCCCAACTTGCTTGACAGCATGAGATAAGAATTGTACTACAACTTTTTGTGGTGTTGTATATCTATGAATATTTGGAAAACAAGTGTTGATGCACCAGTCGGACTTCCTCTTCGATATATATTCTATTAAGTTGAAGAAAGTTCTTTTCTTGGCCTCATGGCATTTATCATTCAGATATGTAAGACCATCTACGGTCTAGCTGAATACTATCTTGATCAGCTCATGTGTGAATCAGATAGTTTGAGATCCCCCATTGCGATCTAATACGATGGCTTCAGGGACAGATGGCTTATCGAGCACGGGCTGTAAAGTATTCATGACTTGCGTGCATCATTGAAAGTCGAGTTTGTACATGGGAAGCTTCAAATATGCCTCAATTCTAGCTTGAGTACGCACATTCACTATGCTTGGCATATCGTGCAAGATTCTAAAATCTTGAGTCATTACTGGGAATTGATGTTCTCTATCCATGATCTTGATAGTGATGAGGAACAAATGCTCACTTGTTGGGTTGTCATCTCTGAACCAGTGTCCTCGTGCCTTGATAGCAGATTCAAGAGGAAACTCTAATACTTCAGCCTCATGTGTAGCTTTCGAATCAAATGATGCATCCTTGGTAGCTTTAGTTCTTGAGGAAGCCATCTGTAATTGAAGGATTTAATGATTAGTATCAAACGTGAAGTAAGTTGTCGAGGTGTTTCAATCGTTCACTCCATGTGTTGCTTCCCCACTCAGAGGGTGTGTAAGGAACATAGTACCTAGTCTTTTCATTATTATATATATATTTTTTAAAGCTGCAATGAAAACAAAAAACATTAATGACATAGTTAATGCAATTTTGTGTTTATTACTTATTGTACATGGTGTATCCTATTCTCAATGAGGGAAATGTGCTCACCTAGTAATACAGTAATACTATTGTGCCTAATGCCTCGCCATGTAATGTGGCCCTAGTATGCTTACTCGAGGTGCATAGGACTCATCATGAGTGCAAGAGGAGTTTCCTACTCTCATCATTAGTGATGTTATTGCGGACTTTGGTATCCACATGTTTCTAGCTTCGGTGCTTTGAATGTCCTTCTATGAACTTCTCACATTTGTTGTAGGTAGTCGGTTTTGCTATTTTCTCCCTCCATCTTTAACGATTTTCAATCGAAGTTCCTACTTGCTCCATTCGCAGCATCTGTTTCATGGGAGTTGCTTGTCTTCTAAAGAGCTATCTGTGTTCCCTTTGATTGCTTTGTAAATCTATGGGTTGGTGCTTGGTGATCTTGATAGCTTTCTTGGTTATCCATATTTGATTCCTTGAAGTTTGAGCCGCCTTCAATATTTTTGGTATCCATACTTGCACTACGTAAGTAGACCTATCTTTGATCAATGGTTCAAGTCGATGTCGCTTGCGATGCAATTCCTTCTGCTTCTCCTTTACTTGAGACTTGTAGATGTCTAACTGGTCCTTGCGAATCCATATTTTTTGCGTCCCTTTCCTCACTGTTGAATGGATTGGTGTTGAATTCATGTTTGGTTGTTGGGCTCTCAGTAGCTTATCTATAATAAGATCCTCACATGTTCTCTCTAATCTCGGTTGAGATGAAGGACGGAGTTGAGTGTCATGAGTGAGAAGCGTAGGGTTTCTAGATTTAAGACAAGAGTGGATATTGGTAGATCAAGGTTCAGGATTGGTGGAGGGTCACACGCAGACACACATTCGGCATTGTTATACTTCATATCAAAAATCTTTAGAGGCTTTTCATCTAATAGACTAAAGACTTCTTTGTGTTCAATCTTTGTGGATATGTAGCCTAAGGCTAACTAGATTGTTACTTCGAATTCATATATCCAGTCTTGACCTAAGACTAGCTCTTCCACTAGATCGTCATCTTTACAAACTAAAAACCTTTCATGCATTGGATTGTTTCCAGGTGTAGAGATATGCTCACTTCTCCTACACATTCAATGATGTTTCCTCCTATGCCTAACATATAGGCCTTAGTTGGACTAAGTGACACACTTAATTGGTCAGATAATGATAAGTGTATGCAACTTAATGTTGCCACGGTATCAATCAACCCATCTACCAGGTGATATTCCTCTATTCCAATTCCTAGATTGAGATAGGGTTGTCTGGCTTGTCATCTTATAGTCGTAAGCTCTACGACCCTGTAGTTGGCTATGGAAATTGGCTCCTCTCCTTGATGATATCTTTCATCTCTTTCTCTGATCCATTCTTTTCATTTTCTTATGTGTTCCATGGCCTTGAGCCTCGCTTCTTCTCTTATTCTCTCATCCTCTTCCTTTCAATGCCTTGCCTTAAGTAATCTACTCATCATTTCGTTCGTTGAGGGTTCTAAGTATTTCTTCACATGACAACCACTTATGTAATTTGGTAGGACTTCTCCATCCAGAGTGTCTAGGTTCACTGCTCCACTGGTAGAAATATGGTTAATTATCAACGGTCCATGTCCTTCCTTTTGCAACTTCTTAACGTGTTGTTTCAAGGTGTACACCAAGACTAAGTGGCCCTGTTTGAGTCCCTTATCTTTAATATGGGCATCATAGTAGGCCTTTTGTCACCTCTTGGCCGCATAAATACCTACTACAACTTGTAGTCTAGTCTCATGCAATCTTTCAATCTGTTCTAATTGTTGGGATAATTCATGCCGAGTCCACTCATATCTTTTAGTACTCGAAGAGTAGGAATCAGGAAATCAATTGGTAAGATTGCATTTTGTCCATACACAATATTGAAAGGTGTAGTGGCTATAGCCATCTTATACGCTACTCGAAAAGCCCAAAATGGCATGATGTAATTGTTTATCCCAATCTGATCGTTTATTATTTACTATCTTGGTTAAAATGGTACAAAGCACTTTATTGGAACTTTTTGCCCGGCCATTAGCTTGCAGATGATAAGGGGTTGATTTCTTATGAATCACTAGGAATTCATTCATCAAAGTTTCTAATATATTGAGCATGAGACCCTTTACCTAGAGGGCTAATTGGTCCAATGGAATCTATACCCCATTTAGTGAAAGCTCTAGCACTGATCATTGGTTGCAATGGCATTTCATCTCTTCGTATAGGATATTTTGTTCTTTGACATACATCACACCTCTGAACATACATCATCGCATCTTGGTATAAAGTTGGCCACCATAATCCGGCAAAGAGAATCATTTCTGTGGTTTTATCAACTGAAAAATGACCTCCTACTACTCCCATATGGGCCACCTCCAACACAAAAATATACTCGCCTTCATGTATGCACAATCGTAATTGCTTGTCTTGGCTGCGTCTAAATAGTTATCTCCCTATGAGGGTGTAATCTTTACTCTGCTCCTTGAGAGCTTGTTTTCTTGCTAGGCTTCCTCCTTTCGGGTATTCACATGTCTTCAAGAATTTCACTAAAGACAAACTCCACCTAGGTGGTATTGTTGAATAGCATAGCATAGATTTCTCCGCAGGTCTTTCTTCTTGGCAGGTGGGCCAACTAGTTACATGTGTGTGAACCTCCTTTTGCATCCTTTGCCAATATACTCCTAATCGTTTCAATCCTTGTACTGTACCACTGATGCTTCTATGTTTCCTCCATGAGTTCATATGAGCATATCTTACCAAATTTTCTTGTTCTTCCTTGTCTACACACCTTTAAAGAAGTCCATAAGAATCTTGGTGGTATAGGCTTCCCGCTACAATGTGAAGATTCCTCATCTTCCATAACTGTTGGGCTTTACCTGAATCAATCTGATGACTAGGTCCATGGGTGAGTATAGGTATCAATTTTTCAGCCCATTGTGGACAAATTTCTAAATTAAAGAGATAGGTGTCAGGTAAGTCATTTGCTACTCCCGTTGGGGGTTCTACATGCATCATTTGAGAGAGATGATCAGCTTTGACATGCATGTTTCCTTTCTTGGCCACGATTTTAAAATCAAATTCCATTAATAAGAGAAACCATCTCAATAGCCTTCTTGTGTTACAGGGTTTATTAACTAGGTATAGTAGGGCTTGATGATCAATAAAGAATTTGATTTGTTCACCAATAAGTAATGCCGAAATTTATTTACCACATATACCATTCCTAATCCTTCTCGTTTGGTGGTAGTGTAATTGCGTTTGGCTTGGTTGAGCTACAAGCTAGTGTAGGCTATAGGGTGATCAAGTTTCCCTTCATCTACCAGTTGTGCTAAGATGCATCCTATGGCAAATTTGGAAGCATCTACATGTGGATTATGGCGTACATGTGGATAAATTTGCGATAGTAACCATAGTGCCCCATAAATGCTTGTACATGTGGATAGGTTGGGCAATTATGGCGTACATGTGGATAAATGTATGATACTATCCACAGTGTCCCATAAATGCTTGTACTTCCTTTGCATTTTTTGGTCGGGGTAGTTCTAGAATGATCTTGATCTTGTCTTCATCTTTGGATATTCCATTCTCTCCAAGAGGTGATCTATAATGGGTAAGGGGTAACTGTCTCCAATGGTAGCTGCATTAACTTTTTTGAGGTTGATGCACAGCCTAAGTTTCCCATTTTTCTTTGGTACTACTATCAAAGGTGATACCCATTCGGTGTGTTCGATTTTGTAAACGAATCCACCTGCCAATAATTTGTTTATTTCTTCCTTAATTTTGGTTTAGTACTCATCATTGTATGTGTTTGATCATTGTTTGGACGGTTTAGTGTTAGGAGTCATGGGAATATGATGGGAACACATAGAGGGATCCACTCCTTTTAAACCCTTGTATGTCCAAGCAAATACGTCCGTATAGTTTCCAATCAATTCTATAAGATCTCTTTGGATGGCAATTTTCCTTTCCTCCACTTCGTACTTTTTAAACTGTTAGGTGACCTTGAACTGCTCCTGTGGTATATTCTCTTCTTCGGATTGTCCCTTCTAAATGGATATTTTCTGGACTCTCTTTTTGTTCTTTGGAAGAGTTGTTTTCGACACTAGTTTCTTTATGTTCTTTCTCTAACGGAAGTCCTTCTTCTTGAGTTTCAGGTTCCACTTTTATGCTTTCATAATCCTCTATCCACTCCTTCTCTATCCATTCTCCTTCCTCTATCACTTGTAGCACAATCATGTATAGACTTACATCCTATCCTTCCTTATTTATGCACTCATTTAGTGTCAGAACTTCCTCATTGACACACACATCTAATGTGGCCAATATTTCCATCCATCTATGGGGCTTGAACTCTTCATCCGAGAACACGTGGCATATACGCTGGATCCTCTACTGGCCTAGAGATTCCACAATCTCGTTGCCATGTTAGTCTTCTTTCTTCTTCCCTCTTAGCAACCTTACACATCCATAGTTGGGTGTCCTCATGCATCCATGGTTGGTCTTCAGATCACGCACTATGGACTGATAGATCATCCTCTTCTTTATGAATATAGTTCCATTGTAGAGGCGGGACATCTCAATAAGCGTATGTATGAAGGTTTATTCTTGTAGTTGTGCCCCTATGTTGCAGATATACAACATCTACCCCAGTCTTGCACTACCCTTAGTTGTCTCATAAGTGGTCTTCCCAAGATCATTTCATAATTACTGGCTCTCGCAAATTGACAAATAGCTAATGTGTGCTCAAAGTCTACTCCACATGTTGTTAGCACCACATTCTCTAGCAATCCCAAGGGTTTTTTGGTGTGGCCATCAGCTAATTGTAATTTCATTCTTGTGGGTCGTAATGCTAGTTTTCCACACTTTTCCCATATTTCTTTTGTAGCTATTCCTACTCCAGCTCTCGTGTCTAGGATTGCCTTTGTGATGTAACCTTGAAAAGTGATGGGTAGACATGTATTACCTTCATCACCTTCATTGAAGTCTCCCACTTTATCTACAGGGATTTGAATTGTATGTGTATCTTCATTGGCCTCCTTGTTAACTACTTTTACTTCTCTTTGCATGAGTTGTTTAGCTAATTCGGTCCATACTTATGGTTTGATTTTAGTAATTCTTCTAGGGTTATCCAACATTGCACTTTAGTCTCCTTCAACTTTCGTGTTATGTCTCACGTCTTGCTAGAAAGTCCTTGCCCTTTCGTTCTTATTGTTGGGGCATGATAATGTTCAAAATTCTGCTTATATTCTCCCATGTAGTCCGGTAGTGTGTCCATGCTTTCTACTCCCTCTGAACCTTCCTCACCATTCATTTCATGATTCATCATTCCTCCGTTCTTGTCTACATCCAACTCTCCAAAGGGCGGATCAATGTCCTCGGTTTTTCTCCATCTCTCTTCTTGGACTTTTGCCCATAAATCCTTCGACCAATTAGCTTCTACTTTGGGGACTATCGAACTTCTTCCAGATTTTTAGTGGCCACGCTATCAGCTTTCTCTACTATCCTTCTGCCTTCTAGAGGGTCACGAGCTCCTAATCCTTCTTGAAATTCTCTATGAGGTATTCTTGTTTTCGGAAGGTCTTGTTGATATATTTAGGTAGTGATGTGTGTGAACACACTAGGACCGTCGGGGCACTTTTTTCCCTCTTTAGGAGGTTTTTTTCCCCCGGCTTGTATATACATGTATTGCCCTAATGGGCTACTTATCTTTGTACATTCACTAGTAATACATTCAGTATTGTGTGTTTGTGCTCCAAGCTTCTTCTTCTTCCTTGTGTTGTTCACGTGCTTCCGCAGACATCTATCTCCAACAATTGGTATTAGAGCAAGTCATCGCTTCATCTAGGGCACTGTCAAAACTCCTCCGTTTGCAATCTCAGATTCACACGAAATTTGGTGAGCATACTCAGGCTATTTCAGAGATCAAAACAGCTTCGTTTTATGGTGCCAAAATCGCGATCTAAGCTCGTTTCGGCCTCCGAACGCATTATCGCATCGCTTGTGTAGGCTATTTCGTCTTTTTGTGACAAAGGTATATACCAAATTCTGTTCGCCAATATTATTGGAGGATAAACACTCCTATGTGCACAACAAAAGCAAATGAACCCTCCTAGGATCCTGAATTTTTTCAAACATAGGCTCTGTATTTTCTGAGTTTCTCTGAGTATATGCAAAGACTGATAATGAACTTTTGCAAGCATAAACTACACTTTAAGAGCTTTCAAATGAGAGTAAAATCACTCCATTTGGATACTGGATGATCCCTCAACCAGCTGCAACAAAACAGATAACTTGATCTCTTCACAGAGTATGAGCTAACTAGACAGACACTCTTCTAGACATTTCTCTGCACATGTGTAGGCACTGAACCTGAGACTTATACCAGAGAACGTAGAACTTATAAGCTTTCCAACAAGACAAAAATCATTGCAAATAGATTCCGGATGAAGGAGAAACAACAAGTACAAGATAGGGGGGTCTACCAAGATTATCTAGGGAGAAAGAGTATGAAAAAGTGAAATCTCTGCAAAATATGCAGAGAACAGCTAGTAGGGGGTGTGCTTAAGCAAGGGGGCAGCTTGGGCACGTATTTCCACGACTCTAAGTCATAATACAACTCATTAGAGGTTTTAAAGACTACATACTAACCTCTTTAACCAATCAAAAGCATATACATGTCAAAAGTGAGGTCCAATCACATCAAGAGGTGAGCTAAATCTTCTCTAATCAACTTCTTTCCATTATGGGCATAATTGGATGCCTCCAACTCGTGGAAATCAGCCTCCTTTGATTGTGGATGATGTGGAAGGTTCAATTTGGGGCATGTTCCCACACTCTTGAGCTTGAAAAACTTTCAACACTCCCCCTCAAGCTCAAGTCTTTTCCTTTGTTGCTTCAGCCAATGTCTCTTATGTTGATAGCTTCCTTGAATCCTCCAAGCTTTGTACCTTCAAGAAACTTTGTCATCATGTCTGCAACCTACATTTTAGTGTTCACATACCTTATATCTAGCTCTTTTGCCATCACCTTTTCTCTAACGAAGTGGTAATGAACCTCTATGTGCTTGCTCCTTGCATGAAACATGGGATTGTTAGCTAGATAGATGCTTGAAATGTTGTCTCCATAAAGAGGAAACTCCTCCACTTCTACTTCCAAGTCCTTAAGTAGCTTCTTAAGCCATAATAGCTCACATGTAGCCAATGCTAAACCTCTGTACTCAGCCTCTGTGGATGAGAGAGCAACAACGGGTTGCTTCTTAGAGCTCCAAGAGATCACTTTTGTACCTATCATGAAAACATAACCCGATGTACTCCTTCGATCATCCTTGCTACCTGCCCAATCAGCATCACTATATCCTTTGACACTTAGATCAGCATCATATGAGTGAAATAGACCTTGGTTGATGGTGTGCTTGATGTAACGAAGCACCTTTCTTGCTGCCATGAGATGATCATGAGTAGGTGCATGCAAAAATTGAGAGAGAACACCTACTACATATGCAAGATTAGGTCTAGTGAATGTAGCATAAATTAATGAACCAATTATGCTTCTATATAGTGTAATATCTTCTATAGCCTCTCCTTGACCTGCAACCAACTTTGTATTGGGCTCCATGGGCTGACAAAGTGGCTTACAACCACTCATACCAAACCTGTATAGCACATCCAACAAGTATTTCTTTGAATCGCGAAGATGCCATTGTGTGCATAGATTACCTCTATTCCCAAGAATTACTTTAATGTTCCAAGATCAGATATCTTGAACTCCTTTCCTAGCTTTGATTTGATATCTTTAATACCTGCAATATCACTTCCTATGATGATCAAATCGTCCACATAGATGCATATGTATACCGTCTTGTCTCCTTGCTTCTTCATGTAAAGTGATGGATCTGCAATACTTTCTTTGTATCCACAACTTGATAAATAATCCACTAACCTCTGATTCTAGGCCCTTGGGGCTTGCTTTAGTCCATATAATGCTTTCCTTAGCTTGCAAACATGATTTGGGTACCTCATACTAGCAAATCCTTGAGGTTGGCTCATGTAGACTACTTCTTCAAGCTCTCCATTAAGGAAGGCATTCTTCACATCCAACTGATATAAGCTCCATTTCCTTGATGTGGCCACTGCAATCAAAGTCCTAATTGTTGGCATCTTGGCTACGGGGCTGAAAGTTTCATCATAATCTATCCCGTAGCTTTGGGAGAAGCCTTTCGCCACCAACCTTGCTTTGTACCTAGCAATGGAACCATCTGAATTTCTTTTAATTCTGTAAACCCACTTATTACCTATCACCTTCATGCCTTCTTGAGTTGGTACCAAGCTCCAAGTATGGTTCTCATCAAAAGCTTTGAGCTCTTCCTTCATTCTTCAAATATGTCTCACCTATGTCTTCAACCTGCAATGGACTTGTGCATGCATACCAAGGCTTCAACTCATCAAAGACAACATCCCTACTTACCTTCAGCTCCTTGGTGATGGGATTATAGCATTTATACCCCTTTTGTTCCATAGAATATCCCAAAAAAATACACCTTTCAGATTTGGCATCTAACTTTGACCTCAACTCTTGAGGTACATGTACATAGCATATACAACCAAAGACTCTAAGATGTGAAATGCAAGGTTTTCTTCCACTCCATGCTTCCTCAGGGGTTAGATGATGTATACCTGATGTAGGACATCTATTCATGATGTATGTGGCTGTATATGTAGCCTCTCCCCAATAACAATGCGGCATATTCATTTCGTTGAGCATACACCTTGCTACCTCTGCTATGTGTCTGTTCTTTCTCTCTGCTACCCCATTTTGTTGAGGGGTATACCTCCATGTAAATTGTGATTTGATGCCATTGACCTACAAAAATTCAAAAAATTCATGGGAGAAGTACTCTCCCCCTCCATCGGATCTCAAAGTTTTGATAAACTTGCCAGATTCCTTCTCCACTTGTGCTTTGAATTTCTTGAAGTAGTGGAACACATCTGATTTGTTTCTAATGCAATACAACCACACTTTTCTTGAAAAGTCATCAATGAAGGTTACAAAATACCTATTTCCAGCAAGGGATGCTTCTCTTGTTGGACCCCAAACATCTGTGTGAATGACGTCTAAAACATTTGCACTTACATATGTACTCTTCTTGAAGGGAAACCTTGATTGTTTTCCTTGTTGGCAATCTACACAAATTTCATGCAACATTTTAGATCTAAAATTTGGTAGGCCTCTTACCAAGCTCCTCCTTTGCATGTCCTTGAGCTTTTGTAGGTTGATGTGACCTATTCGTTTATGCCATAGATCCAAATCTGCTATCCTCTTGTCTCCATATGTGACATACATTGAATGGTGTGGCTGATTTATGTCCATTGTGAACATTCTCCCTTGCTTTTTTCCTTTTGCTATGAGCTTGAAACCTGTCCTTGGATCCTCAACAAAACATCCTCTTTCATTGAACCTAACTTGATAGCCTTTTTCTACCATTTGGCCTACCGAAATCAAGTTTTTGGTAATAGTAGAGACATGTAATACCTCTGATAAGCACTTTGCTCTTTGATTTCCTTCCAAACTGATATCTCCCACATGTTGAATGATATGCTCTGAGTTATCACCTGTTTCCACATGCCCTTGATGCTTTGGGACCTGCAAATTACTAAAAAAATTCTTTCGACATGACATATGATTGCTACATCCACTATCTACATACCATACATCTTCACTAGCTTGAGTTGTATCTTCACCATACCTCATGGCAAGTAAATAATCACTCCCTTGGCTGGATGATGTGTTTGCATAATTACCTTGCCCTCTATAATTGTTGTTGTTGCTTTGATTCCCTTGTCTTTGAGCTCTATGATAGCATTCATTTGCAAAATGACCGGGCTTATCGCATACAAAGCATCCATTTGAAGTGGCTTGTCCTCTTCCACCAAATCTTGCACCTCTTCCTCTATTTGTGGCTCTTCCACCTCTTTGACCTACATTTTCTTGTTGTCCTTGACCTCCTTGGTTGCTTTGATATCTTCCTCTTCCTCATGTAGCACCTCGGTTGTGTCTTCCTCTTCCTCTACCTGCATACAACAATTGCCCTTGGCTATCCTTGGCGTTATGACCACCAAGGTTCATCTCGTCTGTCACCATGAGAGTGATTAGTTGATCAAAATCAGGAAGAGAGTCCCTTACATACACTGAAGTTGTGAAACCCCTCCATTTTTCATCATCCCTAAGTCCATTTAGGGTGTGGGCGACAAGATCGTCATCATCTAGGGCACAACCGATTGACCCTAGTGCATCTGCAAGATCTTTAACCTTTAATATGTAATCATTAGCACCTTGAGAGGGGCTTTTCCTAAGATTATTTAGCTCATTCTTGAGCTGAATTTTTCTAGCTTTTGTGGAGGTTGAGTACAATCTCTCCAAGCACTCCCACACCTTCTTCGATGTATCCAAATCTTGAATATGCCCTACCATAGAGTTGCTAATATGCTGAGATAAAATGAAAATGACCCTTTTGTCCCTTTCATCCCACTCTCTTACTGCTCTTCTCTGGTCATTGGTTGGATTTACCTCATCTATGTAGGGTTTTGGCTCTCCACCACTCACAAGTCCCCACAAACCTTTCCCCATCAAAAAATTGCTTATTCTAAATCGCCATGGTTGGTAGTTTCCTTTTTCGAGCTTCTCAATCTGAGCATTGAGATCAGCCATGGTGCCTCCTATCTCTTTTGAACCTCCCCCTTAATGCAATGAAGTTGAAAAGGATGGCTTTTACCTCAAAAAATAGAGCTACTCCTCTTGATGAAGCTTCGTCTTTGATTTCATGATGTATTTGCTTCCCCTTGTTGTTGATGTGCCCGTTCTTCGCTTCCTTCCTTCAAACTTTGATGAAGTCTTCACTTCACTTCAGTAGCTCCTTCTTCTCTCTTTGATACTCCACTTATAGCTGTGATACCACTGTTGGAGGATAAACACTCCTATGTGCACAACAAAAGCAAATGAACCCTCCTAGGATTCTGAAATTTTTCAGACATAGGCTCTGTATTTTCTAAGTTTCTCTGAGTATATGCAGAGACTGATTATGAACTTTTGCAGGCATAAACTAGACTTTTAGAGCTTTCAAATGAGAGTAAAATCACTCCATTTGGATACTGGATGATGCCTCAACCAGCTGCAACAAAACAAATAACTTGATCTCTTCATAGAGTATGAGCTAACTAGACAGACACTGTTCTGGACATTTCTCTGCACATGTGCCGGCACTGAACTTAAGACTTAAACCAGACAAAGTAGAACTTATAAGCTTTACAACAAGACAAAAATCATTGCAAATGAATTCCGGATGAAGGAGAAACAACAATTACAAGATAGGGGGGTCTGCCAAGATTATCTAGGGAGAAAGAGTATGAAAAAGTGAAATCTCTGCAAAATATGCAGAGAACAGCTAGTAGGGGGTGTGCTTAAGCAACGGGGCAGCTTGGGCACGTATTTCAACGACTCTAAGTCATAATACAACTCATTAGAGGTTTTAAAGACTACATACTAACCTCTTTAACCAACCAAAAGCATATACATGTCAAAAGTGAGGTCCAATCACATCAAGAGGTGAGCTAAATATTCTCTAATCAACTTATTTCCATTATGGGCATAATTGGATGCCTCCAACTCGTGGAAATCAGCCTCCTTTGATGGTGGATGATGTGGAAGGTTCAATTTGGGGCATGTTCCCACACTCTTGAGCTTGAAAAACTTTCAACAAATATAAGCGTGTCGAAGTGTGCTACAGGCCTAGCAGAATTCATTGGGGCAGTCCTGTTCAACTTTTTGACATACAGTCAATTTTCTGCATCAATGTATTTTAGTCACTGGCCATGGCTAAAAGCAATGATGTATTCCGTATGTTGGCTATTGAGGATAAGTTGGATGGTACCAACTACCCATTATGGGTTTATATGATGCGACATGTATTGGTTGCAACAGGATTGTGGAACATTGTGCAGCGTGTTGAAAGACGTCCTGTTACACCTCTGACTACAGATACTGCAAATACAGGTGTTGGAGCTGATGAAGATGGTATCGAAGATACTATTCTGTAGATTCCTGTTTGTGCTGTTGTTTCTGCTGCACCTACTACAGAGCAAATTTGTTGGGATGGCAGAGATGCCCAGGCACATGCATTGATAGCTTTGTCTGTCAAACGTGCCATTATTCCTCACATTTGCTCTTGCAGAATAGCTAAGGATGCTTGGGATGCACTTACCACATTGTACTAAGCTAGGAATAAGGCTCTTGTTGCTTACCTCTGAAAATAGTTGGAGAGTGAGCACATGAATGAAGGTGATTCTATGGATAGTTTCCAAGCGAAGATCAAAGACTTGAAGGAAAATTGATTTCTGCTGATGAGGTTATACCAGATAGCTCACTTCTGCAGACCGTTCTGAATGGTCTTCCTGATTCATATCAGAGTTTTGCTTCTACTCTTCGGTTGATGATGAAAGGCAATCCAAATGCCTTATTGTTTGAGGAGTTAGTCTCTGTTCTGTTGCAGGAAGATCAGTCCAAGCAAATAGGTCCATTATGCGAGTTGTAGATCAAGCTTTCCTGGCTTGTCAGAAGGGCAAAGGAAAATGGAGCTCTTCAACTAGTACGTAGAAATCTGCTAATTCCGCATATTCGAAGAAGGAAGATAAAGATGAGAAGAAATCAGAAAAGCAGAAATTGTTTTGTAAGTACTATAAAGGGAATGATCATATCATAAAGAACTATCCAAAACTGGCTGCTAAAGAGGCAAAGAAGAAAGAGGCTGGAATGGTTGTTGCTGAGGCCTCTACACCAAAAACAGAGTCTACAAATCTTGTGCAGGAAGAAGAATGGGTGTTTACTACTCTCTGTAATTTTGACCCATCTTCTCATGATTAGTGCATGTCTGCAGTAGACTCAGATGTTTGGTATTTTGACACTGGGGCAACCAAACATATTACCTCGCAGCACAATTTCTTCTCTTCACTCGAGCCTGCCCCTACAGGGAATACTGTTACATGCGCCAACAACTCCTCTTATCCTATTATGGGAGTTGGTAAGATCATTTTGACTACTACTGATGGTAGTTCTTTCACTTTGTCAGATGCTTTATTTGTGCCAAGGATAAAAAAGAACCTGTTATCAGTTTCTGCATTACCCAAGATTGGCTTGGTTGTGAAATTTGTTGATGACAGGTGTACAGTTCATGATCTGTCAAATGGCGATGTGATTATTGCTTCTGGAATTTTATGTCATGCGTTGTATAGCTCATAGACTATGAAAGATCTGTAAATGATTTGGCATGTGCAGTAACTGATTCTCAGGCTATGTCAGATGCAAAGCTTTGGCATGCACGCTTTGGTCATCTGAATTTTGCTAGTTTGCTACGCCTACAGAAATCTGAAATGGTATCCTCTTTGCCCAAACTTGAAGCACCTGGAAAACATGTTTGTGAAGGCTGTATTTTGGGCAAAATGGAGTGTTCCTTTTTTCCAAAAGATGGTTCAGTTTGCGCTACGCAGAAATTGCAGCTTGTACATACTGATGTATGTGGTCCTATGTAGACACCTTCTTTTGGGAATTATCTTTACTTCATGACTTTCATCGATGGTTTTTCCAGGCATGCATGGGTATATCCATTGAAGACAAAGTCCGAAGTGTTCATGTGCTTCAAACAGTTTTTGGTTTTGACTGAAAATCTGTCAGCATGTAAAATGGCACCCTCCGTTCTGATCGAGGGGGGGGAATATATGTCTTCTGATTTTAATGCATTTCTGGTTGAACATGGGATAAAACTCCAGTGTACAGTGCCATATACACCTCAACAGAATGGAGTTGCTAAACGAAAGAACAGATCACTCATGGAGATGGTGAGGTGTATGGTCAAGAGTGAGGCTTTATCACATAGTTTCTGGCTTGAGGCTATCATGTGTGCAGCATATGTACTGAACAGGTGTCCCACTAAAGCGCTACAGTTTCTCACTCCATATGAGGCTTGGCATTTGCTCATCTGCATGTTTTTGGTTGTTTGGCATATGCATTAGTGCCCAAACAACATCGCAGAAAATTGGATGATAAAGCAGTAAAATGTATTTTTGTTGGGTACAGTTCTGAAAGTAAAGGCTATCGTGTGTATCATCCACAGACCAAAGGCATTCTGGTTAGTCGTGATGTTGTTTTTGTGGAAGATGCTATTCAGCCATTGCTTTCATGTACTAAGGAGACATCTGTTAGCTCCAAAGACATGTATGATACTTTAATGCCTCTTTTTACAGGTGGACAGTCTAGTGCTGGTCCTAATGAGGCAACTTCTCTGCCTTTGCAGGTTTCATGTGATGATGTAGATCATTCCATTTCTGATGCAGATTTATAGGATGCACTTACTGATGAGAGAGCTGATATTGAGCAGGCAAGAACTATGCCAAAATGGCTGGTGCAGACCCTGCGTGATAGCAAATTAGATGCACCTTTGTCATATCGTACTCGATCACGCTCTCATAGTGCCTCTTTTGCATTAGATTGCTATGCTATGGCTGCATCTAGTCTCTATCATGAGAATGATCCTGTTTCATTTGATGAAGCACAAAATTCAAAAAATTGGATGGCTGCTATGCAATCTGAATATGATCCAATAATGAAGAATGGTATTTGGTCTTTATGTGACTTGCCTCCTGGCAAGAAGGCCATTGGCACTAAGTTGGTATACAAGTTGAAGTGTAAACCCGATGGTACAGTTGATAGGTATAAGGCTAGGCTTGTTGCAAAGGGTTATGTGCAGGAAAGAGGCATTGATTTTGATGAGACCTTTGCACCTACATGCTGTATGACTACTGTTCGGAGCATTTGTGCACTTGCATCCCATCATGGTTGGAATGTACATCAGTTGGACATTAAAACAGCTTTTCTGAATGGTGTCTTGCATGAAGAAGTGTATGTTTTTCAGCCCCATGGATTTGTGCACAAAGGACATGAAAACGAGGTATGCAGGTTAAAGAAGGCATTATATGGTTTAAAACAAGCACCACGTGCTTGGTATGAGAAGATACATGCCTATCTGATTGCACATGGTTTTGAGAATAGTCCAACTGAAAGCACCTTATATGTTAAGCATGCTAGTGATGTGTTTCTGACCATTGTTGTTTATGTTGATGACATGCTGCTCACTGGTCCTATTGAGAAGCATACTGCTGATTTTAAGGCTGATTTGCAGGCCTCATTTGAGAAGTCTGATTTGGGGCATTCGCATCACTATTTGGGCATTCAGTTTATGCAAGTTGATGGTCGAATGGCTTTGTGTCAAACGAAATATATTGACACATTATTGCAGTGTTTTGGCCTTGAAGACTGTAAGCCTATTGCCACTCCTATGGAGACACGTTTACAATTGAGTCTTCATGATGCTAGAGATGCATTTGATGTTGTTCTCTATCAGTACGTTGTTGGATGCTTGATTTACTTATGCATTACTCGGCCAGATATTCAGTTTGTTGTCTCACCGATGAGTAGATTTATGCATTGCCCAAGAGTCAAGCATTGGCAGGCGGTTAAGCGCATCTTTCGCTACTTGAGTGGTACTCGGCTACTTGGGTTGTTTTATCCCAAGGGGGGATCACTACCGCCAAATTTACATGCTTTTTCTGACTCTGATTGGGCTGGTTCCTATGACACTCGTGTGTCCACTAGTGGCTTTTGCATCATGCTTGGTAGCTCATGTATATCTTGGTTGAGCAAGAAGCAGCCTACTATGGCCACTTCCACTTGTGAGGCTGAGTATAGGGCATCTTTCAGAGCTACTGTTGAGTGTGTGTGGCTCAGACGCCTTATGGCTGATTTGGGTGTTAGTCAGTCTTCTACCACCACCATCTTCACTGACAATCAGAGCGCATTGGCAGTTGCGAGAAACCTTATTTTCCATGCTCGCACTAAGCACATTGAGGTGCATTATCATTATGTCAGGGAGAGGTTCTCTGCTGGGGAGATCAGCTTGGCATATGTGCCCACGCAGGAGAACATTGTAGACCTTTTCACGAAGGCTCTGCCTAGGGAGAAGTTTGAAGCGTTCCGCAAAGCTTTGGGCTTACTTCCTTTTGTGGAGTGATTTCCACATAGCTTGGCACTTCCTTATACATGAGTGCCAACTCCTTGTTCACCGCATCACTCTCAGGGGGGATTTGTTGATATATTTAGGTAGTGATGTGTGTGAACACACTAGGACCGTTGGGGCACTTTTTTCCCTCTTTAGGAGGTTTTTTTACCCCGGCTTGTATATACGCCTATTGCCCTAATGGGCTACTTATCTTTGTACATTCACTAGTAATACATTGAGTATTGTGTGTTTGTGCTCCAAGCTTCTTCTTCTTCCTTGTGCTGTTGGTGTGCTTCCACAGACATCTATCTCCAACAGGTCTTATATAGATTTCTCCAAGGTATTTTGAGCTAATTTGATCATTTTTTTACAGACTTCTAGCCTTTCTCTTTCTAAATCCCCCCTCGGGTAACTCACTTTGTATTGTTCCATAATTGGTCCTCCTTTGATCCTAGATTGATAGGCATTTATCCACATGGCTAGGTCTTCAGGCATGGGATCAACAAGCACTGACCCTACTTGTTGTTTACATTGCTCTTTCTCCACGGTACTAAAATACTTTCTACGTGTGGGGGCTGTAGTGTGATTTGACTCCTCTTTGCTCTTCTCTTCCTCTCTTTGTTGATTATGCTTGCTTCTTAGCTTCTCTCATCGAGCTTTCCATCTTTGAGTGGGTTTTACCTTTGAATTTTCTTCACATTCTTTTGAGTCTAGCACTACTTGAGGTACTAGAGTTTCTGGTTTGTTGGTTTCATGTCTCGTAGAGTCTAACTCTTCTGGTCCTTGTTTAGCTCTTTCTCTTGTAATTGGCTTCAAGGGCACCGTATATTCTTTGTCACTTCTTGAGGGCTCTACCACTTCTACTACGTTCACTTGGGTGGTGTGGTTCATCTTGTTAGGGTTTTTTGGACAATCCCTAAACAAATGTTCTTTTCCACAATTGCCACAATATCCTTCCCAAACCTTACTCGATAGACCAATTCAGTATGCCACTTGAATTTTGAGCAAGGTTGAAAGAAATTATAGCACCATAGAATGGGAGGCCTTAGCCATGGTTTTCACTATACAAAACTTTCGTCATTACTTGCTGGGAGTGAAATTTGTTATCATAATTGATCATTAACTACTCAAATATCTATTGAACAAACCACAAGTGACTGGTAGGGTATGGAGGTGGTTACTTTTGTTCCAGGAATTTGATTCTTTTGTAGTCCACAAATTGTTGATGTGTAAAACACCACAAGAAATGAATTAATGTGACACTAGAACACCTCTATGGTCACCATTAACTCATTGCCACTCCAAACTTTGAGAAATGATAGCCGAAACCAAGAACTTTGCTTCTTCGGATTTTTCTAGTCACTTAAATGACATACCTTTAGTATTTTGCTAATTTCTCTTAGCTCAAGTATTATTTCTCCATGAAACTTTATAAGCTGAAACTAGAAGAGTAGAGCTTTTCAAGAAGCTATCATACGCATGAACCGAGTCTCTAGAACTCAAGTTATGGCCCTCACAAGATGACCCTGTATGACCTTCCAAAACTGGAAATCTTGCCTTCTTTAGTAATTTCGGTGTCCAAAAATAAAAAATTCGATACCTGGCATCAAATTCCAGTCAAGGTCGATGCCGGGCATCGACTTTGAGCTTTTTTAGCCTCTTCTTTGCACCAAAAATTTCCTCTTTTACACACATGAAGAAGACCACTTGTATGCTAGAAGTTGATGCCGGGCATCGACTTTATGCTGAAACTCGATGCCAGGCATCGAGTTGCTCCACAAACCTCATGTTTTTAAAGGATTCAACAACAGCTAACACACAGAGAATGAAAATAATGACTTATCAGCACAAACTGGATGCCAGGCATCGAATTGCTTAGAAAACTTGAACTTTTGAATACATCACACAGTAGGCAAGCATGGAGATGATAGAGAGAGTCTCATACACAGAACTTTACTCAGTTCTTTCTCATAGCTATGAAAACTCGGAAGTTTTACAAATGCTTTCTCACTCAGAGAAGCCCGACTATTCTCAGTCACACAAAATGAGTACTAACTCACTTTCTCATTGTCTTTCTTCTTCTTCTCTCTCTCTCTCGCCGCGCCAGTTGATACAAACTAACTTATATAGATTTTTGTATTCTCGTGATTTTAAAAAACTTCTAGAACTAAAGTGAACTAACTTTACAAATATGATACATTTGTGAATTTCCCTTCACATAGGCATGGGGTTTTCTTCCTAAGATTTGACCTTCAAATATATGTCCAATTAGTGATTGTTTCTCCAACAGCTCCCCCTCAATCACTTATTGACATTCCCTGTTTCTTCATATCATCTTCTTTTCTTTTGCTCCTGCCATGCTTTTGAATCTGTTGGTCTTCACACCATCCAAGCTCTTTGTCATTATGTCTGCTAACTGATCTTTAGTAGAAATGTACTCCACTTCAATCTCCTTCTCCATTACCTTTTCTCTAAGAAAATGATATTGTATCTCTATGTGCTTTGTCCTTGCATGAAAAACTAGATTTGCTGCAAGATAAAGTGAACTCATATTATCTCCATGTATTGTAGGTGTACCTTGATCAATGCCCAAGCTTTTGAACAATGTCTGCATCCATATAACCTCCTTAGCTTCTTCCACAAGTCCTTTGTACTCAGCTTCAATTGATGATAATGCTACTGTATGTTGTTTCTTTGAACACCAACTTACAAGCTTATCACCAATATATATCATGTAACCATGAGTTGATCTCCTGTCATCTTGATTACCTGCCCAGTCTGAGTCACTATAGGCTCTCAACTTCAAATCTGATGTAAAAGGATAATATAATCCTTCCTTTATAGTTCCTTTGATATATCTGAGAACTCTTTGACCTGCAATCCAATGTGGGTCCTTTGGACAATGCATGAATTGTGACAAGACTCCCACTGCATAACTAAGATCAGGTCTTGTTAGTGTAGCATAAATCAAACTACCCACAAGAGATTGATACTTCCTCATATCTTTGTATTTTGCACCATCATATTTACTGAGCTTGTGATTAACTTCAAGTGGAGTTGAAGCTTCTCTACAATTTTCCATATCAAACTTCTTCAATAGATTCATAAGATACCTTTCTTGTGATACATATATGCCATGATCTGTATAAGTGACTTCCATTCCAAGAAAGTATGACAACTTTCCTAGGTCATTGATCTTGAACTCTTTCTCAAGTAATCTCTTTACCTCCTTGATTCCTTCATCTGAAGTACCTGTGATTATAATGTCATCTACATAAATACAAATGTACATTGTACCTTCCTCTGTTCTTTTGATAAGTAGACTTGAATCTGCTTTTCAACTTTGATATCCAAGATCATTGAGATACTTCACCAGTCTATAGTTCCAAGCTCTTGGAGCTTGCTTCAATCCATACAATGCTCTTCTCAACCTGCAAACAAAATTTGGATACCTGGAATCTATAAACCCTTGAGGTTGTTCCATGTATACCTCATCTGATATGTATCCATTTAAGAATGCATTCTTTATATCCAATTGACTTAGGGTCCATCCTTTTGAAGCTGCAATAGCAATGATTGTCCTTATAGTTGACATCTTAGCTACAGGACTAAATGTCTCATCATAATCTATGCCATAGGTTTGGGCATAGCCTTTCACCACCAGTCTAGCTTTGTATCTGGCTATACTTCCATCTGCAAGCTTGTTCACTTTATAAACCCATTTATTTCCAATTACTTTCTTACCATTTGGTTTAGGAACAAGTTCCCATGTCTTGTTCTCCTCCAGTGCATTGAACTCTTCCTTCATTGCTTCTTCCCATTGCTTCTTACCTTTAGCTTCATCATAGTTCTGGGGTTCTTCATCATCTTTGACCATATATGCATAGTTCTTCTGAGTTATGTAAGAAGTATCATAAGAATACCTTTCTGGTTGTCTTCTAGTCCTACTTGACCTTCTTGGTTCACATTCTTCATAAGTGTCTGGATACACCTCTTCATCAAATATAGGAGCTTCTTCATTCCTTCTTGTTAATCCACTTCTGGATGTACTTGCTTGCATATAGTCTTCATCTCTATTTACCTGCACAATTGATTTTCCTTTCTCACATCTTCTTACCTCTTCTTCAAATTCTTCAACTGTATGACTTTGATCTGCATACCAACTTTTCTGTTAAAAAATGTAACATCTCTAGAAACAAGAAATTGTTTTGTTAGAGGATTCCACAACCTGTAACCCATCTGCTTTTCATCATAACCAATGAACACATATTTTCTTGCCTTTGGTTCAAGTTTATGCCTAAGTTGTGATGGCACATAAGCATATGCAATTGATCCAAACACTCTACAATGATCTAGTGTTGGTTTCTTACCCCACCAAGCTTCATATGGAGTCATTCCATTCAGAGCTGCACATGGTAATCTATTCACAAGATATGTGGCTGTATTTACAGCCTCAGCCCAAAGATAATTTGGACAGTTCTTCTCCTTTAGCATAGCTCTCGCAAACTCAACCAGAGTCCTGTTCCTTCTTTCTGCTACACCATTTTGTTGTGGTGTATACCTGCAAGTTATTTCTCTCTTAATACCTGCATTTCAAAGATAATCATTGAACTCTTGGGAGAAGTATTCTCCCCCTCCATCAGACCTCAGTCTCTTTAGCTTTTGACCTGTGACTCTCTCTGCATATGCATGAAAATGCTTGAAAGCTCCAAACACTTCTGATCTTTCCTTCAAAACATATAATGTTATCCATCTTGTAGCATCATCAATGAAAAGAACATAATACCTTGAGCCACTGATAGATCCTTCTTTTGTTGGTCCCCATACATCTGTATGAATGAGCTCAAGTATTCCATCATGTTTGAATCCTTTCTTCTGAAATGGTAACCTGTGTGCTTTACCCATTTGACCTGCTTCACATTTATAAACCATATGTTGACTTTGCACATTTGGTAATCCTAGTACAGACTGATTAGCAACCATAGCTTTAATTCCTCTTTCATTGAAATGACCTAATCTCTCATGCCAGAGATCAAGTTCTGTAATCACTGCTTCACCATGTGTGAGCAAAGCTTGACCAATGTTCCCTTGTACTCTTAAGGTAAAGAGTCTACCTTATTTCTTACCACAAACAATCTGATTATATCCATTCTCTGGATCTTCCACAAATACTCCTTCATTTGTAAACCTGACTTGAAAACCTTTTTCAACTATCTGTCCCACACTAATCAAGTTTTTAGGTATTGTAGGAACATACAAAACATTGGTTAGCAAATCTGCTCCACTCTTGCATTTCACTTTTCGAGCTGAATGTACACTATGTCTTGTATTATCACCAGTTTGAACTCTGTGACTCAAAATACCTTTTTCCAATTCTGACATCAATTCTATGTTTCCTGACAAATGATTAGAACATCCAAAGTCAATGTAAAATACCTTTAGATCTTCTTTATCTGATGTGTTGATTGAGTTCATCATCAATGATGTATGACTTTCATTCTGTGTGTCATTTACATAGTTGTAGTAGGTGGTGTTGTAGGATTGATTCTGTCCCCAACTTCTTCCTCCACCTCTACCATAGCCTCCTCTTAGACTTTGTCTACCTCTTTGGAAATTACTTTGATATCTTCCACCTCGACCTCTGCTATTGTTGTTTTGATTCTGGTTTGATCCTTGTTGGTTGTGCCAACAGTCATGAGCCAAATGATTACTCAATCCACAGATCCAGCAAGCCTTCTTGTTGTTATTTTGATTACCTCTTCCTCTTCCAAAACCTCTTGCTCTTCCTCTACCTATGCCTTTACCTCTTGCATAATAAGCTTGAGAACTAGACTCCTCTTCATCCTTTGCTTTACCTTTATCTCCTTTCTTCTTGTTCTTCATGTACATTGCAGAACTTTGTCATTTATCTCCATCTCCCTTCAAGTCTTGCTCATATGTGAGCATCAAACCAAGCAACTGGTTCAAATCTGGAACATAATGATTTAATGAAAGTTCTGTTGATAAGACAAAAGGTTTCCACCTTTCATCCCCTCTCAAACCTGCAAGTAGTTGAGCAATCAATTTGTGATCTTCAACATCTTCATCTATGGATCCAAGACTATCTGCAAGATCCTTCATCTTAGTGACATAATCACTAATGGTTTGACTTGGCTTCTTCTTGAATGTTGTAAACTCTGACCATAGACTTGCTTTCCGTGCTTTAGTAGTACTTTGGAAATGATACTCCAATGCATTCCATATATCTTCAGATGATTCCAATCCTCTGATGTGTGGTAGCAAATGATGAGAGATTGTATTGTAGATGTAGGCTTTTGCACTTGCATCCTTCTTCTGCCAATGCTTTAAAGCATCAAGGTCTTCTTTCTTTGGTCGGCTTTCATCTTCAAATACTGGCTTCTCTTCTTCACCTGTTACATATATCATGAGATCCTTACTCATAAGTAAGGCTTCCATTCTCATTACCCATGCGGGGTAATTATCTCTGTCCAGTTTGTCAATGGAGATATGATCTGCCATAGTTCTTTCCTTCTGCTGCAACCTGTGAGCTTAAAGGATAAAGGATAATACCTTTTGAAGTTCTTTTTGTATGAGGATACTTTTGAAGTAACCTTTTGATGCCTTGTGTCTTCAAATGCTTCACCTTTCAAACTTTAATGGAAAACTTTACAAAACTTCTCGTACCTTTGTCGTCTTCTGCTCTCAAGAATCTTTCTGCTCTGATACCACTTGTTGATGTGTAAAACATCACAAGAAATGAATTAATGTGACACTAGAACACCTCTATGGTCACCATTAACTCATTGCGACTCCAAACTTTGAGAAATGATAGCCGAAACCAAGAACTTTGCTTCTTCTGATTTTTCTAGTCACTGAAATGACATACCTTTAGTATTTTGCTAATTTCTCTTAGCTCAAGTATTTATTCTCCATGAAACTTTATAAGCTGAAAGTAGAAGACTAGAGCTTTCCAACAAGCTATGATACACATGAAACGGATCTCTAGAACTCAAGTTATGGCCCTCACAAGATGACCCTATATGACCTTCCAAAACTGGAAATCTTGCCTTCTTTAGTAATTTCGGTGTCCAAAAATAAAAAATTCGATGCCTGGCATCGAATTCCAGTCAAGATCGATGCCGGGCATCGACTTTGAGCTTTTTTAGCCTCTTTTTTGCACCAGAAATTGCCTCTTTTACACACACATGAAGAAGACCACTTGTATGCTAGAAGTCGATGCCGAGCATCGACTTTATGCTGAAACTCGATGCCAGGCATCGAGTTGCTCCACAAACCTCATGTTTTTTAAGGATTCAACAACAGCTAACACACAGACAATGAAAATAATGACTTATCATAACAAACTCGATGCCAAGCCATCGAATTGCTTGGAAAACTTGAATTTTTGAATTCATCACACAGTAGGCAAGCATGGAGATGATAGAGAGAGTCTCATACACAGAACTTTACTCAGTTCTTTCTCATAGCTATGAAAACTCAGAAGTTTTACAGATGCTTTCTCACTCAGAGAAGCCCGACTATTCTCAGTCATACAAAATGAGTACTAACTCACTTTCTCATTGTCTTTCTTCTTCTTCTCTCTCTCTCTCTCGCCGCGTCAGTTGATACAAACTAACTTATATAGATTTTTGTATTCTCGTGATTTTAAAAAACTTCTAGAACTAAAGTGAACTACATTTACAAATATGATACATTTGTGAATTTGTCCCTTCACATAGGCATGGGGTTTTCTTCCTTAGATTTGACCTTCAAATATATGTCCAATTAGTGATTGTTTCTCCAACACAAACCAGGTAGAGAAAATGTTATGGTGGACCATCTATCTAGTATCAATGCCAAGGATCAAGCAATTGGAGTAAACGATGATTTTCCTGATGCCAATGTGTTTGCTATCCAAGCCAAGGGTTGGTATGATAACATCAACAATTTTCTTAACACTGGATTGTATTTAGAAAAGGCAAGCTTGATACAAAAGAAGAGGCTACTAATCAACAACACACCATTTACTATTATTCAAGGCAAATTGTACAGGTATGGGAAAGATGGATGCTTGAGGAAATGCATAGAGGAGGAAGAGACATGGGATATCCTAGCAAAGGCACATGAAGATCCAGGTGGTGGGCACCTTCCAGGTCACATCATGAGCCAGAGAATTCTAGATGTAGGATTATGGTGGCCCATTGTGTTTAGGGACTCCAATGATAGGGCTAAAGTATTTGACATCTGCCAAAGATGCGCCCCTAAACCTACAAAGCAAAGAAACAACCCACTAACAGTATCTATCAATTAGCAACCATTTGAGAAGTGGGGATTGGATTTTGTAGGGCCTATATATCCTCCTTTTCCAAATAGAGATAAATATTTATTGATTGCCATAGACTACACAACAAGGTAGGCTAAATCCATTGCTTCACCAGATTGCACAACACAAACAGTTGCTGATTTTTAATTCAGCCATATATTATGTAGGTTTGGATGCCCTTTGGAGATTTGCAGGACCAAGGAACACACTTTGTGAATAAGATTTTGCAAGCAATCTTTAATAGGTATAAAGTTATTCATAGAACTTCATGTTGTTATTATCCCAAGGCAAATGGAGAGACAAAGTCCACAAATAAGGTATTGATCGCCATGCTTCAAAAGGAATGTATGCTACAATCCGCTGCTTAGGGTAAAGCTTATCTTGGTACACTATGGGCATATAGACTAGCCTATAAAGAAACAATTGGATTTTCTCCATTCCTACTAGTTTATGGGATAGCTCCCATAGAACCATTCCAATTCATACACGGCTCGATCAGAAGTGAAGGAGTTCAAAGAAAGAGAGGCCTAGAGGTAACATCTAGGCTCACAACTTTGCACATAATGGAAGAATCTCGTATTCTAGCATCGAGAAAGTTAGTGCAGACTCATATCAAAAGAAAAGAAGCACACGATAGGCACCTGTGGCCCAAAAGTTTGCAGCCGAGAGAGTTACTTTTTTACCACTTTGCTTTTTCGCTCAGCCTCATGCTGTATTTTTTCTCTTCTCTTATTATTCTCAACATTAACTATTTACAAGTAGACAGAGAATTGATCCACAAGCGACTTCCACATAGTCTTCTGCATGATCACATCTCTAGCTCTCACAAGAGCTTCAATTGAGGAGTTCTTTTGTGTCTGCCTAATCTCTTCTTCATTTCCTTCTTCTAGTCGCTCTTATTAGGTTGTTGATGTGCTAGCATTTGTGTTTGACAGGTTTTCATGCAATTTCTTAATTCCTCTCTTCCCCCAATTTATAGGTAGAGGAATCCAAGTTCTCAAGTCACAAAGCTTATTGTCTATATATGTTACAAATTGATGTTCTTTTTCTTGCTTCAGCTCTTCATATGCATAGG
Source organism: Ceratopteris richardii (assembly GCA_020310875.1). Classification (NCBI taxonomy): domain Eukaryota; kingdom Viridiplantae; phylum Streptophyta; class Polypodiopsida; order Polypodiales; family Pteridaceae; genus Ceratopteris; species Ceratopteris richardii. The sequence goes on from CM035427.1 coordinate 34,146,917, forward strand.
AAACGTCTTCCTGTGCATCACACCAGACACACCTTTTTGCTCCTCCAAATCCGCCGATTCCTTGTCTATCAAATGGCCCAGTATTTCTCTGATACATGGGCTGAATTGGTGGTACATGAGTTTTCTAAGTAGTTGACTACATTGGAGGTGCACCCTAAGGTATCACGTATACCTATATATTAGGCACTGGCATGGTATATCTTTGGAATGGATCTGTATAAGTAGTGCTTGTTTGAGCAAGGATACAATCTTGATAACCCTTGGAGTACACCTGATTGTGTAAGCTATCCATCTCTTTGGACAAAGATGCTTGCATTATCATAACATCCTCTATTTGCTTGCTCAAGCTCTCTAATTGTAATTCCAGTGGTGTGTGTGAGAAATATGCAACATTAGTCGTAGCTGATGCTTCAGACACATTTGGAACTATTGGAACATGTATGTCCCTTGGTTGTAATCGGGTAGTCTGCACATGTTTGTCATAAAGCATAGCCTATTGTCCGCGCATCTGGGCAGCTGCCTCTATCTCTCTTCTAACCATTGGATAGTCTTTAGTAAGCCCCAATCTCCTTCTAGCCTCCTCAATTCTTCTCTCAACTTCAATCCCATCTTCAAGACTTAAGATCTTGAGAAATGAAATCACTAGGTCAGGTTGTAGGGAGCCTAGCTCAGCTTGAGGAAACTGAGCATACCTCCTCAGGAATGCATTCAGTAGATGCTTCAAAGATGAAGTGGGTTTTCGAGAACGAACCCATCACAAAATCCCTCTTTATTGTGCTCACTAAAGTCTTCTGGATAGAAGAGTTCACGTAATTCCTTTCTAAAATCTATCCAAGTCTTCTCCATATGTACTCAGATGGATGCTAAAATGGACCCTAAAACTACATGAGTGAAGAAATGAGTTAACATCTCTTTAGGTAATCCATGGATTTTAGCTTGGTCTTCAAAAAATTCCAAGTACCCAGTAACATTTAACCTTGTAAACTTCCCCTTGTCTCTTAAGATGGCCTAAAAAACTTGAGCCTCTTGTTTTTTGATCATTAGATCTTTAAATACTTCCTCCATCTCGGTTCTCTAGCATGTCTTAGTATGAAAGACAATGTCCAAGGTAAGTGGCTCGATTATTTCTCTTAACTTGGAGTAGATTTCAAAGAAAAGACTAGATGAGTCTCGAGTGAGGGGGTGAAAGTAGGTCTAAAGCTCTCTCTTTGACTCATAACAACTACATAAGCAGAATTTATTTCTAGGGTTAGAGTGATTGTGAAGTTCTTAAGTTACTTGGTTTATTTTCTTCCTTTGATCTAGTTTTCATCAACTCTAGTTACCTTTCTTTAACTTGATCTCTTGAACTTGATTCATTTGAACTCTTTTGTCTTTAAACAATCTCTTTACTTGACTTGGTTTCTTTCTTACATGTGATCTTTACTTGATTTCCTCTCTTCTTTTTTACTTCCTCTTTTCTTTTTTTCTCCTTTTCTTTAAATTGATTTTGACTCATTCTATTAAATTGCTTATTTTTAATTTTTCTAATTTTCAAAGATTTTTATTTAGATTTATCATATTTTTAGTTTTTTTTATGTTTTTGTTGTTTTTAAGAAGTTTAACTAGGTTATGATAGTAGCAATTTTCTAACCTAAGTAGAAATTGAAAAGTGTGCAAGATGAATCATTTATACTAATGCAGAATATAAGTGATCAAACTCAGACAAGAGAATTAGTCTTTCTTTTTATATGCACGAGGCAATGCAAGTGTACATAGAACTTAAAAAACAAACACCAAGAATTTTGATCTATTGCAAAGTATTTACATTTATTTTATGAAAAATCCTATATACAAATAATTCTAAAAGTACGTGAAAGTGTTTTTCTATCTTCTAAAGGCTTGGGTGTCGAGTCGAGGATCTGCTATCTCCACGGCAATTGCCTTACTTCACATCACGTTCACCTTGTCAAAGAGAAGGAGGTCATGATCAGGATGAGCATAGATCAGGCCTTGTGGGTGCATCCTCCCATCTAGTGAGTGAGGTTCGCATGCCAGGTGCCTTTCTTGGGGAATAGTGTGATGAGAGGCCCACCATTTTTGTGCTTCAAGAGGTAGAAGAGCACTAGCATGTGATCATCGGAGTAGATCATGCAAGATGAAGGGAGGTAGAATAAATAACTCAAAGTAAAAACACCTTGCTCATCAATATTCAAGAGCTAGATCACATGTTTACAATCAATGAGGTGTTTTACTAACAAACCAATACATCATGGCTGATCGTGAAGGATGGATCATAAAATCTAATACAAAGTGAGTCATTATCCAAGTCATGCTAGATGATATAATATTAGCAATGAACTCCGCTACATTGTGGATGGGATTTGATTTTGTTTTGATTTCCTTTCTTTTCCTAATTTTATTTCCTAATTATTTTACATCCCACTTTCTTTTGGTTTTGACATGATTTTATTTTTTTGTTCTCTTTTTATTATTACTAACTATCTAATTTCTTTTGAGTTTTATTTGCCTTTCTTTTATTATTCACCTTTTTATTATTTACCTTTTTATTCCTAATTTACCTTTTTATTATTCACCTTTTTATTGTTTACCTTTTTATTATTCCTAATTTTATTATTTACCTTTTTATTCCTTCCTTTGATTGTTTCATTTTTACTACTTATCTACTCACTATAAATAATCTACGTTCATTTTACTTTATTTCTTTTACTTTCCAATTAATCAACTGATTAGTACTAATTTTAAAATGCAGAACAATAAGAAATGATCAAATTTCCCCTGACTCTCTCTCTGTCACTATGTCTCTCTCTATCTTTTTATCTCTCTCTCTCCCTCTCTCTGACTTTCATCACCTCTCTCTACCTTTCCCCTCTCTCTCTCTCTATTTTTCTTCTTTTTCTTTATTTCTATCTGTCTCCACACCATCGACCATCCCTTTGAGTCTTGATTTTCTTCATTTTTGAGTCATAGCGCAACAATAATTTCAATTCCCCTTTTTTATGTCAAATTCTCTCTCTCTCTCTCTCTCTCTCTCTCTCTCTCTCTCTCTCTCTCTTTGTGTCTATATATATATATATATATATATATATATATATATATATATATGTGTGTGTGTGTGTGTGTGTGTATATATCACACACGCACACCTTCTAGAGCATCGATCTCCTATCTTTGTAGCACATGTCTATTGTGAATGTCTATCTATCTATCTATCTATCTATCTATCTATCTATCTCTTTCTATCTCTCCATCACCTTCCCCTCCTATGTGCATAATATCTAAGTTTTCTTTCTCTCTCTCTCTCCCCTTCTCTCTCTACCCTTCTCTCTCTTTCTTCAGATTCAAATTCAAAATCATGTATAAATGGACCCCCTTCTAGTCATGGGGTAGAGTGAGATTTTTTGAGATTTTTGAGCTAAGGTTTTAAGCATACACTATACTCACCTCAAGTGAGAGTAGCCTTCCATAACTTCCCTGGAGTCTCCATAAAGGGAAATCCAAGTTCCTCATCAAGACTCTTTTCTAAACCGCTTGAATCTCCATTAATCTCCAATATCTATAGATGTTTTACTACCAACAGAAAGATTTTCTTTACCTTTCTTGGATGTAGTCGATGAATTTTTTGGACTAAAATTTCAATGCAATTCCATAGATTTGATTTGGAACTATTCCTTGAAGGCACATTAGGTCCACCCCAAACTTGAGATTCTACACTTGACTTTTTTAGCATTACCTTTGTCATTTGAGTCAACATTAAGTCCTTCTTTGACATTTGCATAGAATCTTGACATTTCATCAAACACCATATATATATGCTTACCTTCACCTTTCGTGTGAGTAGGTTGTGGCATTTATATCCCATTTGCTCAAGGGATTACCCAACAAAGACATATTTTTTTGCTTTCGAATCAAGCTTCATCCTCAACTCATCTGGAACATGTACATATGCAATATGGCCAAATACTTTCATATGTGATAAGTTTGGCTTTTTTCTGTAAGTTTCTCTTCATGTGTAACTTGATTTACAATAGTAGTAGAGGTTTTGTTCATGATGTATACAACAATGTGCACAACGTCTACCCAACAACAATGAGGCATATTCTTCTCAACCATCAGGGCTCTTTCTTTTTTTTTTTGCAACATGTCTACTTTTGTGTTCACTAATGCCATTTTGTTGTGGTGTGTACCTGCATGAAAACTGCATGCAGGTTCCTTGACTTCTTAGAAAATCTATTGAACTCATTTCAAAAGTATTAACCTCCATCATATCTTAATGTCTAAATATACCTCCCCATTTGCTCTTCCACCATAGCCTTGAAATTGAGTAAACATCTCAATCCTCTCTTTCATAAATCAAACCCATATTTTTGTGCATGGTCATGAATGAATGTGACATAAAACCTGCATCCTCCCATAGATGTGCTCTATGTAGGACCCCAAACATTTTTATGTACTATTTCTAGCACATTCAATGATGCCCTTGACTCTTTACAAAATTGACATGTTGCACATACCTTTTGCATCTCTGCAACCTTCAAATTTGGTAGTCCATTGACAAGCTCTTTTGATTGCATCAATTTCAGCCTTTGCAAATTTGCATGTCCAATTCACTTGTACCAAATCTCTATATCAACAATAAAACATGCACCTTTTGCAAACATGGTTGCATTCATTTCAAGACTTTTCACATTCAAGGTGAACATCTACCAAATTTGTTCCCTTTAGTGACCAACTCAAACCATCAACATTGAACCTAGCTTGTAATCCGAAAACCCATCTTAGAGCAGACCACCTTTCAAGATTAACCACAAGAGAAGCTCCTCAAGGAATAGCGGATGAATTACCCGATGCATACTTGTTTAACCTTGAGATAGTACCAGAATGGGCTAAGACGATAGTCCCTATTCTCACATATGGACCCAAGAATCCTAGGATAAGGATCAAGGAGGGGGAGATTACCAAGTCACAAAGATATCAAATAATAGCAGGAAGCATATATAAACAGGATAATCAAAAGATTCTTGTTTGTTGTGTAGATGAATCAGAACATGCGAATTGGTTGCAATTGGCACATGTAGGTGCATTAAAGCAACATCATTCAAGACATCGTACACTGCAGACTCTGCAAACTAGGAGTATATTGGCCTTCCATGGAAGCAGATGTCTACAAGTTCTGTAAAGAATGCCCTGTTTGTTGTGAAAGACCACCGGTAGAACATGCTATGTTATATCAGATGTCTCTCACACCAGAATGGAGTGAACCCTTAGTGACATACTTGAGGAAGAAAACATTCCCTCAAGGAATGACCTTAGCACGACAATGCAATCTAGAGCAGGAAGCTCAAGACTATTCACTTATTGGCAATAACTTATACAAATGAGGATGAGACAGATACCTAAGACAATGTGTTCATGAAAGAGATTACTTGAGCGTACTAGAGACTGCACACCAAGGTGTTGCAGGAGGTCATTTTGGCTCCGATAGGATAATCAAAGCCATACTATTTGCAGGATTATGGTGGCCCACTCTTCACATGGATGCACATACCTATGTTAAGAGATGTGATGTGTGCCAGAGAACTCAATTTCCTACTCGTAGAGATGAAATGCCATTGAAACCCATGATGGGAGGACGTACATTTTCTAAGTGGGGTATAGACTTTGTAGGACACATTAACCCCCCTGCAAAAGGTACACATGCTGAATACATTATTGTTGCGACAGATTATCTTACAAAATGGGTAGAGGCAAAGGCCACTGTAGCTCAATGATGAGTAGCACCTCCTTTAATGTCAATCCGGGAAGACATGAGGATGGTATGAAGACCTCGAACAAGTGATGGCACAAGTGTGTGAGTGAGAAGCACACAAACATGCACACCCATACACACACACGTGCACACACGGCAACAACAAAGAGAGAGAGAGAGAGAGAGAGACAATGGAGTGACTTCTATTTCAAAAGAGTTCTCATAAAAGTTCAAATCTACAACAAGCTAACCTCAAAACTGAGATCTCTAGCTCTTTTTATAGTTTTTGACTAGCTTTGGTCCTGTCCTGACCTAGTGTCCAACCTAGTTAAAAATTAGGTTCCTAGGCTAATTTGGAGGCTCAAACGAGCTCAAAAAATTATGAAAATTGGTACATAGATACTACTAATACAACTCAAGCTCGAGGACTCCTCTGCTTGCACAAAATGGAGTAGGGAAAATAACAAAATGGTATTTACAATGATGTGAAGTGACTAACATCACTATTTGGGAAATATAGTTTCATGGAAAAATTATAGGGCCTATCTGCCAGATCTGCGTTGGCTGCTTTGCCTACTTGTTCCTTGATCTGACTCCCTTCTTTGGCTTCCTTCTCTTGTGGGTCCTTGGGTGCCCTGACTGCTACCAACACCCCCCTCTCTCGCATCTGTCGTTTGTGATAGACCCTTGTTTGGTTGAGTGATTGACATAGTATTCAACCACATCTGAAGCTAGGTGATGTTCTTCCAGTCGCAGCCCCTATGCTAAGTCTATTAATAAGGCATCCTAATCTACTGGCCCTGGAACGTCCGAATGTGGCAACCGCAATTGCTCAGAGTGTAAGGTTCTCTCCACAGCGAAAAGTTGGAGGAGATGTGAGGGTCTGGGAATGAATATTTTAGAGTGGTATTCCCAGAACCCTGTGACGAAGATCCTCTTGAAAGTTTGTTTGTAGAAAGTTGGGAGGTACTTTATTCTTGCGTGCCAGGCATATATTACATTAATTGAGGGGGTTGTGCTCATGTCATACACTAAGTCTAGGTTGCCTGTAGTGAAGCCGACTCTTGAGAAATGTGGGTCTTTAATGTTTTTGAATGTTCTAAATGTGACCAGCATTAAATCAAATATCTTCATACACATTTGTGCCATCACATCACGGGTGTTCCGTAGTCTAAGACTCCAGTGACGAATGGTGGAAATCATATATGCAACCGAGGCTTGTCCTTGTGGAGGTGCTAGATATACATAATTCAACCATTGTGCACAGCCTTTGATGTTCTTCACAGCAATGGCAAACTTGGGCCATGTGCATCTTCGGAGGACTGGAACATAACATGGATTGTACTTGATAAATAATGGCATGTTATTCCATGTACGAACCATTTCTGGATAGGCTTTGAGAAGACAAATCCTCCAGGTGGGTTGGAAGGTTGACCCTTGTTTAGCACGTTTAGGTAGATCGTCGGGACCAAATTGATTGGCAAAAGTTAGGGCTTTGCCACATCTTCGTTGAATCGTTGCATTGTAATCGGCTAAGAGCACACAGTAAGGCATGTATTGCGCATCATTTGTACCTACCCATTGATGATGTGACATGTGTCGGAAGTACTCGGAGTTCATAATAGTGTCCTCCAGTTTAGCCATTGAATGTACTGCGATGTGATCTTCATGGGTTTTGGCAGTCTTTTCGAGTTTTTGAAGCCATTTTGGTGCTTCGACTTCAAGGGTGTCCATTCCTTCCGATGTTTTGCTAGCCGCCCGGCATAGGCATACGAACATAGGGTTCCTCATATGACCCATCCACTTCAATGGGCACCAATTTGTTTGTTTCTGGTTCGATAATTGGGGAGGGTTGTCTTTCATACTCAAGTAGCTTCCTTTGCAATTCTTCAACATTCTCTTTTAGCGCCTTTACCTCCTGTGAAGTCGATGCCAACTCTATGATCTTGGGTTGTTCTTCCTGCTCCCTTAGCTTGCGACGCAGTGCATCTCGTTCTTTTTCCATATCATCATGTGCTTCCAGCAGATCAACATAGCTTTCCGAGATTGTTTTCATCGTTTCTGAAGGGACTGCTTTAAATTATTCTAGGTCGATCTCATGAGGGGAGCCTTCCATTGCAGCCTCTAGGTTTTCTTCGTTCTACTTTTGAAGTCGTTTATTTTTTTCTAGGGTCATGGCCATGTGCTTCCATAATAACGTCAGGTTGCGCCAAAGTCAATCTTTGACTGACAGAGTTCAAGTAAAGCTATTAATTTTTTAACTTCGAAAGATTCAGATTGCTGGGGAATTTCCAATAACGTCTGGTAGGTGTGTTCGAGCATAGTGTAACATTGATTCAGGTCAACATTTTCTTCTTCTATGGCCACAAGCCGCTTCTGTAGTTGTTAGTGGTCCGTAGTTATTTGACGATGGTGATCTTCTAGAGTCTGATATTCGCTCTACAGTTGATATACACATTGATGTAATGTAGAAAACACATTATTTACATTTAAGAATGTTGGGAAAGGAGAGGATGCAGGGGGGATGGGGAAGGGAAAGGGGATCGTGAATGAAGTGGAATCAAGTGGTTATGTGGGTGGAGGGGGTATGGGAGATTGTGGCTATGTGTGGGGAGGGAGTAGTGTTGTGGCTGGTGATGTCTCCATTGTGTCAAAAGTGTGTGTGACTATGTAAATGGGAACGGAAGGCGGGGTGGATGTGATGTTCGTGAATAGTGTTGTGAATGTAGGCATGGTAACCTCTCCAAGTTGGATGCCTGGAGAGAGAGGAATTCCCATAACATATGTGGCGATTGTGGAAGTTGGGGTAGTCCAGTCATGGGGCGAAGTGAATTGTGCAGTGAGAGGTGAGGAGTGTGGTGATGGCAGTGCCGCCTGATGTTCTTCCATCTGTGTGGTATCTCTTGGTGCCGATACATCTATGTGAATTTGCTTTTCGGAGTGAAGGGGATGGGTAGGCACTCGTTTCTCAAAGCGATGAATGTAGGCTAGAGCTGAATGAATGGCTTCATCCAGACCAAGCACATCCGCATAAAAATTCAAAGACAATAAATTGGTTGTCGACCCCCTCTTCTCCTAACATTTGACTTATTAACATCTTTCCTGTTTCTAGTGACAACTTGTGGTGCTCTTGGACTCTTTTTATAACCTTTTGATCTGCACAGTATAGGCTAAGGCACCAGCTAGTAGTGAGGTTTCTTCTTGCTCTTGGTCGTGTTCCTCGTCTACCTCCTCTTTAGTTTCTTCTTCATCTTCGTCTACATCCACTATTTCTGGTTGGGTAGGAGCGGAAATTCCTGTGGTTAGTTGTGGTCCCTTGGTCTGCTCTTCCTCCGTCTCAAGATTAGCCTCATTAATCATTCGGGCAATTTCTTCATCTATCAAATCATCTAGAGTGTAACCTTGTGGGAACTCCAAGTCAGAGGGAAACGGAGGGAAAACCAGATTGGGTCCTTCTACACTTAGTCTGGGCAAGCGAATAGTAAACAGACGGACATGTCTAGTCGGAGGTGGTGTCACCTCTTGTGTGAGGGTGGCACCCCTTGCTTGTGCACACGGTATTTGGACTACTCCTCTCATCTTCTTCGATGGTGGCCCTATTGTTGATCGTCTTCTTTGGAATTCCTGGGCTCGGGACCACACTAATGCTCTTTGAATAGGCACATCATAAGCCAAGCACCTGTAAATGATCCTTGTTAGCGTGCAACATCCATGAAGCACATTCTTATGTTTCTTATTCGAACGTTGATGTGCTAAGTGGATTTGATCTATGATCTAGTGGGGTAGATTGATTGTGAGACTTTCTATCTCTGCCAAGTACAAGCTAAACCAAATTCTTTTGGGTGGCATGGTGAAGCACTCCTGAGCTGGAAAGGCAAAGTGTTGCATGATCGTGCGTAGGTGGAGGGCGATGGTTGGGGTCATAGCTACCATATCCTTTAGTTTATTGAGATCTTTGTGCTTCATTCTTTCGGGAATCAACATTTCTTTCTCTGTGGGAATATGCATGCCTTTCATGTCTAGGGTGTCCCTTTCTAAGTTGAGGGTAAGGTTGAATCTTTTTAGTTCATGACCCAGCGTTAATGAGGGAAGCACAAAGGTACTATCACCTCCCTTGGCTCTGCTAGGGGTGATGGTACTGATCAGGTAGGAGCAACGCAAGAAATCAAGCTTATGTAAGAGTGCCCTAAAGTAGCTATTCAAGCATGCTTTGGTCCATACAGATCTCATTACTTTGGCATCTTGATACTTCTCGAATTCATGGGTAAAGAAATGGTATCTTCCCCATTTGCCATTAAATTCAATTTTTGTTTCCCAAAAGTAGGTGCCTTCACCCAATGGACCTGCAACTTCGCTGAACCAATGTGCATGTTTGCCTACTTGAGAAGTGTGTCCCTACGAAGGGTCCTAAATGGGAAGTACATGCACTGCTTTGAGTTCCTGAGGCCTCTCGGTGAGTTGTGGTTCGAGGAGGAGAGTTTCAGTGTCCACTATTTGGGTGCTAGACCCCGCTTGGGAACTGGTACCTCCTGCTTCTGCCATGTTACTGCTTGTCGATTCTGTGAGGATATAGAAACGCATGTTAACATTGTAGTGGACAAGATATGCACTTTGTCCCCGTTACAACATGAGGCATCGTGACAAGTTAGTGGATCAGTTGGTGCTCGATGATTGTGTGTGTGTAGTTAGTGATGAATAATTCTATGAGCTAAGTGGAAGGATGTGGTGTGAGGATGATGCAATTAGTACATGGAGGTGAATTTACAAATTTGGGGTCAGGGGGTTTATTACAAGTGTTTAGTCGCCAAGTGAAATGCATGGTTTTACAATATGACCGCTGGTGGGCCATGGGAGGCTTTTTAGAAACCCATTTACAAGTGCTTCTACTCGTGCTCAAGGGTGAATATGTGTTTGTGCATGTCGAATAAGAGTTGATATCAGCTGTTTGAGTGAGTGAATCATGTAGTAGGTGATGTGGTCTATATGTGGCTATTTGAGGCCGCAAGCAAGCCTTAGGCACCCAAATTTGTCTTGATTGTGGGCCAGCCTTCATTGACTTCTTGGGTACCCAGATAGTCTTTACTTCCATAGAAGAATTATTGAAAGACTTCTTATTAGTGTCTTGTAGTTGATCACTAATAAGAAGTTGAGCCAGTGGTTGTGGTTTGACCACAACGGGATGCTCTCCTTTCCGCACCCACACTTGTTTCGGCGGTTGAGACACCTTGCTTCGTACTTTCTTTTGGCTTCAAGCATAGGTCATCTGCTTCTTCTGTGCTTGGTACTCCTTTGGTTGCCGTGTCTCTACCAATTTTGGAAAAGAATGGAGTTCTGTCGTATCCTTGATTTCATTGTTGAGAAAATCATCCCTCTACATCACATAGTTTTGGACAAGAATAGCATTCTCATCATCATGTGTACTCCTAGAAGGACCAGGAGTTTGTGCTTTCCCTAGTTCCTTGAGTGCTTGATTTTCTAGTTCAATAGTAATGCGGGTTTGTCCTACCCAGACTTGAAGAAGTCCACTTCTTAGGTTCAGGTTGATTGCATGATCATTTATCCAGTCTTGACCCAAGACAAGAGGTTCAGTGAGATCCTCATCTTGACACACTAGTACTTTAACTATCATTAGAACATCTTCAAGGTAGAGGGTGTTGGAGGATAAACACTCCTATGTGCACAACAAAAGCAAATGAACCCTCCTAGGATCCCGAAATTTGTCAGACATAGGTTCTGTATTTTCTGAGTTTCTCTGAGTATATGCAGAGACTGAAAATGAAATTTTGCAGGCATAAACTAGACTTTAAGAGCTTTCAAATGAGAGTAAAATCACTCCATTTGGATACTGGATGATGCCTCAACCAGCTGCAACAAAACAGATAACTTGATCTCTTCACAGAGTATGAGCTAACTGAACAGACACTGTTCTGGACATTTCTCTGCATATGTGCAGGCACTGAACGTGAGACTTATACGAGACAAAGTAGAACTTATAAGCTTTCCAACAAGACAAAAATCATTGCAAATGGATTCCGGATGAAGGAGAAACAACAATTACAAGACCGGGGGGTCTGCCAAAAACATCTAGATAGATAGAGTGTGTAAAAGTGAAATTTCTGCAAAATATGCAGAGAACAGCTAGTAGGGGGTGTGCTTAAGCAAGGGGGTGTGCTTAAGCAAGGGGGCAGCTTGGGCACGTATTTCCACGACTCTAAGTCATAATACAACTCATTAGAGGTTTTAAAGACCACCTACTAACCTCTTTAACCAATCAAAAACATATACATGTCAAAAGTGAGGTCCAATCACATCAAGAGGTGAGCTAAATCTTCTCTTATCAAATTCTTTCCATTATGGGCATGATTTGATGCCTCCAACTCGTGGAAATCAGCCTCCTTTGATTGTGGATGATGTGGAAGGTTCAATTTGGGGCATGTTCCCACACTCTTGAGCTTGAAAAACTTTCAACACTCCCCCTCAAGCTCAAGTCTTTTCCTTTGTTGCTTCAGCCTATGTCTCTTATGTTGATAGCTTCCTTGAATCCTCCAAGCTTTGTACCTTCAAGAAACTTTGTCATCATGTCTGCAACCTGCATTTTAGTGTTCACATACCTTATATCTAGCTCTTTTGCCATCACCTTTTCTCTAACGAAGTGGTAATGAACCTCTATGTGCTTGCTCCTTGCATGAAACATGGGATTGTTAGCTAGATAGATGCTTGAAATGTTGTCTCCATAAAGAGGAAACTCCTGCACTTCCACTTCCAAGTCCTTAAGTAGCTTCTTAAGCCATAATAGCTCACATGTAGCCAATGCTAAACCTCTGTACTCAGCCTCTGTGGATGAAAGAGCAACAGTGGGTTGCTTCTTAGAGCTCCAAGAGATCACTTTTGTACCTATCATGAAAACATAACCCGATGTACTCCTTCGATCATCCTTGCTACCTGCCCAATCAGCATCACTATATCCTTTGACACTTAGATCAGCATCATATGAGTAAAATAGACCTTGGTTGATGGTGTGCTTGATGTAACGAAGCACCTTTCTTGCCGCCATAAGATGATCATGAGTAGGTTCATGCAAAAATTGAGAGAGAACACCTACTACATATGCAAGATCAAGTCTAGTGAATGTAGCATAAATTAATGAACCAATTATGCTTCTATATAGTGTAATATCTTGTATAGCCTCTCCTTGACCTGCAACCAACTTTGTATTGGGCTCCATGGGCTGACAAAGTGGCTTACAACCACTCATACCAAACCTGTATAGCACATCCAACAAGTATTTTCTTTGAATCAAGAAGATGCCATTGTGTGCATAGATTACCTCTATTCCCAAGAAGTACTTTAGTGTTCCAAGATCAGATATCTTGAACTCCTTCCCTAGCTTTGATTTGATATCTTTAATACCTGCAATATCACTTCCTGTGATGATCAAATCGTCCACATAGATGCATATGTATACCATCTTGTCTCCTTGCTTCTTCATGTAAAGTGATGGATCTGCAACACTTTCTTTGTATCCACAACTTGATAAATAATCCACTAACCTCTGATTCCAGGCCCTTGGGGCTTGCTTTAGTCCATATAATGCTTTCCTTAGCTTGCAAACATGATTTGGGTACCTCATACTAGCAAATCCTTGAGGTTGGCTCATGTAGACTACTTCTTCAAGCTCTCCATTGAGGAAGGCATTCTTCACATCCAACTGATATAAGCTCCATTTCCTTGATGTGGCCACTGCAATCAAAGTCCTAATTGTTGGAATCTTGGCTACGGGGCTGAAAGTTTCATCATAATCTATCCCGTAGCTTTGGGAGAAGCCTTTCGCCACCAACCTTGCTTTGTACCTAGCAATGGAACCATCTGAATTTCTTTTAATTTTGTAAACCCACTTATTACCTATCACCTTCATGCCTTCTTGAGCTGGTACCAAGCTCCAAGTATGGTTCTCATCAAGTGCTTTGAGCTCTTCCTTCATTGCCTCTTGCCATTCCTTGCAATCCTTAGCTTCTTCATAACTAGTTGGTTCTTTGTCCTTGATTACCTGAGTCATGTATGCATAATGCTTTGCAATGAAATTATCATATGTTAACCTTTGTACTGGATATCTTACTCTTGAAGACCTTCTTTCACTTCCTTTTGGTGTGGTTGCCATCTTCTTTCTTTGTTTAGCCACTCCTGGAGTTTGAACTTCTTCTATCTCTTCATCTTCCAACATGCTCTCATCCACATAGCTTCCTTCTTCAACTGAAATCTTCTCTTTGCCTTTGACTTTGCTTTCTTCAGAGCTGGTCTCTCTTTCCCTAAGCCTTCCACTCCATGGTGAGGGTGTCCTTGTGTTGCATGAGTTGCTTGGACCACTCAAATCCATGCTTTCTTGAACTCTATCATCATTCTTCAAATCTGTCTCACCTATGTCTTCAACCTGCAATGGACTTGTGCATGCATACCAAGGCTTCAACTCATCAAAGACAACAACCCTACTTACCTTCAGCTCCTTGGTGATGGGATTATAGCATTTATACCCCTTTTGTTCCATAGAATATCCCAAAAAAATACACCTTTCAGATTTGGCATCTAACTTTGACCTCAACTCTTGAGGTACATGTACATAGCATATACAACCAAAGATTCTAAGATGTGAAATGAAAGGTTTTCTTCCACTCCATGCTTCCTCAGGGGTTAGATGATGTATACCTGATGTAGGACATCTATTCATGATGTATGTGGCTGTATATGTAGCCTCTCCCCAATAACAATGCGGCATATTCATTTCATTGAGCATACACCTTGCTACCTCTGCTTTGTGTCTGTTCTTTCTCTCTGCTACCCCATTTTGTTGAGGGGTATACCTGCATGTAAATTGTCTTTTGATGCCATTGACCTGCAAAAATTCAGAAAATTCATGGGAGAAGTACTCTCCCCCTCCATCGGATCTCAAAGTTTTGATAAACTTGCCAGATTCCTTCTCCACCTGTGCTTTGAATTTCTTGAAGTAGTGGAACACATCTGATTTGTTTCTAATGCAATACAACCACACTTTCCTTGAAAAGTCATCAATGAAGGTTACAAAATACCTATTTCCAGCAAGGGATGCTTCTCTTGTTGGACCCCAAACATCCGTGTGAATGAGGTCTAAAACATTTGCACTTACATAGGTACTCTTCTTGAAGGGCAGCCTTGATTGTTTTCCTTGTTGGCAAGCTACACAAATTTCATGCAACATTTTAGATGTAAAATTTGGTAGGCCTCTTACCAAGCTCCTCCTTTGCATGTCCTTGAGCTTTTGTAGGTTGATGTGACCTATTCGTTTATGCCATAGATCCAAATCTGCTATCCTCTTGTCTCCATATGTGACATACATTGAATGGTGTGGCTGATTTATGTCCATTGTGAACATTCTCCCTTGCTTTTTTCCTTTAGCTATGAGCTTGAAACCTGCCCTTGGATCCTCAACAAAACATCCTCTTTCATTGAACCTAACTTGATAGCCTTTTTCTACCATTTGGCCTACCGAAATCAAGTTTTTGGTAATAGTAGGGACATGTAATACCTCTGATAAGCACTTTGCTCTTTGATTTCCTTCCAAACTGATATCTCCCACATGTTGAATGGTATGCTCTGAGTTATCACCTGTTTCCACATGCCCTTGATGCTTTGGGACCTGCAAATTACTAAAAAGATCCTTTCGACATGACATATGATTGCTACATCCACTGTCTACATACCATACATCTTCACTAGCTTGAGTTGTATCTTCACCATACCTCATGGCAAGTAAATAATCACTCCCTTGGCTGGATGATGTGTTTGCATAATTACCTTGCCCTCTATAATTGTTGTTGTTGCTTTGATTCCCTTGTCTTTGAGCTCTATGATAGCATTCATTTGCAAAATGACCGGGCTTATCGCATACAAAGCATCCATTTGAAGTGGCTTGTCCTCTTCCACCAAATCTTGCACCTCTTCCTCTATTTGTGGCTCTTCCACCTCTTTGACCTGCATTTTCTTGTTGTCCTTGACCTCCTTGGTTGCTTTGATATCTTCCTCTTCCTCTTGTAGCACCTCGGTTGTGTCTTCCTCTTCCTCTACCTGCATACAACAATTGCCCTTGGCTATCCTTGGCGTTATGACCACCAAGGTTCATCTCCTCTGTCACCATGAGAGTGATTAGTTGATCAAAATCAGGAAGAGAGTCCCTTACATACACTGAAGTTGTGAAAGCCCTCCATTTTTCATCATCCCTAAGTCCATTTAGGGTGTGGGCGACAAGATCGTCATCATCTAGGGCACAACCGATTGACCCTAGTGCATCTGCAAGCTCTTTAACCTTTAATATGTAATCATTAGCACCTTGAGAGGGGCTTTTCCTAAGATTATTTAGCTCATTCTTGAGCTGAATTTTTCTAGCTTTTGTGGAGGTTGAGTACAATCTCTCCAAGCACTCCCACACCTTCTTCGATGTATCCAAGTCTTGAATATGCCCTACCATAGAGTTGCTAATATGCTGAGATAAAATGAAAATGACCCTTTTGTCCCTTTCATCCCACTCTCTTACTGCTCTTCTCTGATCATTGGTTGGATTTATCTCATCTATGTAGGGTTTTGGCTCTCCACCACTCACAAGTCCCCACAAACCTTTCCCCATCAAAAAATTGCTTATTCTGAATCGCCATGGTTGGTAGTTTTCTTTTTCGAGCTTCTCAATTTGAGCATTGAGATCAGCCACGGTGCCTCCTAACTCTTTTGAACCTCCCCCTTGATGCAATGAAGTTGAAAAGGATGGCTTTTACCTCAAAAAATAGAGCTACTCCTCTTGATGAAGCTTCATCTTTGATTTGATGATGTATTTGCTTCCCCTTGTTGTTCACGTGCCCGTTCTTTGCTTCCTTCCTTCAAAATTTGATGAAGTCTTCACTTCAGTTCAGTAGCTCCTTCTTCTCTCTTTGATACTCCACTTATAGCTCTGATACCACTGTTGGAGGATAAACACTCCTATGTGCACAACAAAAGCAAATGAACCCTCCTAGGATCCCGAAATTTGTCAGACATAGGTTCTGTATTTTCTGAGTTTCTCTGAGTATATGCAGAGACTGAAAATGAAATTTTGCAGGAATAAACTAGACTTTAAGAGCTTTCAAATGACAGTAAAATCACTCCATTTGGATACTGGATGATGCCTCAACCAGCTGCAACAAAACAGATAACTTGATCTCTTCACAGAGTATGAGCTAACTGGACAGACACTGTTCTGGACATTTCTCTGCATATGTGCAGGCACTGAACGTGAGACTTATACGAGACAAAGTAGATTTTATAAGCTTTCCAACAAGACAAAAATAATTGCAAATGGATTCCGGATGAAGGAGAAACAACAATTACAAGACCGGGGGGTGTGCCAAGAACATCTAGATAGATAGAGTGTGTAAAAGTGAAATTTCTGCAAAATATGCAGAGAACAGCTAGTAGGGGGTGTGCTTAAGCAAGGGGGCAGCTTGGGCACGTATTTCCACGACTCTAAGTCATAATACAACTCATTAGAGGTTTTAAAGACCACCTACTAACCTCTTTAACCAATCAAAAACATATACATGTCAAAAGTGAGGTCCAATCACATCAAGAGGTGAGCTAAATCTTCTCTAATCAAATTCTTTCCATTATGGGCATGATTTGATGCCTCCAACTCGTGGAAATCAGCCTCCTTTGATTGTGGATGATGTGGAAGGTTCAATTTGGGGCATGTTCCCACACTCTTGAGCTTGAAAAACTTTCAACAGAGGGGAAGTTCCACCTCACCCATGCAAGGGGTTTCCGCACCTCCCAATCCTATGAGATATGGTTCTATAGGACTAACACTTAAGTTCAATTCTTGAGAGTACAAAAGTTTAACAACACTTGTTGTTGCACCTGAGTCAATCAAAGCCTGTACAATCCTTGTACTATTTTCTTGTCCTATCTCTAAGGTTACAAAAGGACATCGATCACTTATTCTATGGGAACTTACACCTGAGACTTTCCACATAGCCATATGATATCCTGGATCTGCATAGGCATCTGTCCTAGGCTGATCGCTACCCTATCTTCTCAATTTCATTCTTTGGATGCATTCTAATGCTTCTGCATGTGCTTCTTCTCGAATTCTCTTTTCCTCTTCTTTATGTTTCTTTGCAGTATTGAGTTGACTTAACATCTCCTCTGTGAGGGGTTCTTGATATAACTTGACTTTGCATCCACTGATGTAACTTGGTAGGATGTCGCCTTCTAGAGTGGCTAGTTGAAATGCTCCACTTGTGGAGATCCTATTGATAATCATTGGTCCATAGCCTCTCTTCTCTAATTTCTATGTGTGTTGGTTCAAGGTGTAGACTAAAACTAAGTCTCCTGCTTTCAAGCCTTTGTCCTTAACGTGGGCATCGAAGTATGCCTTTTGTCTTTTCTTGGCTACATAAATTCCTCCTGCAACTCTTAATCTTGTTTCACCTAGTCGCTCAAGATCAAAGATTCTAGAGGAGAGCTCATGGCATGTCCAGTCATGCTCTTGTGCTACTTTCAATGTAGGTATCAAGAAGTCCAATGGTAGCACTGCATTTTGGCCAAATACCATCTGAAAGGGTGTGGCTTGGAGTACCATTTTATAGGCAACTCTGTATGCCCAAACAACATGGTGTAGTTGTTTGTCCCAATTAGAGCGTTTATTATTCACTAGTTTGGTCAGCACATTGCATAGAATCTTATTTTTGCTTTCAGCTTGCCTAGTAGCTTGTGGATGATAGGGGGCAGACTTCTTGTGTATCACCAAGAACTCTTGAAGAAGAGTTTCAATAACCTCATTCAAGAAGTGAGTCCCTCTATCACTTACTAGTTCTATAGGTAGCTTGTATCTTGTGAATACATTCTCAAATAGGAACTTAGCTGTCGTTTGAGCATCGTTCTTTGTGGTGGCTTTTACTTCTACCCATTTGGTTAGATAGTATGTGGCCACAATGATATATTCAGCATGTGAACCCTTAGCTGGAGGATTAATAGGACCGAAAAAGTCTATTCCCCAGTTAGAGAATGCACGTCCACCCATCATATGTTTCAATGGCATCTCATCGTTGCGTATAGGATAGTGAGTTCGCTGACAAACATCACACCTTTTCACATAGGTATGTGCATCCATGTGAAGTGTTGGCCACCACAATCCTACATATAGTATTGCCTTGATCACCCGATCTAGTCCAAAGTGTCCTCTTGCTACACCTTGGTGAGCAGTTTCCAAGATCTTTAGATATTCGCTCTCATGGACACATAGCCTTAGATATCCATCTTCTCCACGCTTGTATAGATTATCACCAATAAGTGAGTAATCTAGGGCTTCTTGTTCTAAACTTCTTTGTCTAGCCAGGGTCATCTCTTAAGGGAATGTTTTCGTCCTCAGAAAGGCTACTAATGGTTCACTCCAATCTGGTATTAGAGACACTTGGTATGGAGTAGCATGCTCCACAGGTGGTCTAATATAGAAGACTGGGCATTCCTTACACAACTAATGGACATCTGCTTCCATAGTCGGCCAATGCACTCCGAGTATCCTTAATGTCTGTAGGGTTCATTGACTTGAGTAGTGTTGCTCTAATGCACCTATGTGTGCTAATTGCAACCATTTAGCGTACTCATCCTCCTCCACACAACAAGCTAATATCCCTTGATCAGTATGCTTGTACATGCTTCTTGCCATGATATGGTACTTTTGGGATTTTACCACCTCCCTATCTTGAATGTTTACCACTGAATGTTTAGGCCCATATGTTAGTAGTGGCACTAAGGTCTTGGCCCAAAGGTACAACTTCCAAGTTGAACAAGTAAGCATCAGGAAGATCATCTGCAACTCCTTGTGGGGTCTCTCTGGATGTGAGCCTAGAGAGATGGTCTGCTCTCAAATGAGTCTTGCCTTTCCTCACCACAACCTCAAAGTCATATTACATTAGCAAGAGAAACCATCTTACTAATCTACCTGTATTGCATGGCTTGTTTACCAAGTACAATAGTGCTTGATGCTCAGTAAAAAGATTAAACTTATTTGCAAGCAAATAGTGTCTAAACTTTTTAACTGCATATACCATGCCTAATCCTTCTCGTTCGGTGGTCGTATAGCGGCATTCAACTGTCTACTAGCACAGGCAATTGGAAGATCCATATTACCTTCACTAGTGGGTTGTGCTAGCACACATCCAATAGCATAATTGGATGCATCCACATGGACATGCAATGGTTGGTTCCAATCTGGTGTACCAAAAATTGGTGCAGAACACAATCTTCTCTTGCTCTCATTGAAGGAGTTTTCACATTCTTCTGTCCACTCAAAGTTAGTCAAAAGGGAGTACACGGGCTTTGCAATGATTGCATACATGTGAATGAATCGGTGATAATAGCCACAATGCCCCATGAACGCTTGCACTTCCTTGACATTCTTTGGCCTAGGTAGTTATGTGATACCTCTCACTTTCTCTTTGTCAGTGGATATGCCGTTCTTCGACACTATGTGTCCTAGAATCTTGCCTTGCCTGACCATGAAAATGCACTTTTTTGGGTTCAGGCAGACTTGATATTCTCTAGATTTGTCAAAGATTTGCCTGAGTTCAGGTATATGTGTTTGTCTAATGTTGGAATGAGCACAAAGATCGTCAACATAGACTTCTAAATTCTTCCTCAGGAATTCTTTAAATACATGACATGTCAGTCTCTGAAAGGTAGTGGCCACATTGGTGAGACCAAATGGCATTACTCTAAAGGCAAATATGCCCCATTCTGTGGAAAAAGTTGTCTTATGCTGATCTTCTGGAGCAATGGCTACCTGATTGGAGCTAGAGAATCCATCAAGGAAGTTGTACACTTCCTTGCCTGCTACTCTTTCTAATAGATGCTCAGTGATTGGAAGCGGATAGTTATCTTGAATAGTGGATGCATTAACCTTCTTCAAGTTAATGCATACATGAAACTTCCCATTCTTCTTGGGCACCACTACAATGGGGGATACCCACTCAGTGTGCTCAATTTCATAAATAAATCCAGCTTCAACCAAGCGATCTATCTCTTCTTTGATCTTGGCACCATAGTTATCGTTGTATGTGTATGGCTTCTGTTTAGAAGGTTTGGCATATGAGGTCATGGGAATCGTGTGTGAGCATATGTCAGGATCTACACCTTTCAAGCCCTTGTAGCTCTAAGCGAATACATCTCTGTATTCTATTAGCAAAGCTATCAAATCTTGCTCTTCTTCTTTCATCAGGTCATGTCCTATGTAGGTGCATCTTTCTTCTCCTTCCTCTATGCCTAAAACTTTTCTTAGTGGTTTCTTTGTTATCATAGGCCTCCCCTAATTGCACCTCACCTTTAGGCATTCTTAT
This sequence comes from Ceratopteris richardii, assembly GCA_020310875.1. NCBI lineage: Eukaryota > Viridiplantae > Streptophyta > Polypodiopsida > Polypodiales > Pteridaceae > Ceratopteris > Ceratopteris richardii. The sequence goes on from CM035427.1 coordinate 34,168,055, forward strand.
CATGACTCTCCTATCATCTATTTCATACTTCTTAAAGTTTTTAGGGACCTCAAAAAAAGATTCTTCCTCCTCGGGTTTGACTTCTCTCTTCTTCCTCTTCTTGCCTTCATTCTTAGGGATCACTTGCATGGTTAATCTTAGATCATTTGTGAGCTCTTCATGTCTTTGAGGGTGAACTTCTACTTGATAGAAGTATTCTTCATCTGATGCAAAAGGTGGGTCCATAATGATTGACTCTAGATCAAAGTCACTTGCATCCTCGAATGCATCAGTGCTGGGTTCACATTCTTCAATAATTGAATCACACAGGAGTGGCTCTATTGGGAAGATTGAAATGTCATAGCCATCTTCATCACATTGGGGTGTCCATTGTTCTTCATTGATGGCTACATCCATTGTTGCTAGAATTTCCGCCCAGCCATGAGGTTTAAATTCTTCGTCACGAAATACTACAGGTGCATAGGTTGGGTCTTGAATTGATCTATGGGTTTCCTTCGCACCTATCTCTCTGGCTTTTTCTCTCTTCTCTTCTTCTATTGCTACTTTGCACATCCATAAGTGTGTGTCTTCATGCATCCATGAGGATCCTGATCCTATGGAATGCACTGACTCCATGTCATCCTTGGCTCTATGGATGGGATTCCATTGGATGGGAGGGACATCTCGATGAGAGCAATCCTTGAGATTAACTTTGGTTGTGACACCTAAGTGTTGCAACTACAAAGAATTGGTTCCTCAATCTTGTACCACCTGCAACTGTCGCATAAATGGTCTTCCTGAAATCACCTCATAGGCATGATTTTTACTAAAGTCACATATAGCAAAATTATGCTCAAACTCAACACCACATGTAGTGAGAGTTATTCCTTCTAGCAATCCCAAGGGTCTCTCAATGTGACCATCGGCCATGTGTAGTTTCATTCTCATTGGCCTGAGTGTTGGCTTGCCCCAACGCTTCCATAGGGAGGTGGTAGCAATTGCAACTCCTGCACTTGAGTCCAAAATTGCCTTGATTGCGTATCCTTGATGGGTAATGGGAAGATCGGTGTTCCCTTCTTCACCTTTACTCATGTCTCCTATTTTGTCCAAGGGTATTTCAGGCACTGTTCTATGAGATCCTACCTAGGAACGAGGTTTTGCTACTTCTGGCACTTGATTGGCTACATGTTTCCATAACTGTGGCCTAACCTTGAGTAGCTCTTCTAAAGTGAGATTGCACTACACTTTAATGTTCTTCACTACCTCTACGTTCCTCGGGATGATAGAGTCTTTGTTTCTTACCATGACCCTGGGTGCTCTCATGCAAGTAGACTTAGCTTCCCATGGGCCTGTGAAATGGGGTAGTTCCTATAAGGAGTTAGACTCGAAGTCTAATCTCTCATAGGATTGGGTGTTGTCCTGCTCTCCATAAATGGAAGGGATATCTTGTGGGAATTGATCATGCAAGTCATCCACAAGCTCAATGGGAGGAGGAACTTCACTTTCTTCTAGCCTATTTCTCTTCTTGAATCTCTCGCAGGAATTCTGGTGAATACCTATTCATAGAGGAAGAGGTTTCTGGTTTAGTGGAATTAGGCACATAAGCTTCCTGGGGAGAATGCTTATCATTTTACTTTCCTCATCTCTTCCTTGAGAGTTTCCTTCCTTGGCAGATCTTTCAATTATTCCCTCTAACTTCTCTAATAGTCCATCAAAATGCAACTGTGCCTTAGCTGAGCAAGAGTAGTTGAAAAGGCGACTGGCTTCAAACATGGTCTCAGCTAATGCTACCATTTTAGCACAAATCTTGGTTCTCTCTATCTCTAAATCAGCTCTAGGGTAACATTTTTCATGATCTGTCACGTTTGGCCCTTCTTGGATTCTGGCCTGATATGCTTTAAGCATCATGTCTATGTCCTCTAGAGTGGGGTCAGCTAATACTGATCCTACTCTAGCGATGGTGGAATGGTATGAGGTGGGTTGGAGGGTGGTGGATTAGGTGTTGATAGGGATGAAGGTGGTGGTGGTATGTGAGATTTTGTTTGAGAGCTGAGTTCAACAATTTTGGCTTTTGTTTCTCTTATGCTTTCTTTTAATTCACTCATCTTTTTAGACCATTGTCTTTTCATCCTTTCTCAACTATCTTTCCAGGCTCTCGTCTGTTTCTTGGCTACGCTCTCAGTTTCACTAACCTTGTCACTCTTTTCTTGGCCTAAACCTTGGTTCTGTTGCAATGCCTGAGCTCTGGTGACCACTTGCACTGGCGTCGTAGAAGTCACACTCCTTGTAGAGTCTACTACTAACCCAATAACGTTGATAGGAGTGATTTTTGGCATGTTATTGGGGTTCTTAGGACAATCTTGTAAGAGATGCTCTTTTCCGCAATCTTGACAAAAGCCTTGAATTGTCACCGATTGGGGTTGTGCAGGGGTAGGCATTGGGCAATCACAAATGAGGTGATATTTGTGGCATCTGTAGCATGGTCCTCTAGGGAATGGGGGCCGTACCTACCTAGGTTGAGGTCTAGGATTAGGGTTTGCGTACATGACATTTGCATACTCTGGATCCCAACTAGGTTCACTCGGTTCGTCATAATAGTAGAACTCACTATGTTCAGGTGACTGCATGTAGTATGCATGGGGGCTATCAATATGAGTAGAGTCAAAGCTATGATCACTTGGTTCACTTTCTAAAAGTAATGGAGTTACTGTCACTATGGCTCTATTCAGATTTTCTTCTGCAGCTGCATACTTCACTGGAATCACATTGGTTGGGGTAGGAGGTTGTTGAGCTAACATAGGCTAGGGCCTTTGCTGGGTTTGGTAGGGTTGCTAATAGAGTTGTTGGGGTCTGCCATATTGTTGTGGTGGGTACTAGTTCTGGTATCTTCCTTGTTGAGGGTATAGCTGAGGGTAGGTTTGCCTAACCATTTGCTTATTGTATGGGCAATCTTGTGCGGTGTGATTAGTGTATCTCTGTTCTATGGTGCAGTACTGGCTACTAGGATTCATTTGGGGTTGATCCATAATGGGACATACATTTTCCATATGGTCACCTCCACAAGTATAGCATCTTTTCACTGGGGCAAACCTTGGTATTTGTTTGCTTGATACTCCTAACTTCTAAGCTACTTTCTCAGCAAGTTCCTCAATAGATGTGGATTGTGTGGAAGTGAGGCTAGTAGAACTATCTGTGAAGAGATGGATAGGTATGTGCTTGAAGATGAAGAGGTGTTGCAAAATCCTTGATCTACACCAGCCAAATGAACTCCAGGAGTATATGGTGGGCCCTTTTAGCTTGCCAATGGATGTATTAGACACCCTATGTACGTTGGAAGATCACTCTCAAAAAGATAGATCAAAACAGATAAGTTGGAGTTAGCTCAGAGGTGAAAACTTGCTATTCTTGGTTCATACACCTGTCCAATGTTTTACATAATTCTCTGAGCACAGCAGCAATTAGCTTAATTCCTCTTGGGGAAGTCTAGGTAGCTTAAAGAGCTAACTTTCAAGAGTAATCTCATCAAAAATAACAAAGCACACACTGAGAATGAGTTTTAACAAGTGATGACATCATCCCGATTTTCACGGGCTGCTACAGAAATAGACCAGTGAGCAGAAAAATCAACATAACTCAAAAGGTAGAAATCCAATGATTATGAACATTTGTATGGTTATACTAGACAGTAAGCTGAATCCAACGAGCTTTAAATCACTGAATTTGGGTAAGTAACCACTGAGAAATGGCTCTGACAAGATGAGTGAAAAAGTCGGGTACCTTACAGAGAAGTGAAGATGAACAGACCCTGTTGACTTCAAATGTACATAACTGAAGATTGCAACATCCAAATGACATGAAAATTTGTGCGCATATATTAGACTTATAGAGCTAACTTTACCAAGTTAAATAACTGAAAATGATGCACCAAGCTCAGAGAAAACATCTCTGCAAGCTGACTGAGAAAACTGAGAGTAATGGCAGTGAGTAGTACACTTCACAAGAACATGGAAAGATGAACTCAAATAATCATGAAAATGAAAGTATATTGCTTGTACAATACAATGACTTACTGATACATATGTGTGCCTTGTAATCACACCTTGATATGGCATAAAGCTCAGCTCTTGGAGGTCTTCACATAGGTCTCTCTAACCACGACTAAAACTGCCATCTATTTATAGTTGAGTTTGGGAGGCTAACTTCCCTCAATCACTCTCCAATCAATCAATGATTGATTTGATTCTCTAACTACCACAAATCACGAATTCGTGGCTCCTCTTTCCATTCTTGATCAAGTGGACTCAACCACTTAAGATTCTCTTACTTTTACATTAAGTAAACTCTTCAAAAGTTACAAGAGGTAGTTCACAAGTGAACTTTACATAGTCTTCTTTTTAAAGCTTCTTCTAAGACTTTGTGAGACTCAAGCCAATACTTAGGCTTGTCATAGACTTGCTCCAACAGCTCCCCCTCAAGCCAAGTATGCTTGAGGTCTTCAATCTTCCAAGATTACCTGCAAACCAATCATAGCCTTGAATTTGCAAAGCTTTGTACCATCCAATGCTTTGGTTAGAATATCTGCACATTGTTGATGAGTGGACACATATGATATTTGAATCTCTTTGCTTAGAACCTTCTCTCGTACATAGTAATAATGAACTTCAATATGTTTAGTCCTTGCATGAAAAATAGGATTAGCAGCCAAATGAATAGAACTCATATTGTCACCAAAAATAGTTGGAGTTCCAAACTCCAATCCAAGATCTTTGAATAATGTCTTCATCCACATAGCTTCTTGTGTAGCTATGGCAAGACCTCTATATTCAGCTTCAGTAGAAGAGAGAGCAACTGTGGGTTGCTTCTTGGATGACCATGAAATAAGCTTTGAACCTGCAAAGGTAAGATAACCTGAAGTGCTCCTTCTATCTTCCTTGGAGCCAGCCCAATCTGCATCAGAAAATAGCTTCAAACCTAAATGAGATACATAAGGATAATAAAGTCCTTCATTTATGGTTCCTTTGAGATACTTGAGAATCCTTTTGGCAGCATCCATATGTGGTTTCCTTGGTGTGTGCATAAATTGGCTTAGCACACTCACACTGTAACATATATCTACTCTTGTCAATGTGGCATAGTTGAGACTACCCACTAGACTTTGATATGATGTGATGTCCTCTATGAGTTCACCTTCATGTGAGCTCAATTTGTGATTGACCTCCATTGGAGTACCTGCAATCTTACAATCTTGCATCTTGAATTTTGCCAACATGTCCTTAATGTACTTTCTTTGAGTGAGAAACAAACCATGATCTTTGTAGACAACTTCCAAACCTAGGAAGTAGGTAAGTGAACCCAAATCACTTATCTTGAACTCTTCTCTCATCTGATCTTTGATCTTCTTCATACCATCTGCATCATTTCCAGTCAATATAATATCATCTACATATACACATAGGTAGATGACCTCGGAATTACTCTTTTTTATAAAGAGTGAAGGATCTGCCTTGCTTGGTTGAAAGCCTTTGTCCTGCAAGAATGAAACAAGCCTAAAATTCCAAGCTCTTGGAGCTTGCTTGAGACCATACAATGCTTTGTTAAGTTTACACACATAATCAGGATAAACTTGGTTCTCAAAACCAGGTGGTTGTGCCATATATACCTCTTCTGTTATCCAACCATTCAAAAATGCATTCTTTACATCTAGTTGAAGTATCTTCCAATTCTTGGAAGAGGCAATACTAAGCAAAACCCTAATAGTAGGCATCTTTGCCACAGGAGAGAAAGTCTCCTCATAATCAATTCCCTGAGTTTGTGCAAAGCCTTTTGCTACAAGCCTTGCCTTATACCTGTTAATGGAACCATCAAAATTCTTCTTGAGTTTATAGACCCATCTTGAGCCTATTACCTTCATGGATGAAGTCTTGGGCACCAAATCCCAAGTGTTGTTTTCCTCAAGTGCTTCAATCTCTTCCTTCATTGCATGCTTCCATTCTGTTTTTGCTTTGGCCTCTTGAAACGATGATGGCTCCTCTTGGTTTATGTCCTGTGCTATGTAGATAGAATGTTTAGTTACTAATGAGGTGTCAAACCCATACCTTTCTGGTTTTTTCTCTTCCCTCATAGATCTTCTTAGGCCATGATGTGATGATTCTGCCTCATGTCCAAGTTCTTGCAATTTTGCTTTACCTTTAGACTTCCATGCTTTGATCTTTTCCATCTGAGATTCTTCATCATCCTCTGAGGTGTCTTGTTCTTGAATCTTCGGTTGTTCTCTACCAAGCTTTGGAAAATCTTCTTCAAGATTATATGGTAAATTGACCTTCCTGCATGAATCTTCATACCATGAATTGTTCTCATCAAAAACTACATCTCTGCTTACCAAGAATCCTTTGTTGGTAGGGTTGTATAACCTGTAGCCCTTTTGATTGTTGTCATATCCAATAAATACACACCTTTCTGCCTTTGGATCCATCTTGCCTCTAACCTGTGAAGGAACATGAGAAAAAGCAATACATCCAAAAATTTTACAATGATCTAAGCTTGGTCTTCTTCCATTCCAAGCCTCATATGGAGTCATCCCATCAAGGGATTTTGAAGGCAACCTGTTAATCAAGTAAGTGGCTGTAGATACAGCCTCAGCCCATAAGTAATTAGGTAAATGCTTTTCATTTAACATAGACCTTGCAGCTTCAACAATTGTCCTATTCCTCCTTTCTGCCACTCCATTTTGCTCAGGAGTGTACCTTGTAGTTACCTTTTTGATTCCTCTTTCTTGAAGAAAAGAATCAAAATCATGGGAGAAGTATTCTCCCCCTCCATCTGACCTTAGCCTTTTTAGTGATTTACCTGTTTGATTCTCCACAAGAGCCAAATATCTTTTGAAACATGAAAAAACTTCATCTTTGTGTTTCATAAAGAATAGGATAGTCCATCTGCTGCAATCATCAATAAAGGAAACATAATACCTTGATCCAGATATTGAAGCTTCCTTGCTAGGTCCCCATACATCTGTATGAACCAACTCCAAGAGATCTCCATGCATATAACCTTTCTTCATGAATGGTAACCTGTGAGACTTTCCAAATTGACATGCACTACACTTATAAATCATATGTTGTTTTGAAAAATTAGGAAGTCCAAGTACACTTTGGTCCCTGCAGATTTGCTTTAATGACCTTTCACCAATATGTGCTAACCTTTTGTGCCATACTTCCAATTCTGTGAGTGTCTGACTACCATAATTAAAGAGAGCAATGTTTCTAGTGTCCTATAATTCAAATGTGAACAATCTACCTGTCTTTTCATCTTTTGCAATTCTTCTGAATCCTTGACTTGGATCTTCAACAAATGCTCCTGCTTTTGTGAACCTGACTTGCAACCCTTTCTCTACTATCTGCCCAACACTTATCAAATTCTTTGTAATGGTAGGGACATAGAGTACCTTACTGAGTAGGTTGATGTTTCCATCAGGTGCTTTGACATTGCCTATTTTCTCCACAGGATGTTTTGTATCATCTCCTGTTTGTACCTCATGCTTATTCCTTGGATCTTCTAAATCTGATAGGAGTGCCACATTTCCTTCCACATGATTTGAACAACCTGAATCTATGTAGAAAATATGCTCATCAGATTTACCTTGTGGCATAGCCATGTTCATGATCTATAATGAATCCTCTTTGTTTGCGTCTTCTGAGTAGTTATTGTAGTCTCTCCTTCCTTTGTAGCCTCCTTGATAGTTTGAATGATTGTAGTTGTTGTAGTTGCCATGATAATTGTTGAACCTTCCTCTTGAGTAGCCATAACTTCCTCTATTGTATCCTTTGCCTCTTTGATTCCTGGAATTCCTAAAGCAAATTTCAGTTGTATGATTAGTTAATCCACAAATAGAACATGAGTTGGAGTCTTGGGATCTCCCCCTGCCTTGTCTACCTCCTCTTCCTCTACCTCTGCCATGTCTTCCTCTACCTGCATAGTTAGCTTGATATGTACCTGCTTCATCATCCACTTTCTTTGCCTTTCCTTTGTTATCTTTAGACTTGCTTTTATCCGTGTATAAAGCTGAAGATTGATTACCTTTAGAGCTTTCTCCATTTTTTATAAGCTTTGCCTCTTGAGTAAGTAGTTGTCCAATGAGTGTGTTGAAATCAGGTACATGCATGTCCATGTACAAATCCATAGCTGTGGTGAATGCTTCCCACTTATCATCTGCCTTCAAGCCATTGATGACCTGCCTTACAATTTGCTCTTCATCTATTACCTCTCCAATGCTTCCCAACTGATCCGCTATGTCCTTGAGCTTTGTGAAAAAATCAGTCACATTTTGTTTGGGAGCCTTCTTGAGAGTTGTGAACTCCAGCCATAGTTGATGCTTCCTAGCTTTGGTACTTGAAGAAAAGAAAGCTTCAAGTGCATCCCACACTTCCTGAGATGTCTTACAACTTCTAATGTGAGGCAACAAAAAATCTGAGATAGAGTTGAGGAGATAAGACCTTGCAAGTGCATCCTTGGGGCACCATGTGCTCAATCTTTCTTCCTCTTCTTGTGTTGGTTGACTTTTGTTCCTGAAACTTGGCATAACTTCATCTCCAGCCACATAACCATATAAACTTCTACCTTGGAGATAAGCTTCCATTCTTAATGACCAAGTTGAGTAGTTACCTCTGTCCAATTTTTCAATTGATGAAGGAAATCCATCTGCCATGTTGTCCAACCTTGCTCTGATACCACTGTGAAGAGATGGATAGGTATGTGCTTGAAGATGAAGAGGTGTTGCAAAATCCTTGATCTACACCAGCCAAATGAACTCCAGGAGTATATGGTGGGCCCTTTTAGCTTGCCAATGGATGTATTAGACACCCTATGTACCTTGGAAGATCACTCTCAAAAAGATAGATCAAAACAGATAAGTTGGAGTTAGCTCAGAGGTGAAAACTTGCTATTCTTGGTTCATACACATGTCCAATGTTTTACATAATTCTCTGAGCACAAAAGCAACTAGCTTAATTCCTCTTGGGGAAGTCTAGGTAGCTTAAAGAGCTAACTTTCAAGAGTAATCTCATCAAAAATAACAAAGCACACACTGAGAATGAGTTTTAACAAGTGATGACATCATCCCGATTTTCACGGGCTGCTACAGAAATAGACCAGTGAGCAGAAAAATCAACATAACTCAAAATATAGACATCCAATGATTATGCAAATTTGTACGGTTATACTAGACAGTAAGCTGAATCCAAAGAGCTTTAAATCACTGAATTTGGATAAGTAACCACTGAGAAATGGCTCTGACAAGATGAGTGAAAAAGTCGGGTACCTAACAGAGAAGTGAAGATGAACAGACCCTGTTGACTTCAAATGAACATAACTGAAGATCTCAACATCCAAATGACACGAAAATTTGTGAGCATACAGTAGACTTATAGAGCTAACTTTACCAAGTTAAATCATTGAAAATGATGCACCAAGCTCAGAGAAAACATCTCTGCAAGCTGACTGAGAAAACTGAGAGTAATGGCAGTGAGTAGTACACTTCACAAGAACATGGAAAGATGAACTCAAATAATCATGAAAATGAAAGTATATTGCTTGTACAATACAATGACTTACTGATACATATGTGTGCCTTGTAATCACACCTTGATATGGCATAAAGCTCAGCTCTTGGAGGTCTTCACATAGGTCTCTCTATTCACGACTAAAACTGCCATCTATTTATAGTTGAGTTTGGGAGGCTAACTTCCCTCAATCACTCTCCAATCAATCAATGATTGATTTGATTCTCTACCTACCACAAATCACGAATTCGTGGCTCCTCTTTCCATTCTTGATCAAGTGGACTCAACCACTTAAGATTCTCTTACTTTTACATTAAGTAAACTCTTCAAAAGTTACAAGAGGTAGTTCACAAGTGAACTTTACATAGTCTTCTTTTTAAAGCTTCTTCTAAGACTTTGTGAGACTCAAGCCAATACTTAGGCTTGTCATAGACTTGCTCCAACACTATCTGAATCTCTATAGATTTTTGAAAGTTCCAATTCCTCCCCTAGGTTATCCTCAATGTCGATGCACATACGTACACACTCTTCTATGGTTCTAGGGTCCTTCAAGTACACATATGATCTTAACTTTGTACTCAGTAGTCCATCTAAGAATAAAGCCACTTGTTTGGCTGGTGTGAGTAACTCAGGAACATGATATCTCTCTAGATATTGCCTAAACCTTCTTTCTGCAAGTCTAACGGTCTCTTGAGGTGTCTGCTTGAAGTTGTGAATCAGTGAGGAAGTATTATGCCTTATGCCACTCTTAGAGAATTCAGTAATGAAAGCCTCTACAAGTTGGTCTATGTTCTGGAATTGTCTCTCATTTAGTGGTTGAAACCATGTAAGGGTTGTGTTCCTAAGGGTTAGACCAAAAGCATTATATTGCATTAATAGGTCCTCAAATTGTTCAGCTCTTTAGACTTGCCTAAACTCGGCCACATGATCGTATGGGTATCTAGTGCCATCGAAGTAGTTCTTCATGGACTCAACCACTTGGGTTGGCCTCAAGGTCCTAGTGTGTTCTCTAGGCCTGGGCAAGGGAAAATCATCAGAATTTCTTTGGTTTCTTGGGTCCCTAGGTCTCTCAATTTCCACTCTATCTATCTTTGTTCTCATCCTTTCTCTTCCCAAGGGGTTGGCAAAACTTACCTCAGGCGTGTCTCTACTTCTGTCCCTTTGAGCTCCATGAGCTTGGGATGTTCCGACTCCCTGGTGGCCATAAGAGACATTAGATCTTGGTTGGGGGAAAATAAATTCACCCTTCCAAGTGTAGGCATGCCGACCATGTTCTGAGACCACAAAGATCCTCTTTGCAGTATTGTCCAAATAGGTCACCTTGCTTGGACTATCAGGATCTTTAAACTCATAGATCGTGAGTTTTTCTACCTCATTCGGCTGATTAGTCTTATACCTCCAAAAGGCTTCATCGATCTCTCAGTTTAAGAGCAGATCTATGCTCTTATTGTCCTCGGGAACCCACTCTGGTGTGATAATTCTAGTGAGAACTGATTTGCCTCGAGGGGTTTTAGGCTCTCCACTTATGTTTCCTTGCTCTAGGTCACCTATGTCCATTTCTGGGATCACATTACCAAATTCATCTGTCCTATCTAGGTAGGTGGTGACCACATACATGGTTCGTTCTTTGTCCATGTATGCACCATTTTCAAACTTGACTGTTGGATGTTTGAGTCCAAAGGATTGGTTAGGGTTTTTAATTTGGACCACGGCTCTTCTTAGGCTGTCCTCATAGATGCAAGCACCTAATCGGTTGGTCCTAAGGTATTTCAGTTGAGTCTTGTAGGGACCTTCAACCTTTTGCAAGTAAGCCACTCCTGAACTTCCTATGGGTCACTCCATACCTTGAGACATCTCTGATTCACTAGTTTGAGAGTTAGGATAGTGCGAATAATTACTCAACTGTTGGGCCCAAGACCTAGCAGTGTGATTGACACTAGCCTTTGAAGACCTAAGGCTTTGTCGATCTCTCCCTCGGTGTCATCCTGATCTAAGTTTCATATGCCTAATTTCACAAATCCAATGCTACCCAAGTACAACCTCATTGCAGATCACTTTATATCAGTCACTTGGTTCTTTTTTTGTTGATTATCGTGTTTATTATCTTGTCTGATATCACATCGTCAGGAATTTTTTAAGTTAAGTTCTTTTCCTTTAAGTTATGGATCAGAAAAAGCTTATACTTTTGCTTGAACTTGAGTGATTAAGTAGCCTTCAACTTGATAGATGCCTATCGTTACCCTAACTTACTTCCAATGCTATGTGTCCTTAGCCTAAGCTAGGAATTGATTGAGGGAGTTGAGAGAATTTCCAACCTCACTTGCTTATCCCTTGCTCGTTGGTGCTCAAGAACCCCATTCTCAAGCTTGTAGAATGCCCTTGCTTTGGATGCCCTCTAGTGCTCGCAATGGACCTGTAAGAGTTCCAAAGTTAGCTTCAACATTTAAATTCAAATGACATAACAATTCATTTTCAATAATGTACTTCAGAGCCCAAATTGCCCTTGTCTTTATGGCCAACAATCCTAGAGATCCCTCAATTTCCTTCCCCCTGGCTATGGTCAATATCTTTTGCCCAAAAGATTGCCGAATTTTCCCGTCAATCATGATCGAGTGGTCTGTCAATCGTGATTGATGTGTCAGTCACGATCGACGTGTTGGTCGCGATTGACAGATCCATCATGGTTGTCAATCACAATTGATGGGTCAATCGTGATTGACACGTGGCCCAAAATTTTAGTCAGTCATGGTCAAAGGATCATTGACTTAGTTGGTCGCGATTGACAGGTCCGTCGGGACTGTCGGTCACGATTGATGGATCAATCACGATTGATGGATCAATCACGATTGATGGGTCCATCACAATTGACACATGGCATGTGTAGGATCAATCCATCATGGTCAAAGGGTTGTTGACTCTGTCGATCACGATCGATGTGTCAGTCATGATTGACAGGTCCGTCGACAAGTGTCCATCGTCGATTGTGAGTCGCGATTGACGTGTCAATTGCAATTGACAGAAAACTGAGGCAAATCAAAATTTTAAACACATATTTAAGATGCTCTTGGGCTACACATCACATTTATACACTTAGTTTTGCAAATTGATCAATTTTTTTGTCGGTCACGATTGACAGAGGTCAATGCCTCGGGACCTGCACAGTCAAAAATTTGTACCTACTGAAGCTGGTGCAACTACTGGGTTCCTGCAGAAAACCTCAAGAAACACACAAAGGACAAGCACGCAAATGCTGTCTCGCTCTCTCTCACAAGTGAAATGAGGGGAAACAATATGGGAAGTGATATGACCAAAAAACTGAAAATGTTGTGATGATGGAGATGGAGGTGGAAGATGGGGATGATGATGATGGTGATGAAGAGGATGAAGAAAACAAGAGAAACTAGATAAAAGTGAAAAAAAATACCTATAACTCCAACATCTCAACTCTATGTCTTACCATCACACGCTCGTCCTCGAAGCTCGATATCCGGCAATGGCACCAAAATTTGGTGTAGCTTAGTGATGAATAGCACCTCCTTTAATGTCAATCCAAGAAGACATGAGGATGGTATGAAGACCTCGAACAAGTGATGGCACAAGTGTGTGAGTGAGAAGCACACAAACATGCACACACATACACACACACGCACACACAACAAGAACAAAGAGAGAGAGACAATGGAGTGACTTCTATTTCAAAAGAGTTCTCATAAAAGTTCAAATCTACAACAAGCTAACCTAAAAAATGAGCTCTCTAGCTCTTTTTATAGTTTTTGACTAGCTTTGGTCCTGTCCAGACCTAGTGTCTGGCCTAAATTAGGTTCCTAGGCTAATTTGGAGGCTCAAACCAGCTCAGAAAATTATGAAAATTGGTTCATAAATCCTACTAATACTCCTCAAGCTCGAGGACTCCTTGGCTTGCACAAAATGGAGTAGGGATAATCAAAAAATGGTATTTACAATGATGTGAAGTGACTAAGATCACTATTTGGGAAATATTGTTTCATGGAAAAAATATAGGGCCTATTTGCCAGATCTGCATTGGCTGCTTTGCCTGCTTGTTCCTTGCTCTGACTCCCTTCTTTGGTTTCCTTGTCTTGTGGGTCCTTGGGTGCCCTGGCTGCTATCAGCAACCACAAAAAAGAATGATGCACACACGACTACAAAATTCTTATTTGAAAATGTCTTTACAAGATATGGATTGCCTATAGAGTTAGTGAGCAATCGAGGAACTCACTTTCTAAACCAAGTCATTGAATATTTGTTACAGGATTTTATGGTGGTTCACAAAAAATCTGCACCATATCATCCTCAGGCCAATGGTCAAGTAGAAAGTACTAATAAGATCCTTTGTAACATAGTTACGAAACTCATGAACAACAAATGTTCAGATTGGGACAAACAATTACACCACGCTGTTTGGGCATATCGAGTGGCCTACAGGACCGTACTGCATGCAACTCCCTTTCAGATGGTTTTTGGTCAGAATGTTGTGCTTTCTTTGGACTTCTTGATACCGACCCTTAGGCTTGCACAAGAACATCAGTGGACCGGCCATGAATTATCATCAAGAATAATGGACTTGGAATGATTAGAAGAAACCAGGTTGAAATCAGCAGTAGGTATATATGCAGCAAAGAAATGACAGAAAGCCTATTTTGACGCACATGTGAAATACAAAGGCTTAAAAGAAGGAGATTTAGTCCTAGTGTATACGCTAAAACAATACGCACAAAAGTTATAGTAGAATGAGATATCCTGTGAATTGTAAGTATTACTCTACAATATTGTATGTTTTCTTGTGTTGAATATGTTTGTGAACTATTTAGATATGTTTTTTTTGTTTTAGATATATTTCCTTCTACTTTGGTGGAAGAGCAACCACTTCATAGTCTTACAGGTACTTTCCAGGCATTGCATGCAGATGTTGGTGCACCAGTCTTTCGAGAAATATCTCCTGCTCAACTTTATCATGATAGAGTTTTCTTTTACACACATAGATATGTTGTACCCTCTACAATGAATGGTTTTCGAAGGTTAGAGAGAATTGAAGTACATTCTCTTCTTAGCTTGGAGTGGCCAAAACCTGATATATGGTCCGTATCATCTTTGAAGCACAAGATGGTAATGGATATACATAACTCTTTGAAATTCACAAAAGTGTCTAGGTTTGTAGGTTTGCACTGGTCTTTTTCCATTCATTGTTTTGTATATTTATTCCAAGGATTCTCATTCCAAGAGACTTCCACCATGTTCATGTGTAAAGATATCACATATGAGAAAGTCGAAAGTCTTCTTGGTGAAAATTGGGGTTTGATAGAAGGAATTGCAAAAGGTGATAAATATCTTTGTAAAATAGGTGGAACAAGTATAGGATTTTGATATTTGAAACAATGTACTTCATTATACATTAGATTCTACTATGATCGTTGGATGTGCAAACTTGGCAAATGGATACCATTTCAAAGTTCAGAGGGATATTTACATTCATTTGAAATAAAGCTTAGATTTCCCAACAATGAAACATAAACTATTTTAGTGAATAATCATTGGACCTTGGCTAATCTGAGAGAACACTTGGTGATTATGGGGTTTGAAGGACTAACTCAATCAAAATTCAAAATACAAGGACATAAGGTGAGAAATGTTTTGTGCTTTTGTTAAAGCAATCTTTTCATTATTGCTTATTTTACTTTTATAACTTCAATTTCTTGCAAATTGATTACAGGTGGGCAGAAGATTGGAAAACAAAATGAAAGTCCCTATAGAAATGAGCAAAGATGGAATAGAACTCTCATTGTCATAGTTCTTTTGCAACCTGATAATGTCACTTCTTGGGTCCTTGTCATTGTATCTCATGGTTTTTGCACTTTCAAGAACTTTGTAAAAAGTAGGACAATCAATTCATGTTAGATATTTTATATACCTTCTTCTCTGCAGTGGTAATTTCAAAACTTTTGGAATGTCAAAACGTTTATGTTCACTACTTTGAAATGTGGTTGATCATGTTTTTTGTTGTGTTATGTTTAGACATTTTCTTTGAAGAAAAAAAAATCATATCCTTCGGTGTTCTATGCATTATCTTGTCATCAAAAACACATTTTTTGAAATTGCACTACTTTATTCTGTACTTTTAAAAGTGGGCCCAGTCAATTAAAAACTTGAAACTGCTATAAAAATGGGTTCTATGTGCTCGTTTCTCACATGCACTCTCAAACAGCTAGAAAGCACAGACAAGCCAATATAATTCTCGCGTGCAAGCAATGGCTGCTAGCACTTCCACTCCCATGAAATCTCCTTGAGATCTATTCATGGAGTTTTTGGATACTACAGACCACAACGGTCGTACAGATTTGTATGACCTAGTGTATAGAGTCCCTAATCTTGAAGGGACAATAGCCATGAACTCCGATGTGATCGATGAGATCATAGATTTTATGAAATTCTATATATTAAGATATGTTATAGATATTCCAGCATATGAGTGTAAATGGGTCTATTGTGACATACTTTTCTACATTCAGAAAGGAGATGAGGCATTTGCGAAGTGCGTAAAGCGTTTCATGGTTGCTGCTGAGGATGCAGGGCACCTGTTAGATGACATAGTGCCCTTAACTAAACAATTAAATAAGAAAAGGAAAATGGGAAGAAAATATCTTTTCTATGTTTAAACAACCATCCTTTTTGTCAATGAGGAGCCCGAACCTACACCCATGGACCTACCCCATCTTGTTAGTGGGGGTTTTGTAGATGACAAGAAGGAACCCTACATAGAAGCTCTGAACTTATTAGAAGAGAGTCAAAACATTTGCAGAGAATTTCCACAAGGAGTAGTGGACAATTAAAGGAAGCCAGTACACAAAATAGTCCACCCTCCAACTTAGAGCCTGTGGAACCCACTCTACCAGAGGTAGAGATGGAAATGTTTTCAGTTGTACTTGTCGATAGAGAAGAATTTTTGTTCATGTATGATATTGAGAAGTATTTTTTGCTCAACCTCGGATGTTCCCATGGACAACACTTCTGACATTATAAAAAAGACAACAATTCCACTTGGTGATTCAGTTGCAGACACCATTGCATTTGTGTGTGAAGAGAATTTGAGTCATGCCAAGCAAAATGCCACTAAAGAAGATCTGGCCGCAGTAAGGGAAAGAATTTTGGAGAAGAAGATTCCAACATCCCCTGTTGTGGAGCAAAGTGGCATGGCTCACTTATCGATTCCACTAGATGCAATGGGAAGAGGAGAGGATGAAGATATGCTTCAAGATGTAAGTATCTAATGACATTTATGATTTTCTCATATTCATACAAGATGTATCTATTTAATTTTATGATTGTCTATGTGCAGGAAGCAATTGAAGTGGATAAATTTGCAGCGAGGAGTGGTGGTGACTGTGTTGGCTATGGCCATGGCTCTTCCTTGGCACATTACATTGGAAAATTGCCAAAGGAATATTTTGTCATAATCCGCAAGGACTTTCCCCCTCAAGGACAATTCATGACTTGGTGTCTGAAGGCCTTGAGCAAAGATTTGTGCCTATCTACAATAATGCAAGGGAACAATTGTATATTTCTGGTAAGGAAGCCTTCTGCCCTTACTACCCTAGGAGTTCACTTTAGAGGAAAAATATTAGGTCAAATAGGAATAGCTTTAGGTCTTGGATTGACAGACCCTCAGTTAATATCCCAATCAGTTTTGACTTACCAATTGCCACTGTCTTTTCAGAGAAGAAAGAATGTACTGGAGAGGCTCAAGGCCAAGAGCCAATTGTAAAAACTTTATAATACCAATTATTGTTTTTCCAATTTCCATGTGCATTGTCTTTATGTTTTTGACAATCTCGTAACTTTTGCACACTTTAATCAGTCTTTTTCCAATCATTATTGTTATTTTTGTTGCCCAAAATGCATGCAAAGGCTAAGGAATGCAAAAAAAAGGCCTGCCACAGAAACGCAGGGATGGGCCCTGCAAAAGTTTTGTAGGGTCTATCCCCGTGTTTCTATGGCAGATCTTTTTTTTTCATTTGTAGGCCATCCCATGCACTAGGTTCCCTATACTGGAAGTCTATGTTCCTCAATTACAACCTAAACTTGGGGAATTGTGGATGACTCTTCTTATGTAATTAGAGAATATTTAGACTCCTCTAGGTGCATATAAGCATGTAGCAATAAATAAGTACATTTGAATGTTGATCAACATTGTTTATCTATTGTTCATAGGGTAAGCATGCATTGCACCCTATCTAAGGCCAATCATATGCTCCAATGTGCATGCATGTGGTTTCATGGCTTAGAAATGCAAAAAAAAGGCCTGCCACAAAAATGCGAGTATGGGTCTTGCAAAACTTTTGTAGGGCCCATCCCCACGTTTCTATGGCAAGCCTTTTTTTGCATGCTTAGGCCATTGGATGCATTTTATAGCAACACCACTTACAAGAAAGACAATAAAAAGAGTGATTAAACTATGCAAAACACTTCAAAGAGGTATTGGAAAAATACACCTAGATACATAGGAGAAATAGACTTCAAAACATGTACACCAAGAGATAAACACTTGGGAGAGCAAATATAATAAGAAAAAGATTATATTCATCATTTGGGATTTACAAAATATTCATCATTTGGGATATACAAAAAGTTCTCCAAACAAGGGAGTGCAAATATTTGTTAAGGGTTATTCCCTCTAATTCTTCTAGCTAGCTGCAAATCTTTAGGTTGTATTGTCGCTCTCTTTGCATGGATGGCACACAAGTTAGAGTCCTCCAACATTGAGATAAGATACGCCTCTGCAGTTTCTTGGCGGACTTCAATGGCTATCCCTTGGATACGAAGTCCAACGCAATAGCTTTGGATCTCTTCCTTCACAACTCTTGCAAATGACCTTCGTGGAATAAGAAGCTCCACAAACTTTTGAAAGTGTCGAATCTCTGCAAAGGCTCTGGTTTGCTTTCTGCACCTTTGTGGTGCTCTTGCATTTGGGGGGATGTTGGTTTGTGGTCGTTGTGGTCTACGACACGATTAATAGTTCTTCTTTCTTCTTGGAGCACGCCTAGATGGTCTTGCCTCATCATTTACTTGATCTGCTTGACTTTGCTCTATTTCTTCATCGGTTGGTCTTTGTCCTTGTCCTGCGGGGAGTTTCTTTCCTCCTTGTGTTACTAGATGGTTCACGGGAATAG
This sequence comes from Ceratopteris richardii, assembly GCA_020310875.1. Lineage (NCBI taxonomy): Eukaryota > Viridiplantae > Streptophyta > Polypodiopsida > Polypodiales > Pteridaceae > Ceratopteris > Ceratopteris richardii. The sequence continues at coordinate 34,186,770 of CM035427.1, forward strand.
GATCATGGTTCCATGGTGGCTCGTTAACACTTTATTCATCCGAGGAACTCTCTAAATTTGATGTTGTCTCCATCACAACTTGCATCCGTCCTTGTTGTTTGGGCCTTGCCTTGAGTGGTGTCCTCATTGGGGGCTCATCATCAGATGTGGGAGGGGAATAATTTATTTCTTTTGTTACATATCTCTCTTGTGAAGCTTCATCCCCCCGCGATGGAATGCTACCAGAGTGTGTCCCTGCACCCGAGTTTCGTCTAGAAGAGTGGCTTGTGGTTCGATGCTTCTTGTGGGGTGTCATCCATGTTGGGCGCTGAGTACTTTGCACATGGCTAGGGTAGACGACATGATCCCTTCTAGTAGTCTGCTTTGTGCGTGCCATTCTCTTAGGTTGTAAAGTGGTAAAATGAGGAAGGACACCTTTATTTATATCCTTTCACTTAAGAATTGTCATGTTCACATTTAAATGGATAAAAAATTAGTTTTAAAACATTAAAAGTATATTCACAAAAAAATTGAAAGTTTATTTGAAGTGAAAGCAGTTATAAAAACCTTGAAAAAAATAATGCATTTTAAGATTTTGGAAACTATTTCCAAGCAGAACCCTCGCGGACTCTTTGTGCACACCATTGGGCATAATATACCGGTCTTGATGATGACTTCCACTTCTCTCTTGTAATATCATGTTATAGCTTTCCTGTAATCTTTGCTATTCGTGACTCACATGCTCATTCCATTACATATTTTCTAGCGAATGTCGCACGAAAAAACCAGTTGAACATTTCTTCTAAATAGTTTGAATGGAGTAGACCACCCCATAATGAGTGTTTTTAAAGTAAACACCTCTAGCCCTATAATGTGACTTCTCCATTCCTTGTGTACTAAAAATGTCCAGTGACCCATATCAATTCATAAAATATGCTCCATGTGCAAAAAGAATATGCTATGATCTAGTCAATAAGATATACACACGATGCTTAAGACCAAATAAAAGAATGTAAGCAAAACTTACTATGTAATGTGTAATGTTGCTTCTCCCCAAGATAAAATGAATGACTGTGTAAACTCCTTCAAATTCACTTGTAATAATTCTCGTTGTGAAGCATTAGTGGAAACCAAACACATCAAATGTAACAATTGATCTAATGATGATCAAACCTTCTTTCGCTTGTTAATAAGATCAACCTGACTATCATTGTCTATCATAATTGAACAGAGGTCCTTCCAAAGCTCCCATGTCCCATCATCTTGACTATTCACATCTCTTTTAAAGAAACATCTTGCCTTCTTCCCAGTCATTGAAACTTGTTTTAAAATCTCTTGAGACTCACCATACTTCTTAACAACTAAAGATACATGGCTACCATTACAACCAATAGAATTCAAAAGACCTTCTATTTTTTGGATTGCTATTGTAGACCTCTCTAGTGGTTTCATTGCAAATCCATATTCAACATGGAGCTTCGAAAGCCTATCAAAGATCCTCATGAATGCATGCAAAGTACAAAAGTGAACATTGACTAATGGAAATGGAATAATAGGGCTCCAATCATTGCTTATTTTATCACGAGTCGGTTCTTGTAACATTGGACACCTCAAAAGTGATATCTCCCATTTATTGTGATTCGATGAGTCTGTTTCATCAATTTCTTTAGAGTCATCAACTCTCATCAATGCCCTTGCAGGTTTAGACTGTCTCTTAGATCCTTTGTAACCTTGTGTACAATATGGGCAAGGATAGAGAGAAGATGCTCCTTATTGACAACCTAACATGCATTTTATACTCTTAAAGTCTCCACCCAAATGCCATTCTACCTCAAAATCACCTATATCATCTACAGAAAGCTTTTGCCCATGTATTTCAGAAGAGATTACTTCTGTAATCCATGGAGTCTTGCTAAAAATCCACGAAATAACATTGTTTGTTTCTTTGGGAACTTTATAGCACCTAACCACTAGATATCTCTCTCTGATTGCACACTGTAAGTCAAAGGGTAAGTGGATCCTAAAGTTTCATCACTCATTGCATGGTCCATACCTTCATTCATTAGCATCATACTCAACCTTTCTAGTCGCGGAACCTTTATGATTTGACACTCATCAATCTTTAGTATGAACTTTAACTTAACATTACAAGTCTGCACAAAAGAGAAAACATTATCTTAATATGACACTTGAATGCAATAAAACTTCAACACCAAATAAAATGTAGTAGGGGTACCTTTGATTGTTGAACTATAAAAGTGAACCATTGCTTGTTGAAGCTTCTGAAGATCCACAAATATACTGTTAAATTTAGTGTAAGTAAATTCTTGTGTAGGTAGGATCTTTGATAGCTTCTTGGGAATATTTGGATGATAAACAGAGGCAGGCATAGTGTCTTCTATGAATAAATATTGTCCAATAGTATGAGTCACATCCTCATTCGAAGTTCTTTTTGGATAGACACTTTATATGGGCATGGAAATATACTTTGAGAAATACCTTGTGCTTGTAAGGCTTGCCTCAGAAGGGTGTACATTGCAGTATAACCATTTCTACTAATGCCCGCTTCATCACATATTGCCTGCACATCTTGCACTTTGATAAGGTTTTTTAACTTCTCTGAAAACTCAGCTTCAACAAAAACTCTAATACACTTTCCTATGGGTGAGTCTATAGCGGAAGTGATTTCTTTGGTGTTTATACAGCTATTCATCAGCTTGAATTGGTCTTGTGTTGTTGATGAAGCAGTTATGTCTTGAATAAATGACCTACACAATGAAACATTCCATTACAAATCTTCATTAAAACATATAAAAGTAAAACAAACACTCACCTTTTGTAGTTATACATCGTTTGTGTGCTCCGCCACCTACTCAAAGAGCTTCAAAGGATGACAATGATCTTTTCCTATATCTCATACCAAGTGGAGTCTCTTTCAACTGCTGGAGATTGGCATTTAACTTTGAAATTGTGCTTTATTTTGCTTCCATATCCTGTTCAAACTCCGCAAGTTGTTTTTGTAAAGATATGATTGTGCTTTCTAAAGTGACCACCCCCATATGATGGAGTTGATATTGTTGGAACCAATACTTAGCAGTAGCATGTGAATGTGTAGATAATTGCTTGTAGTAACCTAATAGTCCAACTTCACCCGCACCAATGAATTGAAGTAAAGTTGAGAGGTTATGGAATGTTGGATGGTAAGAAGATATTAGATCAAGAGGATATAGTGAACAATGAGTCCAAAGATCAATACTTTTTTCTCTAGCTGCACGACGTTCATTTTTAGAATTGGGATCATTGTTGCATCGTGTACTTGAAGCAAACTCTCTAGGCACACGAACATGGATACTTGTTGATGCAAGAGCATGAGGACGTTCTACTGTGAAGTTTGTGATACATGTCAACAATACCTTTGCTAATGACCAGCAATATCAAAAACAAAGATGCAAAATTGGTTGGAAGGGAGTCTAAAGCATATGTTTTGCTCAGAAAATATGTTTTCTTGTATGTGTATGGGTTAAAGTGTATTTTTCCACTCTATATGGCTAAAAATGATGAAATTTGAAAAAAATCATTTTTTGGGGAACCATAGTCACGGATTTGATCATGTGGCACTTAGTTTTGGAGGGAGTTTGAAAATCATACTTTTTCTAAAAGAAACTTTAAAATATGGGCCCAAAAAAGTGACTTTTGACATATATATTAAAAAATAGGCCCTTTTGAGTTAATATACACTGAAAATGAGACTTTAAAAAAAAATTCATTTTTTTTATTAAAATACATGCATGAGTTTAATGATGTGGAAAGTAGATTCTCTTGCTCTCTCTCTAGAAGAAGAAAGAGAGAGGCCTAGTAAAGCCTAAGAAAAAGCCTACTCCAGCCTACTAAAAAGTGCCCTATTAAATGCACTGTGTCCCCTTAAACAAAAACAAAGTTAAGCTTAACCCCTAAAAATTAGGGATCCTTACAAGGCCCACACAAGGTTCATTTTTTCCCCTAATGTACCTGGATTATCTAAAGAATAACAATGTAGTAAATCTAAAATAGTACTATTTGTAACTTCACTTTTCCCATTACTTTCAAGATGAAATGTAGAGCTAAACTCTATTTTAGAACCTAACTTTTGAAATAAGATTGAGTTGCAGACACCATTGCATTTGTGTGTGAAGAGATTTTGAGTCATGCCAAGCAAAATGCCACTAAAGAAGATCTGGCCACAGTAAGGGAAAGAATTTTGGAGAAGAAGTTTCCAACATCCCCTGTTGTGGAGCAAAGTGGCATGGCTCACTTATCGATTCCACTAGATGCAATGGGAAGAGGAGAGGATGAAGATATGCTTCAAGATGTAAGTATCTAATGACATTTATGATTTTCTCATATTCATACAAGATGTATCTATTTAATTTTATGATTGTCTATGTGCAGGAAGCAATTGAAGTGGATAAATTTGCAGCGAGGAGTGGTGGTGACCATGTTGCCTATGGCCATGGCTCTTCCTTGGCACATTACATTGGAAAATTGCCAAAGGAAGATTTTGTCATAATCCACAAGGACTTTTCCCCTCAAGGACACTTCATGACTTGGTGTCTGAAGGCCTTGAGCAAAGATTTGTGCCTATCTACAATAATGCAAGGGAACAATTGTATATTTCAGGTTAGGAAGTCCTTTGCCCTTACTACCCTAGGAGTTCACTTTAGAGGAAAAATATTAGGTCAAATAGGAATAGCTTTAGGTCTTGGATTGACAGCCCCTCAGTTAATATCCCAATCATTTTTGACTTACCAATTGCCACTGTCTTTTCAGAGAAGAAAGAATGTACTGGAGAGGCTCAAGGCCAAGAGCCAATTGTAAAAACTTTATAATACCAATTATTGTTTTTCCAATTTCCATGTGCATTGTCTTTATGTTTTTGACAATCTCGTAACTTTTGCACACTTTAATCAGTCTTTTTCCAATCATTATTGTTATTTCTGTTGCCCAAAATGCATGCAAAGGCCAAGGAATGCAAAAAAAGGCCTGTCACAGAAACGTGGGGATGGGCCCTGCAAAAGTTTTGTAGGGTCTATCCCCGCGTTTCTATTGCAGGCCTTTTTTTGGCATTTGTAGGCCATCCCATGCACTAGGTTCCCTATATTGGAAGTCTATGTTCCTCAATTACAACCTAAACTTGGGAAATTGTGGATGACTCTTCTTATGTAATTAGAGAATATTTAGACTCCTCTGGGTGCATATAAGCATGTAGCAATAAATAAGTACATTTGAATGTTGATCAACATTGTTTATCTATTGGTCAGAGGGTAAGCATGCATTGCACCCTATCTAAGGCCAATCATATGCTCCAATGTGCATGGCATGTGGTTTCATGGCTTATAAATGCAAAAAAAAAGGCCTGCCACAAAAATGTGAGGATGGGTCTTGCAAATCTTTTGTAGGGCCCATCCCCAAGTTTCTATGGCAGGCCTTTTTTTGCATGCTTAGGCCATTGGATGCATTTTATAGCAACACCACTTACAAGAAAGACAGTAAAAAGAGTGATTAAACTATGCAAAACACTTCAAAGAGGTATTGAAAAAATACACCTAGATACATAGGAGAAATAGACTTCAAAAAATGTACACCAAGAGATAAACACTTGGGAGAGCAAATATAATAAGAAAAAGATTATATTCATCATTTGGGATTTACAAAATATTTATCATTTGGGATATACAAAAAGTTCTCCAAACAAGGGAGTACAAATATTTGTTAAGGGTTATTCCCTCTAATTCTTCTAGCTAGCTGCAAATCTTTAGGTTGTATTGTCGCTCTCTTTGCATGGATGGCACACAAGTTAGAGTCCTCCAACATTGAGATAAGATATGCCTCTGCAGCTTCTTGGCGGGCTTCAATGGCTATCACTTGGATACGAAGTCCAACGCAATAGCTTTGGATCTCTTCCTTCACAACTCTTGCAAATGACCTTCATGGAATAAGAAGCTCCACAAACTTTTGAAAGTGTCGAATCTCTGCAAAGGCTCTGGTTTGCTTTCCGTACCTTTGCGGTGCTCTTGCATTTGGGGGGATGTTGGTTTGTGGTCGTTGTGGTCTACGACATGGTTAATAGTTCTTCTTTCTTCTTGGAGCACACCTAGATGGTCTTTCCTCATCATTTACTTGCTCTGCCCGACTTTGCTCTCTTTCTTCATTGGTTGGTCTTTGTCCTTGTCCTGCGGGGAGTGTCTTTCCTCCTTGTGTTACTCGATGGTTCATGGGAATAGGATCATGGTTCCATGGTGGCTCGTTAACACTTTCTTCATCTGAGGAACTCTCTAAATTTGATGTTGTCTCCATCACAACTTGCATCCGTCCTCGTTGTTTGGGCCTTGCCTTGAGTGGTGTCCTCACTGGGGGCTCATCATCAGATGTGGGAGGGGAATAATTTATTTCTTTTGTTACATATCTCTCTTGTGAAGCTTCATCCCCCCGCGATGGAATGCTACCAGAGTGTGTCCTTGCACCCAAGTTTCGTCTAGAAGAGTGGCTTGTGGTTCGATGCTTCTTGTGGGGTGTCATCCATGTTGGGCGCTAAGTACTTTGCACATGGCTAGGGTAGACGACATGATCCTTTCTAGTAGTCTGCTTTGTGCGTGCCATTCTCTTAGGTTGTAAAGTGGTAAAATGAGGAAGGACACCTTTATTTATAGCCTTTCACTTAAGAATTGTCATGTTCACATTTAAATGGATAAAAATTAGTTTTAAAACATTAAAAGTATATTCACAAAAAAATTGAAAGTTTTTTTGAAGATAGATAGATAGATAGATAGATAGATAGATAGATAGATAGATAGATAGATAGATAGATAGATAGATAGATAGATAGATAGATAGATAGGTAGGTAGGTAGGTAGGTAGGTAGATCAATACTTTTTTCTCTAGCTGCACAACGTTCATTTTGAGAATTGGCATCATTGTTGCATCGTGTACTTGGAGCAAACTCTCTAGGCACACGAACATGGATACTTGTTGATGCAAGAGCATGAGGACGTTCTACTGTGAAGTTTGTGATACATGTCAACAGTATCTTTGCTAATGACCAGCAATATCAAAAACAAAGATGCAAAATTGGTTGGAAGGGAGTCTAAAGCATATGTTTTGCTCAGAAAATATGTTTTCTTGTATGTGTATGGGTTAAAGTGTATTTTTCCACTCTGTATGGCTAAAAATGATGAAATTTGAAAAAAATCATTTTTTGGGGAACCATAGTCACGGATTTGATGATGTGGCACTTAGTTAATGGAGGAAGTTTGAAAATTATACTTTTTTTGAAAGAAACTTTAAAAAATGGGCCCAAAAAAGTGACTTTTGACATATATATTAAAAAATAGGCCCTTTTGAGTTAATATACACTGAAAATGAGACTTAAAAAAAAAACTTCATTTTTTTATTAAAATACATGCATGAGTTTAATGATGTGGAAAGTAGATTCTCTTGCTCTCTCTCTAGAAGAAGAAAGAGAGAGGCCTAGTAAAGCCTAAGAAAAAGCCTACTCCAGCCTACTAAAAAGTTCCCTATTAAATGCACTATGTCCCCTTAAACAAGAACAAAGTTAAGCTTAATCCCTAAAAATTAGGGATCCTTACAAGGCCCACGCAAGGTTCATTTTTTCCCCTAATGTACCTGGATTATCTAAAGAATAACAATGTAATAAATCTAAAATAGTACTATTTGTAGCTTCACTTTTCCCATTACTTTCAAGATGAAATGTAGAGCTAAACTCTATTTTAGAACCTAACTTTTGAAATAATGCAATCAAAAAGTGATTACAAAAACAAACATCTTGATGTAAAGGAATAAATTTTGGAAAACCATGATGCGAATTTAATAAATAACTTAGTAGCTTGAGGTGCAAAAAGATCCTTTTGACAAGGAATGAAATATGCTTGTTTACTAAACCTATCAACAATTGTCCAAATCATATCATTATGAGATGAAGTTGTAGGAAGACCAGTAATAAAATCCAAAGCAATTTGTTCCCATGGTCCATTCGGTATGGGAAGTGACATTAATAATCCATATGCTTTACCATGATGCCATTTCACATGTTGACACACAATGCAATGGGAAACATATTGTGCAATATCATTTCCCATATTTGGCCAAAAGAAAAACACATTACATGTAGAAGTAATAGTTTGTATGGCCCTATTGCCCATATATGGTGGTTCATGCATCTCTTTCATAAAAAATTCTTTAAAACCTTTTGTAATGCACAACTTGTGTTGGAAATACAAGAATCCATTATGAAAAGTGTAGTGATCCTCACTAAATATGGTAGAATTATTGAAAGCATTCCATGTTTGTGAAAAATAAAAATTATATGCATAAGTAGGAATCATGTCATGAAATGAATGAATATGAATAATAGAAATATTATTGATTGAAACAATATTTGTTTGTGGGGATGGGAAATGACAAAGGGCATCAGCTACAATATTAGCTTTGCCAGGTTGATATTGAATCATAAGCTAAAAATTTTGTATGAATGAAAGTGCATGTTTGAGAGTTTAAAACGGTTGTTCTTGTGCTAATCCCCATGAAAATTTTAACTTTTTCTTCAATAATAATGTGAGTGGAAGTGCTAGATAAGAAAAACATTTTACAAACTTTCTATCAAAACTAGCTAACCCTTGAAAAGGGCATACATCATTCACAAATTGAGGTACATGCCATTCTTCAATTACTTTAATTTTCTTTGGATCTACATGAATGCCTTTACTAGAAACAATATGGCCTAAATACTCTAATTCTTTTTGGAAGAAATAACTCTTTTCAAGATTGGCATAAAGTTTGTTTTTGCGTAACAAATTAAAGACTATTGCTAAATTATTTTCATGGTCACTATCATTCTCACTATAAACAAGTATATCATCAAAGAAAACAAGAACAAAAGCTTGGTAATCAAGAGAAATGTTATTCATCATGCGTGCAAATGTACCAAGTGCATTGGCGAGTCCAAAAGGCATTACCATGAATTCAAAGTGACAAGTTTGAGCTCTAAAGGTAGTCTTATAAATGTCATTTTGTGTTATTCGTATTTGATGATAACCTGATTAAAGATCAATTTTGCTAACGACGTGCTCCATGAAGTTTATCTAACAAATCATCTTTCCTAGGAATAGGATATCTGTTTTTTAATTGTGATCTTATTGAGTGCTCTATAGTCAATGCACATCCTATAAGTCTTGTTCTTCTTCTCTACTAAAAGAACATGTGCTCCAAAGGGAGAAGAACAAGGCCTTATAAGTCCTTTGTGGAGTAGATCATGAGTGGATGCCACAAATCATGATCGAACACCAAAAAACCACCTCCGTATATGTGCCTTGGCTCTGATACCACTATTGACTGGGTCCCATAGATGCACATACGCAGAGGATATTACAAAAATGAAATCTCACAAAAGCATAAATAGAATAGAAAGAGACAAGAAAATTGACACTAGATTGGATACAATCTCACCCACATACTCTAATGGATGAGTCTATCAGAGCATGTTTATTTATAGGTATTTTGCAGTACATCCTAAATAGAAGATACAGGAGGTTCGTGCTTCAAAAATCATGCATTTACAAAAATCTACTTTAGTTACAAAATCTTCACTTTTCAGACGATCTAGTATTTTTACAAAAACGTCACTTTCTAAAACGATCTATTATTTTTACAAGAAAATAACTAAAATACTATCTTCTAAATATTCTTCAAAATATTTGAATAAGTCCACACACAGTCACACCCTCATGAGTCTTCACATAATAAGTCAAAACACAAATCACATTAAAATCCTCAAGACATTAAAATCCATATAACATTCCATTATTCCATAAAGTATAACGTTTGATCATTGTGTTGGCTACCTATTGTATTGATATGGTTGTGGGGGAACAGGCCCTCCTCTTACACATGCATGAGATGAGTGTTCACCTCCACAATGCATGCATCTTCTTAACATTGGCATTCTGATTGGTTGGCCCTGATAGGGTTTTTGACCTTGTTGGTTTTGAACTCCTATTTTTCTGGCCAGTAAATCTAGGAATTCCTTAACACTAGGAGATTGGGAAGATACATTGCTAGATGTATCATCAAACTTGGTTGGAATCTCTGGAATCTTTAATTCATCTACTAAATTATCTTCCATCATAAACATTTGCCCAATGTTTTTAACCATTTCACATACACTAAGGTTATCAAGTTTCCATTGATTAATGCGTCAAAGAATAATGATATCAATTTTCATTGGGTGGGTATCTTCGCCATCAAGCATTGATCCACATATTGATTGAATCTCCTGGATGCCAGTCTTATTGATTCATTAGGTTCTTGCTTGAAACTATGGACTAGGGAAGAGGAATTGTGTTTGATTCCTCCCTTTGTAAATTCACCCACGAATTCTTCAAACAATTACCCTATATTAGTAAATCCATTGGGATCCAATGGTTGGAACCAAGTTAAAGCATTTTCAATCAATGGAAGTCCAAAAGATTCATATTGAATAAAGAAGTCATCCACTTGTTCTACGTGCATCACTTGTTGAACTATGCCAAGTGATAGTAGCAATTCCTTATGCACTTGGACACCTATATAGGTATGAGTTTTTCTCCACTTTAGGAGTTCCAAGAATGGCTTGAACCATAGGATGCACACCTAGTCATCTAGCTTATGGGGGTCTCAAAGGAAAGAGTGGTCAACTCATCATCTGGATTCCCAAGTGAGAATAAGGTATAGTACTAGTATTTGTCATAGTGAAGTGAACATGTGGTCCGATTGGAAAACTTTGCTGCCTAGTTTGTCCTATGAAAGGATTTTCTTGGCTTTGTTGCTTCCCTTGAGGATTTTGGGATGTGTTTGCTTGAACCCTTAGTGGCAACACTCACAAAACCAAGTACTATAGTCTAGATACCTCTGGGTCAGTAACTACCCAATATCTACTTTTTGTGTTGATCCACCTAAGTGAATGTGAAAGAGTCTTCTAGATCATGCAATTCATAAATGGTAGCAGGATTGACACTTCTTCCCACTAGGGGTGAAGTTTCTTGCAACAATTTATCTGTTCCATCTAGTAGTTTTAGTGAGACACGAGAATTTGGTATCCTCATACCAAACTCAAGAAGTCATAATACTTGGACTTTTACAAGTCCAAATTAATATTTCTTTTTGTGCTAGTGTGTTCTTCGTGCTCTCCTTGTCACCTGTGGGTGCATGTAGCTAAAAGATTCTTCCAAGTACACCTTACATATGGCTCATGATACTCAGTGGGTGTCATGTTACCTCGTGTGAGTGATCAAGCAAGAACTTTTTATGGAAACAGTGAAGTAAGCACCTAAGAGAGTAGTTTTCCTAGACTTTTAGCACTAGAATCTTGCTAAGCTCTAAGCTCCAAGCTACACATGATGCATTATACAGGTCATCAAGAGTGCTCCACAATACTTACATACACAAGTGAATTGTAATGTGGTGATTTTTTGTTTTTTAGTGTGTGGTCAAGACCAATGACTCAAGTTTTTTTTTTCTTTTTTTTTTTGTTTTTCTAAATATGATGGTCTATCTTAGTTCCAAACTCTCTCACCTACCTCCTAACCCTAACTTCTTCACTCCTATCCTATTATTAGAAACTTGTCACACATAGACTACGTGTATGAAATAACAAGTGCAAGAGAATTGTGACTTGCCAAGCTACGAAATTTTACTTCCTCACGATCACTACCTTCACAACCATGCTTTAACCATCAAATAGCACCTTGACTTAGGCCCATGTCCCAACAATGGTGCCAAAAATGTGGGTACCTAGACTCATAAAGTCTTAGGGATTTGCAACAAAAGAGAATAAATCTCAGTCATCAAGCAAATGCATTCAGTGGTGGTTTGATACACGCATTACATTATCAAACCGAGATCCTGACCTGATCAAATGCATGGAAATGAGTGTGTGAATGATGTTTAATGTGAGAAAATCACAAGTAATGCATGCAAAAAGGGAATATCAACCTCACACAACACCTCTTACACCTACGTGTGTATCACGATACTTGGTGGAGTAGCAAACACAAATCAAGCAATATCTCCTAGCTTTGAGAGTCAAATATGGTCAACACGGATTCATTTCAAAGCTCTCGATGAGACACATCCAATGGTGGAATTTTTTTCTTGATTGGATCTCTATTCTTCAAATTAGGACCAAAATATAGACTGGATGAAGTCACTTACCCAAGACTTCCTAATTTCACACACAAAATAACAGAGAAAAGAGATGGGGAAGGAGTGGAGAACACCTCTAGACACACATTTTGTGTCTCAAGCTCACATAAAAGCTCATGGAGAACAAGGGTACACAAGCGAGAATAACAAAAGAAAAAAAATAAAAAATTAGCTCTTGATTATGGCAAAAAGTCTTTACAAAAGAGTCATAAGTAACTTATGTACATGTGCCTTAATTTTGGCCCTTTCACACAAGAGAACGGTACTTTTCCTATAAACCACTAATTTCCTACTATTGTACAAACGTAGTATTACAATATTCAAAATTCATGCATCTAGAGCACTCCCCTAGAGCATTTACAAAGCTCTTTAATGTTTTATAATGGGTTTTGGGGAAAGAAATTGAACCATTTCTTAAAACTTTTGGGGGCCTGCTTTTCCTCTCTTCTTTCTTTTGCTTCCTATTCTCTCTTGTCTTCAGTCCTCTACAACAATCTAGGATGAAGACTTCAAGGTTGAAGCTTGATGGGGAGTGTCGAAAATCAAGCTCCGACCTTAGGAGCATATGAATCTCTTAGATTGAGGACACTTGGAGCAATGAGAAGAAAGGAGCCAAGCATGGGTATTCATGCTCAAATTTGAATTTGGTTCCTCCTCATAGCTCTTAAATCAATTACGTATCACACTTAGGTGTGATAAAGCCTAGATTTGAGGAAAAGAGATCCCTATCATTTAGGGCAATTTTCAAAGTTATATAACCATACTTTGTATTTCCAGTTTGTGAGATATCATGTGTGTTATTGCTCAAAGGATTTGAATATGCTAGTAGACCACTTGCTTCCTTGAGGATTTTCTTCATACTTTGAGTAACCATATCTCACATTCAATTTTCTCTGTGTAGGATCTAGTTAGATCTAAATGATGAGCAAAGTTCCTTGATAGTTTTGTATCCATTTCTTCTAATTTTTTTAATGGTAGAAGGGTATTATAGTCTTCTAAATTTGGCTAAACTCTGAAGTCTAAGCTCTGCATATTATGAGAGAAAATAGGTATGGAGTAAAGAGTGTCTACTGAAGACAATAAGTAGTCGATCTTCGAGACATTGGTTCTGAAAGTAGAAGAAAGTATTTTGAGTGAGATAACTCGCATTAGGAGGGTCTCATAGTCTGGCTCAAGTGTGCAAAAACTCTTGGGTTCATTGCATAGGAGCTTAGAGTGTCATTTTTTTGAGTGATCTGAGGTTTGTGTGAACATATCTATGAGGCCATTCATGCTCCAAGGTGCATAGGGAAAGTGTAAATTCTTCCATCAAATGTTCTATAAAAGTTTTTTTCCTAATAGGAGGATTGATGACTATAAAAGTGGCAGACGTTTTTAGCATTCGAATTGATTCATATCATTGCGAAATAGGTAAAAGGTGATGTACTTCCCTCACTTTTGAGAATAAAGAGTTTCGTAACCTTGTAGTCAATCCTAGACGTTTGTATCATGTTGTTGTCATACATGTAGTTTGCCGTTCAAGAAAATAAAATAAAGAGATTTTTTGATTCGTAACATGGTGAACTAGAGAATACTAATCCATAAAGAAGAATATAATCTTCGAAATTCAACTATATCTACACACGGCAGCTTATGTTAACTTCCATGAGCAATTCTATGTTGGCACGAGTCCATTTGATAGTGTGTCACCATAAGTCAAGGTGAATGTTCTTTGGCGTTCATATAGCGTGTTTCTTTACTTCTGTAATTATATTTTGTTGCCACATATCAGTCTCTCACGGGTTTTGACATTTATAGAATGGTTTTTGCTTCCCTTTTGCTATTCCCAATTGCATAGTGTACTTCTGAGAATAATTGTTTGCCTAACATGGTCAAAAGGTGACAATTCAGAGAGATTGAGCTTCAAGGTAAATATGAGAGAGAGAGATGCATCAGCATGATAGAGTCATGTCAGGATGGATTGCTCGTGGTAAAAGGGCATAAGTGAATGACAACACATGGGTTTTGTACTCGGCGTGCTTCTACATAAGGTGTCCCAATGTCACACCAAGACACATTGAAAAGACGGGAGTTCAGACTGGGCAATGGAAGTGAAGAACAGCTGTCGAGATCATGTACAACTCCGATGCAGGCTTGGATGTCTGATTGATCGCGGAAGAGTAAGACATAGAGAGGGACAAAGATGCACATCGTAATATAGTATTTGAATGTACCAGATTGAACAGGAGAGATGGTGAGTCAGGTGCCCAGGCATTTTCTGTATGTGTGACGATATGCATGCGTGACACTCTCTGCCGCAATGGAGGGAGCTCCGATCCGAGTGCCCAAAAACTGATTTTCGACAGCCGTACTGCCTTTTCTGGCGTTTTCCACCGTAAATATGGTCACGTTTTTCCTTGAGAAATTGATCTAACCATACAAAATACAGGGATTGATGCGGATTAACAAGACAAGCGGTCAAAAATCAGCACTGACATCTACTGAAGAGGCATATTGCAAAGTGTACATTGCGTGTACGTCCTCGGGGGCATAAGGCGGAAGAGAAAGGAGAAAGATGGTGTGAAAGTCGCTGCAGCAAAAAGATTTACGTTGGAGGATAGTAGGCCGCTTGGGTAGTGTCCATAAACGGAGCACGATTCGGAGAAGCTTTTCAGATCATAGGAGGAGGGGGTCACAGCCTCACAGGCGCACGATCTGTAAGGCCCTGGTTGGGAAGGAGAATCCTTACTGTACCAGTGGAGGGATACTATGGAGATTGGACACTCGGAAGTGGGTATGCGAATCGCGATGGCTATAAAACTTTTGAGGTCTGTTTGTGTGTGTTTGAGAGAGAGAGAGAGAGAGAGAGAGAGAGAGAGAGAGAGAGAGACCAAATTGCATGATACATATTACAGAATCCAGACTCAGACAATGGAAGATGCCAATACACAGATTCGTGAGAGTAATGAGGTAAGGATTGCCCTGTACTTCTTGTGTATATTTTCGGGGCTGGCGGGACCCCTGGATGACGGGCTATGGTGTTGTCCGGACGATGCGCACATCATTTGCGTGAGGGCATTTCACCATTTTGTTCGGGGATGACTCATGACTAATGAGGGAGAGAGAACTGAGATTCGCTACATCATCTGTTGCAGAACTTCTGGATGGAGACGAGGAGGAAAGTAATGGCGGTTTATTTTTTTCATTGAGCGCGCAGGAAAATAGCCCCGAGAAATTGCCCACTTCCAATCTTCATTGACTCGGTTGGGGAATCGAAGAAATTGAATGGGATAACCTCCAAAGACCAAAGAAGCTATGGAAGAAAGGGTTTGCTTTGTTATTGAGAAGTCAAAGCTCGGATAACCTTCCAAAGGCAAAAAAGTTAAGAAACAAAGAGTTTCGTATGTGGAAACATCTTGGGAATCAAGAGAGAAGAAATTGAATTAGATTTGAGGATATAGACCAGAACACGAGAGTTTGACTATGAAGATTGGTGCTTATTAAGACATAGAGTCAATTCTCGGGAGAACTCAAAGACTTGCCTCCTTCTCAGATGTGATCACCTAGAGATTGAAGGCTTGAGATGGATCAATGACAACAAATTGGATAAGGCGATGAAATACTTAGACTTGCATATCTCTCTCAAGAGGAGATGGTGTCTCAATTGGCCAAGTATTAGATGGGAATTTAAGTTCGTGGACCTTTGGCACCCTCTCATTGAGAACCAAAACTCTGTCTAATGTGGCAAATTCTCCACCAAGGAATTTAGACAAATGCCAAAGCTAATAAATTTTGCAAGGCCCTCCGGTGGTGCAGGTTGTCTCTATGGTAGATAAGGCATTGGTCACCTTTCCATTTGGTGCCATAGGAGTCTCACTTTGTCTCGCAAACTCTTGTCAGGATTTTGATTTTACACAATTAAATTAGTTGGAAGCAAGCATTACTAGGTGAAACGATTGACTACCCTTCTATCTTTTGGAACACCATTAGAAGGGAAGCACTTTGGAAATTTTGGAAAGAAAGATGTGCGGCCAACTTTGACGGCATTCTATAAAAAATGATTGATTGAGAAATCTGTTTCTTTGCTTGGTAGAAGAATATGTGATTGTAAAAAATCCTCTCCCTTTGGACACCATAGAATTTTCATCGTGAAAAATAATATCAAAAGCAAATAGGCACCTCATGAGGGCAATGAAAAATTTATTAACCTTCCATGTAATTTTCTTTAGAACTTCATTTGCTACCGGTTCTTGGCTGTTTTAGGCATTACCCCTATTTTGTGAGATATGGGGGATCCCAAGGGCACTATGCCCCTTCAGTGAATTAGGGTGGGTTGAGATAGGGTGCAATGAGTTTCTTGAGTCATAGCATGTTGTAGTGTGTTCAATTCATAGAGAATGGTGACAGCAAGTTCTGTAGTTTGATGGCAGTCGTCCCCTTTAGTTTTGTAGGTTAATACAATTTAGCATTTTAATTCATTTTTTGATAGGTAATTAAAATCACTTACCTTCTTTTACATGAAGAAACATTGAAAATGAGCAGCAAAGCCGTAAAAAATCTACACTGGTAGCTTTTTGAAATCGAAATTTATATTTCTTTTTTTTTTTGGGAGGTTCAATCGAAGTCTATTATCTCGAGGTTTAACTTTGAAAGTGCAATTATACAAGTGAATGGGGTTTGACAAAGAGACAACTTGGTTACAACTGGTTTAATTGGCTTAAGCCATTACATGTATAGTCCGGGAGTTGAACCCTGAACCTCCACTTCAAGAGGCAAAAGTTCAATCAACTGCCCTACGAAACGTGGACTATATTTCATATTATTGAAATTGCAAAGTAAAATCTTTTGTGAGAAGGGCACAACTTTGCTATGAGCGGGGAGTCCAACTAAAGAAACGATGTTCTTAAACTCTTCATATTTATAAAAAAAATCATATTAAATCTTTTTTTTTTTTAATAAAAGGAAGTTCGGCCTTAGCCTATTCTCCCGGACTTTAATTAAAAAAAAGAGGAAAAGTTACAAGCGATTGGGACTAGTGCCCATGGGACCCCCCAAATCCCACAATGCAAGGGAGGATTATGGCAAGCTAGAGGGCATTACAAATGAGGTGGACAAATCTATCATCTCCCTCATGTGGGACCCATTTGGGTTTCAACTTGTTGTTTTCGAGGAGATAAATGCAGTGATGTCTAAACGGCGGAGATCTCTTATCTCGAGAGATTCTTTTACCTAGAAGGAACATGGATTTCTCAATCGACCATTCCTTTGAAGTTTGGCCAAAATTGACAGCATACCGCTCCCTCCAAATCTTCCAAAGAGTCTCACCTCTGATGGCATTCCACAGTCTTGCTGAGCAGCCAACTACCTCACCTAACAACGCTTGTTGCCAATTGATTTGGTTCTTGAGTCTCAATACCCGCGTCACATAATGCCAGATAACTTGGGACTTGGGGCAGTCGAAGAACAAGTGAACTAAATCTTTGATGCATCGATGGCAACGCTTGCACCATGGTGGCACACCACAGATTTTGTTAGCCCTTGCATTGGACCAGATACCTTTATGCAAGATCTGCCACATGAGAACGGACTTTTTGATCTCAATTAGGGGGTGCCAAATAGACATGAACTTCAGTTCCCATCGAAGTTTGGTCCAAGAAAGGCACCACCTCTTGTTAAGAGTGTGATGAACATCTAAGTTCTCTTTGAAGTTGGGGATTCTGGATAGTTTCTTACCATTGCTCCATTTGAGGCCCTCCAGGCACAGAAGATCCTGACCACAGAGAAGGCGGGTAGTTGAGCGGTCCCATGCTAAACACCTGTCTTGAAGAAGCGTCCATTCCTCGAGGGTAACTCTATGTCTTGGGTCTAAGTCTTCGAACCTAATCCACTGGCTGGAGTCATGTTTCCAGAGTTGTTTCCATTGTTTGAACCCCTTGTTCCATAGACGCTTTGCAATTTGGAGGTTCCAAGACTCCACCCCCCGAATGCCATTGATCGAGAACCAGATAGAGTCATTTTGCCTTATCCCAGCTGCCCACTTCCAATCGTCACTGATTCTGATGAATTGTTTGGCCTTGTTCCAACTCTTCCATAACGAACATACGAGGCTAGAGCCTTTAGGGGACACCGGGTGGGGGGAGAACAGAAGCGTGAGAATCCCTATGTCCTTCCAACCTGGAAGGCCAACTAAGGTAAGATCTTCCCTGTTTCTGAAGATCAATTTAGCCCAAGAGGACTCACTATTGCTCCAAGCCTTGATAAGCCACTTTGCTGCCAGCTTGTTAGCCAACCCAACGATATCCGAAATTCCCAGGCCCCCTGAGTCTTTCGAGCTAATGCAAGTTTCCCATTTGATTTTGGGAATCCTCCTCCTGTTGGGGTCCCTAGTCCATAGGAAGTTTCTGTAGATTCTTTCCACTTTGGCCAAGTCTTTCTCCTTAGGTCTCCAACACGAGATAAAGTAAATAGTTGTAGATAGCATAAATGTGCACCATAGCACACCCTGCAAAGTTGACTTGCATACCTTTCCAATGATTTAGTTTGCTATCCAACTTGGATAGAACCCAGTTCCATCGTTGGTCCATTGAGATGTCGAATCCCA
This sequence comes from Ceratopteris richardii, assembly GCA_020310875.1. Lineage (NCBI taxonomy): Eukaryota > Viridiplantae > Streptophyta > Polypodiopsida > Polypodiales > Pteridaceae > Ceratopteris > Ceratopteris richardii. The sequence goes on from CM035427.1 coordinate 34,205,560, forward strand.
TCGGAATGCCGAGGAGACGGAGGACTTGACCTCTAGGAATAACTTGACACCCCTAATCTAACAACAATTGGGGTGTAGGTCCACTGATTGCTCTAAAAGCAGTTTTAGCATGGTTGATTTTTGAACCTGACGTCATACAAAAGGTGTCGAGGCACCTCCAGAACACCTCAATGCTGTTCATATCGTTATGCACAAAGGCATTCATGTCATCGGCAAAGAGTCTCGTAATCATTTGGCCGTGATTTAGAGGTAGGGAAAGACCCGTGAAATTGCCCGCGTTCATGCAAGAGAACAAGGATTACGACCACCACATACTAGAGAGATGACTCTCCTCCCAACCAAATGCCTCTATATATAGCTCTCTCCAGGGGACTGCCTTCTTGGGCAGATGGATGCTAATCATCCAAGTGTCAGCCATGTAACTACATGTGCGCCAAGTGTCCAGTGGATGCTTCTAGAAGGTTCTAGAGCTCTTTGGGCAAAATACTCTTCCCATGTACCTCATGGGGATTGAACCCAAGACCTCGTCCTTCACATCCTTGAGACTTAACCACTAAGCTAAGTGGATCACTTGTTCACAAGAGCACAAGACCTCCTAGTAAGTCTAAACTCGAGATCTTTGGTCATACACACGGATGACCAAACGGTGTCCGATTTCAGATCTGTCTGAACCGGCCAGACCCTTGGATCATAGACTTACTTTATTACATTCTTCCCCCCTTGGAAAAGCTATTCATCCTCGAAAATAGAGCTATATACATACTGTAGGCAACCCCCGAGCCTCATGTTCTAAAACTGGAAGAACATGGTCATGTTCTAGAACTGGAAGAACATGTCTCATCTCTGTGGTGGCATCCTTGCCCAAATGATTCAAAACACTATCTGGTTTTGCACTTTGATGAACAGGACAAAGTACAAACTAGTGAAGAATAATAAGGGTGGATCTAATGACATCCCTAGCTAATTCACAGTTTCTGGATGTGCGATCTAGGCACAAACATGTGAACTAGGTGGATTCAAATTACTAGTCCATTTCTAGGCATAACTGGTGCATGGGCTTAGTAATGAAGGTGGGATTCTTATTCCTCACAAGACTTTGAGAATTCTTGATTCACTTGAATTTGTTTTGGAGAACTTGAAGTTTGATTGTCCCATACATCTAACTTTAGATGTTTATTCAATGGTTTACTTTTATCTAACAGTTACTTGATTTTTCACCCGACTAGAGGACTACTCTGTCCCAATGAGTTGAAAAAATCCTATGTAAACTGTAGGAGAAAGTTTACCATTTCGGTGGAATCAACCATACTAACTTCACCAATTCAAATTCAAAATGAAAATTTGTCCAACTTAGGATACTTTTCTCAAAGACTTTTAACTGAAAGTTCTTGGGAATTGTCAATCTAATGAGCAATTCCTAACTTCTTTATTCTAGAGTATACTGGACTCTAGGAAATTTTTTATGCTATAACTTGAAGCAAACTCAAATGAATAAGTCCACTTAGACTTATCATCTTTTGAAGATTGAAAAGGTTCTTGTACCTAACATCTATCTAGGATGTTCAAGTTAGTTATTTTATTCTAACCGGCTAACCCTGGTCTTTTGCAAAAGGAATCAGATACTATATCTGAGTCAATTTCAAAAGATTTGGAAAGCGGAAAGAAATAACTAAGACTCTGTACAATCAATTCAAACTTCGAATATACATAAACTTGCTATGAGTCAAAGTCTAGTTGACTCAGGACTTTAACTTTTCAAAGATCTATTTCAACAAGATATTGAAGCATTGTCTTTATCTTTAAGAGAAATAAGCTAGTTTCTCAAAAAGATTCAAAGCAAATCAAAAACATCATCCAACCACAAGATACTAGTGTGGTAACCAACATCAGTGTGTCGACCCACTGAGGTTATGTTGATGAGTTTTGTATTTAAATAAGGCTTCACTTGAGACTAAGTTTAGGTCATATTCAATCTTTTTGACTCCTAATCGTGAATGCAATTCTTGTGCATTTCTTTGAGTCAAAAGAGTGAAATTTTCAAGTTACACTAGGAAGTTGATGCTTGACTTAGTCAATTAAATCTTTAGTTGAAAAGATCAACTCAAAATCAAAGTCCAACTTCTTTCAGAAATTTATCAAATATTTTTGATCAATAACACTTAAACTTGAAGTGTTCTTAGAAGACCTTGGAAGTTACTTACTTCATATCTTCAGTTTCCTTGATCTTGAAGTCGTCTTGAAGTATCTTGAGATTCTTCTTGAATTTTAAACTCCTTCTTGGAAGTTTTAATTCCCTTGAAGATCAAACCTAACTTCAAGATTCCAAATGAAGACTAAAAGATAATCATCATCTCACGGTCCGATGTCCCATACCATCTTTCCTACATCAATCTGAGTATAAAATCTGGTATCCCATACCACCCTATTTTATACTCACATTGACGTGTGAGTGAATTTTATCCTAAAGTCTACAACATCTCTAGATAGAGAACCTTATCTCTTCAATTCTTTTACGAGAATTTAGAAGTTCCAGGTATTACCTCTAACTAGATTTTCTAGGTTTTGATTCCTTCACATGATCGTCTCACAATCATGTGCTTTATCTTGGGAACTTGAAAAACCTCTTAACAGAATATCAATTCTTCTTTGCTAGGGTTCTTAAATGAAAACCAATTAGAATTCCAAGTACTTGAATTTTCTCGAATTCAAGTTCAATTGGTTTATCCTTGACCAATTTCGTAGTGACAAGAGCTTTTAGCTTCTTGTCTTTAGATTCCTTTCTACTAATGCTTTTAGGTACCTATCCCGGGGACTTTATTTAGGAATCTCTTTATTGCATAAGTCTGAGCATCCGCTCATGCTTCTGGATTTGTACCAAAATCCCTTTAACTATAGGCAAACACTTATGTTTTACCTTCCATAGACTTAAGTACCGTCTTCACGGTTGCAGACTACATACTTGGAATTACTTCACTCTGTTCAGACTGGGAACAGCTTACTTTTTCACAATTTTCCATTTAATAAATGGAACTTGAGTGAATAATTCCTAACGGAATTTTTTTACTGCCAATACTTGGGCAATCTATAGAGTAGTTCTAATCGCACATTCTTGGACAATCATGGCCAAGTTTGATCAAGTCTGGTTGATCGTGGCAACAAAGATAAAGACTTATACCAATGCAAGAGAACAAGGATTACGACCACCACATACTAGAGAGATGACTCTCCTCCCAACCAAATGCCTCTATATATAGCTCTCTCCAGGGGACTGCCTTCTTGGGCAGATGGATGCTAATCATCCAAGTGTCAGCCATGTAACTACATGTGCGCCAAGTGTCTAGTGGATGCTTCTAGAAGGTTCTAGAGCTCTTTGGGCAAAATACTCTTCCCATGTACCTCATGGGGATTGAACCCAAGACCTCGTCCTTCACATCCTTGAGACTTAACCACTAAGCTAAGTGGATCACTTGTTCACAAGAGCACAAGACCTCCTAGTAAGTCTAAACTCGAGATCTTTGGTCATACACACGGATGACCAAACGGTGTCCGATTTCAGATCTGTCTGAACCGGCCAGACCCTTGGATCATAGACTTACTTTATTACAGTTCATGTGATGCTTTAATAGGCGACTAAGTCCATTCGAGGTGATAGCAAAGAGTAATGGAGCCAGAGGGAAGCCTTGCCTAATTGATCTTTTTAAACGTATGGGCTTAGAGAGCTTACCGTTGATATTTCACTACAACAGATCGATGGTATACTGAGGTTTTTACTGAGGAAAATGAACGCGGCTTTATTTGCCGTGACACCGGTGTAAAGGTCGGTCTCCGCGTCAGTACCAAAGAGTCGGTATAGGCATCGGTCTAGACGTCGGTAAAAGCGACGGTATATGCGTCCGTATATGCGTCGGTATAAACGTCGGTATACGCATCGGTAATTGGTTTCTGCTGCATCGCCTCCTGGGTGTACCGACGGTTATTCCGATGACACTACTGGGAGTACCGTCGCTTATACCGACGACCATACCTGCAAATTTGTTTTTGGGCAGAATGTTTTGTCTTTTGCTACAGCAACATTACCATGATGTTGCTGAACAAAAGACAATACACTCTGCCCAAAAAAAACCGAGTACATGTGATGTGTACTCTAATGACAACCGAAATATGATTTCATAAAACAGAGTATTATTGTACACAAAAGAGATCGATAATCAGAATGAACAATGAACCATGTACAAAAGAAGTTATATATTTCAATAATGGAGCATGTACAAGAGTGTGGCAAACCACTGTCATATATGATACTTTTACAAAATGTGGCAAAACAATGTATTGCCATATGGAAATCAAATACAAAATATTGGTCTTCCACTGCCCTACACATGCAAAGAACGTTTCATATCAACAGCCCTGCAACAAAGAACAATAATGGAATGAGATAAATTCACATGAAAATTACAAACAAGTAAAAACCAAGTTTATAAATTAATTACCTCATCGCAAACGCTCCCATGAAACTACCGCACTGCGTCCCTCCAAGCCCTGCAATAGTGCAGTCAACCCATGACTATATCCATAAGACTCATCCGATCGTTTGGAGGACGACCCATTGCCAGCTCCTGAAACAAATATAAAAAGATTAGAGAAATATATATGAGAAATTTAACACAAATAAATTCTATAAATGAAATGGTACTTACAAACTCATGATGCATCGTGTCATATCCGCCACTGCCCAAATGTGACGGTCCAATCGTGCCTAGACGTGTGGCTGCGGCATTTCGCTGCTGGCGATATTGATCAGGAGTCTGCTGCTGCTCATCACGAATCATGTCCCACTCCTCAGCATCTAACCACACAGGCTTTGGTAAGCCTTCTCTGAATGCATCATGAGCCTCGGATCGTCGATGTGACATGATCTCACATGCGGTATGCAGAATCCACTCTGAACTGACAATCGACTGTTCATCGGCTGGTCGGAACTCCTGGTAAATCGTCTGTGCGATATAATTCTTCCGATCTTTATCCTGTTCACTCCATTTCTGCATGATGGAGTGTCCAAACTGGATGGAGCAAAGCTGTCGTATGCGTGCACGCATTGCTTTTCCAGTCGCATCCATCACCGGAGCTCCATCTCGGATACTATACACCTTGGAGTCATCATGGTCATGAGCACCCCAAGGTGTACGTGTTGTACTGTGTGGTGTACTGCGTGGCGTACCTACATGTGAGGTACTCGTCCTAGGAGTAGAAGCGGGCGACACAACGTCCATCGCACTGCCTCCACAACAACCGCCTCCTCCGCCTCCAGACCTACCTATAGATCCACTCCTAGGACCTCCTGCTCCAAAGCGTGACCTCGATCTACGAGACGGGCCAGACCCTGTATCGCGCTGAGGTGTCAAACGCACATGTCTACTAGTAGATCCAGTAGGACATGGCTGCAAAGATGGTCGTGGTGGAGTCATAAAGCTAGGAGACATACCTCCTACGGGAGTAGCACCACCCTCAGGAGTGACACCGGTAGGAGTGACACTGGCCGGAGTGACACCGACGGTAGTGAGACCAGCGGGAGTGAGGCCGACAGGAGTAAGGCCCGCGAGGAGTAAGGCGGGGAGGAGTGCTACCACGAGCGATCCAATACTGTGATGCAGCGGCCATATACGCAGGAGAAACCTGAGAGATGAACTCCAAAAACTGCTCCTTTGTCATGGACTATGGAGTGACTGGAGGACTGTCTCCCATCGTGCTCTGTAATAAAAGAACTCAAATAATTAGCATGCGATAAGAAAAATAATATAGGGAATAAACAAAAAAAAAACCAAAAATTAGTACGTACAAGTCTTTTATTCAAAAGTCCTCTATTCTAGCATCCTCTTGAAGATCCGATGCACCGAGAATATCTATCTCTAAATTGATGGCTTCTAAATCGCTTGCTATGCTGGTTTCCTCCTGATCATCGTCTATTGCTTCGTCTTCTCGAACAATGATCTCTTCTTCAATGACCTCTTCTTCTGGAACAATGATCTCTTCCTCCTCAACTATCGAATGAATCTCTGAGTCCACTAGAGATGGACTTTCTTCTACATCTGCATTTTCAAAAATTTGTCTACTACGTGGAGCGACTTGTAAAACAAATAGTCACTCTGGGTCTTTTGAATCTGGTATAAAAACAACTTGCTCACAGTGTTTGGGAAGTACAAATGTATCCCTTTTATCTGTCCATAATCTTGTGGACTCGACTTGAAGCAAACCGCTCTTATCTCGTCTCACTGTTGCGTTTCTTCCAGAGGTGACTACTTTGAACCATTTCACATCAAAAACAAAGTAATCAAACTTTCTGAAAGATAGTTTCAAGATGTCTTGAATCACACCACAATAATCTAACTCACCTTCTAGAGCATTATCATCTCTTGCACTCGCTCTACTTTTTTGCAAAAAATTCACCATCACTCCACTATCAAAAGTAGATCGGTTTTGATCGATTCGTGCGATTTGAAAGTGTCGTCCATGAGACCATAGTGCACCATATTTGATATACTCCCAATCACATCCTTTTGCGAGTTCTTCTTCTTCTTCAGAGATATCTTCACCCGCTACCTTTGCTTGTGAAACCGCTGCATCTAGCCATCTGCTCGTTGGAAAAGGTGGGAGAGGTCAAAGATTTTCTGGAAAAGATAAAAATCGAGTAGAACGATTTCTTCGAAACTGAGCTCTTTCCTTTGCGTTAGTTTCCTTGGCAAGTTCATACCTTTCTAACCACTTTTGCATAGGCTCAAAGTTAACTATGAAAAACTTCATTGCCTTCTCTCTGAAAGCTGCATCCATTTTTCTTTGCAATCCTTTACCTTGTGGTTCATCGCCTACGAGACGAACATCTTCATCATCGCTCCATAAGCGAGGCATTTTGGGATCCGATATACGTAGAAACTCAGTAATGAATACAAGAGATTCTTGTACAAGCCATCCCTCTGCCATGCTACCCTCTGGACATGCTCTCTGTCAAACAAACCCTTTTAATGTCTTCATAAAGCGCTCTAAGAAGAACATCCATCGACTATGGACAGTTCCTACTATTGAAACTTCATTTACTACATGAACCAGTAAATGAAGTTGAATAGTGAGAATATTGTGGGAAAGTATTTCTCTACCATACAAACAGCCTCGATAGCATTGAGTTTCGCACTCTCTATGCTATCTCTATTTATCTCTTTAGAAGATATCCACCGTACTAAAGAACTAATTTTATAAATGGTTTTTCGTACATCCTCTGAAAGACAATCTTTTAGGGCTACAGGGAGCACAAACTGTAAAAACTTGTGCCAATCATGAGACTTGAGTCCTGCAAGATCGTCGTTTCGTGTGAAAGCAATCTTTAGACATCTCATGCATCCAGTAGGTGTACGAAACTCTGAATTTTTTTTCTTCACTTGTTGCTCTTCCATCCTGCGAAGCACCCAAGGAGCTCTTGGTAACGATACTGTTCCGTTGGGCTTAGTAATTGCCCACAACTCTCGCATACGACCTCGCTCTTCTAGGTCGTCCCTTTGTGCTTTGCTTTCTTTCTTTCCAATCAAAGTTTTCCAAAGCATCTCTCCCACATTCTTGAAAATATGCATCGGGTCTACCAAATGATTGATCACCAATTCACTCCAATAAGGGAGTTCATGAAAATCGGACAACCGTTTCATGCGAGCAGCTGGATTTTTTGAGTCCCACAGTTGTTTCCAATCGCTAGCTTTCATTGGGTGTTGCGCTTGTCGACCAATTTGTCCTTCACGTAAAACATGCCCATCAGGAAAATATCTGTGATGTCCTTCATAGACAGTTTTACGTAGTGCTTTGGAATAGCGTGTTTCGAGTCATGGTCCGCATAAAGGACAAGCATGATAACCCGAAATCGATAAACCTGAACATTCACCATAACCAGGCCAATCATGCATTATCCACATAAGTATGCCTTGCACTCGCACGTTTCGTCTTCTTATAGGTTGAGACATGTCACGCACAGTGATCCCATCCCATAAAATGCGCAGTTCTTCTACAAGTGGTGCAAGATATACATCCATGTTTTTTACCTTATACTTACTTGGTACAATAAGAGCTAATACTAAATGACCTTTCTTTATGGCCAACCATGGTGGGATATTATAATTGACCAAACATACAGGCCATGTGCTCCATGAAGAACTGCGTAATCCAAATGGATTCATTCCATCCATAGCTAGGCCTAGACGTATGGATCGAGGCTCACTAGCAAACGAGCTAATCTTCACATGTTTTCATATTCTTCATCAACTTCTGATCGTGGAATTTTTGTTGTGTCCATGAAACTCTCGTGGACACCTTCTTCACCATCATGATCTTTGTCCATCTCATAAAATGCTTCAAGCATCTCTTCCATATGTTCATTCTGTGTAATATTATTAGTGCTTGCTTCTACGTCTAAGTGCTTTTTTGCTCTCTTTTGTCCACGAGATGTTACCGGTGAAATGTCGTTTGGATCCATCGGCTCACCTGGGGGACCATGCGAATGATAGCGTAGGTTTTCCAGTCGACTCCTATCAAAGGATCCATACTCTCTAACATGTGCAGTACAAATCCGTCGTTTTCGATAAATTTGATACTTGCACTGTGTGCAAGGACATGCCATTCTCTCTTCAGGATCCAAAGAAGCCATATGCTACAATATGGACATTTTAGAACATTTTAGAATATTTCTTTTTTTATTAAACCTAAAAATCTAACTCTTAAAGACCTAAATACTTAAATACCTAAAAAAACTTAAAATCCTAGTTTTAAAACCCTAATCTATATAGCTATCCTATTTTATCTATATATTCGGATTTTTTCTTGATTGATCTTATTTTATATATTTATTTATTTATTTATTCAGATTTTTTTCCTCTTAATTAAGTTATATGTATGCCTAAATCCTAAAACCCTAATTTTAAAGATCTGGACCTAAATTATGTATATTTCTATACACATGTGTATATACATGTATATATGTATTATATGAGTATGTGTATGTGTGTATATATGTTATGTACGTGTTAAAACCCTAAAACCCTAATCCAAATGACCTAGAACTAAAACATGTATATATATGTATGCATGTGTATATATATGTGTATATGTATATATATGTGAATATAGATAGGTATATAAGTATGTGTGTTTGTGTATTTATATATTTATTTATATATTCAGATTACTTAATTATATTTAATTATATATATTTAATTAAATTATTTAAAACACTGGTTCTTTTTATATTTATTTATGTATATAATTATCTTATTTTATATATATATATATATATTTATATATTCAGATTTTTTTTCCTTACGTAATCCTATTTTTATATATTTAATTTTATATATTTAATTATATATATTTAATTAAAACCCTAATCTTAAAATTCTATGTATATTTTTGTATGCATGTGTATCTACATGTATGTATGTATTATATGTATATGTCTGTTTGTGTATATATGTAATCTACGTATTAAAATCCTAAAACCCTAATCAGAAAGACTTAGACTTAAATCTGAAATATTAAACCCTAAAACCCTAATCTTAAATATGTAGACCTAAAATATGTATATTTCTGTATACATGTGTATATACATGTATATATGTATTACATGTGCATGTGTATGTGTGCATATATCTTATGTAGGTGTTATAAACCTAAAACCCTAATCTTAAAGATTTAAATCTAAAATATGTATATTTTTGTATGCATGTGTATCTACATGTATGTATGTATTATATGTATATATTTGTTTGTGTATATATGTAATCTACATATTAAAATCCTTATACCCTAATCAGAAAGACTTAGATTTAAATCTGAAATACTAAACCCTAAAACCCTAATCTTAAATATGTAGACCTAAAATATGTATATTTCTGTATACATGTGTATATACATGTATATATGTATTACATGTGCATGTGTATGTGTGCATATATCTTATGTAGGTGTTATAACCCTAAAACCCTAATCTTAAAGATTTAAATCTAAAATATGTATATTTTTGTATGCATGTGTATCTACATGTATGTATGTATTATATATATATGTGTGCTTGTGTATATATGTTATCTGCGTATTTATTTATATATTCAAATTTTTTTTCCTTACGTAATCCTATTTTTATACATTTAATTATATATATTTAATTAAATTATTTAAAACACTAGTTCTTTTTATATTTATTTATGTATATAATTATCTTATTTTATATATATATTTATTTATATATTCAGATTTTTTTTCCTTACGTAATCCTATTTTTATATATTTAATTAAAACCCTAATCTTAAAATTCTAGATTTGAAATACTAAACCCTAAAACCCTAATCTTAAATATGTAGACCTAAAATATGTATATTTTTGTATACATGTGTATATACATGTATATATGTATTACATGTGCATGTGTATGTGTGCATATATCTTATGTAGGTGTTATAAACCTAAAACCCTAATCTTAAAGATTTAAATCTAAAATATGTATATTTTTGTATGCATGTGTATCTACATGTATGTATGTATTATATGTATATGTGTGTTTGTGTATATATGTAATCTACGTATTAAAATCCTAAAACCCTAATCAGAAAGACTTAGACTTAAATCTAAAATACTAAACCCTAAAACCCTAATCTTAAATATGTAGACCTAAAATATGTATATTTCTGTATACATGTGTATATACATGTATATATGTATTACATGTGCATGTGTATGTGTGCATATATCTTATGTAGGTGTTATAACCCTAAAACCCTAATCTTAATATTTTTGTATGCATGTGTATCTACATGTATGTATGTATTAAATGTATATGTGTGCTTGTGTATATATGTTATCTACGTATTAAAATCCTAAAACCCTAATCAGAAAGACTTAGACTTAAATCTGAAATACTAAACCCTAAAACCTTAATCTTAAATATCTAGACCTAAAATCCTAAAACCCTAATCTTAAATATTTAACCCTAAAACCCTAATCCTATTTAAAACCCTAAAACTCTAATCTTAAATATTTAACCCTAAAACCCTAATCCTATTTTTATATATTTGATGTAAAACAAAAACTTCAAAATAAAAATAGGATTATATGTGTGTATGTATGCATGTGTGTATATATGTGTGTGTATGTATGCATATGTACATGTGTGTGTGTATGTATACATGTGTGTGTATGTGTATGTGTGTGTATGTAGGCATGCATGTGTGTGCATGTGTGTGTACGTGTGTGTATGTATGCATGCATGTATGTGTATGTGTGTGTATGTGTATGCATGCGTATACATGTGTGTGTATGTATACATGCATGTGTGTATATGTGTGTATGTATGCATGTGTGTATATATGTGTGTATGCATGCATGCCGGTATATGTGTGTGTATGTATGCATGCATGTGTGTATATGTGTGTATATATGCGTGTGTGTATGTATGTGTGTATATGTGTGTGTGTATGTGTATGTATGCATATGTGTATATATGTGTGTGTATGTATGTGTGTATGCATGTGTGTGTATGTATGCATGTGTGTAAATTTATGTGTGTGTGTATGCATGCATATGTGTATATGTGTGTGTGTATGTAAGCATGCATGTGTGTATAGGTTTGTGTATGTAAGCATGCATGTGTGTATAGCTGTGTGTATGTAAGCATGCATGTGTGTACATGTATGTGTGTATGTATGCATGTGTAAATTAATGTGTATCTTCCTTTCTCTTCTCTCTCTCTTTCTTTCTCTCTCTCTCTCTCTTTCTCTCTCTCTCTCTCTCCTTCTCTCTCTATCAATAGCGAATAAAAGAATCACTTACAAGTATATCTCTTTTTGAATCGTTGTCGTCAAAGCGTAATGTAGGTCGTCTCTCGTCCAATTCCAAACAATCGACACCAACGAATTTCTGCAAAATCAACGAAAAGAGAAATTAGAAACCCTAAAGCATAGAGAAACACAAATGCTAACAGTACGTGCAGCACTTACCAAGATGTGAGAGCTAAGCCGAGAGAGAGTGTGTGTGTGTAGAGAGAGAGATCCGTGTGTGTGTGTGCACAAGACAATGTAGGTTCGTGCGCGCAAGTTCGACAGTAGACCGACAGTACTCAAACACGCGCAGAAATGTGAAGTTTTGCTCTCGGGTTCACGGTATGTTTAAAAATTCGACGCCGGTATAGGCGCCAATATGGATGTTGGTATACGCGTCGATAGTTGCCAGTAATTTACGGATGCTTATACCGACGCTCATACCGACGCATATACCGACGCCTATACCGACGCTTATACCGGCGGCTGCGGGCCACACCGACGATCCGTTTAAAATGGTCATATCGACGGTCACTTGACCGTCGGTATCTCTTAGTGAGATTTTTCGAGGGCTATACCGACGCCGACTATGACCGTCGATATATGCAGCATCGGTATGCCCCTCATATGTTGTAGTGTTTATTCTAGTTGAAGCGTTTCCCAGAAGAGTGGAAACCATCTTCGAGAACTTTTGGCTGCAACCAAGGTCTTTCAGTGATTGAAGAATAAAATCCCATTCCAATCTATCATACGCTTTGTCGAAGTCGATCTTAATGAATACCAAATCTTGTGCAGACTCCTCAGCAAATGCAAGGCCTTCCCAAATATCGACAATTGCTTCAACTATAGATCTACCTTTGATAAAACCTTTCTAGTCCTCACAAAGCCAAGACTTTAAATGATAAGAGATTCTGTTTGCGATAACTTTTGCAATTATCTTGTATCCCGTTTGGAGCATGGTAATCAGTCGCCAGTTTTCAATTTTGTTCTTATCTCCCCTGTTGTGGATTAACTTGATGATGCCATTATTAAGACACTCAGGGAGGGCGCCGAAGGAGAGAGCCTCTTGCCACACCAGACGCAGTGGGGTGGCCACCTCATGTTTGAAGGACTTGAAAAACTCATTGGTGAGGCCATCAGGACCTGGACTTTTCCCATTGGGAAGTGCATCAATAACCTCGATAATTTCATTCTCAGAAATGTTAGCATCCAGTAGAGAAATCAAATTCTGTGGGACTCTAGATTGAGCAACCCTTGAGATGGTTGCCATGGATTCACGCCTATGCGGGGAGAGAGGAGTCGAGACCCCGAGAAGATGGGTGAAGTGCTCAACGATGATAGATCTATTCTCAGCTTCCGTGCTACATTCAATTCCATCGTTATCGATCAAGAAGGGGATGGATTCCCTAGGTTGTTTCCTTTTGAGGATATTACACATCTCTTTCGATGGTTTGTCGGCCTTTCTTGCCAACCAATCTTTGAAGAATATTTGAAGATTTTTCCTTTGAACCTCCTCCTCTAATCTTAGTCTTCCCCTAACTTTCAAAAGACCTTGTTGGCATTGTAAGTTACCTTTGTTCACCTCTTCTTCAAGCTGTGAGAGCCTCCGGTACACATTTTCTCTCCTTTTTTTCCGGATGTCTCTTATAGCCTTCTGAGTCCTGATCAGAATTTTTCGAGTCCTTTCCACCGCGCTTCTCCAACACTTAGCCGGTTCATTACAGTAGGCAAAGGCTTCCGCCCACACTGTAGAAATTTCTTGGTGGACAGAGGGGAGGGAAAACGACGTCTGACAAGCATGAAACCAAAGAGCTTTCTGGAGCATGGGACTTGGTTTGAAAGACAAAGTAACCGGGTAGTGGTCCAAGATAGTCAGGTCCATGTGTTGGGAAATCGAAGGAATACCCCGTTGGAGGATGGTGTTTTGGTCGATGTAATATCTATCAAGCCTTGATTTCCTCAGAGGGTCCCCCAATTGGAGATTTGACCAGGAGAACCCCTTCATGTCTTTCACCTCGACCAGGTCGAGATGGAGCTTGAGTTTATCCCATATCTCCTTCTCCTGGCCGTCAATAATTTTTCCCTTGTTATTCCATCGGTCCTCAGGAAACTCAACCATGTTGAAGTCCCCACAAATCAGAACATTGTGTGAGAGGGAGTCGAGGGAAGCCCAAGTATCAATTCTATCCGCCTCTCCATTAGGGGCATAAATTGAGACCACAGTGAACTGAGTAGGGAGCCCGATAGAGGCAGCAATCCAACGATGATTCCGACCTTCAACAGTCAAGGTCACACTGCCAGAAAAGGAGTGACTAATACCAATCGCAGCAGCCCCCGCCCCCTAGGGTGTGAAGTGGAGAACCAAAGGTGGCTCGGAGAAATGCATTTAAGCCATTTCTGGAGATCCTCTCCGTTGATTTTAATCTCTTGTAAGCAGATAAAGTCGGGGTTGAGGCACTTGTCTTTGAACCACTGGCCAAGGATCGCCGCTCTTGACGGGTCAGACAAACTTCTGATGTTTAGCGATGTGAATTTCATTATTGATGCTTGCCCTCTTTGAGGGGAGGGAGCCGATCTTTTTTCGCCTTGTGATCTTTTTTCCTCCCAGTTTCTTGACTTAGGATCCTACTCTTGAGGGGGCTCTTCCGACCAAGGAAGGAGCTTTCATATTAAATCTTGCCATATGAAAATATGGAAGCATTCATGTGTCGCTGGGAGGTGTGAAGCCATTGTTATTGTTTTTTAATTGATTCATGCAAGGCCGGGCTTCCTCTTCGAAAAGAAAAGTATCCCCGAGAATTTTCGACCAATTAAATATTTGATTTTTTATTAAAGTGATTTTCGTGATGCCCTCAGGGGCCAAGCTTTCCTTGGTGATTTTGTTAACTCTATCCTCTTATGAGGCCCCCCTTCCTTTTTGGAACTTTGATGTCCTCTATCTGCCTTGGCCTCCCTTGAGGCCTGCTGTAAGTTTTTTTTGTCTAGCATCAATTTTATACTTCCTTTTTTTTTCAAAAAAAAAAAGCTTAGCAGAGCATCGACATTGGCGCGTGACAGAGATGGAGAATGTAAAACTGTGACGTGATCATTCAGAGATGGCAGAGCTTGGATGAGCTGTGCTTGGAACCTAAAGGCTAGAGGATATAGTAGGTGGGCGGCGGATAGGAGTCTGGGGCTGAGAGCCAGAGCCCTCTGGCGAGGGAGAGAGCGGAGCGGTCCGCCGGTCACTCGTGACTCGTGAGTCGTGAGCAGGGCGCACTTGTGCGCGGACTCGGGGAGGGAGGGCGTCATGGTCAGAGGGGGGGGGGGGGGTTTTGGGAACGAAGGTCATTGAAAGAATGCTGTCCAGCCGCCGCGATTGCTGCGAAACAGACTCTCTACTCCCCTCTCGGCCCATTGAGACGCGGAAAGAGCAAGAGGCGCCGCGCCAGTAATCACCTCTCTTTTTCCTGTTATTCGCCAGTTCTTTTCTCTCCCGAGAGGCAGTTACCCGTGCTTTTGAAGCACCAAAAAAAAAGGGGAAAACAGAACTGCTTTTTTTTTTTTTATGACACCATGCTGCGCCACCCACCACCACCGACGTGCAAAGCTCCTCCAGGCTCCATGGCGCACCTACAATGCATTATGCGGCATGCCACATTGCCACTCATTCTTACTTCTCTTCCGAGATTTATCTCGAAGGCTTCATCACATAGCGGAGCTGCAGGGAACATGCTGATCACCCCACAATACAAACGAGCATGCCTAGCTATAGACACTTAACAGAACGCCTTTTGGCTGAGTGTCACTTAGGAGGTTAGGAGTGCCGCCATTACTCCACCTTCCACAAGTTGAAACTTGAAACACATCCGCCTCCTGCTTCAGGTAAGGCTCGAGAAACAGCTTCCGGAAGTTTGATCAACTATCGCGAAGCTATAGCTATCTTTAGCGTAAAGCTCCACACCTCACGATGTACACCGACCAAATATAAAATTACGCAACGACACCCTCTCATCTACGCAGAAGCTCCTCCATGTCTGTTTGCAAACTCTTTAATACGATTGATTTTCACAGGAACAGCCTCTCAACGGACATGTACGGCACCATATCCGAGGTTTCGCATTCCGGTCTCGATTCTCCAAATCCACAGAAAGTATTTAAAATCACCAATCACTTGATTCCTCGGCTTTACAAAAGAAAGTCAAGAGGGTACGCTTGGTCTTGCTGCATACACATGTCTGCAAGCGAGGCCCAGCAGGATTGATATATAGTTTCCTGCTGCAATATTTGCAGGATTGATGGAGTTTTTCTTCTGCAGAATATATCGTATCAGGGTAAAAGATGTCTTTCTGCCTCATATCACGTGCTCCACATCCAACTTTCGAGTTTTGCAAGCTCCACCACGGCCCACGGGGCTTGAGGCTTCTGCAATCAGATAACATTCTCCTGAGCTTTTGTATGGGCACGATGTGAGGGGGAGACCAAGTGCACACACACTGCACCGTAGCATTCCTTCATCGTAGGTATCCGCCACATATACATATACTGTGCAGAATCTATGGTTGCATGCACGTGTGTAGGTAAGCCCCCCCAAAAGACGCTGATGAGCATGATATTTCCACAGCATTGTTCATTACAAGGAAGAGTACGGCAAAGGTAATAAATATTTGCCATAAGAACATCATATTTGAAGAGAAAAACTACAAAGAAGAGTACACCAAGATTAACAAAATATTATCTAGGGGTTGTGGTCCAAGTGGTTTAGGGGTTCTGGTCCAAGTGGGTTATGCCACGAATTGGTTAGGACGATGTCCCAAGTTCAAGTTCTGAATAGCTCGACATATCTAAATGAAATCCTTACGTTGAAGGCTGCCCACCCTTCATAGTGGTACTTTCTAAATTTCCTATACTCTCTATGAACTATACTCTCTATGAAAACAAAAAAAAAAGAAAAGAAAAAACAAATGTTCGACATAAGAACATCATACTTAAAGACACAAGTAAAAAACAAAAAAATTACGTATAGGGAGTTAGTTCAAATGGTTGAGTCCTTTGCCTCTCATGACTACACTTTTCAAGGGACTTTTGAGCCTTCGGGTTACCTAAGTTGAAACTAGTCATCTTGTCTACCTTAAGAGATCCTTCTCTAGTGTCTACCTTAGTGGGTCTTGAGGTTTTGTATCATAGTAGTTTTTAGACATCTAATCCTTCCTTTGTGGGATTCGAGGGTCTCATGGGTACTATGCTCACGTTTCATCGTACTTTCAAATTAATTCAAACTAATATGAAAGAATAGATCTCAATAATCAAACTTCCTTCAAAATTAAACATGTCGAGGAACATAGTTCAATGGTTCAAGCATTGAACTCCTCCATGGTTGCTCTCCAGTTAGACCTATGTTTTGTTGCTGGTTATAGTTATTTTGGATGAAATCTTTGTTTGTTTTGGTTGTCTTGTAGAGTTGGCAATATACAATGTGTTTGGTGACACTTGCAACAATTTTTGGGTGGAATTTTAGTTGTCTAAGATGTTTTGTTCCAGTTCGGAAAAAATGCGATCTGTTTGTTGATGCTTGCAGCAGCTCGGCTTTTTTAAAACTAAAATTTACATTAAACTCTAGAAGGAAATGTAATAGAACTAAAGGGAAGTGCTAAGTAGAGGGATGATTTAATCATCCCGAGGTAAATATAAGATGAATGATTTTATCATCCCCTTCATGTGGAATCCACTTTCTTATATGCCAAATGAATCATGGAACTCCAAAGAATTATTCCTTATGTTCAAAGGCCTTTAAGTACGATGATATGTTTTCTCTTATGTCCTTTTGTCTATGAGAACTAGGAATTTCTCTTTGGTCCATTCTTGTGAGTCTCCTTGAAATTGATAGCCCATCTTTCCTCCCAAATTTTCCAAAAGACTTCACTTCTAATCACATTTCTCCAAAATTTTCCAAAAGGCTTCACTTCTAAACACATTCTAGAGAGCCATTGAGATGCCGATTGCCTCCATAAAAAGAGCTTGGATAAGATGTAGTTGCAGGACTCGAGTAACTTGTTTGCACACGACTCTTCCGGACAACTTTGAGGAACTTTATTGGCCTTTCTGTATATGTATGCTCTTACTTCTTGAGATATGGGGATCTCATCTGTACTATCCCCTTTTCTTTAATTATTATCTTAATAATCCAAGCTCCTATAGAGTAGGTTTGAGACTGAAATTCGCTTAAATTAACTCGATTCGCAGCAAAAAAAGGATTGAGAATTGAAAGAAACATCTGCTTTTAACAAATCCTTGCAATGCACAAAAAATACTGCATGTACAAAAATGGAAAATCACGTGATGTTGAGGGACTGTGTGCCCTTCTTCAGGCAACTATAATGGCATCCTCACTAGCGCATAGAATGTCCAATATGTAATTATTTTATATTTCATAATTCCTGGTGGCCATAGCCAATGAGCTCCGTCGCCTATCACTCCAATGATGTCTGCGTGTGAGTGGAAGAGATAAGGAAAACCATTGCGCTGATAAACTCTGTAATTATCTTATATTTCATCATTCCTGGTGGCCATAGCCAATGAGCTCCGTTGGCTATCACTCCAATGATGTCTGTGTGTGCGTGGAAGAGAGAAGGAAAACCATGGCGCTGATAAACTTTTGTCAAATTTCAAACTGTCGTAGAAACGAAAGCGTTGATGGCTATGTTCAATTATTTGACAGTGTGAATAATCCAGTAGTCTGAAATCACTTTGCGTAACTCTCTCTCTCTCTCTCTCTCTCTCTCTCTCTCTCTCTCTCTCTCCACATCGAAGGTCATTCCAATCCTGTTGACGTGTTGCTATCTGTTACAGGTTTATTCAAGTACTTCCAGTAGGCTGCATGCATATTTTTATGAGGTGATGCTACCCCCAGCACCTCAAACGAAAGTATTTTTATGAGATGATGCTACCTCCAGCACCTAAGCTTCCATGATGCTACCTCTGTCAATCAAACGATTAAGCTTCCATGATCACTTATAAGGAAACATCTTTTCGAGTATGAAAAGCTATGGATACAAGATGAACACGTGACAGTTTATCAGCCTCAATCTGCCATAGAAGGTCGTCCTCTCTTTATCTGATGAGCCAAAAAGCATTTTGGAAGACATCATTACGCAGTATGGATCTGCGCAATAGTAAGTTATGCTTCCACGCCTTTACTGCTTCAATTCCTCGTGGGAATCGTGCTGAATTCACTGATAGGCGAAGCAAAGACATACTTTATTCTAAGTTTTGGCAATAAAAGTGGGTGCCCCACCTTCTTCATGCATTTCCTCAGTTTCGGAAAGCAATGCTTCCTATCTTTTATATCTTCAATGAAGAGAAATTGCTGGAGGCACGGCTTGGTGAAGCTAAGGAAAAATATGAAATACCAAGTGAAAAGATGATTTGAAGGTGTATGTAGTTTAGAAAAGAAATTACATAACGGACAGGGTGTAGTAGAAGAGGAAAAAAAAAAAAAGTCCGATAGTCTGTTCGTAAAAGTAACTAAACTGATGGTAGTGCTTTCAGCATGTGTGCTCTCAAACTAGACCTTCAATGAAAATCTAGAAAATTCTAGATGGGCGAATACAACAAGTATGTTGGCTCAAGTAATTCCTCAGAGTGGAGCAAGTGCCATCTGTAGATAGGTCATGGGGATTTGTGTCCTTCCATGGATGGTTGAGCATGCTGGCTCTGAATGGATGGCCACTGCGTACATAGTCCACTACCACCCAGACAAAGGCTGGTACATGGGGTGCACTAACCAAATAGCTTTATAAAATAGAATTAGAAAGTAACATTTTATGAAGGTTGGAATCAACTGGAAGAAAAACAAAAACAACCATCTGCTTGTGTGTTTTTCAGAATCCATTAGACTTATAGATGGGAAAATAGAAGGTAGAGGCGTGATGGCAGAGCTTGATTCTTGGGCTTGAGAAAAAATCACATATAGTATGTAAAACCAAAAAACCAACTTTAACAAAAAAAAAAAATCAATCTAATTCATAATGGTTGAAACTGAGCTTGAGTTTTCATTTCAAAATCATCCGGACCACACAGGGGCCTGCAACTTAATATGATGATAGTTTTATTATTATCATTGTTACTATTTGCATATGAAATAGACAAAATACCACTTGGAAATGAAAAAGTCTATCTAATCCATTCAGTAACCGTAAATTTCCCAACATTTGACATCTAAGATTGGAATCCCACCAATCACACAATGCACAATTGGCTTCTCTCCATAATGAGGGTTGTATAAGTGAGCAATATGAAATACAATCGTAAGATGTAGACATTGTTCATATATCATACCTACATGCTTATGTTATACGAAGGGAAAAGAGGGATTCATGTCCTCCTCCATGCTATTGATATATTTTTGTCATGATGTGTGTGATCACACTTAGGATCACCTGACACTTTTTTCCCTCTCAAGGAGGTGTTTTCTCCCCGGCTTGTATATACACCTATAACCCTAATGGCTGACTTAACTTTGTACAGTCACTGGTAATACATTTAGTATTGTGTTGTGCTCCAAGCTTCTTCTTCTTCCTTGTGTTGTTCATGTGCTTCCAAAGGCCTTGTCCAACAACTGGCATCAGAGAAGGTCACCACTCATCTAGGGTTTCATTGACACCCCTCAAATCATAGTCTCAGAATCACACGAAAATTGGTAGGCATACTTTGGATGATTAGAAGTTCAAAACTGCTTCACTCTATGGAATCAAAATTTTGATCTCAACTCATTTCGGCACACACATGTAGGAGACAAGCAAGACACAATGGAAGGTAGGAAATAGACTCTATTACTCAATATCTCAATTACAAGATCAAGCTCACTCTAGCTCATACAAGTCTACACTAGCTAACACTAACCAACCTCAAAAATGAGCTCTCTAGCTCTTTTTATAGATTCTAGACTAGGTTTGACCGGTTTCACATTTAATGATCGGCATAGTTAAAAAATAGGTTCTAGGTGCTATTTGAAGGTCTAAATGATGTCTAAAAATAGCCAAAATTGGTAGGATTGTACTACCTAAGCTCCTCAAGCTCGAGGACTCACCAGCTTGCAAAAAATGCAGCTATAAATTACAAAACTGGTTGTTCTATGTTACATATGGTACAAGAGTGATGAAAACCATTGTTGAGAGTTTTTGAAGAGTATTTATAAAACCTATTTGTTTGAAAAATAATCCGTCTGGCTCCCCACTACTTCGTTGTGCTCTATCTTCACATACTTCCTCGACGTCTGTGCCTCTAACTACTGCCAACACCCCCCTCCCTCTCGCTTCTGTCGTCCTCGATAGAACCTTGTTGCGGGGTCTATCGGATATAATTTTCTAGGAGGTCTTGAGCGAGGGTGTGCTCTGAAATGCAGATACCTCTTGCAAGATCTGCTTCGAGTTTTTCCCAATCAATGGGTTGAGGTTCCTCTGGTGGCGGGAGTCTGTAGTGCGTGGAGTACACCAGTTGTTCATAGGAAAATAATTGGAGTAGATGTGTAGGCCTGCTTATGAACACCTCTGAGTGATACTCCCAAAAACCAAAAATGAAAATTTCTTCGAAGGTCATTTTATAGCAGTCAGTAAATATTTGATGCGATAGTGCCACGCATAACCCACTCGGAGCGATGGTGTCATACTCATATCATACGCTAAATCTTGATTGCCATGATCGAATCCTGAGGTGTTCACGTGTGGTGGCTTGACGCGACGGAAGACTTTGAATACTATCTGCATCATGTCAAAGATTTTGACAGTCATATGCACTGCTACATCATTGATTCGTCATAAGCGTGGGAGCCAGTGGTGAATCATTGCCATCATATATCCTACAGTGGGCGGTCCGATGGGTGGAGTGAAATACGAGTAATTGAGCCAGTCCTAGAACTGCTTGTTGTTATGTACCTTGATTGCAAAGGCCTTCCACCCAACATGGGTTATAATTTAAATGGAGTGGTGCCTTGGTACATGTGTTCATCATTTTGGGATATTCCTATAAGTCCTAGCGCCAAGTTGGTTGATATATTTCTCTACTCTACATGTCTAGTGGCAAATCATCAGGCTCAATCTGAGTTGTGTGGGAGGGTTTCTTGCCTATTTCCTTTTCGATGGCTAGCTGATATTCTGCCATTAACATAAAATATGGCTTATATTGTAGCTCGTGCCTAGATATATACCTGCAAGGGGCCAAGTGAGAAAAGTAAGGTGATTGTAGTATATGTTCCTCTATCATGGCCATTGTGTGTAATTGAGCCTCCACCCTTGCTGAGTGGGTCTTGCCAAGCTCTTCTATAGTCTTCATCCACGCGGGGGTAGGGAGTTCAAATGTGTTCTGGCCCTCGGCCGTGACTCATCTGCCTAGGATGGGTTGGGATTCGTAGGCTTCTTCAAAATTATCTTCCACCGGGATAGTCACTATTTCTTCATCTGCTGGTAGTTTCGGTGGGGATTTTGGCCTAGGGGGTGCTTCGTATGCTGCTATCTCTGTTTGAAGAGTCAATACCTGGGCCCGTAAAGCATTGCGTTCCTCAATGATCTCAAGAGATGTGGCTGTAGGAGTTGTTGGTGCTTGTTGTACAGGTGCTCGTAACTGTAATATTCTGTGTTCCTCTTTGAGCTTTTGGTATGCCTCATTCATACTCTCATACTCCTGTAGTAGTCGAACATGATCTTCCAATAGTATCTTCATGGATTCAGAGGGGACAGCTTTGAAATGACTGGGACTCAAGGGTTTGTCCGGTTGATCTAGAGCAGCTTCAAGGTTCTCTCTATTCTATTCCTCCAAGCATTGGTTCTCTTCTTTTGTTGCTGCGAGGTGGTGTCTGAGTAGTCCCATGTTTCTAGTGAGCGTCGCATTGCGAATGGTTTGAGCCCTTACAAATTTTCAATATTAGTAATAACCTCTTTTGTCTTCTGTTCACTTTCGAGTTCAAGTTTGTGGTAGGCCTGGCGTAGCTCGTGGTAGCGTGTGTTAAGGGAGGAATTCTCTATTGATAATGAATTTAGTTGTGACTATAAGTCATTTGTGGTTTGCTATAGTGTCTGATAACTGGTACCTAGAGATGCAAAGTCATCTCTTACTTGCGTCATGCTTGCAAACATCTGACGGAATGCAGTGTCGATGGTGGGTGATAATAGTAATGACGGAATGAGTGAAGAGGTTGTGGGTATGGATGTTGATGCAAGCAGAAGGGGGAATAGGGATGGAAAAGTGGATGCAATGGTGGCTATGGAAAAATGTGATGTGCCTAAATGTGGTGGTGAAATAGATGAGGTGAGTGGTGGTCCAGTGGGTGGTGATATGTCCATATCACTAGACGTGGTGTGGAGTGCAGTGACCGTGAAGAGTGGAGTGATAATGGGTGTGGGCATGGGTGTAAATACAGGATTTATAAAATTAGCAGAATAATTTACAGATGGGGTCTCTTGTACTGCTTGGTGGAGAGGGGAAAGAGGAAATATAGTGGGTCTGGGAGGTGAGACGGGGGAGAAGGTCAATGGAAGTGGAAATGGGACTACGGGTCTTGGAGGGGTGGGGAAGGAAGGAAAGCATGGATGGAGAAATGGACTGGATAGAAGGGTTGAAGTCCTAGGTAGGAGGCTAGGTTGTGTACGTGCAGAAAGGGTGGGAGGAATGGAGGCGACAAAGGCTTTTGCTACCGCACTATCGAAGGATATGTGGATGATCTGGGAGAGGTAGGGTGTACAGGAGAGAGTGGACGAACGGGAGGTGAAAGAGGAGTGGTTGGTGTGGTGGGTACTTCGACTACAGCGGTGGTATTTATAGTAGATGTGTGGGGTGGGGAGTCGATGATGATCCTTTCTTCTACCAAAGATCCTTCCAGGATGAGGCATGCTTCCGTGGCATGTTGTGAAGACTAGGCATCCATTGGTACTTGAATATATTGACCCGATTTTGACAGTAAGCGAATTCGGCGTGGGTCAAAATATGGTAGTGGCTTCCCCTACAAATATCATAATGCTTCATTAGTTCATACTGACTTGACCAAGTCTCTGAAACCTTGGATGTAGGCTTCTTTGAAACCTCTTGTGGCGAGTTCCTATTCAACAAGCGCTTGGCTTTCTTCTTCCGATAGCTTTCTACGTGCCCAAACGGATTCCATGGTGCAATATAACTTCTTGATTGCCAATGTGTAGGCCGCTGCTTCAAATGTTTCATCTTCGTGTGTGCTTGTGTCACCCTCGGTGTCAGTTTGCTGTCCCTATGTGTCATTCTGTACATTCTCTTAAGACTCATGACTGGCTTGACTGGCTTCATCATCTCCGTCGTCATCATCTATTTCTGTCCTTTCTTCTTTGGAACTGGAGACTACTTGCCCTTGCGATTGATCAGGGGGAGTGGTAGGGTAACTTGGTCATTCATATTCCTGAGAGAAAAATTGTCCTTCTGAAAATTGAAATTCATTTGAAAAAGTGTCCGACATTTCAAATCGAACGTGGTATTCATTGGTTCAGCTTCCAGGTTGGGTATAGGAAAAGTAAATGCTTCTACACCGATGGTGGTGGTAATTTCTACTACTGTATTGGTAGGTTCTTGGACAGTGGTTGCTTGAGAGGTAACTGCACTAGTAGTGCCTTCTGTGATGACAGGTCATGACAGTCATATGCGAATGGGTTGTACGGATGCAGGGGGTTCTGTAGGAGATTGTTCTGGAGAGGGTTGAGGTGATGGGGACTCGGGAACTTGTAGGCATGGGATAGTTCCACGCATGCGCTTTCTTGCCCATCCCTTACTAGCTTTTCTGGCTTTCTTGGCTCTCCCTTTAAATGCCTTCAACTCTTCACTCGTCATAGCATGCTCTATTGGCAAGTCATATGCCAAACACATATAAACAATGCACGTGAGAGCACAACATCCATGGATAACTTTCTTTCTTTCCCATCTCTATTGTGCTAGATACAACTGATCAATAATCCAACTTGCCAGATCTACTGTTTGTGGCACAATACATGCCAAATATAAGCCAAACCAAATATGCTTGTGAGGCATAGTGAAACAATCTTGAGCTGGGAATGCAAAGTGTTGCATACATATGCGTAATGGCTTAGATAGCTTAGGTGTGATGGTCGAAATATCTTCCCATTTGATAACATACCCATGCTTCATCGTCCCTCGAATCAGCCTTTCGCGCTGTGTTGGTGTGTGGGTTCCATGGATCTTAATCGCAGCATGAATCAAATCCTTTGAGAGGTAAAACTTTTTGAAAAGGGGGCCGATTATTCACTAAAGATGGCAGAATAAAAGTGTCTGGCAAGTCCTTGTTCTTGGAGGCTGTCAGAGTGGTCACTAGGTAGTAACATCTATAAAAATCCGGTTTGGGTAGTGGACCACTGAAGTATTCTATAAAACCTGCTCTAGCCGAAATGTGCTTTAAGTCTTCGATATTTTGAACTGCTTCAAATTCTCTAGAGAAGAACTGATACTTGCCCCACTTACTACTATCAAAGTCAATGTGGCATCAAAAATAAAATCTGTGTCTGCCAAAGGTCCTGCTAAAGCTTGAAACCAGTGGGAATTTCGGTGAACTTTTTCAATGTAACCCTTGGGAGGGTCATCAATCGGCATAGGTCCTAGGAATCCTTGAAATTTAGGTGGTTGAGCTGTGGGATGTGGCTCGGCCAGTAATTCGCCAATATTTACCACAGGTGCACTGGAGCCAGCTTCCGATGGTCCTTCTGTCTGCATGATGAATGATGCGAATGTGGAGAAGATCTACTACAAAAGATTATCACATTAGTATGGAAATTAATCATGATCCCAATAAAGTGAGACCGCAATCCCTTTCCATAACCGATTTGTAACCCATGTAGCCGAGTGTTGTGAGGTGGTTTATGGAATGATTTGTGGAAAACTAGTGTAGGTCTCTAGACACCTACATGAGACTGTTGTTATAAGTGATGTTGGGTTATGGTGTATGGATTTATACAAAGTTCAGTTGTGAATGAGTTATTACAAGGATGGTGTTCAGTCAGGGTGGGAGTATTGTTAGACAATGGTTCATGAGGAGACATGTGGATACATATCGGTATCCATTTCCTAAGGGTTGCTGAGCGGGTGGTATGTTTCTGCTGGGGAACAAATAATGGTATTGGATGTGCTGGTATTGAGGGGTGAAAATATTTCTGAGGGGTATATGTTACATGGCTTGAGTGTTGAGCTATAATACACTGTTTGGGTACCCATATCTATGTGGGTGTGGGTTGATTTGTAAGGTACTTCTTGGCGATCCAAATATGTCGACTGTTTGTACCTATAGAAGAAGGTCAAGGAGATGTTGAATATTGCCTCTGATTCTACTGAAACTTTTTCTTGTTATTGTCTGCACTGTTGAAATGTGTCGGTGCTTTTTGTCCTTTCTGTTGGAACATCAATCTTACACTATGCTTGAGGTGGGTTTGATCTACATCAAAGGCTATCGCGTTGAAAGAATATTCGTTGGAGAGTTCTTTTTCTTATGCTCATTTATTGTATTTTTTTGAGAGATTTTTGATGGTTCATTTACTGTTGTAAAAGCCTTGAGCTTTACACATGTAAAGGTAGAAAGATAAAGCCCAAATCCCATGAATTTGTGGTGGTTGAAGTTGCATTCAATCAAGCAATCAATCACCTAAAGGTAGATCAAACTAGATCTTCACTTTTCCTAGATTGTAGGAAAGTGAATTGATTCCCTCCAACAACCATTCCCACCTTCATTTGAATTCAAAATTCACTTGTAGAAGTCGTGGAACACTCCTAGACTCTATATAAAGACTTGAAATCACTTGTACATTACATGAAAGCAATATACATACACTTGCGACCATCATTGTCTTGCTCCTTCAATTCTCTGCATCATCTTCTTCGCCAACAGTAACCTTATAGAGGCTGTTGCTCTCTCTTTAGAGCTTCAAATTGAATGCAAGATGGTGCATTGGAAAGCTATTAGTTTCTAGTTTATGCCTATAAATGTTCATAGAATTTGGTTTTGTAGATTGGGAGAAATCTGAGTTTTTCTATCTTAGGGTCAATCTCTGTGTATTCCTAAACAATAGGAAGTACCACCGATGAATGTCGCATTCATTCCTATAGCATATTTTGCTTATTCCTTATAATTGTGTGCATTCTATACACTCAACCCTATGTGTATCACTCCCATAAACTGTAATCACGCTGGTCACTATGGGCATTTGAAGTTCATTGTCTCTTCCATAGATAGTAAGTTTTTTGAGCTAGTCGACCCGCGAACCTATCTGTTTTGTATTGATTCATTCTCCTTGATGCTCCGAAGTACATAGTGTGTTTCTTTGCACTTATCACATGCTTATAAGGTCTATTTGAGTTTCCATAAGCTCAAGGGCTGGTCTTCTGCCGGTTGGCTTGACCAAACTTCGTCGCTTCAAAATGCACGATTCTACCTTCTACAAGCTTCTCCAAGTTCTTTCAGTGGTATCAGAGCTAGATCAAGATGGATGTCCCTCAATGATCAAGAAGCTTGATCGACACAACTACGCGGCTGGGCAAATCAGAATGGAGGCCTATTTGCAGGGTAGAAATCTTTATGGAAGTGTAGTAGGTGATGAAGCTATGCCTATTCCAAGATCCAAAGGAGGACCTACACAAGAGGAGACAGATAAGCTCACACTTTGGTGTGCAAGGGATGCTCAAGCAAGATCGTACATACTAAACTCTATCTCTGAATTTCTATTACCACATATTAGAGGATGCAAGACATCTCAAGAGACTTGGGATGCCCTTGAGACTTTCTTTTCTGCTAGTACCAAAGCAAGAAAGAATCATCTTTGGAACGAGTTCAACCAAATGAAGAAAATACCGAAACAAACCATCACAAAGTTTGTTACCAAGGTCAAGGAGGTTGCGGATCAGTTAGCATCCATTGGAGAGCTGATTGAAGAAGAGTTCATCATGAGGCAAATTCTCAACGGCATTCGAAGTGATAAGCAATGGCAATCCTTCATGACGGCCTAGATCTCATCATGGATGTGCAAACTCCAAACTTCAACATCTTTCTTGGACAACTCTTCAATCAAGAAGCCAACAGTAGCATAAAGGAAGGTAATTCTTATCATGGCAATTCAACTAGTTCTCTATATGCAGATAAGAAGGATAAGAAGCAGAAAGGCAAGAAGAAGGAAGAAGATGAAGAAGAGACCTCTCAAGCCAACTTTGCAAGCAAGAGCAAATGGAAAGGGAAGAATAAAGGACCAAAGCAAGACAAAGCTAAAGGTTAGAATGTTCAAACTTGTGCCATATGCAATAAGACCAACCACACCACTCAGAATTGTTGGTTCAATGGGAAGACCTAGAAAGGAAGTGGAAGAGGTGTATATGGCAGCAATAGAGGCAGAGGCGGACACGACTTCAACAAAAACAATAGAAGCTTTAATAGAAGGGACTACAACAATTATTCAGAAGATCAACCACATAAAAAATCATTGCTTCTTATGAGTCTAAGCCACAAAGAAGGTAAAGAAGATGATCATTTGTTCTACATAGATTCAGGTTGTTCGAATCATGTTACAGGAAACATTGCTCCTCTATCTGATTTGGAAAGTCCAAAGCATAGACATGAAGTGCAAACAGGGGATGTCACAAAGCACAATGTGGAGAAGATTGGTAATGTCAAATCTTCCAATGGAAGGACAAATATTCTAAGTAAGGTTCTCTATGTACCCACTATCACTAAAAACCTAATAACTGTAGGCCAAATAGTTGAAAAAGGCTTGCAAGTTAGGTTCATCCAACATGGAGATTTTGTGGAAGATCCATGTCAAGTCTTCAAAAAGATAGCTTGCAAGTTAGGTTCAGCCAACATGGAGATTTTGTGGAAGATCCATGTCAAGGCTTCAAAAAGATAGCTCTATTCAACTTTGGGTCTCAAACCCTAAGTGAGCTTGAAGTGTGGCATAAGAGACTTGCTCATGTGAATGAAAGAACCTTGAAGGATATATACATGGATCAAAGTGTTCTAGGACTGCGGAACATATCAAAGCAACAGATGATCAGCAGGTGTGATGCATGTCAGATTGGGAAGGCACAAAGACAACCATTCAACCACAAAGGCTACATCCACAACAACTTATTAGACTTAGTACATATAGATGTATGGGGACCAAGTGGAGAACCTTCATTGGCAGGATCAAGGTATTATGTCTCATTTATTGACCGCCATAGTAGATGGACTATTCTATACTTTATCAAGAGCAAGAATGAAGTGTTTGATTGCTTCAAAAAGTATCTTGCACATGTGGAGAATCATACAGGTAGATCACTAAAGAAGCTCAGATCTGATGGAGGGGGAGAATACTTCTCCAAAGAGTTTGATGAGTTCTTATAGGACAGAGGTATCAAAAGGGAAGTGACTACTAGGTACTCTCCTCAACTAAATGGAATTGCAGAGAGGAGAAACAAGACATTGGTTGGATCAGCTCGAACAATGCTTGAAGAGAAGAAGTTGCCACATTATCTATGGGCAGAAGCTATTTCAACTGCTTTGTACCTTGTCAATAGACTACCATCCAAATCGCTTCAAGGTATGACTCCTTATGAAGCATGGCATGGAAGAAAACCTAGTCTTGGACATTGCAAGGTTTTTGGTTGTTTAGCTTATGTTCATGTACCCATTACAAATAAGAGATAAGCTAGATGAAAGGGCAAAAAAGGCAGTGTTTATTGGATATGATTTAACCTAGATGGGTTACATGTTCTTCAATCCTTCAACCAAGCAATTCACTACAAGTAGAGATGTTGTGTTTGAAGAACACATGTCTTGGTATGATGAAGACAAACAAAAGCTAACACTACCATATGATCTTGATTCTGACTCTTATCAATTAGGAACCAAGCATGATACACAGGTCCAGGATCCAAGAAGTGATACAGACAATGGCCAAGATGAAAGGGAAAAGGATTACAAGCTATGGAAGTCAAGAGGCAAACTAAAGATGCAAGAGGTTGGAGAATGCTCCAAACAAATACCTAGAAGATCAGCAAGAGAGAAGAAACAACCAGAAAGGTATGGCTATGATTCCACGTTTGTTACAAAGCATTCAATATACTTGTCAAAAGACTCTATTTCAGAGGAACCCTCAACCTATGAAGAGGCAAAGGGAAACCCTAATTGGGAAAAGGCCATGAAAGAAGAGATAGATGCATTGAAGGAAATGGACACTTGGGATTTGGTTCCAATGTCATCGAATCAAAAGGTAATTGGTGTCAAGGGAGCACTAGAGTGTGCTCTCTGACTACAGTAGACAAGATTTCAGAAATACACTTATGATTACAAGAACACCCACGTAGGGGAAATAATACAAGAAGACATTGTTGATACAAGATGTCCCACAACCCGGGACCAATAGGTATGGAAAACCGGACTAGAGATGATATAGGAGCTCCCACAACCCGGGATCGTAAGTATGAGACAAGATGTCTGGATTACAAGAACTCCCTTCTGGGAGATGAACTGGATACACGAAAGAACTCGGTAGGATCTCGTACTACGAGATTACAAGGGGACAAGATAGTATGTCCAAGAACTAGACTAGAACAAGGAACAAGACAAGAACTAGAACTGGAACTTATAGAGGACTTACTTGGCGGTCACGACTCCTTGAGCTCCCAAGACTGGTATTGGCAAGACTGATTATGAATGTGGCCAACCCCTCGTTATATAGGTTTTCAAGGGTGGTTCCCAAGGGCGGTTGCAACTTGATGATGTCATCGATTCGAATCAGGACCTCCGAGTGTCAGAATCAAGCAAGAAGACAGTCGATCTTAGGGTTTTGGCACGTTCCGGACGCAATGGAAGCATTAGCTTCCCCAAATTCTGAACCAATCATGAGATATAGGATTCACATGGAATCTGAGATTTAGGATGGTTTCCCTTATCCATGACATTACCTCCCCCTCAAGCGACGAGTTCCATGAGGAGCGGTCACGTTCTCTGGTCTCGGCTTCATTGGATTTCTCTTATGGAATTCTCAAACCTTGATTGGTGCTCTTTGAAGGTTTTTTGCAGGTTCCCAAGTACGATTGCTGATGTCATACCCTTTCCAATGAATAAGGTACTCTAATCTTCCTTGGGATATTCTCGAATCTAGGACATGCTCGAGTTCAAATTCTTCATGATCATCAATCTCGATAGGTGGTGAAGGACTAGGTCTCTCCCCCCTCAATGGTGAAATCTGATATGGTTCCAACATGGATACATGGAAAACTGGATGTATTCTCATGGTATCTTGGTAGCTGGAGCTTGAAGGTGACTGGATTAATCTTGGCCAAGATGGTAAATGGACCAAATCTTTGATGATCTAACTTTGCACAAGGCCTTGAAGTTTGCAAGTTGTTTCTGAGTAACCATACTTTATCCCCAATTTGATACGATGGATTCTCGACACGATGTTGATCTGCATAGTACTTATATTGTTGTTGAGCTTTATGATCTCTTCCTTGAGTTCTTTGTGAATGTCCATCAGGTACTGGGCCTTGTCTCTGGCAGCTGGGTTCTTGACATGATTTGACAGTTGTATATCCATCCTTGGATGTTGTCCATAATTAGCAAAGAAGGGAGTCTACTTAGTAGATGAATGAACACTATTGTTATAAGCAAACTCTGCAAAGGGTAAAAGCTCAAACCAATCATTTTGATGATAGTTGCTAGTGCAACGGAGATATTGCTCCAGGACTTGGTTCACTCGTTCTATTTGTCCATCAGTCTGTGGATGATTTGTTGTAGATAGTTTAACTTGAACAACAAGGAGCTTGCAAAGACTGTTCCAAAAGCTGGATATGAACTGTGGACCTCGATCACTGACAATGTCATCAGGCAATCCATGAAGCCTAAATATATACTTGAAAGAAACAGTCTAGCAGTGGCTGCACCTGTGATTGCCTTGGTAGTTGGAATGAAGTGTGCCATCGTTGTAAATCTATCCACAATAACAAGAATGGCATCATACTTATCTGACTTTGGTAGATCTGTGATGAAATCCATAGACAATGAAGCCCATAGCTATTCTGGAATAGGTAGAGGTTGCAAGAGACCATGAGGTTTATGTCGGGGTACCTTAGATCTATTGCAACAATCACAGGTTCGAATGTATTCTTTGACTTCCTTCCACATATGAGGCCACCAAAAGTCCCTTGATATGCGTTCTATTGTTTTATTCACTCCAAAATGTCCTGCTGCAAGGTTGTCATGTCGTTGTTGAAGTACTTGGATCCTAGGCTTTCCTAGAGGGACATATAATAGGTTCTTATAGAGTAGTAAACCATCCTTTTCCTGAAATTCGTTTACTTCTTGGAATTTTCCTTCTTGAGCTTTTTGCTTAACATTACAAAACAATTCATCCTGTGGTAGATTCTCACGGATTAACTTATTCAAGGCTGAATCTTCATGATGGCTTGAAGAGATAGCTGCTAACTGGAGATCCTCAGGCTTGAGTAATACACTCTCTTGTTGATCAAAGGCCTCTTCACCCTTCTTTGGTGCAAGGTAAGATCTTCTGGATAGGGCATCTGACTGACATTGATGACGTCCGGGATGGTATGTGATGAAAAAGTTGAATCTAGATAAAAAGTTACTCCATCGAGATTGCCTTCTATTGATAATCCGGGTGGTCATAAAATACTCTAGGTTCTTGTGATCTGAATACACAATGACTTTATGAGCTGCTCCTTCTAGTTGGTGACGCCATGTATCAAATGCGTCTACTATGGCAAGAAGTTCTTTATCATGAATTTCATAATTAATTTCTGGAGGGGAAAACTTCCTTGAATGATATGCAACTGGATGTAGGTGTCCATCATCTCCATATTGGGAAAGAATGGCCCCTAGAGAAAATTCTGATGCATCTGTCTCAAGGAAGAAGGGCTTACTGGAATCAGGATGAAATAGAATTGGAGCGGTAGTAAATGATGATTTCAAGGTCTGAAAGGCCTTCTCTACTTCTTCTGTCCATGAGAATTTGGAGTTCCCTGTAAGCTTGGTAAGATGTGTCACTATCTTGGAGTAATCTCTAATGAATATCCTATAGAAATTGGCAAACCCCAAAAAACATTGTACATCTCGAACACATGAAGATGGTTGCCAATCAAGGATTGTCTCAATCTTCTTAGGGTCCATAAAAATTCCTTTATTTGATACTATGTACGCTAAAAATTCCACTTTTTTCTTATGGAAAGAGCACTTCTCCAATTTCGCATATAATCCTTTTTCTCTTAGTTTCTCTAGAACTATCTTTACATGATCTTCATGATCCTCTAGATTTTTGGAGAATATGAAGATATCATCAAGGTATATTACAAAAAAATCATCTAAATATTCTCGAAAGATATCATTCATCATATGTTGGAAGACAGCTGGAGCATTTGTAAGACCGAATGGCATAAGTACATATTCAAAATGCCCATACCTTGTTCGAAATGTTGTCTTCCATTCGTCTCCTTCTCTGATCCTGACAAGATTGTAAGCTCCTCGAAGATCAATTTTCGTGAAGAATTTTGATTTTCCAAGGCGTTCCAAGAGCTCTGATATGAGTGGTAGAGGGTATCTATTTTTTATAGTGACTTTGTTCAATCCACGATAGTCTACACACATCCGGAGAGTCCCATCCTTCTTCTTTATAAATAGAATAGGAGCTCCTGCTGGAGACTTCGAGTGTTTGATAAACCCCTTTGCTAGATTCTCATCAATGTTCTTACGTAGTTCTGTAAGTTCCTCTGGAGATAGTCTGTAGATTGGTCCAAAGGGTGGTTGTGCTCCCTCTTGAAGATCTATGGGGCAATCCTAAGGTCTATGCTCTGGGAGGATATCTGCATTCTTCTTTTCAAAAACATCTTCAAAGCCTTTGTACTGATTGGGTAGCTGTACTAGATCATCTTTCTTGGATTCTTGAGCTGGTATGGCATAGATCATATATGTAGGTTCCTTCCTTACTGCATGTATGAAGGCTTTGGCTCCAACATATGTTGGGTTCTTCTGGATATCTCGACGGGTGATTTTATTCTTTTCCCAATTAATGTCTGGATTATGCTTCTTTAACTAGGGCGTTCCAATGATAATTAGATGTACAGGGCTCGATATTACATTGAAACATATGTGGGATTCATGGTCACCAAGGTGTACTCTTAATGGTGTGGTTTCCATGGTTCTATTCCTAGATGCTAGAGGTCGTCCATCTACTACTTCAGCTACTACTGGTTTGTTCTTCCGAAGTACATGAATTCCATGTTTCTTAACCAATCCTTCATCGATGAAACATGAGGAGGCTCCTGAATCTACTAGGGCTCTAAGGGAAAGGGTCTTCTTGGGCATGATTAACTTGACAGGTGCAAGACATGTTTCTATGGGTGTAGCTGGAATTATGAGACCCTTTCTTATATCATGGTCCGGCTGTAGGGTCTCTTTTACAACTGGACTTCCTCGTTTCCCTGCTCTACAAGGGTGGCTGCGACTCTGGAGTTTGTTCTCTTGTTTGGATAATTAATTGCAATATGTCCAGGGTTTCCACAGTAGAGACATAACTTATTAACTCTCCTTCTCTGTTTCTCTTCTAGTGTTAGAGGCTGAAACCTAGTTACATCTATTTGCATAGGTTCAGGCATGGACTTGGGAGCTCAAGGAGTTGTGACCGCCAAGTAAGTACTCTACAAGTTTCAGTTCTAGTTCTTGTCTTGTTCCTTGTTCTAGTCTAGTTCTTGGACATACTATCTTGTCCCCTTGTAATCTCGTAGTACCAGATCCTGGCGAGTTCTTTCGTGTATCCAGTTCATCTCCCAGAAGGGAGTTCTTGTAATCCAGACATCTTGTCTCATACTTACGATCTGGGGTTGTGGGATCTCCTGTATCATCTCTAGTCGAGTTTTCCATACCTATTGGTCCCGGGTTGTGGGACATCTTGTATCAACAATGTCTTCTTCTATTATTTCCCCTACGTGGGTGCTCTTGTAATCATGTGTATTTCTGAAATCTTGTCTACTGTAGTCAGAGAGCACAATCTAGTGCTCCCCTGACATTTTGGTAAGACTGATTATGAATGTGGCCAACCCCTCCTTACATAGGTTTTCAAGGGTGGTTCCGAAGGGCGGTTGCGACTTGATGATATCATCATGATGTCATCAATTTGAATCAGGACCTCCGGGTGTCAGAATCAAGCAATAAGACAGTCGATCTTAGGGTTTTGGCACGTTCCAGACGCAATGGAAGCATTAGCTTCCCCAAATTCTAAACCAATCATGAGATATAGGATTCACATGGAATCTGAGATTCAGGATGGTTGCCCTTGTCCATGACAATTGGTTGCAGATGGGTATATAAAGTTAAAAGAAATTCAGATGGATCAATTTGCATGTACAAGGCAAGATTAGTTGCCAAAGGATGCTCACAAACTCATGGTATAGACTATGAGGAAACATTCTCACGAGTTGCAAAGATTACGACAATTAGGACATTGATAAGTGTAGCTGCTGCAAGGAATTATTGGAGACTCCTCCAACTTGATGTGAAAAATGCATTCTTAAATGGTTGGATAAGTGAAGAGGTATACATGTCACAACCACCAAGTTTTGAAAACCCTAATCATCCATCTTATGTTTGCAGACTTATGAAAGCATTGTATGGATTGAAACAAGCTCCAAGAGCTTGGAATTACAGGTTGGTTACATATCTTCAAGATCAAGGGTTCAAAGCTAGCAGCTCAGATCCTTCTCTATTCATCAAAAGGGATCACAATGAGGTTATCTATCTATGTGTATATGTAGATGATATTATTGTGACAGGTGATGATCTAAATGGCATTCAAAGGATCAAGAGACACATGCAAGAGGAGTTCAAAATCAGTGACCTAGGTGAGCTCACATATTTCCTAGGTACACAGATGAAGGAATGTATTTGACTCAAAAAAGATACATTCAGGATCTTCTTCTCAAGTTCAAAATGAGGAACACTAAACCTGCAGGTACACCTTTGGAGATGAATCATAAACTAAGTGTTTCTGAAGGTGAGAAAATTGAAGACATTAAAGAGTATCAAAGCTTGGTAGGTAGCTCAATATATGCTACTCATACAAGGGTAGACATCTCATATAGTGTGGGAGTGCTTAGTTAGTTCATGCACTCACCGAGGAGACCACACATGGATGCGGCTAAGAGAGTACTTAAGTATCTCAAAGGTACAATCAACGAAGGTATATTCTATCCTTATTTTTCAGATTTGGATATCAAAATCTATTCATATGCAGATTGGGCAGGAGCTAAGGATGATAGAGGAAGTACTTCTGGTTACTTAGCATTGGCAGGTTCGAAGCTAGTGTCATGGAGTTCTAAGAAGCAACCAACAGTTGCTTTATCCTCAACTAAAGCAGAGTATAGAGGCTTGACCATAGCAACTCAAGAGGCAATATGGTTAAAAGAATTTTATACAGATTTGGGACTTCTGAGTTCCAAACCTCACATATTTGGAGATAATGTAAGTTCCATGCACCTAGCAGGTGTTGGAACTCAAGGTCATGCATAAAACATGGAAGCACATCAAAGAAGTGGACATAGAAGAAGAGGGAGCAAGTAGGGAGCTCCAAGAAGTGTATGTCAAATTTTCAGAAGAATCCCCTACAAAAATAGTGATTTTCATCATTGAAAACCATTGTAAATACCATTATCTATTTTTTATAACTCCATTTTGTTCAAGCCAAGGAGTCCTCGAGCTTGAGGAGTATTAGAAGTACCATCGTACCAATTTTCATAATTTTTAGACTTCGTTTGAGCCCTCAAATAAGCCCTGGAACCTAATTTTGAACTAGGCCGGACACTAGGTCTGGACAGGGCCAAAACTAGTCAAAAAACTATAAAAAGAGCTAGAGAGCTCATTTTTGGGGTTAGCTTGTTAGAGAATAGAGCTTTTGTAAGAGAACTCTTTTGCAATCGAAGCTTTCCATTGTTCCTCTCTTTGATCTCACCTTATGCGCGTGTGTGTGTATGTGTGTGCATGTTTATGTGCTTTCACTCACGCACTTGTGCTTCCACTTGCTCGTGGTCTTCATACCGGTCCTCACGTCTCCACGGATTGACAAGTAAAGGAGGTGGTGCTTACGCTTGAGCTACACCAAATTTTGGCGCCATTGCCGGGGAGAGAGCTTCGAGGACGAGCGTTGTGATGGTAAGATCGTAGATTTGCGACGTTGGAAGGTAAAAAAAACTGTCATTTCAGTTCATTTTCTGTTTTTTTCCTCTTCATCCTCATCATCATCATCATCTTCACCTTCTTCCATCTTCTTCTTCATAGAAATTTCTTGTTTTTAGTGCATTTTCACCATTTTCATACCATTTTTCATGCATTATTGTGTGGGAAGGAGTTAGGAGGTGCAAGGGAGAGCAAGCGTTGTGTTTTTTTTCATGATTTTCTGCTCATATGGAGTTCGCCATAGCCGGCGCTCAGAAATTTGAATTTCCCGCCAAAAAACGCGATTCTGTGAAAATTCAAAATTTTTTTGAAAAATCACGATTTTCTGTTTTCCCGCCTAAAAGTTGGCTGAAAGAATCACGATTCTGTGGTCATTCTCAGAATTGCGATTCTGTGATTGTGCTCAAAATCACGATTCTCACAAATCACGATTTTCAGCCAAAAAAACACGATTTTGAAAAAACACGATTCCCTACTCAAAATCGCGATTCTCAAAAAATCACGATTTTCAATAAAAACACGATTTTGTGAAAAAAGGCGATTCTGTGTAAACATGATTTTTTGCTCAAAATCGCGACTTTCAAAAAACACGATTCTCTGCTCAAAATCGCGATTCTCACAAATCACGATTTTCAGCAAAAACACGATTTTCAAAAAATCATGATTTTCAGCCAGAAAACACGATTCTCAGAAATTACGATTCTCTAAAACACGATTTTATGAAAACACGATTCTCTGTTGACAATCGCGATTTTCATGTCAAAAACACGATTATGAGCAAATACGATTTTCAGCGGGCTCAAAATCGCGATTCTCATAAATCACGATTTTCAGCCAAAAACACGATTTTGTGAAAAAAGGCGATTCTGTGTAAACACGATTTTTTGCTCAAAATCGCGATTTTCAAAAAAACACGATTCTTTGCTCAAAATCGCGATTCTCACGAATCACGATTTACAGCAAAAACGCGATTTTCAAAAAATCACGATTTTCAGCCAAAAACACGATTTTGTGAAAACACGATTCTGTGAGACAAAATCGCGATTTTCATGTCAAAAACACGATTCTGAAAACCACGATTTTGTGAAAAACACGATTTTGTGAATCACGATTCTCTGAGACAAAATCGCGATTTTCAAAAACACGATTTTGTGCTCAACATCGCGATTTTCAAAAACATGATTTTGTGCTCAACATCACGATTTTCAAAAACACATTTTCAGCTCAAAATCGCGATTTTCAAAACACGATTTTCAGCTCAAAATCGCGATTTTCAAAACATGATTTTGTGAACACGATTCTCAAGGTACAAAATCGCGATTTTCTTGAAGTTCACAAAATCGCGAGTTTCTCTAAAAGGTCCTGTTTGCCTGTTTTGACCCCCAGGAGTCTGATTTGACATAACTTTTTCATCCGAAGTCCATTTTTTGAGCTCTATAGCTCGTTGGAAAGCTCGTTTCAAATCCTAATTTTGAGATAGGATAATTTGAAGTTGACCCTCAAGTGGGACTAGGGAACCAAGGGGGCTCCAAAGAATTTTGAACCATACCAAAGGGAAAATTTGGACTCTTGACTAAAGCTTATGAACCTGAGATCTGCTAGACACTTAGGCAAGGATAAACAAAGCATTAGATCTTCTGAGGCTAGTGTCAACCATACATCCAAGTCTTGGGCACAACAACTAAGTGGTCATCTTTTACTAAGTTCAGACACAAGTGATTCACAAATGTCTTTTAGCATGGGAAAACCTACAGGTGGCTCAGGGACTGCCCATCTACAAACACCAGAAGGTCCCTATAAGACACAGTTGGAATATATTCGGACCAACCAATTAGGTGCTCGCATCTATGAGGATGGTCTGAGGCGATCAGTGGTCCAACTCAAAAATCCAGATCAATCCTTTGGACTTGAACACTCGGTGGTCAAGTTCGAAGAGGGTTCATACATTGATAAGGAAGGAACCATGTATGTGTCACCAACCTACGAGATAGGACTGATGAGTTTGAAAATTTCATTCCTGAGAATGAAATAGGAGACCTAGAACAAGGAAATGTAGGACAAGGACCCCAGACTCCTAGAGGTAAGTCAGTTTTGACCCGAGTGATCACTCCGGACTGGATCCCTCAAGACAACAAAAGCATAGAACTATTTTTGAATAGAGAAACAGAGGAAGCCTTTTGGAGATTCAAGCCAGATCAACCTAGCCAATTGGGCATAGTTATCATCTATGAATTCAAAGATCCTGAGATACCAGGCAAAGTTGTCTACCTGGATAACACATCAGAGAAGATATTCTTGGTAACAGAACATGATAGACATGCATATACTTGGAAGAATGAATTGATTTTCCCTCCACCAAGATCCAATGTTTCCCATGGCCTCCAAGGAGTAGGATCATCCCAAGCTCATGAAGCCCAGAGAGAAAGAACTAGAGAGAGACCTGAGGTAAGTTTTGCACACACGGTGGGCAGAAATAGAGCAGGATTTGAAAATGAAAGACCTGAAAGAGAGAGACATCAAGCACATAGGCAACAAAGAGATGAACATGATTTTCCATTGCCTAGACCCCGAGAGCACCCAAGAACCCTTAGACCCACTCAAGTGATCAAGGCAATGAAGAATTATTTTGACGGGTCAGGAGATCCTTATGATCATGTGGCCGAGTTCAAACAAGTGTTAAGAGCGGAACAGGTTGAGGATTTGTTCACCCAGTACGAGGCATTTGGTCTGACTCTTAAGGGCACGGCCTTAGCTTGGTTTCAACCACTGAGTAGTCACAACTATCACGACATAGGTCAACTGCTAGATGAATTCATTGTAGAATTTTCCAAGAGTGGTATCAGGCATAATACATCATCCTTGATCCACAGTTTCAAGCAGACACCCCAAGAAACAGTGCGACTAGCAGGTAGAAGGTTCAGACAG
The DNA here is from genome assembly GCA_020310875.1 of Ceratopteris richardii. Classification (NCBI taxonomy): domain Eukaryota; kingdom Viridiplantae; phylum Streptophyta; class Polypodiopsida; order Polypodiales; family Pteridaceae; genus Ceratopteris; species Ceratopteris richardii. The sequence goes on from CM035427.1 coordinate 34,245,523, forward strand.
TACCTAGAAAGATGCCCTACTCTAGAGTTACCCACACCAGCCAAACAAGTGGCTTTGCTCTTAGATGGCCTACTGAGCACAAAGTTAAGATCATATGTGTACTTGAAAGAGCCTAGATCCATAGAAGAGTGTGTGCGGACGTGCATTGACATAGAAGATAACTTGGGTGAGGAGTTAGGATTGTCCAAACTCTATAAGGATTCTGATAGTTCTACTAGTCATACTTCAAAAATCTCCACGGAAATAGATGAGATAGCTGAGCAAGTTGCCAAGAAGCTAGGAGTTCAAAATAGACAAATACCAAGAGTCACCTCATTGAATCGATGTTATACCTGCGGAGGGGACCACATGGCTAACGTATGCCCAATGCAAAACCAAAACATTAGAGAAAGGAATGCTCCATATTGCACTATTGAGAGAAAATACACGAACCACACAGCTCAAGATTGTCCCTACAATAGGCAGGCTGTTAGACAAACTTATCAGCAACCTTTCCAACAAGGTAGATATCAGAACCAATACCAACAGCCATATTATCGACCACAACAGCAATATCAGGCACAATATAGGCCACAAACAGTCTTGGGAAACCAACCACCAACTCTTGCCAACATGATTCCAGTCAAGTATGCCATGGGAGAGGAAAATCCAAATAGAGCATTGGTCCCACTAACCCCATTGATACCAGATAATGACTCTTATGCTCATAGTTCAGACTACTTCCATGAAGGTAGTCCACATGCTTATTACACAGAGTCACCTGAACATAGTGAGATTTACCCGTATCAATATGAGGCACAACCTATGGAACAAAATTGGGAGCCTGAATATTCCAATGTCATGTACGCAAATGCGAATCCGAGGCCCTAGTTGAGACAAATGAGACCACAAGCCCCTAGAGGATCTTGTTTCAGATGTCATGGTGACCATTTCATTCGTGACTGTCCCCACCCACCATCTCCAAGTCAAGGACATGCTATCACAATACAGGCTTTTTGTCCTGATTGTGGCAAAGACCATCTCCCCAGAGATTGTCCAAGAAACCCCTCCAGTGCACCCAAGATTACACCCATTAATGTGGTAGGCTTAGTGGCAGATTCAAGTTCAAGTAGTAGCAATGTGGCTCCTATACAAGCTGTAACTAGAGCATAAGCCTTAAAACAGGATAAACCAGCAGAACAATCAGAGTCGAGTGAATCAAGAGAGCCTAGTAAGAGGAAAACAAGAACATGGAAGGATACCAGAGAGAAGGCCAATCGCAAGTGGAATAAAAAGTTATCGGAACTAGAAGAAAGCTTAAAAGAAGCGAAAACAAAAATAGAAGACATTGCATCTCAAAGCCCCTCGCATGCCGAAACTCCATCCACTCCACCTCATCCCACCACACCACCCATTGTAAATAGACCACAACCAGGGTCTGTTCTTGCAGATCCAACTCTAGAAGGCTTGGACATGATGTTCAAGGCCTACGAGGCTCGACTTCAAGAAGGGCCTACAGCTGCAAACCTAGACAAGAGTTACCCTAGAGCAGATTTAGAGATTGAACGGATGAAAATGTGCATGAAAATGGTAGAACAAGCTCAAGCTATACTTGAGACTAGTCAAAAGTTCAATCAGACAAACTCTGTCAAACCGGATTTGCATTTCCAAGGCTTACTAGAAAGATTAGAGCAATTGGTAAACAAACCACAAGTTTCTTTACCTCCACAGGCTCAACCAGTTATTGAAAGAGGAAGCTCACCATCAATGGGAGCTTATGTTCCTAATTCCACAGATGCTGGAATACCTCCTTCAATTCAACAATACTCTCAAGAGTTCTTGCGGGAAATACAAGAAGAGAAATGGGCCAAGGAGAAGGGTAACTCCCCTCCTATTCCTGAGATTGATGATCTTCATGATCAATTTCCCCAAGACATTCCATCTATTTACGGAGATGAAGCAGAACAACAAGAAGATGAAAGATTAGATTTTGAATCTAATACCGTAGAAGAATTGCCTCAATTTCCAGGCCCATGGGAATCTGAATCTCTCCAGATTAGAGCTCCCACAATACTAGTAAGAAATGAAGACTCAGTGGTCCCAAGGAACACGGATGTCGTGAAGAATACTAAGGTTCAGTGTCATCTCACTGTAGAAGTGCTGCTCAAAGCAAAACCTGAGCTTTGGAATCATGTGAAGGATCAAGTTCCAGAACTTGATTCCAAAATGCCAAAAGCAGGCTCTAAACAAAAAGTACCAGAGATACCTCTAGACAAAATAGGGGACATGTGTGAGGGTGAAGAAGGTAATACTTATCTTCCAATCACCCACCAAGGTTACACAACCAAAGCAATCATAGATTCAGGTGCGGGTGTTGCTATTGCGACCACCTCCTTGTGGAAGCAATGGGGCAAACCCACATTAAGACCAACTAGAATGAAGCTTCAAATGGCCGACGGTCATTTTGAAAGACCTCTAGGATTGCTCGAAGGGATAACTCTAACCACTTGTGGTGTGGAGTTTGAACATACATTTGCTATATGTGACTTTGAGAAAAATAATGTCTATGAGATGATCCTAGGAAGACCCTTCCTACGACAATTGCAAATAGTACATGATTGGGGAACTAACTCCTTGTACTTACAACACTCAGGGGTCACCACCAAGGTCAATTTGAAGGATTACACCTTCAGAGATGTACCACCCCTACATTGGAATTCTATCCACAAAGCGAAAGAAGATTCCATCTCTGTGCATTCTGAAAGTTCACCTGATCCATCATGGCTGCATGAAGATACTCATTTGTGGATGTGCAAGGTCGCAAAGGAAGAGGAAAAACGTTTAAAGGCAAGAGAAGAAGGAACTTCGCCAGGAGATAGACCAATTAAAGACCTAGCCTACACACCGATGATCTTTCCACATCAGGAGTTGAGCCTCATGGCTGGCCAGAAATCTTAGCCACCATGGACATTGTTGTCAATGAGGAACAGTGGAAACCTCATTGTGATGAGGAGGGTTATGATATCTCAGTGTTCATGTGTCAGCCCTTGCTAGAAGAATGTGACCCTAGTGATGTTATAGAAGAAGAAGAGAATGACGATGATCTGGAGTGTATTGTGATGGATAGTTGCTTTAACTCAGAGCAGCACTATCTAGAAGATATCAGAGTGTTCACCCAAAAAGAAGAAGAACCTCTCACAAGTATTAAAATGGTAAAATCAAAGGATGGAAGTGAGAGCAGTCAAAAGAAAAAGAAAAGAAAAGCAGTGAAACAAGAAGAGGAGGAATCATTGTTTGAAGTACCAGAAAATTTCAAGAAATATGAAGTTGATGACCGCAAAATTTTGGTACAAATGCCTAAGAGAGAGGCCATCATAGGAGAATCATATGATAATAAAGAAAAAACCAAGAAAATTGTAGTGACCATTGAAGAGAACGAAGAGAGATGCACATATATAGGAGATGACCTAAGTGCAAGAGAAGAAATGGAGCTTGTAGCTCTATTAAGGGAATATAGGGATGTGTTTGCGTGGCACTATAGAGACTTGAAAGTGGTAGATCCAAGAATTTTCTCTCATACTATCCCCATGACTGCTGATGCCAAGCCCACCAAACAGAAGCCCTACACATATAATGATACCTATGCAGCCAAAATAAAAGAAGAAATTGATAGGTTGATTGAAGCTGGATTCATCTATGAAATTGAGCATACTGAATGGGTGTCCCCCATTGTAGTGGTACCCAAGAAGAACGGGAAGTTGCGAGTGTGTATTAACCTTAAAAAAGTTAATGCCGCTACGATTAGAGATAGTTATCCACTTCCAATCATGGAACACCTTTTGGAGCGTGTTGCAGGCAAGGAAGTTTATAGCTTCCTTGATGGGTTTTCAGGTTAGAATCAAGTAGCCATTGCCCCAGAAGATCCACACAAAACAGCTTTTGCTACAGAGTGGGGAATCTTTGCATTTCGTGTGATGCCATTTGGGCTTACCAATGCACCTCCAACATTCCAAAGGCTCATGTGTCATGTCTTCAAAGAGTTCTTGCGAAAGAGCTTAGAAGTGTATGTGGATGATTTATGTGCTCATTCCTAAGAAAGAAGGTTTCACATCCCTGAGCTCAGACAAATCTTCAACAAGTGTAGAGAATATCGAGTGTGTCTGAACCCAGAAAAGTGTGTGTTCATGGTGCGTCAAGGTAAAATCTTAGGTCATATTGTTTCTAAGAATGGAATCTCAACGGATGAAGATAAGGTATGAGCCATAGCGGAGCTACCAAGGCCAAGGAATGTTAAAGAGGTACAAGCCTTTATGTGCCATTGTGGATATTACCGTAGGTTTATCCACATGTACGCGATCATAGCTAGACCCCTTTATGCCTTGTTGTCTAATTTTGAGTGGAACGACGAATGCAAAAATTCTTTCAACGAACTGAAGAAACGTTTGTGCACAGCACCAATACTGACCACTCCTGATTGGAATAAACCATTCCATGTCCATGTGGATGCATCCAATCATGCCATCGGATGTGTGCTTGCACAACCCACAAGTGAAGGAAACTTAGATTTGCCCATAGCATATGCTAGTAGACAGCTCACGGCAGCTGAACGAAACTATACCACAACTGAGCGAGAAGGGTTAGGCATGGTATATGCTGTGAAGAAGTTTAGACACTATTTATTGGCCAACAAGTTCAAGTTTTTCACTGATCATCAAGCTTTGTTATACTTGGTCAATAAACCTTGCAATACTGAACGCTTAGTAAGATGGTTCCTCTTACTAATGGAGTATGACTTTGAAGTTGTTGTCAGGAAAGGTAAAACCCACCTTCGGGCATACCACCTTTCTCGCATCACTTCAGGAGAGTCACCACAAGGAGTGTCTGATGAATTACCCGATGCTTATCTGTTCAATTTGGAAGTTGTTCCCAAATGGGCAAATAAGTTGGTACCAGTCCTAACCTTTGGCCCTGCAAATAAGAATGTGAAAACATCACAAGACGAAATTGTAAGATCACAAAAATATCACATATTGGCAGGAAGCATGTACAAACAAGATACTGAGGGTGTATTAGCTTGTTGTGTCAAGGATGATGAACATAGTAGTTGGTTGCAGCAAGCTCATGAAGGATTGCTAGGAAATCACTATTCTAAACAATGAACATTGCAGAATCTGAAGCATCTAGGAGTGTATTGGCCTAGCATGGACAAAGAAATACATGAGTGGATTAAGAATTGTCCAATGTGCAGAGAGAGACCCCCAGTGGAGCATGCAACCCTTTATCAAGTGTCATTAATTCCAGATTGGAGTGCTCCATTGGTAGAGTTTATGAGGTCGGGAAGATTACCCAAAGAGGCTAGTCTAGCAAGAAGACGAAGCATGGAGCAAGAAGCTCAAGGCTATGCCTTAGTAGGCGACAACTTATACCAAAGAGGCAAAGATGGTTACTTAAGACTGTGCGTTCATGAATCAGACTATTTAAAGGTCTTAGAGACTGCACGCAATGGTGTTGCAGGTGGACATTTTGGTCCTGACCGAGTGATTAAGACCATTCTATTCTCAGGACTTTGGTGGCCCACTCTTCATATGGATGCACATACCTATGTGAAGAAATGTGACACATGCCAACGTGCACAATATCCAGTTAGAAAAGACGAAATGCCTTTGAGGCCATTGATGGGAGGGCGTGCATTTTCCAAGTGGGGCATAGACTTCATAGGTCCTATTAATCCCCCTGCTAGAAACTCCCATGCAGAGTATATTATTGTAGCCACAGATTACCTTACAAAGTGGGTAGAGGTGAAAGCCACAACAAAGAATGATGCTCAGACGACGGCTAAGTTCTTATTCGAGAATGTGTTCACGAGATATGGGCTACCAATAGAGTTAGTGAGCGATAGAGGCACACACTTCTTGAATGAGGTCATTGAAAATCTTCTCCAAGAATTCTTGGTGATACATAAAAAGTCTGCCCCTTATCACCCACAAGCTAACGGACAAGCCGAGAGTACCAATAAGATCCTTTGTAACGTATTGACAAAATTGGTAAATAATAAACGCTCTGATTGGGACAAACAACTTCATCATGTTGTTTGGGCTTACCGAGTTGCATACAAAACGGTACTCAATGCCACCCCATTTCAGATGGTCTTTGGACAGAATGCAGTGTTACCACTGGATTTCTTAATCCCTGCTTTAAAAGTAGCACAAGAGCATGAGTGGAATGGACATGAATTGTCATCTAGGATCTTTGATCTAGAACGCTTAGGTGAGACAAGGCTACGAGCGGCTACAGGCATCTACGCTGCAAAGAAAAGGCAAAAGGCATACTTCGATGCACACATTAAGGATAAGGCACTGAAAGAGGGAGATCTAGTGTTGGTTTACACACTAAAACAACATGCCCGTAAGTTGGAAAAACGAGGATATGGACCCATGATCCTTAACAGAATTTCCACTAGCGGCGCGGTTCAATTGGCTACTTTAGAAGGTGATATCTTGCCAAACTATATTAGTGGTTGTAGAGTCAAGCTATATCAAGAACCTCTTATTGAGGATATGCTTAAGAGACTTAACACTGCTAAGAAGCGAAAAGAAGAGGAGTTAAGGGTGAGGGAAGAAGCACAAGCAGAGGCTAGAGAGCGCATAAGGCGAAATAAGTTAAGGTGACTAGGCCTAGATGTCAACTCAAAAGCTCCAAAATATCACATGGATATGTGCCAAAAATCAGGCATAGCGACTTCTCAAGTCATTGACCAAAGACCCTTTGTGACCATAGAGATAGGACAAGGGAAGGGTGCAAGGACTGTGAAAGGATTGATTGACTCAGGTGCAGCAAGTCGTGTAGTTAGACTTTCCTACTGCCAAGACTTGCAGTTGAACATCAATTCCATAGAAGCTTATCTCATAGGATGGGGAGGTGTGGAAACCCCTTGTTTGGGCGAGGTGGAACTTCCCATCTACCTTCAAGATGTTCCAATGAAAGTCAAAGCGCTAGTGTGTCAAGATGAGAACCTTACAGAACCACTTGTCTTAGGACAAGATTGGATTTATGACAATGCAGTTAACTTGAACCTAAGAAGTCAAATTCTTCAAGTTTGGGTACATGAACAATGCATTACATTAGAATTAGAGAACTGCATGCTCCTAGATCATGGCACGACACACTCTCTTAGTTCTTCCAAGACTAATCATATGAAAGAAGATGTTGTATGTGTCAAAAGCTCTATGATGCAGAAGGAGTCAATCGTGGAAGACCAGGTTCGAAGGCGGGTGGATCTTTCTTCTTCTCCAAAGAATCAAGTAGCCACAGTAGTGAGTCCACCACACAAGCAAACACAACCGTTCACGACAACTGCTACATCAAATAGAAAGACACCATTTGATAAGAAAGCAGTTTCGAGCATGAAGCAGATCTGGGTACGCAAAGGAGAGCAACCACCAGCCTTGCCCCCACAAATCCCATCCAGGCAAGCCAAGCAAGCCAGAAGACGAAGGAAGCAGCTCGGACAAGCTCAACCACAAGGTATCCAACAAGTTTGGGTGCCTAAGAAATTAGCTGCAGCTCAACAAGGGCGATTACAGATGTGGGTACCTAAGAAGCTCTTATATCCACAACAACCTATGTTCTCCTACATGCGAAAGGTCTCAACAAAGAAGCCAAAAAGAGAAAAGGGTAAGAACCACGTACAGAGACCGAAGGAAGATCAAATCAGCTCTTCAATAATAGTAGGAAGACATGCAAAAAGGATATGGGTTTGGAAGCCAAAAGTACAAGTAGCCTTCACCGAATCAAAGCGCCAACCACACTGGATACCATAGTTCAGAAAGCATCCAAAGAGGAAGACGCCTGAAGTGATCTCTACGGTGCCAAATGCTGTTCTAAAATGGACTCCAATTAGGAGGATTACATCAGTTCGAGACTCAATGGATACCTCCACCAAGGTCGGCATCAACCTCCGCAAATAACATCGAAAGCCTCGAACGAGCGACAACCATGTGCTCCTTGCACAACCCTGTCTTTTGCACCATTCAGATCATGCATTTCCAAAGTATGCATTAATATAGGGCCACATTACACGGCCGTGCATAGACACGCTTGAGAATCCCAAGCACAAGAGCACAGTGACATATGTCAAATATTTCTATTGCTACTAACTTTTGTGTTCTTGTTTTGTGATATCTTTTTCCTCAAAAAAAAAAAAAAAAGGAGGAAGCACTTGTTCCCAGGTTTCGCTCATGGAACATGAATGAGTCATACTTAGTTGAAGATTGAACCATCGATTACTAGGCATTTATGAGTTTGGATAGACGTGTGTCTCGGCTAGCAGATGATGTAATCGCTACCTTATCTGGTAGATGTCAAGAACTTAGCATGAACATGGCATCCACACCTATGGTTTCCCCTTACCATGGTGGGATTGAAGATCTTGAAGGTCCACAACTTGAGTGATGCTTAAATACTGTATGTATGAGAGCATCCAAAGGAGATATTTGCAAGAGTTTGTTTGGTACCCCGAAAATCCTTGTCTGTATACTAGATGAGCAGACTCCTGCTTATGGTGAACTAAAGAGAATATGTGAAACTAAGCTTGGTGTAGTTACCCAATGTTGTTTGTCAAAGAATATAAAGAAATTCAATTCTCAGTATTTGGCAAACATTGCTTTGAAAAGAGAAGATAGAACTAGGCACTCAAAAAACTTTTCGGTGGACCAGCAACATGGACATTCATCGACAATGTTCCATCACAAATGCCGGGTATACAACATGAAGAGATAGACATCAATCAACCCTTCACCACGGTAAGTATCTTTACTCTGGCAATACCATAACCAAGATAGATTAGGAAACCTCTTCGTCAGCATACCCTTGAGCACTTAGCTCAAGACCCGCAATTTTTGCACCATACTTGTTCCAATGCATTTTCCAAGTAAGCATGCATAGGGCTACATTACAAGGCCGTGCACAAGGCACATACTTTTTCAACCCAGGCACAAACACACTTACCCATCATTCATTATGGGTTATGAGTAGTTGGCATGACGGGAACAACATCCATATCTCGGAAGCAAATTGAAGCCAGTAGTTGCTCCAAATCAATCTTGAAAACCTCTTTTGAGCAACTTGCAGTTTTGAAAGCTCACAACAACACATTCTTGCTGGAATCCAAGGAACAAGCTCATACAAAGGATGGACACCACCTCTCAAAGCACTACATGGAACAACCCTTACAACAAGGGTCTGTCAGGGACGACAGACTCGAGAGGGGGGGAGTGTTGGAACTCAAGGTCATGCATAGAACATGGAAGCACATCAAAGAAGTGGACATAGAAGAAGAGGGAGCAAGTAGGGAGCTCCAAGAAGTGTATGTCAAATTTTTAGAAGAATCCCCTACAAAAATAGTGATTTTCATCATTGAAAACCATTGTAAATACCATTATCTATTTTTTATAACTCCATTTTGTTCAAGCCGAGGAGTCCTCGAGCTTGAGGAGTATTAGAAGTACCATCGTACCAATTTTCATAATTTTTAGACTTCATTTGAGCCCTCAAATAAGCCCTGGAACCTAATTTTTAACTAGGCCGGACACTAGGTCTGGACAGGGCCAAAACTAGTCAAAAAACTATAAAAAGAGCTAGAGAGCTCATTTTTGGGGTTAGCTTGTTAGAGAATAGAGCTTTTGTAAGAGAACTCTTTTGCAATCGAAGCTTTCCATTGTTCCTCTCTTTGATCTCACCTTATGCGCGTGTGTGTGTATGTGTGTGCATGTTTGTGTGCTTTCACTCACGCACTTGTGCTTCCACTTGCTCGTGGTCTTCATACCGTTCCTCACATCTCCGCGGATTGACAAGTAAAGGAGGTGGTGCTTACGCTTGAGCTACAGCAGCAAATCCTATTTTCCATGCGAGAACCAAGCACAAAGAAGTCCATTACCACTTCATCAGGGAGAATCTCATGGCAAAGGAGATTAACATTTCTTTTGTTCCAACTGAAAAGCAAGTAGCAGATATGATGATGAAGGCACTTGATAGAATAAAGCTTTGTAGATTCAAAGCTATGGCAGGTATTCAACCTATCAGAGAATGAAGACTCAAGCATACTTTAGCTTCAGGGGGAGCTGTTGGAACATCAAGCTTAAACTATGCTTGAGGTGGATTTGATCTACATCAAAGGCTATCGTGTCGAAAGAATATCCGTTGGAGAGTTCTTTTTCTTATGCGCATTTATTGTATTTTTTTGAGAGATTTTTGATGGTTCATTTACCGTTGTAAAAGCCTTGAGCTTTACACATGTAAAGGTAGAAAGGTAAAGCCAAAATCCCATGAATTGTTGGTGGTTGAAGTTGCATTCAATCAAGCAATCAATCACCTAAAAGTAGATCAAACTAGATCTTCACTTTTCCTAGATTGTAGGAAAGTGAATTGATTCCCTCCAACAACCATTTCCCCCTTCATTTGAATTCAAAATTCACTTGTAGAAGTCCTGGAACACTCTTAGAGTCTATATAAAGACTTGAAATCACTTGCACATTACATGTAAGCAATATACATACACTTGTGACCATCATCGTCTTGCTCCTTCAATTCTCTACATCATCTTCTTCGCTAATAGTATTCTTGCAGAGGCTGCTTCTCTCTCTCTCTTGAGCTTCAAATTGAGTGCAAGATGGCACATTGAAAGGTAATAGTGTCTAGTTTATGAATATAATGTTTCAAATCATTTGGTTCAGTAGATTAGGAGAAATCTGAGTTTTTCTATCTCAGAGTCAATCTCTACGTATTCCTGAAAAATAGGAAGTACCACCGGTGAATGTCGGATTCATTCCTATAGCATATTTTTCTTATTCCTTATACGTTTGTGCATTATATACACTCAACCCTATGTGTATCACTCCCATAAAAGGATTTTTTCTAATTGTAATCATGCTGGTCGCTATGGGCATTTGAAGTTCATTGTCTCTTTCATAGATAGTAAGTTTTTTGAGCTAGTCGACCCGCGAACCTATCTGTTTTGTATCGATTCATTCTCCTTGATGCTCCAAAGTACATAGTGTGTTTCTTTGCTTTTATCACATCCTTATAAGGTCTATTTGAGTTTCCATAAGCTCAAGGGCTGGTCTTGTGCCGGTTGGCTTGACCAAACTTCATCGCTTCGAAACTCACATTTGTACGTTCTACAAGCTTCTCCAAGTTCTTTCACTTTTGGCACCCATACTTGTTTTGTGCCACTTGTTTTGTGATGCTGATACTGATGCTTGTTTGGTGTCGTCTGGTAGGGTCGTCGGTTTGGGTTCCTTTGTTGTGGTTGACTCCTTTGTGGTTGAGGTTGAGAGGTCGGATGGACACTCTGCTTTGGAAAAGAAGGGAGGTCCAACACTTCTGAGACCTGCCCATTAGGAAGTGCATCGTTTTTTATCAGAAATCTAACCCACTTGACCACCAATGTTCCCCATTTGTCCCATCGATTGGGTGGTGACCCCTTCTAATTTGGAGGAAGACGAGGGGAAAATCTGCTGACGTTCTTCTGGATGGCAATCGTCCATCGCCAAGCTCACATGGGTTGGGGTAGACGTATTGTGTCTTGTCTGGCCAAAGATATTCTAGTCCTCTGTCGCATGCAGTGCATATGGTCTAGTTTTACATACCTCAAGCGGAGTGTTGTTAGGAAGTCAAGCGGTATCATTCACTGTTGATCTAAGGTTCTAGTCTACAAGGAGCCTTGTCTAAGATTTAGGTCCACTGAGTGATCGTATAGCCAATCTTGGCCAAGGATTAGGGGTTCTATCAGGTCATCATCATGGCACACTAGTAGCTTCACTCTCATGTTCACATTACGTATGAGGATCGGAAGGTCCACCTCACCCATGCAAGGGGTTTCCATGCCTCATAGCCCTATGAGGTATGCCTCAATTGGCCACATTTCTATTCTTGATTCCTTATAATCGGACCATCTAATCACACTAGTCGCAACACTTGAGTCAATTAAAGCCCTCTTGGAAAGGGTTGTCGTGCTCTAGCCTGACTGTAATAAATGGTCTCTTATCCACTATGCTAGGATGAGTGATTGACCTTGCTTGACACATGGCCATGGGGTATCTAGGTGTTGTTTCCAAATGGTCATAATGTTCTCTCCCTAGTCCTTGTCTTCTTAACTTCATGCACTTAATGCGTTCTATAGCTTCTACCTGAGCTTTCGCTCATATTCTTTTTTCTTCCTCCTTATGCTTCTTTGTCAACGTGAGTCGTCTAAGCATGTCCTCAGTAAGAGGTTCTTGATATAACTTGACTCTACAACCACTGATGTAATTAGGCATTATGTCTCCTTCTAGGGTGGCTAATTGCACTGCTCTACTTGTCGAGCGTTTGTTAATGATCACAGGTCCATAACCTCACTTTCATAGTTGCCATTGTAAAAACATGTTGTACAATAGCAACCATCCCATTGTCTCTGTGCTTCTTGAAGCCAAGTAACTTTCCCTTCCAATGAAGATCTAAGTTTCCACGACCTCTAACTCGATGAGGCCCAACTCTAGAGGGTTGCATGTACACCCATGCACCTTTGGAGTACTCATGTGATAGCCATTGTCCATCTGTGGCTTTGATATTTTGACATCTTAATGTGAGGATTTCATCTTTCGGTCACCTAGAAGCTTTAGATGTTGCCATTGAAGCTAACGGTCTTCAAGCTACAACAGTAACTCCAGATAGGAGATGCAGGTAGGTTGTAGTGTAGAAACAGGAGCTTTAATGGTGTGCTACAAAGTGAAAGTAGTGGGAAAATATGACTTTTTGGGACCTGGGTATGAAAATGTGAGGTTTAGGAGGGAAATAACTCTATTTTGAGTATTTTTGAAAAAAGCCATTTTTTCAGCTCAAAACATGCACGAATTTTAAATTTGGGGTCAAAAAGAGTACCTTTGACCCTAAAAAGTAATGAGGGGTCCATTATCAAGAGTTATGATGAGTTTTTTAACTTTTTAGAAATTTTGAATTTTTGGGCCCAACTAAGTTACGAGATTCCTTCTCTCTCTAGAGGCAGCTCATTAAATAAGGGAGACTAGTATTTTATAGGGCATAGACTGTGGCCACCACCCTCTTCTGATTGGTCCATCACTAATCACTCCTTAATCTAAAAGGCCCATTCATGGTTCATTTTTTTCCCTTAATGAATTTAGATGAGAAAATTCCTTTACTACAATTTTCATATAATAACACAACACATACCACTACTAGACATGCACTATATGAAATTGTTTACAGTAAAAAGCTTCCGACTCCCGTGAATCTCACTCAAATTGTGAAACTACTCCAAAATGGCTCCAAAAATCATCCAAAAAATGCTTCAAACTAGGCTTTAAAAATAAAGAATGAAGCTTTGAGGGCCCAAAACACGTTCAAGGTAATTTTACCCTTATTCTTTCCACTTCCTCAAGCACCACAAGAATGTATCTTAGTGGAAGGGCTCTATCGGTTAAGAAAGCTGTACAGAGAATAAATTGGGATGAGGACCTCCTGAGAAGTACCAAGAACCTCTGTCTTCCTTGATCATTGAGGTCCTCCCTCACACACAATGAATGATGCAATGGTGACTTCGGTGACTCGGATGATAATGTATGCCAAGGAATATGCCTTGGTCATCGCCTTAGTCATAAGCCTTGGAGAAAGCCTTGGGTGGGTAGGCAGGTTCTCGCTTTGCTCGCACAAAAGGAACAAATCTTTTGCATTGAAATGTTTTGATACTAGTTAAGTATTTCTTTGGCGTTGCACAATGGTGGACTCTCGTTCTAGAGAGCTCTGCAATAGGGGGTGCAAAATACACAGAAAAACACATCGTACATAGACCACGAACACAGATTTCTTAGGTCAACAAATGCGGTTGAACTTATAGTCTATGGATAATCAAGCCACTATATGTTTTATTAAAGAACATATACAAATGTACCTCATTTTTCACATGGATACTAATGGTAACAAAAATTTCATTGTTTTTAAATCTTAGAACTTTTGCAAGTAAAGACCCACCTCTAGAAGAAATTGGCCAATCATTTGAATTTGAGGGAACAAAGCACATCAACTCAGGAAGAGAAGGTGGAAGGAACACCAACTAGTAGAATACTTGTGGACAAAGTTGGAGACTTCAATGAAGGTGATGAAGGAAATACTTGTCTTCCAATTACTTTTTGAGGATATATGAGAAATTCTATACTAGATACTGGCACTGGAGTAGGAATAGGGACCAAAGAGATTTTGGGAAAAATGGAGAAAACCATCCTTAAGACCAACATATTGCAACTAGAAGATGGGCATATTGAATGCCCCCTAGGAATCCTAGAGAATGTCATTTTGACCACATGTGGAGTATAATTCGAACATATCTTAGCCATACACCGATTTGGCAAGGCTAGTAATTAAGAGATGATCCTAGGAAGGCATTTCATGCTGCAACTCAAGGTAGTTCAAGATTGGGGATGAGATGCTTCATAACTTGAATACCAAGGCATGAAAACTAAAATAAATCCCCAAAACTTATCGTATAGGGATGTTCCACTCCTTCAATGGAACACCATCCATAAAACAAGAAGGTTTGGGAGACCTTAGAGAGATTGTACTCTTCATCAACCAAGGCAAGGAAGATTCAACTCAAGAATGAGTTGAATAATATTAGGAAATCACCAAGTACTAACATAAATGAGTACATTTTGAAGGTTAATGAACTTGCAGATGCTCTAGGCTCAATTGGGATCCCAATCGAAGATGATGATCTTGTTGCACACACTCTCAATGGCTTGAGAGAGGATGAAAGGTGGAAAGCATTCACCACATCAGTTTATGTGAGGGATTTCCTACGTGAATTTGATCAATTAGTCACATTGATGGTGACCGAGGAGATGAACCAAGGAGGTTCACAATCAAAGGGCAGCCAAGCCCAAGTTTTCTATGCAGGTAGAGGCAAAGGCAAAAGATGTGGACAAAACTCCCAAGGCAGAGGGAGAGGAAGGTCAAGCTCAAGCTCAGGCAATCAAGAAGGCTCCAACCAAAGCTATGGATCAAGAGGAAGAGGAAGGAGTAGAGGAAGAGGAGGAAGATCACATGGAAGAGAAGCATCCAATGGAGAATGTTACAATTGTGGAAAAATGGGCCATTATGCAAGAGATTGTTGGTCCAAAGGAGGATGCAATCAAGGATACAAAAGGAACCAAGGTAATTATGCTAGTACTTCAACAAATTCAGAAAATGAGAACTTGCTTATGATGTATGGTTCAAGTGAAAGAGTCAATTCAGATTTTACATGGTACATTGATAGTGGTTATAACAACCATATGAGTTGCAGTAAAGATGTTTTCTTTAACTTGCATTCACCCATCACTCAAGGACATGTAGAGATAGGGGATGACACTGAGCACAAGATTACACATGTGGGAGATGTTGCATTGACTGGATCTCAAAGCTCCAAGGTGTTGAAGGATGTGTTGCATGTGCCAACCATCACAAAGAACTTGGTTTCAGTAGGTCAAAGGGTTGAAAGAGGTTATGAGGTGAGGTTCAATGATCAAGGTTGTTTTGTTGAAGACCCCATGCAGGACTACAAGCTCATAGCAAAAGGAAAGAAGCAAGGAAGACTCTTCACCATAGAGGTAAAGCCATCAACCCCTCACACTATCTACTTGTCAGTTGGAAATAAACAGATTGTAGAAATTGACTTATGGCATAAAATAATTGGGCACATAAATTTACACAGGATGAAGGACATGCAAAGGAAGGGCTTGGTGAGTGGTCTACCTGATCTTACATCTCATAATATGCAACATTTGTGCCATGCTTGTCAATTAGGAAAACAAAGCAGATTGCCATTCAAGAAAGGATCACATGTGAGCAATTAAGTGTTGGATCTCATACACATAGATGTATGGGGACCTACAAGGGAGCCATCCATTGGAGGTAATGGATATTTTGTCACATTTATAGATTATCATTCAAGGTTTTTTTGGATGTATTGCAGGAAGTCAAAGTCAGAGGTGTTTTACCACTTCAAGAGGTTCAAAAATCTAGGAAACAGGGAAGTATATAAAGACTCTCAGATCGGATGGAGGGGGAGATTATTTTTCAAATGAATTTTAAGATTTTCTACATGACCATGGCATCAAAAGGAAATTCACTTGCAGGTATACACCTCAACAAAATGGGCTGGCAGAAAGGAAGAATAGATACATAGTAGAAGTGGCTAGATCTTTGTTAAATGAAATGAATGTTCCTAACTCTTATTGGGTTGATGCAAAAAATATAGCCATATACATTATGAATAGGTTTCCAACCTCAAGAGTACATGGAGTTACACCTTATGAAGCTTGGTGTGGTAAGAACCCCAATCTTTCACATCTCGAGGTATTTGGTTGTGTGTGTTATGTTCACATACCTCAAGAATTGAGACACAAGTTAGACCCGAAGGCAGATAGGTGTATATTTCTTGGATATTCTTCAGAGCAAAAGGGTTTTAGATGCTATAACCCTTCCACCAAAGAGCTTAAGGTATTTAGGGATATAATATTTGATGATTTGCTACCTTGGTATGGTAGCAAAGATGTGTTATAGGTTGACGATGCATATGAAGCCGAGAAGAAGTTCAAAGAGCAACAACAAAGCATGGAGATAAGTGGTCCAACCACTTCAAGCACACCATCAGAGGAGAGTACTACATCAAATTATGGAAGGACAAGGAATGAAGCTCATTCAAGTGAATGAAGTAGCAAAGGAAAGGAAAAGGCAAATGACGAAGACCATGGATGGGTAGACATGGAATCTACAAGTGATGAAGATATGGAAGAATTAGAAACTCCAGGATTTAAAGCATATAAACCAAGGAGAAGGAGATTCTTACCACATAATGGTGAGGTGAGGTCATCCAATAGGGTTAAATACCTTGTTCAAAGGTTAACTTATGATTCATTCAGTGCAAGACACTATGCCTACATGAGTCAAGTTATAGCTTGTGAAGAACCTAACTTTTTTGAAGAAGCAAATAAGCATAGGGAATGGATTGAAGCCATGGAGGAGGAAGTCAAAGCACTTGAAGAAAATGATACTTGGTCATTGGTGCCAAGAACAAAGGACATGAAAGTCATTGGCAACAAATGGGTGTACAAGGTAAAGAGGCATGCAGATGGGAGCATCTCTAGGTATAAAGCAAGGCTGGTTGCCAAAGGTTTTGCTCAAGCCTATGGCATAGACTTTGAGGAAACATTCAGCCCAGTAGCTAAGATGTCCACCATCAGAAGTTTGATTGCAATTTCAGCCTCAAAAGGTTGGAAGATGTACCAATTGGATGTGAATAATGCTTTTCTAAATGGAGAGCTTGAAGAGGTAGTCTTCATGAATCAGCCCCAAGTCTTTGAAGATGAGAGGTTTCCACATCATGTACGTAGGATAAAGAAGGCTCTTTATGGACTCAAGCAAGCCCCAAGAGCTTGGAACCAAATACTTGTGGACTACTTAGTAAAATGTGGATACAATCAGAGTCATGCAGACCCATCACTCTTTGTGAAGAAGGAAGATAGAAAAATTGTTTTCATTTGTATATATGTTGATGGTTTGATCATTACAGGGGATGATGAAGCCAACATCAAGGGCATAAAGAGGAAGCTTGGATGTGAATTTAAAATCTCAGATTTAGGGATTTTAAGGTACTTCCTTGGGATTGAAGTACTATATAAAGAGGAAGGTATATACTTGATGCAAAGGAAGTACATTCTTGATCTTTTGAAGAAGTTTGGCTTGTGTGATTGCAAGCCCATTTCAAATCCATTAGAAGTAATGTTAACTTAAGTGCTCATGAAGGTGAAGAAGTGAAGGATGTGACCATGTATAGGTCAATAATTGGTTGTCTCTTGTATGCTACTATGAGAAGACCTGATATTGCACATGTAGTTGGAGTGTTATCTCAATTTTTGCAAGCACCAAGAGTACCTCATCTTGTTGTAGCCAAAAGGGTACTTAGGTACCTCAAAGGATCAGTGATTGAAGATCTATAGTATCCATTTGATGATGGATTAAATGTACAAGCTTATTGTGATGTTGATTGGGCAGGTTCCAAAGATGACGAGAGGAGCACTAGTGGATATGTTATCATGCTAGGGAAGAAGAACATCTCATGGATGTCAAAGAAACAACCAACGGTGGCTCTTTCATCGACCGAAGCTGAGTATAGAGGCTTAACACAAGTCTCATGTGAGCTTATGTGGCTCAAAAAGTTGTTTTTTGATCTTGATTTGCAGGTTAAGCAAGTACCTCAAAACTCTTCATAAGAGTTTTCAACCATATGAGTTCCTTTGCAACTTCCACAATGCCTTTATACTCTACTTCTGTAGATGATAAAGCAATTGTATGTTGCTTCTTAGAACACCATAAAATTAACTTATCTCCCACATAACACAAATACCCACGTGTTAATCTTCTATCATCAGAGTTGCCTGCCCAATCTGCATCACTATATATCTTGATCCTTGTATCTGAAGTAAACCCATAATACAGACCTTCTTTAAGTGTGCCCTTGGTATACCTAAGCGCGCTTTGACCTATAATCCAATGTTCCTTTCGAGGACAATGCATGAATTGAGATAGAACTCCAAATGCATATTACAAATCACGCCTTGTTAATGTAGCATAAATCAAGCTACCCACCAAACTCTGATAAAGCTTCATGTCTTTGAATTCTTGTCCTCCATATCTACTCAATTTGTGATTCACTTCCATTGGAGTTGGTGCTATCCTGCAATCTTCCATTTTAAACTTGATTAGAAAATTCTTCAAATACCTTTCTTGAGTACATATACTCCATGTTGAGTATATGAAATCTCCATTCCCAAGAAATATGACAAATTTCCCAATTCATTGATCTTGAATTCTTTCTCCATCTACTTCTTAACCATTTCTATGCCATTCTCATCTGTATCTATAAGTATTATATCATCAACATAAATACAAACATATATAAATCCATCCTCACTTGCTTTGACTAGCAAGCTACTATCTACCTTTGATGCTTGGAAACCAAGTTCCTTTAAGAACTTTACAAGCATGTAATTCCATGCCCTTGGGGTCTGCTTCATGCCATCCAAAGCTCTCTTGAGCTTAGACACATAATATGGATAAAATTGATCTTTAAAACCATCTAGTTGTTCCGTGCAGACTTCATATGAAATGTAACCATTTAAAAATGCATTCATCACATCTAATTGAGATAATTTCCGACCTTTGCAAGTAGAAATAGCTATGAGAGTCCTTATAGTTGTCATCTTTGCAACATGACTATATGTTTCATCATAGTCCACACCATAAGTTTGTGCATATCCTTTTACAACAAGTCTAGCTTTGTACCTAGACACACTTCCATCTGCAAATCTTTTTGTTATGTAAACCCACTTACGTCCAATTACCTTCTGATTAATTGGTTTATGTACCAATTCCCAAGTCTCATTCTCAATGAGTGCATCATACTCTTCCTTCATAGCTTTTTCCCAATTCTCTTTTCCTTTGGCTTCATCATATGTGGATGGGTCTTCATCTACTTTCACTATATAAGCATAATCTTTAGTTTTCAAGAATGAAGTATCATAGCTATAACTTATGGGTTGCCTTTTGTTCCTTGATGATCTTCTGAGTTCTCCACTCCTTGAAGTTTCTGGTTCATCATATTATGTATCAAACCGTGGCATTTCTTCATCTTGAACTAGTACTTCACTCTTTTCTTCTTCCTCAAAGATTTGAAGCTTTGATTTACCTTTCTTCTCATTCAATGTTTCTTCAAGACCTGCATAAGCACTATTTGTACCTGAGCACCAAGTTCCTTGCTAATCAAATCTGACATCCTTTGATATAAGGAATTGCTTTATAGATGGACTCCACAACCTGTATCCCATTTGCTTATCATCATAACCAACAAACATATATTTTTCAGCTTTTGGTTCTTACTTATGCCTTAATTGAGAAGGAACATAAGCATAGGCTAAGCAACCAAATACTTTGCAATGATCTAATATAGGTCTCTTACCCCACCAAGCTTCATATGGTGTCATACCCTATAAAGCTTTACATGGTAGCCTATTAACCAAGTATGTGGCAATTCTTGTCTTTCATCATTGATCTTGCACACTCAACAAGGGTTCTATTTCTCCTTTTTGCTACACCATTTTGTTGAGGAGAGTACCTACAAGTAACTTCTCTCTTTATACATGCATTCCACAAATAATCACTGAATTCATTTGAAAAATACTCTCCCCCTCCATCTGATCTCAATCTCTTCAATTTTTGTCTTATAACTCTTTCTGCATATACATGATAATGTTTAAATGTAATAAACACTTCTCACTTATCTTTGATCACATAAATAGTGATCCACTTGGTTGCATCATCAACCTAAATGACATAGTATCTTGAACCATTTATGCTAAAGTCCTTTGAAGGACCCCAAACATCTGTATGTACCAATTCAAGTCTTTCTGAATGCATGAAACCATGTTTGTTATATGATTGCTTATGAGCCTTATTGACATGTTGCTAAAGTCCTTTGAAGGACCCCGCACATCTGTATCTATGAATTCAAGTCTTTCTAGATACATGAAACCATGTTTGTTATATGATTGCTTAATGACATGCCTCACATCTGTATGTCATGTGTTGACCTACAACATTAGGTAATCCAAGTACTGAACCATTATTAATAATCTCTTTGATACCTCTTTCACTGAAGTGTCCAAGCCTTTTGTGCCAAAGATCCAACTCAAAGATCTTTTGCTCTCCATATGTGAACAAGGCATGTCCAACATTACCTTGTACCTTCAATGTGAACAGCCTCCCTTCTTTCTTTCCTATAACAATTTGCTTATACCCATTGCTAGGGTCTTCAACATAAACTACATCACTAGTGAACCTCACCTCATATCCTTTTTCCACAATTCGTCCTACACTAATCAAATTATTTGGAACTGTATGAACATACAAAACCTTAGTCAAAGGAGTACTTCCATCTTTGGCCTTTATTGATCCAATAGACTTCACCTTGTGCTTTGTATTGTCATCTATTTGAACTGTATGATTAATCACTTTATTCTCCAAATTATTCATTAAAGCAATAATACCACTTAGATGATTGTTGCATCCTTAATCAATGTAAAACACTCTTTGGTCTTCACTTGGAAATTCACATGTTGCATTCATGATTAAGGTTGAGTCCTCCTTCTGATCTGATGCATAATTGTAGTAGGTATTTTTGTAGGAGTGACTTTGAAGTTTCTTTCACCATTTCTTCCAAAGAAGCCTCTACTACCTCTAACTCTGAAACTTCCTCTCAATTTCTTCCACCTCTGACTCTTTGATTATAACTCTGATTAAATCTACTAACACTTTGATTGTTATGCCAACATTCATGAGCTAGACAATTAGTGTTACCACATATCCAACAAGCTTTGACATTATCCTTGTTGTTTTTGCCTCTTCCTCTACTTCTACCACTTCCTCTTCCTCTTAGGAAGTTTGCTTTACTTGGAGTACATTCATCTTCAACTGATTGTTGCTTTCCTTTGATAGCTTTTGTCTTATCCTTAGAATACATTGCATGAACTGAACTCTTATCAACATCTCCTTTGTTAACATTCTCAAAAGTTAACATATGTCCTAACAATTGATTCAAATGAGGAGTGAAATGATCTAATGAAAGTTCACTTGATAAGATGAAAGGCTTCACTTCTCATCTCCTCTTAGACCTGTGAGAATTTGTCTTACCAATTTATCTTCTTCAATGTCTTTACCAATTGCACCTAAAGAATCGACAATGTCTTTCATCTTTGTCACATAATTAGATATTGATTGTGAGGCCTTCTTCTTGAATGTGGTAAACTGTGCACATAGTGATGCTTTCCTTGAACTTGTTGTGTTCTGAAAATGCTCCTCCAAAGCATTCCATATATCACTTGCACTTTCAAGTCCTCTAATGTGAGGAAGCAAGTAATCATTTACTACCATATAGATAATGCTCCTTGTTTAAGCATCCTTCTTCATCCAAACCTTTAAGTCTGCAAGCTCCTCCCTAGTAGGAACAAAAGGACTTTGGTCTGTAGAAGAAGAGGAGCAAGGCGGAGATGGAGGGAGAGAGAATAGAGAAGAGACGTGCGTAGATGCATGGGAGCCTTGAAACCCACATAATCATCTCTCTTGAGGCAATCTCTATATATGATATATATATATATGAATATGGGGGTAAGGTCACATGACCCTTACATCCCCAACAATCTCCCACTTAAGGGTCACTGTGACCGTAAGTGGTAACATATACAAAGAATGATGTAGGAGTATACAATAATGTATAGGAAGAGTTCGGATCTCAACCCATACAGATCAACCTACACCAACTGCCTCAAACAAGGTGTATTCATGCACCTCAAACTGCTCTAGACTCATATCGACAAGAGTTGAGCTCACATCTGACTGATGCAAGATCTGACAAAGTTCTTGCAAAGCTCCCACTCACTCTATGCCTATGTCAATCATCGAAGGATTGACAACTCTAAGTGCAAATGCTCCAATAGCAACTGCAATGTCTGGTCTCGACCATAACAACTCATATATCAGACTCCCGAATGCTGACGAAACTTGTGCTATCCTAGCGAACCTGAGTATGTAAGCCATGCCTGTATCCAAGGTATCCAAAGCACCATCATCAAGACTAATATGTCCGGACATATCTGTGTGAACATCTGGCACGAGTGAATCCAAGAATCATTGAATAACTGTTGACTCCTCAACATCCAAATCAGCCATGCTCGCAACTGTTGAACGTTATAACGAAATGTTAAACGTTTAATCGTTACTTCTACTTCGGGTTCGAAGTACTTCAGGTTCAGCCGATTTCGAACCTTCCTAACAGTACATGTTCTGCTTAACCACGTGGGTCCTTGGGAGTGGTAGGGGTCTGTTAGACAGAGGCCCTGTACTATTTTCCCAAACTCTCACACAATCAATAAATACTCCGTCACGTCTTAGCTCAGTACTGGTCTCTGAACACAGCTAACTACGCGGCTTACTGGGATGTTGAAATTTCTGGGCCGGATCTACTATAGCAGAAGAGCAGTAGTCCGGTTCTGACTTAGCTACTTAACTACTCTACTTCATTCGCCGAATTTTACTCAAGATGCACCTCTTCTTGACTTGGGGTTACACCGAACAACTAGACTCACAAGTATGCACTTGCGGTATATTAACTCAAACAACAGTCGACTAATAGTAATTCCAGCGCACACAGGCTCCTTACCGATACGAGTCCTTCCTAGGATCGGAATCCTCAGAGAACGCAGACTATTGTATCGACTCAGTTACTCACCGAACATTAACAAGCCCACAGTGAGATTACTTCCAGGTTCTCTGCTTCGCCGAAGAATTAATAACAACACGTGGTACTTAACCATACTCAATCGACACACTTAAACCATCACCGAACAGACTCGTAACACACTGCAACTATTCCGTAACTATGTATTAAGATGCGAACAGACGACTAGACAAAGCGCAGACAGATAGAACAGAG
Source organism: Ceratopteris richardii (assembly GCA_020310875.1). Lineage (NCBI taxonomy): Eukaryota > Viridiplantae > Streptophyta > Polypodiopsida > Polypodiales > Pteridaceae > Ceratopteris > Ceratopteris richardii. The sequence goes on from CM035427.1 coordinate 34,269,074, forward strand.
TAGAACAAAACGGAACAGAGCAGAACTACACACTCGACAAGATACTGCAATTCCCAAATTGGGCGTTCTCACAGACAGAATAGAAGATACACTTAACAGAACAGAATCGAATAGAAAGACAAACTTAAACAAGACACTGCAAGTCCCGCAATGGGCGTGCTCTCCGCCATTCTTTTCTCATTTCCTTATATAGAAGATTGTTTTACAATGGTGCGCGAATCTTTTGTTACCTGCGCGTTTCTCGAAAGGTTCTTTCTATTTAAGGCGCCTGTCCTAGTACAGTTGTCCTTATTCGGCGGCCGTCTAACACTAGCACGCCCGGTGGACTCGAACCGCAGGTTCCTATGTTTCGGCTACAAGACCTTCTATATACATATTCCGGGCGAGCCGAAATGTTCGGGTGATTTTCTTTTTAAGTGTTTCTAGCATCTGAACTAGGGTGGTTGGTTCTAATAACTGGGCGTCCGTTCTAACGGAGCTCAAGGCGATGGCTTGGGTTAACAAAATTTCGGCCTGGTTTTGTAGGAAGGCCTCCTGTAAGTAGAATTCGTTGGATAATGCAGCGTCGCGGGATGTCTTCATTTCGGTGACCTTCTGCTGCATATCCACGACCCTATCCTTCTGATTTTGGACTTGGTTCTCGAGACGCTCGATCATCTGGTTCTGGAACTCGATGGTTTTGTAATAAGCATCGCGTTCTCGTCGAGCGTTGGCGAGATCTTTCTGGTTTTTAGCTTCCCGGGTTAATTGATGCCGGAGCATTCGGTTGACTTCATCCAGGCACTCCTGGGCTCGTCGTAACTCATCTTTGATTTGGTCGGTCTCTCTCTGTTGATCTTGATTTTTCTGGGTAATTTCCTGCAGTTGAGCCTTCGTTTCTTCGACCAGATCTTCGAGTGAGGAGCTGATGTCGTCTTTTTCTTGGAGCGCGAGCTTTAACACCCGAATTTCTTCGTTGGCTTCGTTGAGAAGCTGGTCTTTGGCAGCCAGTTGCGCCAAGGCGTCGTCCCGTTGTTGTAGCACTGCTTGTTGTGCCGTAATTTGGCCTTGGAGATCGGCTACTTGGGTGTGTAAGTGATGGTTTTCGGTTTTGACTGCTTCGGCTTCTTCTTGGAGGGGGGTGATATCTGCTTCCAAGAGGTATACCTTGTGCTGGAGGTCCTGTCTGATGGTATTGGCGACATCACTCAGCTGTGCGGGAAGTTGCTGGGAAAGGGAAATGAGCATATGGCCCATTGTGGCTAGTTCAGAGAATACCGGAATAGAGGGGAGGAGCAATGGGTGTTGCGGTTGTGCAGAGGTGTGGGTTTGAAGTTGGGGGGATGTCGGGGGCAAATAGTTGAGGAAAGACGAGGATTCTAGTTCCGGTGTGGGAATAGGGTTGACTGGGGGGGGTCTGGGAGGGGCAGAATTGGGGTTTGTTACCTGATTGCTTGTTTGTTGTTTCTCGATAGTGTGGTCGAGTGCGGATTCAACGGCCTTCAATAATGTGTTAAGCGCATCCCTTCTGGGGTGCTGCTCGTCTCGTTGAGGCTCAGAGGTTGCTTTGGTGGAGACTTTTTCGGTTTCGGTGCGATTTTGGTGGTCGTGGTTGTGATCGGCTGAGGATTCGTTGTGGATGGAAGTGGCGGTATCGTGGAAAGTTTCGTCTTGGTCGTCGTTGCGGTTGTCCTGATTCTTGTCAGCAGATCTCTGTGCTTCACTTTCCGAAGAGCTGATGCGGATGCGCTTCGTGCGGAAGAGTTGGTTGATTTCTTCCTCTTCTTCTGCATCGTCATCGAGGGGTTGTACTGAATCTTCATGCCTGAGTATTGGGCCTCGGGGTGGTGGTTGTGGGGCGAGGATGGTTGGGAAGAGGAAAGAGAGGATATGGGGAAGACGAGAGCGCGGGGTGGTTCCTTTATTTACCTGCTTCACTATGGCTACACACTCCTTATGGATTCTTTGGAAAAAGTATGAGGCGAAGTTGACGGGTTCGCGGGCTGCTAAATCTACGGCGGAGTAGAAAGGGCGAGAGATGCCGTAAGTGCGCTTCTGCAAGTTAAGGATGGCAACTAGGAATTGTAGGGCGGAGCGTTCGGGTTCGGGACGGCAGAGGATAGCGAACTCGTTTGAGGAAGAGCGGGGGAATAATTCTGTCATGCGGGCGAGGGGGATACTGGGGCCAGTTTCTCGGCCTTGCGGGGTGAGGCGGAAAGCTTCAGAGAAGGCGGGGAAGGTGATGACGGTTCTGGAGGGTAGCGAAGGGAAAACCCACTGGCGTTTGGTGGCAGGGGATTGGGCGATGGCAGAGATTATTTGTGCGAAGAAGGGATGGGCTTCCACTGAGTGCCAGGGCAACTCAGCGAAGTTGGCCAACCCTCGGCAACGCAGGTATTCTCCTACCTCGGTAGGGATACCATCGCGGAAAGCAGTGTAGTTTGCGAGTGCTTCCATGGCGATTGCTAATACGGACTAGGGACAGGACTACAGAACACAAGTTCGCACAGATTACTAACACTCACTACAGTAGCGATTTTGACACTGTCGAAGGGGTTAAATAGGAACAATACGGTGGGGTGGGAAAGGGGGTTGGGTATCATTGTGCAGTGCGGGAATGATATTTGTTTTCATGCAGGCGTGCGTATTCGAGTGACTGGTAAGGGGGCAGCGGGTACGAAAAGATGTCCTAAAATACGGCTATTTATAAAAGAAAGAAAGAAAAAAAGGGGATAGTTTAAACAAAACGCGGTCCACCGCCGAAAAATTTAATGCGGGCTAGGGGCGTGATGATATAGCTGCAGCTTCGACCCATTGATTACTTTCGGGAGTGGATTTCCGGTCAACGTAGTCAACCGAAAAGTTGCGGGACCGACTTGTTCTGAGATTTTGAAAGGGCCGAACCATTGAAGTTTAAACTTTTCGGCGACTCTATCCGACTTTGCGTTGTAGAAGAGTACGAGCTGTCCTACCGAAAAGATTGGAGTTTTCAAATATTGATCGTGTGTCTTGGTTTGCCTGAGTTGTACTTCGCGCATGGTCAAAAGGCTGAGCCATCGGTGCTCATCAAGTTCTCTGAGTGCATCCATTCGTGCTATCAGTGAATCTTCCGGTAGCATCTTCTGAGTGATTGCTACACGCAGGCTTGGGATGACTACTTCCATGGGTGCTATTGCTTCTAAGCCATAAGCTAGTTTGAAAGGTGTCAAGCCTGTTGTTACCTTATATGTAGTTCGGTATGCCCATAAGACTGCAGGTAGTAATTGATCCCATCTTTCCGGTGCTTCCATGATTAGTTTCCGGAGGATATTCAGTAGTGATTTGTTTGTACTTTCGGCCAAACCATTGGCACGAGGGTAGTACGGCGAGCTGAGTTTGTGTGTCACCTGGAAGGATTGGGTGAGTACTTTCATTAATTGATTTACAAAGTGAGTACCTTGATCTGAGACAATTTCCAGTGGTAAGCCGAAACGTGGAAAGACATCATTCAACAGACATTTTGCTACTGCCACCGCTGTGGCCGACCGTAAAGCCCATGCTTCGACCCATCTTGTCGCGTAGTCTGTACAGGTTAGGATATATCTGTTGTTACTGAAGACTGCTGGAGGTGTAATTGGACCTATAAAATCTAATCCCCATTTCTGAAATGGTTCTAATGGCATAATTGGCTGTAAGGGAAAGAAGTGCCGTTGTAGCGGTTGTCCAGACCTTTGACAGTTATCGCAGTGTTTGGCAAATTGGGCCACATCTCTGTACATAGTGGGCCACCAGAGACCACTCTGCAGAATTTTCCGGTAAGTCAAATCTGTGGCAAAGTGACCACCAGCAGGTGTCGAGTGAGCCATTGTGATCACTGAGTTAATTTCATGCGGAGGAACACAACGAAGTAAGATTCCGGTGTGATCTACATAATATAGTTCTCCTGCAACTAAGCGGAATCGGCGGCTAAAGACTGCAATTTTTCTGCGTACTGGTCTTGAAACTTGAGATGGAAGGCAACCATCAGTGAGAAAGGTCAAGATCTGATCATAATATGAAAATGGAATAGGCGGGTCTGTAGATTCTTCGGTAATTGGTTCTGATACATAAATTGCGGGTGTCGTGTCATCTATACCCACCGGAGATTCGCCGGAATCTAAACGAGATAAAAAGTCTGCTAAGGCGTGTGAACTGCCTGGTCGATGAATGACTTCGTAATCAAATTCCTGCAATAGTAAGACCCATCGTGCTAATCGGCCTCCTAGATGCTGCTGCCGAACTAGATAGACAAGTGCAGCGTGATCTACATGAAATGTGAATTTTCGGCCTAGCAAGTAATGTCTAAATTTTTTGACCGAGTATACTAGTCCTAGACATTCTCTTTCTGTTACAGAGTAGTTTTTCTCAGCAGGGGCTAACCTTCGACTTGCATAATACACTGGTCTGAACCATTTATCAATTTGTTGCATCAATACACTTCCTATTGCTATATCTGAAGCATCAACAAATATGTGAAATGGGTGATCCCAGTCCGGTGGTTGTAAAATAGGAACTTGTGTTAATAAATGCTTTAAACGATCAAAGGTTATTTGGCATTCCGGGGTCCATTCAAATTGTCGAGGTGTTTTACTGATTAGTTTGTTTAGTGGTATTGCTAGATGGGCAAGCCATCGTAAGTGTCTTCCATGCCACCGTACTTGGCCCATAAAGCGCATAACTTCTTTTGGAGAAACTGGCACCGGAGCTTCTAATACTGCCGAAATCTTATCTGGATCGACTTGGATACCTTGTGCAGATACAATGTGGCCAAGTAACTTGCCACATGAGACCGCAAACACTGATTTGTTTGGATTCAAACAGAGTCTATACTCTTTGCATTTCTGAAAGCAGCACCGTAAATGGAAGAGATGTGCTATCATCTTACCAAAAATTGAAAAATCATCCCGCTATACTTGCATAAACGAAGTAAGATAAGGAGAAAAAATCTCTTGCATGCATCTTTGAAATGTACTTGGTGCGTTTCTCAATCCAAACCACATCACCGTACAAGCAAAGACACCCCAATTGGTAATGAATGCGGTTTTTGGTATATCTGCTTCGGCCATTCTAACCTGATTGTAACCAATGTATCCGTCTAAGAAGGAATACATTTCGTGGCCTGCTACCTTATCAAGCATGGTATCCAAAAAGGGGATCGGGAAAGGATCCGGTACTGTTGCTGCGTTTAATTTCCGGTAGTCTACACAGATTCGTAGTTGCTTATTTTTCTTTGGTACGATCACAATTGGTGAAATCCATTCAGCATGTTCTACTGGTACGATGAATCCAACTTTTAATAATCTATCAAGTTCGGCTTTTACCTGTGATGCATAATTGGGATTCATCCGATAGCTCGGCTGCTTATTCGGTTTAGCTTCAGGCTTCAGCATGACTCTGTGCTGATAGATGCGCGGATCTAATCCCTTCATATCTTTGTAATCCCATGCAAAGACATCTGAGAATTCGCGAAGTAGTCGAATCAAGTCAGCTTTAAATGATTCCGGTAACTTTTGCCTTATCTTTACAGGTCGTGGATGCTCTTCATCTCCTAGATTGTACGTGGTCAACTGGTCTTCGGGGGCATAAAACTGTTGCGGTTTCTCTGCATCGTTTGTTGACTTGAACAGCGATTGTAATTCATCATCATGTGTGGGGATACTACCTTCATGCTTAACTGTGTTAGTGATAGGTGTGATTGTGCAAACCGAAGTGTTCCAGTTATCTATAACAGACTGTAGATCAACAATCCCTACAGACATTAAATCAGCATTACTCTTCAGAAATTCCTCTTCCTCATCATCTGATAGTCCATCTAACATGTTGACTGGTTCAGCAAAATATGGTCTAGCGTGAAGCTCGCACGATTGTATAGCATCCAATTTTACTACATATCTACGGTTGGCATCTTTGAACGTGAGCTCTTGTGCAGACCAGTCCTGTATTACCTTCGCATGCTTCAGCCAAGGTCGGCCGAAAAGAAGGTTGTAATCCAAGGTTGATTCTGGCAGATCTAGTATAACAAAGGTCATTGTAAAGGTCGTACCTTGTAAAGTGATGGGTATATTTCGCACAAGTCCTATAGGGTGGACTCTAGATTGATCTGCCATTCTAACAAAAAATTGCACAGGTTCAACTTCAGTCCATCCTAACCTTTTGCATAAGGATGTTGTTGCAATGTTCACACCCGATCCTCCATCAATCAATACCTGCGTAATTTTATGATTCTTGTACCATACTGTAATCAAGGGAACCGAATGATCAACGGTGGAATCAGGTTCCGGTTGAACTGCTGCTGTTGCCGGAATACAAGAAGGCACCGGACTGAACTGTTGCTGAAACTGTTGTCGAATCCCAGGTACTAATGCCAGAAGTTGACCGAGAGGAAAAGTGATAGATGCCTTGGATAAAATTTCCCAGGCTTGTTGAGATTGATTGTCCGGCTCCTTTGGACTTGAGGTCTCCGCTGGTGTAGAAGTTTCTGCCGTTATGCCTACTGCTGATGATGGTTCCGCTGTTGTTTCCTTTTGTTGCGTTCCTTCCTTGGACGAAGCCTGAGTCACCGGAATAGGTTCTGGGAACACTGGTGGTTCTGTTGCGGTCCAGTGACTAGCCTTGTTATACATCCTATGTTGTTCTCGTATCCCTGGTTCGAATACTTTTGCTGCTGTCTGCAGTTGTTTACCTGATCTGGTCTGTACTGTAGCAGCTTGCGTTTCTACTGGTGTAATTTGTACCATGTTGGCCATTGGGTTTTGCCGCTCCTTCTTCCTTTGATCGTACTCAGCTGCATCTTTGCAAAATCTTCTGATGTGTCCGTATTCACCACAAAAATGACAGCGTGGCGGTGGTAAATTGGGATTTTCCGGTGGTGGTTTGTTCTGCCAGCGGTTTGCATTATAGTTATTGTTTCTCTGTCCTCGGTAGTTTCGATATCCTTGCGGTTGATTGTTTCTCAGTTGCGGAGGTACATAGTGATTCGCTGCCTGTCCATGTTCTTGAATAACAGCATTCACTGTTGCTGTTCCCTGTATTCTGGCATTGTAAACACAATTTCCGATGGTGTGTCCGGCAGTGTTGCAGATAGCGCAGAATGTTTGATTTAGCGCACAATTGGCACTAGTATGACCTGAATTTTTGCATGTGATATAGTACACTTGTCTGGTTATATCTTCATTCATAGTTTTGTTTGTTTTTAACCACTCCAGATCTTCTGTAAATCCACCTACTTTGGATTCCAGCTGCAGAGCCATGGCAATGACTGCATCCAGCGTCATAGCTCCCACACATCTTATGATCATGATCTGTTTCAGTTGTGGGGTTAAGCCGTTGATGAACCACTGAGTGATGACATCATCAGGTAAGTTAGCGTGGGCCTGTGGTATCTGCCGCAAGTGTGTTCTAAAGAGTGTAGCATACTCTTGGACAGTCTGATTCGCCTTCTGTCGGTTGTTCTGTAAATAATCAAAGATTTTGGCGGGATTCTTCTTTAACCTGAATCGTTGCAAAAAAGCTTCTCGAACTGCGTCATAGGTGCCGAAATGATTAATATCGTATTCCGTAAGCCATCTAGCTGCTTCATTTACCAGTGTTGATTGAAAAACGATGGCCTTATACGCTTGATCCGGTGGATGGTTAAGAACTGCATAACTTATCTCGAAAGTGCGTACGTGAGCATCCGGATCATCTCCTGGGAATCCACCGAATTTCGTATATGTTACTCCTGTTGGAGGCGGCCTTGGCTGACTTAACTGTTGTTGCTGCTGTTGGCCGTTCATTATGAGTGTATTCAGCTTTTCTTCTGTATCTTGATGTTGGTTAGTCGAACTATCGAAACTTTTGTCACCGGATGACGTGCCTTCCGGTGTGCTGTTTTTACTTAGAATGCGTCGCACTTCTGCTTCGAAGAGTTTTCCTTCCTTCTGGATATCCAATATCCGAAATCTTTCTTCCGAGCACGCTGGTTGGGCTGAAGATTCCGCGAAAAATGCAAAGTCTTTGCCTACAGTTGGTGACTCTATCACCGGAATATCACCGGAATGAGCCAAAATTGTGCCAGAATGCAGTGTGTTTCCGCTCTTACCGATCTCTTTTCCTAAAGGGTTTCTGATCGTATCTATCTCTGAGTTTAGACTGGTTTCTAACGGCGTGTTGGTAGATTCTGAAATTTCTATATCTTCGATAGGCTGGGTCGAAGTAGCACCAGAATGTACTAAAGGCATTGATTGTTCCACCGGAATATGACCGGAATCAATCGTGACGTTCTCAGTTTGTCTGACCACTGGGTCAGATTGGGTTAGACCTTCTTCTTTCAAGGCTATCTTTATCGCTTTACTCGCTTCAGTCTTACAGTTCTTAGGATATGTTTCACCAGATTGAGTAACCGGCATGTATCATTACACAATAACCCTATCTGAGCAGTTTGCAACAATCTGGGCATGTTGCTATTGCTAGTTACTCGAATGTTAACTAAACGCTTTGCTTTTGACAAACAACTGGTATTCTCGTGCCACTTTCACAGATACCTGGCAACCTGATGCCACTTTCCCACAGACGGCGCCAAATGTTGAACGTTATAATGAAATGTTAAACGTTTAATCGTTACTTCTACTTTGGGTTCGAAGTACTTCAGGTTCAGCCGATTTCGAACCTTCCTAACAGTACATGTTCTGCTTAACCACGTGGGTCCTTGGGAGTGGTAGGGGTCTGTTAGACAGAGGCCCTGTACTATTTTCCCAAACTCTCACACAATCAATAAATACTCCGTCACGTCTTAGCTCAGTACTGGTCTCTGAACACAGCTAACTACGCGGCTTACTGGGATGTTGAAATTTCCGGGCCGGATCTACTATAGCAGAAGAGCAGTAGTCCGGTTCTGCCTTAACTACTTAACTACTCTACTTCATTCGCCAAATTTTACTCAAGATGCACCTCTTCTTGACTTGGGGTTACACCGAACAACTAGACTCACAAGTATGCACTTGCGGTATATTAACTCAAACAACAGTCGACTAATAGTAATTCCAACGCACACAGGCTCCTTACCGATACGAGTCCTTCCTAGGATCGGAATCCTCAGAGAACGCAGACTATTGTATCGACTCAGTTACTCACCGAACATTAACAAGCCCACAGTGAGATTACTTCCAGGTTCTCTGCTTCGCCGAAGAATTAATAACAACACGTGGTACTTAACCATACTCAATCGACACACTTAAACCATCACCGAGCAGACTCGTAACACACTGCAACTGTTCCGTAACTATGTATTAAGATGCGAATAGACGACTAGACAAAGCGCAGACAGATAGAACAGAGTAGAACAAAACGGAACAGAGCAGAACTACACACTCGACAAGATACTGCAATTCCCAAATTGGGCGTTCTCACAGACAGAATAGAAGATACACTTAAAAGAACAGAATCGAATAGAAAGACAAACTTAAACAAGACACTGCAAGTCCCGCAATGGGCGTGTTCTCCGCCATTCTTTTCTCATTTCCTTATATAGAAGATTGTTTTACAGTGGTGCGCGAATCTTTTGTTACCTGCGCGTTTCTCGAAAGGTTCTTTCTATTTAAGGCGCCTGTCCTAGTACAGTTGTCCTTATTCGGCGGCCGTCTAACACAACCAAGGATGTATTTAGCTATGCATCCTGAGAGGTAATATGCTCTGGCATACACTTTATATCATAAGAGCTATCCTACTCTACCAGACCAAGTATATCATCATGCTCCACATGAGCTAACTGCACAAAGATCAAATTGATGATCAACCTCTAACTGAGTATCATCACAATGATCTACATGAGCATCCATGTCATGCTCTAAAGCATCCAACTGATCATCCAAAGTGTGCTCCACGAGAGCATACATATGATCAATAAAATCATGCTCTATATAAGCATCATGAGCATCCAAAACATACTCTACATGTGCATCCATCAAAGCATCTGAGTCTTGCCATACATGTGCATCATGAATGTCAATAGACCTATCTATAGGTAGACAAAATGAGACATGATGAGTCTCACATCGCACATAAGGCTGAACTCCCACTGAGACGATACTATCTCTCACATGAAGTACTTGTAGTGGATACATGTGTCCAATCCTAGCACCTCTAACAAGCATAAGCTGTCCCAACTCCAACTGAAAATGATGTTCACCAAGAAATGCATAACAGCTGCTCTCCAGTAACTAGCTAATTGAAATCAAGCTCATACGGAATGAAGGCACATAATGTACATGTCTAAGTATATGTGATGCTCTAGTAGGTAGCATAAGGCATACATCTCCTATACCCTCAATGTCATATGTCGTACCATCAGTCATGTGCATACATCCATGACTCTCACCTGAGAATCGACAAAACCACTTGCAATGTGGAGTAACATGAAAACTAGCTAATGCATCAAGCAACCAAGCCATATATGTGCTATCCAATAAACAAGAGGAATCCTGAGATGAAGCATAGGAGAAAGTGATATCACCATCACTAGCATAATCAATTGCAATAGAATCTTGTGAAACCACTACCTGACCTGCATCACATGCATGTCTCTGACATCATCGTTGCATACGCCTAAAGCAATGTCATCGAATATGGCCCTCATGACCACAATGCCAACATCGAAGTCGTCGATGTGATCTATGTCTCATATGAGTCAATGGACTCGCATACATATAATGTAGTCTCTGCCATAATGCGCTACTCATCTCCTCATACATAACAAACTCATATATAGAATCCACAAGCTGTAATTGGATAGTGGAGCTAGCCAATGCATCCATATCCATCCATACATGGTCGGGCATGTCATGATGCCTCTGTGCATCTCTATGCACATACATGTGTAACCCTGCACGAACCAATGTATGCCACATCTGAGCTTTCCATCTCGGAAATTCAATCCCATCAAATCGAGAAGACACTATGTTGGCAATCCAAGAGACTAAAAATGTAACAAGAGACTAGAAAGAATACTCTAATGACACTTGCATATCCATATGTGTAACTCACATCACATATGTCTCACTGGAGAAGAAAACCGTGTGAACCACATGTCACATAACCATGCATCTAGCACACACATAAAACCATGAGCATAAGCCTGCTCACCAAGTCTCCAAACTGACCAATTAGATGTGAAAAAATCCTGGAAAAAATTCGATAGAGTATCCCCTATAAACTGAGCAATCAAACAAGATAACCAATCGCAAAAGAACAATGAGTAATATGTCACCACTTGTCACTGATCTAATCAAAGACAATGGCAAATACATAGCCAAATATGGAGAGGAGAGATGCAATGATTTTCGGAATGGGAATGTATGAGTGAAAGATAAATCCATGAACATGAATGATGATAATACTAAAATACCATACACATGAATCACTCTTAAAAGGAAGAATGGTCCAAAAAGGAGCTTCCTATACACTTTCAAGATCAATACATGTGGATGGATGATGACAACATCAAAAAACATATACATGAATCAATCTTATAAGGAAGAATGGTCCATAAGGAGCTTCTTACACACTTTCAAGATTAATAAATATGCATGGGTGCTTGTGGATGATATGTATGCATGTGGGTCATAAAACATGAATATAAAGAGAATTATCCTCACAATCTTAATACAAAATCCTCACTAGCTCAATACAAAGTTGTAGAGCCACATAGAAAGATTTGAAAGGAGACATGTAAAAATAGTTAGGAGACAAGATACATGGAGACAAGGTGACTTGAAATAAAAGAGATTACAATGCAATACATGTACATGAGCATCATGGTATGTCAAGCTAAGCAATCCAATGGTCAAAGGCACTCCACATGACCCTTCCACTATGACCCTAGTACTTTTTAAAGGCGTATGTAGGATATTTTCTCTCCTTATTTGACCAGGTTCATGCGTGTGCTCCTCAATGATTTTTCGATATCAAGTGATAAAGTGGACCACTTGTTGCATTTACAACTCTATTTCCCTAAGTGTAGAGAATATTGGCTATGCCTTAATCTAGATAGATTGATGTTTGTAGTGTCCTATTCATTGTTTCTTGCCATGGCATACAAGTCAACCCCAATAAAGTTCAAGGCTTTCTAGCTGGTCTGCTACTAAAATTGCCCAAAGAGGTTCTACACTTTCTCGGCCAAATTCGATGGCATGTTCATCAGCTTTGTGGGCTCACACACCTCACTATCCCCCTTACCCATTTAACCAAGGTGGGTCCTCACGTTTTTCAATGGATAGAGGAATGTCAAATGGGTTTTTGCAAACTAAAGCAACCATTGACCCAAGCATGTCCTCTAAGCAATAAAGTGGGACTTCCCAGGATCCTCCCATGTAGTGGCCAATTCCCTTTCTTGACTAGATCATGATGAAGCTCCTACTTGAGTGGATGACTCCTATCCTACCATTTCTGTAGCTCAACCTAGTACTTGCTTGGTCACTTGGGATTTGGAGGCTTCCTATTTTGATAATTTATTGAATTTTGTGACCATGGGCTGCCCCCCCTAATGCTCTCCCTACTACTCCACTCCATTAAGATCTTGGCTCCGGTGTGTGCCATGTCATGAGGTCCCTTTAGTATTAGCCTTCACTCATTTGAACCCGATTGGTAGACATTTTTCAGTCGAGTTCACTTACAAAAATTTGTTGCCAAATGCGTTGTGGTGTCTGACTATGCAAAAGGACAGCCACCCCTATGTTCAAGCATGTGATCTTTGCCAACAAACCAATCAGCCTCTTCCATACTCTCATTTCCCCTCCAACCCATTCTACCTTTGGAACCATTCCGTAGTGGGGATTAAATTTTATTGGCCCCATCACTCCACCTGTCATCCTTATTAGTAATCGGTATATACTAACCTATTTTGACTATGCCACATGTCAACTAGAAGCTTGGGCTATCAAATTGGCTGCTACTTTGATTATTGCTTCTTGCTTGATACACAATGTTTTCCCTTATTTTGATCTTCCTTTGGAGATTGTCTCTATCTATGGCACCCATTTTGAGAATGAATCAATCACTACCCTCACTGAGTTTTTACTCATAAGTTCACTACTCCATATTACCCTCATGCCAATGGTCTTACCAAAAGTACTAAGAAAACCCTTTTGATTATGTTGAAAAAACTAATTGTAGATTTTCCACAATGATGGGATGAGCTGCTCCCTGCTGTGTTATGGGCCTATCATACTACTTATAAAGTACCCATGGGTTGTATACCCTTCAAACTTGCCTATGGTTTGGAAGCCATTGCCCCAGTGGAAATTGTTGTTCCCAATTTAGGAGTTGCTATGGAATAGAAGCTTGTTTTGGAGGATTCCCTATATACTCAGTTGCATGAAGTCCGTACATTGAATGAACAACACTTTTGAGAGTTTCCAATTGATGCAGGAACTCCAGATTCAACAAGCCCATACCCATGATCATTTTTTTAAACCATCGATATTTATCAAAGGCCAGTTGGTCCTCTTTTATAATTCAAAATTAGATCGCATTGCCTGCAAATTCAAAGATCCATGGTTTTATCCCTACCAAATTTCAGTCTGGCTTGGTCCAATAACTTTGTAGTTGCAACTCTTGTTGGAGAACCGATTAGAAATCTGTTCAATGGCTCAAAGTTGCACCCTTTTTGTCCATCTATCACGTGTGCAGATTTTTTATGTGCCACCCATGATTGCATGTTTTTTCATGGTGATTATGTTACTCAGGGTCATGGGCATGTTTGTAGTTATTGTGCATCTCGATTAATGTTTGGAGCCGCATACAATGAAAATTCTAGATAGAATCCATGTTGAGTTGGACAAGAGTGGACATTGGTTTGACATGTTGAAACCAACCAACTTGTACAATAGTTTGTGAGTTTATTTTCCACATTCTAGATTAGATTTCCTTCATAAGAGTCAAGTATCCAAGTGGTTTATCCAAAAATCCCAAAAAGATTATAAAATCAACAAAATCATGGAACATGATGAGAACATTGAGCATGTGATTGAGAACATGATGGAACATGTGATTGGAACATAACTCTAACTCTAGAGGAGTTAGAGTTATGTCTTCAACAAAATTCTAATTCCCACACTAATCTTCTTTATTCCCTTGATGAGTATGCTCTCAATGTTGAAAAGCCCTCAAAGTTGAACCAAACACATGATGCCTTAGTTCAAAAAAAGTACAAAATAGTAGACAAGAAAATCAAACCCATAGCTCATCCCCCAAGGAGGTAACGAAAAAATTGTTGATGTGAAAAAGGATTCACTTCTTCGGGATAGGAAAAACATAGGACATACATTCACTGATGAGACAATAAAACATCTGAAAATTGGTAGAGATGATGAATTCCTTTTGCCAATCGAGAAAGATACATTTGAGAAAGTCATACATGGCCATGGAAAAGCCTTTACTATGTATACTCATGAGATAGGTTGCATAGATCATAAGCTAGTTGCTCCAATGATTATGTTTACTCTTCCACATATTCCATAAAATGTTTGCCCCATACTAGTTCCAAAGGCCCACTTGCCTAAGCTAATGAAACTAATTAAGGATAAGATATGCATGAGGATTTTAGAGACATTTGTTGAACCTTATGCAAATAGATTGTTCACTATGCCTAAAAAGAATGGGAAACTATCCTTTATTCAAGATCTCCAACCCATCAATAAAGTCACTATAAGGAATTTAAGAATAGGACCCATTCTAGATGAGTTTGCTTAATCATTTCTCATGACCTTCTATCTTGTCAATGGGTGATTTGTATCCTAGGTATGACCAATTCCAATTAGCAATTGATAGTCATGACATAAATACAATGAAAACTCATTTAGTCTTAGTGTAGATGTGTACTTTACATCAAGGAGAAACTAATTATGTGGCTCATATGATGAATTCTATGAATATGGTCTTACATGACTTTATCCCTCATATGACTGTGCCGTTCATTGATGATATTCCAATTAAAGGATGTGAGGAACATGTAAAGGACACTACATTAGATTCAACTGGATGTTGTAAATTTGTTCTTTTGCAATGATTTGAAGAGGTAGCTGTCACATTTTCCATAGAATAACTTGTTTTTGATGTTATCGAGAAAAATCTGATTTTGTTGAAATGGTAATAAAGAATGTGACCTTAGTTGACTATGTTCCACATATATACGAGTATGAGAAATTTTGTGATTCTAAGTATGAAGATGAATGGAGTGACATACAAAAGTATCTGAGTACACTTTGATCATTACCTAACTGGACTATGAGTAGATTTTGTAACATTAGGAAATGAGCTTACAACTTTCTCCTACGTAATGGTTATCTTTGTAGGCATACTAAGGGTAAGGTTAAAAATCCATATTGGGTCCTAGGAAAATGAGGAATTCAATTGCAAGTAATGAAGACATGCATGAGACATTATGGGCACTTCATAAAGGATTTTTCTGAACATCTCAAAAAAAAAAATAGAAGTACATATTATTGGCATAGGATGTATGCTGACGTTAGTAACTATATTTCTATTCTGCATGTTAACTCTATTCATTAGTCAAACATAGAGATCCTTTGCATCGTACTTATCCACCTTATATTCACTACAAGTGGGTAGTAGATCTTGTGAATATGCCTAAAGGTATTGACAAAATGTATTACATCATACTTGCAAGAGGGTACTTAACTAATCAAGTAGAGGGACATGCATTACATTCTAGACCACTTAAAATGTTTGCAAATTCTTGCTTTGAAGACATCATAAGTCGCCTTGGGTACATAGAGAAAGTAGTTGCGGCTCGTGGAGAATTAGATGCAACAGAAGCTAAAGAATTCTTTGAACATCATATTATTTGGTTGTCTCTCACTAGTGCATATGATCTAGAAACCAATGTTTAAATAGAGAGAGGACATCCACCTATTATGAAAGTCATATCTAAAGCATGTAACGGCGACATTAAAAAATTGCCTAGATGTCTCAAGTAAGGAGATAAGGAAGAGATCTCACTCACACACTCTCACACTCAAAGAAGAGCACACACAGAAATTGAGCAAGGAAAAATGATCTTCATCTTCTTCTTCTTCTTCTTCTTCTTCTTCTTCTCCTAAAAGAACAGTACATAAGGAAGAACCTAAAACAAAAATAAAACTAGTCCAATATATAAAGAATAGTACATAAGGAAAATCCTAATGTCTGCTATTAGGCTACCGGATTGGAATATGTAATTTTATTTTTCATAGTCGCACACACCGAAAATGCATAGCGAACAGATGTAACTCTTTATTCATTAATGAAAAGGCAATCATGGCGATCTTCGACAAGAGATGGGAATTGCCAGACTATCTGTCTGGGCGACCGGGCTGGAGTGCTGTGTTGAAGACTTGCAGAAATACTGAGTATTGTATTCTGTTTGTCGAATTGCAGTAATTAATCATTAACACAGTAATGCTACGATAACATTAATAAGTCTGTGCGAATTCGTAGTTGTTAATTCATGTGATAAGTGTACTACATCGTGATAATCTTTGATTTGAAAGACAGTTAACTACTTAGTTGAATGTTAAATTGGGAAAATTAAACAAAGGGCCTCTGCACTGTCAGACCCCTATCCATCCCCAAGAACCCAGAACGAGATTAACAGTGGCTTAACGAAAGCGCTTTTAACACTATGAATGAGTGAGATGGCAAGAAACAAATGTGCCATTACTCTTGGTAGATAAATCTAGTAAAGCTCAATAAAATATCCATGACATATATTGATGTGACCACTATACTTGTCAAAAAAATGAAAAAATTGATACATGTCATATTGGACCATCGCATGTTGAGCTTGATATCTAAGCACTCCCCCTCAAGCTCAATTTCATGTCCTGTAATCGAAGCATCTTCCAAAACTTCTTCAAATTCTTGAATCCAAGTGCTTTAGTGAAAATATCAACAACTTGCTCATCTATCCTTACATAACAAGGTCAATATCTGTTGGAGCAGGACAATCATTCATTGATGATTACAATGAAGAATGAAGAGTGAAGGATAAAGAAAAGAACAAAGGATGAAGCATGAAGTAAAGAGAAGAATCAGAGGAAAGTGATTTGTATACACATGTATATTAAGTTTGTAATTAGTCCATAAATACTTTTGTAATACTCACAAGTATGTATATATATGCCTATATATACTTGTATATGGACATACATATATGAGAGATGAAGTATAGATGAGATAGAGAGGATTAGATCATAAGTTGAATGAGAAATATCCATCAGATGTAAGATCAATTGAATAGAAGAAGTTTTTTGAGAATTGCACGTCGATCTTTTCTCCATTTCTCCTTCTGTGTTTGATCATTTTAGAATCCTTTTGTACGTATCTAATTCCATAGTTAATGCATCTATATTCTAGTTTTGAGAGTCCAATTGCAAACAAGCTAAGAGAATTCTGAGTAGGAACATTTGTATGTGTAAATGTATTAAGTAACTTCTGAAACAGGTGCAATCTTGATGATCAAAGATTTGATCAGATCTCAGTATAGAGTGTAAACTTTTACACAAATGAGGAGTCAAAATCTAAGTTGGAAGGTAAGACATCTATGTCTAAAAGAATTTGATTAAATGGGTTGTAGATTGAGAGAACTAAGTAGTTAAAGTTGCATATGTAAAAGTCGCTTGTAGAGAAATCCTGTTTCAGATATAGGTTTATGTATTGAAGTAAATCTAAAGTTTTATACGTTCTTTTGAGGAAATTTCACTTATAATATCTGCATAAACACTAAATGAGGGTTGTGTCAAAGTTTCATAGAAAACTTTAACCATTTCATCATTCAATGAATGAGTTTTGTGAAGCAGACTTCTCTGAGTGAAGTTATAACTCACATAAGTGATAGAGATTCATAATTTGGGAAAGATTTTCCAAAATTGAAGAGGGTTTTGAGTTATGCTTGATATAGATTTGTACTAAATTCAAGTATATCTTGTCTTTTGGAGGTTAATCATCTCCATAAGTGGTATCAAAGTAGATTTGATCAAAGTTGAAGGAAAGGAAGACCCCAACTGCTGCAGACATACATTTGAAGATTCAAAAGGAAAAAGTGTGAAGACAAAGCTAAAGGGAGACACACGAAAGCAATCAAAAGGAGTAAACTTCAAAGTAAAGTTACATTCATTACTCATAAGGTTGAAGATTTGTTAGTATAGGTGAAGAAAGAATGGGAGATAGTCTCCAAATTGAGAAGTTGGATAGAGAGAACTATCCAACTTGGTCTATGAGGATGGAAGCTCATCTTATGAGCAAAGATCTCATAGGATATATTACAATTTAAGAAGAAAATCCAAAATTCAAAGATTCTAGTGTTCCTACTAGGGAGAAGCTTGCAGACTTAAAGGTTTGGATGAAGAAGGATGCTCAAATAAGGCACATTATCTATATGGCAGTGAATGATTACTTGCTTCCTCGCATTAGAGGACTTGAAAGTGCAAGTGATATATGGAATGCTTTGGAGGAGCATTTTCAAAATACAACAAAGTCAAGGAAAGCATCACTATGGGCAGAGTTTATGACATTCAAGAAGAAGGCCTCACAATTAATATCTAATTATGTGACAAAGATGAAAGATATTGCTGATTCTTTAGGTGCAATTGATGAAGACATTGAAGAAGATAAATTGGTAAGACAAATTCTCATAGGTCTAAGAGGAGATGAGAAGTGAATGCCTTTCATCTTGTCAACTAAACTTTCATTAGATCATTTTACTCGTGATTTGAATCAAATGTTAGGACATATGCTAACTTTTGAGAATGATATCAAAGGAGATGTTGATAAGACTGCAGGTCATGCAATGTATTCTAAGGATAAGAAGAAAGCTATCAAGGAAAAGCAACAATCAGTTAAAGATGAATATACTCCAAGTCAAGCAAACTTCCTAAGAGGAACAGGGAGTGGAAAAAGTAGAGGAACATGTAGAAACAACAAGGATAACGTCAAAGATTGTTGGATATGTGGTAAGATTAATCATCTAACTCATGAATGTTGGCATAGAAATCAAAGTGTTAGTAGCTTTAATTAGAGTTATGATCAAAGAGTCAGAGGTGGAAGAAATCAGAGAGGAATTTTCAGAGGTAGAAGTATTAGAGGCTTCTTTGGAAGAAATGGTGGAAGAAACTTTCAAGGTCGGTCCTACAAGAATACCTACTACAATTATGCCTCAGATTAGAAGGAGGACTCAACTTTAATCATGAATGCAACATGTGAAGTTCCAAGTGAAGACCAAAGAGTGTTTTACATTGATTCAGGATGCAGCAATCATCTGAGTGGTAACATTGCTTTGATGACTAATTTGGAGAATAAAGTGATTAATCATACAGTTCAAACGATTGACAATACAAAGCACAAGATGAAGTCCATTGGATCAGTAAAGGCCAAAGATGGAAGTACTCTTTTGAGTAAGGTTTTGTATTTTCCTACAATGCCAAAGAATTTGATTAGTGTAGGAGGAATTCTAGAAAAAGGATATGAGGTGAGGTTAACTAATGATGGAGTTTATGTTGAAGACCCTAGCCAAGGGTATAAGCAAATTGTTATAGGAAAGAAAGAAGGGAGGCTCTTCACATTGAAGGTACAAGGTAATGTTGGACATGCCTTGTTCAGATATGGAGAGCAAAAGGTTTCAGAGTTGGATCTTTGGCACAAAAGGCTTGGACACTTCAATGAAAGAGGGATCAAGGAGATGATTAATAATGGCTCAGTACTTGGATTACCTAATGTTGTAGGTCAACACATGACATACAAATTATGTGAGGCATGTCAATTAGGTAAGGCTTGTAAGCAATCATATAACAAACATTGTTTGATGTATTTGACATAAAGCTTTATTAGAGCTTGGTGGGTAGCTTGATTTATGCTACATTAACAAGGCATGATTTGTCATATGTAGTTGGAGTTCTATCTCAATTCATGCATTGTCCTAAAAAGGAACATTGGATTGCAAGTCAAAGGTTGCTTAGGTATATCAAGGGCACACTTAAAGAAGGTTTGTATTATGGGTTTACTTCAGATACAAGGATCAAGATATATAGTGATGCAGATTGGGCAGGCAACTCTGATAATAGAAGATCAACACATGGGTATTTGTGTTATGTGGGAGATAAGTTAATTTCGTGGTGTTCTAAGAAGCAACATACAATTGATCTATCATCTATAGAAGGAGAGTATAAAGGCATGGTGGAAGCTGCAAAGGAAGTCATATCATTGAAAACTCTTATGAAGAGTTTTGACATTAATCAGAGTGTTCCAATTATTTGTGGAGATAGCATGAGTTCTTTGTATTTGGTAGCTAACCCTATGTTTATGCCTGGACCAAACATATTGAGATCCAATATCATTTTCTAAGGTTGTTGATAAATAAATAGAAATCATGCATACTCCTACAAAGGATCAACTTGCAGATATGTTGACAAAGAGTTTGGATGGACCCAAGTTGCAGAGGTTCAAAGATATGGAAGGGATAAAGAAGATGCATGTAATCACAAATAAAGATTGAGGGGGACCTGTTGGAGCAGGACAATCATTAATTGGTAATTACAATGAAGAATGAAGAGTGAATGATAAAGAAAAGAACACAGGATGAAGTAGGAAGTAAAGTGAAGAATCAGAGGAAAATGATTTGTATACACATGTATATTAAGTTTGTAATTAGTTCATAAATACTTTTGTAATACTAACAAATGTATATATATGCCTCTATATATTTGTATAGGGACGGGACATACATGAGAAATGAAGTATAGATGAGGTAGAGAGGAGTAGATCATAAGTTGAATGAGAATTATCCATCAGATGTAAGATCAGTTGAATAGAAGAAGTTTTCTGAGAATTGCATGTTGATCTTTTGTCCATTTCTCCTTTTGTGTTTGATCATTTTAGAAATCCTTTTGTACATGTCTAATTCCATAGTTAATGCATCTATGGTCAAGTTTTGAGAGTCCAATTGCAAACAGGCTAAGAGAGTTGTGAGTAGGAACATTTGTATGTGTAAATGTATTAAGTGACTTCTGAAACATGTGCAATTTCGATGATCAAAGATTTGATCAGATCTCAGTATAGAGTGTAAAGTTTTACACAAATGAGAACCCAAAATCTAAGTTGGAAGGTAAGCCATAAAGAATTTGATTAAACGGATCATAGATTGAGAGAAGCAAGTAGTTAAAGTTGCATATGTAAAAGTCGCTTGTAGAGAAAGCCTGTTTCAGACATTGGTTTACTTATTGAAGCAAATCTAAACTTTTATAAGTTCTTTTGAAGAACGTTCACTTGTACTTGCTAGATGAGTGTTGTGTCAAAGTTTCATAGAAAACTTTAACCATTTCATTAGTCAATGAATGATTTTTGTGAAGCAGACTTTTCTGAGTGAAGTTATAACTCATAGAAGTGATAGAGATTCATAATTTGGCAAAGATTTTCCCAAATTGAAGAAGGTTTCGAGTTATGCTTGATATAGAGCTGTTCTAAATTCAAGTATAGCTTGTCTTTTGGAGATTAATCATCTCCATAAATATTACCTACTAATACCTTTTCCCTTATAAAATGATAATGCACCTTGATATGCTTTGTTCTAGCATGAAAAACAGGGTTTCGTGCTAACTGTATGATGCTAAGATTATCCCATAGATGATGATAGCCTTTTGCACTTCCAGACCTAAATCTGCAAGTAGCATCTTTAGCCATGATGCTTTGCATGCTACCATTGCAGCATATCTAAACTCAACCTCTCTATTCGACAAATAAATAGTGGGTTTCTTCTTATTGCTCCACATAATAGATCCATTTCCAAGTGAGAATAGAAAGCCACTAGTAGATCTTTTATCTCGAATACTACAAGCCCAATCTACATCAGTGTATCCATGAATCTATGATTTTGGACTATCTTTATAAAACAATGCATAATCCAAAGTAGCACTCACATATCCTATGAGTGTGCCTCAGAGCATCTAAATGTAGCTTCTTGAGAACTAGCGTAAATGGACTTTCAAGTCCAATAATGTAGCTTAGATCAGGCCTTGTAATTGTGAGAGATATCAAAATTTCCATAATTTTTCTTTATATAGTAGCATTTTCCAATGCTTTACCTAATGTAGTATCCAACAAATTTTGATCTAATGGCATAGAAGTTGGCTTACAATCAGCCATACATACTTTTGCAGCATACTTTGTATGTATAATCTCAATGCCCAAGAAATAGCACATCACACGAGGATCTTTCATGTCAAATTCTTGCATAAGGAGTTGCTTTACCTCTTTAATACTTTCTTCATTATCACCACCTACAATCAAGTCATCAACATAAATAGCCATAATCGTGATGCCATCATCACCCTTCCTTGCATATAGTGAATGATCTGCATCACACATAAAAACATAGTGGTAGTAAGTAATAACCAATCCTTGCATGCCAAGCACGAAAGGCTTGTTTAAGCCCATACAAAGCCTTTTGCAACCTACAAACATATTCTGGGTGCTTTGAATGCTCATATCCTTGTGGCTGGTCAATGTATACTTCTTCCTATAACTCACCATGTAAGAAATCATTCTTCACATCCATCTGATGCAAAGTACATCCTTTTGCTGTAGCAAATGCAACAAGTGATTTGAAAATAGACATTTTAGCTACAAGGCTAAATGTTTCCTAATCAAGTCCAAAGTATGTGCATATCTTTTTGCTACCAATCGTGTTTTATACCTACTTATGCTACCATCAGCATTTTGCTTTATCTTGTAAACCCACTTACAACCTATGGGTTTCTTTCCTTGTGGCAATGGAACCAACTTCCATGTTTCATTTCCATTAAGTGTAGCCATCCCTCATCCATAGATTTCTCCCAATCTGCATTTCCAATCACATCTTCAAAAAAAGAAGGTGCAACATTTTGTATTACCTTGGTCATGTAGGCACAATGATGAGCCATGTAATTATCATACCTCAATCATTGCACTAAATTCTGCATCCTAGATCTTCTTGGTCTTGGGTCATTTCTCCGCATATCATCTACATGTGCCTTTCTTACTCCTGGATTCCTCATAGAGGGCAATCCAAGTTCCTCATTAATGATCTTTTCTAAGCTGCTTGAATCTCCATCATGTCTTCAAAACCTATAGATGTTTTGCTACTAGCAAAAATCTTTTCTTTATCTTTCTTTGATCTAGTTGATGAATTTGCTGGAATGAAATTTCAATGTAAGCTTCCATTCCATGGATTTGATTTGGAACTATTGCTTGGTGATGCATGAGGTCCATTCAAAACTTGAGAGTTTGCACTTGCTTTCTTAGCATTTCCTTTATCATTTGAGTCAAGATTAAGTCCTTCTTTGGCATCTACATAGAATCTTGCCATTTTATCAAACACCACATCTCTAATTACCTTCACCATTTCCCTTTTGCTCAAGAGAGTATCAAATGAAGATACATTTTTCTACTTTTGGATCAAGCTTCATCCTCATATCATCTAGAACATGTACATATGCAATACAATAAAATACTCTCATATGTGATAAGCTTTGCTTTTTACATGTAAACTTCTCTTCAAGTGTAACTTGATGTAGAGTAACACTCGATGTTCTGTTCATTATGTATATAGCAGTATGCACAACTTCCTCCCAATAAAAATGAGGCATATTCTTCTCAGTCATCAAGGCTCTTGCCACTTCTCCAATATGTCTATTTTTGCATTTAGTAACATTATTCCGTTGTCGGGTCGTGAGAGATGCTCGGATGGTGGATCAAGTCATCCGCCTAAATCGTTCGGCACACGCGGGGTGTCTGTAGCAAACTCAGGCTTATGAAAATAAGGGTTCTAATGATAAAATAATTTAAATTACCTATTTCTATGATTGAAAATAAGGTTATTCTATACAATGTACATAGTTTAAATAGCTATGGACCGTAAGGACGGGCAGCCTCGTACATAGCAACAGCTTCCTGATATGAGATTGAAACTTCCATAATGGGTTCTTCTACTAAACTTTCAGGTAAGCTAGAGGGTTCTGGTCTGTCTAGAGTTGGCGGAACATTTTCAATATTTTCAATATTTTCAATAGTACTGTGCTCAGACTCATGAACTAACTTAGAAGACATCAAGGAAAGTAATGGAAAAACTAATGAAACAATATGATGCTAAATTGTTTAAATGAATTAATTGATATGCTAATGGTTCTTGATGAAAGTAATGGGAAAGAATATTGTTGCAAAACTGCTTAAATAAATTAGTTGATAAGCTAATGGTTCACATCAATAATTCTAATACAAATGGAAGGTCTAAATAAAGGGATAAATGTCTAATCAATTGGATAGTTGACTAAATGAAAATAAGGTTTAAATGGATCTTCAATCTTGCTGCTTCTCTTTACTTCACTTCAATAGCTTGAACTCATCAATGTTTCTGAAACAAAACATTCTTCAATGCTTCTCGACACTGCAAAAAACATTAGGTTCACTGCACTTCATTTCTCTGTCATCTTCAATGTTTCTGAAACAAACATTAGGGTATTAGTAATCTTACAAAAAATCAATAAAACATAAAAGACATACTTCACATACATTAAAGCATATTCATGCTCATGGATTCTAACATACATTCTTGCACATGCTAACATTTAGCTTAGACATACTAACATGTTGATATGATGCAAATATAAACACATTTATGCTTATGCTTAAAAGAACCCATGTACTTACATCTAAACACATACTTTTATGCTACCATATGCTAACTCATGGTCAACATACCCATAATCATACACTACCATGCATATGCACTTACTTACTCACATGCACATGCTTCTACACTCATACTGATATTTTCATTTGCACACATTTTTCATGCATAGTAATACACTATATATGTTAATGCATATACACTTCCATGCATATGCACTCTAAAACATACACATTAAAGCTTCATACATCAATATACTAAATATCTAGAAAAGAAAATAAGCAATGATAAATGAAATAAATAAATTACTTAATTAATTAATACTCAATTTCATTATTAAGTGAACTTTCTTTTCTCTCTATTTCTCCTAACTCTCTCTTTCTCTCTCTCTCCCTATCTCGTTCTCTATCTCTCTCTCTCTCTCTCTCTCTTTCCCTATCTCTGTCTCTGTCTCTCTCTATCTCTCTCTCTCTCTCTCTCTCTCACTCTCTCTCTCTCTCTCTCTTCACGCTCTGCGCGCGTGGCCGCTGTGGAGGGAGTCAGACAAGAAAACAAAAAACCAAATAGAAAACTTCTCTCTCTCTCCTCTGCCTGCGCACTCCTATTTCTGTCAGACCGCCGCTAGAAGCCATCTACCTACTACCTCTCTCTCTCTCTCTCTCTCTCTCTCTCTCTCTCTCTCTCTCTCTCTCTCTCTCTCTCTCTCTCTCTCTCTCTCTCTCTCTACGCACGCGCTGCGCGTCTGCAGCCGCCTGCTGGGAGAGAAGGAGGGAGATCCTTTCTTTTTTTAAAATTAATTTTCTACTCTCTCTCTCCCTATCTCTTGTCATCGTTATCAATGCGACGTTGAAGAACTTTTTTGATTATCAACGCGCACCCTTTACGTCAAATGTGTTGACTCCTTAAATCCCATTCCTGAATCATGAGTCATCACGACTAGAGTTGATCGACGACAACAGCGCCTTTCCCGCCTTGACCCTAAGCTTCTGTTCGCATAAGCGCGGCGGCAGAACCTGACTGGGAAATCCTCACTACATTCCCGATGAGGAAACACATTAGGAACTTCCTCCTACTTGACTACGACTGCCCTGGAATCATAGTACCACAATTCCTGTAAATAGAGCGAACTTGGTGTTTCCAAATCCATTGTTTTCATTCTCCCCAGCCGTGCATCAAGATATCATCTCTTTCTCATCGCCCACATCTCTCTGCGCGCGCGCTGCGTCTGCAGCCGCCGTGGAGGGGAAGGGAGAGGCTTATCTCTCTGTTAAAGTCCATTATCATCCATCATCTTCTCTTCCTACAGACGTGCGTCAAAATAGCTGGGAAAATACTCTCTCTCTAAATGCACAAACAATGGAGGTGAAGGAATGAAGCAAGGAGAAGAAGAGTAAAATTACCTGAAACAAACATTAGGAATTCATGATGAAAGCATACATATATATACTCACACAGGTTATGAGCTTACCATTCTTTTGGTTTTTACTTTAATTTCTCATCCACTCTTTAACCACATTCATCCACCATACTTTAAATGACTTTTCTCTCACAACCATACTTTAAAGTCCCCTCACACTCACCACTCTTTGTACACATCTTTTTTACACTTTAACTGCATAACTTATCTATTCCACCCTTTTAACTTACACTCACAACTACCACACTTTCAAACTACTTACTTTATCTACTTTAGTTACACACTTCACTCACACCACACTTTAAATACCACTCACATTCACCACTCATTAATTATCCACTAGTTTTCATTTTAATTCTATTATCCTAAATTTCTTAATTAAATAATTTATGTAAATTAAGCTTAGGTTATAAATTTAATTAATTAATACCTTAATATTTAAATGTACACTCATGATTAAAGTAATTAATTATATCATAGTTTAATTCTTAATACTTAAATATTTAATTTATAGCTTAATGTTTTTAAATAACAACTATTCTAACCCTTTAAATATACTAAAACCCTAGAAAAATCTACTTGAAACCCATTAGAAACCTATTGAAACCCTTTGGAAATCATTGATAACCCATTAAAATCCTTATGAACCCTATCATTAACCCACTAACTCTTAATTAAACTCTAACATGAATCCATTAAATCTTTTGAGACCCTTGAGATGAACCCAATGAACATAAAATCATGTGAACTTAGACAACCCTAGGGTTAAATACCCATGAATCAAGCATGTATAAATATGAAATACTCATTAATTAAGTAATTAGGGTAAACCCTAATAAGAACATAGATTTTGCTTCATCATCCATACCTGTAAACACTTCAAAAATAGTTAATTCAATTCAGAACAATTGTTCAACAGTGATATAAAAGCTTAGAGTTCACCAATAATTGTGTTTTCATTTTCTCTCGTCATCAACTGGAAGATGTAAATCTTCCTGACATCCACCGCCACCAAACCTGCACATCGTCCTCGATGGGCCAACTTGCAGATTGAGGGAAGCGGCATTTTCAAATTATCCTGAAATTAAATCATAGAAAAGCATCAATTCTTTTTATAAACATATTTTAAATTATCAAATTTTTAATCTTTTCAACATGCACATGAAGTTTATTTCAATTACATCTGGCAATGAAAACATATTAAAGTATAAAGGTAAACTATTAACCTTTTCAGTCAACAAACATTAATTTACATTTCATCCATTTATAAACTATGTAAAGATTATAAAACAGAATTCATTTTCATTCATTCAAATGCAGGTTTCGTCATATATATGCATTCACATATGAACAATCAAGCATGCCAAAGAAATCTACTAAACCTACTTGGACAGACAGCCGCCTTGTATGCCCAATTTTAATCGCTAGATGTGTTTTTTCACAACTAGTTCTCTTCATATAAATATGATGTAAACTTCATATCGATAATAAATGTAAATACCTTTTTGGGGTGAAAGAAGGTATAACTTCCATGTCAATATTCTTTTTTTTTTTTTTCCGCTACTTTTTTGTTTTAAAGGGGAAAGGCTTAACCCCTTAATCCGAGCTAAGGATCTAGCTGCATGGACAAGAAAGATCTAGGTTTTCACAGACATGTATCATGCAACAATATGCTCCTACATATATACAACTACTTTCGTTATCTAAATGAACTACAAACTTTCGTTATCTAAATGAACTACAAATCCTTCTATTTTTAACAAATCTCACTTAATCTATAAATGTAGAAATATAAATTATGTCTATTTTCCTAATATGATTAAATAGAGTCCTTTATAAATTAATATTCTTCATTCCAGATTTTATCAATTAGTTTTATATGAATGCAAATAAAATACGTAAAACAAAATTTTAAGACAAAGAAAAATACGACCTAAAAAATCAATTTTATCTTCAATCTGCTTCATCTTCAATCTGCTCTCTTTAAATTCATTAGAACTTTTAACATAACATCTTCAATTGCTTTGATCAATGCATCTTCAGAACCTGTAATCACTTATAAAATAGAAGCTACAAAACAAGTAATCTTCATTATCATTTATCTTGCAAATATAAATTCATATATTCTATCAGATTCATCTTCATCATGTCACAAATTTCATCATAAGAAATTCATAGTGGTTATAATTATCATAAATAATGCATTCTTAATTTTTTTAAATAGGTTTTTCAACCTATGAAACAAAGTTCATAAAATTTAGGAAAAATCAAAATGTTCAAAGTTTTTAACTTGTATCTTTATAAATGAGCATCATTTTTTTTATATCAATGAAAAATTCATATCTGGATTATAAAAGTTCCTCTTACTCATCATATGGTATATCAATAAAATCATCCTCATATTGTAACATTTTTTTCATGTTCTTCATATTTATCATGATCATATTTATATCATATATATTTCTTTCTTTTAAAAGTATATCATCATAATTGTTGTAAACAAAGATCATTTTGTGCAAAATATTCATCATAATAATATTCTTCATAATCGTTCTTCATAATAGATTTCTTCTTATTTGTGAAAGAAGAGAAAAAAAATCATAAATTTATCATAAGTTTAGGAAATGACAAGCATATTGATCAAAATCATTTGCAAGCATAATTACAAACATGTTTTTGTTTAATTTGAAACAAACTTTGTGTTTTCATATTTTAGAATTCTTTTGATTAAACAAATTGTAATGTAAACTTAATCATAAGTTTGTAATTAGCTTTTCAAACATTAAAACTAAACAATTTAGGTATATGTTTCTCAATTTTTAGGAAAATAGCATATATGCAGCAAGCAAAAATCAAAATTTGAAATGTTTTATCTTCAATAAACAATTCCATCACAATAAAACTATTCACTTAAATTCTTCTCCTTTTTCTTAACTTTAGATGCGTTTTTGGTATTTTTTTTCAATCTTCCATATAGCTTCTTGTATCCATTTTTCCATATTCTTATCATGTTCTAATTGAATTTGAAGATTTTCATCTTCAGATGTTTGTACTATTCTTTCATCATTTTTATTTTTATCACATTTATTGTCATTTTCTATGACTTTAGGTTCCATTTTAACCGCATATATATCTTTATTTCCATCAATTGATTGTTCATTTTCATCATCTTTTATCCTTACATCTTCTTCTTTCTTAATCTTATTCCATGTATCTTGATCCTTAAATGTAGTTTGAATATCAATGTTACTCATAGATTTAGGTGTAAGAAGGTTTTGATCATTGTCCAAGCATTTACTTTTAGTCACAACCTTGTTCATAGAATGTAATTGACATACATTACTTTTCTCATTATGACTCTTCGGTTTCCATTGTTTTTGAAGATTGGTTTTAGGACTCAATTTTGTTTGATCAAAATAGTCTATCATCCCTCCTCGACCTAAGTTTAATTTCAAAGGTAGTTGTGTTTGATAATCACAAATCTTCAGGTTATGTGAAATGACTAAGTGATTTTTACATGCATCACTATAAGCAACACAATCCTCGTACCTATGACCTAGTTGGTCACACCAAAAGCATCTTAAGGGATATACTTTCCTATTCATAGCCCTAAAGGTGGATTTCCTAAAATCATTCATATGGGTTTCATTAGGCAACTTTGGAGATAAACTTTGCATTTCATGTTCATTACACTTGCATTTAGGGATTTCATTGACTTTTTTGGTCAAATCATCTATTTGGATCTTTAATGTTTTAACAATTTCTTGTAAAATTCCACACATCACACTATTTGAATTTGAAAATTCACTTAACTTGTCAATTAACAGAAATACTTCTTTAAATTTTGCTTGATTTGACGAGTTTAGATTATCCTCTAAATCTTTGACTTGCACTTCAAGTCCCAAATTTGCATTCTTAATTGAACCCTCCATAGTAAAGTTCGTTTTATGCATGTTTAAATTAACTGCTTTTTTACCCATTGATATTTGAGCAACAAGAAGTCTTAGATGATAGATCAATACCTGTAATCTGAATCAAAGAAGATGCTTAAAGAGTGACTTGTGTATAAGTTTATACAATTTTTAATAGAATCAAAATCTAATACATCAGTTGCTAATGGATGATTGTGCAAACGTTCTTGCTTCTAATGTCGATGAAAAGGGGTGGCGAGATGAGGATAGCTACTTGCCACTCTTCGTGGAGGCGCTCAGTTCCCTAGGGAACAGCCCTCAACACCTAGAAGAGTGCAAGGAGTCAAAGACAAAGCCACTGCTCCAACGGATGAAGAAGCTTCTGCAATCCAACTTGTCGATATCATGTATGCACATGCACGAAAAATTTAAATTTTATACCTGAGCTGCAAGGCCGTTTGTTCACGTCGGGTTCACCAATGTCGGGTCGTGAGAGATGCTCGGATGGTGGATCAAGTCATCCGCCTAAATCATTCGGCACACGCGGGGTGTCTGTAGCAAACTCAGGCTTATGAAAATAAGGGTTCTAATGATAAAATAATTTAAATTACCTATTTCTATGATTGAAAATAAGGTTATTCTATACAATGTACATAGTTTAAATAGCTATGGACCGTAAGGACGGGCAGCCTCGTACATAGCAACAGCTTCCTGATATGAGATTGAAACTTCCATAATGGGTTCTTCTACTAAACTTTCAGGTAAGCTAGAGGGTTCTAGTCTTTCTAGAGTTGGCAGAACATTTTCAATATTTTCAATATTTTCAATAGTACTGTGCTCAGACTCATGAACTAACTTAGAAGACATCAAGGAAAGTAATGGAAAAACTAATGAAACAATATGATGCTAAACTGTTTAAATGAATTAATTGATATGCTAATGGTTCTTGATGAAAGTAATGGGAAAGATATATTGTTGCAAAACTGCTTAAATAAATTAGTTGATAAGCTAATGGTTCAAATCAATAATTCTAATACAAATGGAAGGTCTAAATAAAGGGATAAATGTCTAATCAATTGGATAGTTGACTAAATGAAAATAAGGTTTAAATGGATCTTCAATGTTGCTGCTTCTCTTTACTTCACTTCAATAGCTTGAACTCATCAATGTTTCTGAAACAAAACATTCTTCAATGCTTCTCGACACTGCAAAAAACATTAGGTTCACTGCACTTCATTTCTCTGTCATCTTCAATGTTTCTGAAACAAACATTAGGGTATTAGTAATCTTACAAAAAATCAATAAAACATAAAAGACATACTTCACATACATTAAAGCATATTCATGCTCATGGATTCTAACATACATTCTTGCACATGCTAACATTTAGCTTAGACATACTAACATGTTGATATGATGCAAATATAAACACATTTATGCTTATGCTTAAAAGAACCCATGTACTTACATCTAAACACATACTTTTATGCTACCATATGCTAACTCATGGTCAACATACCCATAATCATACACTACCATGCATATGCACTTACTTACTCACATGCACATGCTTCTACACTCATACTGATATTTTCATTTGCACACATTTTTCATGCATAGTAATGCACTATATATGTTAATGCATATACACTTCCATGCATATGCACTCTAAAACATACACATTAAAGCTTCATACATCAATATACTAAATATCTAGAAAAGAAAATAAGCAATGATAAATGAAATAAATAAATTACTTAATTAATTAATACTCAATTTCATTATTAAGTGAACTTTCTTTTCTCTCTATCTCTCCTAACTCTCTCTTTCTCTCTCTCTCCCTATCTTGTTCTCTATCTCTCTCTGTCTCTCTCTCTCTCTCTCTCTCTCTTTCCCTATCTCTCTCTCTATCTCTCTCTCTCTCTCTCTCTCTCTCTCTCTCTCTCTCTCTCTCTCTCTCTCTCTCTCTCTCTCTCTCTCTCTCTCTCTCTCTCTCTCTCTCTCTCTCTCTCTCTCTCTCTCTCTTCACGCTCTGCGCACGTGGCCGCTGTGGAGGGAGTCAGACAAGAAAACAAAAAACCAAATAGAAAACTTCTCTCTCTCTCCTCTGCCTGCACACTCCTATTTCTGTCAGACCGCCGCCAGAAGCCATCTACCTACTACCTCTCTCTCTCTCTCTCTCTCTCTCTCTCTCTCTCTCTCTCTCTCTCTCTCTCTCTCTCTCTCTCTCTCTCTCTCTCTCTCTACGCGCGCGCTGCGCGTCTGCAGCCGCCTGCTTGGAGAGAAGGAGGGAGATCCTTTCTTTTTTTAAGATTAATTTTCTACTCTCTCTCTCCCTATCTCTTGTCATCGTTATCAATGCGACGTTGAAGAACTTTTTTGATTATCAACGCGCACCCTTTACGTCAAATGTGTTGACTCCTTAAATCCCATTCCTGAATCATGAGTCATCACGACTAGAGTTGATCGATGACAACAGCGCCTTTCCCACCTTGACCCTAAGCTTCTGTTCGCATAAGCGCGGCGGCAGAACCTGACTGGGAAATCCTCACTACATTCCCGATGAGGAAACACACCAGGAACTTCCTCCTACTTGACTACGACTGCCCTGGAATCATAGTACCACAATTCCTGTAAATAGAGCGAACTTGGTGTTTCCAAATCCATTGTTTTCATTCTCCCCAGCCGTGCATCAAGATATCATCTCTTTCTCATCGCCCACATCTCTCTGCGCGCGCGCTGCATCTGCAGCCGCCGTGGAGGGGAAGGGAGAGGCTTATCTCTCTGTTAAAGTCCATTATCATCCATCATCTTCTCTTCCTACAGACGTGCGTCAAAATAGCTGGGAAAATACTCTCTCTCTAAATGCACAAACAATGGAGGTGAAGGAATGAAGCAAGGAGAAGAAGAGTAAAATTACCTGAAACAACCATTAGGAATTCATGATGAAAGCATACATATATATACTCACACAGATTATGAGCTTACCATTCTTTTGGTTTTTACTTTAATTTCTCATCCACTCTTTAACCACATTCATCCACCATACTTTAAATGACTTTTCTCTCACAACCATACTTTAAAGTCCCCTCACACTCACCACTCTTTGTACACATCTTTTTTACACTTTAACTGCATAACTTATCTATTCCACCCTTTTAACTTACACTCAGAACTACCACACTTTCAAACTACTTACTTTATCTACTTTAGTTACACACTTCAGTCACACCACACTTTAAATACCATTCACATTCACCACTCATTAATTATCCACTAGTTTTCATTTTAATTCTATTATCCTAAATTTCTTAATTAAATAATTTATGTAAATTAAGCTTAGGTTATAAATTTAATTAATTAATACCTTAATATTTAAATGTACACTCATGATTAAAGTAATTAATTATATCATAGTTTAATTCTTAATACTTAAATATTTAATTTATAGCTTAATGTTTTTAAATAACAACTATTCTAACCCTTTAAATATACTAAAACCCTAGAAAAATCTACTTGAAACCCATTAGAAACCTATTGAAACCCTTTGGAAATCATTGATAACCCATTAAAATCCTTCTGAACCCTATCATTAACCCAATAACTCTCAATTAAACTCTAACATGAATCCATTAAATCTTTTGAGACCCTTGAGATGAACCCAATGAACATAAAATCATGTGAACTTAGACAACCCTAGGGTTAAATACCCATGAATCAAGCATGTATAAATATGAAATACTCATTAATTAAGTAATTAGGGTAAACCCTAATAAGAACATAGATTTTGCTTCATCATCCATACCTATAAACACTTCAAAAATAGTTAATTCAATTTAGAACAATTGTTCAACAGTGATATAAAAGCTTAGAGTTCACCAATAATTGTGTTTTCATTTTCTCTCGTCATCAACTGGAAGATGTAAATCTTCCCGACACCGTTGTGGTGTGTACTTGCATGAAAACTCTCATCGAATTAATTCCATGACTTTTTAGAAACTTAGTTAATGAATTTGACATGTATTGACCTCTCCATTAGATTTTAATGTCTGAACATACTTCCTTGTCTGATTTTTGACCATAGCCTTAAAATTCTAGAAGTGAGTGAACACATCACTCTTCTCTTTCATGAAATATACCCATACTTTTCGTATATGGTTATCAATGAAAGTAACATAAAACATAAAATTGCCCATAGATGTGGTCTTGTCATGCATAAATGATGCTCTTGACTATTTACCAAGTTGACATACTGCACATACCTTTTGCATATCTACAACCTTGAAATTAGATAATCCATTAGTCCATTGGAAATCTCCTTTGACTGCATCAATTTAAGCCTCTACAGATTTGCATGTTCAATTCCTTTGTGCCAAATCTTTATATCAACGATAGCTCTTGCACCTTTTGCAAACATGGTTGCATTCATTTCAAGAATTTTCACATTTAAGGTGAACATCCTACCCACTTTGTTTCCTTTGGCAATTAATCTTCCATCCTATTTGTGCTCTTCTACATATAACCAATCAACATTGAACCTGAGTTGTAATCCTTGGTCAATGATTTGTCCAAAAAAAACCAAATTTTATTATGTTTGTAACATGTAGCACATCAACAAGATTTTTTACCTTCCCATCCTCCATAGATAGTGCTATCTTTCCTATATGCTTAATAAGATGTGATGTGTCATCGCCTATTTCAACATATCCATGAACCAATAATTTTTCCAAAGTAATAAACTATTCTACATGACTCGTCATGTGATTTGAAGCACCTAAATCAACATACTAAAAATTACCATTTGATTTTGAAACATCAATAGACATTGTGTTCATCATATGATGTTGGACCATGAACAAATTCTCAGAATCATCTGCACTTGTAGATGCATAGTTGTTTTGTTGCCTTCTATTATTTTGATTCTTCAACCTGCAATCATGTTCAAAGTGAACAAATTTACCACAATTCCAGCATCATTTACTGTCATTACCTGAATCATTTCTTTGGAAAGTTTTGTGGCCTCTTTGGCTCCCCCTGCCTCGAAACTATCCTCTACCTCCTACATGATTCTGTTGTTGACCTTGGTCTTGGTGATTGTGTCCTCTTCCACCTTAATGTAACCAAACTATTCCAAACCTCTTTGGGAGTCTTTGCATCTTGTATGTTCCCATTTATGCTATCCTTTATGCTACTAGATAGCCAATTTATCAACTTTTGTGATCCTTGATATCACTCTTCATATGGTCTTAACTGGTCCGCAATTGGATTCCTCTCTAGTAACTGCAGAGCATTATCACTCTCTCCTTGGAAATACTTCTAATAGCCATTTTCCCATCGGGAAATTCTTCATTCTGAAACTTTAAGCATGGAAGTTGTTCTTGTCTAGGTTATTGATCATAAGTTCACTCATTCTATCTGTGTTTGCCATCTCTATAGTAATTCACGATAGTGCAAAAACACTACAAGTAGTACTTCTGCTTGAACATTGTCACACTATGATGTGATAGTTCAATCTTAGAAAAACACAGTTTTCATGTATCAACAGTACACATAATCAATGGAATATTAGAGTGTAGTTGAATAAGACGAAGTTACAATTTTGCAAACTGACCTAGTTTTTCTATGGGACCCACCTTACAGGCTTGAAATGGAGGTTGAGGTGGCTCCAAAAGAGAAATTTGAGAGAAACTAGTGATCCTAAAGGGATAACTATAAAAAATATTTTAACATCTTCTACCTTCACACCAATTTTCTTAGCAATCTAAGGTCGTTTGTGAATCATGATTTCTCCATGCCTTCTCCCATATTCTTCACTATTGACCGTTGCGATGAGCTCTCTATAGCCACACTAGCTCTGATACCATGTCATGAGGAAGGAGATAAGGAAGATAGCTCTTTCACACACTCCAACACTCAAAGAAGAGCACAAGGAAGATTGATCTTCTTCTTATTCTTCTTCTTCTTCTATTACATAAAAGGAATATACAAGAATGACCTAAAACAACAATACAACTAGTCCAATATATAAAGAACAATACATAAGGAAAATCCTAATGTCCACGAATGAGTGAGTTGGCAAGAAACTAATGTGTCATCACTCTTAGTAGATAGATCTAGTAAAGCTCAATGAAGTATCCCTGACATATACCGGTGTGACCATTATACATATAAGATAAATGAAAAAAGTGATACATGTCATCCTAGATCATCATATGTTGAGCTTGATATCTCAACATTAGATACATACCTTTTTCACTTTGGGTAGTAGAATGACATGCACACGTACCAGAAGGTATATCCTATTGAACTCATGTACTATAAAAACTCATTGTTTCTAATTCAACCTTATATTTTTGAATGGTCAAATTTCCCTTCGTATGAAAACATGTCTATTGATGATTTTTTGAGTTTGCACATTAAACATTTAGAATAAGGTAAATTGAGACTTGATGATGCTATTGAAAAATTAAAAGAATCTAGAATAAAGAACAAGCTCTATTTTGATAAAACTCACCGATTGCATCCTAAGTCGATTGAAGTAGGAGATTGGGTGCTCATTTATGATAATACATTTGAATCTCAATCTGATCTCACTCAACAATGCTTCAGGCCATACATCGTATTCAATGTCAACAACAATGGTACATATGCTCTTAGTGAATGAAATGGTGTTACATTAAAAAAATTTGATTGTAGGTAAAAGGATAAAGATGTTCAAGAAATGAGATAATGAGGATTACATCTTAGATGAGAAAATTGAAGAAGATGACAACGACAAGGCCGAATCATAAACATGTGTAGCCATGAAAAAGAAATATTTTTTCTAGTTCAAGTTCATGTTGCTTTGTTTTTTCGAGTTCATTTCAATTTTTTCGAAATTCTTGCTTGTTGCCAATATTAATTCATGCATGTTTCTCTTCAACCTTTGCATTCCATTGCAAATCCATATCACTTGAGTCAAAAGGGAAAATGATGATTTCTCTACTTGTGTAAAATTTTACGTTAAGTAAAAATGTATACACTAAGAAATCATCTATAATCTAGGATTATGGAAAGATGGAGCATCTAGATTTGGAGGTTTATTTTGGTAATATGACTTTCGTATATAAACATGCATATGTATAGTGTATCAAAAGCATACTTTTTCAAGTTCTTGATCTTACTACTGTATGTTTCTAAATCCTTAGGCCACCTCACAACACTTGTATCAAAGTTTAAATGATTGTTCTCCTTCATAAAAAATGTTTGTACATTGTATCAAAGTCTAAATGACTATTCTCCATTAGTAAAAATGTTTCTACCTTGTATCAAGTTTTTATCTTTCCTCAACATCCAAAAAGATAAGCTACAATATATTACCAAGAAGTTTACACTTTCTTCAACCCAAAAAAGTGAGGATGCTTACACTCTCTTTCACCCAAAAAAGTGAATGTAACCATAAAGTCATTGAATCATGAAAAAGAAACAAAAAGGTGGCAAGTCAAATGAAGCTAAGGAGGCATAGAAGAATAAAGCATGGGCTATATAGGTAGATTTACGCATTAATGGAGTGTAGCTAGATTTCGTTGCATGTAGTTAGAGGAAGAGCTTATTCATATTTATGTAGGAAATAAGTTGAGCTAAAATAAGCTAAAGATGAAAGATGCCTCTTGAAAATCCAAAATCTTTGTTTATATTTGTATTTAAGGTAGAGTGCTATATGAAAAAATTACAAATATTTCTTCAAGATGAGAATAATTGATGCCTAAAATGATCAATATATTCACCTGAACTTCATATTCATTCTTGCACATAATGTTTTTTTTCTCTTTCTTTACATGTCAATGATGCCTATTCATTTAATATATATTTCCTATTTCTTCATGCATATTCATCTTGCTTTTTTCTTTTCGTATGTATATGTTGCTTGATGTCATAATGCATACACATTCATGCATATGATCAATTTTTCCTTCCATGTTGCTTATGTTGTCTATGAAAGAATTTGATGCTTGGTACTTGTTGTTTTTTAGAGACACTAGAGTGGTGCTTTTGGAGGAATCTTAGGTTTATTGGGGATGAATTTTGACGAGATTTTCTCTACTCTTTCACTTGTGAAGGCCTAAAGGAAACACATTGGGTGAAGGTAGCAAGAATTTCCCAAGAAGTCCAACATGTGTCAAGGATGTCAAAGTGAGTTCACGTGCAAAATTTGGAAGAAATCAAGAAAGTCCATGGTAGCAGGGAAAAATATTCAGTCTCACCAAATCACATGAAATTTCATCTAATTTTAAAGACTATCAAAGGCAATCTATAGCTTGAGCTTCACCTATAAATGGATTTTCGAACACATTGATAAGCCTATGTGCATTTTGTAAATAATGTAATTTTTCCACTTAGACCCTACATAATCATGTATAGGAATTTCGGTTAACCACATGGCCTGGCATATATAAAGATCATATGAGGTTACACATTTGCAAACTTCCAAATGTAGTCAAACTTGTATAAGGGAGATTTAGATGGGTGTTTTTTATGCATATTTCTAAAGGAGATATTTCAAAACATAGCCCTAAAAAGTTTCATCTTCATCAAAACATATTTGGAGGGTCAAAGAGCACAAAAGCTAGTTTTAAGGATTACCATAATTTTCTAGATTAAGCAAATTGAAGACTTGAAAGGCTACCACATGGAAAAAGATGATTGATCCATTTTGTAAGGTCACGATGGGCTCATATTCAAGGGTGGAGATGCACCAAAGCTTAAAGCAAGGGGGAAGGATCCACAAGTTGTTTTCATTGGATAAGTCCTAATTTGATGGCCAAGAGCAATAATTCAAACTTCTTCCAAAAATAGCAACTAATCCTATCCAAATCCATGTCAACATTGATCCAATGGTCTAGATCTTCCCAGATCCAAGGGTGGACAATCAAGGTGCCTTTTTTTTCCTCCTTTGCCCTAGATTTGATAAGAAGAATCAATCCTTGCTATCCATTTGATGAATCCAATGGCTGTAATCTAAAGTAGTTGATGCTAGGGTTGATAATGGATTTGTGCATATCCCAAGGGCCTAGATTCATTCAGAAAACTATAAAAGCCCATTCAAAGCTCATGGAGGATCATTTCTAGGCATCCATAGGGCCTTGCTAGCTCATAGTTTCCTTGTGAAAATCACCCTCAGTTGAGCATGGGAGGATCCAAGGTGGGCTAGTAAGAGCATAGTTCCTAGATTCATATCTAAGTTAGCCGTCCAAACTAGGAAGGCTTCATGGGTTGTTTCCTCTTATTCGTCTAGCTAGATTACTATCTTTGGGTTCTATGGTTACTCTCTTAGCATGGAGAGCACATAGGTTGGTATCTTCAAGCATGGATATGAGGTATGCCTCTGTTGCCTCTTAGAGTGCCTCATGTACTATTCCCTATATTCGTAAACCCACACAATAGTTATGTAGTTCTTCCTTTACCACTCTTGCAAATTATCTTCATGGTATGCGAAGTTCAATTGATTTTTGATACTATCATATCTCTTCAAATGCTCTACAGTGCCTTTTCTATCTTTGTGGGGATCTTGCATTGAGAAGAATGTTACATTGTGGTCGTTGAGGTCTACCATGTGGTTGATAATTATCTTTTTATCGATGTACATGCTTTGTAGGTCTAGCTTCATCTTCCACATTTTATTGTCGAGTTGTGTGTTGCCTTTGCTCCCTCCCTCCCTCTATTGACATCTAGCCTTGTCTGTGGGGAAGGGTTGTTGGAGTTAGATGTATGTTGAAGCACGGGAACAACACAAGGAAGAAGAAGAAGCTTGGAGCCCAAACACACAATACTGAATGTATTACTAGAGAATGTACAAAGATAAGTAGCCCATTAGGGCAATAGGTGTATATACAAGCCGGGGGAAAAAAACCTCCTAAAGAGGGAAAAAAAGTTCCCCGACGGTCCTAGTGTGTTCACACACATCACTACCTAAATATATCAACAAATCCCCCCTGGGAGTGATGCGGTGAAAAAGGAGCTGGCACTCATGTATAAGGAAGTGCCACGCTATGTGGAAATCACTCCACAAAAGGAAGTAAGCCCAAATCTTTGCGGAAACCTTCAAACTTCTCCCCAGGCAGAGCCTTCATGAAAAGGTCTGTAATGTTATCCTGCGTGGGCACATATGCCAAGCTTATCTCTGTAGCAGAGAACCTCTCCCTGACATAGTGATAATGCACCTCAATGTGCTTAGTGCGAGCATGGAACACAGGGTTCCTCGCAACTACCAATGCCCTCTGACTATCAGTCAAGATGGTGGTGGCAAAAGACTGACCAACACCCAAATAAGCCATAAGGCGTCTGAGCCACACACACTCAATAGCCGCTGTGAAAGTTGCCCTATACTCAGCCTCACAACTAGAAGTGGCCACATTAGACTGCTTCTTGCTCAACCAAGATATACATGAGCTACCAAGCATGAAGCAAAAACCACTGGTGGACACACGAGTGTCATAGCAACGAGCCCAATCTGAGTCAGAAAAAGCATGCAAATCTGGCGGTAGTGATCCCCCCTTGGGATAAAACAACCCAAGTTGTCGAGTACCACTCAAGTAGCGAAAGATGCGCTTAACCGCCTTCCAATGCATGACTCCTGGGTAATGCATAAACCTGCTCATCTACGAGACAACAAACTAAATATCTGGCCGAGGAGTGCATAAGTAAATCAAGCATCCAACAGCCTGCTGATAGACAACAGCATCAAATGCATCTCCAACATCATGAAGACTCAATCGTAAACGTTGTTGGGGATGTAAGGGTCATGTGACCTTACCCCCATATTCATATATATACATCATATATAGAGCATTGCCTCAAGAGAGATCATTATGTGGGTTTCGAGGCTCCCACGCATGTCCGCGCGTCTCTCCTCTCTTCTCTCTCCCTCCATCTCCTCCTTCCTCCTCTTGTTCGGCACACCGAAGCCCT
Organism: Ceratopteris richardii; assembly: GCA_020310875.1. NCBI lineage: Eukaryota > Viridiplantae > Streptophyta > Polypodiopsida > Polypodiales > Pteridaceae > Ceratopteris > Ceratopteris richardii. Next base: position 34,310,034 of record CM035427.1, read on the forward strand.
TCATTGGTATCAGAGCCCTTCATTGGTATCCACTGCAGGTACTTCATGTGAGAGACAATCTCGTCTCAGTGGGAGTTCAACCTTATGTGGGATGTGAGACTCGTCATGTCTCATTCTGTCTACCTATAGATAGGTCTATGGACATTCTTGATGCACATGTATGGCATGATTCAGATGCTCAGATGGATGCACATGTAGAGCATGTTTTGGATGCTCATGTAGAGCATTATGATGATACTCATTTGGAGTGTGATCATCAGTTTGATCTTGGTGTTGATGTTGTGCAGTTCGCTCATGTGGAGCATGATCATACACTTGGTGTGGTAGATCAGGATTGCTCTCATGATACACAGTGTATGGTAGAGCATATTAGCTCTCAGGTTGCACACCTAGACACATCCTTGGTTGATAGGATGACTGATTTAGATGCTGATGAGTCAGTTATTATGCAGTCATTCTTGGATTCGCTCATGCCAGATGTTGACACAGATATGTCAGGACATGTTGGTCTTGATGATGGTGGTTTGGATGCCTTGGATATAGGCATGGCTGACATACTTAGGTTAGCCAGGATAGCACATGTTTCGTCAGCATTCGGGAGTCTGATGTACGAGCTGTTATGCTCGAGACCAGACATTGCAGTTGCTATTGGAGCATTTGCACTTGGAGTTGTCAGTCGTTCGATGATTGATACATGCATAGAGCGAGTGGGAGCTTTGCAGGAACTTCATCAGTTCTTGCATCAGTCAGATATGAGCTGGACTCTTATCGATATGAGTCTAGAGCAGTTTGAGGTGCATGGATACACCTTGTTCGAGGCAGTTGGTGTAGGCTGATCTGGTATGGGTAGAGATCCAGACTCTTCCTGTACATTATTGTATAGTCCTACATCATTCTTTGTATATGTTACCACTTATGGTCACATTGACCCTTAAGTGGGAGATTGTTGGGGATGTAAGGGTCATGTGACCTTACCCCCATATTCATATATATACATCATATATAGAGCATTGCCTCAAGAGAGATCATTATGTGGGTTTCGAGGCTCCCACGCATGTCCGCGCGTCTCATCTCTCTTCTCTCTCCCTCCACCTCCTCCTTCCTCCTCTTGTTCGGCACACCGAAGCCCTTCAAACGTGTCTCCATAGGACTGGCAATAGGCTTACAGTCTTGAAGGCCGAAATGCTACAATAATGTGTCAATATATTTCGTTTGACACAAAGACATTCCACCATCAACTTGCATAAATTGAATGCCCGAATAGTGATGCAAATGCCCCAAATCAGACATCTCAAATGAGGCATGCAAATGAGCCTTGAAATCAGCAATATGCTTCTCAATAGGACCAGTGAGCAGCATGTTGTCAACATAGACAACAATGATCAGAAGCACATCATTAGCACGCTTAACATATAAGGTGCTTTCAGTTGGACTGTTCTTGAAACCATGTGCAACCAGATAGGCATGTATCTTCTCATACCAAGCACGTGGTGCTTGCTTTAAACCATATAATGCCTTCTTTAACCTGCACACCTGGTTTTCATGCCCTTTCTGCACAAAGCCATAGGGCTGAAAAACATACACTTCTTCATGAAAGTCACCATTAAGAAATGTTGTTTTAATGTCCAACTGATGTACATTCCAACCATGATGGCTGCAAGTGCACAAATGCTCCGAACAGTAGTCATACGACATGTAGGTGCAAAGGTCTCATAAAAATCAATGCCTCTTTCTTACGCATAACCCTTTACAACAAGCCTAGCCTTATACCTGTCAACTGTACCATCAGGTTTACGCTTCAGCTTGTATACTCACTTAGTGCCAATGGCCTTCTTGCCAGGAGGCAAGTCACATAAAGACCATGTATCATTATTCATTATAGCATCATATTCAGATTTCATAGCAACCATCCAATTTTTTGAATTCTGTGCTTCATCAAAAGAAACAGGCTCATTCTCATCATGGAGACTAGACGCAGCTATAGCATAGCAATATGATGCAAAAGAGGCACTATGAGAGCCTGAACGAGTACAATATGACAGAGGTGCATCTAATTTGTTGTCACACAAAGTCTGCACCAACCATTTTGGCATAGTTTTTGCTTGCTCAATATCAGCTCTCTCATCAACTAGTGCATCATGTAAATCTGCATCAGAAATGGAACGATCTGCATCATCACATGAAACCTACAAAGGCTGAGAAGTTGCCTCATTAGGAACAACACTAGACTTTCCACTTGTAAAAAGAGGCATCAAAGTATCATACATGTCTTTGGAGCTAACAGATGTCTCCTTAGTACATGAAAGCAATGGCTGAATAGCATCTTCCACAAAAACAACATCACGACTAACCAGAATGTGTTTAGTCTGTGGATGATACAGACGATAGCCTTTACTTTCAGAACTGTACCCAACAAAAATACATTTTACTGCTTTATCACCCAATTTTCTACGATGTTGTTCAGGCACTAGTGCAAATGCCAAACAACCAAAAACACGCAGATGAGCAACAGATGGCTTGCGGTCATGCCAAGCCTCATATGGAGTGATAGACTGCAACCCTTTAGTGGGACACCTGTTCAGTACATATGCTGCACACATGACAGCCTCAAGCCAGAAACTATGAGGTAAAGCCTAACTCTTGACCATACACCTCGCCATCTCCATGAGAGACTTGTTCTTTCGTTCAACAAATCCATTCTGTTGAGGTGTATACGACACTGTACACTGGTGTTTTATCCCATGTTTAGCCAGAAATGCATTAAAATCGACAGACATATATTCCCCCCTTCGATCAGAAAGGAGGGTGCCCATTTTACATGCTGACTGATTTTCAGCCAAAACCAAAAATTGTTTAAAGCACATGAACACTTCGGACTTTGCTTTGAGTGGACATACCCATGCATACCTGGCAAAATCATCAGTGAAAGTCACGAAGGAAAGGTAATTTCCAAAAGAGGATGTCTGCATAGGACCACAGACATCACTATGTACAAGGTGCGATTTGTGTGTAGCCCAAATTGAACCATCTTTTGGAAAGGAGGAACGCTGCATTTTTCCCAAAATACAACCTTCACAAACATGTTTTCCAGGTGCCTCAAGTTTGGGCAAAGAGGATACCATTTCAGATTTCTGCAAGCGTAGCAAACTAGCGAAATTCAAATGACGAAAGCGTGCATGCCAAAGCTTTGCATCTGACATAGCCTGAGAATCATTTACTGCACATGCCAAATCATTTTCAGATCTTTCATATTCTATGAGCTTATAGAGCCCACGACATAAAATGCCAGAAGCAATAATCACATCGCCATTTGACAGATCATGAACTGTACACCTGTCATCAACAAATTTCACAACCAAGCCAATCTTCGCTAATGCAGAAACTGATAACAGGTTCTTTTTGATCCCTGGCACAAATAAGGCATTTAACAAAGTGAAAGAACTACCATCAGAAGTAGTAAAAATGATCTTACCAACTCCGATAACAGGATAAGAGGAGTTGTTGGCGCATGTAACAGTATTCCCTGTAGGGGCAAGCTCGAGTGAAGAGAAGAAACTACACTGTGAGGTAATATGTTTGGTTTCCCCACTGTCAAAATACCAAACATCTGAGTCTACTGCAGACATGCACTGCTCATGAGAAGATGGGTCAAAACTGCAGACAGTAGTAAACGCCCATTCTTCTTCCTGCACAAGATTTGCAGACTCTATTTTTGGTGTAGAGGCCTCTGCAACAACCATTCCAGCCTCTTTCTTCTTTGCCTCTTTTGCAGTCAATTTTGTACAGCTCTTTATGATATGATCATTCCCTTTACAGTACTTACAAAACAATTTCTGCTTTTCCGATTTCTTCTCATCTTTATCTTCCTTCTTCGAATATGCAAAATTAGTAGATTTCTGCTTACTAGTTGAAGAGCTCCATTTTCCTTTGCCCTTCTGACTAGCTAGGAAAGCTTAATCTGCAACTCGCATAATGGACCTATTTTGCCTGGACTGATCTTCTTGCAACAAAACAGAGACTAACTCCTGAAATGATAAGGCATTTGGATTGCCTTTCATCATCAACCGAAGAGTAGAAGCAAAACTCTGATATGAATCAGGAAGACCATTCAGAACGGTCTGCAGAAGTGAGCTATCTGGTATAACCTCATCAACAGAAATCAATTGTTCCTTCAAGTCTTTGGTCTTTGTTAGGAAACTGTCCATAGAATCACCTTCATTCATGTACTCACTCTCCAACTGTTTTCGGAGATAAGCAACACGAGCCTCATTCCTAGCTTGGTACAATGTGGTAAGTGTATCCCAAGAATCCTTAGCTGTTCTGCAAGAGCGAATATGAGGAATAATGGCACGTTTGACAGACAAAGCTATCAATGCATGTGCCTGGGCATCTTTGCCATCCCAGCGAATCTGCTCTGCAGTAGGTGCAGTAGAAACAGCAGCACGGACAGGAATCTACGGAATATCATCTTCGACACCATCTTCATTAGCTCCAACACCTGTATTTGTAGTACCTATTGTTACAGGTGTAACAGGACATCTTTCAACACCTTGCACAATGTTCCACAATCCTTTTGCAACGAATACATGTCACATCATATAAGCCCATAATGGGTAGTTGGTACCATCCAACTTATCCTCAACAGCTAACATACGGAATACATCACTACTTTCAGTCATGGCTGGTGACTAAAATACCTTGATGCAGAAAATTGACTATATCTCAAAAAGTTGAACAGAACTGCCAAGACGAGTTCTGCTAGACCTGTAGCAGACTTCGAGACGCTTAAACAGGCGAATAGAAACTGGTATATACCTTTGGCACAAAAAGAAGAAATAGCCTTCACAAGCGCTGCGATAGTGCGTTCGGAGGCCGAAACAAGCTCAGATCGCAATTTCGGCACGACAGAACGAAGCTGTTTTGATCTCTCAATCACCCTGAGTATGCTCACCAAATTTCGTGCGAATCTGAGACTGCAAACGGAGGAGTGTCGACGCCACCCTAGATGAAGCAACCACCTACGTCTGCAGCACGCGAACAACACAAGGAAGAAGAAGAAGCTTGGAGCCCAAACACACAATACTGAATGTATTACTAGAGAATGTACAAAGATAAGTAGCCCATTAGGGCGATAGGCATATATACAAGCCGGGGGCAAAAAACCTCCTAAAGAGGGAAAAAAATGCCCCGGCGGTCCTAGTGTGTTCACACACATCACTACCTAAATATATCAACAAGGGTCGTTCCTGCATGTTTTACCCTATGGCTTGTTGGAGTGTGCATCTCATTCCATGGTGGTTGAGTGTAGCTTTCTTAATTACATGATGGTTATAGATCTGAATCAAAATCTATTAGAAACCTTATCCTCAATAATTGTTTGGCCCTTGCCTTGATGGGTGTCCTCTGCAATGGCTCAACATCATGTTGGAGGATAAACAGTCCTATGTGCACAACAAAAGCAAATGAACCCTCCTAGGATCGTGAAGTTTTTCTGACATAGGCTTTGTATTTTATGAGTTGCTCTTTACATGCAGAGAATGAAAATGCAACTTTGGACACTTAAACTAGACTTGGAGGGCTTTCAAATGAGAGTAAAGTCACTCCATTTGGATACTAGATGATGCTTCAACCAGATGCAACAAAATAGATAACTTGATCTCTTCACATAGTACTAGCTAACTACACAGACACTATTCTGGACATTTCTCTGAACATGTGTAGGCACTAGACCAGAGACTTACACCACTGAAAGTAGAACTTATAAGTCTAACAAGACAAAAATTGTTGAAAATAGATTCTGAATGAAGCCGAAATAACAATTACAAGACCGGGGGGTCTGCCAAAATCATCTACATAGATAGTGTGTAAAAGTGAAATTTCTGCAAAATATGCAGAGAATAGCTAGTAGGGGGTGTGTTTAAGCAAGGGGACAGCTTGGGCACGTATTTCCATGACTCTAAGTCATAACAAAACTCATTAGAAGTTTTAAAGACCACATACTAACCTCTTTAACCAATCAAAAGAATATACATGTCGAAAGTGAGGTCCAATCACATCAAGAGGTGAGCTAAATCGATGTGGAAGCTTCAATTTGGGGCATGTTCCCACACTCTTGAGCTTGAGAAACTTTCAACACTCCCCCTCAAGCTCAAGTCTTTTCCTTTCGTTGCTTCAGCCTATGTCTCTTATGTTGATAGCTTCTTTGAATCCTCCAAGCTTTGTACCTTCAAGAAACTTTGTCATCATGTCTGCAACCTGCATTTTAGTGTTCACATACCTTATATCTAGCTCTTTTTCCATCACCTTTTCTCTAACAAAGTGCTTATGAACCTCTATGTGCTTGATCCTTGCATGAAGCATGGGATTGTTAGCTAGGTAGATGCTTGAAATGTTGTCTCCATAAAGAGGAAACTCATCCACTTCCACTTCAAAGTCCTTAAGTAGCTTCTTAAGCCATAATAGCTCACATGTAGCCAATGCTGAACCTCTGTACTCAGCCTCTATGGATGAAATTGCAACAGTGGGTTGCTTCTTAGATCTCCAAGAGATCACTTTTGCACCTATCATGAAAACATAATCTGATGTACTCCTTCAATCATCCTTGCTATCTATCCAATTAGCATCACTATATCCTTTGACAACTAGATCAGCATCATATGAGTAAAATAGACCTTGGTTGATGGTGTGCTTGATGTATCTAAGCACTTTTCTTTCTGCCATAAGATGATCATGAGAAGGAGCATGCAAAAATTAAGAGAGAACACCTACTACATATGCAAGATCTGGTCTACTGAATGTAGCATAAATTAATGAGCCAATTATGATTCTATATAGTGTAATATCTTGTATAGCCTCTCCTTGACCTACAACCAACTTTGTATTGGGCTCCATTGGGTGAGAAAGTGGCTTAGAGCCACTCATACCAAACCCGTATAGCACATCCAACAAGTATTTTCTTTGAATCAAGAAGATGCCATTGTGTGCATAGATTACCTCTATTCCCAAGAAGTATTTTAGTGTTCCAAGATCAAATATCTTGAAATCCTTTCCTAGCTTTGATTTGACATCTTTAATACTTGCAATATCGCTTCCTGTGATGATCAAATCGTCCACATAGATGCATATGTATATCATCTTGTCTCCTTGCTTCTTCACGTAAAGTGATGGATCTACAACACTTTCTTTGTATCCACAACTTGATAAATAATCCACTAACCTCTGATTCCATGCCCTTGGGGCTTGCTTTAGTCCATATAATGCTTTCATTAGCTTTCAAAAATGATTTGGGTACCTTATACTAGCAAATCCTTGAGGTTGGCTCATGTAGACTACATCTTCAAGCTCTCCATTGAGGAAGGCATTCTTCACATCCAACTAATATAAGCTCCATTTCCTTGATGTGGACACTGCAATCAAAGTCCAAATTGTTGGCATCTTGGCTACAGGGCTGAAAGTTTCATCATAATCTATCCCATAGCTTTGGGAGAAGCCTTTCACTACCAACCTTGCTTTGTACCTAGCAATGGAGCCATCTGAATTTCTTTTAATTTTGTAAACCCATTTATTACCTATCACCTTCATGCCTTCTTGAGTTGGTACCAAGCTCCAAGTATGGTTGTCATCAAGTTTTTTGAGCTCTTCCTTCATTGCCTCTTGCCATTCATTGCAATCCTTAGCTTCTCCAAAACTAGTTGGTTCTTTGTCCTTGATTACTTGAGTCATGTATGCATAATGCTTTGCAACAAAATTATCATATGTTAACCTTTGAACTGGATATCTTACTCTTGAAGACCTTCTTTCACTTCCTTTGGGTGTGGTTGACATCTTCTTTCTTTGTTTTTCCACTTCTAGAGTTTGAATTTCTTCTATCTCTTCATCTTCCAACATGCTCTCGTCCACATAGCTTCCTTCTTCAATTGAAATCTTCTCTTTACCTTTGAATTTACTTTCTTCAGAGCTAGCCTCTCTTTCCCTAAGCCTTCCACTCCATGGTGAGGGTGTCCTTGTGTTGCATGAGTTTCTTGGAATTATCATTCTTTTTATTTGTCTCACTTATCTCTTCAACCTGCAATGGACTCGTGCATGCATACCAAGGCTTCAACTCATCAAAGACAACATCCCTACTTACCTTCACCTCCTTGGTGATGGGATTATAGCATTTATACTCCTTTTGTTCCATAGAATATCCCAAAAAAAAATACACCTTTCATATTCGGTATCTAACTTTGCTCTCAACTCTTGAGGTACATGTACATAGCATATACAACCAAAGATTCTAAGATGTGAAGTTCAAGGTTTTCTTCCACTCCATGCTTCCTCAAGGGTTAGATGATGTTTACCTGATGTAGGACATCTATTCATGATGTATGTGGCTGTATATGTAGCCTCTCCCCAATAACAATGCGGCATATTCATTTCGTTGAGCATACACCGTGCTACCTCTTCTATGTGTCTATTCTTTCTCTCTGCTATCCCATTTTGTTGAGGGGTATACCTGCATGTAAATTTTCTTTTGATGCCATTGACTTGCAGAAATTCGGAAAATTCATGGGTGAAGTACTTTCCCCCTCCATCGGATCTCAAAGTTTTGATAAACTTGCCAGACTCCTTCTCCACATGTGTTTTGAATTTCTTGAAGTAGTTTCTAATGCAACACAAACATACTTTTCTTGAAAAGTCATCAATGAAGGTTACAAAATACCTGTTTCTAGCAATGGATGTTTCTCTTGTTGGACCCCAAACATCCGTGCGAATGAGGTCTAAAACATTTGCACTTACATAGGTACTCTTCTTGAGTGGCAGCCTTGATTGTTTTCCTTGTTAGCAAGCTACAAAAATTTCATGCAACATTTTAGATGTAAAATTTGCTAGGACTCTTAGCAAGCTCCTCCGTTGCATGTCCTTGAGCTTTTGTAGGTTGATGTGACCTATTCATTTATGCCATAGATCCAAATCTGCTATCCTCTTATCTCCATATGTGACATACATTGAATGCTGTCGCTGATTTATGTCCATTGTGAACATTCTCCCTTGCTTTTTTCCTTTTGCTATGAGCTTGAGACTTTCCCTTGGATCCTCAACAAAAAATCCTCTTTCATTGAACCTAACTTGATAGCCTTTTTCTACCATTTGTCCTATTGAAATCAAGTTTTTGGTAATAGTAGGGACATGTAATACCTTTGATAAGTACTTTGCTCTTTGATTTCCTTCAAAACTGATATCTCCCACATGCTGAATGGTATCCTCTGATTTATCACTTGTTTCCACATGTCCTTGATGCTTTGGGACCTACAAATTACTAAAACGATCCTTTCAACATGACATATGAATGCTACATCCCCTGTCTACATACCATACATCTTCACTAGCTTGAGTTGTACCTTCACCATACCTCCTGGCAAGTAAATAATCATTCCCTTGGTTGTATGATGTGTTTGCATAATTACCTTGCCCTCTATAATTGTTGTTGCTGCTTTGATTCCCTTGTCTTTGAGCTCTATGATAACATTCATTTGCAAAATCACCGAGCTTACTCCATACAAAGCATCCATTTGAAGTGGGTTGTCCTCTTCCACCAAATCTTGCACCTCTTCCTCCATTTGTGGCTCTTCCACCTCTTTGACCTGCATTTTCTTATTGTCCTTGACCTCCTTGGTTGCTTTGATATGTTCCTCTTCCTCTTGTAGCACCTCGATTGTGTCTTCCTCTTCTTCTACGTGCATACAACAATTGCCCTTGGTTATCCTTGCCAACCACCAAGGTTCATCTCTTCTGTCACCATGAGAGTTATTAGTTGATCAAAATCAAGAAGAGAGTCCCAAGTTACATACACTGAAGTTGTGAAGGCCCTCCATTTTTCATCATCCCTAAGTCCATTTAGGGTGTGGGCGACAAGATCATCATCATCTAGGGCACAATTGATTGACCCTAGTGCATCTGCAAGCTCTTTAACCTTTAATATGTAATCATTATCACCTTGAGAGGGGCTTTTCCTAAGATTATTTAGCTCATTCTTGAGCTGAATTTTTATAGCTTTTGTGGAGGTTGAGTACAATCTCTCCAAGCACTCCCACACCTTCTTCAATGTATCCAAATCTTGAATATGCTCTATCATGGAGTTGCTCATATGCTAAGATAAAATGAAAATGACTCTTTTGTCCCTTTCATCCCACTCTCTTATGGATCTTCTCTTGTCCTTGGTTGGATTCACCTCACCTATGTAGGGTTTTGGCTCTCCACCACTCACAAGTCCCCACAAACCTTTCCCCATCAAAAAAGTTGCTTATTCTAAATCGTCATCATTGGTAATTTCCTTTTTTGAGCTTCTCAATATGAGCATTGAGATCAGCCATGGTGCCTCCTAGATCTTTTGAACCTCCCCCTTGATGCAATGAAGTTGGAAAAGATGGATTTTACCTCAAAAAATAGAGCTACTCCTCTTGATGAAGCTTCATCTTTGATTTGATGATGTATTTGCTTCCCCTTGTTGTTGATGTGCCTGTTCTTTGCTTCCTTCCTTCAAACTTTGATGAAGTCTTCACTTCACTTCAGTAGCTCCTTATTATATCTTTGATACTCCACTTATAGATCTGATATCACTGTTAGAGGATAAACACTCTTATGTGCACAACAAAAGCAAATGAACCCTCCTAGGATCCTGAAATGTTTTTGACATAGGATCTGTATTTTCTAAGTTGCTCTTAGTACATGCAGAGAATGAAAATGCAGCTTTGCAACCTTAACCTATACTTTGAGAGATTTCACCTGAGAGTAAAACCACTCCATTTGGATACGGGATGATGCCTCAACCAGGTGCAACAAAACAGATGACTTGATCTCTTCACAAAGTACTAGCTAACTACATAGACACTATTCTGATCATTTCTCTGCACATGTATAGGCCCTGAACCCGAAACTTATACCACTTAATGTAGATTTTATAAGCTTTCCAACAAGACAAAAATAATTGAAAATGGATTCCGAATGAAGGAGAAACAACAATTACAAGGTCGGGGATCTGCCAAAATCATCTAGATAGATAGAGTGTGTAAAAGTGAAATTTCTGCAAAATATGCACAAAAGAGCTAGTAGGGGGTGTGATTAAGCAAGAGGGCAGCTTGGGCACATATTTCCACAACTCTAAGTCCTAATAAAACTCATTAGAGGTTTTAAAGACCACATACTAACTTCTTTAACCAATCAAAAGCATACACATGTCAAAAGTGAGGTCCAATCACATCAAGAGGTGAGTTAAATCTTCTTTAATCAACTTCTTTCCATTATGGGCATGATTTGATGCCTCCAAATCATGGAAATCAGCCTCCTTTGATTGTGGATGATGTGGAAGGTTCAATTTGGAGCATGTTCCCACACTCTTGAGCTTGAAAAACTTTCAACACATGAGCCTCTATGTCTAAATGTTCTTGGGACCAACCCCTTTGTTGATTTTTCACTTCATGTTCTCTCAATGGATTTTTCCCAAAGGATGTCCCATCATGTGAGTGACACCTAGAAGTGATGATGGAAGCACTTCAAGGTCTCTTGTGAGGTTTCATCCATGGTGGGCGTTGACTTCCTTGCACATGGATAAGATAGAACACATGATCTTTCCTTGCAGTCTGTTTGGTGCATTCCATTCTCTCAAGTTGCAAAGTGTGAACCAACATTATATACAAGCCTATGATATAGCACTTAATTGAATATAAAAAATTCATTTTACTTTCAAGCTAAACCCTCTCATAGCCTTTCAGCATGGAATTGAGCATGATGTAGAGGCCATAATGATAACTTCCATTTCTCACTAGAAATATTGTGTTGTATCGTTCTTGCAACTTTTGCCAAATGTGACTCCGTTGCTTGTTCTATGGCACAATTTCTTGAGAATGTATTGTGGTAAAATCAATTAAACATCTCTTCCATATATTTTGATTACATTGGACCACCACCATGTGGCACATGTTTTTGAAGTACACACTCATAGCCTTGTAGTGTGACTTCTCCATTCCTTGGGTATTGAAAATCTCCAATGACCCATATCGATACATGAGAAAAGCTCCATGTGAAAATAAAACATGATGAGAACTTTTAAGTAAATTGAAAAAAAAGTAAGTGCAACAAACAATTCTACATTGTAAAAAAGTTAAGTGCAACAAAAAATTTGAAAGATCGAGTAGACTTACAATGTAGTGTGTATATTGCTATCTTCCCAAGATAGGATGAAACACTTTATGAAATCCACTAATGTATCTCGAAACAATTGATATTGAATACCACTCAAGATAGTAAGACCCATTAAACATACCAACTTATCTAAGCATGACCAAACCTTCTTTTTCTTATTGTAGGGATCAACTTGAGAATCATTATTTGTTGTGATCATGCATGGGTCTTTCCATAGCTCATGATGTTAATTATTTTGAGTGCTAGTACCTTTACTTAAAAAAATCTTTTACCTCATTCTCGGTTATTGAAACTTGTTGTAAACTATCTTGAGATTCCTCAAATTTCTTAACCACTAGGGTTATATTTCCACCATCAAAACCAACTTAATTAGTGAGTTCCTCCAATCTTTTTATATATTGTACAAAATTATCATCTAGCCTCATGAAAATGCCTATTCTCTATGGAGCTTCAATAATCTATCAAGAATTTTCTTGAAGGCATGCAAGGTGCAAAAGTGAACATTAAGTAAAGGAAATGGAATAATGGGATTCCAATCCTTATTTGACATGTCACAATTCGGTGTACCTAATATGGTAGACCTCATTAAAGGTGCATCTATGTCATCATCTAAAACATATATGTTGTTTTTTATCTTTGTTGGTTTATAACCTTGTATCCAATATGGACAAGGATAGAGAGAAGATGCACCTTGTTCGCAACCAAACATGCATTTGATATTCTTTAAATCTCCACCCAAGTTCCACTCTACCTCAAAATCACATAGGCCTTCTACATTGAGTTTTGCACCATGAATTTGAGAAGCTATTACCTTTGTGATCCATGGAGTTCTAATAAAAATCCATGAAAGAACATCATTCAATTCTTTAGGTACTTCAATAGCACCTAACCACCATATATCTTTCCCAAATTGAAAATTGTATGTAAAGTGATGGGTAGAGTTTTCACTTTTATTAATAATGGCATCCCTTTATGATTTGACATTTGTCTAGCTTCATTATAAACTTGAGTTTGGAGTCCCAATATACATCAAATAGAAAAAATTATACTCATAAAAATACCATGAATGTCATTATCACAGTAATGGATATACCTTGAATTGTACATTTGTAAAAACCAGATCATTGTGTCCTTTGAAGCTTCCCCAAATTGAAAAATATTTTGTTAATAATTTCCCTTTGAAGCTTCTCCAAATTAAAAAATATTTTGTTGTACTTTGTTTTTAAGAATCCTTTATAAAGTAATTTTTTAACTCTTGCTTAGATGTAGTAGGATGATAAATGGATGTAGGCATAGTAGCTTCTATATGCAAGTAATCTCCAAGAGTATTAGGTACATCCTCATTGGTCATTTTCTTCTTTAGAGATACCTGTAATGGAATGGAAAACTATTTTGCAAAATACCTTCATTTTGTAATGCCTACTTCAAAATATTATACAATGCAGTGTATCCTCCAATACTAATACCTGCTTCATCACATACCATCTATACCTTCCTAGGAGTAATAATATATTCCAACTTGCTTGCCAAATCTTTAATCACTTGCAAAATATTAAGAACATGTTTGTTGCTCAAAGAAGAATTCAACAACTTGAATTGGTCCTCAATTGTTGATGAAGCATGGATATCTTTAACAAATGACCTGCACAATAACAATATCACTCTAAAAGTCTTGTAACATAAATAAACAATTGAAACACAAACTTAATTGCAAAAATACATCGCTTTTGTGCTCCACCACCAATTGAAAAAGATTCAAAGGATGATAATGGTCTTCTTTAGTATCTCATACAAAGTGATGTCTCTTTTAGTTATGTTAGATTGGCTTTTAACTTTGTAATTTTGTTCTTCTTTGCATCCACATCTTGTTGGAGTATATTCTTGCACTCTTCGAGAGATTTGACAACACTTTCTAAAATTTCAATTTTCAAATGGTTGTGATGACATAGTTGCATCTATAATATGCGATAGCCGCATCACTTGCAATAACCTAGTAGTCTAGCTTCACCACTACCAAGGAATTGTAGAAATATAGAGATACTATGGAATGTAAGATGAAAATAAAAAATTGGATCTAAGGGATACAATGCACCATTGACCCAAAGATCAATATTCTACTCTTTAACTGCACATCATTCATTTTGAGAATCTTTGTCATTACTATCACTAGTTATTAATGAATTCTATTGGAACACGAACATTTACACTTGCTAATTGAGGAGCACATGCAAGTGCTACTGTCATGTTCTTAATACATGTGAGCACCATGATGTTCAAAGACTTGAGCATCATAATAACAAGAAGAACTAAGATGGTTGGAATGGCTTGTATAGTAGTTGTATTGCATGAAAAAAGTATGTTATATGGATAGGTCAAAATGACTTTTTTGATCTATAAGATTGAAAATAGGGTTTTTTGAAAAGATAATATTTTGGGGCAACCAAAAATATGTTTGATGATGTGGCACTTAGCTTTTGGAGGGATTCTGAAAAGTATGCTTTTTGAGTGTTTTTTATAAAAAATGGAATAAAATTGGGTCAAAAAGTACCTGATGGTTTTCAATTAGCTGAGGCCTTATTTAAAAGTAACATCTAACATATGCATAAAAGTATGGGCCATTTTGATTAAAGAATAGATAAAAAAAGAGATTTTGTTTTCAAAAGATTCATTTGTTTATTCACATATATGGACGGATTTGATGATATGGAAAGTGAATTTTCTTTCTCTCTTTGTGTAGGAGAGAGATGATCCTAGGTTATCCTAAAAAAAGCATACTTCAGTCTACTAAAAAGTGATCTATTAAATGCAATTTCTCCCCTTAAGAAAGTAAAAGATTAGGTTTAATCCTTAAAAATTACAAATCTCTGGAAGGCCCATGCAGGTTCATTTTTCCCCTAATGAGAATCATTTAAATGTATAAAAACAATTAAAATTGTACTTATAAGAGTTATCCATATACCGCAAAATTGGTGAACTTCTTCAATAAGTATTGGAATAGAGTTAGAGAGAGAGACAGAAAGAGACGGAGAGAAATAGAGAGAGAGAGAGTGAGGAACATAGAGAGAGAAACACAAAGAGAGATAGAGAGAGATTGTTTGATCAGGTGTGGACATCTGTTCGCTCTTCAATTCAACCCATGTAAAATGAGTGATTAATTGAAGAGTGACGTGCTTTCTTTTTCACTAGAACAACTGTTGCATAAGTGATAATAATACATCCTTTAAATGACTACAAAAGAGGTGAGAAAACAAGAAAATAAGATCACATATTTGATGATTCCACATGTTGCATATGTGATGCTCTTTTTAATATTGATTTTAGCATCACTTTAACCATCGATAAGAGCCTCGTATAACCAACAATCTGTGCATAATGTTTTTTACAATTAAACGAGCAATTGACTAACGACAAAAAGTTTTTTCGTGTTAGTAGTCACTAGAGGGGGTCACTTCTTCTAGAGAAGTGATTGTATAAGAATGTGCATAATATTTCAAGGGCTTTTTATTTTTGCAATTCTTTTTGAATGAATAATATAGGGTTGTTGTCGGAATAAATGAAAAATACAAAAAATTGCAACACACCCCTACTTTTTTATTTTTTCCTCTCCATGGAGCACACACCCTTCATTTCTATCACTAACAGAGTATGTCTTTAAAATAGATGAAAGGAATCTCTTGAGAATCTTTTGTAAGACATCCCTATTTTTCTTAGCCTTTTAGAGTGTATTCTTTTGTGAGGGGCATATTGGGGTTTTGATCGAAAATTACTTTTGAATGGGATGATTACTCATAGAACCCATTGAATCTCACAAATCATAAATATATAGCTTACCAAAGACCAACTAGATTTTCTGTCTCGTCTCCTGGAGTGTCTATTTTTCTGTGTGTTTTCTGCATCAGTAACCTCTATGTGCATGTGAGCAAGATCGTGATAATAGTGGTATTAGAGCCCTACACACATCACTACGGAGGGGTTTGTTTCTGTTCATTTTGACGATTGATCTGTGTTTCACTGTTCTTTGTTCGCAATCCAATTTCGATTCTGATTCCGATTTCGATTCCAATTTTTATTCCGTTTACATTTCCGATTTCGATTCTCATTCTCATTTCCTATTCCTGTTTCTATTTTAGTTTCTCGTTTCTGTTCCAATTCCAAAACTAGAACCTACATTTACTCCTTCGGCTTACTCCAAGGCATCGACTAAGGTGTCGAACTAAGGCATAACTTAAGGCATTACTAAGGCATTACTAAGGCATTACTAAGGCATTACTTTGGCATCTTTGGCACCCAAGGCTCCCTTGGCAACCGTTCGTTAGCTACGCGCAAACCAATTTTAATTTATGAGTGGCAATAAGGAGTTTTATATTCACCAAGGTTGGAGGATTTGAACCCACAACCGCACTCACACAAAGGAAGGGTTTTACCACTACACTATCTCTTTGTGTTGCCACTATAGTTCTCTTTTCTTATATTTAACAAAACTTTCATCTCTTTCTTACTTTTTCAATTCCCAAAAGAAATCCTTCCTTTTACATTTTAATTCAAGCAATCTCAAAAATTGTTTCTACATATCTAACAAGAGGGTTTTGTTCTCTACATACTCATGGACCCTACGGACACCATAGAGGATGTTGGTGAGTCACCTCTACCCAAGGTAACACTCGAGCAATAACTCGAGCTCCTATGGCACGAACTTTGAGGCACTCAGAATGAGATCCGACAATGTGAAGAAGTACTACTAAAGATGCAACCTGATGAAGATAATGGGGGTGGTGAAAGCTATTGTCTCTGCCCAATCGGATGGCACACATTCCAAGATTGGTGTTAAAAATTACTAGTTTCTATGGTTTGATGGTTGTAAGTATGGCCCATTAGTTCTTTCATGGTTGTCGTAGTTTGATGATTTTTATACTGATGAAACATATGCTGAAAGTGAAAAAGTCAAATTTACCACTAACTATTTAGTAAAAAAAGCTCAGCTCTAGTGGAATGTCCTACACCACAGTACATATCGTCCAACAACGTAGAAGCCTTTCCAAGATAAAGTGAAGGATTTTTTCTTCCTCCTCAATATTATCTACATGTTCGATGTGCATGGAAAACCTTTATATGGAAGGAGGGTGACACGGTCACTACCTACATGGAGTAGTTCTAACAAAATTTACTATTGGTTAGAATGCTTGAAGATGTACCAGAGGATAGGTTGCAACAAAAATACAAAGATGGTTTGAAGATGGGAATCCAAGCTAAGCTTCACACCGTTCGGCCTACAACCCTCAACGAACCTATCTCTCTTGCCTATGATGCAGAGAAGGAATTCCAGTCCATAACCAAGTCGATCCGTCTACAACAACCATGTCAATGAACACTTTTTATTAAACCCAGGTTTCCTATGAGGCATAATTTTAATTCCCCATCTTATTCTAGTTTTCCTCATCGTCCACAATCCAATTACTCAGCTCCACCTGTTGCTTCATCTCTCCAACCTACCAAACCACCTACCCTCCAAAATTCAGGGATGCCCAATAGAAGCGACCTCCTATCACCTGCTAGAATTATGGAAAACTTGAACACACAAAAATAAAGTGCCAATTGCGAATTCTTCACATGAAACCAATTGCAGCTCAATTGCATAACATGGAGGTCCATAATGAAGAAATTCCTCCTGTTTGGATAGAGGAAGCATTGGAGAAGAACTTAAGTAATTTGGGTAATGATATCTTAATTCATTCTTTACTTTATATGCAGGGTAGTATCGATAACAAGCTGGTTAATATTTTACATGACGATGGTGGTTCACATGATTTCATTTAACCCTTATTAGTACAAGAACTTAAATTAAAAACATTTCCCTCCTTGTATAAAGTGAAAGCTACATTTCAAGGTAGTTGTCATAATGTAACACGAGAAGTGCAAGATGTTACAATTAGCATAGGCCCATATGTAGATGCATGAACATTTTTAATTGCACCTTTGCAATCTTATGATGTTATAATTGGTATGCCTTTTCTTCATCATCATAACCCATGCATTGACCACCATTCACATACCTTTAACTTTGAATTTAAAGGTCAAATCATTACTTTGTCTACATGGCATGATTTCTAGCCATTTCCATTGATTAGTCATACTCAAGTAAAATGTGGATTTAGGAAAAGATTCAATTCATGCATTGTTTTTGTCAATGTCATAAATGATTATACTCATACACTTTCTGATGCACATAAAACTTTCATGACTACTTATAAGGATTGTTTTATATCTTATTATCCCTTTGAACTACCACCATCGCGAGGATCCTTTGACCATAGCATAGACTTAATTGCTAGTAGTTCTCCTCCTCATAAAGCACCTTATAGGCATGGCCCACTACATCAAAAGGAAATAGAAAAGCAAGTGAAAGAATTACTCCACAAAGGAATTATAAGGCATAGTTCTTTCCCATTTGGAGCACCAATTCTCTTAGTAGAGAAGAAGAATAAAACTTATTGAATGTGCATTTATTATAGAGCCCTTAACAAGATCACAATAAAGAATAGATACCCTTTTCCTCGAATAGATGATATTTTAGATAAATTGTGAGGAGCTCGTGACTTTAGTAAAATTGATCTAAAATCGGGTTACGATCAGATTCGTATGACACAAAGTGATATTTTTAAGACTGCATTTAGAACTCAAATCAGCCATTATGAATTTATGGTAATGCCCTTCTTATTTAGCATTGCCTCTTACCTTGTTAGTGAAAAAGAAAATAAAATTTGCTTGGGGACTTACCCAACAACAATCCTTCGAAAAACACAAACATGCACTTTCACATGTTTTACCGTTACCTACTTTTTCACAACCCTTTCATGTTGTTACTGATGATAGTGGTTCAGGAATAGGTGTTGTTTTAATGCAAAATGATCATCCTATTGCATTTGAGAGTAGGAAGCTTAAGCCCTAAAAAAAGGGTTATAGTACATATGATAAAGAATTGTTAGCAGTTGTGCATGCTTTGTGAATTTGAAAACACTATCTTATGGGCTCTGAGGTTTTAATCAAAACCAATCAATAGTCTATTAAGAATTTATTAAATCAGCCCTTAATCTCTGATCGGCATCTTAAATAGGCTTCATTCATTCAAAATTTCCAACCCATGATCCAATATCAACATGGTAAAGCTAATGTTGTAGCTGATGCTCTTAGCCATTTTCCTTCACATTCTATTGTTTTGCATAATATTTTTGCCATCCAAATTCATTCTTTTTAAGAAATGATTTTCATTTATGCATCTGATTTGTATTTTTCACGTGCATGGCATGACTTCAACAATGGTGCATTGTTATCTGATGAACATTATACATTTCATCATGGTTTACTATATTTTCAACATAGATTGTGTATAACCCAAGCTTTTAAAGATTTTGTCATCAAAGAAATGCATGAACCATCTTACATGGGTCATAGAGGCATACATGTTGATATATTTAGGTAGTGATGTGTGTGAACACTCTAGGACCGCCGGGGCACTTTTTTTCCTCTTTAGGAGGTTTTTTTCCCCCGGCTTGTATATACGCCGATTGCCCTAATGGGCTACTTATCTTTTTACATTCTCTAGTAATACATTCAGTCTTGTGTGTTGTGCTCCAAGCTTCTTCTTCTTCCTTGTGCTGTTCGCGTGCTTCCGCAGACGTCTAACTCTAACAATTGGTATCAGAGCAGGTCGTTGCTTCTTCTAAGGCGCCGTCGACACTCCTCCGTTTGCAGTCTCAGATTCGCACAAAATTTGGTGAGCATACTCAGCGTGTTTCCGAGATCAAAACTGCTTCGCTTTGTGGTGCCGAAATCGTGATCTGAGCTCGTTTCGACCTCCGAACGCACTATCGCAGTGCTTGTGCAGGCTATTTCGTCCTTTTGTGCCAAAGGTATATACCAGTTTCTGTTCGCCAGTTTAAGCGTCTCGAAGTCTGCTACAGGTCTAGCAGAACTCGTCTGGGCAGTTCTGTTCAACTTTTTGAGATACAGTCAATTTTCTGCATCAAGGTATTTTAGTCACCGGCCATGGCTGAAAGCAGTGATGTATTCCGTATGTTGGCTGTTGAGCATAAGTTGGATGGTACCAACTACCCATTATGGGCTTATATGATGCGACATGTACTGGTTGCAAAAGGATTGTGGAACATTGTGCAGGGTGTTGAAAGACGTCTTGTTACACCTGTAACGACAGGTACTGCAAATACAGGTGTTGGAGCTGATGAAGATGGTGTCGAAGATGATATTCCGCAGATTCCTGTTCGTGCTGCTGTTTCTGTTGCACCTACTGCAGAGCAGATTCGTTGGGATGGCAGAGATGCCCAGGCACATGCATTGATAGCTTTGTCTGTCAAACGTGCCATTATTCCTCATATTCGCTCTTGCAGAACAGCAAAGGATGCTTGGGATACACTTACCACTTTGTACCAGGCTAGGAATGAGGCTCGTGTTGCTTACCTCCGAAAACAGTTGGAGAGTGAGCACATGAATGAAGGTGATTCGATGGACAGTTTTCTTACAAAGATCAAAGACCTGAAGGAACAATTGATTTCTGCTGATGAGGTTATACCAGATAGCTCACTTGTGCAGACCGTTCTGAATGGCCTTCCTGATTCATATCAGAGTTTTGCCTCTACTCTTCGATTGATGATGAAAGGCAATCCGAATGCCTTGTCATTTGAGGAATTAGTCTCTGTTCTGTTGCAGGAAGATCAGTCCAGGCAGAACAGGTCCATTATGCGTGTTGCAGATCAAGCTTTCCTGGCTAGTCAGAAGGGCAAAGGAAAATGGAGCTCTTCTACTAGTAAGCAGAAATCTGCAAATGCTGCACAATCGAAGAACCAGGATAAAGATGAGAAGAAATCAGAAAAGCAGAAATTGTTCTGCAAGTACTGTAAAGGAAATGATCATATCATAAAGAACTGTCCAAAACTGGCTGCTAAAGAGGCAAAGAAGAAAGAGGCTGGAATGGTTGTTGCAGAGGCCTCTACACCAAAAACAGAGTCTGCAAATCTTGTGCAGGAAGAAGAATGGGCGTTTACTACTGTCTGCAGATTTGACCATCTTCTCATGATCAGTGCATGTCTGCAGTAGACTCAGATGTTTGGTACTTTGACAGTGGGGCGACCAAACATATTACCTCGCAGCGCAGTTTCTTCTCTTCACTCGAGCCTGCCCCTACAGGGAATACTGTCACATGCGTCAATAACTCCTCTTATCCTGTTATGGGAGTTGGTAAGATCATTTTGACTACTGCTGATGGTAGTTCTTTCACTTTGTCAGATGCTTTATTTGTGCCAGGGATAAAAAAGAATCTGTTATCAGTTTCTGCATTAGCCAAGATTGGCTTGGTTGTGAAATTCGTTGATGACAGGTGTACAGTCCATGATCTCTCAAATGGCGATGTGATTATTGCTTCTGGCATTTTATGTCGTGGGCTGTATAAGCTCATAGACTATGAAAGATCTGTGAATGATTCGGCATGTGCAGTTCATGATTCTCAGGCTATGTCAGATGCAAAGCTTTGGCATGCACGCTTTGGTCATCTGAATTTTGCTAGTTTGTTACGCCTGCAAAAATCTGAAATGGTGTCCTCTTTGCCCAAACTTGAGGCACCTGGAAAACATGTTTGTGAAGGCTGTATTTTGGGCAAAATGCAGCGTTCTTCCTTTCCAAAAGATGGTTCAGTTCGGGCTATGCAGAAATTGCAGCTTGTACATAGTGATGTATGTGGTCCTATGCAGACACCCTCTTTTGGAAATTACCTTTACTTCGTGACTTTCATTGATGATTTTTCCAGGCATGCATGGGTATATCCACTCAAAGCAAAGTCCGAAGTGTTCATGTGCTTCAAACAATTTTTGGTTTTGGCTGAAAATCTGTCAGCATGTAAAATGGGCACCCTCCGTTCTGATCGAGGGGGGGAATATATGTCTTCAGATTTTAATGCATTTCTGGCTGAACGTGGGATAAAACACCAGTGTACAGTGCCGTATACACCTCAACAGAATGGAGTTGCTGAACGAAAGAACAGGTCACTCATGGAGATGGCGAGGTGCATGGTCAAAAGTCAGGCTTTACCACATAGTTTCTGGCTTGAGGCTGTCATGTGTGCAGCATATGTACTGAACAGGTGTCCCACCAAAGCGTTGCAGTCTATCACTCCATATGAGGCTTGACATGACCGCAAGCCATCTGTTGCTCATCTGCGTGTTTTTGGTTGTTTGGCATATGCATTAGTGCCTAAACAACATCGCAGAAAATTGCATGATAAGGCAGTAAAATGTATTTTTGTTGGGTACAGTTCTGAAAGTAAAGGCTATCGTCTGTATCATCCACAGACTAAACGCATTCTGGTTAGCCGTGATGTTGTCTTTGTGGAAGATGCTATTCAGCCATTGCTTTCATGTACTAAGGAGACATCTGTTAGCTCCAAAGACATGTATGATACTTTGATGCCTCTTTTTACAGGTGGACAGGCTAGCGCTGGTCCTAATGAGGCAACTTCTCAGCCTTTGCAGGTTTCATATGATGATGCAGATCATTCCATTTCTGATGCAGATTTACATGATGCACTTGTTTATGAGAGAGCTGATATTGAATAGGCAAAAACTATGCCAAAATGGCTGGTGCAGACTTTGCGTGACAGCAAATTAGATGCACCTTTGTCATATCGTACTCGTTCAGGCTCTCATAGTACCTCCTTTGCATCAGATTGCTATGCTATGGCTGCATCTAGTCTCTGTGATGAGAATGAGCCTGTTTCTTTTGATGAAGCACAAAATTCAGAAAATTGGATGGCTGCTATGCAATCTGAATATGATGCTATAATGAAGAATGGTACATGGTCTTTATGTGACTTGCCTCCTGGCAAGAAGGCCATTGGCACTAAGTGGGTATACAAGGTGAAGCGTAAACCTGATGGTACAGTTGACAGGTATAAGGCTAGGCTTGTTGCAAAGGGTTATGCGCAGGAAAGAGGCATTGATTTTGATGAGACCTTTGCACCTACATGCCATATGACTACTGTTCGGAGCATTTGTGCACTTGCAGCCCATCATGGTTGGAATGTACATCAGTTGGACATTAAAACAGCATTTCTGAATGATGACTTGCATGAAGAAGTGTATGTTTTTCAGCCCCGTGGCTTTGTGCAGAAAGGGCATGAAAACTAGGTGTGCAGGTTAAAGAAGGCGTTATATGGTTTAAAGCAAGCACCACGTGCTTGGTATGAGAAAATACATGCCTATCTGATTGCACATGGTTTTGAGAACAGTCCAACTGAAAGCACCTTATATGTTAAGCGTGCTAATGATGTGCTTCTGATCATTGTTGTCTATGTAGACGACATGCTGCTCACAGGTCCTCTTGAGAAGCATATTGCTGATTTCAAGGCTGATTTGCATGCCTCATTTGAGATGTCTGATTTGGGGCATTTGCATCACTATTTGGGCATTCAGTTTATGCAAGTTGATGGTGGAATGGCTTTGTGTCAAATGAAATATATTGACACATTATTGCAGCGTTTTGGCCTTGAAGACTGTAAGCCTATTGCCACTCCTATGGAGACAGGTTTACGATTGAGTCTTCATGATGCTGGAGATGCATTTGATGCTGTTCTCTATCAGCAGGCCGTTGGATGCTTGATTTACTTATGCATTACTCAGCCAGATATTCAGTTTGCTGTCTCACAGATGAGCAGGTTTATGCATTGCCCAGGAGTCACGCATTGGAAAGCGGTTAAGCGCATCTTTCGCTACTTGAGTGGTACTCGGCTACTTGGGTTGTTTTATCCCAAGGGGGGATCACTACCGCCAGATTTGCATGCTTTTTCTGACTCAAATTGGGCTGGTTGCTATGACACTCGTGTGTCCACCAGTGGTTTTTGCTTCATGCTTGGTAGCTCATGTATATCTTGGTTGAGCAAGAAGCAGCCTACTGTGGCCACTTCCAGTTGTGAGGCTGAGTATAGGGCAGCTTTCACAGCGACTGTTGAGTGTGTGTGGCTCAGACGCCTTATGGCTGATTTGGGTGTTGGCCAGTCTTCTGCCACCACCATCTTCACTGATAGTCAGAGCGCATTGGCAGTTGCGAGGAACCCAGTGTTCCATGCTCGCACTAAACACATTGAGGTGCATTATCACTATGTCAGGGAGAGGTTCTCTGCTGGGGAGATCAGGTTGGCATATGTGCCCACGCAGGAGAACATTGCAGACCTTTTCACGAAGGCTCTGCCTAGGGAGAAGTTTGAAGCTTTCCGCAAAGCTTTGGGCTTACTTCCTTTTGTGGAGTGATTTCCACATAGCTTGGCACTTCCTTATACATGAGTGCCAGCTCCTTGTTCACTGCATCACTCCCAGGGGGGATTTGTTGATATATTTAGGTAGTGATGTGTGTGAACACTCTAGGACCGCCGGGGCACTTTTTTCCCTCTTTAGGAGGTTTTTTTCCCCCGGCTTGTATATACGCCGATTGCCCTAATGGGCTACTTATCTTTTTACATTCTCTAGTAATACATTCAGTCTTGTGTGTTGTGCTCCAAGCTTCTTCTTCTTCCTTGTGCTGTTCGCGTGCTTCCGCAGACGTCTAACTCCAACAATACAAAGCACCATTTCTGCTTGCAAAGATTTCTTCTTTTGGCCACACATGAAAAAAGATATTGCACATCATGTTTCTCAATGCATTGTATGTCAACATGTAAAACATCATCATGGTAAACCATTTGGATTATTAATGCCACTTCCCATTCCGAACGAACCATGGGTACAAATCCCTATGTATTTTATCATAGGTCTTCCTATCACTTCATCACATAATGATATGATTTGGATAATAGTTGATAGGTTTAGTAAATATGCATATTGTTGATATATTTATGCAGTGATGTGTGTGAACACACTAGGACCATCGGCACTTTTTTCCCTCTTTATGAGGTTTTTTTCCCCCGACTTGTATATATGTTTATAACCCTAATGGGTTACTTAGTTTTGTACATTCTAAAAGGTTGCCACTTCATCTAGGGCATCATCTACACCTTTCTGGTCATAGTCTTAAAATCATACAAAATTTGGCGAGCATATTTAGGGTGCCGAGATCACGATCCGAGCTCATTTTAGCCTTCGAACGCACTATCACAATGCTTGTGTAGGCTATTTTGTCTTTTTGTGCTAAAGATAAATACAGGTTTTGGTTCGCCAGTATAAGCATCTCAAAGTCTACTGTAGGTTTAGAAGAACTCATCAGGGTAGTTATGTTCAACTTTTTTAGATACAAGCATTTTTTTGCATTAGGGTATTTTAGTTAGTGGCCGTGGCCGAAAGCAATGATGTATTTCATATGTTGGCTATTGAGGATAAGTTGGATGGTACGAATTACCCATTGTGGGCTTATATCACTTGTCATGTATTGGTCCCAAAAGGACTATGGAATATTGTGTAGGGTGGTTAAAGACGTCCTGTTACTCTTGCAAATACAGGTACTACAGATACAGGTACTACAGGTACAATACTAGAGATACAAGTACTAGAGCTGATGGAGATGGTGTCGAAGATGGTGATATTCTATAGATTCCTATTTGTGCTAAAGTTTCTATTGCACCTACTATAGAGAAAATATATTGGGATGGTAGAGATGCTCAGGCACATGCATTGATAGCTTTGTCTATCAAACATGCCATTATTCCTCACATTTGCTCTTGCAGAATAGAAAAGGATGCTTGGGATACACTTACCACATTGTACCAGGCTAGGAATAAGGCTCGTGTTGCTTACCTCCAAAAATAGTTGGAGAGTGAGCATATGAATAAAGGTAATTCTATGGATAGTTTTCTAACAAAGATCAAGGATTTGAAGGAACAATTGATTTTTGTTGATTAAGTTATACCAGATAGCTCACTTGTGCAGACCATTCTGAATGGTCTTCCTGACTCATATCAAAGTTTTGCTTCTACTCTTCGTTTGATGATGAAAGGCAATCCAAATGCCCTGTCATTTGAAGAGTTAGTTTCTATTCTATTGTAAGAAGATCAGTCTAGGAAGAACAGGTCCATTATGTGTGCTGCAAATCAAGCTTTCGTGTCTAGTTAGAAGGGCAAAGGAAAATGGAGCTCTTCTACTAGTAACCAGAAATCTGCAAATGCTGCACATTCAAAGAAGGAAGACAAAGATGAGATGAAATTAGAAAAGTAGAAACTTTTTTGCAAATACTGTAAAGCAAATGATCATGTCATCAAGAGTTGTCCAAAACTGGCTGCTAAAGGGGCAAAGAAGAAAGAGGTCGGAATGGTTGTTGCAGAGGCCTCTACACCGAAAACAAAGTCTACTAATCTTATGCAGAATGAAGAATGGGCGTTTACTACTCTTTATAGTTTTGACCCATCTTCTCATGAGCAGTGTAGGTCTGCACTAGACTCAGATGTTTGGTATTTTGATAGTGGGGCAACCAAACATATTACCTTGCACTGCAATTTCTTCACTTCACTTGAGCCTTCCCCTACACAGAATACTATCACATGCACCAAAAACTCCTCTTGCCCTGTCATGGGAGTTGGTAAGATTATTTTGGCTACTGTTGATGGTAGTTCTTTCACTTTGTCGGATGCTTTATTTATGCCATGGATCAAGAAAAATCTGTTATCAGTTTCTGAATTAGCCAAGATTGGATTGGTTGTGAAATTTGTTGATGACAAATGTACAGTTCATGATTTGTCAAATAGCAACATGATTATTGCTTCTAGCATTTTATGTCGTGGGCTGTATAAGCTCATAGACTATGAAAGATCTGTGAATGATTTGGCATGTGCAGTACGTGATTCTCAAGCTATGTTAGATGCAAAGTTTTGGCATGCATGCTTTGGTCATCTGAATTTTGCTAATTTGCTACGCCTGCAAAAATTTGAAATGGTGTCCTCTTTGCCCAAAATTGAGGCACCTGGAAAACATGTCTATGAAGTCTGTATTTTGGGCAAAATGCAAGGCTCCTCCTTTCCAAAAGATGGTTTAGTTCGGGCTACTCAGAAATTGCAGCTTATACATAGTGATGTCTATGGTTCTATGCAAACACGTTCTTTTGGAAGCTATCTTTTCATGAATTTCATTGATGATTTTTCCAAGCATGCATGGGTATATCCACTCAAAGCAAAGTCCAAAGTGTTTATGTGATTCAAACAATTTTTGGTTTTGGCTGAAAATCTTTAGAATATAAAATGGGCACCCTCCATTCTAATCGGGGGGGGGGGGGGGGGGGGGGATATATGCCTTCTCACTTTAATGCACTTCTGGCTAAACATGGGATAAAACATCAATGTACAGTGCCATATACACCTCAACAAAATGGAGTTGTTGAACAAAAAAATAGGTCACTCAAGGAAATGGCAAGGTGTATGGTCAAGAGTCAGGCTTTACCACATAGTTTTTGGCTTGAGGCTGTCATGTGTGCAACATATGTACTTAACAGGTGTCCCACTAAAGCACTACAGTCTATCACTCCATATGAGGCTTGGCATGGTCGTAAGCCATCTGTTGCTCATCTGTGTGTTTTTGATTGTCTGGCATATGCATTAGTGCCTGAACAACGTCGCAGGAAACAGGATGATAAATCAATAAAATGTATTTCTTTTGGGTATAATTCTGAAAGCAAAGGCTATCATTTGTTCATCCAAAAACTAAATGCATTTTGGTTAGCCGTGATGTTGTCTTTGTGGAAGATGCTATTCAACCTTTAATTTCATGTATGAAGGAGACATATCTTAGCTCCAAAGACATGTATGATACTTTGTTGCCTCTTTTTATAGGTAGACAGTCTACTGCTAGTCCTAATGAAGCAACTTCAAAACCATTGGTGGTTTCATGTGATGATGCAGATCATTCCATTTCTGATGTAGATTTGCATGATGTAGTTGTTGATGAGAGAGTTTTAGAACCATCATTAGCACCTTACTCAAATAGGTGGTTCACGGTGCCTAAAAAGAATGGGAAGCTATGCTTTATACAGGATCTGCAACCTGTTAACAAAATCACTATTAGAAATGTAGGAATGGGTCCTATTGTAGATTATTTTGCCGAGGCATTTTTTAGTCACTCCATCTATTCAATGGGAGACATGTACTCAGGATATGATCAGTTTCAATTAGCTATTGAAATTAGAGATGTTACCACGATGAAAACTCCTTTGGGCCTAGTACGGATGTGTACTTTACCACAATGAGCAACAAATTAGTATGTGGCACACATGATGAGCGCTATGAACCTGGTCTTACATGACTTTATCCCCAAAGTGACAATGCCTTTTATTAATGATATTCCAATAAAGGGATGTGTGGAAAAGGACAAAGATGAGACTTTAGATTCATTTGGATGTAGAAAGTTTGTGTCCAACCATATTTCTAATTGTGAAAGAATCTTTGAAAGGTTTGAGGAGGTTGGACTGACTTTCTCTTTAGATAAATCCACTTTTGGTGTTAACAAAGTTTTGATTGTTGGACATTTATATGGGCATTATGGTCATAGGCCTTACCCAGCAAAAGTTGATGCCATTAGTAGAATTTTTGAGGTGTGTCGCAATATTAGTGAAGTAAGGAGATTCTTAGGAGCATGTGTATTTTATGTCATTTGATTCCTCACTTTGCTCATGTTGAGAACCCACTATATGATTTGTTACGAAAGAGAAAGAAATTCTACTGGGCTAAAGAAAATACTAAAACTATGAGACGATTGAAGCAATTGCTTATCAATGCTCCAATCTTGAAACGTATTGATTATTCAAGAAACAAGACTGTCATCCTAAACTTTGATACTAGTTCTATTGGTATAGGCTGGGTCATTGGACAAGATGATGAGAAAGAGCAAAGATATCTAGTTCTCTTTGGAGCAAAAATTTTTCATGATGCTCTGAGAGATTATCCTTAGATTGAAAGAGAACTATGGGGATTAGTTACTGCTTTAAGAATTGATAAATAATATTTTATTGGAGCTAATTTAATTGTTGAAATTGAGTGTCTTCCATTAATAGCATTAATTTCTAACTATTCATCTCTTGATATTGCTATATTAAAATGGATTGCTTTTATCAAGCTTATTAACCTAGCTTTTGTACATATTGCTAGAAAGCATAATATCATTGCTGATATGCTCTCACGAGAAAAATTTGATGATGATAGCAAAGCAATGGATAGGCACATAAACTTAATTAATTTTGATACATCTAGTTTTATGTATCAGCAATTTAGAGATAAAGACTATGAGGAGAATGGAAAGATATAAGTTATTATCTGAGTATGTTTCACCCTATTCCAAGCTGCTCAACAAGTGGATTCTGGAACATCAGGAAGAAGTCTTTCAAGTTTTTGAAAGATGGATATCTTTGGCATCATGCTAAAGAAAATGTGAGAAATCCGCAAAGAGTGTTATGCTTAAAAATTTTACAAGTGCAAGTTATGAGGATATGCATGAAAGCGTATGGGCCGGTCATAAGGGTTTCGTAGCGACGTATGAGAAGATTCCGGAAAGTTACTAGTGGCCGAGGATGTATGTAACTGTAAAAGATTTTGTGAGCACATGTACTACGTGTCAGCTACATTCCTCATTCAAACATAGAGACCCTTTACATCCGACCTATCTGCCTTGTATTCATTACAAGTGGGTAGTCAACCTTGTGACTATGCCTAAAAGCAATAGTGATATGAGGTATATAGAACTTGCACGTGAAGATTTAACTAATCATGTTGAGGGTCGAGCACTTCGTTCTAATACTACCTATAATGTATGTTTATTTCTTTTAGAATAAGTGTTATCTAGATTTAGATATGTTGAGAAAGTAGTAGTAGATCGAGATGAGCAAGATGCTAGAGAGGCAAGAGACTTCTTTGATCATCATGGGATTCGATTGTCTCTTACAATAGTGTTGACAGTCAAGGTCACACACAAGCATGGAAGCACATCAATGAAGGGGACACATAAGAAGAAGGAGCATGTAGGGAGCTCCGAGAAGCACATGTCAAATTTTCAGAAGAACTCCCTATAAAAATAGTGATTTTTATCACTAAAAACCATTGTAAATACCATTTTCCATTTTTGTAACTGCATTTTGTTCAAGCCAAGGAGTCCTTGAGCTTGAGGAGTATTAGAAGTATCATCCTACCAATTTTCATAATTTTTAGACTCCGTTTGAGCCCCCAAATAAGCCTTGGAACTTATTTTTTAACTAGGCCGGACACTAGGTCTGGACAGGGCCAAAACTACTCAAAAAACTATAAAAAGGGCTGGAGAGCTCATTTTTGGGGTAGCTTGTTGTAGATTTCAGTTTTGTAAGAGAGTCCTTTGGAAATCGAAGTCCTTCCATTATTTCACTCTTTGCTCTTACCTTGTGTGCATGTGTGTGTATGTGTGTGCATGTTTGTATGCTTTCACTCACGCACTTGTGCACTTCACTTGCTCTTGGTCTTCATACCGGTCCTCATGTCTCCGCCGATTGACATTTATGAGGTGTATCTCCTCAAGTTGGTACTTGCCATTGTGTTAGAGTGACACCAAATTTGGCGTTGTTGCCGGGGGGAGAGCTTGGAGGACGAGCGTGTGATGATAAGACGTAGGGTAGCGATGTTGGAAGGTAAAAAAATCACCATATTTAGTTCAATTTTTGAGTTTTTCTCCTTCTTCATCTTCATCATCATCACCATCTTCTCGTACCTTCATCTTCTCTAATTTTTTTTCATTTTCGAGTGTACATTCACTTCGTATTTCACTTGCCGCTCTGAGGAACAAGTGCAGAGGGTGCCCATAACAGAAGCACTGAAGAAACGTGCTTGAAAACCTCTCAAAACTTCAGAAATATGATTCAGTATCGCGGAGTGACAAGTACAACGTCTGTATCGCACGAGTGGTATCGCCGATTCGGAGATAGATTTGGCATCTATAGGCTGATAGAAGTGACAAGGAGGACACAAGGTACACATATCTACAAAAAATTTTGAATTTGGGTGTGAAAATCTCCAAGTATCGTGTCCAGTTGAGTTGTGGTATCGTGATACCAGAACTCCTGTGTATCACGATACTTGTCGAGGTATCGTATCGTGCATGCCCACTTGAGGTATCGCGATACCATTCTGGTATCGTATCGTCAAGTGCTAGTATCGCGATCGCGGTCACCCCGGTGGTATCGTATCGTGGTCCACCTGGTATCGTATCATGCACCTCGTGGTATCGTATCGTCGATTGAGTGGTATCGTATCGTGCACTTTGTGGCATCGTGTCGCGTAGCACAAGCAGTATCGTATCGCGACTGGAGTGGTATCGTATCGTTCACAAACTGGTATCGTATCGTCAGCCAAGTTGGTATCGTATTGCATGCCAGGTTGGTATCGTATCGTGCAAAGAAGTGGTATCATATCGTCCATGGATCGAGTATCGTATCGTGGGCTGAAATAGTATCGTATCGTGTAAATTTTTGATATCGTATCGCGAGGTCAAGTGGTATCGTATCGCTTGCAAACTGGTATTGTATCGTCCCGAGAATTCACTGGTATCGTATCGTGGGCCAACCAAGTATCGTATCGTGACCATTTTTAGTATCGTATCGTCTAAGAGAGCAGTATCGTATCGTGGACTTGGTATCGCCTTTGTGGTATCGTATCGTCTAAGGTGGTATCGACTGGAGTGGTATTGTATCGTTCACAAAGGTATCGTATTGTGAAAATTTGGTATCGTCTCGCCTGTCCTGAGTTCCCAGAGAGATCCTGTTTCCCTATTTTAAACCCTAGAACCCTGAACTGGCATAACTTTCTCATACGAAATCCGTTCGGAGTGATCTTTGGTTTGTTGGAAAGCTCGTGGGAAGTACTGCCAAAACCTCTATTGGTTATGTAAAATTAATACCAGGATTATTAGATAGGGTATTTTGAAGTTGACCCTCAAGTTGGACTAGGAAGCAAGGGGTTCCACAAGATTTTGAGCAATTCAAAGGATAATTTTGGACTTATAGACAAGGCTTATAAACCTAAGCTCAAGTTGATACCTAGGAAGAGATAGATAGAGTACCAAATCACTTGAAACTAAGGTCAACCACACAACCAAGTTAGGGACTCACAACTCAGTGGTTAACACTACGTGTTGAGTTCATAGACAAGTGAGTCAAAAAAGTCATTTAACTGGGAGAGACTCTTGGCTTCTGAAGACATGCATAGATCCATACCTAGGGAAGGTCTTACGTCTACAGTGGAAGGGGAATATAGGATGTCTCTTCAATACGTATCCACTAACCTGCAAGGAATACCCATCTACCTCGACAGTCTATACAGGTCAGTAGCAAGAATGAGAAACACTACTGAATTAGAAATAGTTCCAAGACCAACTATCAAGTACAAAGATGGAGTCTACATGGACAAGATGGGCCAGATCTATGTAATAACTGAAAACCTTGATCAGATTAATGAAAGAGGAGAGTTAGCTCGAGATCATGCAACTACCTCACAAAACCCATTTGAGACCCAGCAAAGAACAGAAAATGTGATGTTAGGACAAATGAGCCAAGGTACTAGACCCGATAGACCACATGAACAATTCACCATGCCAGGAATCAACCCCCATGGCCACACTAGTCAGGGAATGGGAAATATGAATAGACCTACCTTTAGGACAGAACCGCCCTAAGGTGTCCCCATCATAATGCAATCCCCAGAGCCAGACAAAAGAGTGAGACCAATCCAATTGGCCAAATGTATGCGAAATCGTTACGATGGCACAGGAGAGCCCTATGACCACATAGCAGAATTCAAGCAGGTGTTGCGACCAGAGCAAGTGAATGACTTTTTCGTGCAATATGAATCCTTTGGTCTAACTCTCATGGGAATAGACTTAGCTTGGTTTCAATCCTTGGATCCAAATTCCTTTGGCAATATCGAACAATTCTTCCAAGAATTTGTCTGGGAATTCACTAAGCGAGGGATCAAGCACAATTCGTCATCCTTACTACATAGTTTCAAACAAGATCCCAAAGAGACAGTAAAAAATGTAGCATGAAGATTTAGTCAATATGTAGACCGATGCTCTGTGACAGAGAGACCTTCTCGACAGAAAATGATATCCCTATTTTTAGAAGGTCTAACCAATGGAACATTGAGAATGTTAGTATACGTAAAACGGGTGCAAACTCTGAGTGAGTGTCTTCAAGAGTGCATAGATTTGGAAGACAACTTAGCTGAGGATCTCAAAATCACACAAGAACCTACCAAATCAGAGGATACAAGGAGCAATGAAACTTCTAGTTTGAGTTATATGGAGGAAGTGGCAGAAATAGTGGCCAAGAAATTAGGAGTACAAGGACAAATGAACTACCAGAACTCCTCCTTGAGAGTGCCAATGTTAGGAAGTTGCACACTTTGCAGCGGAGATCATCCATCTCATGTCTGCACGAGAGAAGGAGTAGGGTTATCACAACCTTACCCATACAATAGACCATCAACTCAGGAGCCTAACATGTACTCTTATAGTGAGCCAAAGTACATCAACTACAACACCGAAAACTATCCAATGAATAGACAGCCATGACTGTTTGTACCACCCCAATGTAGACCATATGAGTACCCTCCTAGAGAACAAGATAGAGAAGTTCCTAGGTATAACCCTTGTCCAGGACCACGAGGAGCAACTAGACCATATGAACATGGAGGATATAGGCAACTTCAACCTATACCAGGACAACAACCATCCCACCCACCAGCTCCGACACAAGGACAAAATGTCACAATACAAGTCCTTTGTCTTGAGTGTGGCAAAGAACAGCTCCTGAGAGATTGTCCCGGACATCCCTCTAGTGCACCAAAGGTTACACCCGTTAATGTGGTAGGCCTAGTAGGGGATTCAAGTTCCAGTAGCGATAATGTGGCTCCTATACATGTAGTTACTAGGGCACAAGCCTTACAAAAAGCTAAACTAGGTGAGCAATCAGAGCCAAGTGAATCAGGAGAGCCTAGTAAGAGAAAAACAAGAACATGGAAGGATACTAGGGAGAAAGCCAATCGTAAGTGGACCAAAAAGTTATCTGAACTAGAAGAAAGCCTGAAAGACGCAAAAACAAAAATAGAAGATATTGCCTCTCAAAGCTCCTCCCATGTCAAAACTCCATCCACACAACCTCACCCCCACCCACCAACCATTGTAAACAGACCACAACCAGGGTCTGTGCTTGCAGATCCAACCCCAGAAGGCTTGGACGTGATGTTCAAGGCATACCAGGCTCGACTTCAAGAAGGACCAACACCTGCAAACCTAGACAAGAGCTATCCTAGAGCAGATTTAGAGATTGAACGGACAAAAATGTGCATAAAAATGGTGGAACTAGCTCAAGCTATGTTTGAGGCCAATCAATCGTTCAATCAGACGAATGCGATTACACCGGGTTTGCACTTCCAGGGATTACTAGATAGATTAGAGCAGTTGGTAAATAAACCACAAGTTTCTTTACCTCCAGAGGCTCAACCAACTGTTGAAAGAGAATGCTCATCACCAAAGAAAGTTTATGTTCCAGACTCCATAGACGATGGAGAACCTCTTTCAATTCAACAACGCTCTCAAAAGTTCTTGCGGGAAATACAAGAAGAGAAATGGGCCAAGGAGAAGGATGTTTTCCCTCCTATTCTTGAAATTGATGACCATCATGATCAATTCCCACAAGACATTCCATCTATTTATGGAGACCAAGTAGAGCAACAAGAAAAAGAAAGTTCAAGATTTGAATCCAATTCTTTACAAGACTTGCCACAATTCACAGGCCCATGGGAATCTGAATCTCTCAAGATCAGGGCTCCCACAATATTGATCAGAAACGGAGACTCGATGATTCCCAGAAACACTGAAGTTGTGAAGAACACTAAGGTTCAATGTCATCTCACTGTAGAGGAGCTGCTCAAAGCAAAACCTGAGCTATGGAATCATGTGAAGGATCAGGTTTCAGAACTTGATTCCAATATGCCAAAAGCAGACTCTAAGCAAAAAGTTCCAAAGATACCTCTAGACAAAATAGGGGACATGAGCGAAGGAGAGGAAGGTAATACTTATCTTCCGATCACCTACCAAGGTTACACAACCAAAGCGATCATAGATTCTGGTGCTGGTGTTACTATTGCGACCACTTCCCTGTGGAAGCAATGGGGTAAACATGCATTAAGACCAACTAGAATGAAGCTTCAGATGGCTGATGGCCATGTGGAAAGACCTTTAGGATTGCTAGAAGGGATAACTCTAACCACTTGTGGTGTAGAGTTCGAGCACACCTTTGCTATATGTGACTTTGGTAAAACTACTACCTACGAGATGATCCTAGGAAGACCCTTCCTACGACAACTACAAGTGGTACAGGATTGGGGAACCAACTCCTTATACTTGCAATGCTTAGGGGTCACAACCAAGGTAAATTTGAAGGATTACACCTTCAGAGATGTACCACCCCTACAGTGGAATTCTATCCACAAGGAGCAAGAAGATTCGATCTCTGTGCATTCTAAAAGTTCCTCTGAGACATCTTGGATGCATGAAGATACTCATCTGTGGATGTGCAAGGTCGCAAAGGAAGAGGAGAAATGCTTAAAGGCAAGAGAAAAAGGAACTTCTCAAGGAGTTAGACAAGTCAAAGACCCAGCCTATACACCGATGATCTTTCTAGATGAGGAATTTGAGCCTCATGGTTGGGCAGAAATCTTAGCTACCATGGACATTATAGTTAATGAAGAACAATGGACACCTCATTGTGATGAGGAGGGTTATGATATTTCAGTGTTCATGTGTGAGCCCTTGCTAGAAGAATGTGACCCTAGTGACTTCATAGAAAAAGAAGAGAACGATGACAATCTAGAGTCCATTGTGATGGATAGTTTCTTTATTTCAGAGGAGCACTATCTAAAAGACATAGGAGTATTTACCCAAAAGGAAGAAGAACCTCTCACAAGCATTAAAATTGTCAATTCAAAGGATGGAAGTGAAGGAGGTCAAAAGAAGAAGAAAAGACAAGGAGCGAAACAAGAAGAGAAGGAATCATTGTTCGAAGTACCAAAGAATTTCAAGAAATACGAAGTTGAGGACCGAAAAATTTTGGTACGAATGCCTAAGAGAGAGGCCACCACAGGAGAAGCATATGATAACAAAGAAACGACCAAAAAAGTCGTAGTCACCATTGAAGAAGAGGGATCACTTGGATTTCGCTTCCGCAACTTCATTTTTACTAGGGAAGTGCTCTTGTGATATATTTCTCTTCTTCTTGCATATTTAAGCTTTACTTCCATTCATTTCACATACTCTAGTTAGCACACGGGAGAAGGGAAGTAAAACATGGAATCTAAAGGGAAAGAAGTAGTTGAACACACTTCTCCATCTAAAGAGCAAGTAGAGGATCCTGATTTTATTGGGGCAAGAAGTAGATGAAAACTTAGAAGAGAAAGAGCCTCAACAAGAAGAATATACATATTAGGAACTTTTAGATGAGTTTGTCACTCATGATCAGTTTGTAGACTTGAAAGAGCAAACCCTTAAATTAGAGAGAGATCTTGGTAGCATCACATCTCTCATTCAGTAGCTAAAGTCTCAAATGATCTCACTTGAGACTCATGTCACCTCTTTCCTAGCTAGGAAGGAAAGAGAAACCTCTCCTCTTCCTCTAGAGATGACTAGGAAAGATACTTATCTTCCTAATAAGCACAAAGGAGAGAGCTCTAGGGAAGCTCCCCTCCTAAAAGACTTGAAGCCACCTACTTTTACGGGGGATGACCGAGATAGGAACAAGGATGCAATCTATACTTTTTTACAAAGGGTGGCATGATTTGCATCAATTGAAGGGCACCCCACTAGAGTACTGTGTGCTAGAAGCAAGTCTCTCGCTCGCCCCGCATGCTTAAAAGTGGTGGATGAGTCTTAAGGAGTCCAACTCTATCCCTAAAGATTGGAATCAGTTTGAAACTCTTTTTCTAAAAGATTTTCTTCCTAAGAATGAGCAGGAGAGGAATTGGGATGAGTGGGATAGGATTACTGAGAGAGGTAGGCCTCTTATGGTCTACATATCCCACTATAGAGAGATCATTTTGAAACTCAAGGGCTTAGGTGATTTCCAAAAGACCAGAGGGTTTGTTAGGGGCTTAGATAAAGCCATAAAGAGGCAAGTCAGAAGGAATGTGCCTAAGATGTTTGAGGAGGCGATCAAGTATGAACAGATCTATAAGGACCATAACCATCCTCAATATACTCCTATGGAGATGGATCAGCCCCTCAAGCCTCTTATACGAGTAGATTCAAGAAGAAGCTTCCGTTTGGGAAAAACAAAGTGTTTATTAAAAAACAAAGATCACAAGGGCCTAGGTTATCTACAGATTAGTTTGAGAGGGCCAAAAGAGAGAGCCTGTGCTTTAGATGTTTGCCTCCTAGCCATTCACAGTGGAACTGTCAACTCAAGAAGGGGGAAGAAAAGAAGAAGGGACCAGAGACTAGTACGTCCCCCAAAAAGGGCAAAAAGGCGGTCCACCTAGTGCAGACCCTTCCTATTCAAGGCAGCTCTAGCTACAAGGGAGTGGAGGTGATGCACAAGGATATAGAGCACACATGTTGTTTGACTCAGTCATTGTGGTCATCACAATTTGGACCACATGGCCTAATTAAACTGCATGGTAGTGTGTACGGGACCAGGGTGTGGGTCATGATAGATGACTCTACCATTCATAATTTTATAAGCTATGCTTTGGTCAAGAAATAAAAGATTTCCCAGCAGCCGAGTGCACATAAATACATCGTATCTATGATGCAAGGGCAAGATAAGAGGATATGGGATACTATGGTATCCAATTTGGAAGTCATGATGTAGGACTATCCAGATTATATGGACTTCCAAATTATGAATATGGAGAGGACAGACCTTGCGTTAGGAAGAGAGTGGCTATGGGGGTTGGGAGACACACTTAAATGCAGCTATCAAAACAACACACTTGAATTTGAAAAGAATGGAAGTAAAGTTTGTATTCAGGGAGAGAGAGATGTACCTAGTGCACCTCTCATTTCATCATTAGAGTTGTATAGTCTTTGTTATTCTCAACATGTACAGGAGATGTTTTTATTGTATAGTCATTATATGGAGCATTGTATAGACAACTCATCTGATGTATATTTTCATGCTAGGAATGTAAATATGGACAGGACTTTCTACTATTCTTTTTTGCAAGAGTGTGTGGTTAAATGTTTTAAGGATCTTATGTTTGAGTATAGAGATGTTTTTCCCACGGATTTACCTAGAGGGCTACCACCTGAGAGAGGGGACATTGACCATGCCATTGAGGTTGTTACTAACACGAACCCTATTTGTAAGCCACCTTATAGGCTTAGTGTTTCTTAGCATGAGGAGGTTGAGAGGCAATTGCATGATTATTTAGATAAGGGCTTCATTAAACCTAGTAACTCACCTTGGGCATCGCCAATGCTCCTAGTTAAGAAGAAAGATGGCTCTATGAGACTATGTATAGACTATAGAGCACTTAATAAGGTAACTATCAAAAATAGGTTTCCAATGCCTAGATTGGAAGATCTATTTGATCAGTTACATCAAGCTGGGTATTTTACCAAGCTTGATCTTAGATCAGGATATCATCAGATCAGGCTTAGGGTAGAGGATGTCCCTAAGACTGCATTTAAAACTAGATACAGGTACTATGAGTTTTTGGTGATGCCTTTTGGTCTCACCAATGCTCTTGCCACTTTCATGAAGCTCATGAATAGTGTTTTACGACCCTATCTAGGACACTTTGTACTAGACTTTTTGGATGACATTCTGATCTATAGTGCATCAGAAGAGGAGCACTTGGAACACTTAAGAAATGTTTATCAAGTGCTAAGGGAAAATTCACTCTTTGCTAAGGAGTCAAAGTGTGAATTTTTCAAAATAGAAGGTTAGATACCTTGGGCATATAGTCTCCTAGGATAGAATCCAGATGGCTCCTAAAAAAGTAAGTGCTATTATGGAATGGCCACATCCAAGGAACCTGGAAGAGCTACAAATCTTCCTAGGTTTATCAGGTTTCTATCGAAGATTCATTAAGAATTTAACCAAAATTGATGTCCCAATGACGGAACAACTTAAAGGGAAAGGGAAAGCCTTTCATTGGGGAGACGAACATAAGCAAAGTATGGAGAAATTGAAAGTAGCAATTGCTACAGCTCCACTTTTACATATACTAGATCCCAACAAACCATTTGTGGTTGAGACTGATGCAAGTGATTTTGCCATAAGAGCGGTTTTAGTTTAGGATGGTGAACCAGTAGGTTTTGAGAGTAAGAAACTAGAACTGGCTCAGAAGACTTACTCTGTCTATGAGAAGGATTTGTATGCAATTGTCCATGCTTTGAAGAAGTGGCATCGTTATTTATATGGTGCCAAAGTCATGATAGTGTTTGATCAAGAGAGCATCAAGTGGATCTCTAATCAAACAGACCTTAAAGTTCGTAAGGCCCAATGGGCAGAGACCCTTCAGGAGTTTGATTATGAGCTTAGGTATAGGAAGGGAAAGTTTAATGTAGTGGCTGATTCACTTAGCCGCATGCCTATGCTCAATGGACTGAGTTTTACTCAGATCACTAGTGAGCTACTTGAGTCCATTAGAGGGAAATGTAGGCTTGATCCTGCATAGGCTTGATCCTACATATTCCAAGATTTGGGAAGCCATAGAGAATGGGGATCATGATATAGGAGTTTCCAATGAGAATGGAGTATTGATGGATACTCAAGAAGGATTCAAGTAGAAGAATTATAGCGTCCATGATGGATATCTGTTATATAAAGGTAAGATATGTGTCCCTAGAGATCTTGAGATGAGACAACATATTTTGTATGAGTGTCATG
The DNA here is from genome assembly GCA_020310875.1 of Ceratopteris richardii. Classification (NCBI taxonomy): domain Eukaryota; kingdom Viridiplantae; phylum Streptophyta; class Polypodiopsida; order Polypodiales; family Pteridaceae; genus Ceratopteris; species Ceratopteris richardii. Next base: position 34,350,087 of record CM035427.1, read on the forward strand.
ACACACCTAGTGTGGGACACCCAGGAGTTAACAAGAATTATGATCTTGTTAAGAGGAAACTTTATTGGCAAGGAATTCATAAGGACGTCCTAGAGTATGTGCTTAAGTGCACTAAATGCCAGGTCAACAAAGTTGAGAGATTGAGGATTAGAGGACTACTCCACCCATTGGATATTCCTAATGGGAAGTGGGAGAGTATCTCCATGGACTTTATAGTTGGATTACCTAAGACATAGAGAGGGCACGACTCGGTCTAGGTAATTGTGGATAGGTTAACCAGAATGGCTAGGTTTATTCCGACACGTACTACAATGAAGACACCAGAGTTGGCTAGACTCTTTGTAGAGAACCTATACCAGTTATATGGTCTTCCTTTAGACATAGTTTTTGATCGGGATAGGAAGTTTACTAGCCACTTTTGGAGAGCGGTCTTCAAAAGGTTGTACACGAAACTTAGCATGAGTACGGCCGAGCATCCATAGTTGGATGGGCAAACAAAGAGGGTTAGCCAAATCCTAAAGGATATGCTTCGAGCATATGTGAATAAAAGGAAAACTAATTGGGAAGAGTACTTACCTATAGTAGACTTTGCATATAATAGTGCCAATCACTCTTCCATTGGGCATAGTCCATTTATGCTTATGTATGGGTTTCAGCCAAGAGCTCCTTATGCAGTAGGCTTGCGGAATGAGAAAGTTCAAGCTGCAAAGGACTTCTTGGAAGAGATGAACGATATGCTTAGACTTGCTAAGAACAACATTAGGAAATCTCAAGATAGAGCTAGAGCCTATGTTGACCCTCAAAGGAGAGATATCAACTTTGAGGTAGGAGAGTAGTTCTATCTAAGAGTTCCATCTAGATCTAAAACCATGAAGATGGGACCCTGTCCAAAACTATCTCGTAGGTATTTTGGACCTTTCCAAATACTTAAGAGAATAGGAAAGATGGCTTACCAGCTATGACTTCCAGAGAATAGTCAAATCCATCCAGTTTTTCATGTTAGCGGGCTTAAGAAAAGGCTGGGTGAATCTGACAACCTCATTCCAGACAATGAGGTAGTAGAGCCTATTTCTATTCAATCTATTGCACATGAGCCTGAGAGCATACTATACACTCGAGAGAAATGGATGAGAAGTCACTTGTATAAAGAGTGTCTAGTAAAGTGGACAGATAGTTCAGAAGATAGTGCTACATGGGAGCGGGTTAGCACCCTTCAAAGACGGTTTCCCACCTTGAGATTACCTTCCCAAGGGTCTTCTTAAGGGGAAGGATATGGGGAAAAAACACGGAGATATGACCATGACCCTGAAGTACATGGGGATATAGTGGGAGTACCCTCTTATTGATTCCCTCTTTCTATTAGACCTTCCAATACCATTTTTGAGGACAAAAATGGAGTTACGGGGAAGGAAATGTTGTAAGAGGAGTCACTTTTGAAGAGATGGTATGAACCATCTCTTAGGCTTCTTTAGTAGGGCACACACATGAGTTCCATGTGGCACCTATGTGAGTTGTCACCCATGTGACTCTAATTCAGGATGGAATCAAAGGAAAGGGGTACGCGGCTGGGCGGCACAATCAAGATAAGACTCCATGTGACTTCGCTCTCAGATTCTAGTTGGTAAACATCTTCGAAGAACATGCTGGACATGACGAAAACAAGGGGACTCATCGAGGATTTCAACACATGGAATCGTAGGGAGTGGGAAATATCACTTTTGAGGTATCCAATGTTACAAGAACCAACTCATGATAAGATAAGCAATGATTGGAGCCCCATTATTCCATTTTGCATTAGTCAATGTTCAATTTTGTACTTTGCATGCATTCGTGAGGATCTTTGATAGGATTTTGAAGCTCCATGTTGAATATGCATTTGCAATTAAACCATTAGAGAGGTCTACAATAGCAATCCAAAAAATAGAAGATCTTTTGAATTCTATTGGTTGTCATGGTGGTCATGTATCTTTAGTTGTTAAGAGGTATGGTGAGTCTCAAGAGATTTTACAACACGTTTCAATGACTGGGAAGAAGGCAAGACACTTCTTCAAAAGAGATGTGAATAGTCAAGATGATGGGAAATGGGAGCTTTGGAAGCACCTTTGTTCGATTACAATAGACAATGAGAGTCAGGTTGATCTCATTAATAAGCAAAAATTGGTCATCGTTAGATGAATTGTTACATTTGATGGGTTTGGTTTCCACTAATGCTTCACAATGAGAATTATTCCAAGTAACTTTGAAGGAACATGGGGAGAAAGCAACATTACACATTACATAAAGTTTTTCTTACATTTTTTTATTTGGTCTTAAATACCATGTGTATATCTTACTGACCAGACCATAACATATTCTTTTTGCACATGGAGCATATTTTATGAATTGATATGGATCACTTGACATTTTTAGTACACAAGGAATGGAGAAGTCAAATTACAGGGCTAGAGGTGTTTACTTAAAAATACCCGTCATGGGTGTGGTCTACCGCAATCAAAATATTTAGAAGAAATGTTCAACTGGTTTTTCGTACAACATTCGATAGAAAATCTGTAATGGATCGAGCATGTGAGTCATGAATAGTAAAGATTTCAAGAAAGATACAACATGATATTGCAAGGGAGAAGTGGATGTCATCATCAGGACCGCTACATCATGCCCAATGGCGTGCACAAAGAGTCAGTGAGGGTTCTGCTTGGAAATAGTTTCCCAACTCTTAAAATGCATTATTTCTTATCAAAATTTTTTTCAAGGTTTTTATAACTCCTTTATTTTCAAATAAATTTTAAATGTTCTTTTTTTAATATTCTTTTAATGTTTTAAAACTAATTGTTATCGATTTAAATGTGAATAGGACAAATCTTAAGTGAAAGGGTATAATTAAAGGTGTCCTTCTTCGTTTTACCACTTTACATCCTAGGAGAATGGCATGCACAAAGGAGACTGCTAGAAAGGATCATGTCATCTATCCTAGCCATGTGCAAGGTACCCAATGCCCACCATGGATGACACCCCACAAGAAGCTTCAAACCACAAGCCACTCTTCTAGATGATACTCGGGTGCAGGGATACACTCTGGCAGCATTCCAGCATGGGGAATGAAGCTTCACAACAAGAGAGAGATGTAACACAAGAAATGCAATCTTTCCCTTCTATATCTGATGATGAGCCCCCACAAAGGATATCATTCCAGACAAGGCCCAAACAATAAGGACGGAGACAAATTTTATTGGAGACAACATCAAATTTAGAGAGTTTCTCAGATGAAGAAAGCATTAACCAGCCACCATGGACCCATGATCATATCCTAGTGAACCATTGAGTAACACAAGGAGGCAAGACCAACCGATGAAGAATGATAGCAAAGTCAGGTAGAGTAGGTAAATGATGAGCCAGGACCATCTAGGCATGCTCCACGAAGAAAGAAGAACTATCAGCTGTTGAGATATCAAGCTCAACATGTGATGATCCAGGATGACACGTACCAGATTTTCGTTTCTCTGACATGTATAGTGGTCATGCTAGTATATGTCAGGGATACTTCATTGAGCTTTATTAAATTATCTACCGAGAGTGATGGCACATTTGTTTCTTGCCAGCTCACTCATTCGTGGACATTAGGTTTTTCCTTATGTACTAGTCTTTATATATTGCACTTGTATTCTTGTTTTTAGGTCATTCTTGTACATTCCTTTTTAGGTAACAGAAGAAGAAGAAGAAGATCATTCTTCCTTGCCTCAATCTGTGTGTGTGCTTCTCCTTGAGAGTGAGAGTGTGTGTGTGAGCTCTCTTCCTTATCTCCTTCCTCGTGACATGGTATCAGAGCGAGCGTGGCTGTAGAGAGCTCGTGGAGAAGGCGACGGTGAAGACTACGCGGCAAGGCATGGAGAAAACGCGATTTCACAAACGGCCTCCGTTTGCTACGAAAATCGCCGTGAAGGTAGAAGACCTCAAAATATTTTCGTGAGTCATCCCTCAAGGGTCACTAGTTTTTGTCAGATCGAAGTTTCGGAGCCATCTCGACCTCCGTTTCGAGCCCACAAGGTGGGGCCCACAGAAAAACCAGGTCAGTTTCAGAAACTGTAACTTGCGTTGTGTTCAGTAACACTCATATATTCCAGATCCAGAATTTCAAGCGATTCCGTGTACTGTTGATACACGAAAACTGTGTTTTTCTGAGATCGAATTGTCACGTCATAGTGCGACAGTGTTCAAGCAGAAGTGCTACTTGTAACAAGAACAACTTCCATGCTTGGAGATTCAGAATGACGAATTTCCTGATGGGAAAAGGTTACTGGAAGTACATCGAAGGAGAGAATGAAAATTCTCCGCAGTTACCAGAAAGGAATCGGAGTGCAGAACAGTTAAGAGCATATTGTTGGTGCATTTTACCCAAGCCTACATGCTTGATATATTTGATATCATCCTCATTTGTAAGTCACATGAGTAGTCATGTGAACACCTCTTGTAAAAGAGTCTTGTAATTGCAAAAAGAAAAAGGAAAAGGATGGCTTACCTCATGCATGATGTAAGAGCAATTTCGTGGCTCTAACTACCAAAACCCATGACTTTTTGAGCTGAGGGAATATCTCCTAACTTTGGGGATCACTTTTAGGTGGAGCCATTCGAATTCGAATTCAAAACTCCCTCCAAGAATAGCTATAAAAGGAGCAAGAAGGAAGAGACGATTAGCAAGCCTTGTACGTGACCACTTCATGTCATTTTGTAGAGATTGAAGAGCTTACTCCATAGCTCTATCATTCTACTCCCATTGTGCAAAGATTCATCGCCAATGTGGTTGTAATCATATATGAATTTATACATTTATCATCATTCACTTCTCTGTTTTGTTCTCTGCTATACTCACTCAGAGCAGTACCTTCAGAAGGTCATATCTCGAGTTCTACTGATGCTGTTTCAGTGATTGAATAAAGGTTGGATAGCTCTTACTGTCTAGTTTCCGCATATAAATTTTCAAGGTCATTGCAGTTATAGTTTTGGAGATATCAGCATTTTACTGCTCACTGGTCTATCTCTGCAGAGCCCCGAGAATGGTGGGCATGTTCCAGAAATTGATAAATCTTGTTCTCAGTGCTCAGTCCATCATTTGAAGTGTTTTAACTTGGATTGGGAAGCTTGCTAAGTCTATTTGCTATGCCCAAAAGGAATTTTTCTAATTCCTACCAGGTTGAGAGCACTGTTCATTTTTTCCAGCAGGTGTATGTCCAAAAATAGCAAGTTTTGGGAGCTAGTCATTTCGCAACTAGTCTGTCTTGACTTAAACTTTTGGGATACATGTTCCAAAGTACTTGGCTGATATTTTGGTGGATTTAGGAAGCTTAAAGGGTCTACTAATCAACTCTGAAGTCTCAGTTGGTTGGTGTGAAGCTGGTTGTAGCAGCACCTACTCGTCTTTGGATTGCATCCACCATCTCTCTTCACAGTGGTATCACAGCATAGTCAAGCAACATGGGAGATGGATTTCCATCAACAATTGACAAATTGGATCGAAACAACTATCCGGCATGGTCTCTAAGGATGGAGGCTTACCTTCAAGGGAGGAATCTATATGGATTCATATCCGAAGATGAAGCAATGCCAACCATGAGGAACAAAGGGCAACCATCACATGAAGAAGTGGAAGGAGTTTCGAATTGGTGTTCGAAGGATGCACTTGCAAGGTCCTATATTCTAAACTCAATCTCTGATTTTCTTTTACCTCATGTCAAGGGATGCAAGACATCAAGAGAAACCTGGAATGCACTTGCTTCGTTCTTCTCTTCCAACACTCGAGCAAGGAAGAACCAATTGTGGATGGAGTTCACAACAATGAAGAAAATCCCGAAGCAAAATGTGACTGATTATGTCACAAAGATGAAGGAGATTTCCAACCAACTTGGAAGCATTGGAGAGGTAATTGAAGAGGAGCAAATCATAAGACAAATCATGAATGGAATAAAAGCAGACCACAAGTGGGAGTCATTCACAACAGCCATGGATTTATACATGGATATGCATGTACCCGACCTCAACACACTCATGGGCCAACTCTTCACTCATGAAGCAAATATTAGCAAAGGTGGTGAGTCCTCAAGAGGTAATCAAACTTCTGCCTTATATTCTGATAAAGCTAAGGTCAAGGACAAGTCAAAGAATAGGAAGAATGAAGATGAAGGAAGCTCTTTCCAAGCAAACTTTGCAGGTAGAGGAAGAGCTAGAGGAAGAGGTAGAGGTGGAAAGCAAGGCAGGGGGAGATTCCAATCATCTCAACCTTGCAACATATGTGGCTTATCTAACCATACTACTGAAGAATGTTTCAGGAACCCGAGGAACTCAAGAGGAAGAGGATTCAATAGAGGTGGCTATGGATCAAATAGAGGTAGATACAATGGAGGCTACAAAAACAACAACTACTACAACAACAATTACAACAACAACTATCAAAGTGGCCATGGAGGAAGAAGAGATTACAATAACTATGCAGAGGACCAAAGTCAAGAAGATTCATTATTGATTATGAATCTATCAACGAAGAAGGGTAAGGATGATGATCACATATTTTACATTGATTCGGGATGCTCGAACCATGTAGCAAGAAATGTGGCTTTACTTTCTGATTTGGAAGATCCTCATAACAAGCATGAAGTGCAGACAGGAGATGACACAAAGCACTCAGTGGAGAAGATAGGTAATGTGAAGACATCAGATGGGAATATGAACCTCTTAAGCAAAGTCTTGTATGTCCCTACAATTACCAAAAATTTAATAAGTGTTGGACAGATTGTTGAAAAAGGATTGCAGGTTAGATTCAATCGATTTGGAGCATATGTTGAAGACCCAAGGCAAGGCTTTCGAAGGATTGCCAAAGGAGAAAAGACAGGAAGGCTTTTCACTTTTGAAGTGGAAGATACAAAGAACATAGCTTTGTTTAGCTATGGATCTCAAACTCTAACAGAGTTGGAGATATGGCACAAAAGGCTTGCTCACATTGGTGAGAGGACACTCAAACAGATTTGGAGGGACCAAAGTGTACTTGGTTTGCCTAATATTACAAGGCAACACATGATTTATAAGTGTGAAGCTTGTCAACTCGGCAAGGCTCATAGACAACCTTTCAATAAGAAAGGATATATGTATCAAAATCCTTTGCATCTAGTGCACACGGATGTGTGGGGTCCAAGTAAGGAGCCATCTATATCAGGCTCAAGATATTATGTGTCTTTCATAGATGATTGTAGCAGGTGGACCATTTTGTTTTTCATGAAGCACAAGGATGAAGTGTTTAATTGCTTTAAGAAGTATATTGCTCTTGTTGAAAACCAAACAGGTAGGACTTTGAAACGACTCAGATCAGATGGTGGAGGAGAATACTTCTCTTCTGAATTTGATGCCTTCTTGCATGAAAGAGGCATTAAAAGGGAAGTCACTACAAGGTATACACCCGAACTCAATGGTGTAGCAGCGAGGAGGAACAGAGCTATTGTCGAAGCAGCAAGGTCCATGCTCAACGAAAAGGGATTGCCAAACTACCTATGGGCAGAGGCTATGTCTACAGCCACATATCTCATAAATAGACTTCCATCTAAGTCAATAGATGTAACCACTCCATATGAAGTGTGGAATGGAAGAAGACCTAGTCTAGAGCATTGCAAAGCCTTTGGATGCTTAGCCTATGCTCACATTCCTTCTCAAGTAAGAGGGAAATTGGATCCCAAGGCAGAGAAGTGCGTATTTATTGGTTATGACCAAAACCAAAAAGGATATAGATTGTACAATCCAACCAATAAAGGATTTTCTGTGAGTAGAGATGTAATTTTTGATGAAAACAAATCATGGTTTGATGATGACAGGAAAGTGAAGCTGCCATATGACTTGGATGAAGATTTTCCATCACTTCAACCAAAGGAGCCAAAGCGGATTGAAGAAAGTGATTTGGAGATTGACCTAGAAGACTTGGAAAGACTAAAGCTATGGAAGAACAAAGGTAAAGCAAAGATGCAGGATTCTACATATGGACCCGAGAGCTCACATCAACCACTTAGAAGTGTTGGTGCAGACCAATCACCAATTGAAGATTTGAAGGACAAAGGATGGAGATGAGATCAAGTTTTGAAGCAAAGAAGATGGATACATTCACAGAGTGAAAGACATGTACACATATGTACATTAGTTAAGACATAGGTTACTTATACCTAAGCTTTGATGTAAGTCTGTACATAATTGCCTATAAATACTTTTGAAAATGTCGGGGCAAGTAGAGAAGACAAGGAGAGACAATAGGAGATCGTGAGATTAGTGTATTGAGAAGTAGAAAATGTCATTAGACATGTGTGAAGTGAGTTGAAATCTCCATCCTCACTCAGTTGTAAATTTCTGAGAAATAGAAGGAAAAATTGCGCCCGATGTTTCTGTGTTTTCTCCCTGTGTGATAGATCTTTTGTGAATTCCTTTTGGAGATATCTAAGTCCATAGTTAATCAATCTATGGCTAGAGTTTGAGAGTCTAATTGTGATCAGGCTAAGAGAATTGTGTGTAGGAACATTTACATGTGAGAAAGTACTCACTGGTTCCTGAAACAAGCACAAATTTTGATCTTAATGATTTGATCATTTCTCACTCCACAGTTTAAAGTTTTGTGCAAGTAAGCACTTAATCTTTAAGTTGGAAGGTAAGCTACTCGTGGCTAAAAGCATTTGCTTAAACGGGTTTTATACTGAGAGAATTAAAGTTAAGAAGTTAGGGGTGTGCAAATCGACTTCTCAGAAATGGAGATTTAGACATAGCTGACTTGGTAAGTAGATTTCTCAAGATTTACTGAACCTTTTGAAGTAATTTGACTTGGAGAAGGTGCGCAATCTTTAGGCGACACCTTGTGCAAAGTTTCATAAAAAACTTTACACATTTACTCAGTCAATGAGCAAGATCTATGCAGCAAACTTTCTGAGGAAATTTCTTCCTCACAGTTTAGTCAAGAAATTGATATTTGGTCATTGATAGCTTAAATTGGTGAAAGTTTTTGACTTACTCTTGATATAGAGGTGTTCTAAATTCAAGAGTAGGTTGTTCTTTTGGAGATTAACACTCTCCATCAGTGGTATCAGAGCAGGAGACATCAAAATCAAGGAAAGGAGGATCCTGACTGCTACAGATTCAAGAAATTCAACAACTGAAGAACTAAAAGGTGAAAGCTTGAAGGTAAAGCTTGAGGAGGAGACCATACGACATCAAGAAAGACAAAAGGACTCTAATTTGAAGTAAAGGTACATATATTATTCATAAAGCTTGAAGATTTCAAATACACAGGTGGACACAAGATGGGAGATTCTTTACAAATAGAGAAATTGGATAGGGAAAACTATCCTGCATGGTCAATGAGGATGGAAGCTCATCTTATGAGCAAAGATTTAATAGCTTACATCACAGGAGAAGAAGAGAAGCCATAGTTCAGAGATCCTAGTGTTCCAACTAGGGAAGAGTTAGCAGATTTGAAAAATTGGGTGAAGAAAGATGCTCAAGCTAGGAGCATTATATATATGGCAGTCAATGATTACTTGTTACCTCATATTCGAGGTCTTGAAAGTGCAACTGATATTTGGAATGCTTTGGAGGAGCATTTCCAGAATACTACTAAGTCAAGGAAGGCATCCTTATGGGCAGAGTTTACCACCTTTAAGAAGAAGGCTTCTCAATCCATTTCAGACTATGTGACAAGAATGAAAGATATTGCAGATGCTTTAGGAGCTGTTGATGAAGACATTGAGGAGGATAAATTGGTAAGGCAAATCCTTACAGGTTTAAGAGGTGATGACAAATGGAAGCCATTCATTTTGTCTACAGAATTATCACTTGATCATTTCACTCCTGATTTAAGTCAGTTGCTAGGTCATATGCTAACATTTGAGCAGGATGTTAAAGGAGATGGTGACAAAAGTACAGGTCATGCAATGTACTCAAAGGACAAGAAGAAAGCTAACAAAGGAAAGCAACAAGCAGGTGAAGATGAAGGTACAACTAGTCAAGCCAACTTCCTAAGAGGTAGAGGAGGTGGCAAAGGTAGAGGAAGAGGCAGAAACAACAAAGATGGAGGCAAAGCTTGTTGGATTTGTGGTAAGACAAATCATTTAGCTAATGATTGTTGGCATAATAATCAGAGTAATGGTGGATATAATCAGAACTATAATACAAGAGGAAGAGGTGGCAGAAATCAAAGAGGTAATTTCAGAGGCAGAGGTAGTAGGGGTTACTTTGGAAGAAATGGAGGTAGAGGTTTCCAAAGTCAACAATATAACAACACCTACTACAACTATGCTTTAGATCAAAAGGAAGATTCAACATTGATAATGAATGCAACTTGTGAAAGGCAGAATGAAGATCAAAGAGTCTTCTACATTGATTCAGGGTGTAGCAATCACCTGAGTGGTAATATAGCCTTGATGACTGATTTGGAGAATAAGGTATCTAATCATGTTGTTCAAACAGGTGACAACACAAAGCACAATGTGAAGTCAATTGGATCAGTGAAGGCCAAGGATGGAAGCACCTTATTGAGTAAGGTCTTGTATGTTCCTACAATTCCTAAGAATTTGATAAGTGTAGGACAAATTGTGGAAAAAGGTTATGAAGTAAGGTTCACTAATGAAGGAGTGTTTGTGGAAGACCCTAGCAATGGGTATAAACAAATTGTTTCAGGGAAGAAAGAAGGAAGATTGTTCACATTGAAGATTCAAGGTAATATTGGTCATGCCATGTTCACATATGGAGGACATAAGATCTCTGAGTTAGATCTTTGGCACAAGAGGCTTGGACATTTCAATGAAAGAGGTATTAAAGACATGATTAACAATGGTTCAGTGCTTGGTTTGCCTAATGTTGCAGGTCGACATATGACATACAGATGTGAGGCATGTCAATTAGGTAAGGCTCATAAGCATTCCTACTCCAAGCATGGTTTTATGTACTCAGAGAAGCTTGAGTTGGTACATACAGATGTGTGGGGACCATCAAAGGATTTCAGTATAAATGGGTCAAGATATTATGTGATTTATGTTGATGATGCTACTAGATGGATCACTATTTATGTGATCAAAGATAAGTCAGAAGTGTTTAATACATTTAAACACTATCATGCATATGCAGAAAGAATTAGAGGACATAAGTTGAAAAGACTAAGGTCAGATGGAGGGGGAGAGTATTTCTCTAATGAATTCAGTAATTACTTGTGGGATGCAGGTATAAAAAGCGAAGTTACTTGCAGGTACTCTCCTCAACAAAATGGTGTAGCAGAAAGGAGAAATAGAACTCTTGTTGAGTTTGCAAGGTCCATGATGAAGGAGAAAAATTTCCCTAATTATTTGTGGGCTGAGGCTGTAAATACAGCTACTTATTTGGTCAATAGGTTACCATGTAAAGCTTTGGAGGGAATGACACCTTATGAGGCATGGTGGGGTAAGAGACCTACACTAGACCATTGCAAAGTATTTGGATGTTTGGCCTATGCATATGTGCCATCATAGTTAAGGCACAAATTGGAACCTAAAGCTGAAAAATATGTGTTTATTGGTTATGATGATAAGCAGATGGGATACAGGTTGTGGAATCCATCCACAAAACATTTTCTTGTATCAAAAGATGTTACATTTGATGAGCAAGGTACTTGGTATGCAGGTACTATCAATATTAATACAGATGATGAAGAGGTTGTGAGCCAAAGGAAAGGTAAGTCAAAGGTTCAAATAATTGATGAAGAAGAGAATAATGAAGTGCAGGTTGAAGTGGAAGAAACACCTAGGTTTGATCCTGAATATGAAGAACCAGAAACCTCAAGAAGTGGAGAACTTGGGAGGTCTACAAGGAACAAATGACAACCTACAAGGTATAGCTATGATACTTCATTTCTGGCTACCAAAGATTATGCTTACATGATTAAAACAGATGAAGACCCTTCTACATATGAAGAGGCAAAAGGTAAAGAAAATTGGGAGAAAGCTATGCAGGAAGAATATGATGCATTATTGGAGAATCAAACATGGGATTTGGTTCCAAAACCAAATAGCCAGAAGATCATTGGATGTAAGTGGGTTTATAAGACAAAAAGATTTGCAGATGGAAGTGTGTCTAGGTACAAAGCTAGACTTGTTGTCAAAGGGTTTGCTCAGACATATGGTGTTGACTATGATGAGACTTATAGTCCTGTGGCAAAGATGACAACCATCAGGACACTTATAGCAATTGCTGCATGTAAAGGTTGGAAATTATGTCAATTAGATGTGAAAAATGCTTTTTTGAATGGTTATATTTTAGATGATGTATTCATGGAGCAACCTCAAGGGTTCAGAGATAAAAGGTATCCAGATCATGTGTGCAAGCTCAAGAGAGCTTTGTATGGCTTGAAGCAAGCCCCAAGGGCATGGAATTATAGACTTGTAAAGTTCTTGAAAGAACTTGGTTTTCAGGTGTCTAAAGCAGATAGTAGCTTGCTTGTCAAAGCAAGTGATAATGGTTTCATATACATGTGCATATATGTTGATGATATAATCCTTACAGGTATAGATGAGGAAGGAATACAAAGACTAAAGAAGCAAATGGAAAAGGAGTTCAAAATAAGTGACTTGGGAGACTTGTCATACTTCTTGGGCATGGAGATTACATATACTCAACATGGAGTATTTGTGACCCAAGAAAGGTATTTGAAGAACTTGTTAATCAAGTTTAAAATGGATGATAGCAGGGTAGCACCTACACCAATGGAGGTGAATCACAAATTGAGTAAATTTGGAGGTGAAGAATTCAAGGACATGAGAATATCAAAGTTTGGTTGGTAGTCTTATCTATGCTACTTTAACTAGACCTGATTTATCATATGCAGTAGGGGTTTTGTCTCAATTCATGCATTGTCCTAGGAAAGAGCATTGGATTGCAGGTCAAAGAGTGTTGAGGTACATTAAGGGTACACTCAAAGAAGGTTTGTATTATGGGTTCACATCAGATACAAACATCAAGATCTATAGTGATGCAGATTGGGCAGGTAATCCAGATGTTAGAAGATCAACTTATGGATACATGTGTTATGTGGGAGATAAGTTAATCTCCTGGTGCTCAAAGAAGAAACATACAGTTGCTTTGTCATCTACAGAAGTAGAGTACAAAGGCATGGTTGAAGCTGCAAAAGAAGTGATATGGCTTAAGACTCTAATGAAGAGTTTTGACACTATACAGAACATATCTATCATTTATGGTGATAACATGAGTTCATTATATCTAGCTGCTAATCCTGTTTTTCATGCCAGGACTAAACACATTGAGATACAGTATCACTTTCTAAGAGAGAAGGTGATGGATAAGGAGGTTGAAGTCATACATACTTCAACAAAAGATCAGATAGTTGATATGCTTACAAAGAGCTTGGATGGACCAAAACTACAGAAGTTTAAAGACATGGCAGGTATAAAGAAAATAAGAGAAACCTCAATTGATGATTGAGGGGGAGCTGTTGGTGCAGACCAATCACCAATTGAAGATTTGAAGGACAAAGGATGGAGATGAGATCAAGTTTTGAAGCAAAGAAGATGGATACATTCACAGAGTGAAAGACATGTACACATATGTACATTAGTTAAGACATAGGTTACTTATACCTAAGCTTTGATGTAAGTCTGTACATAATTGCCTATAAATACTTTTGAAAATGTCGGGGCAAGTAGAGAAGACAAGGAGAGACAATAGGAGATCGTGAGATTAGTGTATTGAGAAGTATAAAATGTCATTATACATGTGTGAAGTGAGTTGAACTCTCCATCCTCACTCAGTTGTAAATTTCTGAGAAATAGAAGGAAAAATTGCGCCCGATGTTTCTGTGTTTTCTCCCTGTGTGATAGATCTTTTGTGAATTCCTTTTAGAGATATCTAAGTCCATAGTTAATCAATCTATGGCTAGAGTTTGAGAGTTTAATTGTGATCAGGCTAAGAGAATTGTGTGTAGGAACATTTACATGTGAGAAAGTACTCACTGGTTCCTGAAACAGGTGCAAATTTCGATCTTAATGATTTGATCATTTTTCACTCCACAGTTTAAAGTTTTGTGCAAGTAAGCACTTAATCTTTAAGTTGGAAGGTAAGCTACTCGTGGCTAAAAGCATTTGCTTAAACGGGTTTTATACTGAGAGAATTAAAGTTAAGAAGTTAGGGGTGTGCAAATCGACTTCTCAGAAATGCAGATTTAGACATAGCTGACTTGGTAAGTAGATTTCTCAAGATTTACTGAACCTTTTGAAGTAATTTGACTTGGAGAAGGTGCGCAATCTTTAGGCGACACCTTGTGCAAAGTTTCATAAAAAACTTTACACATTTACTCAGTCAATGAGCAAGATCTATGCAGCAGACTTTCTGAGGAAATTTCTTCTTCACAGTTTAGTCAAGAAATTGATATTTGGTCATTGATAGCTTAAATTGGTGAAAGTTTTTGACTTACTCTTGATATAGAGGTGTTCTAAATTCAAGAGTAGGTTGTTCTTTTGGAGATTAACACTCTCCATCAAGAAGGTCTTCAAGGGAGAAGAAGAAACCAGAGAGGTTTGGTTATGATACTTCTTTGGTCACCAAGCACTCAATCTACATTGCAAAGGATTCAACCAATGAAGAACCTACCACATTCGAAGAAGCACAAAGCAAGAAAGCTTGGAGAGATGCAATGGATGAAGAAATGGAAGCCTTGAAGGAGAATGACACTTGGGAGCTTGTACCTAACAAGCCATCTATGAAGATAATCGGACCTCGATGGATATACAAAATCAAGAGGAATCCAGATGGAAGTATAAATAGACACAAAGCAAGGTTAGTCGCTAAAGGGTTTGCTCAAACCCATGGTATTGATTATGAGGAGACTTTCTCTCCTGTTGCAAAAATGCCTACAGTTAGGGTTCTCATTAGTCTTGCTACATCTAGAAATTGGAATCTCTATCAACTTGATGTAAAGAATGCTTTCTTGAATGGATGGATTTCTGAGGAAGTGTATATGGCACAACCTCCTGGATATGAGGATGCACATCATCCTAACTATGTATGCAAACTAAAGAAAGCTTTGTATGGATTGAAGCAAGCTCCAAGAGCTTGAAATTTCAGATTGGTGACTTATTTGCAGGACCAAGGATTCAAAGCTAGCAAGGCGGATACCTCTTTGTTCATAAAGAGGAATGGATCTGAAGTGATCTATTTATGTGTGTATGTTGATGATATTATTATCACAGGCAATGATCTTGAAGGAATCAAACAGGTAAAGAGTCAAATGAAGGAGAAGTTCAAAATAAGTGACCTCGGACCACTCACTTATTTTCTTGGATTGGAGTTGATCTACACAGATTCAGGTATATACATCACACAAAGGAAGTATGTCCATGACATGCTCGTCAAGTTCAAGATGGAAAATACCAAGTGTGCAGGTACACCTATGGAGCAAAATCATAAGCTTAGTGCTTATGAAGGAGAGCCAATTGAAGACATCACAAGCTATCAAAGCTTGGTTGGAAGTTTGAACTATGCAACACTCATAAGGGTGGATATATGCTATAGTGTTAGCATATTGAGTCAGTTTATGCATAAGCCGAGAAGACCACATATGGAAGCGGCCAAGAGAGTCCTCAAGTACCTAAAGGGGACCATGAATGAAGGTTTGTTCTATTCATATACTTCAGATATTGAGCTAAAGGTCTACTCAGATGCAGATTGGGCCAGATCTAAAGATGATAGAAGAAGCACATCAGGGTATATATCATTTGCACGTTCAAAAATCATTTCTTGGTCATCGAAGAAGCAACCAACCGTGGCATTATCTTCTACCGAAGCCGAATATAGAGGTTTGGCTAATGCAACTCAAGAAATCATGTGGTTAAAGTCTTTGTACACAGATCTTGGACTTCATTCTTCAACACCTCATATTTTTTGTGACAACACAAGCTCACTACATCTAGCAACTAATCCGGTATACCATGCTAGAACCAAGCATATTGAAGTCCACTACCATTATGTAATGGAGAAGCTAATGAGCAAGGATATTCAACTATCCTATGTCTCTACAGATATGCAATGTGCCGACATGTTGACTAAAGCTCTTGATGGTACAAAATTAAGTAGATTCAAGTTGATGATTGATTTGCAAGAAATCAAGGACAATTGAAGACTTATTTGAAGGCCAAGCATGTTAGGCTTGAGGGGGAGTTGTTGGTGCATTTTACCCAAGCCTACATGCTTGATATATTTGATATCATCCTCATTTGTAAGTCACATGAGTAGTCATGTGAACACCTCTTGTAAAAGAGTTCAATTTTATCTCTTGTAATTGAAAAAAGAAAAAGGAAAAGGATGGCTTACCTCATGCATGATGTAAGAGCAATTTCGTGGATCTAACTACCAAAACCCACGACTTTTTGAGCTGAGGGAATATCTCCTAACTTTGGGGATCACTTGTAGGTGGAGCCATTCGAATTCGAATTCAAAACTCCCTCCAAGAATAGCTATAAAATGAGAAAGAAGGAAGAGGCGATTAGCAAGCCTTGTACGCGACCACTTCATGTCATTTTGTAGAGATTGAAGAGCTTAATCCATAGCTCTATCATTCTACTCCCATTGTGCAAAGATTCATTGCCAATGGGGTTGTAATCATATATGAATTTATACATTTATCATCATTCACTTCTCTGTTTTGTTCTCTGCTATACTCACTCAGAGCAGTACCTTCAGAAGGTCATATCTCGAGTGCTACTGATTTTTTTTTAGTGATTTAACAAGCGTTTGATAGCTCTTACTGTCTAGTTTTTGCATATAAATTTTCAAGGTCATTGGAGTTATAATTTTGGAGATATCAGCATTTTACTGCTCACTGGTCTATCTCTGCAGAGCCCCGAGAATGGTGGGCATGTTCTAGAAATTGATAAATCTTGTTCTCAGTGCTCAGTCCATCATTTGAAGTGTTTTAACTTGGATTGGGAAGCTTTCTAAGTCTATTTGCTATGCCCAAAAGGAAGTTTTCTAATTTCTACCAGGTTGAGAGCACTGTTCATTTTTTCCAGCAGGTGTATGTCCAAAGATAGCAAGTTTTGGGAGCTAGTCATTTCGCAACTAGTCTGTCTTGACTTAAACTTTGGGGATACATGTTCCAAAGTACTTGGCTGATATTTTGGTGGATTTAGGAAGCTTAAAGGGTCTACTAATCAACTCTGAAGTCTCAGTTGGCTGGTGTGAAGCTGGTTGTAGCAGCACCTACTCATCTTTGGATTGCATCCACCATCTCTCTTCACACATATGAGGAATGGAATCAAGGAGCACGAAAGGTAATGTATTGGCTATCTGTTAGCATACAGGATAGCATGATTGGACACATACAAGATGCCAAGGCTCCAAAAGAGGCTTGGAGCAGTTTGGTTACTTTGTACGAGACCAATACAAAGGCACGGAAATTGCAACTCAAGAACGAGCTGCATACATTGGAGAAAAAGAGCATGTCGGTAAGTGACTACACTCTAAAAATCAAAAGCATATGTGAGTCACTTGCATCTATTGGCGTGAATGTAGATGATGATGATAAGGTGGAAGTGTGCCTTCGTGGTTTAGGAGTTGCATATAAGCAGTTCAGAACTTCTATACAGACCAAGGAAAATATTCTGAATTTCGCTGATCTGGTATCTATGCTGATCATTGAAGAAAAGAATCATGGTGAGGATTCAAACTCCCAAGGAAAGCCCAGTTCTGAGCAAGTATTCTACTCTAGCAGAGGAAGAGGCAGAGGTAGAGGTTTTGGAAGTGGAAGAGGAAACAATAACCAAGACCAGGGTCAACAACAGAGTCATGCAGGAGGAAGAGGACAGTTTCGAGGTCGGGGGAGTCAAAGAGGTCGCAGAAATTTCCAAAGAAATGATTCAGGTAATGATAGTAAAGGATGTTGGAATTGTGGTAAACCTGGACACTTTGAACGTGATTGTAGGTTAAAGAATCAAAATAACAGAAGGCAGGAAAACAACTATGCATCCACAAGTGCAGATGATTCTGAGAAGCTGTTTATGGTTCAACATCACATGATGAATACGATGTCTGCTGGTGTTTCAAAATCAAATGATAATGTCTGGTATGTTGATTCAGGTGATTCAAATCACATGACCAGTCATGCAGAATGGTTTAGTAGTTTGCAGAAAATGCCAGTTCCTGGATATGTTGAAACAGGTGATGACACATCACATCCTATTGAGCATACAGGAAACATAGCATTGTCTATGGAGGACGGAAAGGTAAAACATCTTGGTGATGTGCTGCATGTTCCAAATATAACGAAGAATCTAGTTTCTGTTGGACAAATGGTTGACCAGGGATTACAAGTCAGGTTCAATGCTGATGGATTATATGTAGAAGAGTACAAGCAAGATGGACGATTGGTTGCCAAAGGAAACAAAGTGGGTAGGATGTTCACCTTAAATGTGAAGATTCTTGAAATGAATGCAGCCATGTTTGCAAAAGGTGCAAGAGTTATTGCAGATATAGAGATATGGCACAAACGGATTGGACATGCAAACTTGCAAAGGGTGAAACTGATGCAGTCAAAGGAGATTGTCCATGGACTACCAAATTTCAAAGTTGCAGAAATGCAAAAGGTATGTGCAGCATGTCAATTTGGTAAACAGTCAAGAGCATCATTTCCACATGACAAGCATGTTAGTGAGAATGTACTAGAAGTAGTACATACAGATGTTTGGGGTCCAGGAAAGACCACATCTATGGGTGGTTGCAGGTTTTATGTTACTTTCATTGATGACCATACACACAAAGTATGGGTATATTTCATGAAAGAGAAGAGCGAGGTGTTACTCATTTCCAGAAATTTAAAGTTATGGTGGAAAAGCAGACAGGGAAGTACATTCTGACATTAAGATCTGATAGAGGAGGTGAATACATGTCAAATGAGTTCAGCAGTTTTCTAAAAAATTATGGAATTCGGCGTCAGTTTTCATGCAGGTACACCACAATAGAATGGTGTTGCTGAATGCAAAAATAGACATATTGCAGAAATAGCAAGAGCCTTAATGGCTGAGAAGAATATGCCTCATTGTTATTGGGCAGAAGTTGTGCATACTGTTGTATATATCATGAACAAAACTTCGACTGCTGCTGTACATCAAGTTACACCTGAAGAGAAGTTTACAGGTACAAATCCAAACTTATCACATCTGAAAGTTTTTGGCTGTATTGCATATGTACATATTCCAGATGAGTTGAGGACGAAGCTTGATCCGAAAGCAGAAAAATGTGTCTTCATTGGATATTCCCTTGAGCAAAAGGGGTACAAATGTTATAACCCACTCACACGATAGGTGAAGGTGAGCAGAGATGTGGTATTTGATGAAATTTCAAGCAATAGTTCCAACTCAAATCCATGGAGTGGAAGATTGCGTGGAAATTTCAGTCCAGCAAATTCATCAAATACATCCAAGAAAGGTAAAGAAAAGCTTTCTGCTGGTAGTAAAACAGGTGCAAGTTTTGAAGACATTGATGGAGATTCAAGTGGTTCAGAAAAGAGTCTTGATGAGGAACTTGGATTGCCCTCTGTGAAGAATCCAGGAGTAAGAAGGGCACATGCAGATGATACAAGAAGAAGTGACCCAGGACCAAGAAGATCTGGGAGGATGTGTAATTCACTGCAACAATTGACATATGATAGTTACATGGCTCGCCATTGTGCCTACATGACAAAGGTAATACAAGATGCTGAACCTTCTTGTTTTGAAGATGCAATTGGTACTGCAGATTGGGAAAAAGCTATGGATGAGGAGATGGCTGCACTTTATGGAAATGATACATGGAAGCTGGTTCCATTGCCGCAAGGAAAGAAATCCATAGGCTGCAAATGGGTTTACAAGGTAAAGCATAATGCTGATGGTAGCATAAGCAGGTATAAAGCACGATTGGTAGCTAAAGGTTATGCATAGACATATGGCATTGATTATGAGGAAACATTCAGCCCTGTAGCTAAAATGTCTACTGTCAGAACACTTGTTGCATTAGCTACAGCAAAAGGATGAACTTTGCATCAGATGGATGTGAAGAATGCTTTCCTACATGAGTTACAGGAAGAAGTATATATGGACCAGCCACAAGGATATGAAGATTCAAAGCATCCAGAATATGTCTGCAGGTTGCAAAAGGCTTTGTATGGGCTGAAGCAGGCTCCGCTTATGGAGTGCATTGGAAGATCATTTCCAAAATACTAAAAAAGCTAGGAAGGCCAGCCTGTGGTCCGAGTTCACGACGTTCAAAAAGAAGTCGAGTCAAAGTATTAGTGACTACGTTACTAAGATGAAAGATCTAGCAGATAGTCTTGGATCCATAAATGAAGATGTCGAAGATCACAGATTGATAGTGCAAGTGCTCACAGGGTTGAGAGGAGATGAAAGGTGGAAACCTTTCGTCCTCTCAACTGAACTTTCCTTAAATCATTTTGTACCAGATTTAAACCAGTTGCTTGGACTGATGCTCACATATGAGCAAGACCTGAAAGGAGATGGAGATAAAGGACAAAGTTCAGCGATGTACATGAAGAATAAGAAGAAAGACAAAGGTAAGTCAAAAGACGAAGAAGAGTCGAGCTCTCAGGCCTATTACACAAGAGGTAAAGGCACTGGCAGAGGAAGAGCAAGAAGTTTTGGAAGAGGAAGAGGTAGTCAGAATACCAACAATAAGGCTTGTTGGATTTGTGGACTAAGTAATCATCTGGCTCATGAATGTTGGCACAATCAACAAGGATCAAATTAGAATCAGAACAATAATAGCAGAACTAGGAGCGGAAGATATCAAAGAGGCAGACAAGGCCAAAGAGGCAGTTATGGTAGAGGTGGAGCGAGAAGTTGGGGATAGAATCAATCCTACAACACCACCTACAACTGTTGGAAAACAATGTGCAATTGGTCCATTTTGTCCAGAGACTATAGAATAAGTAGAGTATTTTACTACTCCTTCTAACAGCAAAAGCGCTTAGGCGCTGTGGATAAGGCTAAAGCCTCCTAACGGCGTGGCGGGGGTTCAATTCCCGATTTCAACAACGATCGCGTATATCTTTTTGAAAATCTTATAATAAAGCAATTAAAAATGTACGGACAGTGCGAAGATCGTTGTTGAAATCGGGAATTGAACCCCCGCCACGCCGTTAGGAGGCTTTAGCCTTATCCACAGCGCCTAAGCGCTTTTGCTGTTAGAAGGAGTAGTAAAATACTCTACTTATTCTATAGTCTCTGGACAAAATGGACCAATTGCACATTGTTTTCCAAAAATCCCCCCTGCAATGGCATATTGGTTCAAACTGAACTGAATCTGCAAACTTCATAAGCTGCAAACTATTACAAGTTTCAAGCTTGTACTCTCGTACTTCAAAACTTGTTCTTCAAAAGTCTTCTTCAAAACTGAATCTGACTTTCCTTTGAAAAATCTGAACTTGCTGAATATGAACCATAATACTTGAGAAAATATGCAAACTAGATATCCAATAGTGTACACATGAAGCAATCACTGCTTGACAACAAATATAGCATGAACTGTCTCTGAACCTGCTATCTCCTGTCTTAAAAAACTGAAAACATACACTGGGATCTATATATTTGCATTTACCTTTCGAGAAAGGATTTCTCAATGTACTTCTGCTGCGTCATGTAAATACACTAAACAAAATCAAGAACTGAATCCTGGAACCTGTGACTGTCAACTCACAACTTAGTGCATTATGAACACTGCTGGTTCATCTTTGACTGTACTGAAGTCAAATCAACTCAACTCAATTGAAATCAACTGAAATATGAGTCAAAGAATCTATGATATCATCATGTCTTCATCCTTTAAATCCTTCATACTTCTTTCCTTCAGAACTTGGTATAAACATATATGTGCGCACGTCTGAAATATACCTTTCTGAAATATCAAGCTTCTCTTCAAATAGAACTCTGGAAACTTCTCCTGAATAGGAACATCCTAACAGGAACTTTCTCCAAACATTCTTCTTCTTCCTTCTTCTTATAAAGCTGGAACATAAAGAGAACCTGACAAAGGAAATATAGGAATACCTGAAATAGGAATACCTGTAGGTATGACTCTGCATTCTTTTACATATGGCTTGAAAATAAGTCTTCATGTTTCATCACCCCCCTGGATGACTTAACACTAGTATCCAAAATTCTTCAAAGTATATCAGACTTTATGAAATGTGGAACGTCTTCCTTCTTTCAATAAATCTGATGTTCAGTGATCAATACCTGTATCTGAAACAAAATCTCTGAACCCTTTTATTAGCACTGCGCAGTTGCCAATAGCTTCCACTATAAGTCTTCAGCTTTTCATATTGTAGAATAAGGTTAGCTGATCCTAACATAACAAAACCTTGCTGAAAGCATTTTAGGATTCATAACCTTCTGCAACATAACAAGTATCTTCTTCTCTCTGCAACACAAATCTGATAGAATCTGAATCTTTGACTTACTTCTTCCAATGTTTAAGAATCAAACAAAAGGATAGACAACTGAATCATAAATACTCAAGATCAATGATCTCTCCTGTGTAGAATCTGCTCTTATCAAACCTTCATGACTGAATGTTTGATTTACTTCCTGAATGTCTCCAAGTGTCCATGCTTTTCAAAAAGTTGTAAAACTTTTCTACAAACAAAGCCTTTCCAAGAATCTGCAATTCTTACTTGAAACATAAGTGGACATAATTCTCACCTTGAGAACTCCAAAAGCTGCAAGTTGATACTTCATAACTTTCATATTTTACCCGGGTGAAATGTGATAGTACCTCCTTGATCTTCTTTTGGTTAACTCCACTTTTCAATCAAGTGATAGGATCTGATGGAACACATTTTTGAATACAAAGCATGTATCCAAAAATCTAGACAATCATTGAAAGTAGATTCTCCATTGACTTGTACATCAACAAGATTCTGAATTTTCACAAGTCTTCTGAAAATACTGAATATGAGGTAACCTTTTCCAAACATAAAACCTCAACCCAAGTCTTCAACATCTGCTACAAAAAGCTCTTTTACCTTAAGAGTTAGATTAAGAAGAAATATACTTCTCTGCAACTTGTCATATATCAAGTAGCTCTATATTGACATACCAAGAATTCTTTGAGGGAACATATAAGCTGCCTGCTTAAATAGCTTCAACATAACTCATATATATATGAGTCAAAAGTTACATCTGCTGCTTTTTCTTCAATTCTTTGTCAAATCTACTAAATCATGACCAAGTGTAATGCAAAACAAGAAACTGCTTCTTCTTTCAACAAGATGTTCTCGTGGACTTGTCTTTGGATGTAGAGGATAAAATAGGAAAAGTATATGGAAAATATATGAGAAAAGGAAGTCTTACTTTTCTTCTGGAAATGATGGACTTTCTTCTTCTGCATCTTTCTTCCACCTGATGATGTCAACATCTTCAAACTTCTCTTCCATACCTTTTGTTCTCTTCATCTTGAAGTAGCAAACACTCTTGACTTCTTCGAATGAACTTTTCTCTTCCTCTAGTGCTAAGAGTAAGAGATAAAACAACTATGGTATACAAATGGAAGTGAATATAGAAACATGTTTTATCATCTCCTCATATCTCTGAATCAAAATTCTGCTTCAAATGTCTGAAACGACTAAATTCACCAATCCTTTTCTGAATGATGAATTACCCTTCTAGAGTTACCTTCTCTAGATACATTTGTACCTTGATTTCCAACCAACTTACAACAGAAAATTGGTTGTAAAAACTCATTCCATCTTCACATTTGTCTTCTTAGATGAACTTTCTTGCCATGAAAGAGATCTCTCAAAACTCTCTAGAAAAACCTCTAGATACCTGTTTTGATGTAGCCTTTAACTTTCAAATAATGAAAGTGTATAAAAGTACTCCTTGAATTTCTTCAAATCTCTTCATAACTGCTCTTCTAAGATATGACCTGCAAATGATAATCTGATAGTAGAAACTGATACCTGTGATTTGATGTTGATATGCTTCCTTCATCTTCTCTAAACCATCGTTCTTCCTTGAATTTGAAGTAGTCTTCTCTTCATCAAGTCTGGGTCTTCAAACAATAATTTTGTAAAGTATTTGCATACTCTTCCAAAAACATTCGGCTGCTAACAGATCATCAACTTCATACTCCACACTGATGAATACACATGTAACTGAATTGTCTAATTCTCAAATCTTACTCATCTAGATTAAGTGTGTATGTCAAATGTCAAATATTAGAAGATGCTTTCAAATCATATGTTGTAAATGTGGAATTCTCGGAACCTGAGATATGAATGAGCCTTAATGCATTGATGCCAAAGATCTAAAGTTCTGTAACAAAACCTTAGTGCTCTGATACCAAATGTTGGAAGTGAGGTAGGCCCTTAGGCTCATGTCACAGGTCCATGGTTCCATAGTTCCAGATATGTACAACATTAATTCTAGCAATCTTCCATATTGACAAAACATGAACATACCACAACTTAATCATACAGATGATGAGACAAAGATAGAGAAAGAATAGAGGACATGTGTAAGGTGTTACGTAAGCCATCGCTTACTCATAGTATCATATATACCAATGTTCAATGTACAATGTGGGAGTAAAATTCTCAGCCACTCTATGTGATGAGAAATAGATGTATGAGTGAATGTACAATGTAACAAACATATTCAGATGTGTGGGCAGTAATCTGAATATACATGAGACGTGTGACCTTATAGGTTATAGAAGAGTGAATATGAGTGATTGAATGAGGAAGGATCAGTGTGAAACTGATGGTCCACAAACCTACATCTAAACTTAGGCTATGGAAGACCCTAAGTTAGATACGTGTGTGAAAAGATCACATACTTATAAAGTAACATGGAATCCTAACAAGATTGTTGCCAGAAATCCTCAAACTCATGTGAACACACCTTCTCAAACACCTCATAAAAATATGCATAAAGCATATAAGTACTGATTCTCTTGTACCTATGCCAAATAGGACTCCTCCTGATATGAACGCCACAGCCTCCATAAACTTCAAGTAGTACCTGTGTGCATAAAGAGAATATGTACCTAAATACTTAACATAAGATGTAAATCTTATGTTAATCACCATCTAATGTCTTTGAAGTAGCCCGACATCTTCTTGTAGAAGACAATCTTCAACCTAATATCTTCCTGTAGAAGATAATCTTCAAAGATGGTCCCATCCAATGTCTTTGAAGTAGCTAGACATCTTCTTGTAGAAGATAATCTTCAACCTAACATCTTCTTGTAGAAGATGATCTTCAAATACATCATGTAGATGGGCGATCCTCACCATCAAGCTGCTAATAATCAAGTCTTCTTGCCATGAACAAGAGATGACCTCCTCTCCATGAGCTAGAGTGTGAGCACACCCTTCATCTTCTCCAAGAAGAATCATTAAGAAGAACTCCATAGCTGCTCCTCAACATGCTTCAAGTTAGCACCATGGCTGCCCCATGTGCTAGAAGAAACACCACCTCTACTGAGGTCCAAGCTCCAAGCTTGTGTTGATCCTAGGTGAAGGATACAAGACAATGAGCCAACATACTCCTTATATAGTATTGTTTTCACCTTGAAAAGCACAAAAAACTCATAAAACAGCGATCGTGATTTCGTGAGTTAATCGGAAAATATCCATCGTATATCCGTAAAACATTGTATAATGTTTTACGGATATACGATGGATATTTTCCGATTAACTCACGAAATCACGATCGCTGTTTTATGAGTTTTTTGTGCTTTTCAAGGTGAAAACAATACTATATAAGGAGTATGTTGGCTCATTGTCTTGTATCCTTCACCTAGGATCAACACAAGCTTGGAGCTTGGACCTCAGTAGAGGTGGTGTTTCTTCTAGCACATGGGGCAGCCATGGTGCTAACTTGAAGCATGTTGAGGAGCAGCTATGGAGTTCTTCTTAATGATTCTTCTTGGAGAAGATGAAGGGTGTGCTCACACTCTAGCTCATGGAGAGGAGGTCATCTCTTGTTCATGGCAAGAAGACTTGATTATTAGCAGCTTGATGGTGAGGATCGCCCATCTACATGATGTATTTGAAGATCATCTTCTACAAGAAGATGTTAGGTTGAAGATTATCTTCTACAAGAAGATGTCTAGCTACTTCAAAGACATTGGATGGGACCATCTTTGAAGATTATCTTCTACAGGAAGATATTAGGTTGAAGATTGTCTTCTACAAGAAGATGTCGGGCTACTTCAAAGACATTAGATGGTGATTAACATAAGATTTACATCTTATGTTAAGTATTCAGGTACATATTCTCTTTATGCACACAGGTACTAGTTGAAGTTTATGGAGGCTGTGGCGTTCATATCAGGAGGAGTCCTATTTGGCATAGGTACAAGAGAATCAGTACTTATATGCTTTATGCATATTTTTATGAGGTGTTTGAGAAGGTGTGTTCACATGAGTTTGAGGATTTCCGGCAACAATCTTGTTAGGATTCCATGTTACTTTATAAGTATGTGATCTTTTCACACACGTATCTAACTTAGGGTCTTCCATAGCCTAAGTTTAGATGTAGGTTTGTTGACCATCAGTTTCACACTGATCCTTCCTCATTCAATCACTCATATTCACTCTTCTATAACCTATAAGGTCACACGTCTCATGTATATTCAGATTACTGCCCACACATCTGAATATGCTTGTTACATTGTACATTCACTCATACATCTATTTCTCATCACATAGAGTGGCTGAGAATTTTACTCCCACATTGTACATTGAACATTGGTATATATGATACTATGAGTAAGCGATGGCTTACGTAACACATTACACATGTCCTCTATTCTTTCTCTATCTTTGTCTCATCATCTGTATGATTAAGTTGTGGTATGTTCATGTTTTGTCAATATGGAAGATTGCTAGAATTAATGTTGTACATATCTGGAACTATGGAACCATGGACCTGTGACATGAGCCTAAGGGCCTACCTCACTTCCAACATTAACAACTACGCAAATGACACGCAGAATGAAAGTCATACATCGTTGATGATGAACTCTATCAGTATATCAGAAAATGAAGACCTAAAGGTATTTTACATTGATTCTAGATGCTCTAATCATTTGTCAGGAAATATAGAGTTGATGTCAGAACTAGAGAAAGGAAGCTCCAGTCATACTGTTCAAACAGGTGACAATACGAGACATAGCGTACATTCAATTGGAAAAGTGAAATGTAAGAATGGAGCAGATTTGCTAACAAATGTTCTGTATGTTCCAACAATACCAAAAAATTTGATCAGTGTGGGACAGATAGTTGAAAAAGGTTTTCAGGTCAGATTTACAAACAAAGGAGTATTTGTAGAAGATCCTGAGAATGGATATAATCAGATCGTTTCTGGAAAGAAAGAAGGAAGACTCTTTACCTTAAGAGTACAAGGGAACATCGGCCAAGCATTGCTCACACACGGTGAGAAGGTGATTACAGAACTTGATCTATGGCATAAGAGATTAGGTCATTTCAATGAAAAAGGAATTAAAACTATGATAACGAACCAGTCAGTACTGGGATTACCGAATGTACAGAACCAACATATGATTCATAAGTGCGAAGCATGTCAGATGGGAAAAGCCCACAGATTACCTTTCCAAAAGAAAGGATTCAAACATGATGGAGTACTCGAGCTTATTCATACAGATGTATGGGGGCCAACGAAAGAAGGATCAATCAGCGGATCGAGGTACTATGTCTTATTCATTGATGATGCAACAAGGTGGATAACTCTTTATGTTTTGAAAGAGAAATCAGAAGTGTTTGGAGCTTTCAGGCATTTTCATGCATATGCTGAAAGACTAATGGAGGGGGAGAATACTTCTCCCGAGAATTCAATGACTATCTTTGGAACGCATGTATTAAGAGAGAAATAACCTGCAGATATACACCACAACAAAATGGAGTAGCAGAAAGAAGGAACCGAGTTCTAGCTGAATTTGCACGAGCTATGCTAAACGAAAAGGATTGTCCAAATTATCTTTGGGCTGAAGTTGTGAACACAGCTACATACTTGGTAAATAGATTACCATGTACAACATTAGAAGGAATGACCCCTTATGAAGCTTGGTGGGGAAAGAAGCCAACACTTGATCATTGCAAAGTGTTTGGATCAGTAGTGTATGCTTATGTACCATCACAACCGAGACATAAGCTTGAACCGAAAGCAGAAAAATACGTGTTCGTCAGATACGATGAAAAATAGATGGGTTATAGGTTATGGAGTCCTCTAACGAAACAGTTTATTGTTTCTAGAGATGTTACTTTTGATGAACAGAAAAGCTAGTATGCAGATCAAAGTCATACGACTGAAGAAATTGAAGAAGAGATAAGAAGGAAAGAGAAAGGAAAATCAATTGTGCAGGTGAACAGAGATGAAGATCATATGCAGGCAAGTATGTCCAGGATTGGATCAGGTATGAGAAATGAAGATGAAGAAGTGTATTTAGACACTTATGAAGAGCCAAGAAGGTCAAGCAGGACTAGAAGACAACCAGAAAGGTATTCATATGATACCTCATACATAACTCAGAAAGATTACGCATATATGGTCAAAGATGATGAAGAACCACAGAGCTATGATAAAGCTAAAGGCAAGAAGCAATGGGAGAAGCAATGGAAGAAGAAATCAGCGCACTAGAGGAGAACAAGACATGGGAGCTTGTTCTGAAACCAAATGGTAAGAAAGTAATCGGAAATAAATGGGTTTTCAAAGTTAAGAAATTTGCAGATGGAAGGATAGCCAGACACAAAGCGAGACTGGTGATCAAAGGCTATGCTCAGACGCATGGCATAGACTATGATGAGACGTTTAGTCCGGTGGCAAAGATGTCAACCATAAGGACAGTGATTGTTGTAGCTGCATCAAAAGGATGGAAGCTAAGTCATCTAGATATAAAGAACGCATTTTTGAATGGATACATTTCTAATGAAGTGTACATGGAACAACCTGAAGGGTTTGTAAGTTCCAGATACCCAAAACATGTGTGCAGACTAAGAAAAGCACTTTATGGACTGAAGCAAGCTCCAAGAGCTTGGAATTACAGACTTGTGAGATATCTCAATGAACTTGGATACCAAAGTTCGAAGGCAGATGCAAGTCTACTCATAAAGAGAACAAAAGAAGGTATGATCTACATTTGTATTTATGTAGACGACATAATAATCACAAGAACCTCATATGAAGGGATTACAAAAGTAAAGAAACTACTCGAAAAGAATTCAAGATCAGTGACCTAGGAAAGTTGTCATACTTTCTAGGAATGGAAATCACATACACAGATCATGGTGTATATGTTTCACAAGAAAGGTATCTCCTAAACTTACTGAAGAAGTTTAATATGGAGAATTGCAGAGAAGCTTCAACACCGCTTGAAGTAAATCATAAACTCAGCAGATACAGTGGTGCAGAGTTTAAGAATATGAAGAAATATCAGTCATTAGTAGGAAGTTTAATTTATGCTACGCTAACGAGACCAGATCTTAGTTATGCAGTGGGAGTTCTCTCACAATTCATGCATTGTCCGACAGATCAACATTGGGTTGCAGGACAAAGAGTTCTTAGATACGTCAAAAGAACTATAAAAGAAGGATTATATTATCCTTTTACGTCGGATATAAAGCTTAGAGCATACAGTGACTCAGACTGGGTTGGAAGTCAAGATGACAGAAGATCAACACACGGGTATATGATATACCTAGGAGATAAGCTGGTAAGCTGGTGTTCAAAGAAGCAAGCTGGTAAGCTGGTGTTCAAAGAAGCAACACACAGTAGCGTTATCGTCAACAGAAGCCGAATACAAAGGTAGAAGCAGCTAAAGAAATAATATGGATGCATACCTTGTTCAAAAGCATGGGTATTGATCAAGGTGTACCTATCATACATGGAGATAATATGAGCTCGTTATATCTTGCAGCAAACCCAGTATTTCATGCAAGAACAAAGCACATAGAGATTCAGTATCATTTCTTGAGGGAAAAGGTAATGGAGAAAGATATAGAAATAGTATACACTCCGACAAAAGATCAGATTGCAGACATTCTGACAAAGAGCTTGGATGGAACGAAGACAAACAGATTCAAAGAGATGGCAGGTATAAAAGAAAGAAAGATATATGAAAGACCGGAAGATGTCAAATTAGTGATTGAGGGGGTGCTGTTGAAGAAACACTCACGAATTTGACGTACAGACAAAGAAAGAAAAAGAGAAGCAGAATCAAAGAAAATCAAAAGCGTTAGTGGAGGGACAAATCCATGACCGTTATGTATGGTACAGAATCTTCCAGGATCAAAGTTCTTAACGCCGAATCAAACTGTACATAGAGAGAACATGCATAGGAATAATAGAAGGGGAAGTGCGAGCTAGAACGTGCGTGAGAAGAGCGCGCAGTATAAATAAGAGCACGAATAGAGAGAGACAAAGAGCTTTAGTTATGGTTAGAAGAAGATGCCAGAGATCGCGTATGTAAAGATGAACAACAGAAACTTGAAATGTCGGGTATTCATCTGAGAGAGATGGTAGGAAGGAACTACTCTCTGTAGGAGAGTTTCTGTAGCTTGAGCAAGAAGAGGCCAAGCCTATTTGTACACATCTTCTCTAATAGAAAACACATGTTCATGTGGAAATTCGCATGCACTGTTTGTATGTGAAGAAACCAAAGTATTGTCTACGGTTAAAGATAGTTAGCAGTTAAAGTTTTCACAGTAAACGTATTTTCGGTCAATTAAAGTAAACGAGTAATTTCCGGTAGAATAACGAAGTAGATCTCGCTGAGTAATGCGAAGTTTTGTATGAGAGATAGCTCATTCTGTAGCTAGATATCTCTACTTTCAGTTGATTAAGGTTTCCGGTGGAAAAGATATCTACACACAGTACAAAGCCTGACCAGAAAGAGGGTTTCTGAACTAGTGGAGTTTTTTCTTTAAACTTCATAAAGAGTTCAGTAAGTTAAGGAAGTTCACGCATCACTCCCTTACTTCATAAACATTCACTTGAAGTTATTATAAACAAAATTGAAGTTCATTCCGGTACAATTCCGAAACGATTACGGTGTCAGTCCAGTGACAGTTTGTTGAAGTTTCGGTGAAATTTTTCAGTAAATTTAGAAGCGCAGTCTTATACGTTGAGCGTCAGAAACTTTGCTAAGCTATTGATTGATTATAGAGGTGTTCTAAATCACACTATCTTAGTTCTTCTTGGGCGTGGCAATTTCCGCAGGCTCAATAAGATTCAGCCTTCGTCGCGTCGACAAGAAGTGGTATCAGAGCAAAAGAAGGATACCACACATCCGCAACAAACCCAACATCCCTCCAAATGCAAGAGCACCGCAAAGGTGCAGAAAGCAAACCAGAGCCTTTGTAGAGATTCGGCATTATCAAAAGTCTGTGGAGCTTCTTATTCCATGAATGTCTTTTGCAAGATTTGTGAAGGAAGAGATCCAAAGCTATTGCATTGGACTTCGTATTCAAGGGATATCTAATCTCAATGTTGGAGGACTCTAAATTGTGTGCTATCCATGCAAAGAGAGTGACAATACAACCTAAAGATACTAGCTAGCTAGAAGGATAAGAGGGAATAACCCTTAACATTTGTAAACTATCTTGTTTGGAGAAATTTATGTATATCCCAAATGTTTAATATAATCTTCTTCTTATTATATTTTCTCTCCCAAGTATTTGTCTCTTAGTGTACATGTTTTGAAGTCCATTTCTCCTATGTATCTAAAAGTGTCTTTGAAGTTATTGCACATGAGTATCCTAGTCTTCCACAAATTTTATCAAGTGAAGGAAACATTTCATGTACATGGGGTGTTTATTTGGTGATTATATTGATTGCAATGGCCTAAGAATACATAAAAAAGGCTTGCCATAGAAATGCAAGATTGGGCCCTACAAAAGGCCTGCCATAGAAATGCAAGATTGGGCCCAATCCTGCGTTTCTATGGTAGGCCTTTTTTATGCTATTCTAGGTCATTAAAGCACATCCACATTGGAGCATATGGTATGCCTTAGCTAGGGTGCAATTCATGCAAACCCTCTTATCAATAGAGCAACAAGCTTGATGAACACTCAAATTTACTTATAAATTTATGCATGTTTATATGCACCCAGAGGAGTCTAGATGTTCTCTAATCATTGCCCATCAAAAGATTCATCCACACTTCCACAAGTTTAGGTTATAATTGATGTACATAGAATTTCAATATTGTGTCCTGCATGGGCCTTGAAATGCAAAAAAAAAAGCCTGCCACAGAAACACGGGGATGGGCCCTACAAAAAAATTGTAGGACCCATCCCCGTGTTTTTGTGGCATGCCTTTTTTTTTGCATTCCTAGGCCATTACAAGCATTTTGGGAAACATCATTTAAAAGGAACTACTGGAAAAAGACTGGTTTAACTATGCAAAAGTTATGAAGTTGTCGAAAACTTAAAGACACAATAGACAATTTAATGCACATGGAAATTGAAAAAAGAATAATTGGTATTATAAATTTTTACAATTGGCTCGTGGCCTTGAGTCTCTCCACTAAATTCTTTCTTCTTTGAAAAGATAGTGCCAATTGATAAGTCAAAACTGATTGGGATATTAAATGGGGGTCTGTCAACCCAAGACCCAAGGCTATTCCTATTTCACCCAATATTTTTCTTCTAAAGTTAACTCCTAGGGTAGTAAGTGCAAAGGACTTCCTTACCAAAATTATGCAGTTGGTCCCTTGCATTATTGTACATAAGCAAAAAAATTTTCTCAAGGCCTTCAGAAACCAAGTCATGAAGTGTCCTTGAGGGGAAAAGTCCTTGTGGATTATAACAAAATCTTACTTTGGCAATTTTCCAATGTAAAGTGCCAAAGAAGAGCCACAACCATGGGAAACACGGTCACCACCACTCCTTTCTGTGAATTTATCAACTTTAATTACTTCTTGCACATAGACAATCATAAAATTCATTAGATACTTACATCTTGTACAAATAAGAGACAAAGCCAATCATAAATGTCATTAGATACTTACATCTTGAAGCCTATCTTCATCCTCTCCTCTTCCCATTGCATCTAGTGGAATGGAAGAGTGAGCCATGCCACTTTGCTCCACAACAGGGGATGTTGGAATCTTCTTCTCCAAAATTCTTTCCCTTGTTGTGGCTAGATCTTCTTCAGTGGCATTTTGATTGGCATCACTCAAAATCTCTTCACACACAAATGCAATGGTGTCTGCAACTCAATCACCAAATGGAATGGTTGTTTCTTCCATTCTGTCAAAAGCGTTGTCCATGGGAACATCTGAGGTCGAGCAAAAAATACTTAGGCACTCGTCGAGGTGTAGACCGAATGCCTTCTCCATATCATGTAGGAATAAAAATTCTTCTTCATCGACAAGTAACACTGAAAACATTTCCATCTCTACCTCTAGTAGAGTGGGTTCCATGGGGTCTAAGTTGGAGGGTGGACCATTCTGTGCACTACTAGCTTCCTTCAATTTGTCCACTGGCCCTTGTGAAATTGTGTGCAAATTTTTTCATTCTCTTCTAATAAGTTGAGAGCTTCTATTTGTGGTTCCTTTTTGTCATCTACAAAACCCCCAGTAACAAGATGGGGTAGATCCATGGGTGTAGGTTCGTGCTCCTCATTGACAAAAAAGATTGTTGTTGCAACATAGGAGAGATATTTTCTTCGCATCTTCCTCTTCTTATTTAATTGCTTAAATAAAGGCACTCTATCATCTAATAGGTGCCCTACATCCTCAACAACAGCCATGAAATGCTTTATGCACTTCACAAAGGCCTCATCTCCTTTATGAATGTAAAAAAGTAGGTCATAGGGGATCCATTTATACTCATATGCTGGAATATCTATAGCATTTCTTAATATATAGAATTCTAGAAAATTCGTAATCTCATCGAGCACATCAGAGTTCATGGCTAGTGTCCCTTCAAGATTAGGGACTCTATAGACTAGGTCATACAAATCTGTATGACTATTGTAATTTGTAGTATCCAAGAACTCCATGAACAGATCTCGAGGAGATTTGATGGGAGTGGAAGTGCTAACAACCATTGCTTGCGTGTGAGAATTCTATGGGCTGGTATGCGTTTTCTAGCTCTTTGTGAGTGAAAATGTGAGAAATGCGCACATAGAACCTATTTGTATAGCAGTTTCAAGTTTTTAAAGTGATTGGGCCCACTTTTAAAAGTACATAATAAAATAGTGAAAGTTAAAAAAATGAGTTTCTAATGACAATATAATGCATAGAACACCAAACAATATGAATTTTATTGCATCAAAGAAAATACTTTAAACATAACACAACAAATAACATGACCAACCACATTTGAAAGTAGTGAACATAGACTTTTGACTTTTCAAAAGTTTTGAGATTACCATTTCAAAGAAGAAGGTATATACAATATCTAACATGAATTGTTTGTCCTACTTTTTACAAGTTTCTTGAAAGTGCAAAAACCATGAGATACAATGACTAGAACCCAAAAAGTGACATTATCAGGTTGCAAAAGAACTATGACAATGAGAGTTGAGTTCCATCTTTGCTCCAATCTATAGGGACTTTCATTTTGTATTCTAATCTTCTTCCCACCTCTAACCAAATTGCAAGAAATTGAAGTTATAAAACTAAAATAAGCAATAATGAAAAGATTACTTTAACAAAAGCACAAAACATTTCTCACCTTATGTCCTTGTATTTTGAATTTGGATTGAGTTAGTCCTTCAAACCCCATAATCACCAAGTGTTCTCTTAGATTAGCCAATGTCCAATGATGATTCACTAAAATAGTTTTTGTTTCATTGTTGGGCAATCTAATTTATATTTCAAATGAATGTAAAGATCCCTTTGAAATTTGAAATGGTATCCATTCGCCAAGTTTTCACATCCAATGATCATAGTAGAATCTAATCTATAATGAAGTACGTTGTTTCAAATATTGAAATCCTATACCTGTTCCACCTATTTTACGAAGATATTTATCAACTTTTGCAATTCCTTCTATCAAACCCCAATTTTCACCAAGAAGACTTTTGACTTGCTCATATATGCTATCTTCACACATTAACATGGTGGAAGTCTCTTGGAATGAGAATCCTTAGAATAAATATAAAAAACAACAGATGGGAAAAGACCAATGCAAACCTAGAAATCTAGACACTTTCATGAATTTCAAAGAGTTATGTATATCCATTACCATCTTGTGCTTCAAAGATGATACGGACCATATATCAGGTTTTGAACACTCCAAACTAAGAAGAGAATGTACTTCAATTCTCTCTAACCTTTCAAAACCATTCATTGTAGAGGGTACAACATGTCTATGTGTATAAACGAAAACTCTATCATGGTGAAGTTCAGCAGGAGATATTTTTGGAAAAACTAGTGCACCAACATTTGCGTGCAATGCCTGGAAAGTATCTATAAGACTATGAAGTGGTTGCTCTTCCACCAAAGTAGAAGAAAATATATATGAAACAAAAAACATTATATCTAAATAGTTCAGAAATATATTCAACACTAAAAAACATACAATATTGTAGAGTAATACTTACAATTCATAGGATATCTCATTCTAATAGAGTTTTCAAGTTCATAGTTACCATTGTAGAAACATGTTGTACAATAGCAACCATCCCATTGTCTTTGTGCTTCTTGAAGCCAAGTTACTACAAGAAACTAACAAATTACCACCACCACATGCTAGAGAGATGACTTTCCTCCCAACCTTATGATTACATATATAGCTGCTTGAATCAACGAGGACCACAAATGTAACTAGATTCCACAAGTGCATGTGCAATGTCCTCCACTCCTTTCATATCTTCTACTAGAGTCTACTAGTGGTTGGAGTGATCTCGACCACTACTTTAGTACCTTCCACTAGAGTCCACTAGTGGTTGATGTACTCGCCACTCGATTTAAGTCCACTAGACTCAAGTTAACTCATGTTAACTTGAGTTAGAAGGCTCTAGAGCCCTTTGGGAAAAACACTCTCCCCATGGTCCCCATGGGGGTTGAACCCAAGACCTCCTCCTTCACAACCTTGAGACTTAACCACTAAGCCAAGTGGTTCACTTGTTTAATAGAGCACATGGACTTATGCTTAAGTCTAGTCTTGCAATCTTTGTCCATACATGAGGGACCAAATGGTATCCAATTTCAGATCTATCTAAACCGGCCAGACCCTTGGATCATAAACTTACTTTATTACATTCTTCCCCCCTTGGGAAAGATTTTTGTTCTTGAAAATAAAGCTATATATAATAACCATAAACTGACATTGCAATGCAAGAAATTGACAAATTACGACCACCACATGCTAGAGAGATGATGCTCCTCCCGACCTTATGTGTGTATATATGTTGGGAAAGATGGATGGACACCTCAAGAAATGAGTTGGTATTGCTAATTCTTGCTGTGTACTAGCCCCATATCACTTCAGAGTTGGGTTCTAAGCCCTTTTAGCTTTCCAATGACACTAAATAAGTGCCTATGTACTTTGGAGATGATGCATGTAATGATTAATCCAAAATAGATATCCTCACAAGTCACAATTAATCAAAAACTTGCAATTCTGGTTCACACACCTGGTAGTTCTTAAGCTCAGTACTCCCAGCACAGTAGCAATTAGAAAAATTCCTTCTAAATTTATTCAATTAGCTTAAGGAGCTAATGATTCCAAGTGGAATCACTAAAAATGATTTACTATACACAAAGCAATCAATTTAGCAAGTAAAGCATTACCCCCGATCTTTTAGGAGATGTGTAGAGAAAGACGAGTGACTACTTCAAAGTTCTTTTCTCCCAATTGGCTGAATTAAATGCCTTCAAACTTTTTCAGCTTGTAGTAGACTTAGATCGCATTCCAACGAGCCATAGAACATTGAAAATGATGGAGTAATGACTGAGATATGAACAAGACAGTACACTGTTTTGAGTGACAATGGCAGAGATGAAGAACAGAAATGATCAATGATAAGATGTATTATATAACACTATTGTACATGATCATTGGCATGAAGAATAATGCCTAATGATAGTGAGAAGTGTAGAATATAGTGTGAGCCACACAATCTCTACAATTTGATCAACTACAAGCTCTAGAATGGAGTGGCACCCCACGAGATTTTACAACCATCTTTTATAGATGCCTTGCCTCTAAGCTTGAATTCAAATTCAAACTTGGATTTACCTAAAAGTGCTCCTTCTAGTTAGGAGATATTCCACCAAAATGATTTGTAGCTTTATCTCTTCCAAACTCCATGAGTTTGTAGGCTTTACAAGATTCTTCAAATTTTAAATGACTTTTAGAAAGATTAATGGTAAAAACCATAAGCAATGGTTCATATGGGTCTTCAAGCTTTTGCCCATAATGCTTCTAATGCCTAGGAAAGTGTGAAGGCTTGGCACTTGCACCAATAGATCCCCCTCAAGCCAAACATCTTGGCTTGGTCTTCTTCATCAGCCCTCTTGAATGTCGTGCAATCCAATCATAGCTTTAAACCTACAAAGTTTAGTACCGTCAAGTGCTTTGGCCAATAAGTCTGCACATTGCATATTAGTGGATACTTATGCCAACTGAATTTCTTTGCTCAATAGCTTCTCTCTCACATAGTGATAATGGACTTCTATATGCTTGGTCCTAGCATGATAGATAGGATTTGTTGCAAGATGTAAAGAACTTGTATTGTCACCAAAGATTATTGGTGAGTTAACATGTAGTCCTAAATCTGCATATAGCAATCTGATCCATATGGCTTCTTGAGTAGCATTTGCTAAGCCCCTGTATTCAGCCTTAGTTGAAGATAGAGCAACAATAGGTTGCTTCTTGGAAGACCATGAAATGGGCTTATCACCTGCAAAAGAGAGATAACATGAGGTACTCCTCCTGTCGTCCTTACAACCTGCCCAATCTGCATCTCAGTATATTTTGATGTCCAAATCTGAAGTATAAGGAAAGTATAAACCTTGATTTTGAGTACCCTTAACATACTTCAAAATTCTCCAACATCTCATATATATTAGGTCACACATCTCATATATATTCAGATTTCTGTCCATACATCTGAATATGTTTGTTATATTTGTATATACACTCTTCCATCTATTTTTGTTCACATAGAGTGGTTGAAGTTTTGACTCCCACATTGTAAATTGACATTTGTATATATGATAGTGTGAGTAAGCAGTGGCTTAGGTAACACTTTACACATGTTTTCTAATCTTTCTCTATCTTTGTCTCATCATTTGTATGATTAAGTGTGGTATGTTTATGTTTTGTCAATATTGGAAGATTGTTGAAATATGTTGTAGATCCTCGACATATGGAACTATGGACCTGTGGTATTATTTATGGGCCTACTAAATTTCCAACATTTGGTATCAGAGCTTTAGGGCTTTAGTATCAGAGATCATTCAGGCTCTTAGATTCCTAGGTTCCGAGACTTCCAAGTTTACAACATATGATTTAAGAGCATCTTCTAACATTTGACATACACACTTAATCTAGATGAGTAGAGATTTGAGAATTAGACAATTCAGTCACATGTTTAATTATCAGTGTGGAGTATGAAGTTGATGATCTATTAGCAGCCAAATACTTTTGGACAAGTATGAAAATACTTTACAGAAAGTATTGTTTGAAGACCAAGACTTTATGAAGAGAAGGCTACTTCAATTCAAGGAAGAACAATGGTTTGGAGAAGATGAAGGAATCAGATCAACATCAAATCATAGGTATGAGTTTCTACTATCAGATTATCATTTGCAGGTCATATATTAGAAGAGCAGTTATGAAGAGATTTGAAGGATTCAAGGAGTGCTTTTATACACTTTCATTATTTGAAAGTTAAAGGATACATCAAAACAGGTATCTAGAGTTTTGAGCGATCTCTTTCATGGCAAGAAAGCTCATCTAAGAAGACAAATTTGGAGATCAGATCAGTTTTGTTTTCAGCCAATCTTGTAAGTTGATCGAAAGTTTTTGCTCACATTTTGTACCTAGAGAGGTAACTCTAGAAAGGTAATACATTATTCACACAAAAGGTTGGTGAATTCAGTCATGTCAGTCATTTGAAGCAGAATTTTGATTCAAGAGATATGAGAAGAAGATAAAAACATGATTCTATGTTCACTTCCATTTGTATACCATGTTTGTTGTCTCTTACTCTTAGCACTAGAGGAAGAGAAAAATTCATTTGAAGAAGTCAAGCATGCTTGCAACTTCAAGATGAAGAGAACAAAAGGTATGGAAGAGAAGTTTGAAGATGTTGACATCATCAGGTGGAAGAAAGATGCAGAAGAAGAAAGGCTAATATTTCCAAAAGAAAAGTAAGACTTCCTTTTCTCACATATTTTCCATATTATACTTTTCCTATTTTATCCTCTACATCTTCTTAAATGAACTTTCCTGTCCTGAAAGAGATCTCTCAAAACTCTCTAGAAAATCCTCTAGATACATGTTTTGATGTAGCCTTTAACTTTCAAATAATGAAAGTGTATAAAAGCACTCCTTGAATCCTTCAAATTTCTTCATAACTGCTCTTCTAAGACATGACTTGCAAATGATAATCTGGTAGTAAAACTGATACCTGTGATTTGATGTTGATCTGATTCCTTCATCTTCTCCAAACCATTGTTTTTCCTTGAATTTGAAGTAGCCTTCTCTTCATCAAGTCTTGGTCTTCAAATAATACTTTTGTAAAGTATTTACATACTCTTCCAAAAATATTCGGCTGCTAACAAATCATCAACTTCATACTCCACACTGATGAATATACATGTGATTGAATTGTCTAATTCTCAAATCTCTACTCATCTAGATTAAGTGTGTATGTCAAATGTCAAATATTAGAAGATACTCTTAAATCATATGTTGTAAACTTGGAAGTCTGGGAACCTAGGAATCTGAGAGCCTGAATGAACTCTGATACCAAATGTTGGAAATGAGGTAGGCCCATAGCTCATATCACAGGTCCATGGTTCCATAGGTCCAGCATCTACATCATAGATTCTAACAATCTTTCAATATTGACAAAACATTAACATACCACACTTGATCATACAAATGATGAGACAAAGATAGAGAGAGACTAGACAACATGTGTAAAGTGTTACGTAAGCCACTGCTTACTCAGACTATCATATATATCAATGTTCAATGTACAATGTGGGAGAAAAACTCTCAACCACTCTTATGAACATATCTTCTCTAACACCTCATCCAAATATGCATAAAGCATACACGTACTAATTCTCTTGTACCTTATGCCAAATAGGACTCCTCCTGATATGGATGTTACTGCCTCCATAAACTTCAAGTAGTACCTGTGTGCATAAAGAGAACATGTACCTGCATTCTTAACATAAGATGTAAATCTTATGTTAACCACCATCCAATGTCTTTGAAGTAACCCGAAATCTTCATGTAGAAGACTATCTTCAAATACTCCATGTAGATGGCCGATCCTCATCACCAAGCTGCTAATCACCAAGTCCTCTCCATGAGCAAGAGTGAGAGCACACTCTTCTCCTCCAAGAAGAACTCCATAGCCGCTCCTCAACATGCTTCAACTTAGCACCATGGCTGCTTGAAGTTTATGGAGGCAGTAACATCCATATCAGGAGGAGTCCTATTTGGCATAAGGTACAAGAGAATTAGTACATGTATTCTTTATGCATGTTTGGATGAGGTGTTAGAGAAGATATGTTCATATGATTTTGAGGATTTCTGGCAGCAAACTTGTTAGCATCCTTTGCTACTTTTTAAGTATGTGATCTTTTCACACACGTATCTGACTTAGGGTCTTCCATAGCCTAAGGTTAGATGAGGGTTTGTTGATTATCCATTTTAGACTGATCCTTCCTCTTTCGGTCACTCATATTCAATCTTCTACAACCTATTAGGTCAGACATCTCATGTATATTCAGATTTTTGTTCACACATCTGAATATGTTTGTTACATTTGTACATTCACTCATCCATCTATTTCTGTTCACATAGAGTGGTTGAGAGTTTTGCTGCCACATTGTACATTGAACATTGATATATATGATAGTGTGAGTAAGCAGTGGCTTACGTAACACTTTACACATGTTGCCTAGTCTCTCTCTATCTTTGTCTCATCATTTGTATGATCAAGTGTGTATGTCAAATGTCAAATATTAGAAGATGCTCTTAAATCATATGTTGAAAACTTGGAAGTCTGGGAACTTGGGAATCTGAGAGCCTGAATGAGCTCTGATACCAAATGTTGGAAGTGAGGTAGGCCCATAGCTCATATCACAGGTCCATGGTTCCATAGGTCGAACATCTACATCATAGATTCTAGCAATCTTTGATATAGATGTTGGACCTATGGAACCATGGACCTGTGATATGAGCTATGGGCCTACCTCATTTCCAACAATAGCTTCATCACCTGCTACAATTCCATAAAGATTTCCACCTTGGAAATAGGCCTCCATTCTGATTTGCCAAGCTGCATAGTTATGTCGACCAAGCTTCCTGATCATTAAGGGAAAGCCATCACCCATCTTGGTATAGCTCTGATACCACTGAAAGAAACTTGGAGAAGCTTGTAGAAGGTAGAAAAGTGTGTTTCGAAGCGATGAAGTTTGGTCTAGCCAACGAGCACAAGACTAGCCCTTGAGTTTATGGAGATTCAAATAGACCTTATAGGCATGCGATAAGTGCAAAGAAACACACTATGTACTTTGGAGCATCAAGGAGAATGAGTCGATACAAAACAGATAGGTTCGTGGGTCGACTAGCTCAACAAACTTACTATCTATGGAAGAGACAATGAATTTCAAATACCCATAGCGACCAGCACGATTATAATTAGAAAAAATCCTTTTATGGGAGTGATACATATAAGTTTGAGTGTATAGAATGCACAAACGTATAAGGAATAAGTAAAATATGCTATAGGAATGAATGAGACATTCACTGGTGGTACTCCCTATTTTTCAGGAATATGCAAAGATTGACCTCGAGACAGAAAAACTCAAATTTCGCCCAATCTATTGAACCAAATGCTATGAAAAGTTTTATCCATAATTTAGACACTAATACCTTTCCAATGATCATCTTTCACTCAATTTGGAGCTCTAGAGAGAGAGCAACAGCCTCTGCACGATTACTATTGGCGAAGAAGATGATGTAGAGAATTGAAGGAGCAAGACAATGATGGTCACAAGTGTATGTTTATTGCTTCTATATTGTACAAGTGATTTCAAGTCTTTATATAGAATCTAGGAGTGTTCCACGGCTTCCACAAGTGGATTTTGAATTCAAATGAAGGTGGGAATGGTTGTTGGAGGGAATCAATTCACTTTCCTACAATCTAGGAAAAGTGAAGATCTAGTTTGATCTACCTTTAGGTGATTGGTTGCTTGATTGAATGCAACTTCAACCACCACAAATTCGTGGAATTTGGGCTCTATCTTTTTACCTTTACATGTGTAAAGCTCAATTCTTCTACAATGGTAAATGAACCATTAAAAATCTCTCAAAAAATACAATAAATGAGCATAAGAAAAAGAACTCTCCAACGGATATTCTTTCGATGCGATAGCCTTTGATGTAGATCAAATCCACCTCAAGCATAGTGTAAGATTGATGTTGCAACAATCATCAATAAAAGTATTAAGCTCTTTTTTATGATTGTTTGCGATGAGGTTAATGAATGTGCAAGAAGCACAATAATTAGAATGACATTCATAGATATTCACTTTCACTAAAAGGTGGATACTATGTAAAGAGTTGATCTTACAACGAGACGATTTGGATTAGTAATTGATTCGCATTAATGTAGACGATCATTATATGCATGGATATATCTCCATGTCATAATCCATCCAAGATAATGAATGAGTTTGTTGAATCATAAGGATTAACATCTCTCCTCATTTTGAAGTTTAGAAAAATAATTGAGGAAATAGTTAGTGAGGTAGCAACCTCATAGAGATTTGGATGGTTCTCTTTGAGGGAATGCCTAAATTTATTAAAATTTGGAGACCAGGTAGAAATAGGCCTGTCTTTAAACTTACCACTTTTCACGTAATTTGGAGACTTTTAGATAGGTCAAATGACCTCTGCACTAATAGTGTTGCTAGTCGAGGTAGAGGCTTGGAACAAGTGGCATAGGCTTGTTACAAAGGGCATTTCCCTTAATTGGTAGATTCAAATGGAATTCTTTTTGTTGGAAATGAAGGCTTGATAGATGCACTTTGTGCATACCAATTTTTATGATTTTTAAACATCATTGGACATGTCAAATAATCTCTTCACATCAAAGTGCAGCCTCTGGAATTTATAATATGATCAAAGACCATGTCACATAGAGGTGATTGGTTCTCTTAGACCATGTAATCAAATTGAATTCTTTTTAATTCTAGCATTAGTTACACACTGCCAGATGGTGTATATAAAATTTCAAGATGAAATGCTTCTCTATTTAGGAGATATAAAGAAAAGTGTAAAAGTTAACCTCTCCAAATTTTTTAATGTTTGCAGGTATAGAGCCTTAGTATTTTGGTTATTGTGAAAGGTCCAAATGTCCAAATACTATGAAACTTATATCATTTCAATTCGATAGTAGTACATATATGCTAATAAAATTTGAAAGAGATTGGACATCATTGGGTAGGTCAAATGACCTATTCTTTTTAGACCAATCTCTAGTGAGGATTTTCTAAAGAGTGGTACATGTGTCTGATGAGCACATGATATTTTCCTATTAGAAACTTGAAATTTAAATTTTTTTCTTGGAGAAGCTACTCCAATATAAGCCCTATGATATACCCAAAATTCAAGGATTTTGGAATTTATCTTCATAGTTAAAAGATATTTTAAAAGTGCAGCAGCATTGTTTTTAAGCTCACCTAAGTGTAGGTGTAGGAGAGATAGAATGATAGATTTTAATGCGTATTTAATTGAATTTTTTATTAAAAATTTGTGAGACAAAATAGATTAGTTGATCTACATTTGGGCACAAAGAAAATGAAATGTGGAATTCGTTTGATCAGTCAAAGCATGTCAAGAAGATGACCCTGTACATTCTCTGAGTTGGTCGTCAAGTGTTCGACCCCTCCAGTAAAATGGTCATAAAAACTCTGCGAAAATATCACAATCAAGTGATTTTTATGCCTAATGAAAGCTTGAGAAAAGCTACATAAGGTTAAAAACTTCCATACATTTTTCATGAGTAAAAGCTAGTTAAAAGTAAGATTTAATCTGCTGTTGTTGGAAATTGTTTATGCAGGAGACATTGCTGAAAGGAAAACATTTTCCACGAGTTTTTTATGATATTGTTTTATATGGTGTGATCACCATGGGCTAGACATGCCCTACATAATTTTTTTTTATCATTGGTTGATGGTGACCATTCTTACTAAGAC
The DNA here is from genome assembly GCA_020310875.1 of Ceratopteris richardii. Classification (NCBI taxonomy): domain Eukaryota; kingdom Viridiplantae; phylum Streptophyta; class Polypodiopsida; order Polypodiales; family Pteridaceae; genus Ceratopteris; species Ceratopteris richardii. Next base: position 34,394,550 of record CM035427.1, read on the forward strand.
AGAGGAGACTCTATCGAAATTTTCAGAAATATATATATTGCCATGAGAGCATGGAATAGGAGAACTTTGCTAGTTGTTCTAATTTCATATAATTAGATTCATACAAGTTGTATAAATTCCAATTTATTGTGAGTTAGTATTTGATTCAAGTTGCATGAGTTGATATCTGCTGCAAGCCACATCCTTCACAACTCTAGTTGAGTTGATTTATTATACAATCTCTCATTTCGCAACTCAAGAGGAGTTGATGTTAGAAATAGTTATGAGTGATAGAGTCATAGGAATGACTCTGTTCTTTCCATCAAAGAAGGAAACACTTTAGGAACACTTCATGATTTCATTACATTATTTATGGTTGTGAGTACTCACCGAGTTATTTTTATTGTTTTGGAGAGAAGTGTTCAACTTTAATCTCATACACGCATCTATGTGGGATATAAAGTTGGTGGTATGGGACATCAAACTTTGTATTCTACCTAGGTGTAGGATAGATGGTATGGGAGAGAAGTCTCTGAGGTTGTATTTTTTTTATGATTTGGAGCTCATTCATATGATCTTCTTATTATTAGACAACAGAGGGGCAATTGAGGCAGTCACTCTGTATGTGATCACAAACAAGGCAAGTCAGCATGCAAGTAGCTTAGAAGCGGAAAGGCAAGGTTTGCACATAAGAACTATGAATAGGGAAACAATGTCATATAAGTACATTGTCCATTCTTCAAATTTGCTCAGAACAGTACAGTATGTGTAGGATCTTGTAGTAACTCCTCTACAACCAAAGGTACTAGGTGTTGTGGCTAGACCATTGTCCTCCCAAAGCCCCCATGAGGGTTCAAGTCCCACGACGGTTGTGGTAGTGTGAAAACATTTTGGCATGATCATGCTTTTGGGAAACAAAAGTGAACGGACAACGCACTGTTTTTTACTTTGTTTTTTATCGCGATAAAGGTTTAGATATAGCAATCGTGTTTTATTCAAAAGCCTTTGGAGTGATTTTTAAGGACACATAACTACTATATAAGAAGAGCTTGTCTCATTATTCAATCATCCTACACCTTTTGCAACACAAGCTTTGGAGCTTGGTCCCTCATTAGAGGTAGTGCTCTTAGCACATGGGGCAGCCATGTTGCTATCTTGGAGCATGTTGAGGAGCGGCTATGGAGTTCTTCTTGGAGAAGAAGAGTGTGCTCACATTCTTGCTTATGGAGAGGACTTATCTATTAGCAGCTTGGTGGTGTGGATCAACCATCCACATGATGTATTTGAAGATTGTCTTCTACATGAAGATTTCGGTTTACTTCAAAGACATTGGATGGTGGTTAACATAAGATTTGCATCTTATGTTAAGAATTCAGGTACTGTTCCTCTACAATAAAGAGACCACAACGAGCACTAGTAATAGTGGATGGAGAACTCATATAAAGATTACCCCAAAAGTTAAAAACCTCTCCATCTAATGGAAGTTGTATTCTATTCCATCCTCCATATCTTCTTCTATCATATGTTTGTACTAGAGAACGATCATGAGCAGGCAATGGATAATCTCCAACGGTTCTCTAAACCAAGAGGTAGAGGATTTCTAGAAACCTCTACTTGTAATTGATGAATAGCAATTTCATGAGGTGTACAAGGTATATTAGCATTATGAGTATGAGAATCCACAAGTTGTAATCGGATAGTGGAGCTGGCCAATGCATCCATATCCATCCATAGATGATCGGGCATGTCACGAGGCGTCTGTGCATCTCTATGCACATACATGTGTAACCCTACACGAACCAATGTATGCCACATCTGAGCTTTCCATCTCGGAAAGTCAGTACCATCGAATCGAGAAAACACCATGCTGGCAATCCAAGACTAGCAATGTAACAAGAGACTGGAACAATACTCTTTCCTCAATAAGATCACGCCCGCATATCCATATGCATAACTCACATCACATATGTCTATGTGGAGAAGAAAACCATGTTAACCACTTGTCACATAACCATGCATCTAGCATGCACATAAAACCATGAGCATAAGCCTGCTCACCAAGTCTCCAAAAGTGACCAAATAAATGTGAAAGAATCCTAGAAAAAATTTGACTGAGTATCCCCTGTAAATTGAGCAATCAAACAAGATAACCAATAACAAAAGAACGCTGAGTAATCTGTCACCACCTGTCACTGATCTAATAAAAAAGATAATGGCAACAACATATGCCAAAAAAACTAATGGCAATACATGCCAATACAATATTGATGCATCTCCCACTCAAGAATGAATCCTGCAAGATGGTCCAACCTATCACAAATAACCTGTGACCAAGTCCAAATGAATGGAGATAAACAATGATCCAAAGCTATCGCACAAGCTTCAAGATCCACTAGAGCTCCTTTCTAGCATAAAAGCCGATGAAATTTCGGCAACATCTCCTCTGTAAAATGGACTCTAGAACCAAAATAACCATGTTGGAATCACCATCCACAACATTGCTAATGGAATAGCAAATCAAGGTGACAAACAAGTGTAACTGAGGCTCCAATCTGGATCATGTACCTGTAAAGAAAACAAAAGATACAAATACCAAACAAGATCCAAAATCAACTCTCACAAAATTGTGTGCAACCCGTAACTAAATCCATAATCAAGTGGCATAAGCAAGATATAGACCACAATGCCACTATGCATCCATGATCGAACTCATGATGACATAAACCTCAAAAATTGTATACCACAATGTCATCTTACATGTCAAACACGTGACAAGATCATGCTCTACTCTCATATGGAGGAGCTACCACAGTGATCATACATGTAGAATGCTTTGAAACTCTGAAAATAAGAGCTTGCACACCAAAAATTCTCTCTCGAAGAAGTTCCAAAACAAATTCAACTTCCAAGAGCAATTAGGGTTCTTATGGCAAAAATGTGCTGCTCTGTGTTTTGCTATTTTAGAGGTGATAAACTCTGAATCTGAACTTTAACTCTTCAAAAAACTTGAAGATCTGACTCTTATCTACGTAACAATATGAAGAACACCTCAATCGGAGGTGCATAGCTCAAGATATGCTTAAGACAAGCACCTACTGTCAATTTCACTATCACCTACAACACTACTGCTTTGTATTTTGTAGTTTCGGTGACCTTTCATTGCGAATCTGAATCTGAATTCTTCTACAAAGTTGTAGCTATCTTTATAAGCTAAGCATAGCAAGTTGAATCATCGCATTCTGATCTGTAGAACTCAGGTTATGATGCAAAAACTGACCTACTGTCATAGTGAATATAGATTCACCTTCTACAGCAGTCTACATTTTTCGCATTTTCGGCAATCTGAAATTCCGAACCAGGTTCTGCGCCTTTCTGTGAAGTTGTATCTCTCTGTGCTAGCTACGCACAAAACTTTAAAACGCATCCTTCTGAATTTGCTAACTCGAGTTATGGTCAAAATACTGAACTCCTATCAAGAGATGCTGACTTGCACCTCTACCCCTTCTGACCTAAGCTTCCATTGAAGCTTCTTGCACACAAGCCTTCAACATGCTCTGATACCAATGAAGGGCTTCGGTGTGCAAAACAAGAGGAGGAAGGAGGAGATGGAGGGAGAGAGAAGAAAGAAGAGATGCACGGACATGCATGGGAGCCTCGAAACCCACATAATGATCTATCTTGAGGCGATGCTCTATATATGAAGTATATATATGAATATGGGGATAAGGTCACATGACCCTTACATTCCAAACAGCGGTGAACAAGGATCTGGCACTCATGTATAAGGAAGTGCCAAGTGTTAGCTCAGAAAATGGTTGGTTTTTATGCACTAATGGTGGTCTATTTGGCAGAACATGAGGCCTGAGAACCCCTGGGTGACACAAGAGGAGCTTTTCACGATGACCAGTTCCGATTCACATTACTGTACCATGCTGCATGTGAAGCACCTCTAGTATTACCCCTTGGAGGCTGGCACTGCATTGGCTATGATGTATGCCAACTGTTATATGGTTCAAGAAGCTTGAGGAATGTTTAATGGTTTGCCGATGGTGGACATGATCTCATGGAGTGGTCTAAAGTCATAGGGAAAAACGTTGAATCTGATCGCATTATGACAACCATTGTTTTAAACATGTGCAATCATAGAGGCCTACTAGAGGTGGCCCAAAGTACAACTTACAAAATGGCAAACTGAGTTGTTTCAAATCTTGACAAAAAATGATGCAGATTTCCTTATTGATTTGGGGGCCACCCCCTTTTGAATAAATTGGTTGTTAATGTTCTGAAAACAAAAAAAAAACAAAAAAGGGTTGGAAGTTATTTGCTGTCAGGGCTCCCTCTCTCCATTTTTTTTTCGCCAGCTCAAGACAAAATGGTGGCCGAGTGAGCGGGAGCCGATAAGGAGGAGTTGGGGGACGAGAGAAAAAGGGGATTTTTATGACCAGCAGCGAAAAAAGAGGGGGCAGGAGCTCGAAGGCATTCAGGGGAAGGGTTTTGTTCCTCTCTCGTTTTTTTGGCGGCAGGTGCAGGTAGCAAAGAAGGGTGCATGCTGATTTGTAAAGAAGAGGAGGGGCACCAGATGCGCATGAGTGATTTGGGGCAGACAGGTAAAGAAGAACAGGAGGCTCTCTCGGTTTTTCTTTTGCATGACATACACTCAGAAATGAGGAGACACAGAGGTCTGATAACAAGAGAGAGAAGGGAACGAGCGCGGAACGGAACTAGTGGCGGCCAATCCATCTGTTCATAGATGGAACCGAAGCTATTGAGAAGAGTGTAGGGAAGGAGAGAGACGATTACTTCCGTCATCATGATGCTGCAAACAGGCCTATGATTTATCTGAAGATAAGCAACAACTCTGACATCAAGGAAAATGGAAAATAGAAAGGACGCTCGATGCGGACATCTTCAACAATAGAATTTTTACACTAAGAACGTTGAGCTGATTGCAAATAACGTGTTCTACTCAAGGCTATTGGACAAATGACACTCTGGCAGAACGTTCTCTGAGAGAGAGGAGGACAATGAGGGCGCAGACATTGCAGAGTTTCGTGGAAAGACAACAATGAGCTCTGAAAGCTGGCAAAGATGATGCAAATGAAACAAGAAGAACAATCTGTGCGATCGTGGCGTGCTATCTTCAGAGTCATCCATCGCTGATCATGTGAAGTATCTACTAAGATGTGTCACATTCCTGGTTTGAGTTTTCATTAAGTTATCTTGATCTTAATTCATGTTTGCGCTCGATGTGCCTACTGAACTGAACTATTTACATATACCTCATGTTATGCCTAGTGTATTGAAGCATAAGGTTTTATAATAAACCACGAGTAACCTCAAAGCATATCTTTTATGAAAGTTTGATTTTAAAAGAAGCTTAAGAAGTATAGATGACTTACGTGAAGGGCTAGTGAATGAATGAATTGGTTTCTAAGAAATATGACGTATTAGCAATAAGATTCGCAAAGAAGTTCATGATTGATTTTTTTGATTGCAGAAATATGTTGTCAGGTAGCCGAATATCGAAATTAATAAGAGGAGAAACAATGCAATCTTACGTTTTGTGAACTATGCATGTGATAGTATGAATGACTTTTACTGTTTGAAAACATTTTTCACTAAAATAGACATACCATTTCATCGTTCAACAACGCCTGCACTTGTAAAAGCTTGGCATTAGTTCTGGTGGAATTCTCGGTGAATGGGAAGTTTTGGATTATATTGATAAAAGCAAGATCAAATGTACTAAAGACGGACGCTGTGGGGCACTCTCGATGAAGTTTGTGCACACGAAGGTTTGAATTATTGAAGATCTTGCTTAATCCTCTCAATGATTTAGGTGAGCTGGGCGTACAAAGTTGCTCTATTTTGAATTCCTCATGCATATTTCATGTACTGAGATCATTATACAGTACATAATAACTTAACGTTGTTTTCAATCGTGGCATTTGTGGTGTGATTTGTTTATGATGAAAATTGACCATCGCTCTTTGGTAATAGTGTTTTGAAACGAAACCAAACCAAACAAATCCAAGGTGTGCTAAAGCTTTTGGAAATTATAATTATACTCTGTTACAAATCTTCTGTGATGAGTCAAGTTGATGAACATAACTATGAATTTAACTTCGTTAGTTTAACATCATACATACATCTGTATATGTTTCGGTTTGTACGAGCATACATTGAATAAATGGAAAATGTCGCAACTAATGGTGGAGAATGACATTGTAAACTTTTGACATGAGCACGTATGAGAGTGAACTACGCTTTTTGAGTTTGCTAAACTTAAGAAGTTAAGCTACCATATGTTTTGATTTATGATAGAGATAATGAGAAATGAAAATGATATTCTCTGTATGTTGAGTTTGGAATAAATACTTTGATACCGAGCACTATGATTGAAGATTATAGGAATTCCGATGTGACAATAAAAGCGATGAGATTTATTTAAGCAATAAGAATGCGATGAAACCACCATCAACTCGTCACCACTCTTTTCCACGACTATCATGTTTTAATTAAGGTCACTTTCTTGGCACCCTGTGTGCACCCCTAAGCGCGTAAGAACCCGACGTGAAAGGAGGGGGGGTTGAGTGAAGAAAGGGAGGGAATTGCGAGTGTGTGTGCATATGTGAAAAAGGGAAAAGAAAAGAACCAAAGGGAAAGCGAGTGGAAGCGGGTATATACATATGTGATATTCGAGAGCAATTGTGGACTCAGAGTACAAGAAAGTGGCATAGCACAAGCTAATTTAACAAAACATAGGTGTGTGTAAGGCAGTTTCCCTTGGGCTACGAAATTAAACATTTTGGTGCATCTGCCGGGAATAGCTTGGCACGTCTCTATAAGAGAGTGCCATAGGTTCGCCTAGCACCACACGGCCGAGCTTGCGGACTCCAGATCTAGTACATGAGCGAGGGGAGCTCATCCTTAGGAGCAACACAAAGGCAAAGAGAGGAACGAGCTCAGAGAAGAGCACTTGAACGAGAAAGGAATAGGTGGGAACCGCCAGGTGAGTGGACCTCGATTGGCTCGAAGGAATCTGCCAAAAAAGTGTACTCCCGTAGGAGAGTCGCAAATCAAGTGCGGAAGTTTGAAGGAGGGATCCTGAGGCCACGTGCGCTAAATTTTTGGGATCGAAGTGATATTGACATCACACCTCTGTTTGAAATGGCTCAGCGGATTTCGGTTCACTTGGGGGACTTCACCAAGTTCTCAGGTGCTTGGGACGAGGATCCTGATAGTTTTATCCAATTGTTTGAGGTTACGTGTGCGGCCAATGAGGTAGTAGACCAGGCTCAAAGGTTGAGGATCTTTCCGGCTACTCTTCGTGATGAGGCAGCCAACTGGTATGGGAATTTGACACCTCAAGAGTGTGGAACTTATCAGATGCTCAAGGAAGCCTTCTTGGCAAAGTTTCGACGACAAGGCTTCCAAGATAGATTGGCGCACCAGATGGATTACTTGCGACAAGGAGTCAATGAGAGCATCCATAACTACATTCAGAGAATGGAAACGTTGGTAAGAAAGATGGGTGTGAATGCACCGAACGATGAGACATTGAAAAGAAGATTCATTTCGGGATTGAGAGATCCCACGGCACAGCAGCATATCAGTCTGACAAGACCTGCAACTTTAATGGATGCTAAGGAACAAGCAAAGCTTTGGGAGGAAGTCCAATTATGCCAACAAAGGAAGATGGAGCTCTTATACGAGCCAATGGGAGGCCCAGGAAACATACCAATGAAAGATCCGGGCCAAGGAAGTCCTGCATTGACGACCCCAGCTTTTGTAGCTGCCACTAGCATGCCAGGCGAGGTTAAGCCTGCGTTAACTGAAGAGCGAATATTGGAGTTGGTCACACAAGCTATAAAAGCTGCCACGATGACCCAAGAAACATACATAGTAAAACCCGAGGTAACTACAAACTCGAATCAAGTGTTTAGATCGAATACATGGTGTGGAAAGTGCCATGGTTACGGCCATTTGGCTTCAGAATGCCCTACAGTCTCGAGAGTATTCACAGATAGATCACCACCTAGAATGCGTTGCACTTTTTGTGGAAGAACAAATCACACAGAGGACCGATGTTATAACAAGAGAGCCTATGAAGAGAGGACCGTGAAATCGGGAGATACAAGAGAAAGACCTTACACGGGATTGCCCGCTCAAAGTGTCCCACCTACATCTCGTTGGGAAAACAGACCGACTTATGGATATGGTGCTCAAAGTCAAGGAGGAGACTATCCAAGAGGAGCCGCACGTGATCAAAGAAGAGACGGTCCAATCCAGTGTTGGAGGTGCCATGGCTTTGGCCATACTCAATCTAGATGTCCAAATGAAAAGAAACCAATTGATTATACCCCACTATGTAGGTACTGTAGCGGAGAGGGCCACTTTGATGAAGATTGTCCAAAACAAAGAGCTGCCGCCGGCAAGGAAAAAGGACGAGTAGGGTCCTCGAATTATGTTGACACTCAGATGCATTCCACAACGAGAGCTCAAGAGCAAGTTCCTACGATCGGAGTAGTGTTCAAGACACCGAAACCTCAAGAAGGCTCTAGCTCGTCAATGCACTTTGTGGATGCTTACGAGGCCAAGAAATCACATAAAGAGCCAACTGTGGCAGTAGTCACAAGGACTCAAGAGTATTTGAAGAAAAATCCAGAAGACGGAAGCGAAAAAGCAAGCGAAGAGAAGATAGCTGAACACGAAGAGGTAGAAAACCAAGTTGGAGGATTTGCGGAGCAGCAAGAGTTTGAGGATGGGGAAGAGATTGAGATCCTTCCACCAGTGACTAAGGAGTTTGTGCCAGGCATAGCACCATTCCCTGAAAGATTGAAGGCTCCTAAGAGTAGAAAGGAAAGACAAAGTTCGGACGAAGTGGACATTGTAAAGCTGCTCGCTGACACGGAAGTTACGTTAGACATTGGCACATTGCTAAAATGTTCACCCGCTTATAGGAAACAATTCTAAAACGAATATATTAAGAAGCCGAGGAAAGCTCGAGATAAAAAGAGACAAGATAAAGATGTCCAAGGGATCATTCAAAGTATTACGATGCAAATTGATTCGAATGCTCCAACCGTGATAGTCGAGATTAAAGGGTATGCAATCCCCGGTGCTCAGTTAGATAGTGGAGCCACAATCAACCTTATGACTGAGTTCATGATGAAAGCTTTGGGCCTCAACCACATGGAAGAAACGCTGATGTCCTTGAGAATGGTAGATCAAACACAAGTGAAGCCTGCGGGTCTTTTAAAGAATGTAAGCACAGTTGTGGGCGGTCTAGAGTTTAAAGTTGATTATCTGATAGTAAGACCAAGGACCTCAGAGGCTACCTTCTCGATCTTACTTGGACGGCCATGGCTGGTGCAAGCCGAATGTGTGCATGATTGGCGCACAGGATTTATCACAATTGGACCGAAGGCTGATCGAATTCAACTTCAAGTGTCTCCAAACTTGACCAGCAAGAAATCGACAACAACTGAGGATAGAGAGCAGAAAGCAAAGGAAAGAGTCAGACAAGAAATGGCACGGGTAAGATTTTCATTGCGCACGGAGACTTCTAAGGACCTTTCACAGGATGGATTTAACCTGCAATTGGCCAACCTACAACATGCGAAAGTGGGCGAGTACAAAGATCCACTATGCTACAAGGATGACTCAGACCAGGAATTGCTGGGATGGTTGACACATACAAGTGAATTTGAGTGCTACATGTTGAGTATAGATGCAAAGAAAAGCAAAGCTACTCCATCCCTGGAGAAGGGAACTTCAAAAGAAGAGCTGAAACTGGAGTTAGCTCCGGCAATGGAAGTGCAACAGTTGAGAGAAAGGGTTAGAATGCTAGAAGAAGAGCTTCTAAGGAGAAGTCGACAATCAGACAGAGGAGCGGGAAGTAAAACTAAAGTGCGGGAAGCCATTGCAAAAGCTGAACTTAAGAAATTGGGTGCGGTTGAAAAAGAACAAAAGAATGATTTACTGGCCAACCATGCACGCGTGATTGGAGAGCACGTTCCAATCACAGTGTCATCAAGGAATAAGGAATATTCGCGAGAAGCTCAGTTGGAAAAATGGGAAGTTTTTCCAGAAAAGTTCTTGAGTGTGGGGTCAGAGCTACCAGAGGGAGTACGAGATTGTATTAAGTTGGCACTCAAAAATTTCAGCAGGGCCTTTGCATGGTCATACAGTGATCTGAGAGGAATTGATCCCCGAATCTGCCAACATTATATAGATTTGGAAGAAGGCACCCGACCAATATGTCAACGACTTAGGCGGACAAATCCAGTCTATTCGGAATTGATCAAGCTGGAATTGACTAAGTTATTGGAGGCAGGATTTATATATCCCATCGCATCCAGCGAGTGGGTATCACCAATTGTAGTGGTTCCGAAGAAAAATAAGAAAATCCGTATTTGCATAGATTACCGTAAGTTGAACGAGCGCACAAAGAAGGATCACTTCCCTTTGCCATTCACTGATCAAATCTTGGACAGAGTGGCCGGCCATAAATTGTACTCATTTTTGGATGGTTTCAGTGGGTACAACCAGATCCAAATCCATGAAGAGGATCAATCAAAAACTACTTTCACCACGGAATGGGGCACATATGCATATCGTGTGATGCCATTTGGATTATGCAATGCGCCGGCCACATTCCAGAGGGCAATGATAGCTGCATATCAAGACTATTTGTAGGATTGGATGGAGATATTTCTCGATGACTTTGCGATCAGAGGCAATGATGAAAACATGATGGAGAGGATCGAAGCTATTTTAAGAAGAAGCATTGAAAAAGGCATCACATTGAATCCTGAAAAGTGTACATTTGGAGTACGAAGAGGATTGCTTTTGGGACATGTTATTTCCGAAAAAGGGATTGCGGTTGACGAGGATAAAGTGGAAAAGATCGGACAACTTCCACCTCCTCAAAACTTGCGGCAACTCAGAGGATTCTTGGGACATGCGAATTATTATCGATGATTCATATTAAATTTTGCATCCATAGCGGCACCACTGACGAATCTTTTGAGGAAGGACCAACAATACCAATGGACTGAAGAGTGTCAAGTCGCATTCGACTCGATCAAAGAGAGATTGATAAATGCGCCAATTTTAGTAGCACCTGATTGGACGAAAGAATTTCATGTGCACACAGATGCTTCTCATACTACGGTTGGAGCAGTGCTATGCCAAGCTGATGAAAGGAAGTTGGACCACCCTATTTATTACGCAAGTCGAAACTTGAATAGCACGGAAAGAAACTATACAACTACAGAAAAGGAATGCCTCTCGATGATCTTTGCGATAAACAAGTATCAGCATTACTTGATGGGAAAGCATTTCACATTTTATGTGGATCACGAAGCCCTTAAGTATATCATCAATAAACCCGAGCTATCAGGGCGATTGATGAGGTGGATGCTACTCCTACAAGAATTTCAGTTCACAGTGGTAACCAAACCAGGCAAAGCGCATATATTGGCTGACCATTTATCTCGAATTGTTAATGAGGAGCCAATCTCTGGTGTGCCCGACGATGCTCCTGATGGACATCTATTCCAGGTTGATGCTAAAGTACCTTGGTATGCCAACTTGGTGAACTTCCTATGCACCACTAAATATCCGCCAGGAGCAAGCAAGAGAGAGAAGCAAAAACTATTAGCACTGGCAAAGCACCATAGCATCATTGGGGGGCAACTCTATTGATATTTTGTCCATGAGGGCATTTATCGGAGGTGTCTCGAGGAAGAAGAAGTACCTCTACTGTTGAGGGCTTTGCATGATGAACCCTGCGGTGGGCATTTTGTTGGTGAACTGATGGCAAGAAAGGTTTTATTGGCTGGGTATTGGTGGCCAACGTTGTTCAAAGACTCTCACACATACTGCAAGAAATGCGACAGATGCCAAAGAATGGGCAAACCAACATTAGCACATGCAGCTCCTCTCACGCCAGTGCTCGCTCTTAAGCCTTTTGAAAAATGGGGAATTGATTTTGTGGGGCCTATTGATCCTCCCTCAAGACGTCGGTCTAATAGGTATATTTTGGTCTGCACAGACTATGTTACCAAGTGGGTAGAAGCCAAAGCTCTGAAGACTGACCGAGCTGTTGATGTAGCTAAATTTTTGTATGAACAAATTATCACTCGATTCGGATGCCCGTTGGAGATAGTGAGTGATAGAGGAACACATTTTGTCAACGAATTGATCGAGGAGTTAATGGAATTGTATAAGATCAAACACCGGAAGAGCACTCCATATTACCCGAGAGTGAATGGACAAGTGGAGGTCACCAACAAAGTTCTTGAACAGATTCTAACAAAGACAGTAGCTATGCATAGGCGAGACTGGGATGAGAGACTTTTGGAAGCATTGTGGGTGTATAGAACATCCTACCGAGTGACAACTAAGAGCACTCCGTTCTCCCTAGTATATGGCGAGGAAGCCATCTTTCCCATCGAAAAAGAAGTGCCAACATTAAGAGTGGCCATCGAGGCCAGGCTGGGAGAGGAAGAGTGTTGGAAGATGCATTTTTGGAAACCTTTTTTGAAGGAAAAATATTGTAAAATGATAAAAATTTGTAGAAATATTTATGCAATTGTTGTAAAAATAAGGAAGAGTCTTCCTTATGAAGGATAGAATCTTATGTATTTTTTCTAGAATTTTTGGAAACTCTTAGATAGCATATTTTTAGAATAATAGAGGAAAGGACCAAAATTCAAGTGTGAAAGAGGACACTTGAAAATGTATATAAGTCAATTTTCTCTATTTTTGAGAGGTTGGTTAGTCATTTGTACATGTTATCAATAGAGAAGAGAGAGTTTCTGCTGAAATCGTGTTTTCTCTTATTATGCGTGTTTCCTTTGATGTGAGAGCTTGTTTCTTGCTTTATCATGGAGATTTGTGAGTTCATTTGTGTAATACTGAGTAAGATGTATGAAGAGAGATGATTACTGATGTATTGAGTGAAGAAGGATTGAAGAATGTTGCAGAAATGTGAAAATCGTTTACTGGTATAGAATCGCGATTGTCTCGTCTCTGTGATACAGGTGATATTTTCCAATTCTGATTTCATATTTGTATTCTGATGAGAAAATAACATGAATTAGACACAAAGATCATAGAAAATGATGAAGATTTGCTCTAGATAAGGTAAACCCTAGATATTTCCTCTTCATTTTCATTTTCTCAGAATTCCAGCCATCAATCTCTTATTTCTATGAATCTATCATCTAGAAGGGGCTGTGGTCTTATGGATATTCCCAAGATTGACAAAATAAAGATGATTTGTTGATTCTTTTGTACTTCATGATTGGAGAGGACAACTCCAAAGTCAATAACAAACATTTTTTGGCGCCGTTGCCAGGGAAAATTCCAAGAACTTCATTGAAGTTGGACCTTTGCTGGATCTTCTGTTGATGATAGTAACCAACACAAGAGAAAGATAAAACTCATCAATCAAGAAATGTGCACATGAATAGGTAGATGTCATTGTTTGTCTTTGGGGAAAAAAAAGAAAGCAATTGATATCTTGTAGAATTGGAAGTGCTGAAATCTTTGTAAATTGATAGTTGCTCATCATATTGTTGAAGTAAAAGTGCAGGTGTATGGAAGATTTGAGCCAAGAAAGCTGAAGATGAGGTAACTTGAGTCTATTCTTGCATTTCTAGATTTCTTTTTGCCCAAGTACTAGGCACCATGGGTGATCTTGGGAAGATAACATGGTGATACTAAGGAAAGGACAGTTAAAGTAGCTAGAGGTAAGTATAAAGGATTCAGTTGTTGACCAAATCTAAGCATCAATCTTGAGTTGTCCTGCATTTTGAAACGAAAGATGTGATTGAGTTTATCTTTGCAAAAATTGTTTGCCTTCCATAACACATTTTCATTTGAGAAATTTTCTTTGGCATTTTAGTGATAGCTAAGGACATAGAAACTCATAACCAATCAAGAAACATGGGATCAATGGATCACCAAAACCAGAAACCCTAAGTAAAGTGTTCACCTTTATTTTTAGGGCAAAAATACCAAACAAATTCATAAAATTCATCAAAAACAATCAAACAAATTTCTTTTCTTGTTAGGAAGTTGAAGTGAGGTGTTGTGGACAAGAGTGATTGTGAAAAAGTGGAAAAGGAAATTAAAAAAAAATGGTCAAAAAACCAGAAAATTAGAAAACACGATTCTCTGCACAGAATCGCGATTTTCTGAAAAAAAGTGTTGATTCTGGAGCAACATTACAAGAGATTGTTGAATTGAAGTTGTTAAAAGGTATTGAAGGGAATTAAGAAGAAGAAACTACTCAAATTGGCATAGAATTAAAAGTATGCAAAAACACGATTTTCTGTACAAAATCGCGACTTTCTGAGCAAGGTTGTGGTTTTGGTGTAATAGTTCAGGATTTGGGTGGATTACAAAAAAGAGAAGGTATTGAAAGAAAACAAGGACAAAGAATACTCAAAATTGCATAACACGATTCTCTACACAAAATCGCGATTTTCTGCAAAAGAAAATTTTTGGAAATCATAGTATACTTGGGTACTTTGAGATAAGAAAGGGTAGAGGAGGTCATCAAGATTGAGTAAGTGAAGTTGAACAAGTGAAAGAGTGAGGAATAGTGGAAATCATACAAAATCGCGATTTTCTGGACACTATAAAAACTTGAAATTCAAAGAAAAATTCATTTGAGTGAGAGTGAGTGAGAGAGAGAGAGAGCAAAATCGCGACTTCCAGCAACCAGTGGATTTTTGAGGATTTCTCTACCAAGCAAGTAAGGTAAAGACTTTATCATTAATTTGGAATACACATTTTTGCATTAAGTGATCACATAGCACCAAGAAATGAGAAAATAACTAAAAATCACGGAATCGCGATTTTCTGTATTTTGAGTTTTTTTTCTAGGAAAACCTTAAATTTGCATTTAAATGATTTCATTGCATGTCAAAATTTCAGTAAGGCGATTCTAGTGGAGAAAGAAAATTTTGAAAAATCAAAACTTGTAAAATTCTAAAAATCATTCAGAATCGCGATTCTGTAAATCACACACAAAATCGCGATTTTGAACGATTAGGGGACAACATTGTGAATACCAGAACGCGATTTTCTTAAGAAAATTGTGTTTTTATAATTTGTGAGCAATCACGATTGTCTAGGATCAAAATCGTGAAAATCACGATTTTCATCACAAAATCGTGAAAAACACGATTTTGATCACAAAATCGTGAAAAACACGATTTTCATCACAAAATCGTGAAAAACACGATTTTGATCACAAAATCGTGAAAAACACGATTTTCATCACAAAATCGTGAAAAACACGATTTTCATCACAAAATCGTGAAAAACACGATTTTCATCCAAAATCGTGAAAATCACGATTTTCATCACAAAATCGTGAAAAACACGATTTTGATCACAAAATCGTGAAAAACACGATTTTCATCACAAAATCGTGAAAAACACGATTTTGATCCAAAATCGTGAAAATCACGATTTTCATCACAAAATCGTGAAAAACACGATTTTTCATCCAAAATCGTGAAAATCACGATTTTCACACAAAATCGTGAAAAACACGATTTTCATCCAAAATCGTGAAAATCACGATTTTCATCACAAAATCGTGAAAAACACGATTTTGATCACAAAATCGTGAAAAACACGATTTTCATCCAAAATCGTAAAAGTCACGATTTTCATCACAAAATCGTGAAAAACACGATTTTTCATCCAAAATCGTGAAAATCACGATTTTCATCACAAAATCGTGAAAAACACGATTTTGATCACAAAATCGTGAAAAACACGATTTTCATCCAAAATCATGAAAATCACGATTTTCATCACAAAATTGTGAAAAACACGATTTTCATCACAAAATCGTGAAAAACACGATTTTCATCCAAAATCGTGAAAATCACGATTTTCATCACAAAATCGTGAAAAACACGATTTTCATCCAAAATCGTGAAAATCACGATTTTCATCACAAAATCGTGAAAAACACGATTTTCATCACATAATCATGAAAAACACGATTTTCATCACATAATTGTGAAAAACACGATTTTCATCACAAAATCGTGAAAAACACGATTTTCACCCAAAATCGTGAAAAACACGATTTTGATCACAAAATCGTGAAAAAACACGATTTTCACACAAAATTGTGAGAAACACGATTTCCACCCAAAATCGTGAAAAACACCATTTTGACTACAAAATCGTAAAAAACACCATTTTGACTACAAAATCGTGAAAAACACCATTTTGACTACAAAATCGTGAAAAAACACAGAAATAATCACAAAATTTTGGGAAACATGATTCTGATCATAAAATCGTGAAAAACACGATTTTTATCACAAAATCACGAAAAACATAGAGATAATCAGAAAACACGATTTTGATCATAAAATCGTGGAAAATCAATACTTTATGCAGAAAATTGTGGAAAAACATGGTTTTGATCACAAAATCGTGAAAAATACAAAAAAAGTCAGAAAATCGTGAAAAAGTAATACCTTAGTTAGGAAATTATGACAAACACTCTGTTGAGTTTGAGATTGAGAAAATTAATTGAATGATACTTAGATCTGGAAACAAACTTTTTAAACAAGACCTAACAAGGAAGGAGACAGAAACAGTAAAAGGCAAAGGGCAAGAGAGAAGTTTAGGGCAAGAAAACAATATGGAAAACATAAATGAAACAAATGAGCCTATGGAAACTGGGGATTTTAGAAATATCCTCAAGTACATGTATACAAATAGGTTTGGAACCTATGTATATCAGGATGGAATGCATAAATTTCTCATTAGATTGAGAAATTTAGAAGTTCCCCTGAATATAACTCCTGTAGCTCAATTCAAAGATGGGAGATATGAAGATAGGCAAGGATGTGTGTACATATTCTCTCAAGACCCAGAAAATTCAAATGATCTAGGGCAATGTACTGACAAAGGACCTTGGGAACATAACATGGAGCAGACAAATTTACCTAGGCCAAATGAAAACTATACCGGTAATGAACAACAACATGGGAGGAGGACACAGATTTCCCCTAATCCTTTTGACAAGGAACCAGAAGGATATAATGACTTCCCACTCAGAAGAAGATTCCATTGGCAGCCTCACGGTAGAATGCTTATACCATATCAAGTTGCCAAATGTATGAAGAATCAATATGAGGGTTGTTCAGATCCTCATGCTCATGCTGCAGAATTTAGGCAATTGATTAGAGCTGAAGAAGTAGAAGATTACAAAGTACAATTTGAGGCATTTGGTTTAACCCTAACAGGACCAGCCTTATCTTGGTTCATTCCCCTGAGAAAGGAAATGTACCAGGATATTGAATCTTTCTTAGAAGCCTTCATTGGGGAATTCTCTAAGACCGGGATAAAACACAGTACAGCCACATTGATACATAGTTTCAAACAACAAAAGGATGAAAATGTTAGAGAAGCAGCCAGAAGATTTAAACAATACATTGATAGATGCCCAAGAGAGGAAGTACCTTCCATGGCAAAACAAGTATCCTTATTCATTGAGGGTTTGAGAAGTGCCCAACTAAGAACCCTAGTGTATTATAGAAGATGTCCTGATTTAGCAGCCTGTGTAAAGGAAGCAATAGATTTGGAGGACAACAGAGGTCAAGATCTGCTAGCATTTGATCAACCTAGATCATATGAAGACAAAATTCCTCCAGCAGAAGAGTTGGCTCAGGATATTGCTAAAGCCCTAGAGGTAAGCACTAAAACTAATCTGATAAACTCTAGGATAAACACAAATAAAAAATGTTACATTTGTGGAGAAAATCATCTGGCACAACAATGCCCATATCAGAAGCCACCACACTTACAAGATAGGAAGACACTTAAATACTGTACACTAGAGAGAAAATGGACAAACCATACCAGGGAGGAATGCTTCTATAACAAACAACCCATTAAGGAAAGAGATTATATGGCTCAAAGGGAATCAGGCTATACTGAACAACCAAGACCTGTGCTTGGACAACAACCTCCTATACCAACTAATGTGGTACCTATCAAGTATACACCAATAGAGGAGGGGAATTCAAGACTAAGATCACCATATAAGGAAGAATATCAATGGAGTGAGGGATATCAAGAAGATTGGGAAGAATATGAAATAAGAGAACCTGAGTTAAAAGCACTAGACTTGGGAAATGGGAAAATTGAAATGGACACAGCAACATTCATGTATATTACCAACAATTACATGTCCAACCAAAAACCTCAATTCAAAGGGGGACCAAAGATAACTTGTTATAGGTGTGGGGGAGAGCATTTCATTAGAGATTGTCCGCAACCTCCTATTGAGAATAGAGGGAGCCTACTGTAAGGATTGTGGCAGAGAACATTTGATAAAAGATTGCCCAAAGAATCCCCAAAAACAACAAAACACACCTAATAACATACCTTTAAAAACAGTTAACATTATGGAACAGGAAGAATTGAGTGAAAATGACCAAGTGGGAATGAATATTATATTAAGGGCTCAAGCCAAGCAACAAGGAACAATTAAGAAACAAAATGAAGGTTCAGCCTCAAAGGTGAAGAGAAATAGACAAAAAGGAAAATGGGAAAAGAAGAGAAGGATGGGAAAAAATTTGGAAGAAGACAATCAGGATCAGTCCAAAAGTACTTCTTCTCAAAAGACACAAAATCAGTCTGAAATAGGAAGTTCTCAGAGTCTAGACACCCTAATCAAAGCATATAAGGGAAGGATTCAAGAAGGACCAAGCCCTACAGATCATGCGGTGGCTTATCCCATACCAGAATTAGAGCATGAAAGGATGCAAAAGTGCAAACAAATCATTCAGGAAGTACAACTCAGAATGGGGGAAGGAGGTAGCTCACAGAGAACAGTTGAACAACTTGAGAAAACGAAAACACGGGAAAATGCTAACAAAAAAGAAAATCCACAAATAACATTCCAGATGATTATAGATGAACAATGTAGCATTACATGTCACACAACATGGGAAGAACTGTTGAAACAAAATCCTCACTTACAAAACAAAATGAACAAAGGGGAAACAATACCTGGAAACCTTCATTCACCATTACAAGAATTAGAGGAATTATGGTATATTCCTATTGATAAAATAGGAGGGTATTGTGAAGGGGAAGAAGGAAATTCAACCCTAAAAATACAATATGGAAAAAACTTTGCTAAAGCCATTTTGGACAGTGGATCAGGAGTGGCCATAATGACTAAACAAACTTGGGAGAAATGGGGAAGCAATGAATTACTACCCACTAAGATGAGATTGCAACTTGCAGATGGGCATATAGAAAAACCTCTAGGTATTTGGGAAAAAGTAATTGTGGACATATGTGGAACAGAAATAGAACATACTTTTGCCATAGTAGAATTTCCACAATCCACTTCATATGAAATCATCCTAGGAAGGCCTTTCATGAGACAAATGCAAATTGTGCAGGATTGGGGTAATGATTGTTTATATCTCCAAAGCAAAGGAAGAATAACAAGAGTGAACTTAAGAAATGGGCACTACTGTGATATATCTCCTCAAGAATGGTACAAAATACATCAAAATTAAGAAGAAAGTGAGGAATCGGAGTTGGAGGATCAGGAAGAGAGTGAATCAGCAATATGGAAGTGTAACATAATAAGAAACCTCACCAATAGAAAAAGGAGACTGAAAAGAGAAGATTGTGTGGAAGGAAGAAAAGTGCAAGATGAAAGTTATGTGCCACAACAATTTAAGGATGAAGAGTTTGAGCCCTACAGCTGGAACCAAATTTTGGCTACCATGGACATAGCTAGGGAGGAGTATGTAGGAGTGGAATTTCAAAATGAAGAAGGGTTTGATATTTTTCACATTAGTATAAACATGATGAGTGTATCAAAAACAGAGGAGGATCAAGATTCAAAAATGGTATTAAAAAAAGGAAAAACAAAATATTTGGAGATAGTAAAAGCTGAAGATGCAATCAAAGATAAAATCTCAGGCAAATACAAGGGACATAAACACAAAGAAATGGAAAAGGAACAAGAAATTGAGAAGAAAGAGAAGGAAATAAACAAGGATCAATACTTTGATGTACCAGCAAATTTCAAAACCTATGAAGTGGAAGACAGACTACTTCTAAAAATGAAACCAAAGAGAGAAAAAAAGAAAGGAGAAGCTTATGATAATGAAGAACAAACTAAAAAGATCATGATTACTCAGGAAAAAGGAGAGGAAAGACATATTGTAATAGTTGATGATATGACCATAGAGGAAGAAGAAGCACTAAAGAACCTAGCAAAGAATTTTAGGGATGTATTTGCTTACAGTTATAAAGATTTAAAAGGAATTGATCCAAGAATCTGTGAGCACAAAATTCCTATGACTCCAGATGCAAAACCTAGTAAACAGAGACATTATACATTCAATGATAAATACTCTGCCAAGATAAAGGAAGAAATTGAGAAGTTGTTGGCTGCTAACTTCATTTATGAAATTGAGTATACTGAATGGATATCACCTATAGTTGTGGTACCAAAAATAAGGGATAATTATCCATTGCCAATAACAGATCATCTTCTTGAGAGAGTTGCAGGAAAGGAAGTTTATAGCTTTCTAGATGGTTTCTCAGGATACAATCAAGTACCTATAGCCTTGGAAGACCAACATAAGACTGCCTTTTCTACAGAATGGGGGATTTATGCTTTTAGGGTTATGCCCTTTGGATTGACCAATGCCCCAGCAACTTTTCAAAGATTGATGTGTCATATCTTCAAAGAATTCCTGAGAAATGTGATGGAAATCTATGTAGATGATCTGTGCACTTTCTCTTTAAAAAGAAAGGATCATTTACAAGATTTAGAAAGAATATTCAGGAAATGCAGGACATACAGAGTATGCTTAAATCCTGAAAAGTGTGTATTCTATGTAAGACAAGGAAGAATGTTGGGTCACATAGTTTCAAAAAATGGAATTTCTACTGATGAGAAGAAGATAAAAGCTATAATAGAGCTTCCAAGACCTACAAATGTAAAGGAACTCCAAACTTTTATGGGACATTGTGGGTACTATAGGAAATTTGTTCACAAATTTGCAGATATAGCTAAACCCTTATATGCCCTCATCACAAAGTTTGAGTGGAATAAAGAATGTGACCAAGCCTTTGAAACATTGAAAACTTGTTTGGTGACAGCACCAATTTTAAAAACACCTCAGTGGGATAAAATATTTCATGTGCATGTAGATGCTTCAAATTATGCTTTGGGATGTGTGTTGGCACAACCTATAGAAGGAAGTAAATTAGATTTCCCAGTAGCATATGCTAGTAGACAATTGAACATTGCAGAAAAGAACTATACAACCACTGAGAGAGAAGGGTTGGGAATGATATTTGCTGTTAAAAAATACAGACATTACCTATTGGCCAACAAGTTTAAATTCTTTGTGGATCACCAAGCTCTACTTTATTTAGTAAATAAACCATGTCATACAGGAAGAATAGTTAGATGGTTTCTTTTACTAATGGAATTTGAATTTGAGGTGGTGGTTAGACAAGGCAAAACACACTTAAGAGCAGATCATTTGTCTAGAATTCAGTCCAAAGAACCTAGTTCACCCTTAGACGATGACCTGCCAGATACATACCTATTCAAAGTAGAAAGTGTTCCTGAATGGTCCATATCATTAGTTCCTTTGTTAACCATGGGACCTTGTAAGTCATTAGCAAATAACACACATTTGGTGTTACAAAGCAGGAATTTTATGTTGCTAGCTGGGCATTTGTATCACCTCAATCAGTCAGGTATATTGGAATACTGTACTCCAGAAGAAGAGCAACATGAATATGTAAGAAGAGCTCATTGCTGGAACCCATGTACTCATGCTTCCAAAATAGTCACTTTAAGCAATCTTGCTAGGATGGGAGTACACTGGCCAAATAAAATTCAAGATGTGGAAAGATATGTTGCTAAATGTCAAGACTGTCAGGATTTGCAGAATTCAGAATTAATAACCCTATATTGGTTTAAAAAAAACCCTGAATGGAGTGAGAACATTGTGGAAGAATTAAAGAAAAAGGAGAGAGGGAAGCAACTTATAGCTGGTACAGATTAAGGAAATTTACAAGAAATCTCTGAAGAATATCAACTCATAGGAGAAAAATTATACAAAAAAGGAATGGATGGTTATTTAAGAATATGTGTTACTGAAGAGAAGTATTTGGAGATGTTGGAAATGGCACACTGTGGAGTGGCAGGAGGACACTTTTCTAGTGATAGAACAGCCAAACTCATTTTGTATTCTGGCTTTTGGTGGCCAACTCTATTTCTTGATGCAAGAACTTATGTAAAAAGATGTGACATCTGTCAAAGAGTGAGTCAACCAAATAAAAGAGATAACATACCATTAATCCCATTAATTTCAGCCAGAGCTTTTAGCAAATGGGGATTGGACTTTATTGGACCTATACATCCTCCAGCTAGACAATCTCATGCAGAATACATATTAGTGGCTACTGATTATTTGACAAAATGGGCTGAGGCCAAAGCCACTAAAAGAAATGATGCTCATACAACTGCAAAATTTTTGTATGAAAATATTGTTACTAGATTTGGACTTCCAATTGAATTAGTAAGTGATAGGGGAACTCTTTTTTTGAACCAGATCATAGAAAACATGACCAAATATTTCATGATTCGTCATAGTAAGTCAGCCCCATATCACCCACAAGCTAATGGGTTAGCAGAAAGTACTAATAAAGTACTTTGCGCTGTATTGTCCAAATTAGTCAACACAAACAGAAATGATTGGGATTCTCAACTTAATCATGTTCTCTGGGCTTATAGAGTGGCATACAAAACTGCTTTAGGGACTACTCCATTCAATTTGGTATATGGACAAAATACAGTTTTACCCATGGAATTTCTTATTCCAACATTAAAAGTGGGTAGTCAATACAATTGGACAGGACATGAACTATCTGAGAGGGTCATAGATTTAGAAAAACTGGGAGCTTCTCGACTTCAAGCAGTAATGAGTATATATACAGACAAGAGAAGACAAAAAGCCTACCATGATGTGCATATAAAAGAAAAAGATCTCCAAGAAGGAGACTTGGTTCTGGCATACACAGTCAAGGAGCATCAGAAAAAATTTCAGAAGAAAGGTCATGGGCCATACATCATACATAAGATAAGCAAGAGTGGAGCCATTCAATTAGCTAACATTGATGGAGAAATCATGCCAAATTTTATAAGTGGATGTAGAGTTAAGAGGTATGAGTGTCCATTAACTACTGAGGAATGGAGAAGACTGCAAAAGGCTCAAAATAGGAAAAAAGAAGAAGAAAACATCAGAAAGGAGGCTCAACAAGAAGCAAAGGAGAGAATAAGAAAAATGAAAGAACTTAAGGAGGTGTGTTTATGTGAAAGCACTCTAAAACAAAGAGAACATTTGCCTGTGATAGAAATGGATCATCAAAATGAAAACATAAGGGTTTTGATAGATTCAGGAGCTCAAGTAAACTTGATCAGTTCAGCCTTGGTAAAGAAATTTAGCATAAAGAAGAATAAAAGCAGAATGTTGATTAAAACATTAGAAGGAAAAATGATTCAGAGTTTGTCTTCACTTGTTATTAAAGTTAAATTTAATAATGAATATATGAAGATAGATTGTGAAGAGTGGCCAGATCATTTGATGACTGAAAAATTGATTTTGGGACAACCCTGGCTCAAACAAGGTAAAGTTATTTTGAACTTTGAAAAAATGAAGCTCAGTTTGACCATAAATGACAAAAAATTTTTAATGTTTTTTCTGAGTAATGAAAAACAGGAAGTTCATCTAGATATTCATGACCCAGATATGGAAGGATTTACTTTCTCAATGAAGGACAGGAACATATTGCCACTACAAAATGATCAAGCTTCTAACAATCAAAACCAGCAAGAAAATTCAGGAGTAAAGAAGAATGGTGAGACAAAACGAGGAAGACACTTATTGCCTAATTTGAAACATCAACAAATCAGAACAAGAGGGACATGGAAAGAAGGCATACACCGATATTACTCATTAAAACAGGAAGTTAGAGCAAAATGGGTATGGAGACCAAAAAATGCTTCAAAATGTTGGTCTGGGAAGCATGGATGTTTGGATGACATAAGGACAAGTGCAGTTAAACATTATTGGGTAAAAAAATCAGAATTATGTCAATGGCAGAAAGATCATCCACATTTGACCTATCTTCAGAATTTCAGAACAAAATATTAAAAAAAAAAAAAAAAAACGGAAGCATGACAAAAGTATTTTTCTTTTTCCCCTTAAAAGAGAATTAGGAGGGGAAGAAAAGGAGGACAGAGCAAAAAAAAAAAAAAAAAAAAGGGTTAAGAAAAACTGGACACAGTGTGTATTTTATTTTGTTTTTAAATTTATAAAGCACAAAGCAAGATATAGGGAGGAGGAAAGTAAATTATTATGGAAAATTTGTATTATTTTGTTTCAATTTTCTATGATCATCTTTTGATTTCTATTTTTTCTGAAGTTGTTTTTTTCATTAATCATTGTTTCCATCATTTTTTTCTTCAAGCACATTAGACATCTTGCTACACCTGTAATGATCACTTTAATTGAGTCTTTTGAAGAAGCAAAATTTATTTGGAAGACTTTCTTTCTTTATTCTCATGGCAAGAATATTTCAAAAGAAAACATTAATTTTTCTGGATTTTTGTGACTTATGTGGGTAGAGTTTTTTTTTTGTGTATTTTATTTTCCTCAGAAAATGGTGAATACAAAGGAGTTGCCAATTCATGACTTCAAGGCAGAATCAATTATGCTATCAAGAGGACATTGGTTTCTGGACAGTGAAACTGTGGAGGAACAAGTGGACCTGGAGTCAGATGATGAGCCAGAAATTCTAGAGGTTGAGAAGGTGGTGAAGGAACTTAAGGAGACCCTAAACATCATTGGCCAACACATATTTACAGTGGGAGTAGGAGGATACAAGTATACAATGTTGTGCCAGGAGTTCTATAGGTTTCAAAGAGTGGCAGTTAATATGAAAAGATGGAAGGCAGTAGGGCTGCACAGAATATTGGAAGAGCCTATCTTTTTCATTGACTTTGAGAGGGTATCACAGGTAATGAACAGTTTGACAGAAATAGGAAGAGGAAATGATGCCTATTTCAGATGCAAAGTCAAAAACAAGGATAACCAGGAAGTAGGTATCACTATCAAGGGAGAACATATCAGAGCAGCACTGCAATTCTACACAATGGGAACCAAACTTGACCCGAGTTTTGTAAAAAAGAATAAGGAAACTTACACAGGATATGTAAAATTCACTGATTTCAAAGGAAGGGAGAATGAGGAATATGTTGTAAGGATGTTTTTACAGTATTTTTGTTTTCCAAAACTACCAAGATACACAATACCACATAAGTCAGTGACATTATTAATGTTCAACAACAAGGACAGAACCAAACCTTTTGGAGTAATGGATGTCTCACCATACATCCATGAACAGCTAAAGGAAGCAGCAAAACACTGGGAACAGAAGAAGTTCATGAATGGGGCCCAGTTCTTAACAAGAATCATTTATCATGTTCTAGGGATGGAAGATCAACTGAAATTGGCTCCAGAAGCACAGTATTTCAGGAATCTTATGGCTGGAATCAAGAGTTCTCCAAGGAAAATGACTGAAAGAGAAACAGAAGGACAAACCCGCATGAGGGGAACAGGTATGAAAAGGAAGATGATATCTGAGGAAGTAATTCCTGTAAAGAAAAGAAGGTTGGACCCAAGGAAGGTGGAACTAGAAATGGAGGAAGCCACAAAAGAGGAACATGAGGAGGCACAAAAGCAGGTTCAAGCCTCTAGTGAACCACATCCACCCCAAACAAGCAAAGAGCAATTATACACCTATCTAACCCAAGGGAATAACAAGAGAGCTATGTATGAAGCACAATACCAGAAAATGCTGGAAGACTATTCATGCAAAGCTACAGACTGGGTTCAGGAGGAGGTGGAGCACTATGAAGCACTCCATGATCAAATGATGACAGCGGAAACTGAGGAGGTGTTTGTCAGGAAAGAAGTGGAGTTGTTAGCTTATTTTAAGGAATTACAAGGACCTCCAGAAACCAGAACTACTGTTGTGGTAAAAAGGAAGGTTCCAAGGAAACCAGTACAAAAGAAGAAATTGACCAAGAAGGGAAAGGGTAAATCCATAGCTGAAACTATTATCAAAGAGAGGGAGGAAGTAGTCTTGGAAGAAACACAGAAGCCATCCATTGTGGAAGAAGTATCAAAACCCACAGAACCAGAAAAAGGAGGACCTTCACACTTCTCATCTGATTCTGAGAGTGATATTGAGAGTTTCTTGTTAAAGAGTTTAAATTTATCAATACCAAATACTCCTAATATCATCATATAGACCTCTGAGAAACAAAAGACACCTGAGGAATTGAAGAAGAAGTCTCAAGAGGAACCAATTCAGGAGTAGGCAGAAAAACAACTCAGTCTGGAAGATGAAAGAAGGATAATGAAGGGAAAAGCAGTAATGATAGAACAAGCAAGTGAAATAAGAGAAGAAGTCAGTTATGGGAGGGTGCATACAGGAATAAAACCCATATGGACAAAACCATCACACTTCAAATTGGATGAAAAACTAGAAGAGTTGACAAAGGAGATACAGAAGAGTAGTTCATTTAAAGAACAGAAGGATGTGAATAAGGATCAAGAAATAAAGAAGATAGAAAGGGGAAAGAGTGCTCCAAAGGTCACAGGGAGAGTTGTGGAAGAAGAGATCATTCAAAGTATAAAGGATGTAGTACATGATATAAAAAGTAGCGAGGAATTTACAACTAAGGATGATCAAGAACAAGAGGAAGGAGCAGACATCATGGACATTGATGAACAGGAGGAAGGATACAAAGAAGATAGAGGTAATGATCAGGTCAAAAATTTAGAAATAGCTGAAATAGTTTTAGCACAGGAAAAGGAGAGACAGGAGGAACAAGCAGGTGAATGTCAGGGAAATTTTGGTGAAGAAACTGAATACAATTTGGTCCAGGAAACTCTAAGCCAGGAGAAGGAGATGCAAACAAAGGAAGGACATCTTTCTAAAGAGACTCAACAGGTGTTGGAGAAAGAAAAGGTACAAGAAATAAAACTAATCTCAGATGTTTTGGAGCAAAAGAGTTCAGGTGTTCAAGAAGACATGGTAGAATTAAAAATATTGGACACTCAGCCAAGCCATGAAGAAAAGAAGGCTGAAATTATAGAATATGAAGGAGAAGAGAAAGAGGAGAGTGAATGCAAAGAGGACAAACATCTAGAAACCAAACAAATAGCAATAGAAGGAGGACTGGAAAGAATCCCAAAGAGTATTAGATCATCATGTCAACTCATTATGAATAATATTGAACAGTTCAGACCCTCAAGCCGAAATATGATCATTTCAGGAATGGTAGCAGAGTCAGAATTTGAAAAAGGCAGTATGATTATTAAAGAGCATAAAAGGGAAAAGGAGCATATGGCAGAGCAACTAAGGAAGGTGCAAGAGAAGAATGAGGAGTTTTCCAGTAAAATAATTGCTTTGGAAGAGCTAGAAGTACAGAAGCAAAACAAGATTCAATACTTGGAAGAGAAGAGTATGCAACTAACAGAGCAGAACGATAAATTGGAAAAGGAATTAAGAACGATTAAGGGGAGATATAGAACTCTACAAACTTCCTATCAGATTCTGACTAAAGCTAATGAAGAAATCAATAAGCTACTATTGGAGGAAGGGCAATTGAAGGAGGAAAGTCAGACAGTCCAGATGACAGAGGGAGAAAAGGAAGGATTACTCAATGAGATTCAGGAATTACAAAGAGAATTGAAAGAAGCCAAAGAATTAGAAAGGCAGGCTAGTACCCATGCTGCTACATCTATGAGAGGCTATAATAAGCTACACCTGGATATGGAAAAGGAAAGAAATGAGTGGCAGACAAAGAGGGAAAAGGAATGGAATGAGTGGAAAAAAGAAAGAGAATTATGGGCACAACAGAATGGGAGTCTGATGTTGACTATAGAAGAATTGCAAAAGAAGTTGAATAAGCCACAAATCCAGGAAGAGACACATGTGGAAACTACACATGCAGAAGAACATGGGGTAGACAATATTGAGGGAGTACAACATGACAATGAACCAGCAGACAGAAAATCAGAAGAATGTCACATTGAATAAGGGAATCAATCCAGATCAGCATCACTGGGCAGCAGATGGATTGGGGATACCATTTTGTATGATTCTGGAGAGTGTAAAGAACTAGCAGATGGCCAGAGTTGGGCTACCTCCAAACAAATACTTTGAGTATGAAGAGGACATCAATGTCACCAAAGAACTATTTGAGAGAGCCAACCCTAAGTGGAGAAATAAATGGTTAGATGCCAACAAAGAATGTAGGAAAATCTGGAAAGAGGCACCTCTTCATTTAAAGATCAATCCAGCCTATTGTCCAGTAGCACGACGAAGAGAATGGACAACTTTTTGGGATAAAAGAAGAGAAGGTCAAATTCCACCAAAGTGGATGAATTTCCCGAAAGTAGCAGGTCCGAAGGCAGGCACATGGCCTACCAAGAGTTATATGGTGAATACTGCTGAGTCTGTAATAACTACATACAAAGATGTCAATGACCCTGCTTGTATACTACTTGTACGAATAATGAGATTACTTCTAGCTTGTATAGAAACATATACAGATACAGATGTTAGAGTTTTGAATTACATTGGTTTCAATTCTCCTACAGATGCCTTATTGTTTGATCTAAGTGAGACACCTGATAGAATCTGTCTGATGGCCTACTACAACAGAATTATATTTTTGGGTAGCCATTATTTACAGATTTTTGAGGATGCCTTCGATTATGGATTTTTTGAGAGGGAGTCAGAGATTTTTGGAAACCTATCAGTCGTTACCAAGTCCAGACTTACAGCATATGAAGCTGCTTACACAGAGTATTTGAAAAAGGATGTCATAGATAAACCTGAAGCTGCAGTACAGTGGAGAAAGGCTTTATTCAAGATGGTCAACAATCTAAATGTAACAGAAAGAAAAAGTCATGATTTGCTGTCACAAGTATATCAAAGAAAGAAGAAATGAAGAGAAGTGATCAGTGCAGAGAAGCAGGAAAATCTTTCGTCAGGAGCCGAAAGGCTTAGGAGGGGAAGGATGTTGGAAGATGCATTTTTGGAAACCTTTTTTGAAGGAAAAATATTGTAAAATGATAAAAATTTGTAGAAATATTTATGCAATTGTTGTAAAAATAAGGAAGAGTCTTCCTTATGAAGGATAGAATCTTATGTATTTTTTCTAGAATTTTTGGAAACTCTTAGATAACATATTTTTAGAATAATAGAGGAAAGGACCAAAATTCAAGTGTGAAAGGGGACACTTGAAAATGTATATAAGTCAATTTTCTCTATTTTTGAGAGGTTGGTTAGTCATTTGTACATGCTATCAATAGAGAAGAGAGAGTTTCTGCTGAAATCGTGTTTTCTCTTATTATGTGTGTTTCCTTTGATGTGAGAGCTTGTTTCTTGCTTTATCATGGAGATTTGTGAGTTCATTTGTGTAATACTGAGTAAGATGTATGAAGAGGGATGATTACTGATGTATTGAGTGAAGAAGGATTGAAGAATGTTGCAGAAATGTGAAAATCGTCTACTGGTACAGAATCGCGATTGTCTCGTCTCTGTGATACAGGTGATATTTTCCAATTCTGATTTCATATTTGTATTCTGATGAGAAAATAACATGAATTAGACACAAAGATCATAGAAAATGATGAAGATTTTCTCTAGATAAGGTAAACCCTAGATATTTCCTCTTCATTTTCATTTTCCCAGAATTCCAGCCATCAATCTCTTATTTCTATGAATCTATCATCTAGAAGGGGCTGTGGTCTTATGGATATTCCCAGGATTGACAAAATAAAGATGATTTTTTGATTCTTTTGTACTTCATGATTGGAGAGGACAACTCCAAAGTCAATAACAAACAAAGAGTCATTGAAAGAGAGGTACATACAATTGGTCAAGCTAGAAGAAAAGAGGCTTATTGCACAGCAAAGTCTGGAAGCTATTCAGAGAAGACGTAAGGAGAGACATGACAAGAATCTCAAGACCTATGCG
This sequence comes from Ceratopteris richardii, assembly GCA_020310875.1. Lineage (NCBI taxonomy): Eukaryota > Viridiplantae > Streptophyta > Polypodiopsida > Polypodiales > Pteridaceae > Ceratopteris > Ceratopteris richardii. Next base: position 34,424,700 of record CM035427.1, read on the forward strand.
ATTCAAGAAGGGGATTTGGTGCTAGTTTATGATAGTAAATATTATAAATTCGCGGGGAAGTTACAGACAAGATGCGCAAGACCGTTTAAGGTGGTGGAACTCAACTCCAATGGTTCCATGCAAATTCAAGATTTAGGAGAAGAATGTGCTCCCGTGAAGGTTAACGCGCTTCGAGTTAAACCATATTTCAAGTGACGTTAGGACGGGAGAAGCCAGACGAGATCCAAGCGGAGGGACGTAGTAGATTCCTTGCACATACATGTATAGTTATATATATATTTATATATATGCGCATATGTTAGTATGATTTTTGTGTGTCATAAATTTTCTTCCTTGCTGGCTCAAGAATTTTGGACTGCTAATTATTTTTCTTGTGTTGCGCAGAGACTGTTAGGAGCTAAGTAACAAAATGGCAGACCAAATAACGCAACTCTATTTGTACGAGCTAAGGATATATTTCTCGGACCAAACATTCGCTCGCATGGACATAGATGTCGACGACTTTGAGATGGAATATGATGTAGAGGAAGCGCATTGGCTGGTATGCTTTATAAACCAGGGTTTGGGTGTTGCATTTTACATTGAGTGTTTTGAGGAATACTTGACTCGACATGTAGGATGGGCAGGAGATCGATATTATTATTTCGATCCTTTTAGGGAAATGCCTAATGAGGAAAACGATATCACTTGGGCTTGGGCAGATGTGTTAACGATAGGAAGTGATGACGGAGCTCCTGAAGCTGAGCCTGACTCGCCCTAGGGAAGTTGTTGGGATGCGAGTACGATGTGAGGCTACATGAGATATCCCGGAGACTCACATTCTAGGACACCTAAGGATAGGTATACGAGAGACTAAGATATAGCCGGCTGTAGTTACCAAGTGAAAAGTCAACTCGATGGATACATATGTAGTGTCTGTAATTGAGAGAATGGAGTGAAGAGGTGGTTGATCTGTCAAAGGCTAGAGTGTATATGTTTGCATGCATGTGTGGGAAAAGTGGTGTTGGAGCAAGTCTATGACAAGCCTAAGTATTGGCTTGAGTCTCACAAAGTCATTAAAGAAGCTTCAAAATGAAGACTATGTAAAGTTCACTTGTGAACTACCTCTTGTAACTTTTGAAGAGTTTACTTAATGTAAAAGTAAGAGAATCTTAAGTGGTTGAGTCCACATGATCAAGAATGGAAAGAGGAGCCACGAATTTGTGATTTGTGGTAGGTAGAGAATCAAATCAATCATTGATTGATTGGAGAGTGATTGAGGGAAGTTAGCCTCCCAAACTCAACTATAAATAGATGGCAGTTTTAGTCGTGGTTAGAGAGACCTATGTGAAGACCTCCAAGAGCTGAGCTTTATGCCATATCAAGATGTGATTACAAGGCACACATATGTACCAGTAAGTCATTGTATTGTACAAGCAATATACTTTCATTTTCATGATTATTTGAGTTCATCTTTCCATGTTCTTGTGAAGTGTACTACTCACTGCCATTACTCTCAGTTTTCTCAGTCAGCTTGCAGAGATGTTTTCTCTGAGCTTGGTGCATCATTTTCAGTGATTTAACTTTGTAAAGTTAGCTCTATAAGGCTACTATATGCTCACAAATTTTCATGTCATTTGGATGTTGGAATCTTCAGTTATGTTCATTTGAAGTCAACAGGGTATGTTCATCTTCACTTCTCTGTCAGGTACCCGACTTTTTCAGTCATCTTGTCAGAGTCATTTCTCAGTGTTTACTCATCCAAATTCAGTGATTTCAAGCTTGTTGGATTCAGCTTACTGTTTAGTATAAGCATACAAATTTTCATGATCATTGGATTCTTACATCTTGAGTTATGTTTATTTTTCTACTCACTGGTCTATTTCTGTAGCAGCCCGTGAAAATCGGGATGATATCATCACTTGTTAAAAGTCATTCTCAGTGTGTGGTTTGTTATTTTTGATGAGATTACTCTTGAAAGTTAGCTCTTTAAGCTACCTAGATTTCCCCAAGAGGAATTAAGCTAATTGCTGCTGTGCTCAGAGAATTATGTAAAACACTGGACATGTGTATGAACCAATAATAGCAAGTTTTCACCTCTGAGCTAACTCCAACTTATCTGTTTTGATCTATCTTTTTGAGAGAGATCTTCCAAGGTACATAGGGTGTCTAATACATCCATTGGCAAGCTAAAAGGGCCCACCATCTACTCCTGGAGTTCATTTGGCTGGTGTAGATCAAGGATTTTGCAACACCTCTTCATCTTCAAACACATACTTATCCATCTCTTCACAGTGGTATCAGAGCAAGGTTGGACAACATGGCAGATGGATTTCCTTCATCAATTGACAAATTGGATAGAGGTAACTACTCAGCTTGGTCATTAAGAATGGAAGCTTATCTCCAAGGTAGAAGTTTATATGGTTATGTGGCTGGAGATGAAGTTATGCCAAGTTTCAGGAACAAAAGTCAACCAACACAAGAAGAGCAAGAAAGATTGAGCACATGGTGCTCCAAGGATGCACTTGCAAGGTCTTATCTCCTCAACTCTATCTCAGATTTTTTTGTTGCCTCACATTAGAAGTTGTAAGACATCTCAGGAAGTGTGGGATGCACTTGAAGCTTTCTTTGCTTCAAGTACTAAAGCTAGGAAGCATCAACTATGGCTGGATTTCACAACTCTCAAGAAGGCTCCCAAACAAAATGTGACTGATTTTGTCACAAAGCTCAAGGACATAGCAGATCAGTTGGGAAGCATTGGAGAGGTAATAGATGAAGAGCAAATTGTAAGGCAGGTCATCAATGGCTTGAAGGCAGATGACAAGTGGGAAGCATTCACCACAGCTATGGATTTGTACATGGACATGCATGTACCTGATTTCAACACACTCATTGGACAACTACTTACTCAAGAGGCAAAGCTTATCAAAAATGGAGAAAGCTCTAAAGGTAATCAATCTTCAGCTTTATACACGGATAAAAGCAAGTCTAAAGATAACAAAGGAAAGGCAAAGAAAGTGGATGATGAAGCAGGTACATATCAAGCTAACTATGCAAGTAGAGGAAGACATGGCAGAGGTAGAGGAAGAGGAGGTAGACAAGGCAGGGGGAGATCCCAAGACTCCAACTCATGTTCTATTTGTGGATTAACTAATCATACAACTGAAAATTGCTTTAGGAATTCCAGGAATCAAAGAGGCAGAGGATACAATAGAGGAAGTTATGGCTACTCAAGAGGAAGGTTCAACAACTACCATGGCAACTACAACAACTACAATCATTCAAACTATCAAGGAGGCTACAAAGGAAGGAGAGACTACAATAACTACACAGAAGACTCAAACAAAGAGGATTCATTATTGATCATGAACATGGCTATGCCACAAGGTAAATCTGATGAGCATGTTTTCTACATAGATTCAGGTTGTTCAAATCATGTGGCAGGAAATGTGGCACTCCTATCAGATTTAGAAGATCCAAGGAATAAGCATGAGGTACAAACAAGAGATGATACAAAACATCTTGTGGAGAAAATAGGCAATGTCAAAGCACCTGATGGAAACATCAACCTACTCAGTAAGGTACTCTATGTCCCTACCATTACAAAGAATTTGATAAGTGTTGGGCAGATAGTAGAGAAAGGGTTGCAAGTCAGGTTCACAAAAGCAGGAGCATTTGTTGAAGATCCAAGTCAAGGATTCAGAAAAATTGCAAAAGGTGAAAAGACAGGTAGATTGTTCACATTTGAATTACAGGACACTAGAAACATTGCTCTCTTTAATTATGGTAGTCAGACACTCACAGAATTGGAAGTATGGCACAAAAGGTTAGCACATATTGGTGAAAGGTCATTAAAGCAAATCTGCAGGGACCAAAGTGTACTTGGACTTCCTAATTTGTCAAAACAACATATGATTTATAAGTGCAGTGCATGTCAATTTGGAAAGTCTCACAGGTTACCATTCATGAAGAAAGGTTATATGCATGGAGATCTCTTGGAGTTGGTTCATACAGATGTATGGGGACCTAGCAAGGAAGCTTCAATATCAGGATCAAGGTATTATGTTTCCTTTATTGATGATTGCAGCAGATGGACTATCCTATTCTTTATGAAACACAAAGATGAAGTTTTTTCATGTTTCAAAAGATATTTGGCTCTTGTGGAGAATCAAACAGGTAAATCACTAAAAAGGCTAAGGTCAGATGGAGGGGGAGAATACTTCTCCCATGAGTTTGATTCTTTTCTTCAAGAAAGAGGAATCAAAAGAGAGGTAACTACAAGGTACACTCCTGAGCAAAATGGAGTGGCAGAAAGGAGGAATAGGACAATTGTTGAAGCTGCAAGGTCTATGTTAAATGAAAAGCATTTACCTAATTACTTATGGGCTGAGGCTGTATCTACAGCCACTTACTTGATTAACAGGTTGCCTTCAAAATCCCTTGATGGGATGACTCCATATGAGGCTTGGAATGGAAGAAGACCAAGTTTAGATCATTGTAAAATTTTTGGATGTATTGCTTTTGCTCATGTTCCTTCACAGTTTAGAGGCAAGATGGATCCAAAAGCAGAAAGGTGTGTATTTATTGGATATGACAACAATCAAAAGGGCTACAGGTTATACAACCCTACCAACAAAGGATTCTTGGTAAGCAGAGATGTAGTTTTTGATGAGAACAATTCATGGTATGAAGATTCATGCAGGAAGGTCAATTTACCATATGATCTTGAAGAAGATTTTCCAAAGCTTGGTAGAGAACAATCAAAGATTGAAGAACAAGACACCTCAGAGGATGATGAAGAATATCAGATGGAAAAGATCAAAGCATGGAAGTCTAAAGGTAAAGCAAAATTGCAGGAACTTGGACATGAGGCAGAATCATCACATCATGGCCTAAGAAGATCTATGAGGGAAAAGAAAAAACCAGAAAGGTATGGGTTTGACACCTCATTAGTAACTAAACATTCTATCTACATAGCACAGGACATAAACCAAGAGGAGCCATCATCATTTGAAGAGGCCAAAGCAAAAACAGAATGGAAGCATGCAATGAAGGAAGAGATTAAAGCACTTGAGGAAAACAACACTTGGGATTTGGTGCCCAAGACTTCATCCATGAAGGTAATAGGCTCAAGATGGGTCTATAAACTCAAGAAAAATTCTGATGGTTCAATTAACAGGTATAAGGCAAGGCTTGTGGCAAAAGGCTTTGCACAAACTCAGGGAATTGATTATGAGGAGACTTTCTCTCCTGTGGCAAAGATGCCTACTATTAGGGTTTTGCTTAGTATTGCCTCTTCCAAGAATTGGAAGATACTTCAACTAGATGTGAAGAATGCATTCTTGAATGGTTGGATAACAGAAGAGGTATATATGGCACAACCACCTGGTTTTGAGAGTCAAGTTTATCCTGATTATGTGTGTAAACTTAACAAAGCATTATATGGTCTCAAGCAAGCTCCAAGAGCTTGGAATTTCAGGCTTGTTTCATTCTTGCAGGACAAAGGCTTTCAACCAAGCAAAGCAGATCCTTCACTCTTTATTAAAAAGAGTAATTCCGAGGTCATCTATCTATGTGTATATGTAGATGATATTATATTGACAGGAAATGATGCAGATGGTATGAAGAAGATCAAAGATCAGATGAGAGAAGAGTTCAAGATAAGTGATTTGGGTTCACTTACCTACTTCCTAGGTTTGGAAGTTGTCTACAAAGATCATGGTTTGTTTCTCACTCAAAGGAAGTACATTAAGGACATGTTGGCAAAATTCAAGATGCAAGATTGTAAGATTGCAGGTACTCCAATGGAGGTCAATCACAAATTGAGCTCACATGAAGGTGAACTCATAGAGGACATCACATCATATCAAAGTCTAGTGGGTAGTCTCAACTATGCCACATTGACAAGAGTAGATATATGTTACAGTGTGAGTGTGCTAAGCCAATTTATGCACACACCAAGGAAACCACATATGGATGCTGCCAAAAGGATACTCAAATATCTCAAAGGAACCATAAATGAAGGACTTTACTATCCTTATGTATCTGATTTAGGTTTGAAGCTATTTTCTGATGCAGATTGGGCTGGCTCCAAGGAAGATAGAAGGAGCACTTCAGGTTATCTTACCTTTGCAGGTTCAAAGCTTATTTCATGGTCATCCAAGAAGCAACCCACAGTTGCTCTCTCTTCTACTGAAGCTGAATATAGAGGTCTTGCCATAGCTACACAGGAAGCTATGTGGATGAAGACATTGTTCAAAGATCTTGGATTGGAGTTTGGAACTCCAACTATTTTTGGTGACAATATGAGTTCTATTCACTTGGCTGCTAATCCTATTTTTCATGCAAGGACTAAACATATTGAAGTTCATTATCATTATGTACGAGAGAAGATCCTAAGCAAGGAGATTCAAATATCATATGTGTCCACTCATCAACAATGTGCAGATATTCTAACTAAAGCATTGGATGGTACAAAGCTTTGCAAATTCAAGGCTATGATTGGTTTGCAGGTAATCTTGGAAGATTGAAGACCTCAAGCATACTTGGCTTGAGGGGGAGCTGTTGGAGCAAGTCTATGACAAGCCTAAGTATTGGCTTGAGTCTCACAAAGTCATTAAAGAAGCTTCAAAATGAAGACTATGTAAAGTTCACTTGTGAACTACCTCTTGTAACTTTTGAAGAGTTTACTTAATGTAAAAGTAAGAGAATCTTAAGTGGTTGAGTCCACATGATCAAGAATGGAAAGAGGAGCCACGAATTTGTGATTTGTGGTAGGTAGAGAATCAAATCAATCATTGATTGATTGGAGAGTGATTGAGGGAAGTTAGCCTCCCAAACTCAACTATAAATAGATGGCAGTTTTAGTCGTGGTTAGAGAGACCTATGTGAAGACCTCCAAGAGCTGAGCTTTATGCCATATCAAGGTGTGATTACAAGGCACACATATGTATCAGTAAGTCATTGTATTGTACAAGCAATATACTTTCATTTTCATGATTATTTGAGTTCATCTTTCCATGTTCTTGTGAAGTGTACTACTCACTGCCATTACTCTCAGTTTTCTCAGTCAGCTTGCGGAGATGTTTTCTCTGAGCTTGGTGCACATTTTCAGTGATTTAACTTGGTAAAGTTAGCTCTATAAGGCTACTATATGCTCAAAAATTTTCATGTCATTTGGATGTTAGAATCTTCAGTTATGTTCATTTGAAGTCAACAGGGTATGTTCATCTTCACTTCTCTGTCAGGTACCCGACTTTTTCAGTCATCTTGTCAGAGTCATTTCTCAGTGTTTACTCATCCAAATTCAGTGATTTCAAGCTTGTTGGATTCCGCTTACTGTCTAGTATAAGCATACAAATTTTCATGATCATTGAATTCTTACATCTTGAGTTAGGTTAATTTTTCTACTCACTGGTCTATTTCTGTAGCAGCCCGTGAAAATCGGGATGATGTCATCACTTGTTAAAAGTCATTCTCAGTGTGTGGTTTGTTATTTTTGATGAGATTACTCTTGAAAGTTAGCTCTTTAAGCTACCTAGATTTCCCCAAGAGGAATTAAGCTAATTGCTGCTGTACTCAGAGAATTATGTAAAACACTGGACATGTGTATGAACCAAGAATAGCAAGTTTTCACCTCTGAGCTAACTCCAACTTATCTGTTTTGATCTATCTTTTTGAGAGTGATCTTCCAAGGTACATAGGGTGTCTAATACATCCATTGGCAAGCTAAAAGGGCCCACCATCTACTCCTGGAGTTCATTTGGCTGGTGTAGATCAAGGATTTTGCAACACCTCTTCATCTTCAAACACATACTTATCCATCTCTTCACAGTGGTATCAGAGCAAGGTTGGACAACATGGCAGATGGATTTCCTTCATCAATTGACAAATTGGACAGAGGTAACTACTCAGCTTGGTCATTAAGAATGGAAGCTTATCTCCAAGGTAGAAGTTTATATGGTTATGTGGCTGGAGATGAAGTTATGCCAAGTTTCAGGAACAAAAGTCAACCAACACAAGAAGAGCAAGAAAGATTGAGCACATGGTGCTCCAAGGATGCACTTGCAAGGTCTTATCTCCTCAACTCTATCTCAGATTTTTTGTTGCCTCACATTAGAAGTTGTAAGACATCTCAGGAAGTGTGGGATGCACTTGAAGCTTTCTTTGCTTCAAGTACTAAAGCTAGGAAGCATCAACTATGGCTGGATTTCACAACTCTCAAGAAGGCTCCCAAACAAAATGTGACTGATTTTGTCACAAAGCTCAAGGACATAGCAGATCAGTTGGGAAGCATTGGAGAGGTAATAGATGAAGAGCAAATTGTAAGGCAGGTCATCAATGGCTTGAAGGCAGATGACAAGTGGGAAGCATTCACCACAGCTATGGATTTGTACATGGACATGCATGTACCTGATTTCAACACACTCATTGGACAACTACTTACTCAAGAGGCAAAGCTTATCAAAAATGGAGAAAGCTCTAAAGGTAATCAATCTTCAACTTTATACACGGATAAAAGCAAGTCTAAAGATAACAAAGGAAAGGCAAAGAAAGTGGATGATGAAGCAGGTACATATCAAGCTAACTATGCAGGTAGAGGAAGACATGGCAGAGGTAGAGGAAGAGGAGGTAGACAAGGCAGGGGGAGATCCCAAGACTCCAACTCATGTTCTATTTGTGGATTAACTAATCATACAACTGAAAATTGCTTTAGGAATTCCAGGAATCAAAGAGGCAGAGGATACAATAGAGGAAGTTATGGCTACTCAAGAGGAAGGTTCAACAACTACCATGGCAACTACAACAACTACAATCATTCAAACTATCAAGGAGGCTACAAAGGAAGGAGAGACTACAATAACTACACAGAAGACTCAAACAAAGAGGATTCATTATTGATCATGAACATGGCTATGCCACAAGGTAAATCTGATGAGCATGTTTTCTACATAGATTCAGGTTGTTCAAATCATGTGGCAGGAAATGTGGCACTCCTATCAGATTTAGAAGATCCAAGGAATAAGCATGAGGTACAAACAAGAGATGATACAAAACATCTTGTGGAGAAAATAGGCAATGTCAAAGCACCTGATGGAAACATCAACCTACTCAGTAAGGTACTCTATGTCCCTACCATTACAAAGAATTTGATAAGTGTTGGGCAGATAGTAGAGAAAGGGTTGCAAGTCAGGTTCACAAAAGCAGGAGCATTTGTTGAAGATCCAAGTCAAGGATTCAGAAAAATTGCAAAAGGTGAAAAGACAGGTAGATTGTTCACATTTGAATTACAGGACACTAGAAACATTGCTCTCTTTAATTATGGTAGTCAGACACTCACAGAATTGGAAGTATGGCACAAAAGGTTAGCACATATTGGTGAAAGGTCATTAAAGCAAATCTGCAGGGACCAAAGTGTACTTGGACTTCCTAATTTGTCAAAACAACATATGATTTATAAGTGCAGTGCATGTCAATTTGGAAAGTCTCACAGGTTACCATTCATGAAGAAAGGTTATATGCATGGAGATCTCTTGGAGTTGGTTCATACAGATGTATGGGGACCTAGCAAGGAAGCTTCAATATCAGGATCAAGGTATTATGTTTCCTTTATTGATGATTGCAGCAGATGGACTATCCTATTCTTTATGAAACACAAAGATGAAGTTTTTTCATGTTTCAAAAGATATTTGGCTCTTGTGGAGAATCAAACAGGTAAATCACTAAAAAGGCTAAGGTCAGATGGAGGGGGAGAATACTTCTCCCATGAGTTTGATTCTTTTCTTCAAGAAAGAGGAATCAAAAGAGAGGTAACTACAAGGTACACTCCTGAGCAAAATGGAGTGGCAGAAAGGAGGAATAGGACAATTGTTGAAGCTGCAAGGTCTATGTTAAATGAAAAGCATTTACCTAATTACTTATGGGCTGAGGCTGTATCTACAGCCACTTACTTGATTAACAGGTTGCCTTCAAAATCCCTTGATGGGATGACTCCATATGAGGCTTGGAATGGAAGAAGACCAAGTTTAGATCATTGTAAAATTTTTGGATGTATTGCTTTTGCTCATGTTCCTTCACAGTTTAGAGGCAAGATGGATCCAAAAGCAGAAAGGTGTGTATTTATTGGATATGACAACAATCAAAAGGGCTACAGGTTATACAACCCTACCAACAAAGGATTCTTGGTAAGCAGAGATGTAGTTTTTGATGAGAACAATTCATGGTATGAAGATTCATGCAGGAAGGTCAATTTACCATATGATCTTGAAGAAGATTTTCCAAAGCTTGGTAGAGAACAATCAAAGATTGAAGAACAAGACACCTCAGAGGATGATGAAGAATATCAGATGGAAAAGATCAAAGCATGGAAGTCTAAAGGTAAAGCAAAATTGCAGGAACTTGGACATGAGGCAGAATCATCACATCATGGCCTAAGAAGATCTATGAGGGAAAAGAAAAAACCAGAAAGGTATGGGTTTGACACCTCATTAGTAACTAAACATTCTATCTACATAGCACAGGACATAAACCAAGAGGAGCCATCATCATTTGAAGAGGCCAAAGCAAAAACAGAATGGAAGCATGCAATGAAGGAAGAGATTAAAGCACTTGAGGAAAACAACACTTGGGATTTGGTGCCCAAGACTTCATCCATGAAGGTAATAGGCTCAAGATGGGTCTATAAACTCAAGAAAAATTCTGATGGTTCAATTAACAGGTATAAGGCAAGGCTTGTGGCAAAAGGCTTTGCACAAACTCAGGGAATTGATTATGAGGAGACTTTCTCTCCTGTGGCAAAGATGCCTACTATTAGGGTTTTGCTTAGTATTGCCTCTTCCAAGAATTGGAAGATACTTCAACTAGATGTGAAGAATGCATTCTTGAATGGTTGGATAACAGAAGAGGTATATATGGCACAACCACCTGGTTTTGAGAGTCAAGTTTATCCTGATTATGTGTGTAAACTTAACAAAGCATTATATGGTCTCAAGCAAGCTCCAAGAGCTTGGAATTTCAGGCTTGTTTCATTCTTGCAGGACAAAGGCTTTCAACCAAGCAAAGCAGATCCTTCACTCTTTATTAAAAAGAGTAATTCCGAGGTCATCTATCTATGTGTATATGTAGATGATATTATATTGACAGGAAATGATGCAGATGGTATGAAGAAGATCAAAGATCAGATGAGAGAAGAGTTCAAGATAAGTGATTTGGGTTCACTTACCTACTTCCTAGGTTTGGAAGTTGTCTACAAAGATCATGGTTTGTTTCTCACTCAAAGGAAGTACATTAAGGACATGTTGGCAAAATTCAAGATGCAAGATTGTAAGATTGCAGGTACTCCAATGGAGGTCAATCACAAATTGAGCTCACATGAAGGTGAACTCATAGAGGACATCACATCATATCAAAGTCTAGTGGGTAGTCTCAACTATGCCACATTGACAAGAGTAGATATATGTTACAGTGTGAGTGTGCTAAGCCAATTTATGCACACACCAAGGAAACCACATATGGATGCTGCCAAAAGGATACTCAAATATCTCAAAGGAACCATAAATGAAGGACTTTACTATCCTTATGTATCTGATTTAGGTTTGAAGCTATTTTCTGATGCAGATTGGGCTGGCTCCAAGGAAGATAGAAGGAGCACTTCAGGTTATCTTACCTTTGCAGGTTCAAAGCTTATTTCATGGTCATCCAAGAAGCAACCCACAGTTGCTCTCTCTTCTACTGAAGCTGAATATAGAGGTCTTGCCATAGCTACACAGGAAGCTATGTGGATGAAGACATTGTTCAAAGATCTTGGATTGGAGTTTGGAACTCCAACTATTTTTGGTGACAATATGAGTTCTATTCACTTGGCTGCTAATCCTATTTTTCATGCAAGGACTAAACATATTGAAGTTCATTATCATTATGTACGAGAGAAGATCCTAAGCAAGGAGATTCAAATATCATATGTGTCCACTCATCAACAATGTGCAGATATTCTAACTAAAGCATTGGATGGTACAAAGCTTTGCAAATTCAAGGCTATGATTGGTTTGCAGGTAATCTTGGAAGATTGAAGACCTCAAGCATACTTGGCTTGAGGGGGAGCTGTTGGAGCAAGTCTATGACAAGCCTAAGTATTGGCTTGAGTCTCACAAAGTCATTAAAGAAGCTTCAAAATGAAGACTATGTAAAGTTCACTTGTGAACTACCTCTTGTAACTTTTGAAGAGTTTACTTAATGTAAAAGTAAGAGAATCTTAAGTGGTTGAGTCCACATGATCAAGAATGGAAAGAGGAGCCACGAATTTGTGATTTGTGGTAGGTAGAGAATCAAATCAATCATTGATTGATTGGAGAGTGATTGAGGGAAGTTAGCCTCCCAAACTCAACTATAAATAGATGGCAGTTTTAGTCGTGGTTAGAGAGACCTATGTGAAGACCTCCAAGAGCTGAGCTTTATGCCATATCAAGGTGTGATTACAAGGCACACATATGTATCAGTAAGTCATTGTATTGTACAAGCAATATACTTTCATTTTCATGATTATTTGAGTTCATCTTTCCATGTTCTTGTGAAGTGTACTACTCACTGCCATTACTCTCAGTTTTCTCAGTCAGCTTGCAGAGATGTTTTCTCTGAGCTTGGTGCATCATTTTCAGTGATTTAACTTGGTAAAGTTAGCTCTATAAGGCTACTATATGCTCACAAATTTTCATGTCATTTGGATGTTGGAATCTTCAGTTATGTTCATTTGAAGTCAACAGGGTATGTTCATCTTCACTTCTCTGTCAGGTACCCGACTTTTTCAGTCATCTTGTCAGAGTCATGTCTCAGTATTTACTCATCCAAATTCAGTGATTTCAAGCTTGTTGGATTCAGCTTACTGTCTAGTATAAGCATACAAAGTTTCATGATCATTGGATTCTTACATCTTGAGTTATGTTTATTTTGCTACTCACTGGTCTATTTTTGTAGCAGCCCGTGAAAAGCGGGATGATGTCATCACTTGTTAAAAGTCATTCTCAGTGTGTGGTTTGTTATTTTTGATGAGATTACTTTTGAAAGTTAGCTCTTTAAGCTACCTAGATTTCCCCAAGAGGAATTAAGCTAATTGCTGCTGTGCTCAGAGAATTATGTAAAACACTGGACATGTGTATGAACTAAGAATAGCAAGTTTTCACCTCTGAGCTAACTCCAACTTATCTGTTTTGATCTATCTTTTTGAGAGTGATCTTCCAAGGTACATAGGGTGTCTAATACATCAATTGGCAAGCTAAAAGGGCCCACCATCTACTCCTGGAGTTCATTTGGCTGGTGTAGATCAAGGATTTTGCAACACCTCTTCATCTTCAAACACATACTTATCCATCTCTTCACAAGTGGGACAGTCCCTTTCTTCCTCTCCCTAATTCTCAGGACTTGGGTGAACTAATTAACTATGAAAAAAACGAAGAGAAAGAAAAGAAAGAAAAAATATTGTGTTGTTGTGATCGTACCAATGCGCTATGGTGGGCTAGTAGGTGGGTGGATTTATCCTAGCCGGGTGGTTAGGACCCTTGTGTGATTGGTATGTGACGGCATTTGACAGATCAGCTCACCTTGAATCAACATTTTTGAAGGCAGGGAGATTGTATATGTACTTATGGATGAGACCTTAGCGAGGTAATGCAACGGTCTTGCTTTATAATTTGTGTGCTCTATCCGAGGGTTTTCCAGTGTGTGGGACACTCCAGGGTTTTTATGTAGGTCTTGACTTGTACTCAAGTCTCGATGGTTTCTGTAGGACGACGATGGGGATTCTTTGGGAACGTCTAGTCATGGAATAATTGTACATAGCGAATAGTAGGTCAATAAAAGGGGTATGCATTTTGGGTATGTTGCATCTCCGATTGAATTCATTTCAGTTGTTGTTTATTTCGATATTTCCGTTTCTGTTTTTTTTGGCAATGACAGTTGTATGTGTAAAACATGGAAAGGTATGCATGTGTTATTTTGGTTGAGACTATTTTCATAATGGAACGTATGAGCAAATTGATGCATGGTTGAAATGGAATTGCATATATGTGCATGTTCTTGGATCATTTTGGAAGTGATTCATTTGTATGTATTCATGAGTGATTTTTTTAGCACTAACAGCTTCAATGAGTGCAGGTCCACTTGGAATAATGGCTCGATGGAAAGGTATGCAAGCTTGTTATACACTGATACTTTCATGGCTGTTTTGATTAGATTGCAGCGAGAATGGCTCGTCGAGGATGACTTCGCAAATAAGAAGAGTGCCAAGTGTTAGCTCAGAAAATGGTTGGTTTTTATGCACTAATGGTGGTCTATTTGGCAGAACATGAGGCCTGAGAACCGCTGGGTGACACAAGAGGAGCTTTTCACGATGACCAGTTCCGATTCACATTACCGTACCATGCTGCATGTGAAGCACCTCTAGTATTGCCCCTTGGAGGCTGGCACTGCATTGGCTATGATGTATGCCAACTGTTATATGGTTCAAGAAGCTTGAGGAATGTTTAATGGTTTGCCGATGGTGGACATGATCTCATGGAGTGGTCTAAAGTCATAGGGAAAAACGTTGAATCTGATCGCATTATGACAACCATTGTTTTAAACTTGTGCAATCATAGAGGCCTACTAGAGGTGGCCCAAAGTACAACTTACAAAATGGCAGACTGAGTTGTTTCAAATCTTGACAAAAGATGATGCAGATTTCCTTATTGATTTGGGGGCCATCCCCTTCTGAATAAATTGGTTGTTAATGTTCTGAAAACAAAAAAAAAACAGAAAAGGGTTGGAAGTTATTTGCTGTCAGGGCTCCCTCTCTCCATTTTTTGTTCGCCAGCTCAAGAAAAAATGGTGGCCGAGTGAGCGAGAGCCGATAAGGAGGAGTTGGGGGACGAGAGAAAAAGGGGATTTTTATGACCAGCAGCGAAAAAAGAGGGGGCAGGAGCTCGAAGGCATTCAGGGGAAGGGTTTTGTTCCTCTCTCGTTTTTTTGGCGGCAGGTGCAGGTAGCAAAGAAGGGTGCATGCTGATTTGTAAAGAAGAGGAGGGGCACCAGATGCGCATGAGTGATTTGGGGCAGACAGGTAAAGAAGAAAAGGAGGCTCTCTCGGTTTTTCTTTTGCATGACATACACTCAGAAATGAGGAGACACAGAGGTCTGATAACAAGAGAGAGAAGGGAACGAGCGCGGAACGGAACTAGTGGCGGCCAATCCATCTGTTCATAGATGGAACCGAAGCTATTGAGAAGGTGTAGGGAAGGAGAGAGACGATTACTTCCGTCATCATGATGCTGCAAAGAGGCCTATGATTTATCTGAAGATAAGCAACAACTCTTACATCAAGGAAAATGGAAAATAGAAAGACGCTTGATGCGGACATCTTCAACAATAGAATTTTTACACTAAGAACGTTGAGCTGATTGCAAATAACGTGTTCTACTCAAGGCTATTGGACAAATGACACTCTGGCAGAACGTTCTCTGAGAGAGAGGAGGACAATGAGGGCGCAGACATTGCAGAGTTTCGTGGAAAGACAACAATGAGCTCTGAAAGCTGGCAAAGATGATGCAAATGAAACAAGAAGAACAATCTGTGCGATCCTGGCATGCTATCTTCAGAGTCATCCATCGCTGATCATGTGAAGTATCTACTGAGATGTGTCACATTCCTCGTTTGAGTTTTCATTAAGTTATCTTGATCTTAATTCATGTTTGCGCTCGATGTGCCTACTAAACTGAACTATTTACGTATACCTCATGTTATGCCTAGTGTATTGAAGCAGAAGGTTTTATAATAAACCACGAGTAACCTCAAAGCATATCTTGTATGAAAGTTTGATTTTAAAAGAAGCTTAAGAAGTATAGATGACTTACGTGAAGGGCTAGTGAATGAATGAATTGGTTTCTAAGAAATATGACGTATTAGCAATAAGATTCGCAAAGAAGTTCATGATTGATTTTTTTGACTGCAGAAATATGTTGTCAGGTAGCCGAATATCGAAATTAATAAGAGGAGAAACAATGCAATCTTACGTTTTGTGAACTATGCATGTGATAGTATTTGTTGATTGAATGACTTTTACTGTTTGAATACATTTTTCACTAAAATAGGCATACCATTTCATCGTTCAACAGCGCCTGCACTTGTAAAAGCTTGGCATTAGTTCTGGTGGAATTCTCGGTGAATGGGAAGTTTTGGATTATATTTATAAAAGCAAGATCGAATGTACTAAAGACGGACGTTGTGGGGCACTCTCGATGAAGTTTGTGCACACGAAGTTTTGAATTATTGAAGATCTTGCTTAATCCTCTCAATGATTTAGGTGAGCTGGGCATACAAAGTTGCTCTGTTTTGAATTCCTCATGCATATTTCATGTACTGAGATCATTATACAGTACATAATAACTTAACGCTGTTTTCAATCGTGGAATTTGTGGTGTGATTTGTTTATGATGAAAATTGACCATCGCTCTTTGGTAATAGTGTTTTGAAACGAAACCAAACCAAACAAATCCAAGGTGTGCTAAAGCTTTTGGAAATTATAATTATACTCTGTTACAAATCTTCTGTGATGAGTCAGGTTGATGAACATAACTATGAATTTAACTTCGTTAGCTTAACATCATACATACATCTGTATATGTTTCAGTTTGTACGAGCATACATTGAATAAATGGAAAATGTCACGACTAATGGTGGAGAATGGCATTGTAAACTTTTGACATGAGCACGTATGGGAGTGAACTACGCTTTTTGAGTTTGCTAAACTTAAGAAGTTAAGCTACCATATGTTTTGATTTATGATAGAGATAATGAGAAATGAAAATGATATTCTCTGTATGTTGAGTTTGGAATAAATACTTTGGTACCGAGCACTATGATTGAAGATTATAGGAATTCCGATGTGACAATAAAGCGATGAGATTTATTTAAGCAATAAGAATGCGATGACACCACCATCAACTCGTCACCACTCTTTTCCACGACTATCATGTTTTAATTAAGGTCACTTTCTTGGCACCCTGTGTGCACCCCTAAGCGCGCAAGAACCCGACGTGAAAGGAGGGGGGGTTGAGTGAAGAAAGGGAGTGTGCGTGCATATGTGAAAAAGGGAAAAGAAAAGAACCAAAGGGAAAGCGAGTGGAAGCGGGTATATACATATGTGATATTCGAGAGCAATTGTGGACTCAGAGTAAAAGAAAGTGGCATAGCACAAGCTAATTTAACAAAACATAGGTGTGTGTAAGGCAGTTTCCCTTGGGCTACGAAATTAAACACCAAGCTATGTGGAATCAATCCATGGAAGGAAGTAAGTCGAATACTTTGTGGAAAGCTTCAAACTTCTCCCTAGCAGAGCCTTTGTAAAAAGGTCTGCAATGTTCTTTTGCATGGGCACATATGCCAAGTTGATCTCCCCAACACAGAACCTCTCCCTGACATAATGATAATGCACCTCAATGTGCTTAGTGCGAGCATGGAACATAGGGTTCCTCACAACTACCAATGTGCTCTGACTATCAGTGAAGATGGTGGTGGTAGAAGACTGACCAACACCCAAATCAGCCATAAAGCATTGGAGCCACTCACACTCAATAGTTGCTATGAAAGCTACCCTATACTCAGCCTCACAACTAGAAGTGGCTATAGTAGGCTGCTTCTTGCTCAACCAAGATATACATGAGCTACCAAGCATGAAGCAAAAATCACTAGTGGACACACGAGTGTCATAGCAACCAACCCAATCACTCTCAGAAAAAACATGCAATTTTGGTGGTAGTGATCCCCCCTTGGGATAAAACAATCCAAGTAGCCAGGTACCACTCAAGTAGTGAAAGATGCACTTAACCGCGTGCCAATGCTTGACACCTGTGCAATGAATAAAGTTGCTCCTCTATGAGACAGAAAACTGAATATCTGGTTGAGTAATGCATAAATAAATCAAGAATCCAACATCTTGTTGATAGAGAACATCATCAAATGCATCTCCGGCATCATTAAGACTCGATCGTAAACCTATCTCCATAGGAGTGGCAATAGGCTTACAGTCTTCAAGGCCATAATGTTGCATTAATGTGTCAATATATTTCGTTTGACACAAAGCTATTTCACCATGAACTTGCATAAACTGAATGCCCAAATAGTGATGCAAATGCCCTAGATCAGACATCTCAAATGAGGCATACAAATCAGCCTTAAAATCAGCAATATGCATGTCATGAGGACCAGTGAGCAGCATATCATCAACATACACCACAATGATCAGAAGCACATCATTAACACACTTAACGTATAAGGTGCTTTTAGTTGGACTGTTCTCAAAACCATGTGATATCAGATAGGCATGTATCTTTTCATACCAAGCACGTGGTGCTTGCTTTAAACCATAAAATGCCTTCTTTAACCTGCACATCTAGTTTTCATGCCCTTTTTGCACAAAGCCATGGGGCTGAAAAACATACACTTCTTTATGCAAGTCACCATTCTGAAATGTTGTTCTAATTTCCAACTAATTCTTGGGTGTGTGTAGAAGTGCAAGAGGCACACGAGAAGCACACACAAGGAGCACAAACGCAATAAGACACACGGAGAAGATGATGGCTGGAATAGCTCTCTCTATTGACGATGAACTTAACTGAAGTAAGAGCTGAATGATATCCCTAAGTACAAAATACCACCACATATGAGAGTATCAAGTATGTGGTAACATGGGAAAAAACCTCTAGCCAGCACTAGAGTAAAAAGTGCCCATGTATAGGTAAGAGGTTCACATTAAAGCTACTCGAGGAACACATAAGTGTAACAAACCCCCTCTAGAGCAAATGATGTGAACACATAGAGGGAGTGACAGATCAGCCCCCACAAGGTAATAAGCCTAAAGCTTTGCGAAAAGCTTCAAAGTTTTCTCGTGGAAGAGCTTTGGTGAATATGTTTGCCACATTATCTTGTGTAGGCACACTAAATCAATATCTCCTGCATGAAGGCGCTCTCTCACATAGTGATAATGTACCTCAATATGTTTGTTCTGTGCATGAAACACTGGGTTTCGTGCAATTGGATTCTGACTATCAGTGAGAATATGCATAGAAGGATTAATCTCCATGCAAAGCTCCATCAATAGGCATCTCAACCATATACACTCCACTGTAGGTGTGAAAACTACCCCGTACTCAGCTTCACAACTCGATGACCACTGTAGGTTGCTCCTTACTCAACCAAGATATGCATGAATCTCCAAGGAAAAAGCAATTACCACTAGTGGAAATGTGATTATCATAACAAACAGCCCAATCACTATCCGTAAAAGCATGTAAGCATGACTGAACATCTCTGCCATAAAAGAGACCTAAGCTTAAAGTGCCTCTGAGATATCTAAACACACCTTTTACCGCTTGCCAATGCTTAGTGCCAGGGCTATGCATGAATCTACTCAACTGGGAAACTGCATACTATATATCCGGCCTTGTGTTGCATGCATATATAAGACATCCTGTAACTTGTTGATAAAGAGAAGTGTCAAATGCATCACCGGAATCCTCGACTGAGAACTTGAATCCTATCTCAACTGGTGTGGAAACTCGCTTCCAATCCTGAAAGTCAAAATGCAGAAGTAGTTTTTCAACATACTTGGCTTGATGCATAACAATTCCCCCATCAACGAATACAAAGTGGATCCCACGATAGTAGCTCAAATGACCAAGATAAGTGACATCAAAAGTATGTTGTAAATTGTTGATATATTTAGGTAGTGATGTGTGTGAACACACTAGGACCGCCGGGGCACTTTTTTCCCTCTTTAGGAGGTTTTTTTCCCCGGGCTTGTATATATGCCTATTGCCTTAATGGGCTACTTATCTTTGTACATTCTCTGGTAATACATTTAGTATTGTGTGTTTGTGCTCCAAGCTTCTTCTTCTTCCTTGTGCTGTTCGCGTGCTTCCGTAGACATCTATCTCCAACAATTGGTATCAGAGCAGGTCGTCGCTTCATCTAGGGCGCCGTCGACACTCCTTTGTTTGCAGTCTCAGAATCACACAAATTTTGGTGAGCATACTTAATGTGTTTTTTAGATCAAAACAGCTTCGTTGTGTGGTGCCGAAATCGCGATCTGAGCTCGTTTCGGCCTCCGAACGCACTATCGCAACGCTTGTGTAGGCTATTTCGTCTTTTTGTGCCAAAGGTATATACCAGTTTCTGTTTTCCAGTTTAAGCATCTCGAAGTCTGCTACAGGTCTAGTAGAACTTGTCTAGGCAGTTCTGTTCAACTTTTTGAGATACAGTCAATTTTTTGCATCAAGGTATTTTAGTCACCGGCCATGGCTGAAAGCAATGATGTATTTCGTATGTTGGCTGTTGAGGATAAGTTGGATGGTACCAACTACCCATTATGGGCTTATATGATGCGACATGTTTTGGTTGCAAAAGGATTGTGGAACATTGTGCAGGGTGTTGAAAGACATCCTGTTACACCTATAACGACAGGTACTGCAAATACAGGTGCTAGAGCTGATGAAGATGGTGTCGAAGATGATATTCCGCAGATTCCTGTTCGTGCTGTTGTTTCTGTTGCACCTACTACAGAGAAAATTCGTTGGGATGGCAGAGATGCCCAGGCATATGCATTGATAGCTTTGTCTGTCCAACGTGCCATTATTCCTCATATTCGCTCTTGCAGAACAGCTAGGGATGCTTGGGATACACTTACCACATTGTACCAAGCTAGGAATGAGGCTCGTGTTGCTTACCTCCGAAAACAGTTGGAGAGTGAGCACATGAATGAAGGTGATTCTATGGACAGTTTCCTAATGAAGATCAAAGATTTGAAGGAACAGTTGATTTCTGCTGATGAGGTTATACCAGATAGCTCACTTGTGCAGACCGTTCTGAATGGTCTTCCTGATTCATATCAGAGTTTTGCTTCTACTCTTCGGTTGATGATGAAAGGCAATCCGAATGCCTTATCATTTGAGGAGCTAGTCTCTGTTCTGTTGCAGGAAGATCAATCCAGGCATAACAGGTCCATTATGCGTGTTGCAGATCAAGCTTTCCTGGCTAGTCAGAAGGGTAAAGGGAAATGGAGCTCTTCTACTAGTAAGCAGGAATCTGCAAATGCTGCACATTCGAAGAAACAAGATAAAGATGAGAAGAAATCAGAAAAGCAGAAATTGTTTTGCAAGTACTGTAAAGGGAATGATCATATCATAAAGAACTGTCCAAAACTGGCTGCCAAAGAGGCAAAGAAAAAGGAGGCTAGAGTGGTTGTTGCAGAAGCCTCTACACCAAAAATAGAGTCTGCTAATCTTGTGCAGGAAGAAGAATGGGCGTTTACTACTGTTTACAGTTTTGACCCATCTTCTCATGATCAGTGCATGTCTGCAGTGGACTTAGATGTTTGGTACTTTGACAGTGGGGCGACCAAACATATTACCTCACAGCGTAGTTTCTTCTCTTCACTCGAGCCTGCCCCTATAGGGAATACTGTCACATGCGCCAACAACTCCTCTTATCCTGTTATGGGAGTTGGTAAGATCATTCTGACTACTGCTGATGGTAGTTCTTTCACCTTGTTAGATGCTTTATTTGTGCCAGGGATCAAGAAGAATCTGTTATCAGTTTCTGCATTAGCTAAGATTGGCTTGGTTGTGGAATTCGTTGATGACATGTGTACAGTTCATGATCTATCAAATGGCGATGTGATTATTGCTTCTGGCATTTTGTGTCGTGGGCTGTATAAGCTCATAGACTATGAAAGATCTGTGAATGATTCGGCATGTGCAGTTCATGATTCTTAGGCTATGTCAGATGCAAAGCTTTGGCATGCACGCTTTGGCCATCTGAATTTTGCTAGTTTGCTACGCCTGCAGAAATATGATATGGTGTCTTCTTTGCCCAAGCTTCAGGCACGTGGAAAACATGTATGTGAAGGCTGTATTTTGGGCAAAATGCAGCGTTTCTCCTCTCCAAAAGATAGTTCAGTTCGGGCTACGCAGAAATTGCAGCTTGTACATAGTGATGTTTGTGGTTCTATGCAGACACCCTCTTTTGGGAATTACCTTTACTTCGTGACTTTCATTGATGATTTTTCCAGGCATGCATGGGTTTATCCACTCAAAGCAAAGTCCGAAGTGTTCATGTGCTTTAAACAATTTTTGGTTCTAGCTGAAAATCTGTCAGCATGTAAAATGGGCACCCTCCATTCTAATCGAGGGGGGGAATATATGTCTTCTGATTTTAATGCATTTCTGGATGAACGTGGGATAAAACACCAGTGTACAGTGCCGTATACACCTCAACAGAATGGAGTTACTGAACGAAAGAACAAGTCACTCATGGAGATGGCGAGGTGCATGGTCAAGAGTCAGGCTTTACCACATAGTTTCTGGCTTGAGGCTGTCATGTGTGCAGCATATGTACTGAACAGGTGTCCCACTAAAGCGCTGCAGTCTATCACTCCATATGAGGCTTCGCATGACCGCAAACCATCTGTTGCTCATCAACGTGTTTTTGGTTGTTTGGCATATGCATTAGTGCCTAAACAACATCGCAGAAAATTGGATGATAAGGTAGTAAAATGTATTTTTGTTGGGTACAGTTCTGAAAGTAAAGGCTATCGCGTGTATCATCCACAGACTAAATGCATTCTGGTTAGCCGTGATGTTGTCTTTGTGGAAGATGCTATTCAGCCATTGCTTTCATGTACTAAGGAGACATCTGTTAGCTCCAAAGACATGTATGATACATTGATGCCTCTTTTTACAGGTGGACAGTCTAGTGCTGGTCCTAATGAGGCAACTTCTCAGCCTTTGCAGGTTTCATATGATGATGCAGATCATTCTATTTCTGATGCAGATTTACATGATGCACTTGTTGATGAGAGATCTGATATTGAGCAGGCAAAGACTATGCCAAAATGGCTGGTGCAGACTTTGCGTGACATCAAATTAGATGCACCTTTGTCATATCATACTCGTTCAGGCTCTCATAGTGCCTCCTTTGCATCAGATTGCTATGCTATGGCTGCGTCTAGTCTCTGTGATGAGAATGAGCCTATTTCTTTGATGAAGCACAAAATTCAAAAAATTGGATGGCTGCCATGCAATCTGAATATGATGCTATAATGAAGAATGGTACATGGTCTTTATGTGACTTGCCTCCTGGCGAGAAGGCCATTGGCACTAAGTGGGTATACAAGCTGAAGTGTAAACCTGATGGTACAATTGACAGTTATAAGGCTAGGCTTGTTGCAAAGGGTTATGCGCAAGAAAGAGGAATTGATTTTGCTGAGACCTTTGCACCTACATGCCGTATGACTACTGTTCGGAGTATTTGTGTACTTGCAGCCCATCATGGTTGGAATGTACATCAGTTGGACATTAAAACAACATTTCTGAATTGTGACTTGCATGAAGAAGTGTATGTTTTTCAGCCCCGTGGCTTTGTGCAGAAAGGGCATGAAAATCAGGTGTGCATGTTAAAAAAGGCATTATATGGTTTAAAGCAAGCACCACGTGCTTGGTATGAGAAGATACATGCCTATCTGGTTGCACATGGTTTTGTGAACAGTCCAACTGAAAGCACCTTATATGTTAAGCATGCTAATGATGTGCTTCTGATCATTGTTGTCTATGTTGATGACATGCTGCTCATTGGTCCTATTGAGAAGCATATTGCTGATTTCAAGGCTGATTTGCATGCCTCATTTGAGATGTCTGATTTGGGGCATTTGCATCACTATTTGGGCATTCAGTTTATGCAAGTTGATGGTGGAATGGCTTTGTGTCAAACAAAATATATTGACACATTATTGCAGCATTGTGGCCTTGAGGTTTGTAAGCCTATTGCCACTCCTATGGAGACAGGTTTACGATTGAGTCTTCATGATGCTGGAGATGCATTTGATGTTGTTCTCTATCAGCAGGCTGTTGGATGCTTGATTTACTTATGCATTACTCAGCCAGACATTGAGTTTGCCATCTCATAGATGAGCGGGTTTATGCATTGCCCAAGAGTCACGCATTGGAAGGTGGTTAAGCGCATCTTTCGCTACTTGAGTGGTACTCGGCTACTTGGGTTGTTTTATCCCAAGGGGGGATCACTACCGCTAGATTTGCATGCTTTTTCTGACTCAGATTGGGCAATAGGCATATATACAAGCCGGGGGAAAAAAACCTCCTAAAGAGGGAAAAAAGTGCCCCAGTGGTCCTAGTGTGTTCACACACATCACTACCTAAATATATACCACACTAGGACCGCTGGGGCACTTTTTTCCCTCTTTAGGAGGTTTTTTTCCCCCGGCTTGTATATATGCCTATTGCCCTAATGGGCTACTTATCTTTGTACATTCTCTGGTAATACATTCAGTATTGTGTGTTTGTGCTCCAAACTTCTTCTTCTTCCTTGTGTTGTTCGCGTGCTTCTGTAGACATCTATCTCCAACACAAATTAGCCATAAGAATGTCAACTTTTGCATCACATGACCCAGTCAAGAGTATGTCATTGACATAAAGAACAAGCACTATAAGATCAGTACCATTTTTGTAGAGTGTGCTTTCAATCGGACTACATGTGAAGCCAAGAGCAATCAAGTGCTTATGGATTTTGTCATACCATGCACCTAGAGCTTGCTTGAGACCATACAATGCTTTATGCAAGCGACAAACCATATGCTCTTTCCCTTTCATAGCAAATCCAGGAGGTTGCTTCACATAAACCTCTTCTTGCAAATCACCATTCAAGAAGGTTGTTCTTATGTCCAACTGATGTACTTTCCAACCTCTATGGGCAACCAATGTAATCATGGTACAAATGGTAGTCATGTGTGAAGTAGGTGCAAAAATTTTTGCATAGTCAATGCCATATTGTTGCACATATCCTTTGGCAACCAATATAGCTTTGTAGCGATCACTGCTACCATCATATTTTCTCTTAATCTTGTAAACCCACTTTATACCAATGGCATTCTTTCCTTTTGGCAATCCACATAACCCCAAGTACCATTCCTATGTGTGGAATCCATTTCTAATTGCATAGCACTCATCCATTGTGGATCATCACAATGATCTTCAAAAGACTCTTCATCACATGTTGTAGCAATAAGAGAATAATCCACAAAATAACTTGATGCATGGTGAGAGCTTGATCTTGTTCTACCAAGTAAAGGTGCACTCAATTTGCTGTCCTACAAAGTTTGTTTCAGCCACTTTGGCATAGTTTTTGCACTCTTGATAGACATGCATTCATTATGTAAAACATCTTCAATATGTATATGTGTGGGCTGAATTTGATGCTCATTTTCAGCCATATTTTGCTGCAAATGCTCAGCCATATGTGGCTAGAAATTTCCAGCAGTTTTGATAATTTTTGGCTGAAAATTTTCAGCCATGTTTGGCTGGAAATTCTTTGCATTTTCAGCACTATTTTGCTAGAATTTTTCAGCCTTCTGAGCCTCAGTTGGCTGGTCTACATGGCCATAGTCAAGCACACCATTTTGGAACAAAGGCATGAGTTTATCGAACACATCTTGTGAGCAAATTGTTGGCTGTTTTTTGGATTCAAGTAGAGGGAAAACTAAATTTTCAGCAAATACCACATCTCGACTCACAATAATTGTGTTCGTCAATGGATGGTACAAATGATATCCCTTACTTTCAGCACTATAACCAACAAATATACATTTCTTTGCCTTGTCATCAAGTTTGTGATGTTGTTGTGATGGAACAAGAGCGTATGCCAAACAACCAAACACACGCATATGACTAACCATAGGCTTATGACCATTCCAAGCCTCATAAGAGTGATGACTCTCAATGCTTTTGTAGGGGATCAATTCAACACATAGTTTGCACACATGACGGCTTCCATCCAAAACTTATTAGGAAGATGCTTTCCTTTAACCATACATCGTGCCATTTCAAGTAAAATTCTATTTTTACGCTCGTCAACACCAATTTGATGAGGTCTATATGGCACTGTACATTGGTGTGAAATACCTCTTTCATGAAGAAAAGCATTAAACTCATGAGACATGTATTCACCACCATGATCCTTGCGTAGAGTCAAAAGCTTTTGTGAAGAAAAATTTTCAGCCATAGCTAAAAATGCTTTGAAGCAAGAAAATACCTCATTCTTTGCTTTCATACGATACACCCATGTATGGCTAGTTCCATCATCAATGAAGGTAACAAAATATACATGCTTCCCAAAAGATGGATTCTTGACGGGACCACATACATCACTATGAACAAGCTGCAATTTTCTTGTAGTGTGTGTATGCCTATCTTTTGGAAGACAAACACGATACATTTTTCCAAGAATGTAACCTTCGCATGCATGCTTTTCAATGGACTCAAGTGTAGCCAAACCAATAACCATGTCCTTCTTTTGCAAGTAAATCAAACTATTGAATTCAAGTAAAACAAGCATGCCAAAGCTCCATTTCAGCCATGGAAGAAGTATGAGCAACCAAGGCATTCGAGGCAGCCCTTTTGTATGTATCCATGCGATGCAAACCATTACATAATGTACCAGACATCATGATAACATTGCCATTGCTGAAATCATGAACCATACATTTATCATCAACAAAGTGTACATGAATTCCAACTTTGGCAATCAACGGAACTGAAAGTAAGTTCTTCTTGATATCGGGCACATACAATGCATTTTTCAAGAGAACCACACCTCCATTTGCAGCCGTAAGCTCAATTTCTCCTACTTTAATGATAGGATAAGAGGCATTGTTTGCACACACCACATGTCCTCCTTTGGGTGCATCTTTCAAAGGCAATAAATCTTTTGCATGATGTTATGTGCTTTGAAGAACCACTATCACATAACCAATCCGAATCAGCCTCACTCACAACCATACATTTAGAATGCAAAGAAGCATCATAATGACATGTAACAACACATGCCAAAAAATCTTGAGCCATTAGCTTCATCATTCTTTACATTGTTGAATTTTCAACAACAGACATGCTGGATTCCTTCTTCTTTTCATTGCATTTAGCAAGCTTTCTACACTCGTCAATAGTATGACTAACCTTCCAGCAATATTTGCATCTCTTCTTCTTTTGAAAATCACCATCATTAGAGCAATGAGTGGAAGAGGAAGGTTGAGGCTTTGGTTTTGATGAACCCAAAGCTGTTTACAACCAAATGGAGTGTAGTAGCAAAGCTTTGAAAAGATTCTCGTAATCCTTTCAACAATGTAGAAATTAGTGATGCATCCAGAATAATCTCATCTATGTTTCCTCAAGTTGCTTCCTCAAGTATGCAACATGTGCTTCATTATGCACGGCATACAAAGAAGCAAGAATGTCCCATGTCTGTCGTGATGTAGAACATACCGAATGTGTGGAACTATATGATGCTTCACAGAAAGCGCAATCAAAGCATGAGCTTGAGCATCTTTTCCATACCATCTAATCTGCTCCTGTGTAGGTGGAGAAGGAGAAACCACTGTACTCGAAGAAGAAGCTCCATCTATGACAGTAGACTATGAAGTAGAAGAACCTACGGGTCTCCGATCTACATATGCCACTATGTTCCAAAGTTGTTTTGCAACAAGAACATGCTTCATCATGTAAGACCACATCAGATAGTTGTTCCCATCAAGCTTATCTTCAGCTTGAAGCATGCCAAACAATTCATTGCTGCCCGCCATTTCACAAAAGAACAAGAATGTGACAAAATCTTCACTTCGATAAAAGCTGAAATGAATGATGAAATTTCAGCTCACAAACCGTCACTTTGATGGCAATTTTGACTGCATGAATGGCTTCAAAATGGAGGTAAAACCCCAACACACCTAGTGGAAATGTTTCTTGGCTGCTGAAATTCACACTTCTATGTTCCAAAGTCGATTTGCACTATTAAAACTGTGCGTGCATCACGACATGAAAAACCAAAACTTGAGACGGAGCTGAACCTGCTCTGGTGCCACTATTGGGTGTGTGTAGAAGTGAAAGACACACACAAGAAGCACACACAAGGAGCACAAACGCAGCAAGACACACGGAAAAGATGATGGCTAGAATAGCTCTCTCTATTGACGATTCACTTAACTGAAGTAAGAGCTGAATGATATCCCTAAGTACAAAGTACCACCACATATGAGAGTATCAAGTATGTGGTAACATGGGGAAAAAACCTCTAGCCAGCACTAGAGTAAAAAGTGCCCATGTATAGGGAAAAGGTTCACATCAAAGCTACTCGAGGAACACATAAGTGTAACATAGATGTACATTCCAACCATGATGAGCTGCAAGTGCACAGATGCTATGAACAGTATTCATTCAGCAAGAAGGAGCAAAGGTTTCATCAAAATCAATGCCTCTTTCATGTGCATAATCCTTTGCATGAACCCTAGCCTTACACTTGTCAAGTGTTCCATCAGGTTTATGCTTCAGCTTGTATACCCACTTAGTACCAATGGCCTTCTTGCCACGAGGTAAGTCACATAAAGACCACGCACCATTTTTCATTATAGCATCATATTCAGATTGCATTGCAACCATCCAATGTCCAAAATTTTGTGCTTCATCAAACAAAATAGGTTGAGTCTCATCACAAAGACTAGAGGTAGCCATAGCATAGCAATCTGATGCAAAAGAGGCACTATGAGAGCCTAATCGAGTACTATATGACAGAGGTGCATCTAACTTGTTATCACGAAAGGTCTGCACCAGCCATTTTGGCATAAATTTTGCTTGCTCAATATCAACTCTCTCATCAACAAGTGCATCATGTAAATCTGCATAAAAAATGGAATGATTTGCATCATCACATGAAACCTACAAAGGCTAAGAAGTTTCCTCATTAGGACCATTTCTATACTGTCCACCTGTAAAAAGAGGCAGCAAAGTATCATACACGTCTTTGGAGCTAACAGATGTCTCCTTAGTACATGAAAGCAATGGTTGAATAGCACCTTCCACAAAAACAACATCACGGCTAACCAGAATGCATTTAGTGTGTGGATGATACAGATAATAGCCTTTACTTTCAGAACTGTACCCAACAAAAATACATTTTACTACTTTATCATCCAATTTTCTACGATGTTGTTCAGACACTAATGCATATGCCAAACAACCAAAAACACATAGATGAGCAACAAATGGCTTGCGACCATGCCAAGCCTCATATGGAGTGATAGACTGCAGTGCTTTAGTGGGACACCTGTTAAGTACATATGTTGCACACATGATAGCCTCAAGCCAGAAACTATGTGGTAAAGCCTGACTCTTGACCATACACGTCACCATCTCCATGAGTGACCTATACTTGCGTTCAACAAATCCATTCTATTGAAGTGTATACGACACTGTAAACTGATGTTTTATCCCACATTCAACCTGAAATGCATTAAAGTTAGAAGACATATATTCCCCCCCTCGACCAGAACGGAGGTGCCCATTCTACATGTCGATAGATTTTCAGCCAAAACTAGGACTGTTTGAAGCACATAAACAATTGGGACTTTTCCTTCAATGGATATACCCATGTATTCTTGGAAAAATCATCGATGAAAGTCACAAGGTGAACATAGTTCCCAAAAGAAGGTGTTTGCATAGGACCACAAACATCACTATGTACAAGCTTCAATTTCTGAGCAGCCCGAATTGAACCATCTTTTGGAAAAGAGGAATGCTGCATTTTGCCCAAAATACAGCCTTCACAAACATGTTTTTTGAGTGCCTCAAGTTTGGGCAAAGAGGACACCATTTTAGATTTCTACATGCATAGAAAACTAGAAAAATTCAAATGATCAAAGCATGCATGCCAAAGCTTTGCATCAAACATAGCCTGAGAATCATGTACTGCACGTGCCGAATCATTTACAGATCTTTCATAGTCTATGAGCTTATACAGCCCACGACATAAAATGCTAGAAGTAATAATGATGTTGCCATTTGACAGATCATGAACTGTACATCTGTCATCAACAAATTTCACAACCAAGCCAATCTTGGCTAATGCAAAAACTGATAGCAGATTTTTCTTGATCCCAGGCATAAACAAAGAATCTGACAAAGTGAAAGAACTACCATCTGTAGTATTCAAAATGATCTTACCAACTCCCATAACAAGATAAGAGGAGTTGTTGGTGCATATAACAGTATTCCCTGTAGGGGCAGGCTCGAGTGAAGAGAAGAAACTGCATTGCAAGGTAATATGTTTGGTCGCCCCACTATCAAAGTACCAAAGATCTAAGTCTACTATAGACATGCACTACTCATGAGAAGATGGGTCAAAACTCCAAACAGTAGTAAACACCCATTCTTCATTGTGTTCAAGATTAGCAGACTGTGTTTCGGTGTAGAGGCCTCTACAACAACCATTCAGGCCTCTTTCTTCTTTTCCTCTTTAGCAACCAGCTTTGCACAGCTCTTAATGACATGATCATTTTCTTTACAGTATTTGCAAAAAAAATTCAGCTTTTTTTATTTCTTGTCATCTTTGTATTTTTTCTTCGAATGTGTAGCATTTGCAGATTTCTACTTACTAGTAGAAGAGCTTCATTTTGCTTTGCCCTTCTGACCAGCCATGAAAGCTTGATCTGCAACATGCATAATAGACTTGTTTTGCCAAGACTGGTCTTCCTGCAACAAAACAGAAACTAACTCTTCAAATGTTAAGGCATTTGGATTGCCTTTCATCATCAAACGAAGAGTAGAAGCAAAAATTTGATATGAGTTGGGAAGACCATTTAGAACAGTCTGCACAAAAGAACTTTCAGGAAGGACTTCATTTGCAGAAATCAATTTTTCCTTCAAATCCTTGATCTTTGTAAGAAAACTATCCATAGAATCACCTTCATTCATGTGCTCACTCTCGAACCATTTTCAGAGGTAAGCAACATGAGCCTCATTCCTAGCTTGGTACAAACTGGTAAGTGTATCCGAAGCACCCATAGGTATTTTGCAAGAGGGAATGTGGGGAATAATGGCACGTTTGATAGAGAAAGCTATCAATGCATGTGCCTGAGCATCTCTACCATCCCAACAAATTTTCTCTGCAGTAGGTGCAATAGAAATAGCAGCACGAATAGGAATCCATAGAATATCACCATCTTCGACACCTTCTATATCAGCTTCAATACCTGGAGTTTTAATAGTTGCAGGTGTAATAGGATGTTTTTCAACACCCTGCACAATGTTCCATAGTCCTTTTGCAACCAATACATGTCGCATCATATAAGCCCATAACGAGTAGTTGGTACCATCCAACTTATCCTCAGTAACCAACATACAGAATACATCACTACTTTCAGCCATGACGGGTGATTAAGATACCTTGATGCAAAAAATTAACTATATCTCAAAAAGTTGAACAGAATTGCCCAGTAGAATTCTGCTAAACCTATAGCAGACTTCGAATTAGTATATACCTTTAGCACAAAAGGATGAAGTAGCCTGCACAAGCACTATGATAGTGCATTCGGAGGTCAAAACAAGCTCTCATCATGATTTTGGCACTACACAGCAAAGCTATTTTGATCTTTGAAACACCCCAAGTATGCTCACCAAAATTTGTGCAATTCTGAGACTACAACTGGAGAGGTGTCAACGACACCCTAGATGAAGCGGTGACCTGCTTTGATACCAATTGTTGGAGTTAGATGTCTACGCAAGCATGCGAACAACACAAGAAAGAAGAAGAAGCTTGGAGCACAACACACAATACTGAATGTATTACCACTAGAATGTACAAAGATAAGTAGCCCATTAGGACAATAGGCATATATACAAGCAGGGGAAAAAACCTCTTAAAAAGGGACAAAAGTATCTCGACAGTCCTAGAGTGTTCACACATATCACTACCTGTTGCAGAGCAAAGGAGCACAAGAGAAGAGCCCCAAAATTTTCGAATTAATGGGCACAATTTTTCTTCTTCGAGGTCTTAGAGAATTCCCTCAAAGCCATGTAAATGCAATAGAGGAATCCTCTAGATGCATAATCCCAACTTGTTGTAAAATATCCCTTGTAAATTAGTAGGAAATTCACTTTTTTAGTAATAAAGTGCCGGTCTTTTGTGTGAAAGGACCAAATTTAGGGCACATGTATATAAGTCACTATATGACTCTTTGTAGAGACTTTTTGCCATTGTGAAGAAGGAGCTCTCCAAAATTTCGAATTTGCCTCTTTCTTGCAGATTTCCATCTTCTATTTGATCTTGTATGTGTGTGTGATGCTTAAAATGTGTGTGTAAGACTGTTGTCTATCCCTTCCCACTGTTTTGGAGCTATTCTAGTGTGTGTGTGAGCTTGTAGGAGTTGTGGCGTGAGTGTGGGTGCTTCCCACCATTCACTATTTTGGTCATAAATTAAAGCAGAGTTGTCAGAATCGAGTGAACTTCCAATAGATGCGTCTTGTCGAGAGCTTCAAAACGAGTACCCTATTGGCTATATTCGGAGTTCGGAGCTGGGAGAAATCCTTGATTTTCTGAAAACTATTGTAAGAGGTATCGCGGCAGACACTTTCAGTTTCTCAGTGAGCTTGAGAGGTGGATTAGTCTTTTCTCATTCATAGCAGCTGAGCCACTTCATTTTCCATCATGTGTGCACATGTTCTCATACACTTGGTTAGGTCGTTCGATCGGATTGACATTTAAATGTGTGTTAATTTCCCACTATATGCACTTGTGCTTCAATAGAGGTA
Organism: Ceratopteris richardii; assembly: GCA_020310875.1. Taxonomy (NCBI): domain Eukaryota; kingdom Viridiplantae; phylum Streptophyta; class Polypodiopsida; order Polypodiales; family Pteridaceae; genus Ceratopteris; species Ceratopteris richardii. The sequence continues at coordinate 34,457,345 of CM035427.1, forward strand.
CAGTCTCATTGGCACGAGTCCGTGAGTCTTCTTGACTTGAGTACACACGTTTTTGGCACTGTTGCCAGGGAGCACTCAACCAAGGTGCCTTCATGATGGTTATAGATCGAGTGTGATAGAATCGTACTTGTAGCAGTGAAGTCATTCCGTGGCAAGTAGTGAATCACTTCAGCACTTGTTACTTCACATCCCCAAGGTGTGTGTAAGGGGTTTTTAGGTTTAGGGTTAGTAGGAGGGGAGAGAAGGAGGAGTTAGGGTTAGGTGAGAAGGAGAGGAGAAGTGAAGAGAAGTGAAGTAGGAGTAGGCCAAGACCACTAAAAAAGCCCAAAAATTTGCCCAAAATTAGTAATGTTCAGTTTCTCTCACAAAAAGTATAAAAACCAAAAAATTTGACTCATTTGACACTTCATTGTGTTCTGGTATCGCCTGCGAGCAGTGACCGGTATCGCGTGTGAAGTATCCTGCAATTCAGGCCTTTAAAACTAGAACTTGAGCTCAAGGTGCAAGCTAGACAGTACTAAGGTAAGATTCCACGAAGTATTTTGAACAAAAACACACTAAAAGTGCACAAATGCGTGATTAAATGCATGCATGGTATCGCGGGTGGGAAGACAGTTGATTTTTGAGCTTCAGTGAGAGGGACAGTGGGTTAGGAGTGAAGAGGTGTGTGAGAAGAGCAAGGGGGTGCTAAATTTTTTGACTTGTGAGACATTTTGGCTTCAGTATCGCGATCGGTTGAGTTTTGGTATCGCGATACCAAAATTCCCTTGTATCGCGATACTCGCCAAGGTATCGTATCGTTGGGTACCAGTCTTGGTATCGCAATACCAATCTGGTATCGTATCGCCAAGTTGGTATCGCAATCTCAGTTTACCTAATAGTATCGTATCGTTACCTAATGTGGTATCGTATCGTCCACTTGCCTCATTCGTATCGTGATACCATCTTCAGTATCGTATCGTCTCGATCCTCAGGTATCATATCGCGAGGACCTTGGTATCATATCGCTAATCCCAGAAGTATCGTATCGCCCACTTCCTAGTGTAGTATCGCGATATCATAACTAGTATCGTATCGTACAAGCTGGTGGTATCGTATCGCCACTTGTCTTGGTATCTTATCGTCTCATTGTCGGGAGTCATATCGCGATACCAAGTTGATATCGTATCGGCGTATATTCTAGTATCGTGTCGCGTGAGCAATCTGGTATCGTATCGCAGGGCTTCCAGTATCGTGTCGTGCAAAAGAGGTAGTATCGTATCGTGACCAAAATCAGTATCGTATCGTCTCGGGGCTCAGGTATCGTATCGCGAGGATGGTTGGTATCGTATCGTGGTAATAGTTCAGTATCGTATTGCTTGCTACAGCAAGTATCATATCGTGGCCAGATCGGTATCGCCTAGTGCAATATCGCCTGGAAGCCGTATCGGCCAAAGTGGTTGAAGCATTTTGTCAGGTAACTTGAGGCATTGGAAGAGCCACTCAAGGAGAGTCTCTGAGACTTAGAGAGTCTTCGGAGGGTGAATGAACTTGAGTTCAGGGAGAGTGCTAAGTAGCTAAAGAAGTGTCATATCTTCTGTGGGAAGTGCTGCCCAGGTTAGTCACCACTCCGCCTATTCAGATACCTCTAGTGACTCAGAGGAGCAAATACCCATGGCTTCGGAAGACATGCAGGGTCCAACACCAAGTAGAAATTTCATGACTACTGTAGAGGGAGATTATCGTACTTCCTTGCAGTATGTGTCTACCAATGCCCAGGAGATCCCCATCTACCTGGATGGCTTAAATAGATCTGTGGCTAGGATGGTAACTTCCATGAATGCCACGATCATGCCCAGACCTACTGTCAAGTACGAGGGAGGAGCCTACATAGACAAAATTGGTCACATCTACATCGTAACTGAATTTCCTGAGATGATCAATGAAAGGGGAGAGTTAGTGGAACCAGAAAACTCTGGAAGAACAAACCCTGAGGAGCTAGTGACTACCCCTAGGGGCAGATCCCAAGTAACACGAGTCTTGAGACTTATTGCTTCAAACAGACTTATTGCTTCAAACAGACTTACCGGCTCCAGGGAGAGAAGAAAGCCCCATGACATTTTATGAGCTGAAGGATCCAGAAGATGAAACTAGACTCACATACTTGGACAAAAATGAGAGGAGATATTGGCTAGTGAGTGCCTTAGACAGGGCTCGGCTGAGGTACATGGGTGTGCCTGTATTCCCTCAGAGAGATCAGGCAACTACTTCGTATAACCCTTTTGGAAATCAACAAGAGAGAGCACACACCACGTCAGGACATACCAGCCAACGAAGTGTGCCAAACCGTACTCATGTGCAATTTGCAAATCTAGGAGTGCAAGCACACAATCAGACCCATGTAGGGGTAGGTAATCAGTACCGACCACCCATAAGACCACGACCACCTGTAGGAGGGCGGCCGGGAATGCCCCCAGTTAGACCAGCAGTCCCTATCTTCCCTGTAATGCCGAGACCACCTGAACCAATGAGAAGACTGAGACCTATCCAAGTGGCCAGGTGTGTAAGAAATCATTATGATGGATTGGGAGAACCCTACGATCACATTGCTGAATTTAAACAAGTTTTACGGGCAGAACAAGTAGACAACTTCTTTGTGCAGTATGAGTCTTTTGGACTCACCCTCACAGGAACGGCTCTAACTTGGCTCCAGCCATTAGACCCTAATCAATTTGGAAACATGGAACAATTCTTTCAAGAATTCATTGGGGAATTCACAAAGAGAGGGATTAAACACAATTCCGCGTCTTTAATCCATAGTTTTAAACAGAACCCTAATGAAACAGTGAAAACAACAGCCAGGAGATTCAATCAATATGTGGATAGATGCCCCGTGGCTGAGAGACCCACTCAGCAAAAAATGATTTCATTATTTTTGGATGGACTCACGAATGGAACCCTGAGAACCTTAGTTTACGTGAAGAGATTACAAACCGTGAGTGAATGTCTTCAGGAATGCATTGACCTGGAAGATAACCTAGCTGAGGACCTCAAGACCACTCCCAACCCCACTAAATCAGAAGACTTGCGAAGTACCATTACCTCCAATTCCAGTAATATGGAAGAATTAGCGGAACTATTAGCAAAATAACTATGAGTCCAGGGACAAAGAACTTACCAACACCCAGCACAAAGAGTGCCTATGCTACGAAGATGTAGTCTATGTGGAGGAGATCACCCCACACACATGTGTGTGCGAGGAGGGATCGGTGCACATCAAACATACCCATACAACAGACAGCACCAACCAGGAAATGCTTTGTACTGCCACATAGAACAAAAGTACACTAATCACACCACTGAAAATTTTCCATTCAATAGACAGGCACGACCATTCCAACCACCTCAGTATCGACCTTATGGATATTCACCTAGAGAACAAGGCAGAGAGATGCCTAGATACAATCCCTATCCAACACCAGCAGGAGTACCAAGACCGTATGAACAGGCACCATATCCACCACCACAACCAGTGCTAGGGCCACAACTGTCTCAACCTCAACAGGTAGTACCTGTGAAGTATGCCCAGGCTGAAGAGAATTTGGAGAGAGCCATAGTGCCAGCATCATCTACAATCAATGAGGAATCAACGAACCCTGGATATGAGCTACCACCAGGAGATTACTACCCATATGAAGCCAATATGTTAGATTACGAACCAACCTTTGGTTCGGCTTATTATGGATATGGAAACTATGACCCAAGCTATGGCACTAAGGTCGCAACTCTAATGTATACCGCTCCTAAAGCACAACCACCCATGAAACCAACCATTAGACCACCTGTACTAAGAGGACCTTGTTATAGGTGCGGAGGAGACCATTTTATTAGAGAGTGCCCTCGACCTTACAATCCACCACCACCTAGGACTTGGGAAGGATATTGCAACGATTGCGGAAAGGAACATCTTTTTAGGGACTGCCCTAAGAATCCAACAAAATTCCAAGATACTGCACCAATCAATGTAATTGAAGTCATAGAAGGATCTGGAAGTGATAAGGGATATACTGTGCCATTGAAAGCCATTACAAGAGCTCAGATAAGGCAACAAAAAGGGAAACAACCAGAACAGGAACAAGAGAGCGATAAAGCCGTAAGCCCTAAAGTTCAGGTAGTGGAAGATTCTGAGGATCCACGCGAGAGTACCCAGAACGCCAAAGCACAAAAATGGAAGGAAAGAAGAGAAAAACTCAAAAATAAATGGGCGAAAGATGAGAGTCAAAAAAGTAAAAAACAAACCCGAAACAAAAGGGAACATAGAGAACAAAGGATTCGGGAGGAGATCCCGGTATCACCACTTATCCAAGAGAAAGAGAAACTAGGATCAATTCTAGCTGACCCGAAACTAGATGACTTAGACATGTGGCTAAAAGCTTACCAAGCTAGAATTAAGACTGGGCCGAATATAGAGCAACACGAAAAACTTTACCCACAAGGGGAGCTGGAAAAGGAAAGACTAGCGATATGTAGGAAGCTTATAGAGGTGGCACAAGCAACCCTAGAAAAGACTATCCCAGTTCTGCCAGAGACAAGGATAACAGATGATCAATACGAAGAATGTGTCCAATCCAAAGGTAAAGAACTTAGAAGGAAGGAAGACATAGATGAACAAATGAGAATCCAAGATGAACCTGTGTCAATAATACCAGACTTAGAGGCAGAATGGCCGAAGGAATTATGGAATAGACTTCGAGAAGAACAATGGAAGAAAAATGGAGTATCAAACCTCCTTTCGAGGAAATAGATGTGGAAGTTTATCAACCAAATACCAACCTAGAGGAAGTATATGAGGAAGTATCAAGACTCGATAGGAGGAGGGAGGAAACCCTGAGTATTTCCACCTTACCGAATTACATGGGAGAATACGAAAAGGAGTCTATAATAATACGAGCACCCACAGTACATGGAAAAGGAAAAGGAAACTCAGAAAAAAGTTCACACAATCTAACGGAACTCAAGAAAACAAAAGTACAATGCAAGTTGACCGTGGAAGAATTACTTCAACTTAAGCCACAATTATGGAGACAATTAGCGAGCCAATTAGAATTAGGGCAAGAAAAGGAAGGAAAGGGAAAAGAGAACACATCTAAAATACAAATCCCAGTGGATAAAGTGGGAGAGTTTAGTGAAGGTGACGAAGGCAATACCTGTCTACCTATCACTTAAAATGGGTACATGACCAAGGCTATACTAGACACGGAAGCCGGCGTAGGAATTGCCACCAAGGAGATTTGGGAGAAATGGGGAAAACCTGCCTTACGACCCACACGCATGAAGCTCCAATTAGCAGATGGCCATGTGGAGAAGCCCTTAGGAATATTGGAGAGAATCAAATTAACCACCTGTGGAGTAGAATTCGAACAGACACTAGCCATTTGTAAGTTTGAAAAAGCCAACAACTACGAAATGATATTAGGGCGACCCTTTATGAGACAAATGCGGGTAGTGCAAGACTGGGAAGAGATTCATTGTATCTATAACATCAAGGAAATACAACCAAGATAAACTTGCATACATTTGCTTATCGAGATGTCCCTCCACTATAGTGGAATCCCATACACAAGGAGGAAGACGACCTATCCATGCACAGTGCGGGATCGAGCGATCAATCTTGGATGCACGAGGATGCCCAGTTATGGATGTGCAAAGAGGACAAGAAGGAGGAGAGTAAAAGGCAAATGTGGCCGGTAGGACATCCTAACTACCGACCAATAGAGGACCCAGGGTACATGCCTCAGATCTTTCCAGATGAGACCTTTGAACCGCATGGATGGATGGAAATTCTAGCAACCTTAGATGTGTGCGTGAATGAGGACGTTTTGACAATGAAGGAGTGCATAGATGAGGAAGGTTATGATGTAAATCTTTATATGGTTGTCCTTCAAGAAGTAGATGAAGGGGAAATCGTGCGTGAATGAGGAAGTTTTGACAATGAACGAGTGCATAGATGAGGAAGGTTATGATGTAAATCTGTATATGGTTGTCCTTCAAGAAGTAGATGAAAGGGAAATCGTGGAAAAAGAATGGAAAGAGGAATATGAAAGTATAAAAATGGAGCCAGAATTAAGAAAGCTACCTGGACACCATTCGAAATAGAGAGAAACAGGAACCTACCAAGATCTTAGCAATCGAAGCTACTCCCATGGTACAAAAGCAAGCAGAAGACATGAGTAAAATGGGACCTGATCCAGATTTGTTTGAAGTCCCTGAACATTTTAAAAGATATGAGGTAGAAGAAAGAAAGGTAGCCATTCAAATGCCTAAGCGAGAGGCTAGAGATGGAGAAGCATACGACAACAAAGAACAAACAAAAAAAATTGTAGTAACAGTGGAAGACGGAGAAGAGCGATGCACCTACATGGGCAAAGATGTATCAAAAGAGGAGGAAGAAGAACTCATACAGCTGATCCAAGAATATCGAGACGTGCTTGCATGGACATATAAGGATCTTAAGGGTGTAGAACCCAATATTTGTTCTCATCAAATACCAATGACTGCAGATGCAAAACCATCTAAACAACGCCCTTATACGTATAATGAGGTGTATGCAGCGAAAATTAAGGAAGAAATTGACAAGATACTAGCTACATGATTCATATATGAGATAGAACACACCGAGTGGGTATTTCCTTTAGTAGTTGTGCCTAAGAAAAATGGAAAATTGAGGGTGTGCATTAACTTGAAAAAGGTCAATGCAGCCACCATACGTGATAGCTATCCATAACCCATCACGGACCATCTATTGGAAAGAGTAGCAGGAAAGGAAGTCTATAGCTTCTTAGATGGATTCTCCGGATACAACCAAGTAGCTATTGCTACTGAGGATCAACATAAGACCGCATTCGTGACTGAATGGGGAGTCTATGCTTTCAGGGTGATGGCTTTTGGACTCACTAACGCACCTGCTACTTTCCAACGATTGATGTGTCATGTTTTCAAGGAATTCCTGAAAAAGAGTATGGAAGTGTATGTAGATGATCTATGTACATACTCGAATCAAAGACAAGATCACATTCCCGAGTTGAGAAAAATATTCAATAAATGCTGCCAGTATCGAGTCTGCCTAAACCCAGAAAAGTGTGTCTTTATGGTGAGACAAGGGAAGATCTTAGGACACATAGTCTCAAGGAATGGAATATCCACGGATGGGGACAAGATCAAGGTCATCTTAGAGCTTCCTAGACCAAAGAATGCGAAAGAGGTACAAGCCTTTATGGGACATTGTGGATATTACCGTCGGTTTATTCACATGTATGCCATAATAGCCAAACCCCTGTATGGTCTCTTAACTCAATTCACTTGGACTAAGGAGTGCGAGAAAGCATTCAATGAGTTAAAAACGAGACTTAGCACGGCCCCAATTCTGAAAATGCCCAATTGGAACAAGCCTTTTCATATTCATGTTGATGCTTCTAATTATGCAATCGGATGTATCTTAGCCCAACCAGCTGATGAGGGAAAGCTAGATCATCCAATTGCCTATGCCAGTAGACAACTGAATCAAGCTGAAAGGAATTATACAACAACCGAGCGAGAAGGATTAGGAATGGTCTATGCAGTTAAGAAATTCAGACACTATCTGTTAGCCAACAAATTTAAGTTCTTCATAGACCATCAGGCTCTACTATTCTTAGTCAATAAACCTTGTAACATGGGAAGATTAGTAAGATGGTTCTTACTATTAATGGAGTTCGACTTTGAAGTGGTAGTGAAAAAGGGAAACACGCATGTAAGAGCAGACCACCTTTCTAGGTTGACCCACGGAGGACCGCCAAGTGGAGTACCCGATGATCTGCCAGATACTTACTTGTTCAATCTGGAAGTATGTCCAAAGTGGGCAGAGAAATTAATTCCTATACTCACCCATGGCCCACAACACTCAATCAATAAGAATAGCAAAAAGGAAATCCTTCAATCAAGAAATTTGCACATTATTGTTGGAAGTGTGTACTATAAGGAACCCAATGGAGTGTTGCTAAGATGTGTCGAGGAGGATGAACAAAAGAAACTAATTGAGCAAGCACATGTGAACAAATGGAGAACACACCAAGGAACTTATGGAACCATTCGGGAGTTAAAAAGATTAGGAGTGTACTGGCCTGACATGCCCAAGGATGTCCATGACTACGTGAGTAATTGTGTAGAATGCCAGGAGACAATCCCGGAGGATCATATGTCCATACCATTTTCAACCATAGCACCCAATTGGAGTAAAACATTGGTTAAATTCCTAAAGAACAAAGAACATGAGGAAGGAATAAGTTTAACTAGAAGACGATCCCTAGAAGAAATGAGCAAGGATTACGTACTTATGGGAAAACAATTGTTTAAGAGAGGAAAGGATAACCAATTACGATTATGCATGCATGAAGGAGAGTATCTACCCATATTAGAGATGGCACACGCAGGTGCTGCGGGAGGTCATTTTTCAGCTAAGAGAACTGTCAAAATGATCCTCTTCGCCGGCCTGTGGTGGCCAACTCTACATATGGATGCGGAAACTTATGTACAAAGCTGTGAAACGTGCCAAAGGGCTAAATACCCAATTCGGAGAGATGACATGCCATTAAGACCTATGGTGTGTGCGAGAGCATTTTCCAAATGGGGTATCGACTTCATAGGACCCATCAACCCACCAGCCAAAGGTTCACATGCTGAGTACATCATAGTAGCCACAGACTATTTGACCAAATGGGTAGAAGCAAAAGCTACGAGAAAGAACTATGCTCAAACTACTGCTAAATTCCTTTTTGAGACTATATTCACCCGTTTCGGATTACCAATTGAGATTGTGAGTGACCGAGGAATGCACTTCCTGAATGAAGTAATAGAATCCCTAATGAATGAATTTTTAGTGATTCACAAAAAATCAGCCCCATACCATCCCCAAGCCAATGGTCAAGCGGAAAGTTCCAACAAGGTGTTATGTACTGTATTGACAAAGATTGTCAATAATGGGAGGTCGGATTGGGACAAACAATTGCATCATGCAATTTGGGCCTTCCGAGTAGCATACAAGACTGCCATTGGAACTACCCCATTCAATTTAGTGTATGGGCAGAATGCAATTTTGCCGATTGACTTTTTAATCCCAACCTTGAGAGTAGCCCAACAGTATGAGTGGAACGGACATGAGTTATCCCAACAACTCAACCAAATCGAGAAGTTACATGAAACTAGGTTACAAGCAGTGGCAGGAATCTATGCATCTTAAAGAAGACAAAAGGCATATTATGATGCACATATAAAAGACAAAGGACTTCAAGAGGGAGACTTTGTCTTGGTGTACACCTTAAAACAACATGCCAAGAAGTTATAAAAATGCGGATATGGACCTCTGATCATCAATAGAATCTCTACTAGTGGAGCGGTTAATCTAGCCACTCTAGATGGGGATATTCTTCCTAACTACATAAGTGGATGCAGAGTCAAACGGTTCATGGAGCCATTGACGGATCAAATGCTAGCGCGTTTAGTAGGTGCTCAAAATAGGAAGAAAGAGGAAGAACGGATTAGAGAGGAGGCCCGACAAGAAGCCCTAGAACGCATTAAGAAATGGAAAGAATGGATAAGACAACGAGATGAACGCTATCTCCAAGGAGAAGAGCCTATCCCTATGGCCAACTACCAAGTTCATGACTCTGACACGACGAAGTCGTACATGTCACAACCTTACCTGAACCTAGGGATCGGCAAGATAGAATACACATTGATAGATGCATTGATAGACTCAGGAGCAGGACTTAGTTGCATACGTAATACGGTCATAAAAGATCTACAAATGATCATGAGTCCCACCAAAGCCCAATTGAGAGGAATTGGAGGTCAAACCCTAGAATGCATTGGAACAGCGATAGTGTCTCTCCATCTAGGAAATTCTTCCATGGAACAACGAGTATTAGTGTGCAGAGACGAGGATTTAATAGAGGATGTGATCCTAGGAAAAGATTGGATCATTGAGAATGAAGTCAGTATCAACCTAGCTCAAGGATACATTTCAGCCAAGATAGGGCACAAAGAAATTTGTAGTCTATTAGGAGATAAGCCCTTATCCCGACCCACCACCATCAAGAGTTCAAGGAAACGCACGGAAAGGCTACTCAAACATGATTCCAGTAACCATTTCAGAAACCAAGCTAGAAGAAGTAGAAAGTTCAAACCCTTGAATCTCCAAAGAAGAAGGAAAATCACTCCATTCAGTTGAAGAGCAGCATGACACTAAGGAAACCAACTCTCAAGCTGCTTCTCACCCAGACAAAGGACCAACAATATGGAATCTGACACTCAGATACTTACGGCAAAGAACGGCCAAATACCAATGGGTACGTAAAGATCAGAAGAAGGAAGAGCAGACGTCAATATTAACTCTTAAGGAGAAAATAGAAATGAAGAAGTCAGCTTCATCAAAGTCCAAACCAAAAAGACTCTTGCAAGTATGGCTCCCCAAGCCTTTGATTGAAGCTCAGAGAGCACGACATCAAATATGGATCCCCAAGCAGTCCAAGCAGACCGCCAAGCAAGAGATATGCAAGTGGGAGGATACACTACATCATAACAGTGGAACGACAAAGCATAGACAGACTCATACGAAAACCAGGAAAAGCAACAATTCTAGTGCTCAGCTACCACAATGTACAAATGAACAACAAAAAGAGCGAAAAATCAGAGAGAAGACTCGAAACATCATAACAATAAAATGGATTTGGAAACCCAAGCGACTGCAAGGGATGGACCATCGACACAATGGATACGCCAATTGCACTCATGAAGCAATGGATGCACCTAAAGTATGCATAGTAGGGCCACATTACAAGGCCACGCATTCGGCACATGATGTACCTTATAAAATTAGTGGTGCACATTCTCCAAGAGAGATTAGATCTTAGCTTCAACTCTCTTAGGAATGGACATACTATGTACATAAATAAATGCTTCGGCTATACTAACGCTCGTTTTCTTTCAGGATAAGAAATAAAAAGATGTGGTAAGAGATCTCACTCATAGAACCATGGGAAACAGAGTGATGGAACGACAATAATCACTGCAATGCACTACATAGGTTCATGCTTTCCTTTGAAGCTAATGCACTTTTCCTTACAAGTGCAGATGGCTTCTGAAGATTCTGAAGCAACAGTACAAGAGGAAGTGTTGGAATTTCCACTCTAGAGTATCACAAAGGCAAAGGGACACTGGTTTTGAGACGATCAACCAGCTGGGGAGTATCTCTTCCTGGCGACAATCAAAATTATGGATACAGATCATCAATTTCTAATCATGTCCCAGGAATTTCGAGTACTACATGAACTCCCGTCTATCGTAGACACTATGAAGAAAGAGGGCATACATAAATATTTTGAACTGCCGATCTATAAGCCCGACTTTCAAAGATGCACACAGGTCATGAATACCCTACAGCCAGCACTGCATGATCCCTTGGTGCCCGAGGCTAGAGTGATGGATAAAATTGGTGAATGGGTAGTCATCTAATTTACGCATGACTTGATTAAAGAAGCCTTTGGATGGGAAAAGGATGGAACTACCGTGGTAAAAGAAGAGAGCCAAGGTGCAAAGACCAGAACATTCACAGACATTAACAGGGTAGACATAGAAGAGGAAGTAAGGCTTATTCATCAACACTTCTGCTTCTCGAATATGCATCGGTACACGGCCCCTCAAAAGATTATTGTTCAACTATTCTCACACGCCACTAAGCAGATTGGAAATCAAATTAATCTGACTCCGTACATCCAAGAAAGATTATTTGAAGAAAAAAAGCAATGGAATAATAAAAAGTTCCTCAACAGCAGTGTGGCTCTAACTATCTTGATTTATCATGCTTTGGGCATCAGAGAGCACCTGCAAGAAATTCCATCATCAATGGCTCTGGGAAAATATGCCAAAGTTGCCACTGTTCCTAAAAAGAAAAGAGGATTCAAGATTGCAGAAGAAGCTGAAACTAGCTGTCAACCCAGAATGAGAGGCACAAAGAGACTAAGGGAAGTCAAGCAAATGGAAGAGGAGACTCCAGTCACGAAAAGGACACATGTACTTCCGAAGACAACGATTGAAGAGCAAAGGCCAATTACAGAGGAAGAATTGACTAGGGCCATGGAAGAGACACACCAATATACAGAAGAACAAGTCACTTTACTTGTGCAAGGTCACCATTATCAACAGACCCAACAAGAAGTGGAAGCGAAAAGGAAACTCAACAAAGTCCATCGGTATAGGGAAATAGGGCTAAACAATTCAAGCTCATCCTCGGATGCACACGAAGAACCAGACAACTCACTATTAAATGTGGATATTCAAAGTGAGTCAAAGGATGATGGACAATGGGTAGAGTTGAATGAAGTTAACTACAATGAAGAAGCAGAAGGCATAAAGACGGATGACCACATTACACATCCTAATAAGAACACCACCAGTCAGGAAGCAGACCAGGAAGGTACGCATGTGATAAAACTTAATGAGACTTCCACTATTCGTATCAAGGAGGCTACACCACCTCGCGAAATGTCCGTAAAGGTACCAAAGAAGGAGCCTTAGGAAGAGAAAATAGAAGACGAAGAACCCTTCACACCAATAAGGGTTGTGGCAGAATCCTCCCCCATGGATGTCACATTTCAAGGGAGTGCCACAAAAGCTCTGGATTTGGATGAACAAGAAAAAGCACACAACATACAATTACAAATTAGAAAACCACACAACAAAACTATCCACGTGGAGCAGGGAAAACATGTGCAAACTGGAGCATACCTAGGACGTGGTTAAATGTCGACATAGCTCAACTCAAGCCAGTAGTACAAGATATGATCAGAACCGCACTAGACACACAACAAATAATGCTTGAGGCTGATGAAGACTATGATCAAGCAATGCAGGACAAGCACGAGCTTCAAGAAAAGAGTAAGAATCTTTCAGCAGAATTGAACTTAGAAAGAGAGCACCTTAGAAACAAAGAGAAAGAAGCCCAAGAAGCCAAAAAGCAGTGCAATGAGTCAATGACCAAAAACGAAAGATTAAAAGCACAACTGCAAGAAGTACAGACAAAATATGAAGCTTGCGAGACTGAGAAGGCGCGAATGGCTGCCCAGAGCAAAATACTAGAATCATAGATCAAAGTATACATGGAGGAAGCAGAAAACTTAAGGAATCGAAAAAGAACTCATGACTGCCCTTCTCAGTGATCAGCCAATAAATGTTCAAGAAAGACCAGAAAAAGATATCGAAGAATTGCAGACAAAGATAGCTAAGTATGAAGATCAGCTCAAGAAGGAGCAACTCACCATTGCCGAATGGGAAAAGAGGTACATGGATGACACTGCAGCTCTTAGAACCAAATGGAAGAAAGCTGAAAATCGGTACCTGCTGCAATGTAAAGAAGATGCGGATCAACTCGCAATAGTGGCAGAAGAAATCCAAAAGAATAAGCAAACAAGTTTACAGGCCCAAGAAGAAATTAAGCAAAAGAAGGAGCTAATCAAACAACTCCAGGATCAACTAACACAAAAGGACATTGAGAGGACACCAGTAGTTCCAAAATCCACAGAGGCTACTGTGGAGAGTGAGGTACGTCCTCTCTCTCCCCCCTCACATCATTCACCGATAAGGGAGGAACAGGAGGTTCACATTGAACATAACACTCAGGAAATTGCAGAATTAAGCCGACCGGAAAGGGCACTACTGGTGTCCCAGCTTACAGCTGAATTTGAAGATCAAATCATCACAGTTATGAAAGAAGCTAAGATAGAAAGAAAAAATTTGGACCAAATTTTGAAGCCTTTTAGTGTACCATATGGACTACTTAAAGAACAAACGCGACACTATATAACAACTATGACAAATAAAGATCCGGACCACAATCTCCACTTCAGACATGATACATTCAAGTATACCCAAGAAGAATTTGAGAAGGCGGATCCTATATGGAGAAGAAAGCTTTTGGAAAAGAATCCTACACTGCGGGTACAGTGGGAAGCATCACCTTATGTGCTTCAGGTAAACCCATCTTTTTGCCCAGTACCCCTTAGAAGAGCCTGGACGCAATTTTGGGAAGGTCAGCACTAGGGAAATATCAATAATCAGTGGCTCAACTATCCATTGTTACCTAGTCCGCCTCATAACTACCTACCAACAAAAGAGTATATGGTAAAAACAATGGAGTTTTGGATTGCCCGCTACGCTACGGTACCGGATTTAGCAGTGAAAATGACAAATAAGATATTCAGCATGCTACTTACCATAATCAAAGTCTTCCAGCATGCAAAATATACTTTTTTGAATTTCATCGGCATTACGCAAGGATCCGAAGCATTAATTTTTTATCTATCTACTATTCCAAGCCGCTTAACATTTATGGCATATTATTCTCGAAGCACGGACCAGGGCCAGGAACTATACATGAATAAGTGCAAGACAATAATTGTCAGGTAGTAATCCTTCCGATGACAGCGTGCGGTGAAAAGAAAGTAAACAGGCTCAAAACAATGCCACAGGGTCACATGTGTGCAACCAGGACAAATCAGAAGACCACAAGCAAGACATAGGTCACTGGTGGCGTGCGTGGCAACCCAACTAAATACAGCAACCCAGATATGTGATATACGGAATACCAAGGGGCAAAACAGAAGCAAAGGACATACCTCGGATAAGATAACCAATTGTCTGACAGTCCTTGTTGCCTCTTCGACCACTGGGTGCGTGTATTCAGAAGACTTAAGCAAGCAACCGACGAGAAGCTAAAGCCTGTCAAGGGACCACAGAGACAAAGAGGGGGAGAGTGTTGCAGAGCAAAGGAGTACAAGAGAAGAGCCCCAAAATTTTCGAATTAATGGGCACAATTTTTCTTCTTCGAGGTCTTAGAGAATTCACTCAAAGCCATGTAAATGCAATAGAGGAGTCCTCTAGATGCATAATCCCAACTTGTTGTAAAATATCCCTTGTAAATTAGTAGGAAATTCACTTTTTTAGTAATAAAGTGCCGGTCTCTTGTGTGAAAGGACCAAATTTAGGGCACATGTATATAAGTCACTTTGTGACTCTTTGTAGAGACTTTTTGCCATTGTGAAGAAGAAGCTCTCCAAAATTTCGAATTTGCCTCTTTCTTGCAGATTTCCATCTTCTATTTGATCTTGTATGTGTGTGTGATGCTTGGAATGTGTGTGTAAGACTGTTGTCTACCCCTCCCCACTGTTTTTGAGCTACTGTAGTGTGTGTGTGTGAGCTTGTAGGAGTTGTGGCGTGAGTGTGGGTGCTTCTTGACATTCACTATTTTGGTCATAACTTGAAGCAGAGTTGTCAGAATCGAGTGAAACCACTTCCAATAGATGCGTCTTGTTGAGAGCTTTGAGAGGAGTACCGTATTCATTATATTCAGAGTTCGGAGCTAGGAGAAATCCTTGATTTTCTGAAAACTGCTGTAAGAGGTATCGCGGCAGACACTTTCTGTTTCTTAGTGAGCTTGAGAGGTGGATTAGTCTTTTCTCATTCATAGCACCTGAGCCACTTCATTTTCCATCATGTGTGCACATGTCCTCATACACTTCGTTAGGTCGTTTGATCGAATTGACATTTAAATGTGTGTTAATTTCCCACTATATGCACTTGTGCTGCAATAGAGGTACAGTCTCATTGGCACGAGTCCTTGAGTCTTCTTCACTTGAGTACACACTACCTAACTATATCAACATATTTCCCTTATATAATTTGCAAAAGTCTTTCTACTTTTCTATTTTCTTCTCATCTTTGTCTTCCTTCTTTGGTTATGCAACATTAACAAATTTTTTGCTTACTAGTAGATGAGTTCCATTTACCTTTGCCCTTCTAAATAGCTAAGAAAGTGTGATCTAGAACATGCATAATTGAGATGTTCTACTTGGACTGACCTTCCTGCAACAAAGCCGATACTAACTCCTTAAATGTTAGGACATTTTAATTTCCTTTCATCATCAATAGAAGAGTCAAAGAAAAATTTTGTTATGAATTTGGAAGACCATTAAGAACAGTCTCGACAAGTGAACTATCTTGCAAGACTTCATCAGCAAAAATCAAATGCTCCTTCAAATATTTGATCTTGTTGAAAACCTCTCCAAGGAATCATCTTCATTCATATGCTCACTCTCAAACTATTTTTGGAGGTAAGCAACATGAGCCTCATTTCTTGCCTAGTCTTACAAGAGCAAATGTGGGGGATAATGACACGTTCGACAGAAAAAGTTATCAATGCATATGCCTAAATCATCTTTGCCATACCAACAAAGTTGCTTTGTAGTAGGTGCAATAGGAACCGCAACATGAACATGCATCTAAAGATCATCCTCTCCAATGATATCTGCATCACTTCAATAACTACATTTGCAGGTGTAGTAGGATGTTTTTCAACACCCTACACAATATTCCACATCCCTTTTGCTACCAATATATGATGCATCATATATGCCCACAATGGATAATTAGTACCATCCAAAGTATCCTCAACAACCAATATACAAAACACATCTTTGCTTCGGGCCATGGCAAATGACTAAATACCCTTATGTAGAAAATGTATGTATCTCTAAAAGTTGAATAAAAACATCGTGTGGAGCTCTACAAAACCACATATCAAAATTTCAATGTAGCATAGTGAAGCTATTTTGAACTCCTAATTGCCCCAAGTATGCTCACCAATTTTTGTGTGATTGTGAGACTCCATCTAAAAGGTTGATGTCAATGCCATAGATGATGCAATGACCTCCTCTTATGCGAATTGTTCAAGTTTGAGGTCTATGGAAGCACATAAATAGCAGAAGGACAAAGAAGAAGCTTACATCACAACAAAATATACAATTTATTACCAAGTGAATGTACAAAGATAAGTGACCCATTAGGGTTGTAGGCATATATACAAGTCGGGGAGAAAAACCTCCTTAAGAGGGAAAAAAAGTGCCCTGATGGTCCTAAGTTTGTTCACATACATCACATATCAAAAAAATTGTATGCCACAACATCGAACCAGAGAAAAAGATGAAAGAGAGAGAGAGAGAGAGAGGCATAGAGGAGAAATAGCTGATTCCAAAAGAACGAAGGGGATGGATGCGATTGTCTTGCTACAAAATCATAGAGAGAGATGTATATATTCATTTACTATTCTTTATTTTTATGATGTTTTAATTATTAACCTTAGGAAATAGTTTATTTTATTCTTCTATTTTTTAATAATATTTTGTTTAATTTATGATTTAAAAAATACATTAGATTAAAGATAGAAAAAGGAACTTGAAATACACAAATGAAATCAAATATAAAATACATTAATAAAAGGAAAAGACTAATTAGACATAAAAATATGAAAATAAATTTAACAAAAATATAGAGAAAAATTAGAAAAACCATTACTTAAAAATAAAAGAAATGGACATTAGAAAGAAAACAAAGAAAAAGTAAAAATATTAGAAAATAAGAACTAAAAGTTAAGGAATATACACTAAATTCAACGATATGAGTGTGCTCTATTGCCAAAAATTCTACTAAAGGAGGGTGTTTTCCTTAATGTCATTATTGAAGAATATTCAAGACGTAGGTGAGGAAGAAGTGACCATGGTTGATATGGAGCTATTGAGAAGATAGTGTGGATGTAGAGAGCTATTCGCTAGAAACAACCATCTTTCTTCATGATTGAGAGCTTTCAAAAACAACTTGATGTGTCTTTTGGCATTGTAATTCTTCCATTACATTTGACTCATATGTACTCTTTTCACAAGAAGCATTAATTTATCTGCTTAGTAGAAAACTTCATTATTTTACTTTGTATTAGGCACTAAGTAGAAACCCATAAATGTATCCTCAAGACATTATGCTAGTTTCTTACATTCTTTGCATTGTGAAATATGTACAAATGATTTTGAAAAGTTAAGTATGCTCATTTTAGAATTTAATGGTCAGTCAACTTAGTTTTCTTATCTATCTAATCACCACTTCTTACCTAAAAAAAGTATAAGCACCTAGCATGTATCATGTATACTCACATTAGGAACCCTGAGCTTGATCCACCCGATTACCTTCTCACCGACTACATGCTATGTTTAGATGTAGGGCTTAGATTGATAAAGAAGTCACAGATTGATTAATATAATTGATGTTTGTAAGGAAACAAATATAACGTGTGAAGAAGTGTAGGTGTTGCTTGGAGACATGGTTACACCACTTTGATTGGCTCAACAAATCAAAACAAAAAGCAAAGTTGATTGAAAATCTTTCAAAAGTTTTGGTGGAAGTATCAGAAGATATGAATGAAGACATTGAAAATCAATGCTAAGATAGGAGGATCTATTTTGATCCCTAATCCCTTTCGATGTATTCGTATGCCATCCAAAAGATTCCTTAAATTTTGCATGATGAACACTATATGCATTATATATATATATATATATATATATATATATATATATATATATATATATATATATATATATATATATATATATATATATATATATATATATATATATATATATATATATATATATATATATATATATATAGTTGGGAAAGATGGATGGATGATCCAAGAGACTGAGTAGGTACTGCTAAACCTGCTTTGTACCAGCCCTCTTTTGCTTCAGACTTGATTAGTAGACTTCCTTAGCATTCCAATGACACCAAGAAATGGCCTATGTCCTTTGGAAATGATGTGTGCAATGATTGAATCAAAACAGATAACTTTGAAAATCACAAACTCAAGAAAACCTTCTGTTTTGGTCTTGACACCTGCTGGATGTTTTGCTCAGTGTGACCAGCACAGTAGCAATTGATAAAATTCCTTCTAGGGGTATTTAATTAGCTTAGTAAGCTACCATTTTCAAGTGGAATCATGTAAAAAGATAAACTATGCTAAGAGAAATCAATTTAGAAAGATTAGCTATACCCTCGACTTTTTAGGACTGTAGCAAAAATAGACCAGTGAGCACCTCGACGTAGATTTCTCTGAATTGGTTGAATAGAATGTCTTCAAATTTTGGCAGAATTTAGTAGGCTTAAGCTGAATCCAACAAGCTTTGAATCACTGAATTTGGTGGAGTATTGACCGAGATATGCCCTTGACAAGTTGACAGACTTTTGAGTAGACTAGCAGAGAACACAGAGATGAATGATGTAAATGTATCTATAAATTAACACGTGTACAATCCCATTGGCATGAATAACATTGCCTAATGGTGTAGAGAGGTGTAGGCTATGGTGTAGTCCTCACACACACTCAATTACAGTAGAATGAAGCTCGGGAGTGATCTCACATACCCGCGACTTTTCTTGTTGACTTTTATATGTAATGAGTAAAGTTTGAATTCAAATTCAAACTTTTGGCTCCCTATGATCAAGCTCCTAAATGCTTGGAGATATTCTCTCAATCAAGTGAGTTATCTTTTCCACGAATCACTTAGGTAGGTGATTACAAAAGATTCTAAGTCAATTTGACTTTTCCAATGGGGTAAAGTGGTAATTAACCACTAGCATATGTTCCTATGGTTCTTCATGTATGTAGAGTCTTCATGATATCTTTCAAGCCAAATGTGTAGGCTTGTGATTTACACCAACAGCTCCCCCTCAGGCCAAACATTTTGGCGTAAGTCTTCATCTTCAATCTTCAAGTATATCCTGCAATCCAATCATGGATTTGAACCTGCAAAGTTTTGTTCCATCCAAAGCTTTAGTCAACAAGTCTGCACATTGCATGTTGGTTGATACATAGGTAAGTTGAATATCCTTTCTTAGCAACTTTTCTCTCAGATAATGATAATGAACTTCTATGTTTTTTGTCCTGGCATGATAGGATTAGTTGCAAGGTGAAGGGAACTTGTATTATCTCCAAAGATAATTGGAGGCCTAGTATATAATCCCAAATCTGTATACAAAAGCTTAATCCAAATTTCTTCTTGAGTGGCATTAGCTAGCCCTCTATACTCTGCTTTTGTAGAAGACAATGCAACAGTTGGTTGCTTCTTTGCAGACCATGAAATTGGTTTGTCACCTGCAAAAGAAATATATCCATAAGTGCTTCTCCTATCATCCTTGCATCCTGTCCAATCTGCATCTGAATAGACTTTTATGTCAATATCTGAAGTGAAAGGAAAATACAAACCATGGTTCTGTGTACCCTTGAGATACTTCAAGATTCTCTTGGCAGCCTCTAAGTGAGGTATCCTTGGCTTGTGCATAAATTGACTTAGCACACTTACTCCATATGCAATATCAATTCTTGTAAGAGTAGCATAGTTCAAGCTACCCACCATACTTTGATAACCTGTAATGTCCTTGACTTCATCACCTTCATGGGCACTTAGCTTTAGGTTCACCTCCATCGGAGTGCTTGCTACTTTAGCATCCTGCAAGTGAAACTTCTTCAACATATCTTGTACATACTTTTTTTGAGTAATGTATATCCCTGAATTAGTGTAAACTAATTCAAGCCCTAGAAAATACTTCAATAAGCCAAGATCATTGATCTTGAACTCCTTCATCATCTGGTTTTTGATATACCTCATTCCACTGACATCATTACCTATAATGATGATGTCATCAACATAAACACAGAGATATATTACCTCTGAATTACTTATCTTAATGAATAGGGAAGTATCTGCCTTGCTCATAACAAATCCTTGGTCTTGGAGGTATGTAGTTAGCCTGTAATTCCATGCCCTAGGTGCCTGCTTCAATCCATATAAAGCCTTCTTTAATTTGCAAACATAAGTTACCTTCTTAGGATCTTCATAGCCAGGAGGTTGTGACATATAAACTTCTTCTGAAATCCATCCGTTCAAGAAAACATTCTTGACATCCAATTGGTACATGTTCCAATTCTTTGATGCAGCCACACTTACCAACACTCTGATTGTTGGCATCTTGGCCACAGGAGAAAATGTCTCTTCATAGTCAATGCCTTGGGTTTGTGCAAAACCCTTGGCTACCAATCTAGCTTTGTACCTATTAATTGTTCCATCAGAATTTCTTTTCAATTTATAGATCCATCTAGATCCTATTACCTTCATAGAATCCTTCTTGGGTACTAACTCCCATGTGTCACTCTCCTTGAGTGCTTCAATCTCCTCATCCATAGCTTCTTTCCATTCTGATTTGGTTATTGCTTCTTCATATGAACCTGGTTCTTCATTTGACAAATCTTTGGCAAGATAAACTGAATGTTTAGTAACAAGAGATGTATCATACCCATATCTGATAGGTTTCTTGCTTTCTCTTTGAGATCTTCTGATTGATTGAGTTGATGATTCCGGTATGTCTTCAAGCTTCTTCATCTTCATTTTGCCCTTGGACTTCCATGCTTTGAATTCTTCAAGGTTGATAGTGTCTTCATCATCTGAACTTGAGTCTTCATTCTGAGTAGGTTCCTCCTTTGTAAGTTTTGGAAATTCCTCTTCCAAATCATAGGGTAGTTTGACCTTCCTGCATTCATTCTCATACCAAGAATCATTTTCATCAAAGATCACATCTCAACTTACCATAAATCCCTTGTTGGTAGGATTATAAAACCTGTAACCTTTTTTATTTAAATCATACCCAATGAAAATGCATTTTTCAGCCTTTGGCTCTAGCTTACCTCTTATCTGAGAAGGAATGTGCACATATGCTACACATCCAAATATTTTGCAGTGATCCAATGATGGTCTCTTACCATGCCATGCTTCATAGGGTGTCATACCATCAAGTGACTTTGATGGTAATCTGTTTATGAGGTAAGTGGTAGTAGAAACACTTTCTGCCCATAGGTAGTTAGGTAACTTCTTCTCATTAAGCATAGATCTAGCTGTCTCAACAATTAACCTATTTCTTCTCTCAGCTACCCCATTCTGTTCATGAGAATACCTTGTGGTTATCTCTCTTTTGTTGCCTCTGTCCTGCAAGAAGTCTTCAAATTCATTGGAGAAGTACTCACCTCCTCCATCTGACCTTAGCCTCTTCAAATTCCTTCCTGTCTGGATTTCAACTAATGCAAGATATTTCTTAAAACAATTAAATACCTCATCCTTGTGCTTCATGAAGTATAATACAGTCCATCTGCTATAATCATCAATGAAAGACACATAGTACCTTGATCCTGAGACTGGGGGGTCTTTGCTAGGTCCCCAAACATCTGTGTGTACAAGCTCTAGATAGTCTTCATGCATATATCCTTTCTTGGAGAAGGGTAACCTGTGAGACTTACCAAATTGACAAGCACCACACTTGTAAATCATATGTTGCTTGGATACATTAGGTATCCCAAGCACACATTGGTCCCTGCACATTTGTTTCAAGGTTCTTTCTCCTATGTGCCCTAATCTTTTGTGCCAAATCTCAAGCTCTGAAAGTGTTTGATCTTTATAACTGTATAGTGCAATATTCTTTGTATCTTCCAACTCAAAAGTGAAAAGTCTACCTGATTTTTCTCCTTTAGCAATCCTCTTGAACCCATGTCTTGGGTCCTCCACATATGCTCCATACTGATTGAATCTGACCTGCAAACCTTTCTCCACAATCTGACCAACACTCATCAAGTTTTTTGTAATGGTTGGTACATAGAGTACCCTACTCAACAAATGTTGATTACCATCACAAGTCTTAACATTTCCAACTTTAACTACTGAATGCTTTGTATCATTACCTGTTTGGACTTGATGTTTACCTTTTGGTTCCTCAAGATCAGAGAGTAGTGCCACATTGCCAGCCACATGATTTGAGCACCCTGAATCAATGTAGAATAGGTGATCATCATTTGTACCTGACTTTGAAGTCATGTTCATGATCAGAAGGGAGTCATCCTGCTCCTCTGTGTAGTTGTTGTAGTCCTTTCTGGTTTTGAATCCTCCTTGGTAGTTGCCATTGTAATTGTTTTTGTAATTGTTGTTGTAATTGTTGTTGTAATTTTTGTTGTAATTGTTGTTGTAATTGTTGTTGTGGCCTTGGTGATGATTGCTTGACTGTGAGTATCCTCCTCTTTGGTAGCCTCTTCCTCTCTGATTTTTGTAATTCATGAAACACTCATCTGTAGTATGATTTGATAAACCAAAAATGTTGCATGGTGATGAGTAATAGGGTCTCCCCCTACCTTGCTTACCTCCTCTGCCCCTTCCTCTTGAAGATCTACCTCTCCCTATATAGTTGGCTTGGGAGGTAGAGCCTTCATCTTCCATCTTCTTGCTCTTGCCTTTATCCTTAGACTTCTTATCAGTGTATAGGGCAGAAGAGTTATTACCTTTGGATGTATCTCCATTTTTTGTGAGCTTTGCTTCATGTGTAAATAGTTGTCCCATGAGAGTTTTAAGATCTGGAGTGTGCATGTCCATGTAGAGATCCATTGCAGTGGTGAAGCTTTCCCATTTTTCATCAACCTTGATTCCATTGATCACTTGCCTTACAATTTTTTCTTCTTCAATCTCTTCTCCTATGCTTGCTAACTGATCTGCAACATCTTTGATATTGGTCGCAAATTCTGAAACAGCTTGCTTAGGTTGCTTCCTTAGTGTTGTGAATTCAATCCACAACTGATTTTTCCTAGCCCTTGTATTGGAGGAAAAATATGATGGCAAGGTTTCCCAAGTTTCTTGGGATGTCTTACAATTTCTGATATGTGGCAAAAGAAAGTCAGAGATAGAGTTGAGTAAATATGACCTTGCCAATGCATCCTTAGCACACCATGTGTTGAGCTTTTCTTGTTCTTCCTTGGTTGGTAATCCTCTTGCTTTGAATGCGGGCAATTCCTCATCTCCTGAGATGTATCCATAGAGACTCCTTCCTTGCAAGTAGGTCTTCATCCTTAGAGACCAAGCCTGATAGTTGTTCCTGTCCAATTTATCAATAAATGAAGGAAAACCATCTCCCATTTTACCTGTATTGCTCTGATACCACTGTTGGGAAAGATGGATGGATGATCCAAGAGACTGAGTAGGTACTGCTAAACCTCCTTTGTACCAGCCCTCTTTTGCTTCAGACTTGATTAGTAGACTTCCTTAGCATTCCAATGACACCAAGAAATGTCCTATGTCCTTTGGAAATGATGTGTGCAATGATTGAATCAAAACAGATAACTTTGAAAATCACAAACTCAAGAAAACCTTCTATTTTGGTCTTGACACCTGCTGGATGTTTTGCTCAGTGTGACCAGCACAGTAGCAATTGATAAAATTCCTTCTAGGGGTATTTAAGTAGCTTAGTAAGCTACCATTTGCAAGTGGAATCACGTAAAAAGATAAATGATGCTAAGAGAAATCAATTTAGCAAGATTAGTTATACCCTCCACTTTTTAGGACTGTAGCAGAAATAGACTAGTGAGCACCTCGACGCAGATTTCTCTAAATTGGCTGAATAGAATGTCTTCAAATTTTGATAGAGTTTACTAGGCTTCAAGCTGAATCCAACAAGCTTTGAATCTTTGAATTTGGTGGAGTATTGACCCCGATATGCCCTTGACAAATTGATAGAGTTTTGAGTAGACTAGTAGAGAACACAGAGATGAATGATGTAAATGTATCTATAAATTAACAGTTGTGTACAATCCCATTGGCATGAATAACATTGCCTAATGGTGTAGAGAGGTGTAGGCTATGGTGTAGTCCTCACACACACTCATTTATAGTAGAATGAAGCTCGGGAGTGATCTCACATACCCGCGACTTTTCTTGTTGACTTTTATATGTAATGAGTAAAGTTTGAATTCAAATTCAAACTTTTGGCTCCCTATGATCAAGCTCCTAAATGCTTGGAGATATTCTCTCAATCAAGTGAATTATCTTTTCCACAAATCACTTAGGTAGGTGATTACAAATGATTCTAAGTCAATTTGACTTTTCCAATGGGGTAAAGTGGTAATTAACCACTAGCATATGTTCCTATGGTTCTTCATGTATGTAGAGTCTTCATGATATCTTTCAAGCCAAATGTGTAGGCTTGTAATTTACACCAACACATACATATATATATATATATATATACATTGTTGGGAGACTCTTGTACAAGAAGGGATTTGAGTGTTTGTAGGAGAAAAAGGAAAGATAAGAAGAAAGATACACAGTGGAAGCCTCTGTCGATTGATTATAAAAAGACAAATACAATGATGATGCACAATAAATCTAATGCTTCTGTGTGAAATCCCATAGAGTGCACAATCACAAAATACAAAATACCCAAGGGTCTTGTTGTTGCCCGCCTTCTTTGCACCAAACCTCCACCTTCTCCAAGCCTGCACTTGTGTACACCTTGCACCAAACTTCCAATAAGGGGGAGGGATGGACACCTTTTGTCGGCATGCGCACAGCTTCAAAGGGACCTTGGGATCTTTGGGTGTAAGATTAGCACACCTCTGCACACTTCTTAGTCACTCTTCATGCACACCTTGCACTTCACTCCTCTGTGTTGCACACTGTGTGTCTCTTGCACTTCTCCCTCTTTCTTAGGTTAGACCATGCTCACCTTGCTTAGTCTCTCAAGAATAATGCCTTGCCTTGATTTGAGTGTCGGTTCACGTACGCTCCTAACTCCTAGAGTATCTTGGTGCTCACTTTTTATGTCCCAAGATTGTCTCCAAAAGTGGGTAGCCAATGAATCCCTGTTTTGTCCTGTAGTGACTTTAGACTGAAACAAAAATTTTAGTTGGGGGTCCATACTTTCCTTTCTGTGTACGCTGCCACTTCACATATCTTCACATTTTTCCTTTTAATTCTTCACTTGTGCACCTAAGAGAGGGTTCACCTGAACCTTCCAAAACACTTTAAAAACACTTTGAACCTTAGAGAAATTATAGAAATACCTCTGCAATTTGCAACCAACTTTCTGTAATTTTACCCTTTGTGAACAATTAATTATGCACTACCTGTGCACCTTGATACCTGAACTTTGAACACTTTGACTTTGCCCATGTTGACTTTGACCTTGACCTTGTTGACTTTGACTACTTTGACTTTGATCCTTTTTACTTTGATTATGGTTGACTTTGATTGTGGTTGACTTTGACGAATATGACTTTTATGGGCTCAATAGTTGCCCACCACCTAATGTGCTCTCTGTCTTGGAGAGCTACAACTACAACCTAGAGTAGAGATGAGACCATGATTCTTGTGCTGCGAAATCTTCAAAAGGACATTGAGCAGCAACCAAGTCTACCAGAAGCACGAGAGAACAAACACCAGAGAAGAACCCAAAAGTGGAATTTTTTTCATGGCAAAGGGTAATGGGAGGGTAGAAAGGAGGGGGAAGGGAGGGCTGAGGGGGCTGAGATGGATAGGGCAGGGAGGGGGAGGGTAGAAAGGAGGGGGAAGGGAGGGCAAAGGGGGGCTAATATGGATAGGGCAGGGAGGGGTAAGGATGGGACTGGGCAGAAGGGTAAAGGGAGTGTGAGGGAGCAAGATTATGGGGTATGGGGAGGGCCAAAATGATCAAACAACAGAGCTCCAGAGGGTACATATGGGAAATTGTTAAACATAAGGTAAAACAAAGTGAGAATAGACCATGTGGACCATGAGGTGAAATAAAACATGTGATAAATGTGCACAAAACATGTGGTTTTTTACCAAAAGTCAGAGAAAAGTGGGATTTTGGAAGAGTTAAGGCAAAAAATGAATCCAGAGGTGCTAAAATACATGAAAATGACCCCACTTTTGAAAAAAATGGCCATTCGAGGTGCGATCCAAAGCCAGAAGGTTTGAACCATGAAAATTTAAAAAAATATATATTTTTAATTATTTATAAAGTAAAATAAAAAGTTTCCTCCTTTTTTTTATAACGCACATAAAATAAAGAAATACAAAATAAATAAACAAAAAAATAAAATAAACAAAATACAAAATAAAATATATAAAAAAATAAACAAAAAAATGGGGGGGCACGAGGGAGGGGGGAGACAGAGAGAGAGAGAGAGAGAGAGAGAGAGAGAGAGTTTTTTCGACATTTTCCTTCCACTTTTTTTTCAAAAAAAGTAAAATCCATGGGGGCTTTGTTTTTAAATATCTAAAAAAGTGGAGAAAAATTCCAAAAAAAATGCAAAAAAATCCAAAAAAAAATTCAAAAAATTCTCTACAGGTCTAGGCCAATTTCCTCACTCAAAACTACAGAGAGCTTCCTTTATTTCCTCCAATTCTAAAATGCTTGAAAAATTCCCAAAATTTTCCAAAAATTGTGCTTATGTAAAGGGCTATGAAAGGGTTGCTAAATTTGCTAAACACTCAAGGAACAAGCATGAAAAAGGATAAAAACTACTAAAATTGGAGCAAAATGAAATGAGAAGGCTATGTACGACCTGGACAATTTTTGCAAGTTCCATGTGATCCATAAATCTTCAGTTGTTTTGATGATAGGCCCTGAACCATGATATGAAAGACTACGAGAAACTCCTCCATAATCTCCAATTGTACTGCACCATTTGTTTTGTCTCTTTTTTGGGCATACCAACCATTTGATAGGGGTACCCTAAATCCTTCATCGGAATATTATCTCCTCCATACTGCATCTTTTGTATCTTTGTTTCGGCAACTTTATGATAATCTGCGAAGTTTTATTTTTACTACTCCAGCTTCTTCATCGAATGGAACCCTCTGTTTCCAAAGACTTGCAGGTACTCCTTCCACATCCTTGTAAAGCCCTACACTTACTATCATAAAAAATAACATAACAGATGATATCCATACCAGTACCCATAACAAACTAGCCCTTGATGTAGGATTTGAAGTAGCTTCGTCACTATTGCACTTAAAGACTTTTCTTTTCTTCTCTCTTATATGGCCTAGGACTGAGATTGTCTCACTGGAATCAGTAACCTGAATGATGTCCTCTTTTTCTTCATATGCTTCCTCTCTACTTGAGTTTGGAAAAATTCCATAGCAAGAAGACGGGCCTTCTGCATGGAGCCAAGCCAACATGTTTTTATCTTCATATAAATTTGCTCCTTCAAATAGATCTGCTACTGGGTTGTCCAACAATTCTTCTTCCATACAAATACCAATTGTCTGCATCATGACAGTATGTCTTTGATTGTCTGGTCCTCCTTCTAAAAATATGTGTTGCAGCTCTTTTCCCTCTTGATTTACCCACATTGTGTCCTTACCCCAGTCATGTAGTACATTGGCATGCCTTAACCAAGGTCTCCCAATTAACAGAGGGAAACTTCCTTCTACCTGTGGCAGCCTTAAACCAACGAAATCCATGTTAAAGATGGTACCTTGTATCTTGACTGGGACTCGAGTGACCACTCCCATAGGCTTTACTATGCTTTGGTCTACCAATGTTATAGTGAAGGTTGCAGGTCTTGAAGGGTGTAGTCCAATCTTTTTCATGGTATGTTAAGGCATCAAGTTAATGCCAGAACCACCATCCACAGTAACTCCTTGAAATGCATGACCTTTGATAGACACTTTTAGCCGAGGGCTCTTATAATCTGTGAGGGGTGCTTCTCCTACAATTTTATCTTTATGCATAACAGTAGCCTTTGCCACTAAACTTGTTGTGGACACCTCATCAATTATCTGCAAGAGTTCTGACCTGAATTTCCCATCCATCTTTGTTAAATCAAAAATACTAACCTCCTTTTTCATGGACTTGATTAGTCTGGAAGCTTTTGATTCCTTAAGAGCATGGGCTCCAATCGACTTATCAAACTCCTCATGAGCCCCGTTGAATGCATGTCCAATGGCATCACTGGTACCTATGAGATTTTCTTTTTGCCTTGTATCTGCACATGTGGTTGCTTTGTCTTTAGATATCTCTTTGTCTTTATTCAATCCATTAATCCTAGATTCTTGACCCATTTCTACTTGAGCCTTCCCCTTGCTTCTTGTCTGCACGGTAAAAGATTCAATTTCTTTTAACTGCACCACCTTGGTAGATGGTGATGGCATCCTAGCTTGATCTACCATTTCTTCTTTGCACAAAAAAATCATTTGAATGTGGGGCCCAAATGAAGATGCTTCGTTCTTAGGACAACAATTAGTATAGTGGTCTCTAGCCTCTGGGCAGTTCCTACAAGGAGGGGCATTTTTTGGTAGAGTGCACCTACTTTGGTAATGCCCACATTCTCCACATCTAAAACAAATAATTGGCCTCCTTGGCCCATTTCCAAAGTTATCCCTATGTCTAGGATTGTAATTGTTACCTTAATTAGGTGCAGCCGCCATCACATTTGCTGGTGGTAGGGCTCCTCCTTGTGTCCAATATGTTGTTGCAGGCATTCCTCTTGATTGACATTCCTGGGCCTCATGACCAGCTTTCCTGCATAGTTGGCAAGTTGCACTTAACAGGGCACATTCACTTACTACATGACCTTGCTTGCTGGACATGGTACACCATAGCCCACTTTTGATGCCACCCCCTTTGAGTTTCTGCAACTCCTGTCGAAGCTAAGCTAGCTCTTTTGCTTGGGCTTCCCCTTCCTTTTCTAGCTTCAATGCCTCAATCTCTCTCCTCAACTGAGTAACAACATTCTCCTCCTCTTTATAGGGCTTATTACTTTTTAAGCCCTCTAACTCTTTCCTTAGTTGGATTACTGGATCCTCCATTTCTGTAGAATAGGGTAGTCGACAAGAGCGTGCTCCATATTTTTGCCTTATTTGCTCCAATCGCGTAGTTGTATTGATGAACTCCTCTATGTAGGCTGTTGGCAACACTAATTCCTTGATTTTACATTGTGTGGTCACTGGAAGTGGCTTAGCTAACCATTTCTTAATAAAGAAATCATGTGGAGGATCTAGCAACTTAGCCATTACTGCCTTGGCCATAGTTACAAACTCTAGAAACTTTTCACCTGGACCTAGTCTCAAGTTTTCTAATTCCTCTATCATGGTCTCTGTAGTATTTCCATGCTGGAATTGAGTTTTGAATGCATCTTTCATTAAGTCCCAAGTGTTGAAATGGTTTTCAGCAAACTGGCTGAACCATTTATCTGCTAGCCCTTCTAATGTGGTAGGGAAGAGTATAAAAAAGGCATCCATTCTTCCCATCAAGCCTCTTGTTTTGCATAGTGCTAAAAGCCTCCTAATATGCTCGTCTGGATCTTCCTGAGCTAAGCCTTTGAAAGAAGGAAGTTTTATATTTAATCTTGATAGTAGGTTTTCCAAATCTACCTAACCTGCCATGCTCTTTACTGATGAGGTTGACGATAGTGGACTGGAGGATCTTCTAACAACCTTCCTTCTTGTTGCTTTCCAGGTGACCCTCAATGTTTGGGATCGGGCTACAGTCATGACCTGTTCATAATCCTGTTAGGCTAAGAGAATTAATAAGAAAATTTACCTCTTAACCCAATGAAGTAGCTCTATAGCACTGTCGGCACTTGAACTCTTCTACACTTCAATATTTCTTCTCTTATGCTCAAATCTCCTTGGCGTCCCATCGGGCGTGCCTAATTTTGTCGGGGGATTCTTGTACAAGAAGGGATTTGAGTATTTGTAGGAGAAAAGGGAAAGATAAGAAGAAAGATACACACTGGAAGCCTTTGTCGATTGATTATAAGAAGACAAATACAATGGTGATGCACAATACAATCCAATGCTTTGGTGCGAAATCCCAAAGAGTGCACAATCACAAAATACAAAATACCCAAGGGTCTTGTTGTTGCCGGCCTTCTCTGCACCAGACCTCCACCTTCTCCAAGCCTGCACTTGTGCACACCTTGCACCAAGCTTCCAATAAGGGGGAGGGCTCGACACCTTCTGTCGGCACGCGCACAGCTTCAAAGGGACCTTGGGATCTTTGGGTGTAAGGTTAGCACACCTCTGCACACTTCTTAGTCACTCTTCATGCACACCTTGCACTTTACTTCTCTGCGTTGCACACTATGTGTCTCTTGCACTTCTCCCTCTTTCTTAGCTTAGACCATGCTCACCTTGCTTAGTCTCTCAAGAATAATGCTTTGCCTTGATTTGAGTGTCGCTTCACGTATGCTTCTACCTGCTAGAGTATCTTGGTGCTCATTTTGATGTCCCAAGATTGTCTCCAAAAGTGGGCAGCCAACAAATCCTTATTTTGTCCTGTAATGACTTTAGACTAAAACAAAAGTTTTAATTGGGGGTCCATACTTTCACTTCTGCATATGCTGCTGCTTCACATACCTTCACATTTTTCCTTTTAATTCTTCACTTGTGCACCTAAGAGAGGGCTCACTTGAACCTTCCAAAACACTTTAAAAACACTTTGAAACTTAGAGAAATTACAGAAATACCTCTGCAACCTGCAACCAACTTTCTGCAATTTTACCCTTTTGTGAATAATTAATTGTGCACTACCTGTGCACCTTGATACCTGAACTTTGATCACTTTGACTTTGCCCATGTTGACTTTCATCTTGACGTTGTTGACTTTGACTATGATTGACTTTGACTATGATTGACTTTGACCATATGACTTTTATGGGCTATATATATATATATATATATATATATATATATATATATATATATATATATATATATATATATATATATATATATATATATATATATATATATGTGTGTGTGTGTGTGTGTGTGTGTGTGTGTGTAATTTTTGTAACAACAAACACATGTTTTTATCCTCACAACATTCCTTGTCACCATTTATCTTTTAGATTCTCCGAAGTTCCACTTCAAATTTTATGCATTGTAAGAGCTTGATATAAAAATATATATATTGATAAGCAATACGATTACTTTTGTACTTTGGAGTTGAAAGTCCCCTTATGATATTCAATGTCATGATATTCAATGTCACGAGTGTACTGCTTCAATGGGTTTGAAAGAATTTGTAGGCACATTCAACGTTAATTAATATGATTTAAGAGGCTCCTAATCAATAGAAATGTTAGAGCAGCGCAAACATTATTGAAATGATTGAGGCGGACGCTTAAAAATGTGTAAAATGATCCTTTTCCAAATCACTAATATGTCAAGGAGAAACAACCATGTGGTAAAAGCTTTTGTTTTTTAGGATGTTCTAAGTTTATGGTAGATGAAGTGAATAAATACTACATAATTGATAGAGTCTAACACCCTTATTTTCCAAAGCTTTTTCACAACCATAAGCATGATGACAAGCTATGGTATGATGAATACCATTCACTACTAGAAACTACGGGGGGCGTAGCGATGCCTCCCATTGAGAAAAAAAGGTTTCATCGCTTATGTGATGAACATGTTGCATAAGCGACAAAACTCTTTTTTATTAAAAAAAGAAGTCTCATCGCATAAGCGATGTAGAGCATCGCTTATGCGATGCTAATTTCCACTATCGCAAATATAGAAATGATCCTACCGACATTGGCAAACTCATTGTGATGCTAGAGCGTCACATACACGATGTGCTGAGATTTCATAGCATCGCATAAGCGACGCTCTGGAATGTTAAAAGAAATTTTCGATTTCTCTTGACACATTTGTGCCAGCATTGAGATGAGAGAGAGAGAGATATATCGAGCATGTGCACACAACCTCCTAGCTAGTGATGATCAGAGAAGCACAACGGTATGCTCACACACAAACATACACACACACATTAACACACACATATACACATGCATACGCACACACATATACACATGCATATGCACACACATATACACATGCATACGCACACACATATACACACGTAGACACACATATATGCACCTAAAACACACACACATATACACATAGACACACACACATACACACACACACATACATACACACACACATACACACATACACACATACACACACATACACACACACATTTACACACACATACACATGCATACACACACACATATATATGCACATAGACACATACACACACATACACTTACACACACATTTACACACACATATACACACATAGACACACACACACACATAGACACACATACACATAGACACACACATACACACATAGACACACACACATACACACAAATTTACACACACACACACATACACATGCATAGACACACATATATACACACATAGACACACACATACACATAGATACACGCACACATACACACACATACACACATAGACACACACACACATGCACACACACATTTACACACACACATAGACACACACACATACACACACATAGACACATACACACACATACACAGATTTACACACACACATATACACATGCATACACACACATATATACACACATAGACACACACATACACAGATAGACACACGCACATACACATATAGACACACACACACATACACACACATACATACATAGATACATACACATACACATATAGACACACACACATACACAAACACATACACACACACATACACAGATTTACACACACATAGACATGCATACATGCACACATATATACGCACATAGACACACACACATGCACACACATTTACGCACACACACACATACACACATAGACACACACACACACACATACACACATACACACATACACACACTGTCACTCTAGCACAATGGTGAGTACCAACGTGAGAAGATCCACCTCATAATTGTCAATCCGTGGAAACGTGAGGACTAGTATGAAGACTATGAGCAAGTGAAGGCACAAGTGTGTGAGTGAAAAGCACACAAGCATGCACACACATACACACACACGCGCACACAAGGCAAGAACAAGGAGAGGAACAATGGAGTCCTTTGCATTAGTCAAAAAGTCTCTTACATAAGCTCCATTCACAAACAATCTAACCCCAAAAATGAGCTCTATAGCTCTTTTTATAGTTTTCTAACTAGCTTTGGTCTTGTCCAGACCTAGTGTCCGGCCTAGTTAAAAATTAGGTTCTAGAGCCTATTTGAGGGCTCAAACAGAGTCTAAAAATTATGAAAATTGATATGTAGCTAGTTCTAATACTCCTCAAGCTCGAGGACTCCTCGGCTTGCACAAAATGGAGTCTATTCTACCAAAAACGGAATTTACAATGTTTGTGTAGTGATTAAAATCACTTGAGTTGTGAATGGTCCATGGGAAAAAATGATTGGGCCTTGTTGCCGTATTGTGCATGACTCCTCCGTTGCGCTAGTATGCTCTTCATCTGACTTGTATGCCAACACTCCCCCCTTCCTAGCGTCTGTCGCCCCTGACAGACCTCTGTTCTATCGGGTGGTCGATATAGTATTGGATGACATTGGTGGCAAGTTCGTGTTCTCCTATCCTTAAGCCTCTTGCTAGATCAGCTTCCAATGCATCCCAATTTATTGCGCCAGGGGCCTCTGGTTGCGGGGTGGTGTAGTACTCAGAGTACATTGCTTGTTCACAAGCAAAGAGATGGAGCAGGTGTGTTGGCATCGGTGCAAAGATCTCCGAGTGATACTCCCAGAACCCTGATCTGAACATTTCTTCGAAGGTCTGTTTGTAACATGCAGGGAGATATTTGATGCGTGCATGCCAGGCGTAAGCCACACGAATACTGGGGGTGGTGCTCATGTCATACACCAAATCATAATTTCCATTGCTAAACCCCGGGAGGCATATCTGTGGTGCGGCTGCATTTCTAAAAGTTTTCAGGACTACCTGCATCATATCTAAAATTTTAAGCATCATTTGAGCTGCTACATTTGGCATGGGCTTCAATCGCGGCATCCAATGGCGAATTGTTCCCATCATGTATGCTACCGACGGTGATCCCTGTGGTGGCGCAATGTATGGGTAGTTCAGCCATTCCTTGCATTGCACGTTGTTCTGCACTTTGATATTGAATGCCTTCCAAGACCTGCGGCGTGGAACTGGACCATAGCATGGATTATATAGGAGATGTAAAGGCGCATTGTTCCATGTGCGTAGCATTTCTGGATATGTCTCTAGAAGTTTCTGCCGCCAGGTGGGTTGACGAATTTTGCCTTTTTGCGCCTTTGGAGGAAGGTCTTCGGGTTGAAATTGGGTAGCAAAGGTAGGAATCTGACCCGTGATTCTCTGTATTTCTGCATTATAATCAGCCAAGATAATATAATAAGGCCTGTATTGGAGTTCGGATGAGAGGATAAGGCGTCTCGATGAGAGGTTTTTGAAATAAGCAGATTGTAGCATAGTTTCCTCTATGACCCTCATGGCCTGATTTTGCACTACTGTGCGCTCTTCGTGAGAACTCCCGATTTCCTCCACTTGACGTAGCCATGGAGGCCGTGGTGCCTCGAATGTGTCCTGAGCTTCTTCCGTTTGTTGGCCTCCTGGGAAGGGTTGTGGATCGTAATCTTCTTCAAATATCTGTTCCACTGGAATCTGTACTACTTCTTCGTCAGTGGGAGCCTCTGGAGGGGAAGGTGGTCTCTCATATTGTAGTAGACGTGCTTGCAGTTCGGTGACCTGTTTCTGGAGATCTTTTAAGGCTTCTGAGTCTGTGAGAAGTGAAGCCGCGAAGGGGGTGGTTGGAGAGGCTACTGTTGTTTCTTTTTGGTGTTTCTGCTTCAGCTGTCCCAGTTCCTCTGATAGCTGGTCATGTGCTTCAAGCAGCATGGCATAGTCTTCCAATATGATCTTGATATTATCGGGGGTCACTGCTTGAAACTTTGATGGGCTGATGGGTGCCCCAGGTGTGCTTTCAATAGCTGCTTCTAGGTTCTCTTGATTTTGTACTTGCAGACGTCGATTCTCTTCCTGAGCGGCCGCAAGATGTCGCTTGAGTAGGGCCATATTTCGCTGAAGCTTTGAATTCCGTTCCAGCTGTGTCCGTAGGTGACCTTCTACTACCTGTATCGCTTCCTGATCTGTGTTCTGTAACTGTACCTCCAATATGCCATGAGCCTCTTGGAGAGTTTGGAATTGTGTGTGGAGGCGAGCATTTTCCTCCTCTAGTGCCGCAAGGCGGTGCTGTAGTGTCTCTGAGTGCTCATGCAGGCATTCATTCTGTTGCTGGAGCTGATTGTAATCTGTCCTTAAGTTTGATATACAAGCTAGCATGGTGTCCAATCCATTTCCTATAGATGAGTGGGTGGTGTTTACAGTGGAAGATGCATGGGAAGGGAATTGGGGAAGGGGAAGAGTGAATGATGTGTCTACTGAAGTCGTGTGTGTGGGTGAAATTGGTGGAGGGGGAATGGGAGGAGGTGGAATCGTGGGGGGAGGTGCCGTGGGTGGTGAAATGTCCATACTTTCAGGAGTGGGTGCGAGTGTGGGGTCTGCCATATACATTGGAATGGTAGGTGGTGTGTGTGTGAAAGTTGTGAATAGATGAGAAGTGGGGTGGGGAGCTGAAAAGAAAGGAAATGGTTGAGACCTGGGTTGAAAAGTTCTAGCAAGGAGGTTATGGAGGGATTGTAGAAATGGAGAGATGGAGGTCGGGGGTTGAGGTCGTAGATTTAAGGAGGGCATCCAGGGTTGCGTGGTGGCAGGAAAACCCATGAATGTGGATCCAGGGTCAGGATGACCTATGGCTGAGGGCATGGGGGATGGTTGTCCTAGGGCAGGCTCTATGAGCGGTTCGGTGGATTGTGTAGTGATGGGGGTTGCTTCAAAGATTGGGTTATCGGAGGTAGAGAATAGGGTTGAAATAGAGATGGGAGTACGGAAGATGAAGGTTGGTTCGGTGGGTTGAGTGGTCGAGGTGACTTCCACTATTTCTGCTCTAGGAGGCGATGGTGGGGGTGTGGGTGGTAGTGGCTCGGTGGATTCCTCATGGGTGACTGGGTGCTCTTGGCTAGCCGTTTCGGTTGCTTGGGCGGTTGTCCTGATGGGTTCAGATGTAATAGTTGGCTCTTCTGCAGTTGTAATGGGAATCTGGATATTCTTACCTGAGCGTGGTCGTGTCTGGAACCTTCGTGGATCATATTGAACTGGAGACCTCCTAATGGCAGTGCGCACTGCTTCCACTACCCCATAGGTTTCTGCCATCAATAAGAGACCTTCCCTATATTTTGAGTCAACTCCTGCTTCTTCCAATAGCTGAGTCATGAGTACTCTACTGCTCTGTTCGGTGAGCAGTTGTTGCGATCGCACTCTTTCCATAATTTGATACAGCCTTCGGAGTTCTGCTGTATAGGCTGGGGCTTCAGTGGTCTCCTCTTCATAAGCTCCTTCTTCTTCTAGGTGTCCTTGTTGTTCACCTTGCTGAGCATCGCTCCAATGTACATGTCGGTCGTCTGTAGATTTTCTTCTTCTTCGTGAAGATGTGCCTTGTTCCTCTGTATCTGAATAAAACTCCACATCAGAGAATTGTGTACTTTGTAAGAATGCTTCGAAGTCCTGGGGGTCCATTCCTTCAGCATCTCCAGTTGCCGCAAATTCAAATTCAGGTGGAGCAGGAGGAGCTGAAGGGGGAGCTTGTGTCGTAGTTTCAGATCCCGACCTGGGTATCCTAATGGTAAAGGGAGGTACAGTGGTCTCCCTTCGTGGCGATGCTTCCGGAGTAGTCAGAACTTCCCTTGTCTGGACACAAGGGATCGCACCCCTCATGCGCTTGGATTGATGTGTGGACGTCTTGAGCTTCTTAAACATTTGTAATTGTGCCCAAGTTAAGGCACCTTCAATGGGAACATCGTATGCTAGGCACCTGTAAATAATGCGTGTGATTGCACAACAACCGTTCACCACTAATTTCCTAGAAGACCTTTTATTTGCTTCATACAATTGATCTATAATCCATACCGGTAGCTTAATTGGTAACGCACCTGCTTCCGCTAAGTAGAGAGCGAACCAGATTCTCTTGTGTGGTTGTGTGAAGCGGTCTTGGCCGGGGAAAGCAAAATGTTGCATGCACATACGGAGAGGGATGGACACGTTTGGTGTGAGTGCTGCCATGTCTTTAAGCTTCAATAGTTTCCTATCCTTCATGTTAGTAGGAACGAGGGCATCCTTTTCAGAGGGTACATGTGTGCCGTGCATATTCAAAGCGTCGCTCACCAACTCCACAGTAAGCTCAAACCTCTTCAACGCGTTGTTGCCCAGCAGGGAAGGAAGAACAAATGATCCGGGTTTGTCCTTTTCTTCATTTGCTTGTAATGTGGAGACCAAATAGTAGCATCGGAGGAGATCTGGTTTAGGTAGTGGTGCTTCAAAGTATTCTGCTAGCCCTGCACGTTGCCATATGGTCTGAAGATCCTCGGTGTTCTGTAGAGTCTCGAACTCCTTGGAGAAAAATTGGAATCGAACCCATGATCTGTCATACTCGCACTTAGATTCCCATATATACTTGGCCTCTCCTAATGGACCTGGCATGCCATTGAACCAATGAGAATTGGCATGGACTCTGTCTGTGATCCCTGTGGGTGGATCCGGTACCGGGATTTGCTGAAGGTGTTGTAGCTCCACAGGTCGTTCAGTTGGTGGCACATCCACAGGTAGACTATCCACATCGATTCGTGCAGTAAGTATTCCTACTTGTGAGCTCGGACCTGTCGCTTCTGCCATGTTACTTCTTGCCTTCTGATTCTGTGAGAATATAGAAACATGTGTTAATATTGTAAAGGACAAGTTAGAATCGTTTTTGTCCCCATTACAACATTATCATGAGGTTCGGGAGAGATTAGTAGGTTAATAAGTGCTCGGTGCTTGTGTGTGTAGTTAGGAATTGGTTGGACCTAAGAACTAAGTGGAATGATGTAGTGTGAGAGTGACGTAGTTAGTAGGTGGGCATGGATTTACAACTGGGGTCCAGGGGGTTTTTTACAAGTTTTAGGTTTCCAAATACAGTGGATGGCTTTGGGTCTTGGTTTTCTGGAGATTCGGGAGGGTTGCGTGAGTAATTCTGCTGGGAGTTGTTGTATCATTGGGACCCATTTACGAGTGAGTCTGTGCGTGCTTCTAGGTGGTAGTGTGTTCGAGTGTATCAGACAAGAGTGGGTGGCGGCTGCTTGAGCGAGTGAACCCTCTCGTGTATGATGTGAATTGTGTGGGGACAGTTGAGCCCGCAAGCAAGCCTTAGGCACCCAAATTTGTCTTGATTGTGGGTCAGCCTTCATCGACTTCTTGGGTACCCAAATGGATTTCACTTTCTCAACAGAGGTTTTAGGAGTCCTCTTATTAGCATCAAGTCGTTGATTACTAATAGGAAGTTGAGACCGGTGTTGCAGCTTAGTTACGGCCGGCAACTCGTCTTTCCGCACCCACATTTGTTTCATCGGCTGAGTTGTTTTGCTTCGCGCGTTCTTTTGGTCTCTCGCCCGGATAGTCTTCAGTGATTGATCTGCCCTTAGTTGCTGCCTCCTTCTGGCCTTTGGAAAAGAAGGGAGTTCCCTTGTGGTTCTGACTCCTTTTTTGAGATCTTCATTCTTCTGCATCACATAGCCTTGGACAAGAACAACATGATCAACTTCATGTGCACCCCTGGAGGGACCAGGAGTCCGTGTTTTTTCTAGTTCCTTGAGTGCTCCATTATTTAACTCAATTGTAATTCTAGTTTGATTCACCCATACCTGAAGAAGTCCACTTCTTAGGTTTAAGTTGACTGCTTGGTCATAGATCCAGTCTTGACCTAGGACAAGAGGTTCAGTGAGATCCTCATCTTGACACACTAGTACTTTAACTGTCATTGCCTCATCATGAATATAGAGGGGAAGTTCCACCTCGCCTATGCAAAGGGTTTCCACGCCTCCCAATCCTATGAGATATGCTTCCACAGGATTGACAGTTAATTGCAACTCTTGACAGTAAGACAATTTAACAGCACTAGTGGCTGCACCTGAGTCAATCAAGGCTCTTACAGTCCTTGCACCCTTCCCTTGTCCTATATCTAAGGTCATGAAAGGACGTCGGTCAGTTATTCTATGTGAGCTAACACCTGAAACTTCACACATAGCCACGTCATATCCTTGATCTGCATATGCGTCTTGCCTGGGATGCTCTCTACCTTGTCTTCTTAATTTCATTCTTCGTATGCGCTCTAGGGCTTCTGCTTGAGCTTCTTCTCGAATTCGCTTTTCTTCCTCTTTGCGTTTCTTAGCAGTGTTGAGTCGACTTAGCATTTCCTCTGTAAGAGGTTCCTGATACAACTTAACTCTACATCCGCTAATATAGTTTGGGAGAACATCGCCTTCTAAAGTGGCTAGTTGCACTGCCCCACTTGTTGAGATTCTGTTAATGATCATGGGTCCGTAGCCTCTCTTTTCTAGCTTCCTTGCATGTTGTTTCAATGTGTAAACTAAAACTAGATCTCCTGCTTTCAAGCCCTTATCCTTCACATGGGCATCAAAGTATGCCTTCTGTCGTTTCTTTGCTGCATATAGCCCTGCAGCTGCTCTCAGTCTTGTTTCTCCTAATCGTTCAAGGTCAAAAAGTCTAGAGGAGAGTTCATGACCCGTCCATTCGTGCTCTTGTGCTACCTTCAATGTAGGTATCAAGAAGTCCAAGGGTAGTACCGCGTTTTGGCCAAATACCATCTGAAAGGGGGTGGCTTGGAGAACCGTTTTATAGGCGACTCGGTATGCCCAAACAACATGGTGTAGCTGTTTGTCCCAATCAGAGCGTTTAGTGTTTACTAATTTTGTCAGTACATTGCATAGGATCTTGTTGGTGCTTTCGGCTTGTCCATTAGCTTGAGGGTGATAGGGGGCCGACTTCTTATGTATTACCAAGAATTCCTGGAGTAGATTTCCAATCACTTCGTTCAAGAAGTGAGTGCCTCTATCACTTACAAGCTCTATAGGTAGCCCATATCTTGTGAATACATTCTCAAACAAGAATTTAGCAGTTGTTTGAGCATCGTTCTTTGTTGTGGCTTTTACCTCCACCCACTTAGTTAGATAGTCTGTTGCAACAATGATATATTCTGCATGGGAACCCTTAGCTGGGGGATTAATAGGACCTACGAAGTCTATTCCCCACTTAGAGAATGCATGTCCACCCATCATAGGTTTCAGTGGCATCTCATCTTTGCGTATAGGATACTGAGTTCTCTGACAGACATCACATCGTTTCACATAGGTATGTGCATCCATGTAAAGGGTTGGCCACCAGAAGCCCGCAAATAGTATTGCCTTGATCACCCGATCTGGTCCAAAGTGTCCTCCTGCTACACCTTGGTGAGCAGTGTCCAAGATCTTGAGATACTCACTCTCATGGACACATAGTCTCAGGTAACCATCTTTACCACGCTTGTATAGATTATCACCAATGAGTGAGTAATCCTCGGCTTCTTGTTCTAAACTCCTTTTCCTAGCCAGAGTCATGTCTGGAGGGAATGTTTTCGTCCTCAGGAAGGATACTAGAGGTTCACTCCAATCCGGCACTATGGACACTTGATAAAGGGTGGCGTGTTCCACAGGTGGTTTAGTGCGATAGATTGGGCATTCCTTGCACAACTTTTGGACATCCGCTTCCATAGTTGGCCAATGCACTCCGAGTCTCCTTAGGGTCTGTAAAGTTCGTTGTTTTGAATAGTGTTGCTCTAATGCACCTACGTGTGCTAATTGCAACCATTTAGCATACTCATCCTCTTCCACACAACAAGCCAAGATCCCTTGATCTGTGTGCTTGTACATGCTTCCTGCCATGATGTGGTACTTTTGGGCTTTCACAACCTCTCTATTCTGTGTGTTTACTACTGGATGGTTAGGCCCGTATGTTAATACTGGCACTAATGGCTTGGCCCACTGCGGCACCACTTCCAAATTAAACAAGTAAGCATCAGGAAGATCATCTGATACTCCTTGTGGGGCTTCTCCGGATGTGAGCCTAGAGAGATGATCAGCTCTCAAGTGAGTCCTCCCTTTCCTTACCACAACCTCGAAATCATATTCCATTAGTAGGAGAAACCATCTTACTAATCTTCCTGTATTGCATGGTTTGTTTACGAGGTATAGCAAAGCCTGATGATCAGTAAAAAATTTAAACTTATTTGCAAGCAAATAGTGTCTAAATTTCTTAACTGCATATACCATGCCTAAGCCTTCTCTCTCCGTAGTGGTGTAATTTCGTTCAGCTGCATTCAACTGTCTACTGGCATAGGCAATTGGAAGATCCATATTACCTTCACCAGTAGGTTGTGCAAGCACACATCCAATGGCGTAATTGGATGCATCCACATGAACATGGAATGGCTTATTCCAATCTGGTGTGGTCAAGATTGGTGCTGAACATAATCGTCGTTTAAGCTCCTGGAAGGAATTCTCACATTCATCCGTCCACTCAAAGTTAGTCAGAAGTCCGTACATGGGCTTTGCAATGACAGCATACATGTGTATAAATCGTCGGTAATAACCACAAGGCCCCATGAAAGCTTGTACTTCCTTGACATTCCTTGGCCTAGGTAGCTCCGCTATGGCTCTCACTTTCTCTTCGTCAGTAGATATGCCATTCTTTGACACTATGTGCCCTAGGATCTTGCCTTGCCTGACCATAAAAACGCATTTTTCTGGGTTCAGGCAGACCTGATATTCTCTACATTTGTCAAAGATTTGTCTGAGTTCAAGAATATGGGTT
Source organism: Ceratopteris richardii (assembly GCA_020310875.1). Classification (NCBI taxonomy): domain Eukaryota; kingdom Viridiplantae; phylum Streptophyta; class Polypodiopsida; order Polypodiales; family Pteridaceae; genus Ceratopteris; species Ceratopteris richardii. Next base: position 34,499,703 of record CM035427.1, read on the forward strand.
TGTCTAATATTGGAATGAGCACAAAGATCATCAACATAGACTTCTAAATTCTTCCTCAGGAACTCTTTAAATACATGGCACATTAATCTCTGGAAGGTAGCTGGTGCATTGGTAAGCCCAAATGGCATCACTCTGAAGGCGAAAATGCCCCATTCTGTGGCAAAGGCTGTCTTATGCTGATCCTCTGGAGCTATGGCTACTTGATTGTAACCTGAAAATCCATCAAGAAAGCTGTACACTTCCTTGCCTGCCACTCTTTCTAAGAGATGTTCTGTGATGGGAAGCGGATAGTTATCTCCAATCGTGGCTGCATTAACCTTTTCCAAGTTAATGCACACACGAAGCTTGCCATTCTTCTTGGGCACCACTACGATGGGGGATACCCATTCAGTGTATTCAATTTCATAGATAAATCCAGCTTCAACCAGTCTATCTATCTCTTCTTTGATCTTAGCAGCGTAATTATCGTTATATGTGTAGGGCTTTTGCTTAGAGGGTTTAGCGTCTGAGGTCATGGGGATGGTGTGTGAGCATATGTCAGGGTCAACACCTTTCAAATCCTTGTAACTCCAAGCGAACACATCTCTGTATTCTCTTAACAAGGCTATCAATTCTTGCTCTTCCTCGTCTGTTAGGTCATGGCCTATGTACGTGCACCTCTCCTCTCCTTCTTCTAGGGCCACTACGATTTTCTTGGTGGTTTCTTTGTTATCATAGGCCTCTCCTGCTTGTGCCTCTCGTTTAGGCATTCTTATCATGACTCTCCTGTCGTCTATCTCATACTTCTTAAAATTTTCTGGGACCTCAAACAAAGATTCTTCCTCTTCTGGTGAGACTTCTCTCTTCTTCCGTTTTTTTCCTTCTTCCTTTGGGGTCACATGTGTGGCTAATCTTACATCATTTGTAAGCTCTCCATGTCTCTGGGGTTGAAATTCTACTTCATGGAAGTATTCTTCATCTGATGCAAATGGTGGGTCCATAATGATTGACTCTAGGTCGGAGTCACTTGCATCCTCAAAGGCATCAGGGCTAGGTTCGCATTCTTCTAGAACTGCCTCTCCCATGATTGGCTCTATGGAGAAGACTAAAATATCATAGCCATCCTCATCACAGTGAGGTGTCCATTGTTCTTCATTGATGGCTACGTCCATTGTTGCTAGGATTTCTGCCCAGCCATGGGGTTCAAATTCCTCATCAGGAAAAACTACAGGTGCATAGGCTGGGTCTTGAATTGATCTATGTGTTTCTTTTGCACCTACCTCTCTGGCTTTCTCTCTCTCCTCTTCTTCTACTGCTACTTTGCACATCCATAAGTGGGTGTCTTCATGCATCCAAGAGGATCCTGATCCTATGGAATGCACAGATTCCGTATCCTCTTTGGCTCTATGGATGGGATTCCATTGAATAGGGGGAACATCTCTATGAGAGTAATCCTTGATATTTACTTTGGTTGTAACACCTAAGTGCTGTAAGTACAAAGAATTGGTCCCCCAATCCTGTACCACTTGCAACTGTCGCATAAAAGGTCGTCCCAAGATCATCTCATAGGCGTGATTTTTGCTGAAGTCACATATGGCAAATGTGTGCTCGAACTCAACACCACAGGTGGTGAGAGTTATTCCTTCTAGCAATCCTAAGGGTCTCTCAATATGACCATCGGCCATCTGTAATTTCATTCTCGTCGGTCTGAGTGCTGGCTTGCCCCAACGCTTCCATAGGGAAGTGGTGGCAATTGCAACTCCTGCACCTGAATCCAAAATTGCCTTGGTTGTGTACTCCTGGTAGGTAATGGGAAGATAGGTGTTCCCTTCTTCCCCTTCACACATATCTCCTATCTTATCCAAGGGTATTTCTGGCACTGTCCTGTGTGATCCTACCTGGGAACGAGGTTTTGCTATCTCTGGTACTTGTTTGGCTACATGTTTCCATAATTCAGGTCTAACCTTGAGTAGCTCTTCTAACTTGAGATTGCACTGCACTTTAGTATTTTTCACTACCTCTGTGTTCCTAGGTATGACTGAATCTTCGTTTCTTACCATGACTGTGGGGGTTCTCATACAAGTAGACTTGGCTTCCCATGGGCCCGTGAAGTGGGGTAATTCCTGTAAAGAATTAGACTCGAAGTCTAGTCGTTCTTGAGAGTAGGTGCTCTCCTGCTCCTCGTAAATGGATGGGATGTCTTGTGGGAATTGGTCATGTGCATCATCCACAAGTTCAATGGGAGGAGGCACTTCACTTTCTTTAGCCCATTTGTCTTCTTGAATCTCTCGTAGGAATTCTGGTGTGAATCGATTCATAGAAGATGATGTGTCTGGCTCCGTAGAGTTAGGCACATAAGCTTCAGGCACATAGGCTTTCTGGGTAGGAAGACCTGCTCTTACACTGACCTTGTCATGGTGTTGAGGGGCGAGTTCCTCTTGTGAATGTGCCATTAGATTCTCCATTCTTTCCAGTGAAGGCGGGTTGTCTGGTTCAGTGGAATTGGGCACATAAACTTCCGCTGGGGGATGGGTCATGTTTTTGCTTGCTTTATCTCTTTCTTGATTTTTTTCTTCCTTGGCAGATCTTGCAATTATGCCCTCTAACTTCTCTAGAAGTCCATCCAAGTGTAATTGTGTCTTGGCTGAGCCCGAGTAATTGAAAAGGCGACTGGCTTCAAACATTGTCTGAGCCAATGCGACCATTTTCGCGCAAAGCTTGGTTCTTTCTATCTCTAGGTCAGCTCTAGGGTAGCACTTGTCATGATCCGTTACATTTGGCCCTTCTTGGATTCTGGCCTGATATGCTTTAAGCATCATGTCTATGTCCTCAGGAGTGGGATCAGCTAATACTGATCCTGCTCGGGGTGGTGGGTGGGTTACGTGGGGTGTATTAGAGGGTGGAGGGATGGAGGATGATGGGGATGGTAGCGGTGGGAATGTGTGAGAGTGCGGTTGAGACGTGATCTCTATGATTTTGGCCTTGGTTTCTCGTAGACTTTCCTCTAGTTCACTCATCTTCTTTGCCCATTGCCTTTTCATTCTTTCACGACTATCTCTCCAAGCTCTAGTTCTTCTTTTTTTTGTCATGCTCTCGGTTTCACTAACTTCTGGGCTCTTTTCCTGGCCTACCCGTTGGTTTTGCTGCAATGCCTGAGCTGTAGTTACTACCTGTACTGGTGCAGTGGAGGTCACACTCCCTGAGGAGTCTACTACTAACCCAATGACGTTAATAGGAGTGATTTTTGGCATATTATTAGGATTTTTAGGGCAATCTCGTAAGAGATGCTCTTTCCCACACTCTTGGCAATAACCTTGGATCGTTACTGACTGGGGTTGTGTAGGTGGAGGCAAGGGACAATCACGAATAAGATGATCTCCCTGACATCGGTAGCATGGTCCTCTAGGGAATGGGGGTCTTACTTGCCTAGGTTGGGGTCTGGGGTTGGGGTTTGCATACATGACGTTTGTGTAATCTGATTCCCAACTAGGTTCATTTGGCTCTTCGCTATAGTAAGACTCACCATGTTCAGGAGACTGCATGTAGTATGCCTGGGGACTATCAACATGTGTAGAATCGAAGCTATGGTCACTGGGATCACTTTCTGAAAGCAATGGTGTTACGGGGACTATAGCTCTATTCAGGTTTTCTTCTGCAGCTGTATACTTTACAGGGATCACGTTGGGTGGAGCTGGAGGTTGTTGGGCTAACACAGGCTGAGGCCTTTGCTGGGCTTGGTATTGTGGTTGGTAGGTTTGCTGAGGCCTCACATACTGTTGTGGTGGGTATTGGTTCTGGTATCTGCCTGGTTGAGGGTATGGCTGAGGGTAGGTTTGCCTAACAGCTTGCTTATTGTATGGGCAGTCTTGTGCTGTGTGATTTGTGTATCTTCGTTCTATGGTGCAGTACTGGCTACTAGGATTTACTTGGGGTTGAGCCATAATGGGACATACATTCGCCAGGTGGTCGCCACCACAAGTGTAGCATCTCTTCACAGGGGCAAACCTTGGGATCTGTTTACCAGTGACACCTAATTTCTGAGCTACTTTCTCTGCAAGTTCCTCAATTGATGTGGATTGCGTGGAAGAGAGGCTAGAGGCACTATCTGACTCTTTGTATATCTTGGAAAGCTCTAACTCCTCCCCTAGGTTATCCTCGATGTCAATGCACATGCGTACACACTCTTCTATGGTCCTAGGGTCCTTCAAGTACACATAGGATCTTAACTTTGTACTCAGCAATCCATCCAAGAATAAAGCCACTTGCTTAGCTGGTGTGGGGAGCTCCGTAATAGGGCATCTTTCAAGATATTGCCTAAATCTTCGTCCTGCAAGTCTCACGGTCTCTTGAGGGGTTTGCTTGAAGCTGTGAATCAATGAGGAGGTATTATGTCTTATGCCACTCTTAGAGAATTCAATAACGAAAGCCTCCAGGAGTTGGTCTATGCTCCTAAATTGTCTCTCATTCAATGGTTGGAACCACATAAGGGCTGTGTTCCTAAGGGTTAGACCAAAGGCATTATATTGTGTGAATAGGTCCTCCACTTGTTCTGCTCTCAATACTTGCCTAAACTCTGCCACATGATCGTATGGGTCTCTTGTGCCATCAAAGTAATTTTTCATGGACTTAACTAGCTGAGTTGGTCTCAAAGTCCTTGTGTGCTCTCTAGGTCGGGGTAGAGGAAACTCATCCGCATTTCTTTGATTCCTATGAGCTCTAAGTATCTCAGGTTCTACTCTATTTGTTTCCGTCCTCGTTCTTTCTCTGCCCACTGGGTTAGCAAAGCTTACTTCTGGCCTATCTCTACTTCTGTCTCTTTGAGTTCCATGAGCTTGGGATGTTCCCGCTCTAGGGTGACCGTAGGACACATGTGACCTTGGTTGGGGGAAAATGATTTCACCTTTCCAAGTGTAAGCATGCCTATCATTTTCTGTCACTACGAAGATCCTCTCTGAGGCGTGATCTAAGTAGGTCACTCTGTCTGGGCTATCAGGATCCTTAAGCTCATAGATCATGATTGTTCCTATATCAAATGGCCGATCAGATTTATATCTCCAAAAGGCTTCTTCAGTTTCTCGGTTCAGAAGAAGATCTATGCTCTTATTATCTTGGGGAATCCACACTGGTGTGATAATCCTCGTAAGAACAGATTTCCCTCGAGGGGTCCTCGGTTCTACTCCCATGTTCTCTTGCTCTAGGTCATCTAAGTCCGATTCTGGGACTACATTCCCAACTTCATCAGTCCTATCGGGATGACTGGTGACCACATATATTGTCCCTTCCTTGTCTACGTACGCTCCGTTTTCGAACTTGACAGCTGGGTGCTCTAGTCCAATGGATTGATCAGGATTCTTAATCTGTACCACAGATCTTCCTAGGCCGTCCTCATAGATGCTGGCACCTAATCGGTTGGTCCTAAGGTATTCCAACTGCGTTTTGTAAGGGCCTTCCACCCTATGTAAATATGGCACCCCAGAACTTCCTATAGGTCTCTCCATACCGTGGGACGTCTCAGACTCGCTAGTCTCCGAACTAGGGTAATACGAATGATGGCTCAACTGCTGGGCCCAAGACCTCGCAGTATGATTGACACTAGCCTCCGAAGATCTAAGACTTTGTCTGTCTCTCCCTAGGTGTCTACCTGACCTAAGGTTCATATGCCCTTTGTACGTTGCTGATTCTTTGGTACCAGTCACTTGTTTCTTTTAAGTTCCTTTGGATGTGTTTTCTTGTTTTTAATTAAGCGTCATTAGGAGCACTTTCGTGGGTCGTACTTGATGTTCTGCGTCCACTTAGTTTAAGTTATTTTCCTTTGAGTTATCCCTTGACTACAACTTAGCCTACCCTTGTACTTGAGAAATTAAGGGCTCTTCAAACTTGAGTGTTCCTATCGTACCCCTAGTCGATCAGAACAACTACTCGCACTTAGCCTATGCTAAGAATAGACTGAGGGGGTTAAGTGATGTTCCAACCTCAAGTTGCTCCTCCTGGCAATGCTGGTCTACCCAGGAATCACGTTCCCAAGCTTGTTCGCCTTGGCACTTACTTTGCTTTCTTCAAGAGCTCTCGATGATCCTGTAAGAATCCCACATTTAGCTTCAATTTGATCCTTCAGTTGACAGACAATTTATTTCAGACACCTTTTTAATGACCCTTGTTCCCCCTTTTGCATTGCTAAAAATTTCTCTAGAGCTCCCTTGATGTTCCTACCCCTGAGTGTGTCAACTTCCAAATATCCTATCTCAAAAGCAACGCCTTATTCTTATAAAAAACAGTTGAGGGTGCGTAGTATATGCCACGAGCTTTCCGACAAGCCCTAGAGCTCAAAAAATGGATTTCGTATGAAAAAGTTATGGCCGTTCAGGGTTTAGGGGGTTAAACAGACAAACAGAACCTTTCAGGAGTTTTAATGCATTTTTCTAAGGCCTTTGCGAGTGTGTGAGTATTTGAGAGTGCAAATAAGCCCATCCTTAGCCTAAATTTCCAAAAATTTACCCCTAAATTTTTGCCGAAAATATCTGTCTATCGCGATAGAGGGTGTCTGTCGCGATAGACGGTGTCTGTCACGATAGACGGTGTCTGTCGCGATAGACGCTGTCTGTCGTCTGTCGTGGTTTGGTCTGTCGCGATAGACGGTGTCTGTGGCGATAGACGGGGTCTGTCGTGGGGCTCTATCTGTCGCGATAGATGGTGTCTGTCGCGATAGACTGGGTCTGTCGCGATAGACGCTGTCTGTCGTCTGTCGTGGTTTGGTCTGTCGCGATAGACGGTGTCTATCGCGATAGACGCTGTCTGTCGTCTGTCGTGGTTTGGTCTGTCGCGATAGACGGTGTCTGTCGCGATAGACGGTGTCTGTCGCGATAGACGGTGTCTGTCGTCTGTCGTGGTTTGGTCTGTCGTGATAGACGGTGTCTGTCGCGATAGACGGTGTCTGTCGCGATAAACGGTGTCTGTCGTCTATCGTGGTTTGGTCTGTCGCGATAGACGGTGTCTGTCGCGATAGACGGTGTCTGTCGCGATAGACGCTATCTGTCGTCTGTCGTGGTTTGGTCTGTCGCGATAGACGGTGTCTGTCGCGATAGACGGTGTCTGTCGTCTGTCGTGGTTTGGTCTGTCGCGATAGACGGTGTCTGTCACGATAGACGGTGTCTGTCGCGATAGACGGTGTCTGTCGCGATAGACGATGTCTGTCGCGATAGACGGTGTCTGTCGCGATAGACGGTGTCTGTCGTGGGGCTCTGTCTGTCGCGATAGACAGTGTCTGTCGCGATAGACAGTGTCTGTCGCGATAGACGGTGTCTGTCGCGATAGACTGAAAAAACGCAAATTTTTGAGAAACTTCTAGTGATTTAGAGTGCCCTAATGGTGTAGGTTACCGTGCCAAACACGCATTCACAAAATATGAATTTTTTCTGTCTGTCGCGATAGACAGAGATCGTCGTCTCGGGACCTGTGCAGAGTCTGTCGTACCTGCGCACGCTGCTGGAGAAGGTGGTACAGCTAATTCCTGCAACAAAAGCTCAAAAACACGTCAAAAATAGATAGCATGCAAGCTCTCTCTCGCTCTCTCTCACAATGAAATGAGGGAAATGAGGTGGGGAGTGTAATATGACCAAAAAAATGAAATTTTTGTGGAGATGGAGATGGAGGTGGGAGATGGTGGGGATGATGATGATGATGATGGTGATGCAAAAGTAAGGAAAAAATGAAGAAAAATAAAGAGAAGGAAGGATATTACCTATAACTCCAATGTCTCAACTCGACGTCTTACCATCACACGCTCGTCCTCGAAGCTCTCTCCCCGGCAACGGCGCCAAATTTGGTGTCACTCTAGCACAATGGTGAGTACCAACGTGAGAAGATCCACCTCATAATTGTCAATCCGTGGAGACGTGAGGACTAGTATGAAGACTATGAGCAAGTGAAGGCACAAGTGTGTGAGTGAAAAGCACACAAGCATGCACACACATACACACACACGCGCACACAAGGCAAGAACAAGGAGAGGAACAATGGAGTCCTTTGCATTAGTCAAAAAGTCTCTTACATAAGCTCCATTCACAAACAATCTAACCCCAAAAAAGAGCTCTCTAGCTCTTTTTATAGTTTTCTAACTAGCTTTGGTCTTGTCCAGACCTAGTGTCCGGCCTAGTTAAAAATTAGGTTCTAGAGCCTATTTGAGGGCTCAAACAGAGTCTAAAAATTATGAAAATTGATATGTAGCTAGTTCTAATACTCCTCAAGCTCGAGGACTCCTCGGCTTGCACAAAATGGAGTCTATTCTACCAAAAACGGAATTTACAATGTTTGTGTAGTGATTAAAATCACTTGAGTTGTGAATGGTCCATGGGAAAAAATGATTGGGCCTTGTTGCCGTATTGTGCATGACTCCTCCGTTGCGCTAGTATGTTATTCATCTGACTTGTATGCCAACACACACACATACACACATACATAGACATACACATAGATTTACACACACACATACACATGCATACACACATACATATATGCACACATAGACACACACATACACACATAGACACACACACACATACACACATAGACACACACATGCATACACACATAGACACATAGATACACACACATACACATAGATTTACACACACACACATGCATACACACACACATATATACTGTTGAAGAATCACTCACAAATTTGATATACAGATAGACATACTGATGAAGAAAGACAAAAGAGAAGCAGAAACAAAGCATTCAAAAAATCAAAGCCTTAGTGAAGGGACAAATTCACGTCTGTAATATACAGCGTAGAAGTTTCCAGAATTATGAGTTTGTTGAAACCCGGATCAAAAATTGGATATAAGAGAGCATATACAACCAGAATAAAAGAGAGAGAGAGAGAGAGAAAATACATAGAGGAAGAAGAAGACGCCAGAGATCGCATATGTAGAGATGAATAATAGAACCAGAATTGTCAGGTATTCATCTGAGAGAGATGGTAAGGAATAACTACTCAGAGTAGGAGAGTTTTCCATAGCTATGAGCAAAGTGAGGCCAAGTTATTTTGTACACATCTTCTCTAATAGAAAACACATGTTCATGTGGAAGATTGAGCGCATTCTTCGTATGTGAAGAAATCTGAGTGATTTCATGTTACTGTGAAAGTTAGTTAACACTTACAGTTTTCTCAGTAAACATTTTCCGGTACTTCTGAGAGTTAGATCTTGTAACACAGTGTAAAGATTTTCATGAGAGATAGATCATCTTGAAGCTAGCAGTCTGAACTACAAACTGATCAAAAGAGTTTTGTGAAACGGGACAAGTACACAGTACAAAGTCTGACCGTAAAAAGGTATTCTGAACTGGTGAAGTTTTTTCTTAAACTTCAGAAAGAGTTCAATTATTGAAGCAAGCTCAGGTATTACTTCCTTACTTCATCTACAATCATTTGAAGTAATTACAAATAGAATTGCAGTTGATTCCGGTAAGATTCCGGTAAGATTACGGTGACATTCCGGTAACAGTCTCGTGAAGTTCTGGTGAAGTTTCGGTGATTTCAAAATACAATTTTTTGCACAATTAAGTAACGGAAAGATTATCTAACTATAAGCAAACACAGTAGTGTAAAGTTTGAAGTAAATCAGTTCAAAATTAAAGCTTGAAGGAAACGTGAAGCTTTTTGCAAAGTGAACTTTCAGTTTTCACTAAATACAGTTATAAAGTTTTCAGTTTCAGAAGGTTGCTAAGCTAGTGATGATTATAGAGGTGTTCTAATATCACTCTAGCTTAGTTCTAGTTGAGGCGTGGCAATTTTCCGCAGACTTGTTAGTGAACAAGCTTTTGTCACGAAATCAATAGTGGTATCAGAGCAAAAAGGTTCTGAAGAGCAGAAAAGGTTTCTCCGAAATAGAAACGGAAGTAAAGATACAAGAGAATTTTGAAGAACTTTCACAAGAAAGGTGAAATCTGAGATGATCAACAACAAACGGCGTCAAGAAACGTTCCGAAGTAATTCTGAAGGGTAAAGGTTTGTAGAAGGTAAAACCTTTTAACATTATACTCACCAAAACTAAGAGAAACAAGAAGATTATGGAAGATCATATCTCTATTGACAAATTGGACAGAGATAATTATCTCGCATGGGTAATGCGCATGGAAGCTTTACTTATGAGTAAAGACTTAATGATATATGTGACAGGAGAAGAAAAGAAGCCGAATTTCAAAGATGACAGTCAACCGAAGAAAGAAGAGTTAGAAACCTTGAAGTTGTGGCAGAAGAAAGATGCAACGGCAAGAGCTTATATCTACAATACAATTACAGATCATCTACTACCACACATTAGAGGTCTGAAGAAAGCGGAAGACATATGGAGTGCATTGGAAGATCATTTCCAAAATACGACGAAAGCTAGGAAGGCTAGCTTATGGTCAGAGTTTACAACGTTCAAGAAAAAGCAAAGTCAAAGCATTAGTGATTATGTCACTAAGATGAAAGACTTGGCGGATAGTCTTGGATCTATTGATGAAGATATCGAAGATCACAGGTTGATAGCACAAGTGCTTGCAGGATTGAGAGGAGATGAAAGGTGGAAACCTTTCGTACTCTCAACGGAACTTTCTTTAAATCATTTTGTACCAGATTTAAATCAGTTGCTTGGACTAATGTTAACGTTTGAGCAAGATTTGAAGACAGATGGAGATAAAGGACATAGTTCTGCTATGTATGCGAAGAATAAGAAGAAAGGTGATAAATGTAAAGAAAAAGATGAAGAGGAGATGTCTACTCAAGCAAATTTTGCAAGAGGAAGAAGTAATGCCAGAAGTAAAAGTAAAGGTAAAGGAAGAGGTAATCAGACTAACAGCAAGAAGACTTGTTGGATCTGTGGATTAAGCAATCATTTGGCTTATGATTGTTGGCATAAGTCTCAAGGATCAAGTCAGAATCAGATCAATAATAGTAGAGGCAGAAGCGAAAGATATCAAAGAGGTAGACAAAGCCAAAGAGGTGGATATGGTAGAGGTGGAGCAAGAAGTTGGGGACAGAATCAGTCTCACAACACCACCTACTACAATTATGCGAATGATACGCAGAATGACAGTCATACAACATTGATGATGAACTCGATAAGTGTAACAGAAAACGAAGACCTCAAGGTATTATATATTGACTCTCGTTGTTCAAATCATTTGTCAGGAAATATAGAATTGTTATCAGAACTTGAAGGAGGTATTTCAAATCATACAGTACAAACAGGTGATAACACAAAACATAATGTAAGGTCAATTTGAAAAGTAAAATGTAAGAGTGGAGCTGACCTACTAACAAATGTTTTGTATGTTCCAACAATCCCGAAGAATCTGATCAACGTGGGACAGATAGTAGAAAAAGGTTTTCAAGTCAGGTTTACAAATGAAGGAGTATTTGTTGAAGATCCAGAGAATGGATACAATCAGAATGTCCATGGTAAAAAAGAAGGTAGAATTTTTACTCTTAAAGTACAAGGAAATGTTGGTCAAGCCTTGATCACACATGGTGATGAAGTATTCACAGAGTTATACCTCTGGCATAAGAGGTTAGGACATTTTAATGAAACAGGAATCAAAACTATGGTGGAGAAACAATCTGTGAGAGGATTACCAAATATGAAGAATCAACATATGATTCACAAGTGCGAAGCCTGTCAGATGGGAAAATCCCATAGGTTACCATTTTAGAAGAAAGGGTACAAACACGATGGTGTGTTAGAACTCATACATACAGATGTATGGGGATCAACAAAAGAAGGATCTATCAGCGGCTCAAGGTATTATGTTCTTTTTATTGATGATGCAACAAGATGGATAACTCTTTATGTTTTGAAAGAGAAGTCAGAAGTATTTGAAGCTTTCAGGCATTTTCATGCATATGCTGAAAGACTTACAGGACAGAAACTCAAAAGACTAAGGCCTGATGGAGGAGGAGAATATTTTTCTCGAGAGTTCAATGATTATCTGTGGAATGCAGGTATCAAAAGCGAAATAACTTGTAGGTATACACCGCAACAAAATGGAGTAGCAGAAAGAAGAAACCGAACTCTAGTTGAGTTTGCAAGAGCAATGCTAAAGGAGAAGAATTGTCCAAATTATCTTTGGGCTAAGGTTGTAAATATAGCTACATATCTGGTAAATAGATTACCATGTACAACTTTAAGTGGGATGACTCCTTATGAAGCTTGTTGGGGTAAGAAACCAACACTTGATCATTGTAAAGTGTTTGGATTGGTCGCTTATGCTTATGTACCATCACAACTGAGACATAAGCTTAAACCAAAAGCTGAAAAATATGTGTTCATCGGATATGATGAAAAACAGATGGGTTATAGGTTATGGAGTCCTCTAACCAAACAGTTTACTGTTTCCAGAGATGTGACATTTGATGAAGGAAAGAGCTGGTATACAGATAAAGAGCATAGTGTTGAAACACTTGAAGAAGAAATAAGAAGGAAAGAAAAAGGAAAATCACATATGCAGGTGAATGGAGATGAAGATCATATGCAGGCAAGTTCGTCCAGGATCGGATCAGGTATGAGAAATGAAGATGAACCAAATTTGATGAAGATGTGTATTGAGATACACATGAAGAATATGAGCTAAGAAGGTCAAACAGAGTAAGGAAACAACCAACAAGGTATTCCTATGACACTTCTTATTTGACTCAGAAAAACTATGCTTACGTAGTAAAGGAAGGTGAAGAACCTCAGAATTACAGTGAAGCAAAAGGTAAGAAACAATGGGAAGAAGCAATGAAGGAGGAGTTCAATGCTCTTGAAGAGAACAAGACTTGGGAACTTGTTCCAAAACCAAATGGTAAGAAAGTGATTGGAAACAAATAGGTTTACAAAGTTAAAAGAACTTGGAGATGGAAGGATAGCCAGATACAAAGCTAGACTGGTGGTCAAAGGCTATGCTCAGACGCATGGCATAGATTATGATGAGACGTTTAGTCCGGTGGCAAAGATGTCAACCATAAGGACATTGATTGCTATAGTAGCATCAAAAGGATGGAAGCTAAGTCAGCTGGATATAAAGAATGCATTTCTGAATGGATATATATCAGATGAAGTCTACATGGAACAACCTGAAGGGTTTGTAAGTTCCAGTTACCCAGATCATGTTTGCAGATTAAGAAGAGCTCTCTATGGATTGAAGCAAGCTCCAAGAGCTTGGAATTACAGACTTGTGAAGTATCTCAATGATCTTGGATACCAAAGCTCAAAGGCTGATGCAAGTCTACTCGTTAAGAGAACAGATGAAGGTATGATCTACATTTGTATTTAGGTAGATGACATAATAATCATAGGAACCTCAGATGAAGGAATCAAGGAGGTAAAAAGATTGCTTGAAAAAGAGTTCAAGATCAGTGATCTAGGAAAGTTATCATACTTTCTTGGAATGGAAGTTACATATACAGATCATGGCATATATGTTTCGCAAGAAAGGTATCTCCTAAACTTACTGAAGAAGTTTAACATGGAGAATTGCAGAGAAGCTTCAACACCGCTTCAAGTAAATCATAAACTCAGCAAATATGGTGGTGCAGAGTTTAAAGATATGAGGAAATATCAATCGTTAGTGGGAAGCTTAATTTATGCTACACTAACAAGACCCGATCTCAGTTATGCAGTGGGAGTTCTCTCACAGTTCATGCATTGTCCGAAGGATCAACATTGGGTTGCAGGACAAAGAGTTCTTAGATATATCAAAAGAACTATAAAAGAAGGATTATATTATCCTTTTACGTCAGATATACAGCTGAGAGCATACAATGACTCAGACTAGGCAGGAAGTCAAGATGACAGAAGATCGACACATGGGTATATGATATACCTAGGAGATAAGCTTGTAAGCTGATGTTCAAAGAAGCAACACACAATGGCTTTATCGTCAACAGAAGCAGAATATAAAGGACTTGTGGAAGCAGCTAAAGAAGTGATATGGATGTAGACCTTGTTCAAAAGCATGGGTATTGATCAAGGTATACCTATCATACATGGAGATAATATGAGCTCGTCGTATCTTGCAGCAAATCTAGTATTTCATGCAACAACAAAACACATAGAGATTCAATATCATTTCCTGAGGGAAAAGGTAATGGGAAAAGAGATTGAAAAAGTATACACATCTACAAAGGATCAGATAGCAGATATTCTGACAAAGAGCTTAGATGGAGTAAAGACAAGCAGATTCAAAGAAATGGCAGGTATAAAAGAAAAGAAGAATATATGAAAGATCAGAGAATGCAAATTAGTGATTGAGGGGGAGCTGTTGAAGAATCACTGACAAATTTGACATACAGATAGACATACTGACAAAGAAAGATAAAAGAGAAGCAAAAACAAAGCATTCGAAAAATCAAAGCCTTAGTGAAGGGACAAATTCACGGCTGTAATATATAGCGTAGAAGTTTCCAGAATTATGAGTTTGTTGAAACCTGGATCAAAAATTGTATATAAGAGAGCATATAGAACCGGAATAAAAGAGAGAGAGAAAATACATAGAGGAAGAAGAAGACGCCAGAGATCGCGTATGTAGAGATGAATAATAGAACCTGAATTATCGGGTATTCATCTGAGAGAGATGGTAAGGAATAACTGCTCAGAGTAGGAGAGTTTTCCATAGCTATGAGAAAAGTGAGGTGAAGCTATTTTTTACACATCTTTTCTAATAGAAAACACATGTTCATGTGGAAGATTGAGCGCATTCTTCATATGTGAAGAAATCTGAGTGATTTCATGTTACTGTGAAAGTTAGTTAATAGTTACAGTTTTCTCAGTAAACAGTTTTCGGTACTTCTGAGAGTTAGATCTCGTAACACAGTGTAAAGATTTTCATGAGAGATAGCTCATCTTGAAGCTAGGAGTCTAAACTACAAACTAATCAAAAGAGTTTTGTGAAACGAGACAAGTACACAGTACAAAGTCTGACCGTAAAAAGGTATTCTGAACTGGTGAAGTTTTTTCTTAAACTTCAGAAAGAGTTCAATTACTGAAGGAAGCTCAGGTATTACTTCCTTACTTCATCTACAATCATTTGAAGTAATTACAAATAGAATTGCAGTTGATTCCGATAAGATTCCGGTAAGATTACGGTGACATTTCGGTAACAGTCTGGTGAAGTTCTGGTGAAGTTTCGATGAGTTCAAAATACAGTTTTTTGCACAGTTAAGTAACGGGAAGATTATCTAATTGTAAGCAAACACAGTAGTGTAAAGTTTGAAGTAAATCAGTTCAGAATTAAAGCTTGAAGGAAACGCGAAGCTTTCTGTAAAGTGAATCTTCAGTTTTCACTAAATACAGTTATAAAAATTTCAGTTTCAGAAGGTTGCTAAGCTACTGATGATTATAGAGGTGTTCTAATATCACTCTAGCTTAGTTCTAGTTGAGGCATGGCAATTTTCCGCAGTCTTGTTAGTGAACAAGCTTTTGTCACGAAATCAACATATACACATATAGACATACACATACACACATAGATGCACACACATACACACATAGATGCAAACACACATAGATGCAAACACACATACACACACACATACATACATAGACACATACACACTTACACACACACAAACACACATCCACACACATTTCGACACACACATACACATGCATACACACACATATATACACATACACATGTATATGCACACACATACACACATAGATACACACACATAGACACATACACATACACATAGATTTACACGCACACATGCCATCATCTTCATCATTGTCACACAAGTTTTGTACTTTATCTTATTTTGAATATAGGTCTTTCAACCTTGCATATTCCACAGGATCACATTTGCGTAGCCTCCTCATAGAAGCTTCTGATAAATGAGGTCTTACTGGCAATTGTGAATGGTGTGGTGGAATATCATCAAAATCATATGTGGGAATCTACACACATGAATAAAAATCATTAATATTCCATAAATGAATAAAAAGTAAACTTTAAACATAAAATTAAATATAAAAGTTATTAAATATGGATAGAAAATTTTCATTCTCTCTCTGTAGCTAGAAGGTGCTCTTGGAGGTCTACGCCATCCATAATTCACTAATAATTCATCACCAGCATGTAATGTAGTAATAGCATTAACAACTATGTATCTTGCTACATCTCTGTCCTCAAATGTGCAATTAGTCCTTGAACTATTATGTAACCCTCGACTACTATTTATTGAACTTTCTATATTTCCATGTGTGTAAGGTCTTCCATCAATATATAAACTTTCATTTTTTGCATGTGAAATCCTTCTACTAGTAAGGGATGTTGCATTCAAGCATATACCATAAGTACGCATGCTTTGAACATAATGTGCAAGTCGATGCCAATCTCCCCATCCATATATAGGACCACAAAATGACATAAGAGTGACTTTAGAGTCCCGAGGCACATACAAATCCTCTACAGTAAAGAGACCACAACCAGCATTAGTAATAGTGGATGGAGCAATAATATAATGATTACCCTGAAAGTTATAAACCTCTCCATCTAAAGGAAGTGGTCTTCTATTCCATCCTCCATATCTTCTTCTATCATATGTTTGTACTAGAGAATGATCACAAGCTAGCAATGGATAATCTCCAGCCGTTTCAGTCTCTAAACGAGGAGGTAGAGGATTTCTAGAAACCTTTGCTTGTAATTGATGAACAGCAAGTCCATCACATGTATAGGGTATATTAGCATTATGATTATGAGAATTATTATTATCATCATCATCATCATCATCGAGCAAGTATTCATGTATATCAACACTAATTTTATTTTGTACATGGTCTTTAAATAAAATAATGACATTAATTTATAGAAAAAATACATACCCAAGCATTGTCATGTTGACCAAGTGGTGGTGCGCACTCAAAAGTACCATACTCTGCCTCATGTTCAATACATTCCAATCATGGTCTTTGATACGTGCCATAGCAAGAGTTACATCAACATATAATGTGCTCTTGATAGTAAAATTCATCATAATTCACATTGGAGGACACATGTGAAGTTGTTGCATGGGTAGGAGGTGGTGGAGTGCCCTCTGATTGATCAGAATCTGATTATAACAAGAAAAAAAATATGTCAGTTATGTATCTATCAAATATATTTAAAATTAAAAGTTTGATATACTTACAGTATATAGTTCTTGCACGATTAGGAGACGGTGGTGGAGTTCTATCTGATTGATTGGAATTTACAAATAATGGTATTAGATATTAATAATCTAATTATTTACATACATAAACATTCACATATACACATTTACACATACACACATATTCACATATACACATTTACACATACACACATATTCACATATACACATCTACACATTCTTGTGCGATAAATGCATGTATTTTGTATGAATGTGTGTATATGCATGCATGTGTATGTGTGTATGTATATATGTTGGTATGTATATGTGTGTTTATGTTATATGTATGTATATGTGTATATGTATGCATGTATGTATGTGTATATGTTTGCATGTATATGTCTATATGGGTATGCGTATGTGTATGTGTGTGTATATATGTGTATGTATTCTGATTCTTTTTTTCCATTTGAGATTAAAATAACAACAGATATTGTATGGTTGAAAAAAATAAGATTAGAGCTAATACCACCTGAGACGTGGCAATTTTTTTCGTAGATAGCTACCTCTTCAGGAGTCATTTCCTCAATAGAAGTATACAAATCAATAGTTTATGTTTATAATTCTCATATGTTTTATTAATTTTCTATATTTAATTCATGTATTTTTTTTCTATTTAAATAAACAGGCTGCTCCAAAGAAGAGAGTCGAGTCGGGTCACACATCGCACTTAAGCCAAATGGGCCATCATGGTTTTGTAGCTACATTTGTGAGTATATGTGTTATTGTAAGTATATTTTTACTTTTAGTTAAAATGCAAGAAACTAATCTTTTTTATTTGTTTCAATGCAACGAAAGGATTATGGTCAATATCCTACAAAACATGAGATCAAGTATGCTACACATTTTGGATATCAGCATTTGAGCGAGTATATGCGAGATCATCCGGATGTTTGTGAGTATTACTAAATTTCATATAATTATTTTATTTTTATGGATGTTTTAATTGTTTTACTTATTTATGTTTGTTATATGTAATACAAAAATATTATGGAGAGGTAGATATAGATGAGGTGGAGAGAGAGACATAGGATGGACGATCTCGATCATCACAGAGTGCTCACATAGATACATCACATCATGCGGATGATCGTGATGATGAGGATGATGATGACCATGATGATGATGATTAGGATTCTTGATTATGACATTGGATATGTATTTACATTTCTATATATATATATATATATATATATATCAATTGATTATATTAAGTGATTACTGATTATATCATTAGGGGAAAAAATGAACCCTGCATGGGCCTTGTAAGGATCCCTAATTTTTAGGGATTAAGCTTAATTCTGTTCTTGTTTAAGGGGACAAAGTGCATTTAATAGGGCACTTTTTAGTAGGCTGGAGTAGGCTTTTTTTTAGGCTTCAATAGGCCTCTCTCTTTCTTATTCTAGAGAGAGAGAAAGAGAATCTACTTTCCACATCATCAAACTCGTACATGTATTTGAATAAAAAAATGAATTTTTTTAAAAAGTCTCATTTTCAGTGTATATTAACTCAAAAGAGCCTATTTTTTAATATATATGTCAGAAGTCACTTTTTTGGGCCCATTTTCTGAAGTTTCTTTTAGAAAAAGTATAATTTTCAAACTCCCTCCAAAAGTAAGTGCCACATCATCAAATCCGTCACTATGCTTCCCCCAAAAAATGACTTTTTTCAAATTTCATCATTTCAGCCATACTCAGTGGAAAAATACACTTTAACCCATACACATACAAGAAAACACATTTTTTGAGCAAAACCTATGCTTTAGACTCCCTTCCAACCGGTTTTTCATCTTTGTTTTTGATATTGTTGGTCATTAGCAAAGATGGTGTTGACATGTATCACAAACTTCACAGTAGAACGTCCCCATGCTCCTGCATCAACAAGTATCCATGTTCGTGTGCCTAGAGAGTTTGCTCCAAATACACGATGCAACAATGATGCCAATTCTCAAAATGAACGTCGTGCAGCTGGAGAAAAAAGTATTGATCTTTGGGCTCATGGTTCACTCTATCCTCTTGATCCAATATCTTCTTACCATCCAACATTCCATAACCTCTCAACTTTACTTCAGTTCATTGGTGCGGGTGAAGCTGGACTATTAGGTTACTGCAAGAGATTATCTACACATTCACTTGCTACTGCTAAGTATTGGTTCCAACAACATCACATCCATCATATGAGGGTGGTCACTTTAGAAAGCACAATCATATCTTTACAAAAACAACTTGCTGATTTGGAACAGTATACTAAAGCAAAAAAAAGCACAATTTCAAAGTTAACTGCCAATCTCCAACAGCTGAAAGAGACTCCACTTGGTATGAGACATAGGAAAAGATCATTGTCATCCTTTGAAGCTCTTTCAAAAGGTGGTGGAGCACGCAAACGACGTATATATGCAACAAGATGAGTGTTTGTTTTACTTTTATATGTTTTAATGAAGATTTGTAATGGAATATTTCATTGTGTAGGTCGTTTATTGAAGACATAACTGCTTCATCAACAACACAAGACCAATTCAAGCTGATGAATAGCTGTATAAACACCAAAGAAATCACTTCTGCTTTATACTCACGCATAGGAAAGTGTATTAGAGTTGTTGTTGAAGCTGAGTTTTCAAAGAAGTTAAAAAATCTTATGACAGTGCAAGATGTGCAGGCAATATGTGACGAAGCAGGCATCAGTAGAAATGGGTATACTGCAATGTACACCCTTCTCAGGCAAGCCTTACAATCACAAGGTATTTCTCAAAGTATGTTTCCATGCCCATATAAATTGTCTATCAATAAAAAAACTTCAAATGAGGATGTGACTCGTACTATTGGACAATATTTATTCATAGAAGAAACTATGCCTGCCTCTATTTATCATCCAAATATTCCCAAGAAGCAATAAAAAATCCTATCTACACAAGGATTTACTTACACTAAATTCAACAATATATTTGTGGATCTTCAGAAGCTTCAACAAGCAATGGTTCACTTTTATAGTTCAACAATCAAAGGTACCCCTACTACATTTTATTTGGTGTTGAAGTTCTATTGCATTCAAGTGTCATATTAAGATAATGTTTTCTCTTTTGTGCAGACTGTAATGTTAAGTTAAAGTTCATACTGAAGCTTGATGAGTGTCAAATCATAAAGGGTCGGCGACTAGAAAGGTTGAGTGTGATGCTAATGAACGAAATTATGGACCATGCAATGAGTGATGAAACTTTAGGAGGGAGGGACCATTTGACTTACAGTGTGCAATCAGAGAGAGATATCTAGTGGTTAGGTGCTATAGAAGTTCCCAAAGAAACAAATAATGTTATTTCATGGATTTTTAGTAGGACTCCGTGGATTACGGAAGTAATCTCTTCTCAAATACATGGGCAAAAGCTTTTTGTAGATGATATAGGTGATTTTGATGTAGAATGGCATTTGGGTGGAGACCTTAAGAGTATAAAATGCATGTTAGGTTGTAAACAAGGAGCATCTTCTCTCTATCCTTGCCCATATTGTACACAAGGTTACAAAGGATCTAAGAGACAGTCTAAACATGCAAGGGCATTGACGAGAGTTGATGACTCTGAAGAAATTGATGAAACAGACTCATTGAATCACAGGGAATGGGAGATATCACTTTTGAGGTGTCCAATGTTACAGGAACCGACTCGTGATAAAATAAGCAATGATTGGAACCCCATTATCCCATTTCCATTAGTCAATGTTCACTTTTGTACTTTGCATGCATTCATGAGGATCTTTGATAGGCTTTTGAAGCTCCATGTTGAATATGCATTTGCAATGAAACCACTAGAGAGGTCTACAATAGCAATCCAGAAAATAGAAGATCTTTTGAATTCTATAGGTTGTCATGGTGGCCACGTATCTTTAGTTGTTAAGAAGTATGGTGAGTCTCAAGAGATTTTACAACAAGTTTCAATGACTGGGAAGAAGGCACGACGTTTCTTTAAAAAAGATGTGAATAGTCAAGATGATGGGAAATGGGAGCTTTGGAAGGACCTCTGTTCAATTACAACTGACAATGATAGTCTGGTTGATCTCATTAACAAGCGAAAGAAGGTTTGGTCATCGTTCGATCAATTGTTACATTTGATGTGTTTGGCTTCCACTAATGCTTCACAACGAGAATTATTCCAAGTGACTTTGAAGGAGTTTACACAGTCATTCATCTTATCTTGGGGAGAAAGCAACATTACACATTACATAGTAAGTTTCGCTTACATTTTTTTATTTGGTCTTAAACACTATGTGTATATCTTATTGACCAGATCATAACATATTCTTTTTGCACATGGAGCATATTTTATGAATCGATATGGGTCACTGGACATTTTTAGTACACAAGGAATGGAGAAGTCACATTACAGGGCTAGAGGTGTTTACTTTAAAAACACTCGTCATGGGGGTGGTCTACTCCAATCAAACTATTTAGAAGAAATGTTCAATTGGTTCTTTCGTGTGACATTTGCTAGAAAATATGTAATGGAAAAGGCATGTGAGTCACAACTAGCAAAGATTACACGAAAGCTACAACATGATATTGCAAGAGAGAAGTGGATGTCATCGTCAGGACCCGAACATCATGCCCAATGGCGTGCACAAAGAGTCCGCGAGGGTTCTGCTTGGAAATAATTTCCAAACTCTTAAAATGCATTATACTTTTCAAGGTTTTTATAACCCCTTTCACTTCAAATAAAATTCTACTATTTTTGTGAATATACTTTTAATGTCTTTAATTTTTATCCATTTAAATGTGAACAGGACAATTCTTAAGTGAAAGCCTATAAATAGAGGTGTCCTTCCTCATTTTACCACTTTACAACCTAAGAGAATGGCACGCACAAAGCAGACTGCTAGGAAGGATCATGTCGTCTACCCTAGCCATGTGCAAGGTACTCAGCGCCCAACATGGATGACACCCCACAAGAAGCGTCGAACCACAAGCCACTCTTCAAGACGAAACTCGGGTGCAGGGACACAGTCCGGTAGCATTGCATCGCGGGGGGATGAAGGTTCACTAGAGAGAGATGTATCCCAAGAAATAAATTATTCCCCTTCTGCATCTCATGATGAGCCCCCAATCAGGACACCAATGAAGGCAAGGCCCAAACAACGAGGACATAGATGAGTTGTGATTGAGACATCAAATTTATCGAGTTCCTGAGATGAAGAAAGTATAAATGAGCCACCATGGAACAATGATGATATCCCCGTGAACCATCGAGTAACACAAGGAGGCAAGACACTCCCCCCAGGACAAGGACAAAGACCAACCGATGAAGAAAGAGAGCAAGGTCGGGCAGAGGAAGTAAATGATGAGGTAGGACCATCTAGGCGTCCTCCAAGAAGAAAGAAGAACTATCAACCACGTCGTAGACCACAATGACCACAACCCAACATCCCCCCAAATGCAAGAGCACCACAAAGGCGCAGAAAGCAAACCAGAGCCTTTGCGGAGATTCGACACTATCAAAAGTCTGTGGAGCTTCTGATTCCACAAAGGTCATTTGCAAGAGTTGTGAAGGAAGAGATCCAACGCTATTGTGCTGGACTTCGTATCCAAGGGATAGCCATTGAAGCTCTCCAAGAAGCTGCAGAGGCGTATCTTATATCAATGTTGGAGGACTCTAACCTATGTGCCATCCATGCAAAGAGAGTGACAATACAACCTAAAGATTTGCAGCTAGCTAGGAGAATTAGAGGGAATAACCATTAACCATAATTTGTACTCCCTTGTTTGGATAACCTTTTGTATATCCCATACGATGAATATTTTGTAAAACCCAAATGATGAATATAATCTTTGTCTTCTCATATTTGCTCTCCCAAATGTTTATCTCTTAGTGTACATGTTTTGAAGTTTATTTCTCCTATGTTTGTAGGTGTGTTTTTCCAGTACATCTTTGAAGTGTTTTTCATAGTTGTATCATTCTTTTTTCTGTACTTGTTGTAAGTGGTAATGCTATTTAATGCATTTCATGGCCAAGAAATGCCAAAAAAAGGCCTGCCACAAAAACGCGGGGATGGGCCCTGCAAAAGTTTTGCAGGGCCTATCCCCGCATTTCTGTGGCAGGCCTTTTTTTGGCATTTCCAAGCCATGAAAACCCATGCCATGCACATGGGGGCATATGATTGGCCTTGGCTAGAGTGCACTGCATGCTAAACCCTTGACCAATAGCTAAGCAATGTTTATGAACATACATGCACTGATTTACTGCTGCATGCTTATATGCACCCAGAGGAGTCTTAATTTTCTCTAATTATTGCATATAAGAAGAGTGTTCCACATTTCCCCAAGTGAAGGTGCTAATTGAGAAGATAGACTTGCAATACAGGTAACCTAGTGCATAGGATGGCCTAGGAATGCAAAAAAAAGGCCTGCCATAGAAACGCGAGGATGGGCCCTACAAAAGTTTTGCAGGGCCCATCCCCGCGTTTCTGTGGCAGGCCTTTTTTTTGCATTCCTTAGCCATTCCATGCATTTTGGGCAACACAAATTACAAGAAACAATGGAAAAAGACTGATTAAACTGTGCAAAAGTTATGAGATTGTCAAACCATAAAGATATAATAGATTGAATGCACATGGAAATTGGAAAAACAAAACATTGGTATTATAAAGTTTTTACAATTCGCTCTTGGCCTTGAGCCTCTCCACTACATTCTTTCTTCTCTGAAAAGATAGAGGCAATTGGTAAGTCAAAACTGATTGGGATATTAATTGAGGGTCTGTCAATCCAAGACCCAAAGCTATTCCTATTTGACCTAATATTTTTCCTCTAAAGTTAACTCCTAGGGTAGTAAGGGCAAGGGACTTCCTAGCTAGAAATATACAATTGGTCCCTTGCATTATTGTAGATAGGCACAAAACTTTACTCAAGGCCTTCATACACCAAGTCATGAAGTGTCCTTGAGGGGAAAAGTCCTTGAGGGGAAAAGTCCTTGTGGATTATTACAAAATCTTCCTTTGGCAATTTTCCAATGTACTGTGCCAAGGAAGAGCCATGGCCCCGGGAAACACGGTCACCACCACTCCTTGCTGCAAATTTATCCACTTCAATTGTTTACTGCACATAGACAATCATAAAATTAAATAGATACATCTTGTATGAATATGAGACAACCATAAATGTCAATAGAGACTTACATCTTGAAGCCTGTCTTCATCCTCTCCTCTTCCCATTGCATCTAGTGGAATTGATGAATGGGCCATGCCACTTTGCTCCACAACAGGGGATGTTGGAATCTTCTTCTCCAAAATTCTTTCCCTTGCTGTGGCTAGATCTTCTTCACTGGCATCTTGGTTGGCATGGCTCAAAATCTCTTCACACACAAATGCAATGGTGTCCGCAACTGATTCACCAAGTGGAATTGTTGCCTTTTCGATAATGTTAGAAGTGTTGTCCATGGGAACATCCGAGGTTGAGCTGAAAATACTAAGGCATTCGTCGAGGCGTAGACCGAATGCCTTCTCAATATCGTGCAGGAACAAAAATTCCTCTCCATCAACAAGTACAACTGAAAACATTTCCATCTCTACCTCTGGTAGAGTGGGTTCCACGGGGTCTAAGTTGGAGGGTGGACTCTTTTGTGTACTGGCTTCCTTTAATTTGTCCACTACTCCTTGAGGAAATTCTCTGGAAATTTTTTGACTCTCTTCTAATAAGTTGAGAGCTTCTGTCTGGGGTTCCTTCTTGTCATCTACAAAACCCCCAGTAACAAGATGGGGTAGGTCCATGGGTGAAGGTTCGGGCTCCTCATTGACAAAAAAGATTGTTGTTGCTATGTAGGAAAGATATTTTCTTCCCATTTTCCTTTTCTTATTTAATTGTTTAATTAAGGGCACCGTGTCATCTAACAGGTGCCCTGAAGCCTCAGCAATCACCATGAAACGCTTTAAGCGCTTCACAAATGCCTCATCTCCTTTATGAATGTAAAAAAGCAGGTCACAGGGGACCCATTTACACTCATATGCTGGAATATCTATGGCATATCTTAAAATATAGAGTTCCCTAAAATCTGTGATCTCATCGATCACATCGGAATTCATGGCTATTGTCCCTTCAAGATTAGGGACTCTACAGACTAGGTCATACAAATCCGTGCGACCATTGTAGTCTGTAGTTTCCAAAAACTCCATGAATAAATCTCGAGGAGATTTCATGGGAGTGGAAGTGCTAGCAGCCATTGCTTGCGCGCGAGATTTCTAGAGGCTTGCAGTCTATGCTTTCTAGCTCTTTGAGAGTGCAAATGTGAGAAATGAGCACATAGAGCCATTTTTATAGCAGTTTCAAGTTTTTAAATTGACTGGGCCCACTTTTAAAAGTATAGAATAAAGAAGTGCAATTTCAAAAAATGAGTTTCCGATGACAAAATAATGCACAGAAAAAAACATGAGCAACCACATTTCAAAGTAGTGAACAGAATTTTTGACATTCCAAAAGTTTTGAAATTATCATTGCAGAGAATAAGGTATATACAATATCTAACATGAATCAATTGTCCTACTTTTTACAAGGTTCTTGAAAGTGCAAAAACCATGAGATACAATGACTAGGGCCCAAGAAGTGACATTATCAGGTTGCAAAAGAACTATGACAATGAGAGCTCTGTTCCATCTTTGCTCCAATCTACAGGGACTTTCATTTTGTATTCCATTCTTCTGCCCACCTGTAATCAATTTGCAACAAATTGAAGTCATTAAAGTAAAATAAACAATAACAAAAAGATTACTTTAACAAAAACATGAAACATTTCTCACCTTATGTCCTTGAATTTTGAAGATGGATTGAGTTAGTCCTTCAAACCCCATAATCATCAAGTGTTCTCTCAGATTAGCCAAGGTCCAATGATTATTCACTAAAATAGTTTCTGTTTCATTGTTGGGCAATCTAAGCTTTATTTCAAATGAATGCAAAGATCCCTCTGAACTTTGAAATGGTATCCATTTGCCAAGTTTGCACATCCAACGATCATAGTAGAATCTGATGTATAATGAAGTACGTTGTTTCAAATATCGAAATGCTATACCTGTTCCACCTATTTTACAGAGATATTTATCACCTTTTGCAATTCCTTCCATCAAACCCCAATTTTCACCAAGAAGACTTTCGACTTGCTCATATGTGATATCTTTACACATGAACATGGTGGAAGTCTCTTGGAATGAGAATCCTTGGAATAAATATACAAAACAATGAATGGGAAAAGACCAGTGCAAACCTACAGACCTAGACACTTTTGTGAATTTCAAAGAGTTATGTATATCCATTACCATCTTTTGCTTCAAAGATGATACGGACCATATATCAGGTTTTGGCCACTCCAAGCTAAGAAGAGAATGTACTTCAATTCTCTCTAACCTTCCAAAACCATTCATTGTAGAGGGTACAACATATCTATGTGTGTAAAAGAAAAATATATCATGGTAAAGTTGAGCAGGAGATATATTTGGAAAGACTAGTTGTCACTCTAGCACAATGGTGAGTACCAACGTGAGAAGATCCACCTCATAATTGTCAATCCGTGGAGACGTGAGGACTAGTATGAAGACTATGAGCAAGTGAAGGCACAAGTGTGTGAGTGAAAAGCACACAAGCATGCACACACATACACACACACGCGCACACAAGGCAAGAACAAGGAGAGGAACAATGGAGTTCTTTGCATTAGTCAAAAAGTCTCTTACATAAGCTCAATTCACAAACAATCTAACCCCCAAAAATGAGCTCTCTAGCTCTTTTTATAGTTTTCTAACTAGCTTTGGTCTTGTCCAGACCTAGTGTCCGGCCTAGTTAAAAATTAGGTTCTAGAGCCTATTTGAGGGCTCAAACAAAGTCTAAAAATTATGAAAATTGATATGTAGCTAGTTCTAATACTCCTCAAGCTCGAGGACTCCTCGGCTTGCACAAAATGGAGTCTATTCTACCAAAAACGGAATTTACAATGTTTGTGTAGTGATTAAAATCACTTGAGTTGTGAATGGTCCATGGGAAAAAATGATTGGGCCTTGTTGCCGTATTGTGCATGACTCCTCCGTTGCGCTAGTATGCTCTTCATTTGACTTGTATGCCAACACTCCCCCCTTCCTAGCGTCTGTCGCCCCTGACAGACCTCTGTTCTATCGGGTGGTCGATATAGTATTGGATTACATTGGTGGCAAGTTCGTGTTCTCCTATCCTTAAGCCTCTTGCTAGATCAGCTTCCAATGCATCCCAATTTATTGCGTCAGGGGCCTCTGGTTGCGGGGTGGTGTAGTACTCAGAGTACATTGCTTGTTCACAAGCAAAGAGATGGAGCAGGTGTGTTGGCTTCGGTGCAAAGATCTCCGAGTGATACTCCCAGAACCCTGATCTGAACATTTCTTCGAAGGTCTGTTTGTAACATGCAGGGAGATATTTGATGCGTGCATGCCAGGCGTAAGCCACACGAATACTGGGGGTGGTGCTCATGTCATACACCAAATCATAATTTCCATTGCTAAACCCCGGGAGGCGTATCTGTGGTGCGGCTGCATTTCTAAAAGTTTTCAGGACTACCTGCATCATATCTATAATTTTAAGCATCATTTGAGCTGCTACATCTGGCATGGGCTTTAATCGCGGCATCTAATGGCGAATTGTTCCCATCATGTATGCTACCGACGGTGGTCCCTGTGGTGGCGCAATGTATGGGTAGTTCAGCCATTCCTTGCATTGCGCGTTGTTCTGCACTTTGATATTGAATGCCTTCCAAGACCTGCGGCGTGGAACTGGACCGTAGCATGGATTATATAGGAGATGTAAAGGCGCATTGTTCCATGTGCGTAGCATTTCTGGATATGTCTCTAGAAGTTTCTGCCGCCAGGTGGGTTGACGAATTTTGCCTTTTTGCGCCTCTGGAGGAAGGTCTTCGGGTTGAAATTGGGTAGCAAAGGTAGGAATCTGACCCGTGACTCTCTGTATTTCTGCATTATAATCAGCCAAGATAATATAATAAGGCCTGTATTGGAGTTCGGATGAGAGGATAAGGCGTCTCGATGAGAGGTTCTTGAAGTAAGCAGATTGTAGCACAGTTTCCTCTATGACCCTCATGGCCTGATTTTGCACTACTGTGCGCTCTTCGTGAGAACTCCCGATTTCCTCCACTTGACGTAGCCATGGAGGCCGTGGTGCCTCGAATGTGTCCTGAGCTTCTTCCGTTTGTTGGCCTCCTGGGAAGGGTTGTGGATCGTAATCTTCTTCAAATGTCTGTTCCACTGGAATTTGTACTACTTCTTCGTCAGTGGGAGCCTCTGGAGGGGAAGGTGGTCTCTCATATTGTAGTAGACGTGCTTGCAGTTCGGTGACCTGTTTCTGGAGATCTTTTAAGGCTTCTGAGTCTGTGAGAAGTGAAGCCACGGAGGGGGTGGTTGGAGAGGCTGCTGTTGTTTCTTTTTGGTGTTTCTGCTTCAGTTGTCCCAGTTCCTCTGATAGCTGGTCATGTGCTTCAAGCAGCATGGCATAGTCTTCCAATATGATCTTGATATTATCGGGGGTCATTGCTTGAAACTTTGATGGGCTGATGGGTGCCCCAGGTGTGCTTTCAATAGCTGCTTCTAGGTTCTCTTGATTTTGTACTTGCAGACGTCGATTCTCTTCCTGAGCGGCCGCAAGATGTCGCTTGAGTAGGGCCATATTTCGCTGAAGCTTTGAATTCCGTTCCAGCTGTGTCCGTAGGTGACCTTCTACTACCTGTATCGCTTCCTGATCTGTGTTCTGTAACTGTACCTCCAATATGCCATGAGCCTCTTGGAGAGTTTGGAATTGTGTGTGGAGGCGAGCATTTTCCTCCTCTAGTGCAGCAAGGCGGTGCTGTAGTGTCTCTGAGTGCTCGTGCAGGCGTTCATTCTGTTGCTGGAGCTGATTGTAATCTGTCCTTAAGTTTGATATACAAGCTAGCATGGTGTCCAATGCATTTCCTATAGATGAGTGGGTGGTGTTTACAGTGGAAGATGCATGGGAAGGGAATTGGGGAAGGGGAAGAGTGAATGATGTGTCTATTGAAGTCGTGTGTGTGGGTGAAATTGGTGGAGGGGGAATGGGAGGAGGTGGAATCGTGGGGGGAGGTGCCGTGGGTGGTGAAATGTCCATGCTTTCAGGAGTGGGTGCGAGTGTGGGGTCTGCCATATACATTGGAATGGTAGGTGGTGTGTGTGTGAAAGTGTTGAATAGATGAGAAGTGGGGTGGGGAGCTGAAAAGAAAGGAAATGGTTGAGACCTGGGTTGAAAAGTTCTAGCAAGGAGGTTATGGAGGGATTGTAGAAATGGAGAGATGGAGGTCGGGGGTTGAGGTCGTAGATTCGAGGAGGGCATCACGGGTTGCGTGGTAGCAGGAAAACCCATGAATGTGGATCTAGGGTCAGGATGACCTATGGCTGAGGGCATGGGGGATGGTTGTCCTAGGGCAGGCTCTATGAGCGGTTCGGTGGATTGTGTAGTGATGGGGGTTGCTTCACAGATTGGGTTATCGGAGGTAGAGAATAGGGTTGAAATAGAGATGGGAGTACGGAAGATGAAGGTTGGTTCGGTGGGTTGAGTGGTCGAGGTGACTTCCACTGTTTCTGCTCTAGGAGGCGATGGTGGGGGTGTGGGTGGTAGTGGCTCGGTGGATTCCTCATGGGTGATTGGGTGCTCTTGGCTAGCCGTTTCGGTTGCTTGGGCGGTTGTCCTGATGGGTTCAGATGTAATAGTTGGCTCTTCTGCAGTTGTAATGGGAATCTGGATATTCTTACCTGAGCGCGGTCGTGTCTGGAACCTTCGTGGATCATATTGAACTGGAGACCTCCTAATGGCAGTGCGCACTGCTTCCACTACCCCATATGTTTCTGCCATCAATAAGAGACCTTCCCTATATTCTGAGTCAACTCCTGCTTCTTCCAACAGCTGAGTCATGAGTACTCTACTGCTCTGTTCGGTGAGCAGTTGTTGCGATCGCACTCTTTCCATAATTTGATACAGCCTTCGGAGTTCTGCTGTATAGGCTGGGGCTTCAGTGGTCTCCTCTTCATAAGCTCCTTCTTCTTCTAGGTGTCCTTGTTGTTGACCTTGCTGAGCATCGCTCCAATGTACATGTCGGCCGTCTGTAGATTTTCTTCTTCTTCGTGAAGATGTGCCTTGTTCCTCTGTATCTGAATAAAACTCCACATCAGAGAATTGTGTACTTTGTAAGAATGCTTCGAAGTCCTGGGGGTCCATTCCTTCAGCATCTCCAATTGCCGCAAATTCAAATTCAGGTGGAGCAGGAGGAGCTGAAGGGGTAGCTTGTGTCGTAGTTTCAGATCCCGACCTGGGTATCCTAATGGTAAAGGGAGGTACAGTGGTCTCCCTTCGTGGCGATGCTTCCGGAGTAGTCAGAACTTCCCTTGTCTAGACACAAGCGATCGCACCCCTCATGCGCTTGGATTGATGTGTGGACGTCTTGAGCTTCTTAAACATTTGTAATTGTGCCCAAGTTAAGGCACGTTCAATGGGAACATCGTATGCTAGGCACCGGTAAATAATGCGTGTGATTGCACAGCAACCGTTCACCACTAATTTCCTAGAAGACCTTTTATTTGCTTCATACAATTGATCTATAATCCATACCGGTAGCTTAATTGGTAACGCACCTGCTTCCGCTAAGTAGAGAGCGAACCAGATTCTCTTGTGTGGTTGTGTGAAGCGGTCTTGGCCGGGGAAAGCAAAATGTTGCATGCACATACGGAGAGGGATGGACACGTTTGGTGTGAGTGCTGCCATGTCTTTAAGCTTCAATAGTTTCCTATCCTTCATGTTAGTAGGAACGAGGGCATCCTTTTCAGAGGGTACATGTGTGCCGTGCATATTCAAAGCGTCGCTCACCAACTCCACAGTAAGCTCAAACCTCTTCAACTCGTTGTTGCCCAGCAAGGAAGGAAGAACAAATGATCCGGGTTTGTCCTTTTCTTCATTTGCTTGTAATGTGGAGACCAAATAGTAGCATCGGAGGAGATCTGGTTTAGGTAGTGGTGCTTCAAAGTATTCTGCTAGCCCTGCACGTTGCCATATGGTCTGGAGATCCTCGGTGTTCTGTAGAGTCTCGAACTCCTTGGAGAAAAATTGAAATCGAACCCATGATCTGTCATACTCGCACTTAGATTCCCATATATACTTGGCCTCTCCTAATGGACCTGGCATGCCATTGAACCAATGAGAATTGGCATGGACTCTGTCTGTGATCCCTGTGGGTGGATCCGATACCGGAATTTGCTGAAGGTGTTGTAGCTCCACAGGTCGTTCAGTTGATGGCACATCCACAGGTAGACTATCCACATCGATTCCTGCAGTAAGTATTCCTACTTGTGAGCTCGGACCTGTTGCTTCTGCCATGTTACTTCTTGCCTTCTGATTCTGTGAGAATATAGAAACATGTGTTAATATTGTAAAGGACAAGTTAGAATCGTTTTTGTCCCCATTACAACATTATCATGAGATTCGGGAGAGATTAGTAGGTTAATAAGTGCTCGGTGCTTGTGTGTGTAGTTAGGAATTGGTTGGACCTAAGAACTAAGTGGAATGATGTAGTGTGAGAGTGACGTAGTTAGTAGGTGGGCATGGATTTGCAACTGGGGTCCGGGGGTTTTTTACAAGTTTTAGGTTTCCAAATACAGTGGATGGCTTTGGGTCTTGGTTTTGTGGAGATTCGGGAGGGTTGCATGAGTAACTCTGCTGGGAGTTGTTGTGCCATTGGGACCCATTTACGAGTGAGTCTGTGCGTGCTTCTAGGTGGTAGTGTGTTCAAGTGTATCAGACAAGAGTGGGTGGCGACTGCTTGAGCGTGTGAACCCTGTCGTGTATGATGTGAATTGTGTGGGGATAGTTGAGCCCGCAAGCAAGCCTTAGGCACCCAAATTTGTCTTGATTGTGGGTCAGCCTTCATCGACTTCTTGGGTACCCAAATATACTTCACTTTCTCAACAGAGGTTTTAGGAGTCCTCTTATTAGCATCAAGTCGTTGATTACTAATAGGAAGTTGAGACCGTTGTTGCGACTTAGTTACGGTCGGCAGCTCGTCTTTCCGCACCCACATTTGTTTCATCGGCTGAGTTGTTCTTCTTTGCGCGTTATTTTGGTCTCTTGCCTGGAGAGTCTTCAATGATTGATCTGCCCTTAGTTGCTGCCTCCTTCTGGGCTTTGGAAAAGAAGAGAGTTCCATTGTGGTTCTGACTCCTTCTTTGAGATCTTCATTCTTCTGCATCACATAGCCTTGGACAAGAACAACATGGTCAACTTCATGTGCACCCCTGGAGGGACCAGGAGTCCGTGTCTTTTCTAGTTCCTTGAGTGCTCCATTATTTAACTCCATTGTAATTCTAGTCTGGTTCACCCATACCTGAAGAATTCCACTTCTTAGGTTTAAGTTGACTGCTTGGTTATAGATCCAGTCTTGACCCAACACAAGAGGTTCAGTGAGGTCCTCATCTTGACACACTAGTACTTTAACTGTCAGTGCCTCATCATGAATATAGAGGGGAAGTTCCACCTCGCCCATGCAAGGGGTTTCCACGCCTCCTAATCCTATGAGATATGCTTCCACAGGATTGACAGTTAACTGCAACTCTTGACAGTAAGACAATTTAACAGCACTAGTGGCTGCACCTGAGTCAATCAAGGCTCTTACAGTCCTTGCACTCTTTCCTTGTCCTATATCTAAGGTTATGAAAGGACGTCGATCAGTTATCCTATGTGAGCTAATACCTGAAACTTCACACATAGCTACTTCATATCCTTGATCTGCATATGCATCTTGCCTAGGGTGCTCTCTACCTTGTCTTCTTAATTTCAATCTCCGTATGCGCTCTAGGGCTTCTGCTTGAGCTTCTTCTCGAATTCGTTTTTCTTCCTCTTTGCGTTTCTTAGCAGTGTTGAGTCGACTTAGCATTTCCTCTGTGAGAGGTTCTTGATACAACTTGACTCTGCATCCGCTAATATAATTTGGGAGAACATCGCCTTCTAATGTGGCTAGTTGCACTGCTCCACTTGTTGAGATCCTATTGATGATCATAGGTCCGTAGCCTCTCTTCTCTAGCTTCCTTGCATGTTGTTTCAATGTGTAGACTAAAACTAGATCTCCCGCTTTCAAGCCCTTATCCTTCACATGGGCATCAAAGTATGCCTTCTGTCTCTTCTTAGCTGCATATATCCCTGCAGCTGCTCTCAGCCTCGTTTCTCCTAATCGTTCAAGGTCAAAAAGTCTAGAGGAGAGTTCATGACCCGTCCATTCGTGCTCTTGTGCTACCTTCAATGTAGGTATCAAGAAGTCCAAGGGTAGCACCGCATTTTGGCCAAACACCATCTGAAAGGGGGTGGCTTGGAGTACTGTTTTGTAGGCGACTCGGTATGCCCAAACAGCATGGTGTAGCTGTTTGTCCCAATCAGAGCGTTTAGTGTTCACTAATTTTGTCAGTACATTGCATAAGATCTTGTTGGTGCTCTCAGCCTGGCCATTTGCTTGAGGGTGATAGGGGGCAAACTTCTTATGTATTACCAAGAATTCTTGGAGCAGATTTTCAATCACTTCATTCAAGAAGTGAGTACCTCTATCACTAACTAGCTCTATGGGTAGCCCGTATCTAGTGAACACATTCTCAAATAAAAACTTAGCTGTTGTTTGAGCATCGTTCTTCGTTGTGGCTTTTACCTCTACCCACTTAGTTAGATAGTCTGTTGCAACAATGATATATTCTGCATGGGAATTCTTAGCTGGGGGATTAATAGGACCTACGAAGTCTATTCCCCACTTGGAGAATGCACGTCCACCCATCATAGGTTTCAGTGGCATCTCATCTTTACGTATAGGATACTGAGTTCTCTGACAGACATCACATCGTTTCACATAGGTATGTGCATCCATGTGAAGGGTTGGCCACCAGAAGCCCGCAAATAGTATTGCTTTGATCACTCGATCTGGTCCAAAGTGTCCTCCTGCTACACCTTGGTGAGCAGTTTCCAAGATCTTGAGATATTCACTTTCGTGGACACATAGTCTCAGGTAACCATCCTTACCACGCTTATATAGATTATCACCAATGAGTGAGTAATCCTGGGCTTCTTGTTCTAAACTCCTTTTTCTAGCCAGAGTCATGTCTGGAGGGAATGTTCTCGTCCTTAAGAAGGATACTAGAGGTTCACTCCAATCTGGCACTATGGACACTTGATAAAGAGTGGCATGTTCCACAGGTGGTTTAGTGCAACAGATTGGACATTCCTTGCACAACTTTTGGACATCCGCTTCCATAGTTGGCCAATGTACTCCTAGTCTCCTTAGTGTCTGTAGGGTTCGTTGTTTTGAGTAGTGTTGCTCTAATGCACCTACATGTGCTAATTGCAACCACTTCGCATACTCGTCCTCTTCTACACAACAAGCCAAGATTCCTTGATCCATGTGCTTGTACATGCTCCCTGCCATGATGTGGTACTTTTGGGCTTTCACAACCTCTCTATTCTGTGTGTTTACTACTGGATGGTTAGGCCCGTATGTCAATACTGGCACTAATGGCTTAGCCCACTGAGGTACCACTTCCAAGTTAAACAAGTAAGCATCAGGAAGGTCATCTGATACTCCTTGTGGGGCTTCTCCAGATGTGAGCCTAGAGAGATGATCTGCTCTCAAATGAGTCCTACCTTTCCTTACCACAACCTCAAAATCATATTCCATTAGCAAGAGAAACCATCTTACTAATCTTCCTGTATTGCATGGCTTGTTTACGAGATATAACAATGCTTGATGGTCAGTAAAAAATTTAAACTTGTTTGCAAGCAAATAGTGTCTAAATTTCTTAACTGCATATACCATGCCTAAGCCTTCTCTCTCCGTAGTGGTGTAATTTCGTTCAGCTGCATTCGATTGTCTACTGGCATAGGCAATTGGAAGATCCATATTACCTTCACCAGTAGGTTGTGCAAGCACACATCCAATGGCATAATTGGATGCATCCACATGAACATGGAATGGCTTATTCCAATCTGGTGTGGTCAAGATTGGTGCTGAACATAATCGTCGTTTAAGCTCCTGGAAGGAATTCTCACATTCATCCGTCCACTCAAAGTTAGTCAGAAGTCCGTACATGGGCTTTGCAATGACAGCATACATGTGAATGAACCGGCGGTAGTAACCACAATGTCCCATGAAAGCTTGTACTTCCTTGACATTCCTTGGCCTAGGTAGCTCTGCTATGGCTCTCACTTTCTCTTCGTCAGTAGATATGCCATTCTTTGACACAATGTGTCCTAGAATCTTGCCCTGCCTGACCATAAAAACACATTTGACTTCTAAATTCTTCCTCAGGAACTCTTTAAATACATGGCACATCAGCCTCTGGAAGGTTGCTGGTGCATTGGTAAGCCCAAATGGCATTACCCGAAAGGCGAATATGCCCCATTCAGTGGCAAAAGCCGTTTTATGCTGATCTTCTGGTGCAATGGCCACTTGATTGTAGCCAGAGAACCCATCTAGGAAGCTGTACACTTCCTTGCCTGCCACCCTTTCTAATAGATGCTCAGTGATAGGAAGCGGGTAGTTATCTCTGATAGTGGCTGCGTTAACCTTCTTCAAGTTAATGCATACACGCAGCTTGCCATTCTTCTTGGGTACCACTACGATGGGGGATACCCATTCAGTGTGCTCAATTTCATAGATGAATCCAGCTTCGACCAGTCTATCTATCTCCTCTTTGATCTTAGCAGCGTAATTATCGTTATATGTGTAGGGCTTCTGCTTAGAGGGTTTAGCATCTGAGGTCATGGGGATAGTGTGTGAACATATGCCTGGATCAACACCTTTCAAATCCTTGTAACTCCAAGCGAATACATCTCTGTATTCTCTTAGCAAGGCTATTAACGCATGCTCTTCTTCCTCTGTTAGGTCATGGCCTATGTACGTGCATCTCTCCTCTCCTTCTTCTAGGGCCACTACTATTTTCTTGGTGGTTTCTTTGTTATCATAGGCCTCTCCTGATTGTGCCTCTCGTTTAGGCATTCTTATCATGACTCTCCTGTCGTCTATCTCATACTTCTTAAAATTTTCTGGGACCTCAAACAAAGATTCTTCTTCCTCGGATGAGACTTCTCTCTTCTTTCGTTTTTTTCCTTCTTCCTTCGGGGTCACATGTGTGGCTAATCTTACATCATTTGTAAGCTCTCCGTGCCTTTGGGGTTGAAATTCTACTCCATAGAAATATTCTTCATCTAATGCAAAAGGTGGGTCCATAATGATTGACTCTAGATCGGAGTCACTTGCATCCTCAAATGCATCAGGGATAGGTTCGCATTCTTCTAGAACTGCCTCTCCCATGATTGGCTCTATGGAGAAAACTGAAATGCCATAGCCATCCTCATCACAGTGAGGTGTCCATTGTTCTTCATTGATGGCTACATCGATTGTTGCTAGGATTTCTGCCTAGCCGTGGGGTTCGAATTCTTCGTCAGGAAATACTACAGGTGCATAGGCTGGGTCTTGAATGGGTCTATGTGTTTCGTTTGCACCT
The DNA here is from genome assembly GCA_020310875.1 of Ceratopteris richardii. Taxonomy (NCBI): domain Eukaryota; kingdom Viridiplantae; phylum Streptophyta; class Polypodiopsida; order Polypodiales; family Pteridaceae; genus Ceratopteris; species Ceratopteris richardii. Next base: position 34,536,387 of record CM035427.1, read on the forward strand.
ATATCTCTGGCCTTCTCTCTCTTCTCTTCTTCTACTGCTACTTTGCACATCCATAAGTGGGTGTCTTCATGCATCCATGAGGATCCTGATCCTATGGAATGCACAGATTCCGTATCCTCTTTGGCTCTATGGATGGGATTCCATTGGATGGGAGGGACATCTCTATGAGAGTAATCTTTGAGATTGACTTTGGTCGTAACTCCTAAGTGTTGCAAATACAAGGAGTTGGTTCCCCAATCCTGTACCACTTGCAACTGTCGCATAAATGGTCTTCCCAAAATCATCTCATAGGCATGATTTTTGCTGAAGTCACATATAGCAAAGGTATGCTCAAATTCGACACCACAGGTGGTGAGAGTTATTCCTCCTAATAATCCTAGGGGTCTCTCTATGTGACCATCGGCCATTTGCAATTTCATCTTGGTGGGCCTGAGTGCTGGCTTGCCCCAACGCTTCCATAGGGAAGTGGTGGCAATTGCAACTCCTGCACCTGAGTCCAAAATTGCCTTGGTGGTGTGCCCCTGGTAGGTGATGGGAAGATAGGTGTTCCCTTCTTCACCTTCACACATGTCTCCTATCTTATCCAAGGGTATCTCTGGCACTGTCCTATGTGATCCTACCTGGGAACGAGGTTTTACTATCTCGGGCACTTGATTGGCTACATGTTTCCATAATTCAGGTCTAACCTTGAGTAGCTCTTCTAACTTGAGATTGCACTGCACTTTAGTATTTTTCACTACCTCTGTGCTCCTAGGTATGACTGAATCTTCGTTTCTTACCATGACTGTGGGTGCTCTCATACAGGTGGACTTTGCTTCCCATGGGCCTGTGAAATGGGGTAGTTCTTGTAAAGAATTAGACTCGAAGTCTAATCTTTCTTGAGATTGGGTGCTCTCCTGCTCCCCATAAATGGATGGGATGTCTTGTGGGAATTGGTCATGTGCATCATCCACAAGTTCAATGGGAGGAGGGACTTCACTTTCCTTAGCCCATTTGTCTTCTTGAATCTCGCGTAGGAATTCTGGTGTGAACCGATTCATAGAAGATGTTGTGTCTGGCTCCGTAGAGTTAGGCACATAGGCTTCAGGCACATAGGCTTTCTGGGTAGGAAGACCTGCTCTTTCACTAGCCTTGTCATGGTGTTGAGGGGCGAGTTCCTTTTGTGTTTGTGCCATTAGATTCTCTATTCTTTCTAGGGAAGGGGGGTTGTCTGGTTTAGTGGAATCGGGCACATAAGCTTTCAATGGGGGGTGGGTCATGTTTTTGCTTCCTTTATCTCTTTCTTGATTTTTTTCTTCCTTGGCAGATCTTGCAATTATGCCCTCTAACTTCTCTAGAAGTCCATCCAAGTGTAATTGCGTCTTGGCTGAGCCCGAGTAATTGAAAATGCGACTGGCTTCAAACATAGTCTGAGCCAATGCGACCATTTTCGCACAAAGCTTGGTTCTTTCTATCTCTAGGTCAGCTCTAGGGTAGCACTTGTCATGATCCGTGACATTTGGCCCTTCTTGGATTCTGGCCTGATATGCTTTAAGCATCATGTCTATGTCTTCAGGAGTGGGATCAGCTAATACTGATCCTGCTCGGGGTGGTGGGTGGGTTACGTGGGGTGTATTAGAGGGTGGAGGGATGGAGGGTGATGGGGATGGTAGCGGTGGGAATGTGTGAGAGTGCGGTTGAGAGGTGATCTCTATGATTTTGGCCTTGGTTTCTCGTAGACTTTCCTCTACTTCACTCATCTTCTTTGCCCATTGCCTTTTCATTCTTTCACGACTATCTCTCCAAGCTCTAGTTCTTTTCTTTGTCATGATCTCGGTTTCACTAACTTCTGGGCTCTTTTCCTGGCCTACCCCTTGGTTTTGCTGCAATGCCTGAGCTCTAGTCACTACCTGTACTGGTGCAGTGGTAGTCACACTCCCTGAGGAGTCTACTACTAACCCAATAACGTTAATAGGAGTGATTTTTGGCATATTATTAGGATTTTTAGGGCAATCTCGTAAGAGATGCTCTTTCCCACACTCTTGGCAATAGCCTTGGATCGTTACTGACTGTGTTTGTGTAGGTGGAGGCAAGGGACAATCACGAATGAGATGATCACCCTGACATCGGTAGCATGGTCCTCTAGGGAATGGGGTTCTTACCTGCCTAGGTTGGGGTCTAGGGTTGGGGTTTGCATACATGACATTTGTGTAATCTGATTCCCAACTAGGTTCATTTGGCTCTTCACTATAGTAAGACTCACCATGTTCAGGAGACTGCATGTAGTATGCCTGGGGACTATCAACATGTGTAGAATCGAAGCTATGGTCACTGGGATCACTTTCTGAAAGCAATGGTGTTACGGGGACTATAGCTCTATTCAGGTTTTCTTCTGCTGCTGCATATTTTACAGGGATCACATTAGCTGGGGCAGGGGGTTGTTGTGCTAACACAGGCTGAGGTCTTTGTTGGTTTTGGTATGGTTGCTGATAAGGTTGCTGTGGCCTGCCATATGCCTGTGGAGGGTACTGGTTCTGGTATCTTCCCTGCGGTGGATAGGGTTGAGGGTAAGTTTGCCTAACTGTTTGCTTATTGTAGGGGCAATCTTGTGCGGTGTGATTGGTGTACCTCCGTTCTATGGTGCAGTACTGGCTACTAGGATTTACTTGGGGCTGAGTCATAATGGGACATACATTCGCCATGTGGTCGCCACCACAAGTATAGCACCTTTTCACAGGGGCAAACCTTGGGATTTGTTTGCTAGTTACACCTAATTTCTGAGCTACTTTCTCTGCGAGTTCCTCGATTGATGTGGATTGCGTGGAAGAGCGGTTAGAGGCACTATCTAAATCTTTGTATATCTTGGAAAGCTCTAACTCCTCCCCTAGGTTATCCTCGATGTCAATGCACATGCGTACACACTCTTCTATGGTCCTAGGGTCCTTCAAGTACACATAGGATCTTAACTTTGTACTCAGTAATCCATCCAAGAATAAAGCCACTTGCTTAGCTGGTGTGGGGAGCTCCGAAACAGGGCATCTTTCAAGATATTGCCTAAATCTTCGTCCTGCAAGTCTCACGGTCTCTTGAGGGGTTTGCTTGAAGCTGTGAATCAATGAGGAGGTATTATGTCTTATGCCGCTCTTAGAGAATTCAATAATGAAAGCCTCCAGGAGTTGGTCTATGCTCCTAAACTGTCTCTCATTCAATGGTTGGAACCACGTAAGGGCTGTGTTCCTAAGGGTTAGACCAAAGGCATTATATTGTGTGAACAGGTCCTCCACTTGTTCCGCTCTCAATACTTGCCTAAACTCTGCCACATGATCGTATGGGTCTCCTGTGCCATCAAAGTAATTTTTCATGGACTTAACTAGCTGAGTTGGTCTCAAAGTCCTTGTGTGCTCTCTGGGTCGGGGTAGAGGGAACTCATCCACATTTCTTTGATTCCTGTGAGCTCTATGTATCTCCGATTCCATCCTATTTGTTTCCATCCTTGTTCTTTCTCTGCCCCCTGGGTTAGCAAAGCTTACTTCTGGCCTATCTCTACTTCTGTCTCTTTGAGTTCCATGAGCTTGGGATGTTCCCGCTCCAGGATGACCGTAGGACACATTTGATCTTGGTTGGGGGAAAATGATTTCACCTTTCCAAGTGTAAGCATGCCTATCATTTTCTGTCACCACGAAGATCCTCTCTGAGGCGTGATCTAAGTAGGTCACTCTGCCTGGGCTATCAGGATCCTTAAGCTCATAGATCATTATTGTTCCTATATCAAATGGCCGATCAGATTTATATCTCCAAAAGGCTTCTTCAGTTTCTCGGTTCAGAAGAAGATCTATGCTCTTATTATCTTGGGGAATCCACACTGGTGTGATAATCCTCGTAAGAACAGATTTCCCTCGAGGGGTCCTCGGTTCTACTCCCATGTTCTCTTGCTCTAGGTCATCTAAGTCCAATTCTGGGACTACATTCCCAAATTCATCAGTCCTATCGGGATGACTGGTGACCACATATATTGTCCCTTCCTTGTCTACGTACGCTCCGTTTTCGAACTTGACAGCTGGGTGCTCTAGTCCAATGGATTGATCAGGATTCTTAATCTGTACCACAGATCTTCCTAGGCCGTCCTCATAGATGCTGGAACCTAATCGGTTGGTCCTAAGGTATTCCAACTGCGTTTTGTAAGGGCCTTCCACCCTATGTAAATATGGCACCCCAGAACTTCCTGTAGGTCTCTCCATACCGTGGGACGTCTCAGACTCGCTAGTCTCCGAACTAGGGTAATACGAATGATGGCTCAACTGCTGGGCCCAAGACCTCGCAGTATGATTGACACTAGCCTCCGAAGATCTAAGACTTTGTCTGTCTCTCCCTAGGTGTCTACCTGACCTAAGGTTCATATGCCCTTTGTACGTTGCTGATTCTTTGGTACCAGTCACTTGTTTCTTTTAAGTTCCTTTGGATGTGTTTTCTTGTTTTTAATTAAGCGTCATTAGGAGCACTTTCGTGGGTCGTACTTGATGTTCTGCGTCCACTTAGTTTAAGTTCTTTTCCTTTGAGTTATCCCTTGACTACAACTTAGCCTACCCTTGCACTTGAGAAATTAAGGGCTCTTCAAACTTGAGTGTTCCTATCGTACCCCTAGTCGATCAGAATAACTACTCGCACTTAGCCTATGCTAAGAATAGACTGAGGGGGTTAAGTGATGTTCCAACCTCAAGTTTCTCCTCCTGGCAATGCTGGTCTACCCAGGAAGCACGTTCCCAAGCTTGTTCGCCTTGGCACTTACTTTGCTTACTTCAAGAGCTCTCGATGATCCTGTAAGAATCCCACGTTTAGCTTCAATTTGATCCTTCAGTTGACAGACAATTTATTTCAGACACTTTTTTAATGACCCTTGTTCCCCCTTTTGCATTGCTAAAAATTTCTCTAGAGCTCCCTTGGTGTTCCTACCCCTCAGTGTGTCAACTTCCAAATATCCTATCTCAAAAGCAACGCCTTATTCTTATAAAAAACAGTTGAGGGCGCGTAGTATATGCCACGAGCTTTCTGACAAGCCCTAGAGCTCAAAAAATGGATTTCGTATGAAAACGTTATGGCCGTTCAGGGTTTAGGGGGTTAAACAGACAAACAGAACCTTTCAGGAGTTTTAATGCATTTTTCTAAGGCCTTTGCGAGTGTGTGAGTATTTGAGAGTGCAAATAAGCCCATCATTAGCCTAAATTTCCAAAAAATTTACCCCTAAATTTTTGCCGAAAATATCTATCTATCGCGATAGAGGGTGTCTGTCGCGATAGACGCTGTCTGTCGTCTGTCGTGGTTTGGTCTGTCGCGATAGACGGTGTCTGTCGCGATAGACGGTGCCTGTCGCGATAGACGCTGTCTGTCGTCTGTCGTGGTTTGGTCTGTCGCGATGGACGGTGTCTATCGTGATAGACGCTGTCTGTCGTCTGTCGTGGTTTGGTCTGTCGCGATAGACGGTGTCTGTCGCGATAGACGCTGTCTGTCGTCTGTCGTGGTTTGGTCTGTCGCGATAGACGGTGTCTGTCGCGATAGACGCTGTCTGTCGTCTATCGTGGTTTGGTCTGTCGCGATAGACGGTGTCTATCGTGGGTTGGTCTGTCGCGATAGATGGTGTCTGTCGCGATAGACGGTGTCTGTCGCGATAGACGGTGTCTATCGTGGGTTGGTCTGTCGCGATAGACGGTGTCTGTCGCGATAGACGGTGTCTATCGTGGGTTGGTCTGTCGCGATAGATGGTGTCTGTCGCGATAGACGGTGTCTGTCGCGATAGACGGTGTCTATCGTGGGTTGGTCTGTCGCGATAGACGGTGTCTGTCGCGATAGACGGTGTCTGTCGCGATAGACTGAAAAAACGCAAATTTTTGAGAAACTTCTAGTGATTTAGAGTGCCCTAATGGTGTAGGTTACCGTGCCAAACACGCATTCACAAAATATTAAGTTTTTCTGTCTGTCGCGACAGACAGAGGTCGTCGTCTCAGGACCTGTGCAGAGTCTGTCGTACTTGCGCACGCTGCTGGAGAAGGTGGTACAGCTAGTTCCTGCAACAAAAGCTCAAAAACACGCCAAAAATAGATAGCATGCAAGCTCTCTCTCACTCTCTCTCACAATGAAATGAGGGAAATGAGGTGGGGAGTGTAATATGACCAAAAAACTGAAATTTTTGTGGAGATGGAGATGGAGGTGGGAGATGGTGGGGATGATGATGATGATGATGGTGATGCGAAAGTAAGAAAAAAATGAAGAAAAATAAAGAGAAGGAAGGATATTACCTATAACTCCAATGTCTCAACTCGACGTCTTACCATCACACGCTCGTCCTCGAAGCTCTCTCCCCGGCAACGGCGCCAAATTTGGTGTCACTATAGCACAATGGTGAGTACCAACGTAAGAAGATCCACCTCATAATTGTCAATCCGTGGAGACGTGAGGACTAGTATGAAGACTATGAGCAAGTGAAGGCACAAGTGTGTGAGTGAAAAGCACACAAGCATGCACACACATACACACACACGCGCACACAAGGCAAGAACAAGGAGAGGAACAATGGAGTTCTTTGCATTAGTCAAAAAGTCTCTTACATAAGCTCAATTCACAAACAATCTAACCCCCAAAAATGAGCTCTCTAGCTCTTTTTATAGTTTTCTAACTAGCTTTGGTCTTGTCCAGACCTAGTGTCCGGCCTAGTTAAAAATTAGGTTCTAGAGCCTATTTGAGGGCTCAAACAGAGTCTAGAAATTATGAAAATTGATATGTAGCTAGTTCTAATACTCCTCAAGCTCGAGGACTCCTCGGCTTGCACAAAATGGAGTCTATTCTACCAAAAACGGAATTTACAATGTTTGTGTAGTGATTAAAATCACTTGAGTTGTGAATGGTCCATGGGAAAAAATGATTGGGCCTTGTTGCCGTATTGTGCATGACTCCTCCGTTGCGCTAGTATGCTCTTCATCTGACTTGTATGCCAACACTAGTGCACCAACATCTGCATGCAATGCCTGGAAAGTACCTGTAAGACTATGAAGTGGTTGCTCTTCCACCAAATTAGAAGGAAATACATCTAAAACAAACAAAAACATATCTAAATAGTTCAGAAATATATCCGACACAAGAAAACATAAAATATTGTAGAGTAATACTTACAGTTCACAGGATATCTCATACTACTAGAGTTTTCAAGTTTCATAGTTGCCATTGTAAAAACATGTTGTACAATAGCAACCATCCCATTGTCTCTATGCTTCTTGAAGCCAAGTAACTTTCCCTTCCAATGAAGATCTAAGTTTCCACGATCTCTAACTCGATGAGGCCCAACTCTAGAGGGTTGCATGTACACCCATGCACCTTTGGAGTACTCATGTGATAGCCACTGCCCATCTGTGGCTTTGATATTGTGACATCTTAATGTGAGGATTTCATCTTTTGGTCGCCTAGAAGCTTTAGATGTTGCCATTGAAGCTAAAGGTCTTCAAGCTACAACAGTAATTCGAGATAGGAGATGCAGGTAGGTTGGAGTGTAGAAACAAGAGCTTCAATGGTGTGCTACAGAGTGAAAGTAGTGGGAAAAGATGACTTTTTGGGACCTGGGTATGAAAATGTGAGGTTTAGGAGGGAAATAACTCTTTTTTGAGTATTTTTGAAAAAACTCATTTTTTTCAGCTCAAAACATGCACGGATTTTGAATTTGGGGTCAAAAAGAGTACTTTTGACCCTAAAAAGTAATGGGGGGTCCATTTTCAGGTGTTATGATGAGTTTTTTAACTTTTCAGAAATTTTGAATTTTTGGACCCAACTGAGTTACGAGATTCATTCTCTCTCTAGAGGCAGCTCATTAAATAAGGGAGAAATATGTCCCCTCTCCACCCTTCAGCCTAGTATTTTATAGGGCATAGACTGTGGCCACCACCCTCTTCTGATTGGTCCATCACTAATCACTCTTTAATCTAAAAGGCCCATTCAGGGTTCATTTTTTCCCCTAATGTTAAGCATGTGTTTTATTACTTTAATTGTATAATTCATTCATATTTATGTGTGCATGTGCATGTGTAAGTGTGTATATGTATCTATGTATGTGCATGTATATATGTAAGTGTATGTGTATATGTGTGTATGTGCATGTATATGTGTGTATATGTATCTATGTGCATGTGTATGTGTGTATATGTATGTATGTGCATGTGTATGTGTTTATGTGCATATGTGTGTGTATGTATGTGCATGTATATGTGTGTAATATGTGTGTGTATATGTATGTACATATTTATATGTGTATATGCATGTATGTGCATGTGCATGTGTAAGTGTATATGTGTATGTATGTGTATGTGTATGTGCATGTGTATGTGTGTGTATATGTATGTATGTGCATGTGCATGTGTAAGTGTATATGTGTATGTATGTGTATGTGCATGTGCATGTGTATGTGTGTGTATATGTATGTATGTGCATGTATATGTGTAAGTGTATGTGTGTATGTGTGTATGTACATGTATATGTGTATATGTATGTATGTGCATGCATGTGTGTATGTGCATATATATGTGTATATATGTGTATGTGTGTGTATATGTACATATGTGCATATGTATGTGTATGTGTATAAACATATACAAGTGTATGTATGAAACATGCATGTGCATGTGGATGCATTTCCATTTGCAACCATGTGTATATGCATGCATGTGAATGTGCATGCATGTGGATGTGCATATACATGTATTTAAGTATGTTTTAATGTGGTTGTATAAATGTTTGTGCATATGCATGTGTATGTGTGTGTATGTGTAAGTGTATGCGCACATGTATGTGTGTGTATATATGTGTGTGTATGTGCATGTGCATATGTGTATATGTGTGAACGTGCATCTTCATGTATAAGTGTATATGTGCATATCAATAAGTGTGAGTATGCAAACTAATGAAAATAACACAATTCAACTGATATACAAAGAATGGAAATTGTACTTATAATAGTTAGCCATATTTTTTGCTTGTTAACTTCTTGAATAACCTATAATAAAGAGAGAGAGAGAGAGAGAGAGAGAGAGAGAGAAAGAGAGAGATAATTCAAAGAGAGAAAGAGGTAGAGAGAGAGAAATAGAGAGAGAGAGAGACAATAAGATAGAGATTAGACAAAACAACAATCTATCAAGCGATTGTTTCAGCTCGTAAGTGCAACGCAATTGTGAACATTGGAGATCTCTTCGATGAGTTGCATGTAGATGTTGATCGAAGAGCCTCCAATGTTTCTTTTGTCAAAAAAATGTCGTGTAAATGATGCTAAAGCATTGTACATTCTTGTCCAGATAGTATCGCATACGTGATGATAATTAGAATTGCTTATGCGATGCAAATTAGCATCACTTATGCAATGTGAATTAGCATCACTTATGCAATGCGCATTAGCATCACTTATACAACACTTTTTTAAATTGTCACTTTAGCGATGCTCAATGTAACCGTCCCATATCCCATCATGCCACATGTCAATACAAATGTCAAATTTTTCATCGTTTAATTGAGGTTCTGCATTCCACACTTGTCGGGACAGTTTATGCAATTTTATAGCGATAAAATTGTGTCATGTTAACTGTCGCTATGCACCTGTATTCCTTGTAGTGATTGAAAAATGTTTGGACATCCAATCATCGATCTCACTCTTGGTTTTATGATCATAGGGTATAATATAGTGTTTTGGATGCCCATCTTTAAAATTTTATGTCTTCAAGATGCATACAAAAAGAAGGCAAACAAGCTTTTGTAGAACTTAAAAAAAAAGAAGGTTTCTAAAGAGAAAGATTAATAGGGAATTTTGAGAATGATTTTCTAAGGAAAAACTTTATTTTTGTGTTGTATTAAAAAAATTCTTTTTTTTTTAGAAAGAGTCATGGATTTTTAATTTGAGTTTAATTTATGGCACTTGGGACTTTTGTCTCTATTAGGTGGGGTATTGGTCAATCCCCATTGGTAGCACTAGCTAGACATGTCCTCATCCTAGTGATCAGAGGAAATGGTGCCCAAAGGAAATGGTCCCCTTTGGGGATATATCTAGCTAGTCTTTGGTCACTCATAGTCGACTGTTTCGATGGTAGCATGGCCCATACATATGCATACTCTAGGAGCACTTCATGAGTTTACCTCAGTATTGCTCATCTAGCATTCCCTTGTACTTTTCCTAGTTCCTATCCTTAGGGCTCTGTATATTCCTAGTATGTGTTAGGTTTTCTACCCCTACTTATGTGGAATTTGGGGGATCCAATGGGTATTATGTCCTTCAATGGGTACTATGTCCTTCATTGTACTGACACACTTTCAATTCATTCAAGACTAGCGAGATGTAGATCATAAGATCAAAATCCCCTTCAAAAGAAATATATAGTGGGGAATGATTTGAAAAACATTATGAAGAATTATATAGAACCTTGCAGATTATGAGTGAGATAATCTTCTTTAAAATATTCTTTGAGTCATATGAATCCAACTTAAATTCTCTTAAAAATTTTCCTTGAAATTCTAGACAGAAAGTAGCTCATTAAATGCATCTTGACCCCAACCAAGAAAATGGTAAGATTTCCTTGATACCTTGCAAGCTGGTAAGGGGCCCAAATGAGGTCCACTTGTTTTCCCAAATGTAAGAGCGTTATAATCTACTGTGTGTTTCATAGTACATAAAGGATATATAGGCCTACCAATCATGAGAGATGTGATGTATGATCTTGAAAAATTCCTTGATTTTCATTGTTCCTCTCCAACCTTTCATGTGAGGTTATGATATTTATGAAAAAACTAGAAGTACCTCTAAATAATTCCATTATGAGTCTCGTGCCCTCATGGAATCTATAGGTAAGGTCTTACAATACAAAAAAAGAAGTGGGTCTGATAATTCTAGTACAATATCTACTACCACTTTTTATAACCCCAAAGTTCACATTGAGATCTGAGAGCACAAATAAGTAAGTGTATACTATAGTTTCTTTCTCTTGGGACTATGGATACTATATTTGGTCAATATTTGTCCACTATGGGCTCCAAATATGACCTAAGTAACCTTCAAGGGTTAGTGGCTTACTCTAGTGAAAGAGAAAATAAACGATGAAAATTGGGGCTACATCGGTTGGTATATATTGATGTACAAAAGCTCATACTTTATTTGTTTGGAGGTTCCATGGTTGACCTACTCTTCCATTTAGGCTTGAAAGATTGAAATGAAGAACCACGTTGAGACCTCCCTTCTCCAATACTTTCCAAGGGTTATAGCTTAGGCTGCCCTCAAGGTTTTGAATCCTAGACCTCAGAATCCAAGGTCCAAAGTGCTACCACTAAATAGATCCCTAACTCAAGCGATCATACTTGTATCACCAACAAGGACTCATATTTGTATCACCAAGGTCCCAACACATCAAATTTCCGTGTTAAGTGTTCCTATCCACCTCTCCACAAGGGGGTGCTTTTCTGCCAAGTCAAATGTATTTTCTTTTTGAATCAATGCTTTGTGCTTGTGCTCCATCCTTTGTGTGAATACATACCACCCCATGATCCCAACACTTCTCCAAGCTAAGCAATTGGGAAATGATCTCCACGCTCTCTAGAGTTGAGGCTTGAGGGACAACCCATTGCTGAGCAATCTCTCAGACTATGGTTACACAGTCATGACACGATATACATGTGAAGACACCACAAGCCATTATAACACATCAATAGGAAACCGCATTGATTTAGTGTGCACTCTTCCGTCGATATCCAGGTCAATAGGTGCTGTGTTGTATGAAAATGATGTGGACTCAAATGGGTAACCGTACATATCGTCCACCCAACTACCTGTCCTCGCTTTTGTTCTGTGTGTTTTTTTTTCTTTTTTTTTTAATGGAGGTTCAGCTGAGGCCTACTTCACCTAACTTTAACTTTGAAATTGCAACTGTACAAGGAAGGGCATAGTACCCACGGGACCCCCCTTATCCCACAAGAACAAGGGTTTACAATACTAGGTTAAACGGCAGTCACAACTACCGCAGGAATGGACAAACAGTGGCATCTCAGCCACATGCAACATCTTTCCAAGATATACTGTCCCTTACATGTTGCTGCCAGGAATTGAACTCTCGCCCCTGCCTCAAGAGGTGAGAGACCCAACCACTAGGCCAGCGAAGTGGGACCTTTTGTTGTGTGTTTGGATATTGAAGTACGACTACACATTAAGCTTCTTGAAGATGGTTGGATACATGCAATGTATGTGTGGCTTTAATGCTCAGTATGGCTCCTCTGTCTCGTCATGCCATCCTGATTTGTGTGAAACTTTTAATTCTTGCATCGTCATCGTCATCCGTCCTCGTCATCGTCGTTGAGGGAAGCAATCATGTTTGTCGAAGCCGGCGATGGGTCTTCAGGTCTGCGGCGCTTTTCTGGAAGGTAGTCGAGTATGTACGATATGTGTATTGTTTCGCAATGCAACATGACACCTCCGATTCCATCTTCTGTCGGATCCAGCAGTAGAGCTGTAGATGTACGACAAGCTTCGCGAAGACAGCCAAATATACCTAGTATAGCTGTGGACTTTCAGTCCTGAACGGCAGGCTCGTTCATATGTACCTGTCCTTCGATTCCTTCATCATCGTCAGCATCGTCGTTAAGAAACCATTCATGCTGGTGGATCCAGCGATTGAGCCGCGTTAGTTTGATACATTGAATTTATGTGTTGTCTTAAAGTACGCCATGTTAATCTTTGCTCGTCGTCATGTCATCTTAATCTGCTTCAGACTTTCTATTCAGCGTCCTGAAGGACGCGTTCATGTTTGTCCAATCCAATGGGTGCAGCTGCAAATCTACGGCGGCCATTAGACACTTCTAAAAGCTCTAGAGCCGCGTTTTCGTGGGTTCTCTCTCTCTCTCTCTCTCTCTCTCTCTCTCTCTCTCTCTCTCGTGTTCAATCTTTTGTATCAGGTCTACAACTTGCGCTCGAGGTCTACAACTTGCGCTCGAGGATAGCTGAGCTACTTTTTCTTTCTCTCTTTAGGGTAGAACAGTGATTTGTGACATTTTTACTGCTAGAACGAGTCATGGTAAACGTCCACAAAGGAGCCAGCATGAGAGAGGTTTGGCGATGGAGCACAGAAAGATTCGTGAGTCGTAGCGACAGCGGAGTAGCATACATGTGATTCATAAATGAATCGAGAGATTATTGATCTCCTGCACCCGAAAGAAGACATAGGATGTGAATGATGGAATCTTTCTGCGATTGAGTAATGAGATACGATGTAGACAGAGACCCACTTTTGAGAACGTAGGAGAGGAGAGAAGAAGCATGGCGAAGGTACGGCCTACGAGACATACAGAAAGAAAGAGAGAGAAACTGAGCAGCGCGCACTAGTCAATTCGCAGGAGTAGTATTAACGATTCTATGACGGTACTCACCAGCAAGCCAATCTGCTCCGCGCAGGGTAATTAATGGCGGCTCGAAATTGTCGATTCTGTGTGTCGTCTGTTGGAAGGGGTCTGTTTCCATATCCAAAAGATTTCCTCTTTGGAGCTCAGCGTTTTGTGTGTGAAGGGTTTTTGTCTGTTTCTCTGCGCATCGCGCAGATCCACGCGTGGATGTGAGATGTCTGCGTCCGCACGCAGACCCTACTGGCAGAAAGACGGTCGCATCCAGATATGGCGACAAGACGAAGTCGTGATGCAAAGACGAATGGCGATAGAATAGAGGGCACTAAGGAGGTTCTATAATTTTCGTGAAAAGACGGATTCATAGCCGTGTGTAAGTCGTGACTGATAATCCATAGCCAAAAGATTAAAAGATTGAAAGGAAATAGACATGATAGATGGAATTTCAGCGATCTCATGTTTTCATTAAGATCTTTGATTCACTTGCGTCCATTCGTCTTGCATTCTTTTTAACAATTCAAAAATCATTTACGAGAGAGACTTATAAAGCCTCAAAACAAGGTAAAGAGAGGGACACGGACTTACAAAGCTTCAAAGCCTCTCTGCCCAATGAAGTCATCTTGTGTTGGGACTTTATAGAAAATGGGAACAAAAGGAGGGAATTATTGATGGTTTTGAGAAAGATGCATGCGACCAAGTTAAGCTTCACCATGACCTCTTGGAAGTCAAAGATGAGCATGGTTTCTCTTGGTCAAACTTTGAGTCTAGGTCTGATTTGCGAAAAGATAGACTTGACAAAAAGCTATATTACACATAATATCTTTGATAAACTTGGTCGTCCATCCTTCTCTCAATGTGTGGACTTAGTTTTCTTTCATCAATTTCCTTTTTCTCACACTTTCAAGCCACAATTAAGGACATAGAAAAGCTTCTTGATTTCATGTTGATCCTTTAGTCCTCTCCCTCTCTTCCGTTCGATAGATAATCACCACAATCTCGATTAAGGCGTTCAATTCCCACACATTTCCACCCAAGTGTAGGAAGTCTGTTGCCAAGCGGAGAAAATATCTTCTTAACAATACTCAAAAGGAGATTCAAAGAATTGGGCATGCAAGAAGGCAAAAACGTTATTGTTGGCTCCGATGTCTTGGGGCAGAAGTCAATAAAGGAAATTCCCACCTCCAACTTGGACTTCGAAAAATAAGAAGCAAAGTAAGATACGAGGAGGAAATTCAAAGAAAGAATCTATAGATTTTTTTTAAAGATTGGTGGGAGAAAAGTAGATAAAGTGAGTAAAGAAATGTGTAAACTCTTGAAGAAGAACTAGCTCAAGGAATAAATCCCCTATATGATTGACAATCACAGGGTGGAATGCACGACTGATGAAGATAATATGAACTAGTTGCCAACCATTCTACTCAACTTTTGGGGGTGTCCACTCCATTCTTTTCGATAGCCTAAAGATTGAAAGTGTGTAAGTCGTGACTGATAATCCATAGCCAAAAGATTGAAAGGAAGTAGACATGATAGATGGAACCTCAACGATCTTTGTTTGCAATAAGATCCTTGATTCATTTGCTTCCATTCGTCTTGCATTGTTTTTAACAAATCAAAAATCTTTTATGAGAGAGGCTTACGAAGCCTCAAAGCCAGTAAGGAGAGAAAGAGACTTACAAAGCTTCAACGCCTCTTTGCCCAATGAGGTAATCTTGCATGGGGACTTTAATATGGTGAAAGTTCAATCTGATAGATGGGAACAAAAGGGACAAATTATTGATGGTTTTGAGAAAGATGTATCGAACCAAGATAAGCTTTACCATGAACTCTTGGAAGTCAAAGATGAGCATGGTTAGGCTTGGAAAAACCTCCAATCGAGGTCAAAATTGCAAAAAGATAGGCTTAACAAAAGCTATATTGCACATAATATCATTGACAAATTGGGTGCCCCATCCTTCTCTCAATGTATGGACTTAGTTTTGTCTCATCATTTTCCTTTTCTCTCACTTTCAAGCCACAATTAAGGACACATTAGGGGAAAAAATGAACCCTGCATGGGCCTTGTAGATTAAGGAGTGATTAATGATAGACCAATCAGAAGAGGGTAGTGGCCACAATTTATGCCCTATAAAATACTAGGCTGAAGGCGGGAGAGGGGATAGATTTCTTCCTTATTTAATGAGATGCCCCTAGAGAGAGAAAAAATCTCATAACTTAGTTGGGCCCAAGAATTCAAAATTTATAAAAAGTTAAAAAACTCATCATAACACCAGAGAATGGACTCCCCATTATGTTTTAGGGTCAAAAGTATTGTTTTTGACCCCAAATTCAAAATCCGTGCATGTTTTGAGCTAAAAAAGTGGCTTTTTTCAAAAATACTCAGAAAAGAGTTATTTCCCTCCTAAATCTCATATTTTCATACCCAGGTCCCAAAAAGTCATCTTTTCCCACTACTTTCACTTTGTAGCACACCATTGAAGCTCTTGTTTCTACATTCCAACCTACCTACATCTCCTATCTCGAACTATGTTGTAGCTTGAAGACCTTTAACTTCAATGACAACATCTAAAGCTTCTAGGTGACCAAAAGATGAAATCCTCACATTAAGATACTACAATATCAAAGCTACAGATGGACAATGGCTATCACATGAGTATTCCAAAGGTGCATAGGTGTACATGCAACCCTCTAGAGTTGGACCTCATCGAGTTAGAGGTCGTGGAAACTTGGATCTTCATTGGAAGGGAAAGTTAATCAATAAAGTAATTCTATGATCTAAGGGTCCGGCTGGTTCAGACATATCTGAAATCGGATACCGTTTGGTCACTCATGTATGGCCAAAGATCTCGAGACTAGACTTAAGCATAAGTGCATGTGCTGTCTTAAACAAGTGAACCATTTAGCCTAGTGGTTCAGTCTCAAGGTTGTGAAGGAGGAGGTCTTGGGTTCAACCCCCATGGGGAGCATGGGGAAAGTGTTTTGTCCAAATATCTCTAGAGCCTTCTGGACTTAACTCGAGTGGCGAGTCCACCAACCACTAGTGGACTCTAGTGGAAGGTACTAAAGTAGTGGTCGAGATCACTCCAACCACTAGAAGTCTCTAGTGGAAGATATGAAAGGAGTGGAGGAGATTGCACATACACTTGAGGACTCTAGTTACATTTGTGGTCCTCGTTGATTCGAGCAGATATATATTGTTGGTGCAAGTGCCAAGCCTTCACTCTTGGCTAGGCATTAGAAGCATTATGTGCAAATGCTTGAAGACCCATATGAACCATTGCTAATGGTTTTAACCATTAATCTTTGTAAAAGTCATTTAAAATTTGAAGAATCTTGTAAAGCCTAAAAACTCGTGGAGTTTGGAAGAGATAAAGCTACCAATTATTTTGGTGGAATATCTCCTAACTTGAAGGAGCACTTTTTTGGTAAAGCCAAGTTTGAATTTGAATTCAAACTTAGAGGCAAGGCATCTATAAAAGATGGTTGTAAAATCTCATGGGGTACCACTCCATTCTAGAGCTTTTAGTTAATCAAATTCTAGAGATTGTGTAGCTCACACTATACCCTACACTTCTCACTATCATTGGGCATTATTCTTCATGCCAATGATCATGTACACCATTGTTATATAATACATGTTATCATTGATCATTTCTGTTCTTCATGTCTGCCATTGTCACTCAGAACAATGTACTTGTCTTGCTCATATCTCAGTCATTACTCCATCATTTTCAATGTTCTATGGCTCGTTGGAATGAGCTCTAAGTCTACTACAAGCTGATTTTGAAGGAATTTCATTCAACCAATTGGGAGAAAAGCGTCTCAAAGTAGTCACTGGTCTTTCTCTACACATCTCCTAAAAAGTCGGGCGTAATGCTTTACTTGTTAATTTGATTGCTCTCTATATAGTCAATCATTTTAAGTGACTCCACTTGGAATCATTAGCTCCTTAAGCTAATTGGATACCCTCAGAAGGAATTTTTCTAATTACGACTATGTTGGGAGTACTGAGCTTAAGAACTAGCAAGTATATGAACCCAAATAGCAAGTTTTTGATGACTTGTGACTTACGAAGTTATTTGTTTTGGATTAATCATTACATGCATCATTTCCAAAGTACATATGCATTTATCTAGTGTCATTGGAAAGCTAAAAGGGCCTACAACCCAACTCTGAAGTGATATAGGGCTGGTACAGAGCAGGGATTAGCAGTACCGACTCATTTCTTGAGGTGTCCATCCATCTTTCTCAACAGTGGTATCAGTGCAACTTGAGGTAAAATGGGAGATGGTTTTCCTTCTTTTATTGATAAGTTGGATAGGAACAACTACCAAGCATGGTCCTTGAGGATGAAGACATACTTGCAAGGAAGGAGTCTCTATGGATACATATCAGGAGATGAGGAGATGCCCATTTTCAGAAGCAAAGGACAAGGTCCTACAGGAGAGGAGCATGAAAGAATCAATTCATGGTGTGCCAAAGATGCATTAGCAAGGTCATATTTACTTAACTCTATCTCTGACTTCCTTCTTCCACACATTAGGAATTGTAAGACATCTCAAGAGACTTGGGATACATTGTCTTCATATTTTTCTTCCAACACAAGGTCTAGGAAGAACCAATTATGGATTGAGTTTACCACTCAAAGAAAGCAACCCAAGCAAAGCATTTCAGAGTATGTGACTAAATTTATGGATGTGGTTGACCAATTGGCAAGCATAGGAGAGGAGATTGAAGAGGAGCAAATAGTAAGGCAAGTAATCAATGGCATCAAGGCATATGACAAATGGGAAAGCTTCACAACTTCCATGGACTTGTACATGGAAATGCAGATTCCAAATCTTACCACACTCATGGGGCAACTCTTTACCCATGAAACCAAGCTTAACAAAGATTGAGATTCATCAAGAAGTAATAACTCTTCTGCTCTATAAAAGAGAAAGGGAAAAGCAAAAAGATTGAGGATGAATGTACTACTTCTCAAGCTAACTATGCAGGGAGAGGTAGGAACTCAAGAGGTAGGGGCAGAGGAGGTAAGCAAGGTAGGGGGAGACGTTTCAACTCTTCCCCATGTAATATTTGTGGTTTGTCAAATCACACCACATATGAGTGTTACAAGAACTTCAAGAATCAGAGAGGTAGAGGTTTCCAAAGAGGTGGCTTGTTGTATATTATTGAACAATGCATTGTTAAAGTGTTATATTATTAATGTATTAATATGTTTTTTATATTTTTGATATAGCAGCTGAAGGTTCGTGAGGAATGTGCAAGGCGTCAAAGGGCGAACATCAATAATCGGAATAATTACTATTTAGCTTGTAAATAAACCCGCGTAGAAGGTTCTATTGTTAGAAAAGTAATGGTTAGAATAAGGGTCATTGAAGACCGCAGTTTCTGTTATTGAAAGCAATGGCTTTCTATAAAAGTTACCAACTTTTAGTTTCACGCCTGCTTTTGGAAGCCGCCCTCTTGTAACCACTCTTTTCGACGTAATCAAAATTCCTATAAATACATGCACTCTGTGGACTGTTGAAACAGAGTGCATGGGGGGAGATTGCACCCAATCTTGCGTTCGGTCTCGTCTCTTGTCGTCTCTATTTTTTGTGTGTTTTTCTGCGTTCGTGTCTGTGTGTTTTTCTGCGTCCGTAATCTCTGTATGCGCGTGAGCAAGATCCTGACAACAGTGGTATCAGAGCTCTGCACGCATCAATACAGAGGGTTCTCTGTTCGCGATTTCGATTTCGATTTCGATTCGTCTCCGTCTCCGTCTCCGTCTTCGTTTTCGGTTTCGCTTTCTGTTTCGTCTTCGGTTTCGGTTTTGGTTTCGGGCAATAACTTAGGCAATACATTGGCACCCAAGGCTCCCTTGGCGACCATTGGCAGCCGTTGGCTACGTGCGAGGCAATTTTAATTTTTGAGTGGTAATAGAGAGGTTTAGCGTCCCTAAGGTAGGAGGATTTGAACCCACAACCTCCTACTTTCAAGGGAAGTACTTTGACCATTCCACCATCTCTTGGAGTTGTACTCAAGTCTCTTTCTTTATTACTTGTGGAAGGCGCTCGCGACGATTTCAAGGATGGACCCAACAAAGAATCAAGTGTATCTCTCAATCCGTAGGTCAGATTGAGGCGTGTAATATACCGTTGGAAAGCTCTCGGAACGAGCTTTCCAATGAGCTAGCTTGGAAGTGTGAATTCCTTCAAAATCCTTGGGTGGCACTTGATTGAGTGTTCAAGATACCAAGCAAGGTTGAGAACACGGGATCGAGACACCAAGGTTGCAAACAAGAAGGTTCAATACACCAAGGTTGAGAGCAAGGGTCCAAGAGCACCATGGAAGATTTCTGTAATTCACCTTTACCTGGAGTTTCATTCGAGCAAGAGTTAGAGATTATGAACCAAGAACTTCAAGCACTTCAACAAACCATACAAGGACGTTATGCTATGCTTCAATTCGATGGACGAAAAGATGGCCGCTTTGTCTTATCATGGCTATCCCTATTCAACGATTTCTTTTCCGATGAGTTATATTCAGAAAATAAGAAAATCAAGTTTGCCACTAATTACTTGGTAGGAAGAGCGCAACAATGGTGGAATGATCTTTCTCAGACTGCAGATTATCCACGCACATAGAAGGATTTTCAAGAAGAGTTTCGGGATTCATTTCTACCTTTAAATTTTACCCTAAATGTTTGATAATTGTGATGCATTTACATATTGAATTTAGTTTATAGGAGCATATTCAAGTTTTGCTTGCCCAAATTCATTAGAAAGACTATGTCAGCATCTTACAGATACTCTTAATAATGTAACAGCTCCATGAACATTTCCATGCATGTATTTTTACATGGCACATGCCTATTTTCTTTATTCAGTGATGAAACATGTGACTGGCCATCCATGTTTATTATTTTATCACTTGAGGTCACTTGCTTGTTCAACTGAGGGGCATGTTATACCTTATGGAATATGTTGAACAATGCATTGTTGGATTGTAACATGGAATATGTTGGCCAATGCATTGTTGGATTGAAATATAGAATAGCCAATGCATTGTTGGATTGTAACATGAAATATGTTGGCCAATGCATTGTTGGATTGTAACAGTAATATGGAATATGTTGAACACTGCATTAAAAATGTTAGAGTGTTGAATTATTTTATCAACTGAGGTCAATTGCTTGTCAACTGAGAGGCATGTTGTATATTATTGAACAATGCATTGTTAAAGTGTTATATTATTAATGTATTAATATGTTTTTGATATTTTTGATATAGCAGCTGAAGGTTCGTGAGGAACGTGCAAGGCGTGAAAGGGCAAACATCAATAATCGGAATAATTACTATTTAGCTTGTAAATAAACCCGCGTAGAAGGTTCTATTGTTAGAAAAGTAATGGTTAGAATAAGGGTCATTGAAGACTGCAGTTTCTGATATTGAAAGCAATGGCTTTCTGTAAAAGTTATCAACTTTTAGTTTCACGCCTGCTTTTCGAAGCCGCCCTCTTGTAACCACTCTTTTCGACGTAATCAAAATTCCTATAAATACATGCACTCTGTGGACTGTCGAAACAGAGTGCATGGGGGGAGATTGCACCCAATCCTGCGTTCGGTCTCGTCTCTTGTCGTCTCTATTTTCTGTGTGTTTTTCTGCGTCCGTGTATGTGTGCTTTTCTGCGTCCGTAATCTCTGTATGCGCGTGAGCAAGATCCTGACAACATGGCTACACACAATCAAGAGGAAGATTCAACCATCATCAAGGCTACAATAACAAGTACAAAAACAATTACAATAACAACTACCAAGGAAGCTACAAATCAAGGAAAGACTACAACAATTACATAGAGGAAAAAGAGGATTCCCTTCTGATTATGAATATGACTTCAAAGCAAGGTATGAAGGATGACCATCTCTTCTACATTGACTCAGGATGTTCAAACCATGTGGTAGGCAATGTAGCTCTTCTCTTTGACCTTGAGGAACCTAAGGGAAAGCACCAAGTGCAAACAGGTGATGACACCAAGCATTCAGTGGTCAAGGGAGGAAATGTTAAAACCTCTGATGGAAATAGAAATTTGTTGAGCAGGGTTCTATATGTACCTACAATCACCAAGTGGATTCAAAAGAATTTCCAAAGGAGAAAAGACAAGTAGGTTATTTACATTTGTACTTGAAGATACAAAGAATATTGCACTTTATAACTACAAAGATCAAACATTGATAGAGCTTGACATTTGGCATAAAAGATTAGGGCATATTGGTGAGAGAACCTTAAAGAAAGTATGTAGAGATCAATGTGTGTTTGGGATACCTAATGTATCCAAGAGACACATGATCTATAAATGTGGTGCATGTCAGTTTGGAAAATCTCATAGGCTACCCTTCTCAAAGAAAGGCTACATGCATGAGGACTACTTGGAGCTTGTCCATACAGATGTATGGGGACCAAGTAAGGACCCTTCAATTTCTAGCTCAAGGTATTATGTATCTTTCATTGATGATTTCAATAGATGGACCATTTTATATTTTATGAAGCAAAAAGATGAAGTGTTCAGTTGCTTTAATGAGTATCTTGCACTTGTGGAAAACCAAATAGGAAGAAGCCTAAAAAGACTAAGGTCGGATGGAGGAGGTGAGTACTTCTCAAATGAATTTGATGCATTCTTGCAGGATAGAGGAATCAAAAGGGAAATTACAACAAGGTATAGCCCTGAGCAAAATGGGGTGGCAGAGAGGAGAAATAGGTTGATTGTTGAAACAACTAGGTCAATGCTAAATGAGAAAATTTTACCAAATTATTTGTGGGTAGAGAGTGTATCTACTACCACTTATCTTGTAAACACGTTGCCATCCAAATCACTTGATGGGATGACCCCATATGAAGCATGGCATGGTAGAAGGCCATCACTTGATCATTGCAAGATCTTTGGATGTGTTGCTTATGTACACATCTTATCTCAAATCAGAGGTAAGCTAGAACCTAAGGCAGAGAAGTGCATCTTCATAGGGTATGATTTAAATCAGAAAGGGTACATGTTTTATAATCCATCCAACAAAGGATTTATGGTCAGTAGAGATGTTGTGTTTGATGAGAATGATTCTTGGTTTGAAAGTGAATGCAGGAAAGTAAAGTTGCCTTATGACTTGGAAGAGGAGTTTCCAAGCCTAACCAAGGAAGAGCCAAATCAGATTGAAGACATCAGATCAGATGATGAAGACATCATCAACCTAGAAGAATTCAAAGCATGGAAATCAAAAGGCAAGGTCAAGATGAAGAAGTTGGAGGACATACCAGAATCATCTAACCAAGCAATTAGAAGATCACAAAGGGAGAGCAAGAAGCCAATATGATATGGGTATGACACTTCTTTAGTTATGAAGCATTCTATTTATCTTGCTAAATGTGAGAAGTGGAGAATGACATGCTTGGGGTTCACCTCCCAGTCTATATATAGCCCTTGCCTAGTCACCATCTAGAGTTCTCTCTAAGGTCCCTCTACTCATCTGGCCATCATGAGTAGGTACCTTATATGAACTCTCTGGCTTTTGGCCTTGGCTATCCCCCGAGCAAGGAACTTCTCATTCCTCCAAACATGTACATCTCTAGAATATAACACTCTCTCCCCCTTCTAAAGATCATTTTCCTCAATGATATAGAAGGAGCTATAAACTTGGGAATCAAAATCTATGATTCCAAATAATAAGAGTAGAGTGTGGTAGGTGTTTGAAATACTAGATAATCAAAAAGTTGAAAACTCTTCTCTCTACTTCATATCTAGCATTTCTACCAACGAATAGTAGTCCTTGCCTTGGGCATACTGTAGGAATCCCTCTGAGGCCTAATGAGTCCATATGTGCATAGCATAAGTACTCGGAATATCCTAGGACTCCCTATCCCTAGACCTTGACCACTAACTTGTGACGGTTTGTCACCTGTAGAGACCTCGGTAGCTTGCCCTTGTCTCCCGAAAATGCCCATTGACAGCTTGTCATATGGTATTATCATGAAAAATCACTTACTCCACTAGAGTAATGAAAAAAAATACTATGCTCATTCAAAACAATGTGACTATGTCCCAACTCTCTATGGAAGAATACTAAAAAGAAATGGAAATCTTTTCCAAGTAGTGTTTAATCTCTAAGCTCAAGTAAATCTGCTTGATTTACTCACTGTAATGAAATAAAACTCCAGAAAATCTCATCACCGTCTTCTCAATAATAACATGCAAGATGTTCCAAGTGGATGAAACTTGCTTTATTTCTGACCACCATCTGATCATCACTATGATCAAATCATTTCTAACTAGAAATGAGGTGTCTCTAACAAACTAGTACAATAATCTGGCACTCCCAGATATAATGTGGACCATAATATAGTCCACTAAATACACTAAAAAATGGTAAGTAGATGTGTGCACACTCATAGCCCACTAGGCTAAGCATCACCTCACCACATACGCACTATGAATGAACCATGGCATATCCTCAGGCATATCAAATAAAGTAGTACGTACTCTATGAATTTCTTCTCAATGTTGGAAATTTAGTAGGCCCATAACTGTGAAGAGAGATGGTGGATGCAATCCAAAGATGAGTTGGTGCTGCTACAACCCACTTCACACCATCCAACTAAGACTTCAGATTTTATTAGTAGACTCTTTGAGCTTTCTAAATCCACCAAATATCAGCCAAGTACTTTGGAACATGTATCTCAAAAGTTTAACTCAAGATAGACTAGTTGCAAGATGACTAGCTCCCAAAACTTGCTATTTTTGTACATACACCTACTGGAAAAAATGAACAGTGCTCTCAACCTGGTAGGAATTAGATAAGTTACTTTTGTCCATATCAAATAGACTTAGCAAGCTTGCTATTCCAATTTAAAACACTTCAAATGATCAACTGAGAAGTGAGAAAAACTTTTAACAAAATCTGGAACATGCCCGCCATTCTCGAGGCTTTGTAGAGATAGACCAGTGAGCAGTAAAGTGGAGATTTCTCCCAGATTACAAATCCAATGACCATGAAAATTTATATGCACAAACTAGACTTTGGGATCTATCCAACGCACATTAAAACAATGAAACTGAATGAGTATAGCTTGAGTTAGGAGCTTCTAAAGTTACTACTATGAGTGAGGATAGAAGAGAATAAAATAGAGAAGTAGAGAATGATGAATGTATAAATTCACATATGATTACAACCACATTGGCAATGAATATTTGCACAATGGGAGTAGAATGATATAGCTATGGAGTAAGCTCTTCAATCTCTACAAAATGACATGAAGTGGTCATGTACAAGGCTTGCTAATTGCCTCTTCCTTCTTGCTCTTTTTATAGCTACTCTTGGAGGGAGTTTTGAATTCGAATTCGAATGGTTCCACCTAAAAGCGATCCCCAAAGTTAGGAAATATTCCCTCAGCTCACTAATTCATGGTTTTAGGTAGTTAGAGCCATGACTTTGCTTTTACATCATGGATGACATAAGTCATTCTTTTTCTTTTTTTACAATTACAAGAGATAAAATGTGCTCTTTTACAAGAGGTGTTCATATGTCTACACATATGGCTACAAATGAACATCATATCAGATAATATCAAGCATGTAGGCTTGGTTAAAATGCACCAACAGCTCCCCCTCAAGCCTAACATGCTTGGCCTCCAAATATATCTTCAATTGTCCTTGATTTTGTGCAAGCCAATCATCAACTTGAATATACTTAACTTTGTACCATCAAGAGCTTTAGTCAACATGTCTGCACATTGCATGTCTGTAGAGACATATGATAGTTGAATGTCCTTGCTCATTAGCTTCTCCCTTACATAATGGTAGTGGACTTCAATGTGCTTGGTTCTAGCATGGTATACTGGATTAGCTGCAAGATGTAGTCAGCTTGTGTTGTCACAAAAAATGTGAGGTGTTGAAAAATGAAGTCCAAGATCTATGTACAAAGACTTTAACCACATGATTTCTTGAGTTGCATTAACCAAACCTCTACATTCAGCTTCTTTAGAAGATAATGCCACGGTTTGTTGCTTCTTGGATGACCAAGAAATGATCTTTGAACCTGCAAATGATACATACCCGGATGTGCTTCTTCTATCATCTCTAGATCCGGCCCAATCTACATCTGAGTAGAACTTTAGCTCAATATCTGAAGTAAATGGATAAAACAAACCTTCATTCATAGTCCCCTTTAGGTACTTGAGGACTCTCTTGGCCGCTTCCATATGTGGTCATCTTGGCTTCTGCATAATCTGACTCAATATGCTAACACTATAGCATATATCCACCCTTGTGAGTGTTGCATAGTTCAAACTTCCAACCAAGCTTTGATAGCTTGTGATGTCTTCAATTGGCTGTAGCTTATGATTTTGCTCCATAGGTGCTCCTGCACACTTGGTATTCTCCATCTTGAACTTGACGAGCATGTCATCCACATACTTCCTTTCTGTTATGTATATACCTGAATCTATGTAGATTAACTCCAATCCAAGAAAATAAGTGAGTGGTATAAGGTCACTTATTTTGAACTCCTCCTTCATTTGAGTCTTTACCTGTTTGATTCCTTCAAGATCATTGCCTGTGAAAATAATATCATCAACATACACACATAGATAGATCACTTCAGATCCATTCCTCTTTATGAACAAAGAGGTATCCGCCTTGCTAGCTTTGAATCCTTAGTCCTACAAATAAGTCACCAATCTGAAATTCCAAGCTCTTGGAGCTTGCTTCAATCCATGCAAGGCTTTCTTTAATTTGCATACATAGTTATGATGATGTGCATCCTCATATCCAGGAGGTTGTGCCATATACACTTCCTCATAAATCCATCCATTCAAGAAAGTATTCTTTACATCGAGTTGATAGAGAGCAAACCCTTTAGCAACTAACCTTGCTTTCTGTCTATTTATACTTCCATCTAGATTCCTCTTGATTTTGTATATCCATCGAGATCCAATTACCTTCATAGATGGCTCGTTAGGTACAAGCTCCCAAGTGCATTCTCCTTCAAGGCTTCCATTTCTTCATCCATTGCATCTTTCCAAGCTTTCTTGCTTTGTGCTTCTTCGAATATGGTAGGTTCTTCATTGGTTGAATCCTTTGCAATGTAGATTGAGTGCTTGGTGACCAAAGAAGTATCATAACCATACCTCTCTGGTTTCTTCTTCTCTCTTGAAGACCTTCTAGGTGGTTGATGTGAGCTCTCGGGTCCATATGTAGCATCATGCATCTTTGCTTTGCCTTTGCTTTTCCATAGCTTTAGTCTTTCCAATTCTTCTAGGTCAATCTGCGAGTCACTTTCTTCAATTTTCTTTGGGTCCTTTGTTTTAAGTGATGGAAAGTCTTCATTCAGCTCATAAGGTAGCTTGAATTTCCTTTCAACATAAAACCATGATTTGTTCTCATAAAAAATTACATCTCTACTCACAAAAAATTCTTTATTGGTTGGATTGTACAATCTATATCCTTTTTGGTCTTGATCATAACCAATAAATATGCACTTCTCTGCCTTGGGATCCAATTTCCCTCTTATTTGAGAAGGAATGTGAGCATAGGCTAAGCATCCAAAGATTTTACAATGCTCTAGACTTGGTCCTCTTCCATTCCACACTTCATATGGAGTGGTTCCATCTAGTGACTTAGATGGAAGTCTATTTATGAGATATGTGGTTGTAGACACAACCTCTACCCATAGGTAGTTTGGCAATCTGTTTTCATGGAGCATGGATCTTGCAGCTTCAACAATAGCTTTGTTTCTCCTCTCTGCTACACCATTGAGTTCGGGTGTATATGTTGTAGTGACTTCCCTTTTAATGCCTCTTTCATGCAAGAAGGCATCAAATTCAAAAGAGAATTATTCTCCTCCACCATTTGATCTGAGTCTTTTCAAAGTCCTACCTGTTTGGTTTTCAACAAGAGCAATATGCTTCTTAAAGCAATTAAACACTTCATCCTTGTGCGTCATGAAAAAAAGAACAGTCCACCTGCTACAATCATCTATGAAAGACACATAATATCTTGAGCTTGATATAGATGTCTCCTTACTTGGACCTCACACATCCGTGTGACTAGATCCAAAGGATTTTGATACACATATCCCTTCTTATTGAAAGGTTGTCTATGAGCCTTGCCGAGTTGACAAGCTTCACACGTATAAATCATGTGTTGCCTTGTGATATTAGGCAAACCAAGTACACTTTGGTCCCTGCAAATTTGTTTAAGTGTCCTCTCACCAATGTGAGCAAGCCTTTTGTGCCATATCTCTAACTCTATGAGAGTTTGAGATCCATAGCTAAACAAAGCTATGCTCTTTGTATCTTCCACTTCAAAAGTGAAAAGCCTTCCTGTCTTTTCTCCTTTGGCAATCCTTCTAAAGCCTTGCCTTGGGTCTTCAACATACAAGACTTTGCTTAAGAGGTTCATATTCCCATATGATGTCTTCACATTACCTATCTTCTCCACTAAGTGCTTTGTATCATCTCCTGTTTGCACTTCATGTTTGTTGTGAGGATCTTCCAAATCAGAAAGTAAAGCCACAGTTCCTGCTACATGGTTTTAGCATCCCGAATCAATGTAAAAGATGTGATCATCGTCCTTACCCTTCTTCACTGATAAATTCATAATCAATAATGAATCTTCTTGGCTTTGTTCCTCTGCATAGTTATTGTAGTATCTTCTTCCTCTATGGCCACTTTAATAGTTATTGTTGTTGTAAATGTTGTTGTAGTAGTTGTTGTTGTAGCCTCCATTGTATCTGCCTCTATTTGATCCATGGCCACTCTATTGAATCATCTTCCTCTTGAGTTCCTTGAGTTCGTGAAACATTCTTCAGTAGTATGATTAGATAAGCCACATATATTGCAAGGTTGAGATGATTGGAATCTTCCCCTGCCTTGCTTTCCACCTCTGCCTCTTCCTCTAGCTCTCCCTCTACCTGCAAAGTTTGCTTGGAAAGAGCTACCTTCATCTTTAGTCTTCTATTCTTTGACTTTTTCTTGACCCTAGCTTTATCATTATATAAGGCAGAAGTTTGATTACCTCTTGAGGACTCACCATCTTTGCTAATCTTTGCTTCATGAGTGAAGAGTTGGCCCATGAGTGTGTTGAGGTCGGGTACATGCATATCCATGTATAAATCCATGGGTGTTGTGAATGGCTCCCACTTGTCATCTCCTTTGATTCCATTTATGATTTGTCTAATGATTTGCTCCTCTTCAATTACCTCTCCAATGCTTCCAAGTTGGTCGGAAATCTCCTTCATCTTTGTGACATAATCAGTCATACTTTGCTTCGGGATTTTCTTCATTGTTGTGAACTCCATCCACAATTGGTTCTTCCTTTCTCGAGTGTTGAAGGAGAAGAAGGAAGCAAGTGAATTCTAGGTCTCTCTTGATGTCTTGCATCCCTTGATATGAGGTAAAAGAAAATCAGAGATTAAGTTTAGAATATAGGACCTTGCAAGTGCATCCTTCGAACACCAATTTGAAAGTCCTTCCACTTCTTCATGTGATGGTTGCCCTTTGTTCCTCATGGTTGGCATTGCTTCATCTCCAGATATGAATCCATATAGATTACTCCCTTGAAGGTAAGCCTCCATCCTTAGAAACCATGCTGGGTAGTTGTTTTGATCCAATTTTTCAATTGTTGATGGAAATCCATCTCCCATGTTGCTTGACTATGCTATGATACCATTGTGAAGAGAGATGGTGGATGCAATCCAAAGATGAGTTGGTGTTGCTACAACCGGCTTCTTACTAGCCAACTGAGACTTCAGAGTTGATTAGTAGACCCTTTGAGCTTGCTAAATCCACCAAAATAATAGCCAAGTACTTTGGAACTTGTATCTCAAAAGTTTAACTCAAGAAAGACTAGTTTCAAGATGACTAGCTTCAAAAACTGCTATTTTTGTACATACTGTTAAAAATCGGGTTCGCATGCGAAAGAGTGGTTAGACCACAACCGAAGGTATACGGATCTTATTTTTTCACTTCAAAAATTATCACTTAATTTATTCGTACTTGTAGATCCTTGGCTGCACACAGCTACAAGCTTATTTCCTCATGAGTCATACATGATCACATGGGCAATACATTCATTTACCACAGTAATATTACATCAACACCTCAACTTCATAAATATACTGTCATTCTCTTAGAGTACCAGCAAGCTTGTGACTTATCTCAAAATGTGAAAGAATTCTTTCATAGAGAAGATCATATCAATAATAGAAGATTTTATGAGTTCTTCCTTTTGCAATTCTAGATAAATCATACCAACGTGCCACACACACTTTACATATGTAAGAAGCTAAAAAGAAAAAGAAGTCTGGTTGATATATCAGAGATGATGATCAACTTAAATGAACAAGTGCTTCATACAACTGTGATTGACTTGGAGGTTGCATGAGTATTAGATGCCCATCCTTGTTTTTCTGCACATTTAAAAAACCGATCCAACGGTCAATTTAAATAAACAAGAACTCATACATAGGATGGCGACCTATGATTGACTTGAGGGTCACATGAATACATATGAATATTCTTTTTATTTGCACAAGTCTAACAGTCTGCATATCCAATCATGAATTTTTTTTTTCATCAACTACTCCTAGTCCTATAAATGGATGATCTCATAGAAACCAGTACATCCAACAATGATATTAGTTATGTCAAATCATTTTACCGATGTTAGCTAAAGGCTCTTGCATATCTGCAATGTGTGTTATCACCACCTTGTCATAATCATAAAGAAGATTTGTATACAATTCATACTGCATCAGAAAACGTTCAACACCTTCACTTAATTGCCCATGAAGTACACTTCATATATAAAGAACAATAACTTTATCTCCTTCTACAAGTATATATTTTCACTGAAAGATTGTTGGAAACTTACCAGCAGTTCTTCTCTATCCTTCCCAAATGTTTCTACATCACATTTCATTCAAAATACATGATCTACATAAGTAGATTCATACTGATTTTCTCATTGCGCATATAAGGAAATAATCATTATGCAACCTTGTTGTGGTTTCTCATGTGAATACTTGTGATCCACAATGTCTGCAACTCAAAACAGGTTTCCACATCATCTTTACAAAAATCTAAGGTAAATCATCTTCTTTGACATTACTCATAGCAAGAAATCTATCTCAAAATGCACACTCATCAATATGCGAATCTTAGTAGCCTTTGCTACTTTACACACATATAGAGTTCAAACAAGCTTCACACACAACTCTATATCACATCAATGATCCACACGAACCTGTAGTATTATCTGACTTTCACCTTGGCGCAGGTGCATATAGTTCGAAGAAGCTTCATATATAGAATACAATTGATCCTGTAACTGAGAACAAATAATATAAAACAAACATACAACTATTGTAATTGATCAAGAAATTACAGAGAGGAGGTTTGGCAGATTGGCATGACTTGCCGCTTCTTCTTCATGCAATTCTTCTAAAACAATGCTACGTGAAAATTCTGGAATGCCGCACTTTTCCCATGTAAAAAGTAATCTTTATATAGACTTTATTTCTTGCGGTGCATCCTCCTAAATCTACGTAATGAAAAGATCTATGGCTGATCTCTTGGGATATGACCTCCTTAAAATATGGTAGAGCATTGATTTTCACGTGATGGATGGCAGTTTACGTGAATAAAGGATGGAGCATATTTACTTATTGTTTTTGAACAAACTTCAAGAGTTTGTTCATATGCATAAGTTGAGATTAAACTAAGAGCACATTCCTATGAAGAAAATAAAGCTTAATAGTGTAGATAGGGTTCTCCAAAAAATAATGTCTTAAAGATTCATTGAAGCTTGCCATATTTTCAACACTCCCCCTCAAGCTTCAATGACTAATCCACTGGATGTGCCAAATAAAGTTCTCCTTGAAGCTCGCAACCATAGCTAGCAAGGCTTGAGGAAATTTCCATGGTGGCCTTCGCATCCGAATTTGTCAATGGAGTGCTTGCTTTCTCCCTTTGAAGAAGTTTGACTTCCATTGGCTTGAGATCTTCATCAATCTTCTTCTCTTAGGAGTTTTTCGAAGATCTTTATAAGGATCTTCGTCAAAAGCTATTTGAAGAGCAACCGAAGTTTCTCTCCAAGCTTTCATGAGATAGAAATAAAAGAATGGATGGCCTCTTGCCATCTCAAGGGCTTCCTCTTCTTCACTTGCTTGATTGTAGTCTATCATGGCTTCATTTAGACGTTTCATTTGCTTCATTCTTTGATATGAGAGCTCTGCATGCTCTCCTTTTGATGTCATAGTATCATCAACCTTAAAACCTGCCTGAAATACATGTAAAGCATTATTTTCTTGATGCATAAGACCTCTTACCATATCGTTTCTTCCTGTTGTCTTCTTTTGTATTTTCTCTTTCTCTCTCTCTCTCTTGCTTCTCTCTCACTTTCTTCTTATCTTCCATGGCTGCTTCCTTTCTTTGAGTGTTCTCCTTTAGATTCAAATCATTGCAACTCACTATGAAGCTTCTTTCCTTGCTCTCATTGGTGGCTTCCTTCTTCTTAAGACTTCTTGCACTTTCTCCTTTGGCTGGACTATCCTTCAAGGCGGCTTCTTCAACTTCTTCATGGGCTGGTTTTTGTCTTGAAACAGTTGTTCTTTGGCCTTCCTTCTCTTCATCTTCAACTTCAATATTCTTTCTCTCTTTGTCTTTGATGGAATAGGCTGCTATGAGCTCTCCTAGCTCATCTTTGTCTTCAACAAAAGTTTGTCTTTGTGTTAGGGCTGCTGTTCTTTGGCTTCTCTCCACTTGGTCTTCATTTTCCTCTTCATCTTTGATGGAATAGGCTGCTATGAGCTCTCCTAGCTCATCTTCTTCTTTGAGATGATCTCTCCCTTGCTATTTGCCTCTTGACATGGCTTTCAAGCCATTGTCTATGTCTCCCCCTTGGTCGTCATCCCCTCCATGTGGCTGAAAATATCCATGAGAGTCTTCACATGACTCTTCCATATGCACTCCTTCAATAGGGTGTTCAAGGAACTCTTTGATAGTTCCTTCTTTCTCTTCATACCTACACTTCCGAGACTTCTTGGTGGAAATCTGAAAACAACATAAACAAGAAGATTTTACCTCCCGTTTTGAAGCATTCCTTTGAGTAGTGACCTCCTTAGTGCTCCAAAAGTTTAGTGCTCTAACTCTCCATCGAGTGAGCTTCTTCAACCTTGCTGAAATCTTCATACCTTGGATTTCCCTTTGGCTTCAACTTTGTTGAGTAAGCCTTCTTGCTCAAAATCCTCTTGAGTGAGCGGTTCAAATACTCAAGCTCCTTTGATCGAGCTTTAGCACAAGCTACCTCCAATATTAGCTTGTCTTTGACCAGGGTGACTTTGGTGATGCCTCTTCACTCACCTTCCTTCTTGAGTCCTTGACTCTTCCAAAGTGCTCTTTAGCACTCTTTACTTTGAAGTGAACCTCTCGTCCACTTGTCTTCGTTGAGGCCTTCAACAAAACAATAGAGCAATAAAGAACGGGACATATACCTTAGGCTTTCTCTCAAGCCTTCTTCTCTTGTGAGATTCTCTTCTTAGCCTTCTCTTTTTGAAGCTTTTTCCAAGCTTCCTTCTTGCAGCCTTCAAAGCTTCTCCCTTGAAGCTTTCTTTACTTGTGAAGCTTTCAAAACTTCTTTCTTGCAGCGCTCTTATTTATGAAGCTTCCCTCTTGTAGCCTTCTTTATTTTTGAAACTTCCTTCTTGTAGTCTTTTTCCTGTTGGCTTCTTCTTGATAGATAGTCTTTCCTTCGAACCTCTGATTGCTTGCAATGAACCTGTAGATTGCTTCAAACAATAGCTCAAATGGTTAGTTACCCTTACTAGAGTATCTAAGTATATATATGACCTTGAGCTCTTCAAGCTCCGATCAGTTTCGACAAACCTCCACTAGCCTCGATAGCTTTACATAAGCTTGTAGGCAACCAAGGTTGGCTCTGATACCATGTTAAAAATCGGGTTCGCATGCGAAAGAGTGGTGAGCCCACAATCGAAGGTATACGGATCTTATTTTTTCACTTCAAAAATTATCGCTTAATTTATTCGTACTTGTAGATCCTCGGCTGCACACAGCTACAAGCTTATTTCCTCATGAGTCATACATGATCACATGGGCAATACATTCATTTACCACAATAACATTACATCAACACCTCAACTTCATAAATATACTGTCATTCTCTTAGAGTACCAACAAGCTTGTGACTTATCTCGAAATGTGAAAGAATTCTTTCATAGAGAAGATCATATCAATAATAGAAGATTTTATGAGTTCTTCCTTTTGCAATTCTAGATAAATCATACCAACGTGCCACACACACTTTACATATGTAAGAAGCTAAAAAGAAAAAGAAGTCTGGTTGATATATCAGAGATGATGATCAACTTAAATGAACAAGTGCTTCATACAACTATGATTGACTTGGAGGTCGCATGAGTATTAGATGCCCATCCTTGTTT
Organism: Ceratopteris richardii; assembly: GCA_020310875.1. Lineage (NCBI taxonomy): Eukaryota > Viridiplantae > Streptophyta > Polypodiopsida > Polypodiales > Pteridaceae > Ceratopteris > Ceratopteris richardii. Next base: position 34,570,246 of record CM035427.1, read on the forward strand.
TTCTGCACATTTAAAAAACCGATCCAACGGTCAATTTAAATAAACAAGAACTCATACATAGGATGGCGACCTATGATTGACTTGAGGGTCACATGAATACATATGAATATCCTTTTTATTTGCACAAGTCTAACAGTCTGCATATCCAATCATGAATTTTTTTTTCATCAACTACTCGTATTCGTGTAAATGGATGATCTCATAGAAACAAGTACATCCAACAATGATATTAGTTATGTCAAACCAGTTTACCGATGTTAGCCAAAGGCTTTTGCATATGTGCAATGTGTGCACCTTGTCATAATCATAAAGAAGATTTGTATACAATTCATATTGCATCAGAAAACGTTCAACACCTTCACTTAATTGCCGATGAAGTACACTTCATATATAAAGAACAATAACTTTATCTCCTTTTGCAAGTATATATTTTCACAGAAAGATTGTTGGAAACTTACCATCAGTTCTTCTCTATCCTTCCCAAATGTTTCTACATCACATTTCATTCAAAATACATGATCAACATAAGTAGATTCATACTGGTTTTCTCATTGCGCATATAAGGAAATAATCATTATGCAACCTTGTTGTGGTTTCTCATGTGAATACTTGTGATCCACAATGTCTGCAACTCAAAACAGGTTTCCACATCATCTTCACAAAAATCTAAGGTAAATCATCTTCTGTGACATTACTCATAACAAGAAATCTATCTCAAAATGCACACTCATCAATATGCGAATCTTAGTAGCCTTTGCTACTTTACACACATATAGAGTTCAAACAAGCTTCACACACAACTCTATATCACATCAATGATCCACACGAACCTGTAGTATTATCTGACTTTCACCTTGGCGCAGGTGCATATAGTTCGAAGAAGCTTCATATATAGAATACAATTGATCCTGTAGTTGAGAACAAATAATATAAAACAAACATACAACTATTGTAATTGATCAAGAAGTTACAGAGACGAGGTTCGGCAGATTGACATGACTTGCCGCTTCTTCTTCATGCAATTCTTCTAAAACAATGCTACGTGAAAAATTCTGGAATGCCGCACTTTTCCCATGTAAATCTACGTAATGAAAAGATCTATGGCTGATCTCTTGGGATATGACTTCCTTAAAATATGGTAGAGCATTGATTTTCACGTCATGGATGGCAGTTTACGTGAATAAAGGATGGAGCATATTTACTTATTGTTTTTGAACAAACTTCAAGAGTTTGTTCATATGCATAAGTTGAGATTAAACTAAGAGCACATTCTTATGAAGAAAATAAAGCTGAATAGTGTAGCTAGGGTTCTCCAAAAAATAATGTCTTGAAGATTCATTGAAGCTTGCCATATTTTCAACACATACACCTACTAGAAAAAATGAGCAATGCTCTCAACCTCGTAGGAATTAGATAAATTCCTTTTGGGCATATCAAATAGACTTTGCAATCTTGCTATTCCAAGTTAAAACACTTCAAATGATCAACTGAGGATTGAGAAAAAAATTTAACAAAATCTAGAACATGCCCACCATTCTCGGGGCTCTATAGAGATAGACCACATATGATTACAACCACATTGGCAATGAATATTTTCACAATGGGAGTAGAATGATAGAGCTATGGAGTAAGCTCTTCAATCTCTACAAAATGACATGAAGTGGTCACGTACAAGGCTTGCTAATTGCCTCTTCCTTCTTGCTCTTTTTATAGCTACTCTTGGAGGGAGTTTTGAATTCGAATTCGAATGATTCCACCTAAAAGTGATCCCCAAAGTTAGGAAATATTCCCTAAGCTCACTAGTTTGTGGTTTTAGGTAGTTAAAGCCACGACTTTTCTTTTACATCATGGATGACATAAGTCATTCTTTTTCTTTTTTCTTTTTTAACAATTACAAGAGATAAAATGTGCTCTTTTACAAGAGGTGTTCATATGTCTACACATATGGATAAAAATGAACATCATATGAAATAATATCAAGCATCTAGGCTTGGGTAAAATGCAACAACAATAAATAATACCATAGGTCCAAGTTCCATAGGTCTAGGATTAACAACATAGAATCCAGCAATCTTCCAATATTGACAAAACATGAACATACCACATTTAATCATACAAATGATGAGGCAAAGATAGAGAAATATTAGACAACATGTGTAAAGTGTTACGTAAGCCACTGCTTACTCACACTATCATATATACAAATGTTTGAATTACAATGTGGGAGCAAAACTCTCAACCACTCTATGTGAACAGAAATAGATGGATGAGTGAATATACAAATGTAACAAGAATATTCAGATGTATGGACAAAAATCTAAATATATATGAGATGTGTAACCTAATAGGTTGTAGAAGAGTGAATATGAGTGACAAAAAGAGGAAAGATTAGTCTAAAACTAATAATCAACAAAACCTCATCTAAACTTAGGCTATGGAAGACCCTAAGTCAGATACGTGTGTGAAAGATCACATACTTACAAAAGTAGCAAAGAATGCTAACAAGTTTGCTGTCAAAAATCCTCAAACTCATATGAACATACCTTCTCAAACACCTCATCCAAATATGCATAAAGCATATATGTATTGATTCTCTTGTACCTATGCCGAATAGGACTCCTCTTGATACGGATGCCACTGCCTCCATAAACTCCAAGTAGTACTTGTGTGCATAAAGAGAATATGTACCTAAATTCTCAACATAAGATGCAAATCTTATGTTAACCACCATCCAATGTCTTTGAAGTAAACCAAAATCTTCATGTAGAAGACAATCTTCAAATACATCATGTGGATGGCTGATCCACACCACCAAGCTGCTAATAGATAAGTCCTCTCCATAAGCAAGAGTGTGAGCACGCTCTTCTTCTCCAAGAAGAACTCCATAGGCGCTCGTCAACATGCTCTAAGATAGCAACATGGCTGCCCCATGTGCTAAGAGCACTACCTCTAATGAGGGACCAAGCTCCAAAGCTTGTGTTGCAAAAGGTGTAGAATGATTGAATAATGAGACTAGCTCTTCTTATACAGTATTTGTGTATCCTTGAAAAGCACTCCAAAACCTTTTGAATAAAGCACGATTGCTATATCTAAAGCTTTATTACGATTAAAAACAAACTAAAAAACGGTGCGCTCTCTGTTCGCTTTTGTTTCCCAAAAGCATGATCATGCCAAAAAGTTTTCACGCTACCACTGCCGTCGGTGGGACTTGAACCCTCGTGGGGGCTTTGGGAGGACAATGGTCTAGCCACGGCGCCCAACACCTTTGGTTGTAGAGGAGCTACTACAAGATCCTACACATACTGTATTGTTCTGAGCAAATTTGAAGAATGGACAATGTACTTATATGACATTGTTTCCAACAATCCCCCCTGCAATGTCATATTAGTACAAAATGAACTGAACATGTAACTTCATTCATTTGCAAACTTTTATAAGCTTCAGACTTGTACTCCCCAAATCGACCTTCAAACCTTTTCTTCAAAAATCTTCTTCAAAACTGAATTTGACTTTCTTCAAACTTCAAACACCTGAACTTGCTGAATATGAACCATAATACTTGAGAAAATATGGAAACTAGATATCCAATAGTGTACTCATCAAGCAATCATTGCTGGACAACAAATGTAGCATGTACAGACTCTGATCCTGCTATCTCCTGTCTTCTTAAACCTATAAACATACACTAGGATCCACATATTTGCATTTACCTTATGAAAGGTTTCTCAACGTACCTCTACTGTGTCATGTAAATACACTAAACATAATTAAGAACTGAATCCTGGGACTTGTGACTGACAACGTGCAACTTAGTGTATTATGAACACTACTGGTTCATCTCTGACTATACTCAAGTCAACTCAACTCAACTCAACTGAAATTAACTCATGCATCTCATCAAAAAATCTATGATGTCATCATGTCTTCATCCTTGTTCAATCTATAAATCCTTCATACCTCTTTCCTATAGAATCTGGTATAAACATATATGTGCGCACTTCTGAAAATATACCTTTTTGAAATATCAAATTTCTCTTCAATAAAACTCTAGAACCTTCTCCTGAACTGCAACACCTAACAGGAACTTTCTCCAGACATTCTCCTTCTTCCTTCTTCTTTCAAAGCTGGAACATAAAGAGAAACTGACAAAGGAAATATAGGAATACTTGATATAGGAATACCTGAAATACTTATAGGTATGAATCTACATTCTTTTACATATGGATGAAAATAATTCTTCATGTTTCATCACCCCCTTGGATTATTTAACATTAGTATCCAGAATTCTTCAAATATATCACACTTTATGAAATTTGGAACATCTTCCTTCATAAATCTGATTTTTCATAACATTAATACCTGTGTCTAAAACAACTAATCTGAAACCTTTTTATTAGCATTGTGCACATGCCAATAGCTTTCCCTGTCATTCTTTAGCTTCCCAAAATCTAGAATAAGGCTAGCTGATCTATCATAAAAACCTTGCTGAAAGTATTTTAGGATGCATAACCTTCTGCAACATAACAAGTATCTTCTTCTATTCCTTTGCAACACTAATCTGATAGAATATGAATCTTTTAAGAATCTTCACAAACAAAGGATAGACAACTGACTCATAAATACTCAAGATCTTTCATGATCATTCAAGATCATCCAAGTGGATGATCTATCAAGATCTATCAAGATCATACGAGACCATCCAAGATCAATGATCTCTCCAACAAAATACCTGTGTAGAATCTGCTCTCATGAAACCTTCATGATTGAATGTTTGATTTGCTACCTGAATGTCTCCAAGTGTCCATGCTTCTCACAAAGTTGTAAAACTTTTCTTCAAACAAATCCTTCCCAAGAATCTACAACTCCTACTTGAAACATAAGTGGACAAACTTCTCACCTTGAGAACTCCAAAAGCTACAAGTTGATACTTCATATCTTCATATTGTACCCAGTTGAAATGTGATAGTACCGGCTTGATTTTCTTTTGGCTAAATCCACTTCTCAATCAAGTGATAGGATCTGATGGAACACCTTTTTGAATACAAACATGTATACAAAAATCTAGACAATATAGAAAGTAGATTCTCCAACTAACTGGTACAACAAAACAATCTGAACTTTTTGAAGTTTTCTAAAAATATTGAATATGAGGTAACCTTTCCAAACATAAAACCTCTCTTCAAGTCTCCAACATCTTTCTACAAATACTCGTTTACCTTAAGAGTTAGATAAAGAAGAAAAATACTTCTCTTGCAACTTGTTATATATCAAGTAGCTCTGATTTGATACTCCAAGAATTCTTTGAGGGAACATATACCTGCCTCCTAAAAATCTTCAACTTATATATAACTCATATATGAGTCAAAATATACAAGTTGTCTTCAAAATCTCCTTCTTTTCTTTCTCTCAATGCAATTCTTTGTCAAATCTACTAAATCATGACCAAGTATCATACAAAACAAGACATTGCTTCTTCTTTAAACTATCTTCACACAAGATGTTCTCGTAGACTTGTCTTTGGATGTAGAGGATAAAATAGGAAAAGTATATGGAAAATATATGAGATAAGGAAGTCTTACTTATCTTTTGGAAATGTTGGACTGTCTTCTTCTGCATCTTTCTTCCACCTGATGATGTCAACAACTTCAAACTTCTCTTCCATACCTTTTGTTCTCTTCATCTTGAAGTAGCAAGCACTCTTTTCTTCTTCAAATGAACTGTTTATCTTCCTCTAGTGCTAAGAGTAAGAGACAAAACAAACATGGTGTACAAATGGAAGTGAACATAGAATCAAAAATTCTGCTTCAAATGTGACTGATATGACTGAATTCACCAACTTTTTGTCTGAATGATGAATTACCTTTCTAGTGTACCTAGATCAGATTCTGTACCTAGATAAAAAACTTCCAACCAACTTACAACACAAGGTTGGTTGAAGAAAAAACTGATGCTCTCCACATTTGTCTTCTTAGATGAGCTTTCTTCAATGAAAGACATCTCTCAAAACTCTCTAGAAAAACCTCTAGATACCTGTTTTGATGTAGCCTTTAACTTTCAAATAACGAAAGTGTATAAAAGCACTCCTTGAATCCTTGAAATCTCTTCATAACTGCTCTCCTACGACATGACCTGCAAATGATAATCTAATAGTAGAAACTGATACCTCTGATTTGATGTTGATCTAGTTCCTTCATTTTCTCCAAACGATTGTTTTTGCTTGAATTTAAAGTAGCCTCCTCTTCATCAAGTCTTGATCTTCAAACAATACTTTCTGTAAAGTATTTTCATACTTTTCCAAAAATATTTGGCTCCTAACAGATCATCAACTTCATATTCCACACTGATAAACAAACATGTGACTAAATTGTCTAATTTTCAAATCTCTACTCATCTAGATTAAGTGTGTATGTCAAATGTTGGAAGATGCTCTTCAAATCATATGTTGTAAACCTGGAAGTCTGGAAACCTATGAACCTGAGAGCTTGATTGCTCTGATACCAAAGCCCTAAAGCTCTGATACCAAATGTTGGAAATTTAGTAGGCTCATAACTAATACCACACGTCCAAGTTCCATAGGTCTAGGATCAACAAAATAGAATCCAGTAATCTTCCAATATTGACAAAACATGAACATACCACATTTAATCATACAAATGATGAGGCAAAGATAGAGAAAGATTAGACAACATGTGTAAAGTGTTACGTAAGCCATAGCTTACTCACAATATCATATATACAAATGTTTGAATTACAATGTGGAAGCTAAACTCTCAACCACTCTATGTGAATAGAAATAGATGGATGAGTGACTCTACAAATGTAACAAAAGAAGATTCAGATGTATGGACAGAAATTTGAATATATATGAGATGTGTAACCTAATAGGTTGTAGAAGAGTGGATATGAGTGACAGAAAGAGGAAGGATTAGTCTAAAATTGATAATCAGCAAACCCTCATCTTAACTTAGGCTATGGAAGACCCTAAGTTAGATACGTGTGTGAAAGATAACATACTTACAAAAGTAGCAAAGAATGCTAACAAGTTTGCTATCAGAAATCCTCAAACTCATATGAACATACCTTCTCAAACACCTCATCCAGATATGCATAAAGCACTGTACTGATTCTCTTGTACCTATGCCAAATAGGACTCCTCTTGATATGGATGCCACTGCCTCCATAAACTCCAAGTATTACCTGTGTGCATAAACTCTTATGTCATTTTTTGGTCCTATATATGGATGGAGAGATTGGCATCGACTTGCACGTTATGTTCAAAGCATGAGTACATATGGAATATGCTTGAATGCAACATCCCTTACTACTGGAAGGATTTCACATGCAGAAAATGAAAGATTGTATATTGATGGAAGACATTACATGCATGGAAATATAGCAGGTTTAATAAATAGTAGTGAAGGGTTACATAATAGTTCAAAGCATATTGCACATTTGAGGAGCGTGAAAATAGTCATGAATCACCATACATGAGTAGAGATGTAGCAAGATACATAGTTTTCAACACTATTTCTACATTACATGCTGGTGATGAATTATTAGTGAATTATGGATGGCGTAGACCTCCAAGAGCACCTTTTAGCTAGAGAGAGAATGAAAATTTTCTATCCATATTTAATAACTTATATATTTAATTTTATGTTTAAAGTTTACTTTTTATTCATTTATGAAATATTAATGATTTTTATTTATGTGTGTAGATTCCAACATATGATGTTGATGATATTCCACCACACCATTCAGAATTGCCAGTAAGACCTCATTTATCAGAAGCTTCTATGAGGAGGCTACAAAAATGTGATCCTCTGGAATATGCAAGGTTGAAAGACCTATATTCAGAAGAAGATAAAGAACAAGATTTGCGTGACAATGATGAAGATGATGGCATGTGTGTGTGTAAATTTGTGTGTATGTGTGTGTATGTGTCGATGTGTGTATGTGTGTGTATCTATGTGTGTATGTGTGTGTCTATGTGTGCATATACATGTGTATGTGTATGTGTATATATGTGTGTGTATGCATGTGTATATATGTGTGCATATGCATGTGTATGTGTGTGTGGAAATGTGTGTGGATGTGTGTTTGTGTGTGTTTGTGTGTGTGTGTAAGTGTGTATGTATCTATGTATGTATGTGTGTGCATATGTGTGTGTATGTGTGTGTGCATCTATGTGTGTATGTGTGTGTGTCTATGTGTGTGTCTATTTGTGTATATATGTGTGTCTGTATGCATGTGTATGTGTGCATGTAAATCTGTGTGTATGTGTGTGTGTGTCTATGTGTGTATGTGTGTGAGTATGTGTGTGTCTATGTGTGTATGTGTGTGTGTCTATGTGTGTGTGTATGTGTGTGACTATGTGTGCATATATGTGTGTGTATGCATGTGTATGTGTGTGTGTGTGTAAATCTATGTGTATGTGTGTGTGTATGTGTGTGTATGTGTATGTTTCTATGTGTGTATGTATGTGTGTATGTGTGTGTATGTGTGAGTATGTGTGTGTGTCTATGTGTGTATGTGTGTGTGTATGTGTGTGTGTGTGTCTATGTGTATCTATGTGTGTATGTGGGTGCATGTGTGTATGTGTGTGTGTATGTGTCTATATGTGTATATATGTGTGCATGTATGCATGTGTATGTGTGTGTAAATTTGTGTATGTGTATGTATGTGTGTGTATGTGTCTATGTGTGTATGTGTGTGTGTATGTGTGTGTGTATGTGTGTGAGTCTATGTGTGTACGTGTATGTGTCTATGTATGTATGTGTGTGTGTGTTTGTCTATGTGTATGTGTGTGTCTATGTGTGTATATATGTGTGTGTATGCATGTGTATGTGTGTGTGTAAATCGATGTGTATATGTGTGTGTGTGTCTGTGTGTATGTGTGTGTGTATGTGTGTGTGTCTGTGTGTATGTGTGTGTGTCTATGTGTGTATGTGTGTGTGTGTGTCTATGTGTGTATGTGTGTATGTGTGTGTGTGTGTATGTGTGTGTCTATGTGTGTATGTGTGTGTGTGTAAATGTGTGTGTATGTGTGTGTGTTTGTCTATGTGTGTATGTGTGTGTCTATGTGTGTATGTGTGTATATATGTGTGTGTATGCATATGTATGTGTGTGTGTAAATTTGTGTGTATGTGTGTGTGTACGTGTCTATGTGTGTATGTGTGTGTGTCTATGTGTATATGTGTGTGTCTATGTGTGTGTGTGTGTAAATGTGTGCATACATGTGTGTATGTGTGTGTGTATGTTTGTGTGTGTCTATGTGCGTATATGTGTGTGTGTATGCATGTGTATGTGTGTGTAAATGTGTGTATGTGCATGTATGTGTGTATGTGTGTCTACGTGTGTGTGTCTATGTGTGTATGTGTGTGTGTCTATGTGTATATGTGTATGTAGGTGTGTATATGTATGTCTATGTGTGTGTGTATGCATGTGTATATGTGTGTGTAAATTTGTGTGTGTATGTGTGTAAATCTATGTGTATGTGTGTGTGTATGTGTGTGTATGTGTATGTTTCTATGTGTGTATGTATGTGTGTATGTACGTGTGTATGTGTGTGTATGTGTGAGTATGTGTGTGTGTCTATGTGTGTATGTGTGTGTCTGTGTGTGTGTGTCTATGTGTATCTATGTGTGTGTATGTGTGTGCATGTGTGTCCATGTGTGTATGTGTGTGTGTATGTGTCTATGTGCGTATATATGTGTGCATGTATGCATGTGTATGTGTGTGTAAATTTGTGTATGTGTGTGTATGTTTCTATGTGTGTATGTGTGTGTGTGTATGTGTGTAAGTCTATGTGTGTATGTGTATGTGTCTATGTATGTATGTGTGTGTGTGTGTCTATGTGTGTGTTTGTCTATGTTTATGTGTGTGTCTATGTGTGTATATATGTGTGTGTATGCATGTGTATGTGTGTGTGTAAATCGATGTGTATGTGTGTGTGTGTCTGTGTGTATGTGTGTGTGTGTCTATGTGTGTATGTGTGTGTGTCTATGTGTGTATGTGTGTGTGTCTATGTGTGTATGTGTGTGTGTGTCTATGTGTGTATGTGTGTGTGTAAATGTGTGTGTGTTTGTCTATGTGTGTATGTGTATGTTTATGTGTGTATGTGTGTATATACGTGTGTGTATGCATATGTATGTGTGTGTGTAAATCTATGTGTATGTGTGTGTGTATGTGTGTGTGTCTATGTGTATATGTGTGTGTCTATGTGTGTGTGTGTAAATGTGTGCATACGTGTGTATATGTGTGTGTATGTGTGTGTGTGTGTGTGTCTATGTGCGATAGATGTGTGTGTGTGTATGCATGTGTATGTGTGTGTAAATGTGTGTATGTGCATGTATGTGTGTATGTGTGTGGATGTGTGTGTCTATGTGTGTATGTGTGTGTGTCTATGTGTGTATGTATGTGTGCCTATGTGTATATGTGTGTGTGTAGGTGTGTATATGTATGTCTATGTGTGTGTGTATGCATGTGTATATGTGTGTGTAAATCTATGTGTGTATGTGTGTGTGTGTGAGTGTACCTTCTTGCTTCTCTGATCATTGCTAGCTAGTAGGTTGTGTGCACATGCTCGATCTCTCTCTCTCTCTCTCTCTCTCTCTCTCTCTCTCTCTCGTGTCTCAATCCTAGCACAAATGTGCCAGGAGAAATTGAAATTCTTCTTTAACATTCCAGAGCATCGTTTATGCGATGGTCTAAAATCTCAGCATGTCGCGTATGTGATACTCTAGTGTCACAATCAGTTTGCCAATGCCGGTAGGAGCATCGCTAGATAGCGATGCTATTTGCGACGGTCCAAATTAGCGTCGCATAAGCGATGCTCTACATCACTTATGTGATGAGACTTCTTTTTTTTAATAAAAAAGAGTTTCATCGCTGATGCGGCACTTTCATCACATAAGTGATGGAACCTGGTTTTTTTTCAATGGGGACATCGTTACGCCCTCCCAGTTTCTAGTAGTGAATGGTATTCATGATACGATAGGTTATCGTCATGCTTTGGAAAATGAAAAAGCTTTGGAAAATAAGGGTGTTAGGCTCTATCTATTATGTAGTATTTATTCACTTCATCTACCATGAACTTAGATCATCGTAACAAATTAAAGCTTTTACCACATGGGTGTTTCTCCTTGACATATAAGTGATTTGGAAAAGGATCATTTTACACATTTTAAGCGTCCGCCTCAATCATTTTAATAATGTTTGAGCTGCTCTTACATTTCTATTGATTAGGGGCCTCTTAAATCATATTAATTAACGTTGAATGTGCCTGCAAATTCTTTCAAACCCATTCATGTAATGAAGCAGTACACTCGTGACATTGAATATCAAAAGTATGGGGACTTTCAACTCCAAAGTACAAAAGTAATCGTATTCCTTATCAATATATATACTTTTATATCAAGCTCTTACAATGCATAAAATTTGAAGTGTAACTTCAGAGAATCTAAAAGATAAATGGTGACAAGGAATGTAGTGAGGATAAAAACATGTGTTTGTTATATATACATATACACACACACACACATATATATATATATATATATATATGATGCATATGATATTCATTATGCAAAATTGAAGGAATGTTGAGCCGGTCAAAGTGGTGTAACAATGTCTCCAAGAAACACCTGCAGTTCTTCACACGATATCTTTGTTTCCTTACAAACATCAATGATATTAATCAATCAGTGAGTTCTTTATTAGTCTAAGCCCTACATCTAAACATAGCATGTAGCCGATGAGAAGATAGCATAATGTCTTGAGGATACATTTATGGGTTTCTACTCAGTGGCTAATACATTAATGCAGATACATTAATGCTTCTTCTAAAATGATGCATCATGTATTGGTAGCTAAAGGGATGTGGAAGATTGTGTAGGGTGTTGAAAAACCTCCTACTACACCTACAAATGCAGTTGTTGAAGGTGATGCCGATATCATTGAAGAGATACATACATTTTTTTGCATAACGGTATTTAGTCATTTGCCATGGCCCAAAGCAAAGATGTGTTTGAGTTATGTTTTAGATAGCATACGAATACATCGAAAGGGATTAGGGATTGAAAAAGATACTCCTATCTTACCATTGATTTTCAATGTCCTCATTCATATCTTTCAATGATACTTCCATCAAAACTCTTCAAAGATTCTCAATCAAGCTTCCATTTGTTTTGATTTGTTGAGCCGGTCAAAGTGGTTTAACCATGTCTCCAAGCAACACCTGCACTTCTTCACACGTTATCTTTGTTTCCTTACAAACATCAATTATATTAATCAATGAGTGAGTTCTTTATCAATCGAAGCCCTACATCTAAACATAGCATGTAGTCAGTGAGAAGGTAGTCAGGTGGACCAAGGTCAGGATTCCTAATGTGACCAGACATGATACATGCTAGGTGCTCATGATTTTTTTAGGTAAGTAGTGGTGATTAGATAGATAAGAAAACTAACTTGACTGACCATTGAAGCATAATTAACTTTTGAAAATCATTTGGAAATATTTCTCACCGTGACAAATGTAAGAAACTAGCATAATGTCTTGAGGATACATTTATGGGTTTCTACTTAGTGGCTAATACAAAGCAAAATAATGAAATTTTCTACTAAGTAGATACATTAATGCTTCTTCTAAACAAAGCGCAAATGAATCAAATGTATTAGAAGAATTACAACACCAAAATGTTGGAACATCAAGCTTACACTATGCTTGAGGTGGATCGATCTATATCAAAAGCTATCACTTGGATTACGTTGAAAGAATATCTGTTGGAGAGCTCTTTTACTTATGCTCATTTATTGTATTTTTTTAAAAAAAAATTTATGGATCTTTTACCATTGTAAAATTCTAGATATTTACACATGTAAAAGTAGAAAGAGAGAGGCAAACTTCCACGAGTTTGTGATGGTTGAGTTGCAATCAGTCAATCACCTAAAAGTAGATCAAACTAGATCTTCACTTTTCCTAGATTGTAGGAAAGTGAATTGATTCCCTCCATCAATCTTTAACGCCTTCATTTGAATTCAAAATCCACTTGTAGAAGTCGTGGAGCACTTGACAAGTCTATATAAAGACTTCAAATCACTTTTACATTACATGGAAGAAATATACATACACTTGTGACCCATTGCTCCATTTTTTTGCATCTTCTTCAACAAAAATAAGCTTGTAGAGGCTTTTGGGCTCTCTACAGAGATCCAAATTGGAAAAGAGAGGACGCATTGGAAAGTTATTAGTATCTTATTTATATCTATAAAATTTCAAAGCATTTGGTTGAGTACATTTGGAGAATTCTTAGTTTTTCTATCTCAAGGTCAATCTTCATACATTCCTAAAAAATAGGAGGTACCATTGTTGAGTGTCTGGTTCATTCCAAAAGCATATCTTGCTTATTTCTTGTAATCTTGTGCATTATATACAGTCAACCCTATGTGTATCACTTCCATAAAAGGATTTTTTCCAATTGTAATCAGACTGGTCGCTATGATCATTTGAAGTGCATTGTCTCTTCCAAAGATAGTAAGTTTTTTGAGCTACCCGATGCACAAACCTATTTGTTTTGTATCGACTCTTTCTCCTTGATGCTCCAAAGCACATACTTCATTTTATTGCACTTATCGCATGCCTATAAGGTCTACTTGAGTCTCCATAAGCTCAAGGGCTGGTCTTGTGCAGGTTGGTTGGACCAAACTTTGTCGCTTTGCAACTCAGTTTTCTACCTCCTACAAGCTTCTACGAGTTCTTTTAGTGGTATCAGAGCTAGATCAAGATGGGTTATGGCTTTCCCTCAATTATTGAGAAGCTTGATTGATGCAATTATGTGGCTTGGCAAATCAGAATGGAGGCCTATTTGCAAGGTAGAAAGCTTTATGAAATTATAGCAGGTGATGAAACTATGCCTATTCCAAGATCCAAAGGAGGACCTATAGAAGAGGAGACAGATAAGCTCACACTTTTGTGCACAAGGGATGCTTAAGCAAGGACGTACATGCTAAACTCTATCGCTCACTTTTGTTTACCACATATTAGAGGATGCAATACATCTCAAAAGACTTGGAATGCCCTCGAGACTTTGTTTTTTGCTAGTACCAAAGCAAGAAAGAATCATCGTTGGAATGATTTCAACCAAATGAAGAAGACACCTAAACAAACCATTACACAATTTGTTACCAAGGTCATGGAGGTTGCACATTAATTAGCATCCATTGGAGAGCTGATTGAAGAAGAGGCTATCACGAGGAAAATTCTCAATGGGATTCAAAGTGATAAGCAATGGAAATCCTTCACCACGGCTTATGATCTTATCATGGATGTGCAAACTCTAGGCTTCAACATCTTTCTTGGACAAATCTTCAATCAAGATTCATGGTTCCATCACCACCTCTCACAAACCAAAAAGCAACTCATTCCAAAAGACATTATCTCAGATCAAGCAATACTAATTCTTTTCAGAAGCAATCGTCATAGCATACATAGCGCATTTAAACTTGCCGCCAAGGTTCATGACTCTAAAGAATCCATTATATTAGAAAGAACTTGAAACTTTGATAACATAGTATGATTTAGACTTGGAGTGATATCGCTAAAAGAAAATGTTCAACGCCAAAGTCAATAATCATTCATCAAGCAAAACATCTTTCACATTGTTAACAAACATGACTGGCAAGTCTGAAAGAGCAACCATACGATGGATGGATGGTGGCAGCACATATGACAACCAATTCTTGAATTGACCTGGGGTAGCAAAGGGGGAGTGTGATCATGATTACATAAATCCATGGAGCACATAAGGTGAGAGATTTCCTCAGAGTGGTTGATACAATCTCGAGTGATAGGTTAGGATAAGTCAGGTTATAGGATCGCATCATGATAAGAGACCAGTAGTAGAGTATCTGAGCCTTTCATCTCTAATGTGATGGTGTTGCTTGTTGTGCGCAGACTCTATTTAGTCACAATCCCATAACCGGATGTGAAGGGGGTAGAGCGGCAAGGGAAATACCCAGTAGTAGGCAACACCACTTGAGAGCCTCAGAAGGTGGGAATGGAAAGTCCAACACTACACTTGCATGCCCATTAGCCATGAGCAGTGTTATTGAAAAAAGGGGAATCCCCCAAGCACACATTTTGCCACAACAGAACACCCACGATAGATGATGAAGACTTAGGGTCATGGAACACACTGTTATTAGAATAGAAAAGGTGCCTATAGCAAGGATCAACCCACTACATCACCCGTAGGAGCGGAGATGAGCCTTACAATAGTGGCAATAGAGAGAAATGAGATGAAGCTCAACCCTCCCAGGCACAAGCTGAAGAACCAGGGTGCTCAACACGAAACCCACCGACAACATCAAAGGGGAGCCTGGAAGCTCAACCCAACTGTAGTTGCATAGAGGCACAGAGAGGGAGCCACAAGCATGGTCGATGCCTCACCCTACACATGGAGCGAGGAAGAAGGTTGCCTCTCTCAATGAATGGAAAGAGGAAGGAGGAGTGGGATAATGCGTGCTCAACAACTAGGCTTCAACGAACTCTTTTTGTGGTAGGTAGATTGGCATACACCAAACACCAATATTGAGTAGGTCCTCACATGCATAAGTGATACAATTGTCAATGATTTCTTTTCCAATGTCCAACTTGTGTGATTATTAAGAGGTTAATGTAAAGATATCCCCCCCAAAAAAAAAATTATACCACACGTCAAATTAAGGATAGCATCCAAGGATTCTCGAGATTTCAAATGGGGAAGTGAGTTCAAGGGGATTTAAAGTGCTAACTTTCAGAACTCATTTTCTTTGTCTGTGGGGAGTTTTCTTAAAACAAAATGAACAGAAGGAAGGGGTAAAAAAAGGAGATACCCCCATCCCTCTACCCAAGGTAATCACTCAACAAAGAGATGACAGTGGTGGAAAGTGATGCCACAACCAATGTGTGGGAGTATGTATGTGAGAGAGAGAGAGAGAGATAAGGGGGTTAGGTGGATTTCTTGTGCCACAAACAAAAAAGAACTAAAATTACCCTACAACAACAAGGAAATGGGGAGCTAATGGTCCAATGGAAGGGTGAAAATGTCATTCAACACACATAACCTAGGTGTATAAATAGAAAAATTTCCAAATCAATATCTTACCACATGCTATTGAGTTCTCCAAGTGATGAAAAGCCATTCTCCCTGGCAACAACACCAAATTTGTTGTTGTACTATGCACTTAGGAAGCCTAGACCCACACCACTTTGCATGGAAGCAAGAGGAGGACTCAAGAATGACTCTCCTTTCATCCAACCCAAGCTCCAACATGTTCAAGCCATTGGCCATCAGCCCCTAGCTATGCCACATGCTTGAAACATGGAGAGAAGGGTGTCAAGGATCCTAGTCACATATGTAAAATACAAGAAATTGCAACCTTCTACGTACACACATAGGAAATACAAGCATGCACACACACCTCAATATCTCACACTCTAAGACTAAATACACATATACACAAAGCCTAAGAGAAAAGAGAGTTCTTCCATTCATTTCAAAATAGATACATGAAGCACATCAAACCTAGAACTCCCCTCTTTACAAAAATGAGCCTCTATATATAGGCTAAGTACATTTCTCCATGTGCTCCTTTTGACTAGTCAAAAAGGGAGAACATGCTCATATCTTTCTATATCTTGTAAAATACTCCTTCTAACAACCCACTCCAAGAGAAGTAAAGGCATGGGAAATCTTCTACATGGGATCTCCCATATGTATCCAAAAAGGTATTTTATTTAGGAGGCTTCAACACCATAGCCTAAGGGAAATATTAAAAAGGGTTTAGGAGAGTGTTCACATGGGCACATCTCCTAAATACAAGAAAGGATATTTCTATGAATACTAGAGGGTGCCTTTACATAAGAGAAATTGTGAGCAACCCTAATAACCCAACAATCATACATTCTAAACTCAATCTCTTTACTTCCACACATTAGGAGCTACAAGAATTCACAACAGAATTGGAATGCACTTGAAGCATTCTTTTCATCAAGTACCAAGGCAAGGAAGAATCAACTCTGGATGGAATTCACCACACTCAAGAAGATACCCAAGCAAAATGTGACTTACTTTGTCATGAAAATGAAGGAAATAGCTGACCAACTTGGAAGCATTGGAGAAATCACTAATGAAGAGCAAACAATAAGGAAAATGATCAATGGAATATAGGTAGATGATAAATGGGAAGCTTTCACCATAACCATGGACCTCTACATGGGCATGCAAGTTTTTGATTTCAACACTCTCATGTGACAACTACTCACACATGAGGCAAAGCTTATGAAGAATGGAGACAACTCAAAAGGTAATGAGTCCTATGCTCTCTATATAGATAAGAATAAGAACAAAAATAGCAAAGGAAAAGGTAAAAATTTTGATGATGGAGGGAGCACCTCTCAACCAAACTTTGCAGGTAGAGGTAGAGGCTCAAGAGGAAGAGGTAGAGAAGGAAGACAAGGTAGGGGGAGAGATCAAAGCTCATCTCCATGTGCCATATGTGGCCTAACCAATCATACCACTGTGAATTGTGTTAGGAATCCCAAGAACCAAAGATGTAGAGGTTATAATAGAGGAGGCTATGGAAGCTCAAGAGCTAGATTTAACAACAACAATGGATACCATAACAATTCACAAAACAACAACAACTACCAAGGAGGATACAGAGGAAGGAGAGAATACAACAACTATGCAGATGATTAAACTCAAGAGGATTCACTTATTTTAATGAACCAACAGTGAAGCAAGATAAAATAGATGAACATGTATTCTATATAGATTGAGGTTGCTCAAACCATGTAAACAGGGAATGTGGCTCTACTCTCAAACTTGGAGAATCTAAGGAATAGAAATGAAGTCAAAATAGTAGATGACACAAGACATCAAGTTGAGAAGATAGGTAATGTGAAGACCTCAGATGGTGATATGAATCTATTGATCAAGGTATTGTATGTGCCAACTATCACCAAGAACCTCATAAGTGTAGGACAAATTGTTAAATGGAGGGGGAGAATATCACTCCCATCCATTTGATGAGATCACTACCAGGTATACACCAGAGCAAAATGGAGTGGTAGAGAGAAGAAAAAGAACAACTCTGGAGGATGCAAGGTCAATGCTAAATTAGAAAATTCTACCCAATTACTTGCGGGCAGAGGCTATACCTACATCCACATACCTAATCAATAGACTCCCATCAAAAGCATTAGATGACATGACACATGGAATGGAAGATGACCTAGCCTTGATCATTGCAGGATCTTTGGGTGCATAACATATGCACACATACCTTTGTTGGAGTTTATTGATCTCCAAAGTACAGCTAGAAGTAGGTGAAACCCAACAGGACCTAGTTGACTTTTTCACAAACTTGTATGCACAGACCAATTTTCTTGCAGAGCAAATTTCTCTTTACTCACTTGGAATTTTACAAAACTGTTTCACACACATAAACTAGACTCTAAGAGCTTTCCAACAAGATATAGAACACCTCAAATGGATAAATACACAATGAGCTATGACCTCTGCAATATGCAGCTTTAATGGAGACCTTGAAACAGAGATGAACCTCAAGACACACATCACTTGCAGAGACTACTGCTCTTAACTCAAAACTCCAATGACTTTGAAACTTTCCAGAATACAAGTAGACTTATAGAGCTTTCTAACAAGCCAAAGAACACATGATTTGGATACATACACAAGGATATATGACCTCTGCAAGTTTGAGGTTTAATGGAGACCTTCAGCAGGGATAAAAAACAGAGAACACACACTACTTGCAGAGAGTATTGCTCTCAGCTCACACATCCAATGATTATGAAAATTTCCAGGAAGAAAGTAGACAGTAAGAGATTTCCAATGAGCTATCAAACATGTAATTTGGATATATAATGAAGGAGATACAAGCTCTGCAATCTCTGCATACAAAACTACAGCAGTGTAGAGATACACATATGACTCTCTTGGACATCCCACAAGATCACGACTTTTCTCCTCTTTTTATAGCATGGGAAACTAATCTAAAACCTTCCTAATACATCTAAATTCGTGGTAGACACTTGGATGGAGGTATTACATGACTCAAGTGCTCAAATAAGCAAAGTATTGATGGACTTTGAGAACTAGCCACATCGACCTTCCACTAGGACACCACTGAAGCTCCCTTGTGACTCACTAATTTGACTCACCATGTTCTAGAAATCACGTGGTATTTTTGCTACATTTTATGAATAATATGAGCCTTCTTGAAGTATTAAAAGACTTCCCAAAGGTATTTACATAATTTGAAACTTGTACCCTACATAAAACAAATGTTCGCAACATTCTCCCCCTCAAGTTTCAAAGGGTATTTCCTTCATGCCAAGAATATAGTTGAATCTTTGAAGCTTTGGTCCATCCAAGGATTTGGTGAAGATATCTGCAACTTGATCCTTTGTTCCAACAAAAGAAACCTGCACTTCATTGTTCATGGCCTTCTCTCGAACATAATGATAGTGAACCTCTATATGCTTTGTTGTAGCATGAAAAATAGGATTTGAGGTCATATGAATGCTGCTCAAATTATCCCCATATATCAGTGGTACATCAACCTGCACATTCAAGTCATGAAACAACTTTTTAAACCACATAACCTCAGTAGTAGCCAATGCTAAACCTCTATACTCAGCCTCTGTAGAAGATAAAGCAACTGTAGGCTGTTTCTTTGAACTCCATGTTAATGTCTTGTTTCCTGCTATTACCACATATCCACTTGTGGATCTTCTGTCATCTTTGCTTCCAGCCCAATCTGCATCACTAAAGACTTTAAGAGTTAGATCAGCATCATGACTATAAAATAATCCTTCGTTCATGGTACCTTTCAAATACCTAAGCACTCTTTTCGCTGCATGCATATGAGGTACTCTAGGTTCATGCATAAACTGTGACAATACTCCCACTGCATAACATATATCAGGTCTAGTTTTTGTTGCATAAATCAAAGATCCTACCATGGATCTATATACATTCATATCATGCAATTCATCACCTTCCTTTGCGCTTAGCTTTACATTACATTCCATTGGAGTAGAAACAAATTTACATTCCTGCATACCAAACCTTTTCAGCATATCACATATATACTTTCTTTGTATCAACCACATACCTTCATCGCTATACACAATTTCAATCCCAAGAAAGTATCTGAGCAAACCAAGATCTGAAATTTTAAATTCCTTTCCCAAATTACCTTTTATCTCATCAATTGCTTTTGCATCATTCCCTGTAATCAACAAGTCATCCACATAAATGCATACATAGACACACATGCCATCTACATGTTTTACATAAAGTGAAGGATCAGCATGACTCGCTGTGTATCCTTGCAGCATAAGATACTTTACCAACCTTGCATTCCATGCCCTTGGTGCCTGCTTAAGACCATACAATGCCTTCTTTAACCTGCATACATGATTAGGACATTTTGCATCCACATAACCATCTGGTTGTGACATATACACTTCTTCATTTAACTCACCATTAAGAAAGGCATTCTTTATATCGAGTTGATATATAGTCCACCTCTTACTTGCAGCTAAAGCCAACAAAGTTCTCACCGTTGCCATATTTGCTACTGGACTAAATGTTTCCTCATAGTCCACACCTTGAGTTTGATTATATCCTTTTGCTACAAGTCTAGCCTTATATCTAGACACACTACCATCACTATTTCTTTTAATCTTAAAAAACCACTTACAACCAATTACCTTTTGCTTTGGTGTACTTGGAACTAAATTCCAAGTCTCGTTATCATGTAGTGCTTCCATTTCTTCTCTCATTGCTTTCTCCCACTTTTCATCTCCTTTGGTCTCATCATAACATGTGGGTTCATTTTCCTGCTCAACTTTTGTTATAAAAGCATAATGAGTATTCATGAAAGATTCATAAGTATACCTTTGAGGTTGCTTACTTACTCTTGAAGTTCTTCTTACCTCCAATGTAGATGCTCTTCCTTTCTTATTAGGAACCTTTGATGATTCTCCATACTCACATACATCACTAATTTCCTCTCCTTCATCATTAACTTCAACAAGTTTGAGTTTACCTTTACTTTTAACACTTGGAGGTGACTCTTGCCTTAATCTTCCATTGAAAGGTGATCCTCTTTCTTCATCTAAACCACTCCTTTCATCATTTAAACTTCCTGATGGCTGAACTATGCATTCATCTCCTTCAACCACACCTTCTTCATTTTTATCCATGACCTGCAAACAATTCTTATCTACATACCATGAAAGTGATTCATCAAAGTTTACATCTCTTGACACAACAACCTTATTGGTATGAGGATTATAGCATCTATATCCTCTTTGAGTATCTGCATAACCAATGAATATACATTTTTCTGATTTTGCATCAAGTTTAGATCTCACCTCACTAGGTACATGTACATAACATACACAGCCAAATACTTTCAAATGACTTACACTTGGTTTCCTTCCATGCCATACCTCATATGGTGTCAAATGATGAACTCCAGCAGTCGGAACTCTATTCATAATGTAAACACTTGTGCTAACAGCTTCAGCCCAAAAATAGTTAGGCAAACACATATCATTAAGCATGCTTCTAGATGCTTCTGCTATGATTCTGTTTCTTCTTTCTGCGACTCCATTTTGTTGTGGAGTATACCTGCATGTAACTTCTCTTTTGATACCTTCATCATACAAGAAATCAGTAAAAGCTTGAGAGAAATACTCTCCTCCTCCATCGGATCTTAGCTTCTTAATATACCTTCCTGTTTGCTTTTCGACATATGATTTGAACTTCTTGAAACAATCAAAGACCTCACTCTCATGTTTAATAAAATACACAAATGTCATTCTACTATGATCGTCAATGAATGATACATAGTACTTATTACCAACCAAGGATGCCTCTTTAGTAGGTCCCCACACATCTGTGTGTATGAGATCTAGCAAACCATCACTTACATAGCTTGAATGCTTGAAAGGTTGTCTACTCTGCTTAGCCATTTGACATGCTTCACAAAGATGCACCATATGTTGCTTAGTAAGATCAGGTAATCCTTCAACAATCCTCTTCTTTGATAGCTCCTTTAACCTGTGTACATTCATGTGTCCAATCCTTTTGTGCCATAGATCAAGCTCTGCTATTCGATGCATACCATAAGAGAAATAGTTTGTATGATTTGGGTTTACCTTGAATGTAAACAATCTACCTTGTTTTTGACCTCTAGCAATTAACCTCCTTTGCTTTGGATCCTCAATGAAGCAACCTGCATGATTAAATCTTACTTGTAGACCTTTTTCTACCATTTGACCAACCGACATCAAATTCTTAGTGATCGTTGGCACATAAAGTACATCCTTCAAGCAATTTTTCTTGCTCTTATCCTGCATAATAACATCTCCAACCTGCATAATCTTATGTGTTGTATCATCTCCTGTTTCAACATGACCTTTACATGACGGATTATGCATATTAGAAAACCATGAAGCATCATGAGACATGTGATTAGAACAACCACTATCTACATACCATACATCGCTATTGCAATTCATCTTAGTTTCTACATTCATCATAAGAAGAGAATCATAATCATCACTTTTACCTTCAACTGCATAATTTCCTTGTTGTTTACCTCTTCTTGAATAGCCTCCTCTTCGATTACCACCTTGATTATTTTCATTTTGATAACAATCTTTGGCATAGTGTCCATACCTTCCACATATATAGCAATTATTCTTATTATCTTCACTCCTTTGTCTTTGGTTGTAGTTGTAGTAGCCTCTCGTACCTCTAGCGCTTGATCTTCCTCTTCCTCTTGTGTTGAAGAAGCCACTTGAAGTCCTTTGATCATCGCTCCTTCTTCCTCCACCTCTATTTGAACCTCTTCCACCTCTGTTGATCCTACATAAAGAGCTTGTCCTTGAGATCCTTTTTGATTTGAAGTAGAACCATTTAGATTCATCTCCTCCGTGACCATGAGGGCAATAAGTTGATCAAAATCTGGTAATTCTCCTCTGACATAAACTGAAGTAATGAAGGGTTTCCATCTCTCATCATCTTTGAGTCCGTTGAGAGTATGTGCAACCAAGTCGTCGTCCTCCACATGAGCTTGAATTGATCCTAGTTGATCTGCAATCTCTTTAACTTTCAATATGTAATCATTGACCGATGTCCTTGTATCTTTCTTTATGTTATTCAACTCATTTTTTAGTTGAATCTTCCTTGCTCTTGTACCTGTAGCATACAACCTTTCCAATGCAAGCCAAACATCTCTACTTGTGTCTAGATCTTGTATGTGTCCCTGTGGGTTTGATATCTGTGCCGTCAATCAAACCATACAAGCCTCTACCTTGCAAGTATGCTGTGATTCTAAACTTCCATGCTTGATAATTGGTCTTATCAAGCTTCTCTATTTGTGCATGTTGGTCTCCCATAATACAAATGCTAAGCTTCCTCCTTTAAGCCTCCTTTCCAATGTGTGTGATGAGAAGAAATATAATATTTACCTTGTAAATGAGGTATGTGCACCTTTCTTTGCTTGGATGTTGCTTCAGATGCCTCCTTGCAATCTTCTTCTACCTTTGTGTAGTGTTGATGATGAACTGCTTCTTTGATAGCTTCAAATTCTTCGTCAAGGTATGATAACCTTCTCCAATCCTCCAAGTACTTGCTCTGATACCAATGTTGGAGTTTATTGATCTCCAAAGTACAGCTAGAAGTAGGTGAAACCCAACAGGACCTAGTTGACTTTTTCACAAACTTGTATGCACAGACCAATTTTCTTGCAGAGCAAATTTCTCTTTACTCACTTGGAATTTTACAAAACTGTTTCACACACATAAACTAGACTCTAAGAGCTTTCCAACAAGATATAGAACACCTCAAATGGATAAATACACAATGAGCTATGACCTCTGCAATATGCAGCTTTAATGGAGACCTTGAAACAGAGGTGAACCTCAAGACACACATCACTTGCAGAGACTACTGCTCTTAACTCAAAACTCCAATGACTTTGAAACTTTCCAGAATACAAGTAGACTTAAAGAGCTTTCTAACAAGCCAAAGAACACATGATTTGGATACATACACAAGGATATATGACCTCTGCAAGTTTGAGGTTTAATGGAGACCTTCAGCAGGGATAAAAAACAGAGAACACACACTACTTGCAGAGAGTATTGCTCTCAGCTCACACATCCAATGATTATGAAAATTTCCAGGAAGAAAGTAGACAGTAAGAGCTTTCCAATGAGCTATCAAACATGTAATTTAGATATATAATGAAGGAGATACAAGCTCTGCAATCTCTGCATACAAAACTACAGCAGTGTAGAGATACACATATGACTCTCTTGGACATCCCACAAGATCACGACTTTTCTCCTCTTTTTATAGCATGGGAAACTAATCTAAAACCTTCCTAATACATCTAAATTCGTGGTAGATACTTGGATGGAGGTATTACATGACTCAAGTGCTCAAAAAAGCAAAGTATTGATGGACTTTGAGAACTAGCCACATCGACCTTCCACTAGGACACCACTGAAGCTCCCTTGTGACTCACTAATTTGACTCACCATGTTCTAGAAATCACGTGGTATTTTTGCTACATTTTATGAATAATATGAGCCTTCTTGAAGTATTAAAAGACTTCCCAAAGGTATTTACATAATTTGAAACTTGTACCCTACATAAAACAAATGTTCGCAACAACCTTCACAAACTAGAGGCAAATTGAATCCAAAGGCAAAGAAATGCATCTTTATTGGCAATGGCCTTAATAAGAAAGGTTATAGGTTATACAATCCAAGCACAAACGGTTTCATTGTAAGTAGAGATGTTGTGATTGATGAAAACAAATCTTTGTTTGAAGATGATTAAAAGAAACTCAATCCTCCCTATGATCTAGAGGAAGGCTTTTCAACAACATCAAAGAAGAATGAGCTTACACTTGAAGCATCAAGTGATTCTAATGATTATCAAAAGAATCCAAGAAGGGAAATCAATTCTTCGAGCTCCAAAGGCAAAGCTAAACTGTGGGAATTGAGAGATGTGGTAGAATCATCTCAACAAACTATAAGAAGGTCCACTAGAGACCAGAAAGGTATGGATATGATACTTCTTTAGTCACTAAACATTCAATATATATAGCACATGACTCAAACTCTGAAGAACCCTCTACAAATGAAGAATCCAAGAAGAAGGCATAATGGAGAAGTGCCATGGAAGAAGAAATAGAAGCTCTACAAGAGAATCAGACTTGGAACTTGGTACCTAAGACTCCATCTATGAATGTGATTGGTTCAAGGTGGATTTACAACGTAAAGAAGAATTCTCATGGTTCAATTAATAGGTACAAAGCAAGGCTTTTAGCCAAAGGGTTCACACAAACACAAGGTATTGATTATGAAGAAACATTTTCATATGTTGCAAAAATGCCTACTATTATGGTGCTCATGAGTGTTGCATCTTTCAAGAATTGGAAGATATATCAAATGGATGTTAAAAATGCTTTCTTAAATGGTTGGATATTAGAGGAGGTATATATGCCTCAACCTCCTAGTTTTGAAGATCAATCATACCTTGAACATGTGCGCACGTTGAGAAAAGCTTTGTATGGCTTGAAGCAAGCTCCTAGAGCTTGGAATCATAGACTTGTCACTTACTTATATGATAAAGGTTTCAATGTAAGCAAGGCAGATCCTTCCCTCTTCATTAAGAGGAATCATTCAAAGGTCATATACTTATGTGTATATGTTGATGATATAATCATTACAAGAAATGATGCAGATGTCAAGAAGACTAAAGCTCAAACAAAGGAGGAAATCAAGATCAATGATCTTGGTTTACTAACATACTTCATAGGTTTGGAAGTGGTATATACAGAGAAAGGCATGTTCCTCACACAAAGGAAATACATTGGAGATATGCTCTCTAAATTCAAAATGGAGAATACAAAGGTCATAGGTACTCCCATGGAGGTAAATTTGAGATTAAGTGCTCATGAAGGTGAACTTATTGAGGACGTAACTAGCTATTAGAGTCTAGTTGGAAGCTTAAATTATGCTACATTAACTAGAGTAGATATTTGTTATGGAGTAAGTGTGTTGAGCTAGTTCATGCACACTCCAAGGAAGCCTCACATGGAAGCAACCAAGAGAATTCTAAAGTATTTGAAATGCATAATCAATGAAGGATTATACTACCCATATGCATCTGATATAGATGTTAAAATCTTTTATGATGCAGATTTGGTAGGGTCTAAAGATGATAGGAGAAGCACCTCTAGATACCTTACTTTTTTAGGTACAAAATTGATCTCATGGTCCTCGAAGAAGAAACCCACAATTGCTCTCTCACCAACAATAGCTAAGTATAGAGGACTTGCAAATGCTACACAAGAAGCTATGTGGATTAGAGCCCTATATTCTAATTTAGGTTTGAACACTCTCCACATAGATTTGGAGATAAACATTAACTCATTGCATACAAAGCCTTTTGTCTCATTCAAGACAAACCTATTGTATTCTTTATGATTAATCAAGACAAAGAGGTTTTCAATGTAATTGTTTTTCTTCTTCTTGTCCATTCGTCTCCTACAAACACTCAAGCACCTTTCAAATAAAGGATCCCCCAATAGAGTCCAAGATAGAAAAGCTCCAAGAGTGGTCACGGTGAAGCAATGCTACACTTATGGAGGTGATCCATGGCTAAGGTATGCCCAATGCAAACGTAGAACCTAGGGAACCCCAAATTCTCAATACTATACAATAGAGAGAAAATGCATGAACCATCTGACTTAGGATTGCCCCTATAAGAAATAAGTAGTTGGAAAAAACTACTAGAAACCATACTAGCAGTCAAGTTGATATCAAAACTAGTATCAATAGTATCCATTCTATAGGTCCCAACAATAGTACAAGCCACAATATCAAATGCAACCTAACCTAGACTACAACCAATGCTAGGACAACAACCACCACACCCTTCCAATTTGGAATCTTAGTGAAGTATGTGGTAGTAGAAGATAATCTAAAAAAGGCATTAGTGCCAACATCTCCATTAATCTTAAAAAGCAACCCTAATGCTCAAAGTTTCGACTTGACGCATGGAGATAGCCCACTAGCTTATTACATTAAATCTCTTGAGCATAGAGGCATACTTGTATAATGCACCATTAATGGAATCTGATTGAGATTTGGATTATACATAGGTAATGTAAACAAACCTTAGACCTAGACCTCAGTTGGGACATGTACATCGAGTAGAATGTCTCAGGTTTTGATCTATATTAGTTCTTTGGTTCTAGAAGTTTTTATCCGCTATCGTTGGTTCTTTTGGTTGTTTGATGACTAGGAGGACCGAAGTGGATGGTAACATCTACAATAGTGATTTAGGCTTATGGAATCCGGAAGCAAAGCATCAGTAGGTCTGTACCAATTTTCGCCCAACTGCTATTAAGCACTTGTGAATATGCACTTTAATTAGAAGTATTTTTGTGTCAATGCTATCTATCATATTAACTCAAGCCAATATTTTAACTGCCAACCTAAAGTCCCAATTTGAAACACCCTTCTTGGGGCACGAATCCAAGATTTCCGTATAGTTCCACCATGCAAATGGATACTTCAAAGTGTCACATCTATCATGGTACAATGAGGTGAAGCAAGAAAGAATCAAAAGTGTTAGGACAGAAGAGGGAATCAACAGAATATAAGGATCTTCTATAGCGAAAAAGGGATTAACATAGATGGACGTGAAGAGGTATAGGGAGAGAGAGAGATGCAAACACAAAGACAGACACATGCATCTAGATAGATAAATACATAGAGGTAGACAAGAGCCATAGATTATCAAAGTAGAGTTCCCTACATATCTAAGAGATTGAGCATTTTACCATTGTTAGGGAATCATTGCACATTAAACATAGAGATATATATAGAACAATAGTGCATGCATGCATAGTGTTATCCAAGATATGTTGAGCAATAGTAGCACATAGGAGGTAGCAAGTGTAGTGAACGTGCATAACCGCAACCGATGAGCGTAGGCACAGGGATGGTGGGAATAGAGTTAGTGAGGAACGTAGTGGAGAAGGTGAAGAACCATGGTATAGGATACTTGATGATTCTAGAGAGGATTAAAGAGGACGCCTATAGTGTCAAAGTGGAAGGCATAATGTATAGAAGTTTGTATAAATGATGACACATGACAAAAGTCTTTTTTGATCAATATGGTTTCGTAGTATACACATTGCCCTCCTAGTCTAACACAATAGTATTGGCTCTACTACACAGCAAGCTGTACAAGACAATATAAGTCTCCAGGACATAGAGGACCATGCTATAGGTGCCAAGTAGATCACTTCATTTGTGAATGCCCACTTCATACATTGAGACAACCTCAATTTATAGTGATCCAAGGTTTTTGTTGTGATTGTGGAAAGTAACATCTCCTTCGAGACTATCCTAAGAATCCAACCAATGTCCAAAAGATCAATCCAATCAATGTAATTGGATTAATGGTAGAATCTAGTGGAAGAGTGGCTAATATTACCCTTATGTAGGTAGTCACTAAAACACAACCTCTATAAAAGACTCTAGACATTCAACAAGAATCTGAGGTTAGTGAATCAAAAAGCAGTGGCAAGAAGAGAACAAAAACTTGTAAACATAGCCGTGAGAGAATCAAAAGACAATGGGCTAGAAAGTTAAGTGAACTAGAGGATAGCCTTAAGGGAAAAAACCAAAAATAGCAAAACTCTCATCTCACAGCCCCTCTCAGACACACCCACCACTTCACACCCCACCATCCATCCCACCTCAACCCCAATCAAGATCAGTCTTAGTTGATCCTACTCTAGAAGGCTCGGATATGTTCAAAGCCTACTTGGCTCAACTTCAAGAAGGGACAAACATAGCTGAGTTGGATAAATAATATCCCTGAGTGGATTCAGTGATTGAAAGGACAAAGCTATGTGAAAAAATGGTAGAACTGCCCATGCTATGTTTGATTTAAGCCATCTTTTGAATCAGACAAAATTAGTGAAACCAGAGTTACACTTTGAAGGATTATTGGAGAGATTAGAGCAATTGGTGGCTAGAGCACATAATTTAGAAACACCAAAGGCTCAAGATATTGAAAGCAAGAGCAAAGTCTTACCTCCATTAAAAGCTACAGATGATGGAATCCCTTCCTCTATAAATCAGTACTCCCAAGACTCTTAAGGGAAATATAAGAGAAGAGATTGGCCAAGGAGAGAGAGGATACTCCTCCTATTCAAGAAGTAGGTGATTTTCAAGATCAATTTCCTTACGATATTCCCTCTATCTATGGAGATCACAAAAAAATGTCATCAAATGAAGGATTAGACTTCAAATCTAATTCCTTACAAGAATTGCTTCATTTCATAGGCCCTTGGGAATCAAATTCCTTTTAGATGAGAGCCTCCATAGTCATGAACAGAAATGGAGAATCATTTATTACCCAAGGACACGAAAGTAGGTAAGAACACTAAAGTGCACTGTCACCTCACTTTAGAAGAACTACTCAAAGTCAAACTAGAGTTGTGGAAGCATGTAGCAAACCAACTGCCAGAAGTTGCTAATTCCCAGTCTCAGATAGGATCACAAAGAGAAGTCCCAAAAATACCCATCAATAAGATATGCGACATGAGTGAAGGAGGAGAAGGAAATACATATCTCCCTATCACATATTCATGATAGATGACAAAGGCAATCCTAGACGCATGAGAAGGTGTTGTCATTTCCACCACTTCCTTATGGAAGTGTTGGGACAACCAACTTTAAGGCCTATGAGAATGAAGCTACAAATGGTAGATGAACATATAGAGAAGCCTCTAGGAGTCCTAGAAGTTATCACTCTCATTGCTTGTAGTGTAGATTTTGAGCACTTTTTTCCTAGATTTTCAGGATTGGGGAATCAATTCCTTGTACTTACAACATTTAGGGGTAAATACCAAGGTCAATTTCAAAGAGTATTGACATAGAGATGTACCACCCCTATAGTGGAACACAACCCATAGAACACTAGAAGAGATTTAATCGGTGCACTCCATAGGATCAGATCCTTCATAGATGCACGAGGATACACATTTATGGATGTGTTGAACACACACCACTACCTAAATATATCAATAAATCCCCCCTCGGAGTGATGTGCTGAACAAGGAGCTAGCACTCATGTATAAGGAAGTGCTAAGCTATGTGGAATCAATCCACAAAAGGAAGTAAGCCCAATGCTTTGCAGAAAGCTTCAAACTTTGCCCTAGGCAGAGCTTTCATGAAAAGTTCTACAATGTTCCTGTGTGTGGGCATATATGCCAAGCTGATCTCTCAAGTAAAGAACCTCTCCCAAACATAATGATAATGCACCTCAATGTGCTTAGTGTGAGCATGGAACATAGGGTTCCTTGCAACTTCTAATGCATTCTGACTGCCAGTGAAGATGGTGGTGGCAGAAGATTGACCAATACCCAAATAAGTCGTAAGGCATCTCAGCCACACACACTCAACAATCACTGTGAAAGCTACCCTATACTTAGCCTCACAGCTGGAAGTGGCCATAGTAGGCTGCTTCTTGCTCAACCAAGATATGCATGAGCTACTAAGCATGAAGCAAAGACCACTAGTGGATACATGAGTGTCATAGCAACCAACCCATTCAGAGTCAAAAAAAGCATGTAAATTTGGTGGTAGTGATCCCCCCTTGGGATAAAACAACCCAAGTAGTTGGGTACCACTTAAGTTGTTAAAGATGTGCTTAACCACTTGCTAATGCTTAACACCTAGGAAATGCATAAACCTTCTCATCTGTGAGATACCAAACTGAATATCTAGCCAAGTAATGCATAAGTAAATCAAGCATCCAACAGCTTCCTGATAGAGAACAACATCAAATGCATCTCCAACATCATGAAGACTCAATCATAAACCTGTCTCCATAGGAGTGGCAATCAGTTTGTAGACTTCAAGGCCAAAACACAGAAATAATGTGTTAATATATCTCATTTCACACAAAGCCATTCCACCATCAACTTGCATAGACTCAATGCCCAAATAATGATGCAAATGCCCCAAATCAGGCATCTCATGAGGCATGCAAATGCGCCTTGAAATCAGCAATATGCTTCTCTTGAGGACTACTGAGCACCATGTCATCAACATACACAACAATGATCAGAAGCACATCATTAGCACGCTTAACATATAAGGTGCTTTTAGTTCGACTATTCTCAAAACCATGTGCAATCACATAGGCATGTATCTTTTCATATCAAGCACGTGGTGCTTGTTTCAAACCATATAAAGCCTTTTTCAATTTGCAACCAATACATGTCGCATCATATAAGCCCACAATGGGTAATTGGTACCATCCAACTTATCCTCAACAGCCAACATATGAATACATCACTGCTTTCAGCCATGGCCACTGACTAAAATACCCTGATGCATAAAAATGACTGTAATTGAAAAAGTGGAGCAGAACTAGCCTGACGAGTAGTGCAAGACCTATAGGAGACTTTGAGATGCTTATATTGGCAAACCAAAACTTGTATATATCTTTGGCATAAAAAGACAAAATAGCCTACACAAGCATTGTGGTAGTGCATTCGGAGCTCAAAACAAGCTTAGATCGTAATTTCGGCACCACAAAGTGAAGCAGTTTTGATCTCCTAATCACCCTGAGTATGCTCACCAAATTTTGTGCAATTCTGAGACTGTGATAGGAGGGGTGTCAACGATGCCCTACATGAAGCGGTGACCTACTCTGATACCATTGTTGGAGTTAGATGTCTGCAGAAGCACATAAATAGCACAAGGAAGAAGAAGAAGCTCGGAGCACAACACACAATATTGAATGTATTACCACTAGAATGTACAAAGATAAGTAACCCATTAGGGCTATGGGCGCATATACAAGCCCAAGGGAAAAACCTCCTAAAGAGGGAAAAAAGTATTTCGGTGGTCCTAGTGTGTTCAGACACATCACTACCTGAATATATCAACAATTATATCACAAAAAATTTTGAATACCATGATTGGACTTATAAGAGATTTTCATGCTATAAGAGAAGTTTGGGAGTCTCTAGAAAGGCTATTAGCAACTACCAACGAAGTGAGGCAAACAGAAGTTATTGGTGACCTAGTAATGGTGAAAAAGAAGCAACGACAACAAATTAATTATTATATCCTTGAGATAAAATATCTCATTGACACATTACCCTCTATTGATGCATCTCCTAGTAAGGATATAAAGTTTAATAATGTGTTAAATGGTTTTAGAGAAGATGAAAGATGGAAATCTTCTATTACATCTATCATGACTTGAGAGAATCTATTGTCCTTTGAAGATTTACAAATGCTCATGATGATTGAAGAAATCAACATAGAAGCTGGAAACACTTATCATTTTCAAAGATTTAGTCAAGGACAAGATTTTCATGCTTCATCAAATAGTGCAAAGGATAGAAAAAACTGGAATGGAGAAAGATTCAACAAAAATGCAAGAGAAAGAGGAAGCTTTAATGCTACTAGAGGAGGATGCTTTAATACACATAGGTCAACAAAATCAACCAAATCAGCAAGGTAACTTTACTTGTAATTATTGTGGTAAAGTTGTTCATTATGCCAAGGATTGCTTCTCCAACCCAAATAGAAGTGGTGGTTTTAGAGGATGACAAAGAGGAAGAGGCCAAGATCACATGCATCAAAACAACAACATAGTGCAAGAGGAGACTCAAGCACAAATGCAAAACATTCTTATGGATATGCATGCAAAAACACATAAGAAGAAGGTAAAAATAAAAAATTGGTATGTAGATAAAGTTTGCTCAAACCACATGAGTCATAATATGAATTTGTTTGTGAACTTACACAAGCCAAAGTCAAGAGTCACAATTGCTACATGAGATAGTACTAAGCATGAAGTTGTATATATTGGTGATTGTCCACTTAATGAACACGTAACTCTTAGAGATGTTTGGTTTGTTCCTACCATTACAAGGAATTTTATTTCAGTTGGACATATGAAGGATGATGAGGGATGATTCTAACACCCCAATGCAAAAATGGAAGATGGATGCCCTCCATTAGGTCCACAAGCAGTGATATATGCTCAGTGTTATGAACTTTTCTCTGCACCACTACAAAGACTTAAAATGAAATTTTTTAAACTTGTAGTGGACTTTACGAGCTACCTAACAAGCTTTAAATCATCCCAAATGGATATTCCAGCTGGGAGGACCACCCTCTGCAAAATAGGCGACCTGTTTGCAACACTCTCTACCTATGTGCAGAGATATACCTTCACAAAGTTGGCCATTTCTCACAACTCACTCAGCCAAATACCTTGAAACTTTGGCAAAGTTCAAGATACAATATGAGAGACCAAATGAAGCTTTGAATCAATGAAAATGAGTAAATGAGAGAGCAAACAATGCTCTGCAATCTGGTACAATCAGATTTGGAAAAGCCTAACTACGAGCAGAGCAAAATCATGATGTGGAAACCTCTCATCTTCAAAGCCTTGGGGCTTGTCCATGAAGACTACCTCTTCAAGCTCTCCATTTAGGAAAGCATTCTTCACATCCAACTAGTACATCTTCCAACCTTTTGAGGCTAAAATTGCAATCAAACTTCTGATGGTGGACATCTTAGCTACCGGGTTGAATGTTTCCTCAAAGTTTATGCCATAGGTTTGAGGAAAACGTTTGGCAAATAGCCTTGATTTACACCTAGAGATGCTCCCATCTACATGCCTCAATACCTTGTACACCCATTTGTTGCCAATGACTTTCATGTCCTTTTTTCTTGGCACCAATGACCAAGTATCATTTTCTTCAAGTGCATTGACTTCCTCCTCCATGGCATCAATCCATTCCCTATGCTTATTTTCTTCTTCAAAAAGTTTAGGTTCTTCACAAGCTATAACTTGACTCATGTAGGCATAGTGTCTTGCAATGAATGAATCATAAGTTAACCTTTGAACAGGGTATTTAACCCTATTTAATGACCTTATCTCACCATTAGGTGGTAGGAATCTCCTCCTCCTTGGTTTAGATGCTTTAAATCTTGGAGTTTCTAATTTTTCCATATCTTCATCACTTGTAGATTCCATGTCTACCCATCGATGGTCTTCGTCATTTATGTAGTACTCTCCTCTGATGGTGTGCTTGAAGTGGTTGGACAATTTATCTCCATGCTTTGTTGTTGCTCTTTGAACTTCTTCTCGGCTTCATATGCATTGTCAACCTGTAACACATCTTTGCTACCATACCAAGATAGCAACTCATCAAATATTACAACCCTAGATACCTTAAGCTCTTTGGTGCAAGGGTTATAGCTCTGAAGAATATCCAAGCAATATACACCTATCCGCCTTCCGGTCTAACTTGTGTCTCAATTCTTGACGTATGTGAACATAACACACACAACCAAATACTTTGAGATGTGAAAGATTGGGTTGCTTACCACACCAGGCTTCATAAGGTGTAACTCCATGTACTCCTAAGGTTGCACACCTATTCATAATGTATATGGCTATATTTGTTGCATCATCCCAATAAGAGTTAGGAACATTCATTTCATTTAACAAAGATCTAGCCACTTCTGCTATGTATC
Organism: Ceratopteris richardii; assembly: GCA_020310875.1. NCBI lineage: Eukaryota > Viridiplantae > Streptophyta > Polypodiopsida > Polypodiales > Pteridaceae > Ceratopteris > Ceratopteris richardii. The sequence continues at coordinate 34,604,942 of CM035427.1, forward strand.
TATTCTTCCTTTCTGCCACCCCATTTTGTTGAGGTGTATACCTGCAAGTGAGTTGCCTTTTGGTGCAATGGTCATGTAGAAAATCTGAAAATTCATTTGAAAAATACTCTCCCCCTCCATCCGATCTGAGAGTCTTTATATACTTCCTTGTTTCCTTCTCCACTAGGTTTTTGAACCTCTTGAAGTGGTAAAACACCTCTGAATTTGACTTCATGCAATACATCCAAACAAAACTTGAATGATCATCTATAAATGTTACAAAATATCTATTACCTCCGATGGATGGCTCCCTTGTAGGTCCTTGATTGCCTCCTCCGTTGGACCAACAATCTCTTGCATAATGGCCCGGTTTTCCACAATCGTAGCATTCTCCATTGGATGCTTCTCTTCCATGTGAGATTCCTCCTCTTCCTCACTCCTTCCTCTTCCTCTTGATCCATAGCTTTGATTGGAGCCTTCTGGGTTGCTTGCGCTTGAGCTTGACCTTCCTCTCCCTCTGCCTTGTGAGTTTTGTCCACCTCTTTTGCCTTTGCCTCTACCTGCATAGAAAACTTGGGCTTGGCTTCCCTTTGATTGTGAACCTCCTTGGTTCATCTCCTCGGTCAGCATCAATGTGACTAATTCATCAAATTTTGGTAGGGAATCCCTCACATAAACTCATGTGGTGAATGCTTTCCACCTTCATCCTCTCTCAAGCCATTGAGAGTGTGTGCAACAAGATCATCATCTTCAATTGGGCTCCCAAGTGAGCCTAAACCATCTGCAAGTTCCTTAACCTTCAAAATGTACTCATTTATGTTATTACTTGGTGATTTCCTAAGATTATTCAGCTCATTCTTGAGCTGAATCTTCCTTGCCTTGGTTGACGAAGAGTACAATCTCTCCAAGGTCTCCCAAACCTTCTTGGATGTGTCCAACTCTTGTATATGCCCTATCATGTTATTGCTTATGTGTTGAGATAGAATGAATATGACTCTCCTATCCCTTTCTATCCATTCATTAAGTGCCTTGACCTGCCCTTGAAGTGGTGGATCATGTACATGAGGCATTGGCTCCGTGCCGCTCACTAATCCCCACAATCCTTTGCCCATAAGGTAGTTGCTAACTCTAAATTTCCATGGTTGATAATTGCCTTTCTCTAACTTCTCTATTTTTGCATTATACTCAGCCATAATGAGCTCTAAGATGCTCCTCTAGTTTCTCCTCAAGTGTTTGTATGCTTTAGAAGGTGTGGATATTACCTTTTGATAGCTTCTCCCTTACTAACCTTCGACTAGTTGAGATCTCGATTGACGTAGCCCCCTTTTGATGTCTTCTTGCTTTGATGAGTCCTCCTTGTGCTTCCATGAGTTATCTTGATCCCTTCAAGTCTTCAATTTGATGCCACGGATATCTCCAAGCCTCCAAAATGGCTCTGATACCACTGATGGGGGATGATTCTAACACCCCAATGCAAAAATGGAAGATGGCTTCCCTCCACTAGGTCCACAAGTAGTGATATATGCTCACTTTTCTGCACTTTTCTCTGCACCACTATAGGGACTTAAAATGAAATTTTTTATACTTGTAGTAGACTATAAGAGCTACTTAACAAGCGTTAGATCATCCCAAATGGATATTCCAGCTGGGAGAACCACCCTCTGCAAAAAAGTCTACCTGTTTGCAACACTCTCTGCCTATATGCAGAGATATACCTTCACAAAGTTGACAATTTCTCACAACTCACTCAGCCAAATAACTTGAAACTTTGGCAAATTTTAGGGCACAATATGACAGACCAAATGAAGCTTGAAACCAATGAAAATGAGTACAATGAGTGATCAAACAATGATCTGTAATCTGGTACAATCAGATTTGGAAAAGCCTAACTACAACTGTAGATAGAGTGGAGCAAAATCATGTGAAGATGAGGTAAGCAAGCAAGGGGGCTGCTTGCTGGAGTTTATGACTTCACTAAACTAAGTGGGAAACTCGTGGAATGCATACAACTCAAGAAACAAAGGTAGGATGATGTTATTATATAGACTTTTACATTTCCTGCAATCTAGCCAACCAGCCACCAATCAGTTTAGGTGCACTTTTTGGTGGCTAATTTGAGGAGATTTGAATTTGATTGAGTTTGGTGGAGCTTCTAAATTTATTCCACGACTTTGGGTCCTCCTTTTGGATTGGTCCACTTGCAAAACTCGTGGTTGAGCCTTTTTGCATGATTGAGACTTGATTTTCAACAAAGGACAATGGATTGAAAGTGGATTTTGATAATAATCAATGGTAGGTTTATGTGAAGAACAATGGACTTTTATTATAAGAGGAAAAAAGTTAAATAGATTATATACTTATTAAGTTGAAGTTCTAGATTATGTAAGTTATACAATGGTTAATGGGACTCAGGTTACTCAATTGGACTTATGGCATAAGAGATTAGGACATATTAGTGTTGGTACATTGAAGAATATTACAAAGAACAGGTTAATTGAAGGTCTACCACAACTACCTAAGCAAGGTTTGGATTATGATTGTGAGGCATGTCAGCTTGGAAAATAGGTACACAATCCTTTTTCAAAAGGAGGATTGCAAAGCAGAGATCTTTTGGACTTGATTCATATTGATGTATGGGGTCCATCTTAAGAAAATTCAATGGCATGTAGTAAGTACTTTGTAATATTTATTGATGATTTGTCAAAGTTTACACTCATTTATATGCATTACGGAAGTTTATGTGATGAACATGATTACATTTACTAAACATTATGTACAAAATCCACCTTATGAAGTGTTTTATGGATCAAAAACAGATGTTTCTAATTGTAGAATTTTTGAAGCATATGCTTTGTTCATGTTCCACAACAATTAAGGTAAAATTTGGATCCAAGGTCACAAAAAATGATTTTCATTGGTATGGAAGAAGGGAAACTAGGATATAGATGTGTCAACCTAGCTATCGAAGAGGTAATTGTTTTGATAGATGTTGTTTTTCATGAAGAAAAATCTTGGTATAAGTATGAAGTGCAGGTAGATGAAGAAACAAATACAAGAAGTCACGAAGAATAGCAAAGTTCTCCATGCTCACCAGAAAGTCACATTACACATGAAGAGGTAAATCCTCCCATTCAAATGCTAAAAAATCAAGTGTAGAATCTCAAGTTTTGAGTGGATGAGATGATTTCTATTGGTAGTAAAACATGTGCAAGTTTTGAAGACATTGATGGAGATTCAAGTGGTTTACAAAAGAGTCTTGATGAGGAACTTGGATTGCCCTCTGTGAAGATTCTAGGAGTAAGAAAGGCACATGTAGATGATACAAGGAGAAGTGATCTAGGGCCAAGAAGATCTGGGAGGGTGCAGAATTTAGTGCAATGATTGAGGTATGAGAGTTATATGGCTCCTCAGTGTGTCTACATGACCAAGGTAATACAAGATGCTGAACCTTCTTGTTTTGAAGATGCAATTGGAAATGCAGATTGGGAAAAGGCTATGAATGAGAAGATGGCTGCACTTTATGAAAACAAAACATGGGAGTTGGTTCCATTGCCACAAGGAAAGAAATCCATAGGTTGGGTTTACAAGGTAAATCGCAATGCTAATGGTAGCATAAGCAGGTACAAAGCAGGATTGGTAGCAAAAGGATATGCACAGACATATGGCATTGACTATGAGGACTTTGCATCATATGGATGTGAAGAATGCTTTCCTACACGGTGAGTTATAGAAAGAAGTGTACATGGACCAACCACAAGGATATGAAGATTCAAAGCATCTGGAATTTGTTTGTAGGTTGCAAAAGGCTTTGTATGGGCTAAAGCAAGCTCCTCATGCATGGCATGCAAGGATTGTTAATTACTTAACCACCATTGGGTTTTCTATGTGTGATGGAGATCATTCACTATATGCAAGGAAGGGTGATGATGGCATAACAATTATGGCTATTTATGTTGATGACTTGATTGTAGTTGGTGATAATGAAGAAAGCATTAAAGAGGTAAAGCAACTTCTTATGCAAGAATTTGACATGAAAGATCTTGGTGTGTTGCGCTACTTCTTGGTCATTGAGTTTATACATATAGAAACAAGTATATGGATGTTACAAATGCAATATGCCTTGAATATGCTGGAAAAGTATGGTATGGATGGTTGCAAGCCAATTTCTATGCCATTATATCATAATTTGAAGTTAGATACTACATTAGGTGAGGCATTGGAAAATGCTACTATGTAAATGAAAATTGTGGGAAGTTTGATATATCTCACAATTACAAGGCCTACTCTTAGCTACACTATTGGACTTGAAAATCAATTTATGAAGGTTTGCAGGATGCCACATTTGGATGCTTTGAGGCACACTCTATGTTATGTGATGGCTACTTTAGATTATGCATTGTCTTATGAAGCTAGTATAGATTTGCAGGTTCATGGATACATCGATGCAGATTGGGCTGGTAGCATTCCAGATAGAAGATCTACTAGTGGTTTTCTATTCTCACTTGGGAGTGAAGCTATTGTTGGTGCATTTTACCCAAGCCTACATGCTTGATATGTTTGATATTATCCTCATTTGTAAGTCACATGAGTAGTCATGTGAACACCTCTTGTAAAAGAGTTCATTTTTATCTCTTGTATTTGAAAAAAGAAAAAAGGAAAAGGATGGCTTACCTCATGCATGATGTAAAAGCAAATTCGTGGCTATAACTACCAAAGTCACGAATTTTTGAGCTGAGGGAATATCTGCTAACTTTGGGGATCACTTTTAGGTGGAGCCATGCGAATTCGAATTCAAAACTCCCTCCAAGAATAGCTATAAAAGGAGCAAGAAGGAAGAGGCGATTAGCAAGCCTTGTACGTGACCACTTCATGTCATTTTGTAGAGATTGAAGAGCTTACTCCATAGCTCTATCATTCTACTCCCATTGTGCAAAGATTCATTGCCAATGTGGTTGTAATCATATGTGAATCTATACATTTATCATCATCTACTTCTCTGTTTTGCTCTCTGCTATACTCACTCAGAGCAGTAACTTCAGAAGGTCATATCTCGCGTTCTACTAAACCTTTTTCAGTAATTTAACTTGCGTTAGATAGCCTGTACTGTCTACGTTGTGCATATAAAGTCTCAAGGTCATTGGATTAATACTTTTTGAGATATCTGCATTTTACTGCTTACTGGTCTATCTCTGCAGAGCCCCGAGAATTGTGGGGAGGTTCCAAAAATTGTTGAAACTTGTTCTCAGTGCTCAGTCCATCATTTGAAGTGTTTTAAATTGGATTGGGAATCTTTCTAAGTCTATTTGCTATGCCCAAAAGGAATGTTTCTAGTCCCTACCAGGTTGAGAGCACTGTTCATTTTTTCCAGCAGGTGTATGTCCAAAAATAGCAAGTTTTGGGAGCTAGTCATTTCGCAACTAGTCTGTCTTGACTTAAACTTTTGGGATACATGTTCCAAAGTACTTGGCTGATATTTTGGTGGATTTAGGAAGCTTAAAGGGTCTACTAATCAACTCTGAAGTCTCAGTTGGCTGGTGTGAAGCTGGTTGTAGCAGCACCTACTCATCTTTGGATTGCATCCACCATCTCTCTTCACAGTGGTATCAGAGCATAGTCAAGCAACATGGGAGATGGATTTCCATCAACAATTGACAAATTGGATCGAAACAACTACCCGGCATGGTCTCTAAGGATGGAGGCTTCCCTTCAAGGGAGGAATCTATATGGATTCATATCCGGAGATGAAGCAATGCCAACCATGAGGAACAAAGGGCAACCATCATATGAAGAAGTGGAAGGACTTTCAAATTGGTGTTCGAAGGATGCACTTGCAAGGTCCTATATTCTAAACTCAATCTCTGATTTTCTTTTACCTCATGTCAAGGGATGCAAGACATCAAGAGAAACCTGGAATGCACTTGCTTCTTTCTTCTCTTCCAACACTCGAGCAAGGAAGAACCAATTGTGGATGGAGTTCACAACAATGAAGAAAAGCCCGAAGCAAAATGTGACTGATTATGTCACAAAGATGAAGGAGATTTACGACCAACTTGGAAGCATTGGAGAGGTAATTGAAGAGGAGCAAATCATAAGACAAATCATGAATGGAATCAAAGCAGACGACAAGTGGGAGTCATTCACAACAGCCATGGATTTATACATGGATATGCATGTACCCGACCTCAACACACTCATGGGCCAACTCTTCACTCATGAAGCAAAGATTAGCAAAGGTGGTGAGTCCTCAAGAGGTAATCAAACTTCTGCCTTATATTCTGATAAAGCTAAGGTCAAGGACAAGTCAAAGAATAGGAAGAATGAAGATGAAGGAAGCTCTTTCCAAGCAAACGTTGCAGGTAGAGGAAGAGCTAGAGGAAGAGGCAGAGGTGGAAAGCAAGGCAGGGGGAGGTTCCAATCATCTCAACCTTGCAACATATGTGGCTTATCTAACCATACTATTGAAGAATGTTTCACGAACCCGAGGAACTCAAGAGGAAGAGGATTCAATAGAGGTGGCTATGGATCAAATAGAGGTAGATACAATGGAGGCTACAACAACAACAACTACTACAACAACAATTACAACAACAACAACAACTATCAAAGTGGACATAGAGGAAGAAGAGATTACAATAACTATGCAGAGGACCAAAGTCAAGAAGTTTCATTATTGATTATGAATCTATCAGCGAAGAAGGGTAAGGATGATGATCACATATTTTACATTGATTCGGGATGCTCGAACCATGTAGCAGGAAATGTGGCTTTACGTTCTGATTTGGAAGATCCTCATAACAAGCATGAAGTGCAGACAGGAGATGATACAAAGCACTCAGTGGAGAAGATAGGTAATGTGAAGACATCAGATGGGAACATGAATCTCTTAAGCAAAGTCTTGTATGTCCCTACAATTACAAAAAATTTAATAAGTGTTGGACAGATTGTTGAAAAAGGATTGCAGGTTAGATTCAACCGATTTGGAGCATATGTTGAAGACCCAAGGCAAGGCTTTCGAAGGATTGCCAAAGGAGAAAAGACAGGAAGGCTTTTCACTTTTGAAGTGGAAGATACAAAGAACATAGCTTTGTTTAGCTATGGATCTCAAACTCTAACAGAGTTGGAGATATGGCACAAAAGGCTTGCTCACATTGGTGAGAGGACACTCAAACAGATTTGCAGGGACCAAAGTGTACTTGGTTTGCCTAATATCACAAGGCAACACATGATTTATAAGTGTGAAGCTTGTCAACTCGGCAAGGCTCATAGACAACCTTTCAATAAGAAAGGATATATGTATCAAAATCCTTTGGATCTAGTGCACACAGATGTGTGGGGTCCAAGTAAGGAGCCATCTATATCAGGCTCAAGATATTATGTGTCTTTCATAGATGATTGTAGCAGGTGGACCATTCTGTTTTTCATGAAGCACAAGGATGAAGTGTTTAATTGCTTTAAGAAGTATATTGCTCTTGTTGAAAATCAAACAGGTAGGACTTTGAAACGACTTAGATCAGATGGTGGAGGAGAATACTTCTCTTCTGAATTTGATGCCTTCTTTCATGAAAGAGGCATTAAAAGGGAAGTCACTACAAGGTATACACCCGAACTCAATGGTGTAGCAGAGAGGAGGAACAGAGCTATTGTCGAAGCTGCAAGGTCCATGCTCAACGAAAAGGGATTGCCAAACTACCTATGGGCAGAGGCTGTGTCTACAGCCACATATCTCATAAATAGAATTCCATCTAAGTCACTAGATGGGACCACTCCATATGAAGTGTGGAATGGAAGAAGACCTAGTCTAGAGCATTGAAAAATCTTTGGATGCTTAGCCTATGCTCACATTCCTTCGCAAGTAAGAGGGAAACTGGATCCCAAGGCAGAGAAGTGTGTATTTATTGGTTATGACCAAAACCACAAAGGATATAGATTGTACAATCCAACCAATAAAGGATTTTCTGTGAGTAGAGATGTAATTTTTTATGAAAACAAATCATGGTTTGGTGATGACAGGAAAGTGAAGCTGCCGAAACATCACTTCAACCAAAGGAGCCAAAGCAAGTTGAAGAAAGTGATTCGGAGATTGACCTAGAAGACTTGGAAAGACTAAAGCTATGGAAGAACAAAGGTAAAGCAAAGATGCAGAATGCTACATATGGACCGGAGAGGTCACATCAACCACTTAGAAGGTCTTCAAGGGAGAAGAAGAAACTAGAAAGGTTTGGTTATGATACTTCTTTGGTCACGAAGCACTCAATCTACATTGCAAAGGATTCAACCAATGAAGAACCTACAACATTTGAAGAAGCACAAAGCAAGAAAGCTTGGAGAGATGCAATGGATGAAGAAATGGAAGCCTTAAAGGAGAATGACACTTGGGAGCTTGTAGCTAACAAGCCATCTATGAAGATAATCGGATCTCGATGGATATACAAAATCAAGAGGAATCCAGATGGAAGTATAAATAGACACAAAGCAAGGTTAGTTGCTAAAGGGTTTGCTCAAACCCATGGTATTGATTATGAGGAGACTTTCTCTCCTGTTGCAAAAATGCCTACAATTAGGGTTCTCATAAGTCTTGCTGCATCTAGAAATTGGAATCTTTATCAACTTGATGTAAAGAATGCTTTCTTGAATGGATGGATTTCTGAGGAAGTGTATATGGCACAACCTCCTGGATATGAGGATGCACATCATCCTAACTATGTATGCAAACTAAAAAAAGCTTTGTATGGATTGAAGCAAGCTCCAAGAGCTTGGAATTTCAGATTGGTGACTTATTTGTAGGACCAAGGATTCAAAGCTAGCAAGGCGGATACCTCTTTGTTCATAAAGAGGAATGGATCTGAAGTGATCTAGTTATGTGTGTATGTTGATGATATTATTATCACAGGCAATGATCTTGAAGGAATCAAACAGGTAAAGATTCAAATGAAGGAGGAGTTCAAAATAAGTGACCTCGGACCACTCACTTATTTTCTTGGATTGGAGTTGATCTACAGAGATTCAGGTATATACATCACACAAAGGAAGTATGTCCATGACATGCTCGTCAAGTTCAAGATGGAAAATACCAAGTGTGGAGGTACACCTATGGAGCAAAATCATAAGCTTAGTGCTTATGAAGGAGAGCCAATTGAAGACATCACAAGCTATCAAAGCTTGGTTGGAAGTTTGAACTATGCAACACTCACAAGGGTGGATATATGCTATAGTGTTAGCATATTGAGTCAGTTTATGCATAAGCCGAGAAGACCACATATGGAAGCAGCCACGCGAGTCCTCAAGTACCTAAAGGGGACCATGAATGAAGGTTTGTTCTATTCATATACTTCAGATATTGAGCTAAAGGTCTACTCAGATGCAGATTGGGCCGGATCTAAAGATGATAGAAGAAGCACATCCGGGTATACATCATTTGCAGGTTCAAAAATCATTTCTTGGTCATCAAAGAAGCAACCAACCGTGGCATTATCTTCTACCGAAGCCGAATATAGAGGTTTGGCTAACGCAGCTCAAGAAATCATGTGGTTAAAGTCTTTGTACACAGATCTTGGACTTCATTCTTCAACACCTCATATTTTTGGTGACAACACAAGCTCACTACATCTAGCAGCTAATCCGGTATACCATGCTAGAACCAAGCATATTGAAGTCCACTACCATTATGTAAGGGAGAAGCTAATGAGCAAGGATATTCAACTATCCTATGTCTCTACAGATATGCAATGTGCCGACATGTTGACTAAAGCTCTTGATGGTACAAAGTTAAGTAGATTCAAGTTGATGATTGGCTTGCAGGAAATCAAGGACAATTGAAGACTTATTTGGAGGCCAAGCATGTTCGGCTTGAGGGGGAGCTGTTGGTGCATTTTACCCAAGCCTACATGCTTGATATGTTTGATATTATCCTCATTTGTAAGTCACATGAGTAGTCATGTGAACACCTCTTGTAAAAGAGTTCATTTTTATCTCTTGTATTTGAAAAAAGAAAAAAGGAAAAGGATGGCTTACCTCATGCATGATGTAAAAGAAAATTCGTGGCTATAACTACCAAAATCACGACTTTTTGAGCTGAGGGAATATCTCCTAACTTTGGGGATCATTTTTAGGTGGAGCCATTCGAATTCGTATTCAAAACTCCCTCCAAGAATAGCTATAAAAGGAGCAAGAAGGAAGAGGCAATTAGCAAGCCTTGTACGTGACCACTTCATGTCATTTTGTAGAGATTGAAGAGCTTACTCCATAGCTCTATCATTCTACTCCCATTGTGCAAAGATTCATTGCCAATGTGGTTGTAATCATATGTGAATCTATACATTTATCATCATCTAATTCTCTATTTTGTTCTCTGCTATACTCACTCAGAGCAGTAACTTCAGAAGGTCATATCTCGAGTTCTACTGAACATTTTTCAGTGATGTAACTTGCGTTGGATAGTTTGTACTGTCTACTTTGTGCATATAAATTTTCAAGGTGATTGGATTAATACGTTTTGAGATATCTGCATTTTACTGCTTACTGGTCTATCTCTGCAGAGCCCCGAGAATTGTGGGGAGGTTCCAGAAATTGTTGAAACTTGTTCTCAGTGCTCAGTCCATCATTTGAAGTGTTTTAACTTGGATTGGGAAGCTTGCTAAGTCTATTTGCTATGCCCAAAAGGAAGTTTTCTAGTTCCTACCAGGTTGAGAGCACTGTTCATTTTTTCCAGCAGGTGTATGTCCAAAAATAGCAAGTTTTGGGAGCTAGTCATTTCGCAATTAGTCTGTCTTGACTTAAACTTTTGGGATACATGTTCCAAAGTACTTGGCTGATATTTTGGTGGATTTAGGAAGCTTAAAGGGTCTACTAATCAACTCTGAAGTCTCAGTTGGCTGGTGTGAAGCTGGTTGTAGCAGCACCTACTCATCTTTGGATTGCATCCACCATCTCTCTTCACAGCTATTACATGGAGCAGCAAGAAGCAACCCACTATTGCTTTGTCGAGTACAGAGGCTGAGTATAGAGGTGCTGCAATGGCAGCATGTAAGGCATCATGGCTAGAGATGCTACTTGCAGATTTAGGTGTGGAAGTGCAAAATCCTATCACCATCTATTGCAAGGTAGTATGTTTGGTTTCCCCACTATCAAAGTACCAAACATCTGAGTTTATTGCAAACATGCACTGCTCATGAGAAGATGGGTTAAAATTGTAAACAATAGTAAACATGTGTTCTTCATCCTACACAAGATTAGCAGACTTTGCTTCTGGTGTATAGGCCTCTGCAACAACCATTTCGGACTCTTTCTTCTTTGCCTCTTTACCAGCTTGTTTTGGACAAGTCTTAATGATATGATCATTTGCTTTAGAGTGTTTAAAAAAAAAAATCTTTTTTTTATTTCTTGTCATCTTTGTCTTCCTTCTTTGATTATGCATAATTTGGAGATTTTTTCTTACTACCAGAAGAGCTCTATTTTCCTTTACCCTTCTGACTAGCCAGGAAAGCTTGATCTACAACACACATAATAGACCTATTCTACCTCGATTCATCTTCTTGCAAGAGAACAAAAACTAACTCTTCAAATGTTAAGGCATTTGGATTGCCTTTCATCATCAAACGAAAAGTAGAAGAAAAAATCTGATATGAGTCGGGAAGACCATTCAAAACAGTCTACACAAGTGAAGTGTCAGGAAGGACTTCATCAGCAGAAATCAATTGTTCCTTCAAATCCTTGATCTTTGTCAAAAAACTATCCAACTGTTTTTGGAGGTAAGCCACACGAGCCTCATTCCTAGCCTGGTACAATATGGTAAGTGTATGCCAAGCATCCTTAGTTATTCTACAAGATCGAATGGGAGGAATAATGGCATGTTTGACAGACAAAGCTATCAATGCATGTGCCTGAGCATCTCTTCCATCCCAACAAATTTTCTCTACAGTAGCTACAACAAGAATGGCATCACGAACAGGAATTTGAAGAATATCAACATCTTCAATGCCAGCTGCATCAGCTTCAATACCTCTATTTGCAGGTGTAATAGGATGTTTTTCAACACCTTGCACAATGTTCCACAATCCTTTTGTAACCAATACATGTTGCATCATATAAGCCCACAATGGGTAATTGGTACCATCTAACTTATCCTCAATAGCCAACATATGAATACATCAGTGCTTTCAGCCATGGCCACTAAATAATTACATTTTCTAAGTGCTAAATATAGTAAATCATGTTTCATATCTATATTGTAAAATAGAACTAGCCTAACAAGTTCTACTAGACCTGTAGGAGACTTCGAGATGCTTATACTAGCGAACCAAAACTTGTATACATATTTGGCATAAAAAAGACAAAATAGCCTACGCAAGCACTGTGATAGTGCATTCGGAGCTCAAAACGAGCTCAGATCGCAATTTTGGCACCAGAGAGCAAAGCGGTTTTGATCTCTTAATCAGCCTGAGTATGCTCACCAAATTTTGTGCAATTCTAAGACTATGATTGGAGGGGTGTCAACGATGCCCTAGATGAAGCGACAACCTGCTTTGATACCAATTGTTGGAGTTATATGTCTATAGAAGCACACAAAAAATACAAGGAAGAAGAAGAAGCTTGGAGCACAACACACAATACTGAATGTATTACGACTAGAATGTACAATGATAATTAATCCGTTAGGGCTATAGGCGTATGTACAAGACCGAGGAAAAAAAACTCCTAAAGAGGGAAAAAGGTACCCCAGTGGTCCTAGAGTGTTCATACACATGCCTACCTAGATATATCAACAATTATATCACAAACAATATTGAATACCATGATTGGGCATATAAGAGATTTTCATGTTGCTAGTAGAGAAGTTTGGGAGTCTCTAGAAAGTCTGTTTGCAACTACCAACAGAGTGAGGCAGAAACAAGTTATTGGTGACCTAACAAGGGTAAAAAAGAAGCCATGAAAAGCAATTAATGATTATATTCTTGAGGTAAAATATCTTATTGAGGCATTAGCCTCTATTGATGCATCTCCTAGTGAGGATATAAAGTTTAATCATATGTTAAATCGTTTGAGACAAGATGAAAGATGGAAGTCGTCTACTACATCTATCATGACTTGAGAGAATCTACTGTCTTTTGAAGATTTACAAACGCTCATGATGATTGAATAAATCAACATAGACGATGGAAATTCTTATCATTTTCAGAGTTAGTCAAGGGCAAGATTTTTATACTTCATCAAATAGAGCAAAAGATAGACAAAATTGGAGTGGAGGAAGATTCAACAAAAATGCAAGTGGAAGAAGAAGCTTTAATGCTACTAGAGGAGGGTGCTTTAATACACATAGGTTTAACAAAATCAACCAAATCAGCAAGGTAACTTTACTTGTAATTATTGTGATAAAGTTTTTCATTATGCCAAGGATTGCTTCTCCAACCCAAATAGAAGAGGTGGTTTTAGAGGATGACAAAGAGGAAGAGGCCAAGTCCACATGCATCAAAACAACAACGTAGAGCAAAAGGAGACTCAAACACAAATGCAAAACTTTCTTATGGCTATGCATACAAAAACACATAAGAAGAAGGTAAAAAACAAAAATTGGTATGTAGATAGTGGTTGCTCAAACCACATGAGTCATAATATGAATTTGTTTGTGAACTTACACAAGCCAAAGTCAAGAGTCACAATTGCTACATGAGATAGTACTAAGCATGAAGTTGTATATATTGATGATAGTCCACTTAATGAACACATAACTCCTAGAGATGTTTTTTTTGTTCCTACTATTACAAGGAATTTTATTTTAGTTGGACATATAGAGGACAATGGAGTGAAGTGGATTTTAATAATAATCAATGGTAGGCTTATGTGAAGAACAATGGACTTTTGTTATAAGAGGAAAGAAGGTAAATAGATTATATACTTATTAAGTTGAAGTTCTAGATTATGCAAGTTATACAATGGTCAATGGGACTCAGCTTACTCAATTTGATTTATGGCATAAGAGATGAGGACATATTAGTGTTGGTGGATTGAAGGATATTGCAAAGAATGCATTGGTTGAAGGTCTACCATAAGTACCTAAGAAAGGTTTGGTTTATGATTGTGAGGCATGCCAACTTGGAAAATAGGTACAAAGTTCTTTTTCAAAAGTAGGATTGCAAATCAGAGGTCTTTGGGACTTGATTCATATTGATGTATGGGGTACTTTGTAACGTTTATTGATGATTTGTCAAATTTTACATTCATTTACAAATCAAAAGTGTTTGATATGTTGAAGAGGTTCAAATAATTGGTTGAAAAGCAAACAAGTAGAAACATAAGAAGGTTGAGATGATATGCTGGAGGTGATTATTTTTCTGGTCATTTTCTTGAATATTTGGAGGAAGAGGGAATTAAGAAGGAGACTAGAAATAGATACACACTTCAAAAAATTGGTGTGGCCAAAAGACAAAACATGTCTATCTTGGAGATGGGTAGGTGCATGTTAAATGAGGACTTACCACTTACTTTCTGGGCTAAAGCATGCATTATGGAAGTTTATGTGATGAACATGATTCCGTCTATTAAACATCATGTACAAAAACCACCTTATGAAGTGTTTTATGGATCAAAAATAGATGTTTCTGATTGTAGAATTTTTGGAATCATATGCTTTGTTCATGTTCCGCAACAGTTAAGGAAAAAGTTGGATCCAAGGTCACAAAATGATTTTCATTGGTACAGAAGAAGGGAAACTAGGATATAGCTGTGTCAACCTAGATATCAAAGAGGTAATTTATATGAGAGATGTTTTCCATGAAGACAAATCTTGGTATAAGCATGAAGTGCAGGTAGATGAAGATAAAAATACAAGAAGTCATGAAGAATAGCAAAGTTCTCCATGCTCTCCAGAAAGTCAAATTACACATGAAGAGGTAAGTCCTCCCAATCAAAAGTTGAAGAAAATTCTAGATTTACTTTGAAAGGAAATTGAGTCATAAGAAGATGAAAGTGAAGGTTCTACACCAAGAAGAACCCAATCTCAAAGGCAAGAAATCATGGAAGGACTGTTGATATATTTAGGTAGTGATGTGTATGAACACACTAGGACCGCCAGGGCACTTTTTTCCCTCTTTAGGAGGTTTTTTTCCCTCGGCTTGTATATACGCCTATTCCCAAAAGGAGGCTAGAATGGTTGTTGCAGAAGCCTCTACACCAAAAACAGAGTCTGCTAATCTTGTGCAGGAAGAAGAATGGGTGTTTACTACTATTTGCAGTTTTGACCCATCTTCTCATGAGCAGTGCATGTCTGCAGTGGACTGAGATGTTTGGTACTTTGACAGTGGGGCGACCAAACATATTACCTCGCAGCGCAGTTTCTTCTCTTCACTCGAGTCTGCCCCTACAGGGAATACTGTCACATGCACCAACAACTCCTCTTATCCTGTTATGGGAGTTGGTAAGATCATTCTGACTACTGCTGATGGTAGTTCTTTCACCTTGTCAGATGCTTTATTTGTGCCTGGGATCAAGAAGAATCTGTTATCAGTTTCTGCATTAGCCAAGATTGGCTTGGTTGTGAAATTTGTTGATGACAGATGTACAGTTCATGATCTATCAAATGGCGATGTTATTATTGCTTCTGGCATTTTATGTCGTGGGCTGTATAAGCTCATAGACTATGAAAGATATGTGAATGATTCGGCATGTGCAGTTCATGATTCTCAGGCTATGTCAGATGCAAAGCTTTAGCATTCACGCTTGGTCATCTGAATTTTGCTAGTTTGCTATGCCTGCAGAAATCTGATATGGTGTCTTCTTTGCCCAAGCTTGAGGCACCTGGAAAACATGTATGTGAAGGCTGTATTTTCGGCAAAATGCAGTGTTCCTCCTTTCCAAAAGATGGTTCAGTTCGGGCTACGCAGAAATTGCAGCTTGTACATAGTGATGTCTGTGGTCCTATGCAGACACCTTCTTTTGGAAACTATCTTTACTTCGTGACTTTCATTGATGATTTTTCCAGGCATGCATGGGTATATCCATTGAAGGCAAAGTCCGAAGTGTTTTTGTGCTTCAAAAAGTTTTTGGTTTTGGCTGAAAATCTGTCAGCATGTAAAATGGGCACCCTCCATTCTGATCGAGAGGGGGAATATATGTCTTCTGATTTTAATGCTTTTCTGGCTGAATGTGGGATAAAACACTAGTGTACAGTGTCGTATACACCTCAACAAAATGGAGTTGCTGAACGGAAGAACAGGTCACTCATGGAGATGGTGAGGTGTATGGTCAAGAGTCAGGCTTTACCACATAGTTTCTGGCTTGAGGCTATCATGTGTGCAGCATATGTACTTAACAGGTGTCCCACTAAAGCGCTGCAGTCTATCACTCCATATGAGGCTTGGCATGATCGTAAGCCATCTATTGCTCATCTGCGTGTTTTTGGTTGTTTGGCATATGCATTAGTGCCTGAACAACATCGCAAAAAATTGGATGATAAGGTAGTAAAATGTATTTTTGTTGGGTATAGTTCTGAAAGTAAAGGCTATCGTCTGTATCATCCACAGACTAAATGCATTCTGGTTAGCCATGATGTTGTCTTTCTGGAAGATGCTATTCAGCCATTGCTTTCATGTACTAAGGAGACATCTGTTAGCTCCAAAGACATGTATGATACTTTGATGCCTCTTTTTACAGGTGGATAGTCTAGTGCTGGTCCTAATGAGGCAACTTCTCAACCTTTGCAGGTTTCATATGATGATGCAGATCATTCCATCTCTAATGCAGATTTACATGATGCACTTGTTGATGAGAGACCTGATATTGATAAGGCAAAAACTATGCCAAAATGGCTGGTGTAGACTTTGCGTGACAGCAAATTAGATGCACCTTTGTCATATTGTACTCGTTCATGCTCTCATAGTGCCTCCTTTTCATCAGATTGCTATGCTATGGCTACGTCTAGTCTCTGTGATGAGAATGAGCCTGTTTCTTTTGATGAAGCACAAAATTCAGAAAATTAGATGGCTGCTATGCAATCTGAATATGATGCTATAATGAAGAATGGTACATGGTCTTTATGTGACTTGCCTCCTGGCAAGAAGGCCATTGGTGTTGGTGCATTTTGCCCACGCCTACATGCTTGATATATTTGATATCATCCTCATTTGTAAGTCACATGAGTAGTCATGTGAACACCTCTTGTAAAAGAGTTCATTTTTATCTCTTGTATTTGGAAAAAGAAAAAAGAAAAAGAATGGCTTACCTCATGCATGATATAAAAGCAAACTCATGGCTCCAACTACCAAAATCACGAATTTTTGAGCTGAGGGAATCTCTCCTAACTTTGGGGATCACTTTTAGGTGGAGCCATTCGAATTCGAATTCAAAACTCCCTCCAAGAATAGCTATAAAAGGAGCAAGAAGGAAGAGGCGATTAGCAAGCCTTGTACGTGACCACTTCATGTCATTTTGTAGAGATTGAAGAGCTTACTCCATAGCTCTATCATTCTACTCCCATTGTGCAAAGATTCATTGCCAATGTGGTTGTAATCATATGTGAATCTATACATTTATTATCATCTACTTCTCTCTGTTTTGTTCTCTGCTATACTCACTCAGTGCAGTACCTTCAGAAGGTCATATCTCGAGTTCTACTGATCCGTTTTCAGTGCTTTAACTTGCGTTGAATAGCTCGTATGGTCTACTTTGTGCATATACATTTTCAAGGTCATTGGATTAATACTTTTTGAGATACCTGCATTTTACTGCTTACTGGTCTATCTCTGCAGAGCCCCAAGAATTGTGGGGAGGTTCCAGAAATTGTTGAAACTTGTTCTCAGTGCTCAGTCCATCATTTGAAGTGTTTTAACTTGGATTGGGAAGCTTGCTAAGTCTATTTGCTATGCCCAAAAGGAATGTTTCTAATTCCTACCAGATTGAGAGCACTGTTCATTTTTTCCAACATGTGTATGTCCAAAAATAGCAAGTTTTGGGAGCTAGTCATTTCGCAACTAGTCTGTCTTGACTTAAACTTTTGGGATACATGTTCCAAAGTACTTGGCTGATATTTTGGTGGATTTAGGAAGCTCAGAGGGTCTACTAATCAACTCTGAAGTCTCAGTTGGCTGGTCTGAAGCTGGTTGTAGCAGCACCTACTCATCTTTGGATTGCATCCACCATCTCTCTTCACAGTGGTATCAGAGCATAGTCAAGCAACATGGGAGATGGATTTCCATCAACAAATGACAAATTGGATCGAAACAACTACCCAGCATGGTCTCTAAGGATGGAGGCTTACCTTCAAGGGAGGAATCTATATGGATTCATATGCGGAGATGAAGCAATGCCAACCATGAGGAACAAAGGGCAACCATCATATGAAGAAGTGGAAGGACTTTCAAATTGGTGTTCGAAGGATGCACTTGCAAGGTCCTATATTCTAAACTCAATCTCTGATTTTCTTTTACCTCATGTCAAGGGATGCAAGACATCAAGAGAGACCTGGAATGCACTTGCTTCTTTCTTCTCTTCCAACACTCGAGCAAGGAAGAACCAATTGTGGATGGAGTTCACAACAATGAAGAAAAGCCCGAAGCAAAATGTGATTGATTATGTCACAAAGATGAAGGAGATTTCGGACCAGCTTGGAAGCATTGGAGAGGTAATTGAAGAGGAGCAAATCATTAGACAAATCATGAATGGAATCAAAGCAGACGACAAGTGGGAGTCATTCACAACAGCCATGGATTTATACATGGATATGCATGTACCCGACCTCAACACACTCATGGGCCAACTCTTCACTCATGAAGCAAAGATTAGCAAAGGTGGTGAGTCCTCAAGAGGTAATCAAACTTCTGCCTTATATTCTGATAAAGCTAAGGTCAAAGACAAGTCAAAGAATAGGAAGAATGAAAATGAAGGAAGCTCTTTCCAAGCAAACCTTGCAGGTAGAGGAAGAGCTAGAGGAAGAGGCAGAGGTGGAAAGCAAGGCAAGGGGAGATTCCAATCATCTCAACCTTGCAACATATGTGGCTTATCTAACCATACTACTGAAGAATGTTTCAGGAATCCAAGGAACTCAAGAGGAAGAGGATTCAATAGAGGTGGCTATGGATCAAATAGAGGTAGATACAATGGAGGCTACAACAACAACAACTACTACAACAACAATTACAATAACAACAACAACTATCAAAGTGGCCATAGAGGAAGAAGAGATTACAATAACTATGCAGAGGACCAAAGTCAAGAAGATTCATTATTGATTATGAATCTATCAACAAAGAAGGGTAAGGATGATGATCACATATTTTACATTGATTCGGGATGCTTGAACCATGTAGCAGGAAATGTGGCTTTACTTTCTGATTTGGAAGATCCTCATAACAAGCATGAAGTGCAGACAGGAGATGACACAAAGCACTCAGTGGAGAAGATAGGTAATGTGAAGACATCAGATGGGAATATGAACCTCTTAAGCAAAGTCTTGTATGTCCCTGCAATTACCAAAAATTTAATAAGTGTTGGACAGATTATTGAAAAAGGATTGCAGGTTAGATTCAATCGATTTGGAGCATATGTTGAAGACCCAAGGCAAGGCTTTCGAAGGATTGCCAAAGGAGAAAAGACAGGAAGGCTTTTCACTTTTGAAGTGGAAGATACAAAGAACATAGCTTTGTTTAGCTATGGATCTCAAACTCTAACAGAGTTGGAGATATGGCACAAAAGGCTTGCTCACATTGGTGAGAGGACACTCAAAAAGATTTGCAGGGACCAAAGTGTACTTGGTTTGCCTCATATCACAAGGCAACACATGATTTGTAAGTGTGAAGCTTGTCAACTCGGCAAGGCTCATAGACAACCTTTCAATAAGAAAGGATATATGTATCAAAATCCTTTGGATCTAGTGCACACAGATGTGTGGGGTCCAAGTAAGGAGCCATCTATATCAGGCTCAAGATATTATGTGTCTTTCATAGATGATTGTAGCAGGTGGACCATTTTGTTTTTCATGAAGCACAAGGATGAAGTGTTTAATTGCTTTAAGAAGTATATTGCTCTTGTTGAAAACCAAACAGGTAGGACTTTGAAATGACTCAGATCAGATGGTGGAGGAGAATACTTCTCTTCTGAATTTGATGCATTCTTGCATGAAAGAGGCATTAAAAGGGATGTCACTACAAGGTATACACCCGAACTCAATGGTGTAGCAGAGAGGAGGAATAGAGCTATTGTCGAAGCTGCAAGTTCCATGATCAACGAAAAGGGATTGCCGAACTACCTATGGGCAGAGGCTGTGTCGACAGCCACATATCTCATAAATAGACTTCCATCTAAGTCACTAGATGGAACCACTCCATATGAAGTGTGGAATGGAAGAAGACCTAGTCTAGAGCATTGCAAAATCTTTGGATGCTTAGCCTATGCTCACATTCCTTCTCAAGTAAGAGGGAAATTGGATCCCAAGGCAGAGAAGTGTGTATTCATTGGTTATGATCAAAACCAAAAAGGATATAGATTGTACAATCCAACCAATAAAGGATTTTCTGTGAGTAGAGATGTAATTTTTTATGAAAACAAATCATGGTTTGATGATGACAGGAAAGTGAAGCTGCCATATGACTTGGATGAAGATTTTCCATCACTTCAACCAAAGGAGCCAAAGCAAATTGAAGAAAGTGATTCGGAGATTGACCTAGAAGACTTGGAAAGACTAAAGCTATGGAAGAACAAAGGTAAAGCAAAGATGCAGGATGCTACATATGGACCCGAGAGCTCACATCAACCACTTAGAAGGTCTTCGAGGGAGAAGAAGAAACAAGAGAGGTTTGGTTATGATACTTCTTTGGTCACCAAGCACTCAATCTACATTGCAAAGGATTCAACCAATGAAGAACCTACCACATTCGAAGAAGCACAAAGCAAGAAAGCTTGGAGAGATGCAATGGATGAAGAAATGGAAGCCTTGAAGGAGAATGACACTTGGGAGCTTGTACCTAACAAGCCATCTATGAAGATAATCGGATCTCGATGGATATACAAAATCAAGAGGAATCCAGATGGAAGTATAAATAGACACAAAGCAAGGTTAGTTGCTAAAGGGTTTGCTCAAACCCATGGTATTGATTATGAGGAGACTTTCTCTCCTGTTGCAAAAATGCCTACAATTAGGGTTCTCATTAGTCTTGCTGGATCTAGAAATTGGAATCTTTATCAACTTGATGTAAAGAATGCTTTCTTGAATGGATGGATTTCTGAAGAAGTGTATATTACAAAACCTCCTGGATATGAGGATGTACATCATCCTAACTATGTATGCAAACTAAAGAAAGCTTTGTATGGATTGAAGCAAGCTCCAAGAGCTTGGAATTTTAGATTGGTGACTTATTTGCAGGACCAAGGATTCAAAGCTAGCAAGGCAGATACCTCTTTGTTCATAAAGAGGAATGGATCTGAAGTGATCTATTTATGTGTGTATGTTGATGATATTATTATCGCAGGCAATGATCTTGAAGGAATCAAACAAGTAAAGGCTCAAATGAAGGAGGAGTTCAAAATAAGTGACCTCGGACCACTCACTTATTTTCTTGGATTGGAGTTGATCTACACAGATTCAGGTATATACATCACACAAAGGAAGTATGTGCATGACATGCTCGTCAAGTTCAAGATGGAAAATACCAAGTGTGCAGGTACACCTATGGAGCAAAATCATAAGCTTAGTGCTTATGAAGGAGAGCCAATTGAAGACATCACAAGCTATCAAAGCTTGGTTGGAAGTTTGAACTATGCAACACTCACAAGGGTGGATATATGCTATAGTGTTAGCATATTGAGTGAGTTTATGCATAAGACGAGAAGACCACATATGGAAGCGGCCAAGAGAGTCCTCAAGTACCTAAAGGGGACCATGAACGAAGGTTTGTTCTATTCATATACTTCATATATTGAGCTAAAGGTCTACTCAGATGCAGATTGGGCCGGATCTAAAGATGATAGAAGAAGCACATCAGGGTATATATCATTTGCAGGTTCAAAAATCATTTCTTGGTCATCGAAGAAGCAACCAACCGTGGCATTATCTTCTACCAAAGCCGAATATAGAGGTTTGGCTAATGCAACTCAAGAAATCATGTGGTTAAAGTCTTTGTACACAGATCTTGGACTTCATTCTTCAACACCTCATATTTTTTGTGACAACACAAGCTCACTACATCTAGCAGCTAATCCGGTATACCATGCTAGAACCAAGCATATTGAAGTCCACTACCATTACGTAAGGGAGAAGCTAATGAGCAAGGATATTCAACTATCCTATGTCTCTACAGATATGCAATGTGCCGACATGTTGACTAAAGCTCTTGATGGTATGAAGTTAAGTAGATTCAAGTTGATGATTGGCTTGCAGGAAATCAAGGACAATTGAAGACTTATTTGAAGGCCAAGCATGTTAGGCTCTTCTCCTTCACTCACATCTCCTATCTTGTCTAGAGGAATTTCTGGCACTGTTCTATGAGAATCTACCTGGGAACGCGGTTTAGCTATCTCTGGTACTTGTTTGGCTACATGTTTCCACAGTTCTGGCCTAACCTTGAGGAACTCTTCTAAAGTGAGATTGCACTGCACTTCAGTATTCTTTACTACCTCCGTATTCCTAGGTATGACTGAGTCTTCGATTTGTACCATGATTGTGGGTGCTCTCATACATGTAGACTTAGCTTCCCATGGGCCTGTGGTGTGGGGTAGCTCATGTAAAGAGTTAGACTCAAAGTCTAATCTTTCTTGAGATTGGGTTCTCTCCTGCTCTCCATAAATGGAGGGAATATCTTGTGGGAATTGATAATGCGCATCATCCAAAAGTTCAATGGGAGGAGCGACTTCACTTTCTTTAGCCCATTTCTCTTCTTGAATCTCTCGTAGGAATTCGGGTGAGTACCGATTCATAGAAGAAGATGTGTCTGACTCTGTGGAGTTGGGCACATACGCTTCCTGAGCGGGAAGACTTAGCCTTTCACTTGGCTCATCCTTATTTTGAGAGGTGGGTTCCTTTTCTGATTGTGCAATTAGCCTCTCCAATCTTTCTAGCAATCCATCAAAGTTCAACTGCATCTTAGCCGAACTAGAGAAGTTAAAGAGGCAACTGGCTTCAAACATGGTTTTAGCCAATTCCACCATCTTAGCACAAATTTTGGTTCCTTCAAGCTCTAGTTCTGCTCTAGGGTAACACTTTTCATGATCGGTTATGTTTGGCCCTTCTTGGATTCTGGCCTGATATGCTTTAAGCATCATATTTAGGCCCTCGGGAGTGGGATCTACTAAAACTGATCCTACTCTAGGGGGTGGTTGGATCATATGAGACGGGTTGGAAGGTGGTGGATCGGATGGAGATGGGAATGGAGGAGGTGGGGTAGCGTGAGAGGGAGGTTGAGATGTAAGTTCAATTATCTTGGCTCTCGTTTCTCTTAGGCTTTCCTCGAGTTCACTCATCTTCTTTGCCCATTGCCCTTTCATTCTTTCACGGCTATCTCTCTAGGATCTAGTTCTCTTCTTGGTTATGCTCTCAGTTTCACTAACCTCAGAACTCTTTTCTTGGCCTAATCTTTGGGTTTGCTGTGCAGTTTGGGCTGTAGTGACCACTTGAACAGGGGCAGTGGAAGTGACACTTCCTGTAGAGTATACTACTAACCCAATAATGTTGATAGGAGTGATTTTTGGCATATTATTGGGGTTCTTTGGGCAGTCTCGTAAGAGTGTGCTCCTTTCCACAATCTTGGCAAAAGCCCTGGATCATTACTGACTGGGGTTGTGTAGGTGCAGGCATGGGGCAATCATGAATGAGGTGATCTCCTTGACATCTGAAGCACGGTCCTCTAGGGAATGGGGGTCGTACCTACCTAAGTTGAGGTCTAGAGTTGGGGTTTGTGTACATGACATTTGCATACTCTGGCTCCCAACTAGGTTCACTTGGCTCTTCAGAGTAATATGACTCGTTATGCTCAGGTGACTGCAAGTAGTAGGCCTGGGGGCTATCTATATGTGTAGAATCAAAGCTATGGTCACTGGGGTCACTTTTTGAAAGCAATGGTGTTACTGGCACTATGGCTCTATTCAGGTTCTCTTTTGTAGCTGTATACTTTACTGGGATCACATTGGCTGGAGCTGGAGGTTGTTTGGCTAACACAGGCTGAGGCCTTTGCTGATTTTGGTAGGGTTGCTGATAGGGCTATTGTGGTCTACCATATTGTTGTGGTGGGTATTGGTTCTGGTATCTTCCTTGTTATGGATAGGGCTGAGGGTAGGTTTGCCTAACTGCTTGCTTATTGTATGGGCAATCTTGTGCAGTGTGATTAGTGTATCTCCGTTCTATGGTGCAGTATTGGCTACTAGGATTCACTTGGGGTTGAGCCATAATGGGACAAACATTTGCCATATGGTCACCTCCACAAGTATAGCACCGCTTAACTGGGGCAAATCTTGGGATTTTTTTGCTAGAGACGCCTAGTTTCTGAGCTACTTTCTCAGCGAGTTCCTCAATAGATGTGGATTGCGAGGAAGAGAGACTAGTAGAACTATCTGAGTCTTTGTAGATTTTGGAAAGTTCTAATTCCTCCCCTAGGTTATTCTCGATGTCGATGCACATGCGTACACACTCTTCTATGGTCCTAGGATCTTTCAAGTACACATATGATCTCAACTTTGTACTCAGCAATCCATCTAGGAATAAAGCCACTTGTTTGGCTAGTGTGGGTAGCTCAGAAACAAGACATCTCTCTAGGTATTGCCTAAACCTTCTTCTTGCAAGTCTAACCGTCTCTTGAGGGGTTTGCTTGAAGCTATGAATGAGTGAGGAAGTGTTATGCCTGATGCTACTCTTAGAGAATTCAATAATGAAAGCCTCTAGAAGTTGGTCTATGTTCCTAAAGTGTCTCTCATTTAATGGTTGAAACCATGTAAGAGTTGTGTTCCTAAGGGTTAGACCAAATGCATTGTACTGCATGAATAGGTCCTCAACTTGTTCAGCTCTCAAGACTTGCTTAAACTCGGCCACATGATCATATGGGTCTCCAGTGCCATCGAAGTAGTTTTTTCATGGACTTAACCAGCTGTGTGGGTCTCAAAGTCCTCGTGTGCTCTCTAGGCCTTGGCAAAGGAAAATCATTAACATTTCTTAGGTTCCTCTGGACTCTAGGTCTCAGTTTCTCCTCTATCCGTCCTTGTTCTCATCCTTTTTCTTCCCAATGGGTTAGCAAAACTTACCTTAGGTCTTTCTCTATTCCTGTCTCTTTGGGCTCCATGAGCTTGGGATGTTCCAGCCCCTTGGTGGCCATAAGAAACATTAGATCTTGGTTGGGGGAAAATAAATTCTCCCTTCCAAGTGTAGGCATGCCTACCATGCTCTGTGACCACAAAGATCCTCTCTGAATTATTGTCTAGGTAGGTCACTTTGCCTGGGCTATCAGGATCTTTGAACTCATAGATCGTGAGTGCTCCCACCTCATTTGGTTGATCAGGTTTATACCTCCAAAAGGCTTCATCAGTCTCTCGATTTAGAAGTAGATCTATACTCTTGTTGTCCTGGGGAATCCACTCTGGCATGATAATTCTAGTAAGAACAGATTTGCCTCGAGGTGTTTTAGGTTCTTCACCCATGTTCCCTTGTTGTAGGTCACCTATATCCATTTCTACGATCACATTACCAAATTCATCTGTCCTATCTAGGTGGCTGGTGACTACGTATATGGTTCCTTCTTTGTCGAGGTATGCTCCATTTTCAAACTTAACAGCTGGATGTTCAATTCCAATGGGTTGGTCAAGGTTTTTAATCTGGACCACAGATCTTCCTAGGCCATCCTCATAGATGCTAGCACCTAATCGGTTGGTCCTAAGGTATTCCAGCTGCGTCTTGTAGGGGCCTTCTACCCTATGTAAATATGGCACTCCTAAACTTCCTGTAGGTCTCTCCATACCTTGAGACATCTTGGACTCACTGGTTTCAGAGCTAGGGTAGTACAAATAATGGCTCAACTACTGGGCCCAAGACCTAGCAGTATGATTGACACTAGCCTTTAAAGACCTAAGACTCTGTCTATCTCTCCCTAGGTGTCGTCTTGATCTAAGGTTCATATGCCTAACTGAGCAATCCCAATTTTTACCCAAGGTACAGCCTCGTTGCCAATCAATTTGTATCATTTTCACTTGGTTCCTTTTAGTTGATTATCGTGTTTATGATCTTGTCTGATATCACGCCGTCAAGACTACTTGAGTTAATTTCCGCACTTTAAGTTGATCGTTCCACGTTAAGTTCTTTTCCTTTAAAGTTACCGGTCACACACAGGTTATCTCTTGACTTGAACTTGATTTCTTAGATAGTCTTTGACTTGTCTCGTGCCTATCGTTGCTCTGACTTACTTCTAGCACTATTCACGTGTAGCCTAAGCTAGGAATTGAAAAAGGGAGTTGAGAGTATTCCAACCTCACTTGATGATCCCTTGCCCTTTGGTGCTCAAGAACCCGGTTCTCAAGCTTGCAAAAAGCCCTTGCTTTGGATGCCCTCAAGTGCTCCTAATGGACCTGTAAAAGTCCCAAGGTTAGCTCAAGACTTAGATTCAAATGTCATAATAAATCACTTCCATTCATGCAATTTAGATATCAATTTACCCAATGTCTTTATGGCAAACAATTCTAGAGATCCCTTGGTTTTGTTCCCCCTAGATATGGTCAACTTCAAATTACTGTATCTTATAATCCTGATATGGTTGTACTCCCCACGAGCTTTCCAACAAAACAAAAATCACAGCAAACGGATTTCGTATCAGAAAGTTATGACTATTCAGGGTTCTAGGGTTAAAACAGGGTTCAAACAGGCTGACAGTTCACAGGATTTTTCTCAAAACACACGTGTGGGGACCTCACAAAATGCTAATTGATAGACAAATATGCCCAAAATTATCCCCAAATCTTGGAATAACAAAACCCTAAATTTTTAGCCGAAAAAGCTTGTCAATCGCGATCCACAGGTCTGTCAATCGCGATTGACAGAGGTATCTGCCGTGGCTGTTGGTCGCGATCGACACGTCAGTCACAATTGACAGTGTCAAACGCGATCGACAGAGTTGGTCGTGAGTCCTGTCAATCGCGATCGACGGTGTCAATCGTGATCGAAACTTTTTGCACGAATTCCGGCAAGATTTCAGTCGATCGTGGGTCTGTCCATCGTGATGGTTGGAGAATTCCTCTCCTACTCGCAGCAGAAAGTGTAGAAGACCTTCTCAGGATCAAGACTCTTTCCAACAGTAGAACCTTCAAATGAATATTGGTACCAACTGAAATATCCAATGAACTTGAAACTTTGGTCACTCAAACTAGACAACTAGATCTTTCAAATGAGATATCAAACACTCAATTTGGAGTAGATTTGAGTTGGCAACTATTTGGTTCAAAACAGAATACATGTCCACTCAATTAAGCTAAAAACTAGACTTAACTAAAACCTACATAACTCACAGACCATAAGACATTTCATAAAACTGTTCTAGACAGAGGAAGTACTCAAGATAAGCTTTCCAACGGATGTTTAAACACTAAAATTGGATACATATGTTGAGAGATATGACTCTCACAAGTAGACTACCCAAAAATGGATGTGCGGCTGGACATACTCTATGAGAGTAAACTGAACGAAATGACTCAAAACAAATGAAGTAGCTACAAGGGGGCTTCTACGCCTTCTTCCTCTATTCTTGAGTGTCCTCCCTTGCCTCGTTTATAGCCAAGTGACCAAAAACTCTCAATATGAGTTTGAGAGCTCTTCTCCATCATTTCTCCACTACTTTGGACAGCCACTCCTCTTACAGTTCAGCTTTTGGATTTGATTCTCTTTTGAATGATTCTCTTTTGGCCTCCACCACTTGCTGAAGTAAATGCTTCTATTTTTCATTTTTGTATTTTCCTTCTACTTGAAGAAAATCCTTTTTGCAAAAATATATACGAGCTTACTTCTTTATTTTTAACACTCCCCCTCAAGCTCACATGTGAGCTCGCACCTTTAGCCATATCCTACAAGTTGATGTCATCCTTGAACCTCTTTAGCTTAGAAGCATCGATGGACTTTGTAAGCATGTCAGCAACCTGGTCATTAGTTCCAATAAACTTTATATCCACATCCTTGCTCAAAACATTTTCTCGAACATAATGATAATGCACTTCTATGTGTTTGCTTTGTGCATGGAACATTGGATTGTTTGTCAAGTGAATGCTTGACATGTTGTCACCATAAATTGGAATGGTCTCCACTTGCACATCAAGATCAGCCAAAAGCTTCTTAATCCACATAGCTTCACAAGTTGCAAAGGCTAAACCTCTATATTCAGCTTCTGTAGATGATAGTGCAACAGTAGGTTGCTTCTTTGAGCTCCATGTGATATGTTTGCTACCTATCATGAACACATAACTTGAAGCGGATCTTCTGTCTTCCTTCGAACCAGCCCAATCTGTTGGAGCAAGTCTATGACAAGCCTAAGTATTGGCTTGAGTCTCACAAAGTCATTAAAGAAGCTTCAAAATGAAGACTATGTAAAGTTCACTTGTGAACTACCTCTTGTAACTTTTGAAGAGTTTACTTAATGTAAAAGTAAGAGAATCTTAAGTGGTTGAGCCCACATGATCAAGAATGGAAAGAGGAGCCACGAATTCGTGATTTGTGGTAGGTAGAGAATCAAATCAATCATTGATTGATTGGAGAGTGATTGAGGGAAGTTAGCCTCCCAAACTCAACTATAAATAGATGGCAGTTTTAGTCGTGGTTAGAGAGACCTATGTGAAGACCTCCAAGAGCTGAGATTTATGCCATTTCAAGGTGTGATTACAAAGCACACATATGTATCAGTAAGTCATTGTATTGTACAAGCAATATAGTTTCATTTTTATGATTATTTGAGGTCATCTTTCCATGTTCTTGTGAAGTGTACTACTCACTGCCATTACTCTCAGTTTTCTCAGTCAACTTGCAGAGATGTTTTCTCTGAGCTTGGTGCATCTTTTTCAGTGATTTAACTTGGTAAAGTTAGCTCTATAAGTCTACTATATGCTCATAAATTTTCATGTCATTTGAATCTTGCAATCTTCAGTTATGTTCATTTGAAGTCAAGAGGGTATGTTCATCTTCACTTCTCTCTCAGGTACCCGACTTTTTCAGTCATCTTGTCAGAGTCATTTCTCAGTGTTTACTCATCCAAATTCAGTGATTTCAAGCTTGTTGGATTCCGCTTACTGTCTAGTATAAGCATACAAATTTTCATGATCATTGGATTCTTATCTCTTGAGTTATGTTAATTTTTCTACTCACTGGTCTATTTCTGTAGCAGCCCGTGAAAATCGGGATGATGTCATCACTTGTTAAAAGTCATTCTCAGTGTGTGGTTTGTTATTTTTTATGAGATTACTCTCTAAAGTTAGCTCTTTAAGCTACCTAGCCTTCCCCAAGAGGAAGTAATCTAATTGCTGCTGTGCTTAGAGAATTATGTAAAACACTGGACACGTGTATCAACCAAGAATAGCAAGTTTTCACCTCTGAGCTAACTCCAACTTATTTGTTTTGATCTATCTTTTTGAGAGTGATCTTCCAAGGTACATAGGGTGTCTAATACATCCATTGGCAAGCTAAAAGGGCCCACCATCTACTCCTGGAGTTCATTTGGCTGGTGTAGAGCAAAGATTTTGCAACACCTCTTCATCTTCAACACATACCTATCCATCTCTTCACAGTGGTATCAGAGCAAGGTTGGACAACATGGCAGATGGATTTCCTTCATCAATTGACAAATTGGACAGAGGTAACTACTCAGCTTGGTCATTAAGAATGGAAGCTTATCTCTAAGGTAGAAGTTTATATGGTTATGTGGCTGGAGATGAAGTTATGCCAAGTTTCAGGAACAAAAGTCAACCAACACAAGAAGAGCAAGAAAGATTGAGCACATGGTGCTCCAAGGATGCACTTGCAAGGTCTTATCTCCTCAACTCTATCTCAGATTTTTTGTTGCCTCACATTAGAAGTTGTAAGACATCTCAAGAAGTGTGGGATGCACTTGAAGCTTTCTTTTCTTCAAGTACCAAAGCTAGGAAGCATCAACTATGGCTGGAGTTCACAACTCTCAAGAAGGCTCCCAAACAAAATGTGACTGATTTTGTCACAAAGCTCAAGGACATAGCGGATCAGTTGGGAAGCATTGGAGAGGTAATAGATGAAGAGCAAATTGTAAGGCAGGTCATCAATGGCTTGAAGGCAGATGACAAGTGGGAAGCATTCACCACAGCTATGGATTTGTACATGGACATGCATGTACCTGATTTCAACACACTCATTGGACAATTACTTACTCAAGAGGCAAAGCTTATCAAAAATGGAGAAAGCTCTAAAGGTAATCAATCTTCAGCTTTATACACGGATAAAATCAAGTCTAAAGATAACAAAGGAAAGGCAAAGAAAGTGGATGATGAAGCAGGTACATATCAAGCTAACTATGCAGGTAGAGGAAGACATGGCAGAGGTAGAGGAAGAGGAGGTAGACAAGGCAGGGGGAGATCCCAAGACTCCAACTCATGTTCTATTTGTGGATTAACTAATCATACAACTGAAAATTGCTTTAGGAATTCCAGGAATCAAAGAGGCAGAGGATACAATAGAGGAAGTTATGGATACTCAAGAGGAAGGTTCAACAACTACCATGGCAACTACAACAACTACAATCATTCAAACTATCAAGGAGGCTACAAAGGAAGGAGAGACTACAATAACTACACAGAAGACTCAAACAAAGAGGATTCATTATTGATCATGAACATGGCTATGCCACAAGGTAAATCTGATGAGCATATTTTCTACATAGATTCAGGTTGTTCAAATCATGTGGCAGGAAATGTGGCACTCCTATCAGATTTAGAAGATCCAAGGAATAAGCATGAGGTACAAACAGGAGATGATACAAAACATCCTGTGGAGAAAATAGGCAATGTCAAAGCACCTGATGGAAACATCAACCTACTCAGTAAGGTACTCTATGTCCCTACCATTACAAAGAATTTGATAAGTGTTGGGCAGATAGTAGAGAAAGGGTTGCAAGTCAGGTTCACAAAGGCAGGAGCATTTGTTGAAGATCCAAGTCAAGGATTCAGAAGAATTGCAAAAGGTGAAAAGACAGGTAGATTGTTCACATTTGAATTACAGGACACTAGAAACATTGCTCTCTTTAATTATGGCAGTCAGACACTCACAAAATTGGAAGTATGGCACAAAAGGTTAGCACATATTGGTGAAAGGTCATTAAAGCAAATTTGCAGGGACCAAAGTGTACTTGGACTCCCTAACTTGTCAAAACAACATATGATTTATAAGTGTAGTGCATGTCAGTTTGGAAAGTCTCACAGGTTACCATTCATGAAGAAAGGTTATATGCATGGAGATCTCTTGGAGTTGGTTCATACAGATGTATGGGGACCAAGCAAGGAAGCTTCAATATCAGGATCAAGGTATTATGTTTCCTTTATTGATGATTGCAGCAGATGGACTATCCTATTCTTTATGAAACACAAAGATGAAGTTTTTTCATGTTTCAAAAGATATTTGGCTCTTGTGGAGAATCAAACAGGTAAATCACTAAAAAGGCTAAGGTCAGATGGAGGGGGAGAATATTTCTCCCATGAGTTTGATTCTTTTCTTCAAGAAAGAGGAATCAAAAGAGAGGTAACTACAAGGTACACTCCTGAGCAAAATGGAGTGGCAGAAAGGAGGAATAGGACAATTGTTGAAGTTGCAAGGTCTATGTTAAATGAAAAGCATTTACCTAATTACTTATGGGCTGAGGCTGTATCTACAGCCACTTACTTGATTAACAGGTTGCCTTCAAAATCCCTTGATGGGATGACTCCATATGAGGCTTGGAATGGAAGAAGACCAAGTTTAGATCATTGTAAAATTTTTGGATGTATTGCTTTTGCTCATGTTCCTTCACAAGTTAGAGGCAAGATGGATCCAAAGGCAGAAAGGTGTGTATTTATTGGATATGACAACAATCAAAAGGGCTACAGGTCATACAACCCTACCAACAAAGGATTCTTGGTAAGCAGAGATGTAGTTTTTGATGAGAACAATTCATGGTATGAAGATTCATGCAGGAAGATCAATTTACCATATGATCGTGAAGAAGATTTTCCAAAGCTTGGTAGAGAACAATCAAAGATTGAAGAACAAGAGACCTCAGAGGATGATGAAGAATCTCACATGGAAAAGATCAAAGCATGGAAGTCTAAAGGTAAAGCAAAATTGCAGGAACTTGGACATGAGGCAGAATCATCACATCATGGCCTAAGAAGATCTATGAGGGAAAAGAAAAAACCAGAAAGGTATGGGTTTGACACCTCATTAGTAACTAAACATTCTATCTACATAGCACAGGACATAAACCAAGAGGAGCCATCATCATTTGAAGAGGCCAAAGCAAAAACAGAATGGAAGCATGCAATGAAGGAAGAGATTGAAGCACTCGAGGAAAACAACACTTGGGATTTGGTGCCCAAGACTTCATCCAGGAAGGTAATAGGCTCAAGATGGGTCTATAAACTCAAGAAGAATTCTGATGGTTCCATTAACAGGTATAAGGCAAGGCTTGTAGCAAAAGGCTTTGCACAAACTCAGGGAATTGATTATGAGGAGACCTTCTCTCCTGTGGCAAAGATGCCTACTATTAGGGTTTTGCTTAGTATTGCCTCTTCCAAGAATTGGAAGATACTTCAACTAGATGTGAAGAATGCATTCTTGAACGGTTGGATAACAGAAGAGGTATATATGGCACAACCACCTGGTTTTGAGAGTCAAGTTTATCCTGATTATGTGTGTAAACTTAACAAAGCATTGTATGGTCTCAAGCAAGCTCCAAGAGCTTGGAATTTCAGGCTTGTTTCATTCTTGCAGGACAAAGGCTTTCAACCAAGCAAGGCAGATCCTTCACTCTTTATTAAAAAGAGTAATTCCGAGGTCATCTATCTATGTGTATATGTAGATGATATTATATTGACAGGAAATGATGCAGATGGTATGAAGAAGATCAAAGATCAGATGAGAGAAGAGTTCAAGATAAGTGATTTGGGTTCACTTACCTACTTCCTAGGTTTGGAAGTTGTCTACAAAGATCATGGTTTGTTTCTCACTCAAAGGAAGTACATTAAGGACATGTTGGCAAAATTCAAGATGCAAGATTGTAAGATTGCAGGTACTCCAATGGAGGTTAATCACAAATTGAGCTCACATGAAGGTGAACTCATAGAGGACATCACATCATATCAAAGTCTAGTGGGTAGTCTCAACTATGCCACATTGACAAGAGTAGATATATGTTACAGTGTGAGTGTGCTAAGCCAATTTATGCACACACCAAGGAAACCACATATGGATGCTGCCAAAAGGATACTCAAATATCTCAAAGGAACCATAAATGAAGGACTTTACTATCCTTATGTATCTGATTTAGGTTTGAAGCTATTTTCTGATGCAGATTGGGCTGGCTCCAAGGAAGATAGAAGGAGCACTTCAGGTTATCTTACCTTTGCAGGTTCAAAGCTTATTTCATGGTCATCCAAGAAGCAACCCACAGTTGCTCTCTCTTCTACTGAAGCTGAATATAGAGGTCTTGCCATAGCTACACAGGAAGCTATGTGGATGAAGACATTGTTCAAAGATCTTGGATTGGAGTTTGGAACTCCAACTATTTTTGGTGAAAATATGAGTTCTATTCACTTGGCTGCTAATCCTATTTTTCATGCAAGGACTAAACATATTGAAGTTCATTATCATTATGTACGAGAGAAGATCCTAAGCAAGGAGATTCAAATATCATATGTGTCCACTCATCAACAATGTGCAGATATTCTAACTAAAGCATTGGATGGTACAAAGCTTTGCAAATTCAAGGCTATGATTGGTTTGCAGGTAATCTTGGAAGATTGAAGACCTCAAGCATACTTGGCTTGAGGGGGAGCTGTTGGAGCAAGTCTATGACAAGCCTAAGTATTGGCTTGAGTCTCACAAAGTCATTAAAGAAGCTTCAAAATGAAGACTATGTAAAGTTCACTTGTGAACTACCTCTTGTAACTTTTGAAGAGTTTACTTAATGTAAAATAAGAGAATCTTAAATGGTTGAGCCCACATGCTCAAGAATGGAAAGAGGAGCCACGAATTCGTGATTTGTGGTAGGTAGAGAATCAAATCAATCATTGATTGATTGGAGAGTGATTGAGGGAAGTTAGCCTCCCAAACTCAACTATAAATAGATGGCAGTTTTAGTCGTGGTTAGAGAGACCTATGTGAAGACCTCCAAGAGCTGAGCTTTATGCCATTTCAAGGTGTGATTACAAAGCACACATATGTATCAGTAAGTCATTGTATTGTACAAGCAATATAGTTTCATTTTTATGATTATTTGAGGTCATCTTTCCATGTTCTTGTGAAGTGTACTACTCACTGCCATTACTCTCAGTTTTCTCAGTCAACTTGCAGAGATGTTTTCTCTGAGCTTGGTGCATCTTTTTCAGTGATTTAACTTGGTAAAGTTAGCTCTATAAGTCTACTATATGCTCATAAATTTTCATGTTATTTGGATCTTGCAATCTTCAGTTATGTTCATTTGAAGTCAACAGGGTATGTTCATCTTCACTTCTCTGTCAGGTACCCGACTTTTTCAGTCATCTTGTCAGAGTCATTTCTCAGTGTTTACTCATACAAATTCCGAGATGTCAAGCTTGTTGGATTCCGCTTACTGTCTAGTATAAGCATACAAATTCTCATGATCATTGGATTCTTACATCTTGAGTTATGTTAATTTTTCTACTCACTGGTCTATTTCTGTAGCAGCCCGTGAAAATCGGGATGATGTCATCACTTGTTAAAAGTCATTCTCAGTGTGTGGTTTGTTATTTTTGATGAGATTACTCTCTAAAGTTAGCTCTTTAAGCTAACTAGCCTTCCCCAAGAGGAATTAATCTAATTGCTGCTGTGCTCAGAGAATTATGTAAAACACTGGACAGGTGTATCAACCAAGAATAGCAAGTTTTCACCTCTGAGCTAACTCCAACTTATTTGTTTTGATCTATCTTTTTGAGAGTGATCTTCCAAGGTACATAGGGTGTCTAATACATCCATTGGAAAGCTAAAAGGGCCCACCATCTACTCCTGGAGTTCATTTGGCTAGTGTAGAGCAAAGATTTTGCAACACCTCTTCATCTTCAACACATACCTATCCATCTCTTCACAGTGGTATCAGAGCAAGGTTGGACAACATGGCAGATGGATTTCCTTCATCAATTGACAAATTGGACAGAGGTAACTACTCAGCTTGGTCATTAAGAATGGAAGCTTATCTCCAAGGTAGAAGTTTATATGGTTATGTGGCTGGAGATGAAGTTATGCCAAGTTTCAGGAACAAAAGTCAACCAACACAAGAAGAGCAAGAAAGATTGAGCACATGGTGCTCCAAGGATGCACTTGCAAGGTCTTATCTCCTCAACTCTATCTCAGATTTTTTGTTGCCTCACATTAGAAGTTGTAAGACATCTCAGGAAGTGTGGGATGCACTTGAAGCTTTCTTTTCTTCAAGTACCAAAGCTAGGAAGCATCAACTATGGCTGGAGTTCACAACTCTCAAGAAGGCTCCCAAACAAAATGTGACTGATTTTGTCACAAAGCTCAAGGACATAGCGGATCAGTTGGGAAGCATTGGAGAGGTAATAGATGAAGAGCAAATTGTAAGGCAGGTCATCAATGGCTTGAAGGCAGATGACAAGTGGGAAGCATTCACCACAGCTATGGATTTGTACATGGACATGCATGTACCTGATTTCAACACACTCATTGGACAATTACTTACTCAAGAGGCAAAGCTTATCAAAAATGGAGAAAGCTCTAAAGGTAATCAATCTTCAGCTTTATACACGGATAAAAGCAAGTCTAAAGATAACAAAGGAAAGGCAAAGAAAGTGGATGATGAAGCAGGTACATATCAAGCTAACTATGCAGGTAGAGGAAGACATGGCAGAGGTAGAGGAAGAGGAGGTAGACAAGGCAGGGGGAGATCCCAAGACTCCAACTCATGTTCTATTTGTGGATTAACTAATCATACAACTGAAAATTGCTTTAGGAATTCCAGGAATCAAAGAGGCAGAGGATACAATAGAGGAAGTTATGGATACTCAAGAGGAAGGTTCAACAACTACCATGGCAACTACAACAACTACAATCATTCAAACTATCAAGGAGGCTACAAAGGAAGGAGAGACTACAATAACTACACAGAAGACTCAAACAAAGAGGATTCATTATTGATCATGAACATGGCTATGCCACAAGGTAAATCTGATGAGCATATTTTCTACATAGATTCAGGTTGTTCAAATCATGTGGCAGGAAATGTGGCACTCCGATCAGATTTAGAAGATTCAAGGAATAAGCATGAGGTACAAACAGGAGATGATACAAAACATCCTGTGGAGAAAATAGGCAATGTCAAAGCACCTGATGGAAACATCAACCTACTCAGTAAGGTACTCTATGTCCCTACCATTACAAAGAATTTGATAAGTGTTGGGCAGATAGTAGAGAAAGGGTTGCAAGTCAGGTTCACAAAGGCAAGAGCATTTGTTGAAGATCCAAGTCAAGGATTCAGAAGAATTGCAAAAGGTGAAAAGACAAGTAGATTGTTCACATTTGAATTACAGGACACTAGAAACATTGCTCTCTTTAATTATGGCAGTCAGACACTCACAGAATTGGAAATATGGCACAAAAGGTTAGCACATATTGGTGAAAGGTCATTAAAGCAAATTTGCAGGGACCAAAGTGTACTTGGACTCCCTAACTTGTCAAAACAACATATGATTTATAAGTGTAGTGCATGTCAGTTTGGAAAGTCTCACAGGTTACCATTCATGAAGAAAGGTTATATGCATGGAGATCTCTTGGAGTTGGTTCATACAGATGTATGGGGTGTTAGAGTATGATCAATGTCTACCCCTCATGATTGTATGCACATTTTGTAAGGCCCCCTTTATGAGGAGAAGCCAAGCGTGCATTACCCAATTGATGGGAATCCCAACTTGAATGTTGGATGAAGGTCATATTGGACCATGTAAGATATTATAAGGAAAGGGAGTTACCAGGGTCCCCAATTGTGGGGTCCGGGGCAGCGGTGAGCAGCCCCGGCTGGGGGGTCCAAGGGGGCCAGCGGGCCCCCTGGCTGGGGGGTCCCAGGGGGCCAGCGGGCCCCCTGGTGGGGGTCCGGGGGCAGCGCCCCCGGCGCGACGGTAAAGGGAATATTCCATGGAATATTCCCTGTCGGAGTCAGAAATCATTTATATTTGTTAGGTCGGTTCAACCAGTCTAAGCCGTGTATGGCAATTACGCGGGCGGTGGCCGCCCACGCCCTACCGCCCATGTATAGCCGTCCATGGCAGGCCACCCATGATCCTATATATACATGACTTCTGCACTACCTAAGACATTGAGTTGAGCCAGCATACCTCTACCTTGTATCTCCCTATCTAGAGTTGTCTAGATCACCATTTAAGCTCTACCTTGAGAGCGCACGGGTGGACAACGCCATCATCTTTGTACTTGCTGCTAGTAGAAAATTGTTGAGATTCTCCTATATCTGTTATCTTCTCTGCTATTGCTCCTGTGTTATATTGCGTAACTATTGTCTTACATGGTATCAGAGCTGTAAGGTTCGAATAGCTTGAGAAGTATCATTATTTTAGCCTACTAGCAGACTAGAATATCAGTAGATTATTCGAGTGATTACATGATGGCTTCATCGTCGAACACTAGTCTTGGTGCTTCACCTAATGTTAATGCTGCACCTATTCGAATTCGTCCACCTGCATTCACTGAAGGGAAGCTGGATGGAACCAACTATACACTCTGGAAGTTCAAAATTTCTGCAATTTTGGACTCCTATGAATTACTTGACACTGTCATGGGACCGATGGGATTGGATCCAGAGCCTATACCAGTTGAAGATCCAGCAAATTCAAGATTGATGATTCAGCCAGATCCAGATCTTCTACGAGCTTGGAAGAGGCGGAATGCTGATGCATTATGTGCGATTGTCACTAGTGTAAGTGATTCTGTGCTTACTTTAGTTCAACATACTACTAAAGCACATGAGGCTTGGGGCATATTGGCTCGACAATATGAGACCAAGAACCACACTAGGATACAGAATTTAGAAAATCAATTGGCAAATGAAAAGCATTCTGATTCTGAAAAGGCTGAAGATTTTATCAAACGGATAAAGCATCTTCAAGATCAATTGGCTGCAGTTGGTGTTGTTATAACACCAGAAGAGCTAGCTCGAAGATCTGTACGTGTTCTTCCAGCAAAGTATGATGGATTAGTAACAGCCCTTAACACTCAGGTAAGGCCAACTCCTCTTACATTTGAAGAGTTTTGTGCCATGCTTTTAGAAGAAGAGATGCGGCTGAAGAATCGGCAAAGTACAACTGATGCTGCATTCTCAGCAAATGCAAAAGGTAAAGGCTCTTCAGAGGGATCAAAGAAGAAGCCAAAGAAGAAAAAGTTCACAGGAAGTTGCTTCTATTGTGAAAAGAAAGGCCATGCCATCAAGGATTGCAGAAAGAAGCAAGCTGATGAACGGAATGGGACTGTAAAATCATCATGGAAGAACAAAGAGTCTGCAAACAACACAGAGCTGGAACTTTGGGTAGCTATTGAAGAGGTATGTTCATCTGCTCAAGCTCGTGTTGATGAGCCATGGATTTTAGACAGTGGAGCTTCTCGCCATATGACTAGTAAAAAGGATTGGTATAGTTCCCTAGTGCCTCTGCGGGAATCCATCAATGTAGTGGTGGGAAACGACTCCAAGTGTCCAGCTGAAGGAACTGGAACCATCTCTTTTATCACTTCTCCAGGTGTTGAGAAAAAGTTATCCGATGTTCTCTATGTACCTACACTCAAAAGAAATTTGTTGTCAGTTTCTGCAATAACAGATCGTGGACTCGAAGTTCACTTCAATAAGAGTGGTGCGGAAATCATGGATTCATCAGGTAATGTTGTAGGTAAAGGCACACGACGGGATAACTTGTATGAGTTAAGTGCTTTAACTGCTACAGAAGATAAAGATGTAAGCAGGTTATGGCACCAACGATTTGGGCATCTCGGATTTGCAGTTTTGAAGGAGATGCAACGAACAGGGATGGTTGCTCATTTGCCTGCATTTTCAGAGTTGCAGGAACCTTGTGAAGCTTGTATGATGGGCAAGCAACAACGAAAGGCATTTCCAAGAGAGACCAGCAATCGATCTCAAGCTCCTCTAGAGTTGGTACATGCTGATCTCTGCGGTAAAATGTCTACACCTGCTTTAGGAGGATCTTTCTACTTCTTGCTGTTAGTCGACGATTATAGTAGAAAGATGTGGGTTTATTTCATTCGAGAGAAGGCTGATGCTTTTGAAAAATTTAAAGCGTGGCATAAGTATGTAGAAAGTGAATCAGGAAGGAAACTGAAGAAATTTAGAACAGATAGAGGAGGTGAATTCTTGTCAACAGAATTCAACAATTACTGTAAGGAGCATGGTGTGAAAAGGCAACTTACCACAGCTCATACACCTCAACAAAATGGCGTTGTTGAGCGCAGGAACAGGACAGTAGTTGAAATGGCTCGTTGTATGTTAAAGGCTCAAGACATGCCTGATTCATTCTGGGCAGAAGCAGTCAATACAGCAGTCTACATCCTCAATCGAAGCTACACAAAAGCTCTGAAGGGGATGACTCCTCAAGAAGCATATTCTGGTAAAAAGCCTTCAGTTTTGCATTTCAGAATTTTTGGTTGTTTCTGTTATGCACATATTCCTGATTCAACAAGATCAAAGTTGGATTCAAAAAGCAAAAAGTGTGTCTTCCTAGGATATAGTGAAGAGTCTAAAGCATACAGGTTATGGGATCCTGAGGCAAGGAAGATTTTTGTCAGCCGAGATGTGGTGTTTGATGAACGACCACACTTAGTAGAAGATAAAGGTAAATCTACTATCTCATCAAACGGAGAAATATCTCACCTTGTGCCTATCAAAAGACAGGTTAAAGTTGAGGAGGAGGAAACATCTGATGGAGAAATTTCCTCAATAAAAAGCCAACCAATTGTAGCTGCACAGCGTAAGCCACTACCGAAGTGGGCACAACAGCTCTTTGATGATCACAATCCACATGTAGATGCACCAGAATCATCATCGGATGGATTACGAAGATCAAAGAGAATAGAGGAGCAAAGAAGAGCCTCAGAACACATTGTTAACATGGCTCTAATGGCAGATATCATGGGTTCGATAAAGGAACCTACCACCATTGAAGAAGCCATTGATGATCCAGATTGGAGAGCGGCAATGCAGTCTGAGTATGATAGTATACTCAAAAATGATACATGGGATCTAGTCGACTTGCCGCCAAAGAAGAAGGTAATAGGTACTAAATGGATTTGGAAAGCTAAGTATAAAGCTGATGGAACATTAGAAAAGTATAAGGCACGATTAGTTGCACAGGGTTTTTCACAGATTGAAGGATTTGATGTTCAAGAAACTTTTGCACCAACAGCACGCATGACAACTATTCGGACGGTACTTGCAGTAGCTGCACAAAAGTCTTGGCCTATTTTCCAGATGGATGTCAAATCTGCATTTTTGAATGGTCACCTCAAGGAGGAGGTATATGTATCTCAACCACCAGGTTTTGAGGTGCCCAATTCAGAAAATAAAGTTTGCAGGTTGAAGAAAGCTTTGTATGGACTTAAGCAAGCTCCACGGGCTTGGTACCAACGAATTGATCATTTTTTCAAAAATATGGGTTTTGAAAGAAGTACTTCTGATGCTAACTTGTATGTAACGAAAAGGGATAGCAAGCTAGTTGTTGTCATTGTATATGTAGATGATTTGATCATTACAGGAGATCATCAGGAACTCATCAATCAAACTCGGATCAGCTTGGGAACTGAGTTTGAAATGACAGACTTAGGTCTACTCCATTTTTGTCTGGGAATTGAAGTATGGCAAAGGAAGGATGGCATTTTCATCTCACAACAAAAATATTCCAAAGAAATTCTCAAGGCATTTGGAATGATGGACTGCAAACCAACTAGCACACCTATGGAGGTAAATCATAAGCTATCTATGGATGATAACATGCCTGATGTAGATGCTAAGAAGTATAGGAAGCTCGTTGGAAGTCTTATTTTTCTGTGCAACACTAGACCAGACATTTGCTATGCTGTTGGAGTGTTAAGCAGGTTTTCCAACAAACCTAAGGAGAGTCACTGGAATGCTGGAATGCGAATTCTAAGGTACATTGCAGGAACCTTGGATTTTGGTATTTTGTATACCACAGGTGATACACTCCAAGGATATTGTGATTCAGATTGGGCTGGAGATTGTGATTCTAGAAAATCAGTTTCTGGATATTGTTTCTCACTTGGTTCAGGAATATTTTCTTGGGTAAGTAGGAAGCAACCAACTCTCGCACTCTCCTCCACTGAAGCAGAGTACAAAGCAGCTTGTTTTGCTTCTTGTGAGGCAGTCTGGTTAAGGAGAATTCTTGCAGATATAGGCTTTCCATCAAATATGCCAATTGTACTCAAGTGTGATAATCAAAGTTGTATGGCTATTGCAAAGAACCCAGTATTTCATGCTCGCACCAAGCACATAGAAGTACAGTACCATTACATTCGTGAGCTAATTGAAGATGAAATTGTGGAGCTAGAATATTGCCCAACAGAGGCAAATTGTGCTGACATATTCACTAAAGCACTTGGAAGAGAGCAGCTCAACAAGCATCTTCAACAGATGGGCATAGGACCGAGACCTACTTGATTTATCATCGGTAAACATTGAGGGGGGGTGTTAGAGTATGATCAATGTCTACCCCTCATGATTGTATGCACATTTTGTAAGGCCCCCTTTATGAGGAGAAGCCAAGCGTGCATTACCCAATTGATGGGAATCCCAACTTGAATGTTGGATGAAGGTCATATTGGACCATGTAAGATATTATAAGGAAAGGGAGTTACCAGGGTCCCCAATTGTGGGGTCCGGGGCAGCGGTGAGCAGCCCCGGCTGGGGGGTCCAAGGGGGCCAGCGGGCCCCCTGGCTGGGGGGTCCCAGGGGGCCAGCGGGCCCCCTGGTGGGGGTCCGGGGGCAGCGCCCCCGGCGCGACGGTAAAGGGAATATTCCATGGAATATTCCCTGTCGGAGTCAGAAATCATTTATATTTGTTAGGTCGGTTCAACCAGTCTAAGCCGTGTATGGCAATTACGCGGGCGGTGGCCGCCCACGCCCTACCGCCCATGTATAGCCGTCCATGGCAGGCCACCCATGATCCTATATATACATGACTTCTGCACTACCTAAGACATTGAGTTGAGCCAGCATACCTCTACCTTGTATCTCCCTATCTAGAGTTGTCTAGATCACCATTTAAGCTCTACCTTGAGAGCGCACGGGTGGACAACGCCATCATCTTTGTACTTGCTGCTAGTAGAAAATTGTTGAGATTCTCCTATATCTGTTATCTTCTCTGCTATTGCTCCTGTGTTATATTGCGTAACTATTGTCTTACATGGGGACCAAGCAAGGAAGCTTCAATATCAGGATCAAGGTATTATGTTTCCTTTATTGATGATTGCAGCAGATGGACTATCCTATTCTTTATGAAACACAAAGATGAAGTTTTTTCATGTTTCAAAAGATATTTGGCTCTTGTGGAGAATCAAACAGGTAAATCACTAAAAAGGCTAAGGTCAGATGGAGGGGGAGAATATTTCTCCCATGAGTTTGATTCTTTTCTTCAAGAAAGAGGAATCAAAAGAGAGGTATTTACAAGGTACACTCCTGAGCAAAATGGAGTGGCAGAA
Source organism: Ceratopteris richardii (assembly GCA_020310875.1). Classification (NCBI taxonomy): domain Eukaryota; kingdom Viridiplantae; phylum Streptophyta; class Polypodiopsida; order Polypodiales; family Pteridaceae; genus Ceratopteris; species Ceratopteris richardii. The sequence continues at coordinate 34,647,825 of CM035427.1, forward strand.
AGGAGGAATAGGACAATTGTTGAAGTTGCAAGGTCTATGTTAAATGAAAAGCATTTACCTAATTACTTATGGGCTGAGGCTGTATCTACAGCCACTTACTTGATTAACAGGTTGCCTTCAAAATCCCTTGATGGGATGACTCCATATGAGGCTTGGAATGGAAGAAGACCAAGTTTAGATCATTGTAAAATTTTTGGATGTATTGCTTTTGCTCATGTTCCTTCACAGGTTAGAGGCAAGATGGATCCAAAGGCAGAAAGGTGTGTATTTATTGGATATGACAACAATCAAAAGGGCTACAGGTTATACAACCCTACCAACAAAGGATTCTTGGTAAGCAGAGATGTAGTTTTTGATGAGAACAATTCATGGTATGAAGATTCATGCAGGAAGATCAATTTACCATATGATCTTGAAGAAGATTTTCCAAAGCTTGGTAGAGAACAATCAAAGATTGAAGAACAAGAGACCTCAGAGGATGATGAAGAATCTCACATGGAAAAGATCAAAGCATGGAAGTCTAAAGGTAAAGCAAAATTGCAGGAACTTGGACATGAGGCAGAATCATCACATCATGGCCTAAGAAGATCTATGAGGGAAAAGAAAAAACCAGAAAGGTATGGGTTTGACACCTCATTAGTAACTAAACATTCTATCTACATAGCAGAGGACATAAACCAAGAGGAGCCATCATCATTTGAAGAGGCCAAAGCAAAAACAGAATGGAAGCATGCAATGAAGGAAGAGATTGAAGCACTCGAGGAAAACAACACTTGGGATTTGGTGCCCAAGACTTCATCCATGAAGGTAATAGGCTCAAGATGGGTCTATAAACTCAAGAAGAATTCTGATGGTTCCATTAACAGGTATAAGGCAAGGCTTGTAGCAAAAGGCTTTGCACAAACTCAGGGAATTGATTATGAGGAGACCTTCTCTCCTGTGGCAAAGATGCCTACTATTAGGGTTTTGCTTAGTATTGCCTCTTCCAAGAATTGGAAGATACTTCAACTAGATGTGAAGAATGCATTCTTGAATGGTTGGATAACAGAAGAGGTATATATGGCACAACCACCTGGTTTTGAGAGTCAAGTTTATCCTGATTATGTGTGTAAACTTAACAAAGCATTGTATGGTCTCAAGCAAGCTCCAAGAGCTTGGAATTTCAGGCTTGTTTCATTCTTGCAGGACAAAGGCTTTCAACCAAGCAAGGCAGATCCTTCACTCTTTATTAAAAAGAGTAATTCCGAGGTCATCTATCTATGTGTATATGTAGATGATATTATATTGACAGGAAATGATGCAGATGGTATGAAGAAGATCAAAGATCAGATGAGAGAAGAGTTCAAGATAAGTGATTTGGGTTCACTTACCTACTTCCTAGGTTTGGAAGTTGTCTACAAAGATCATGGTTTGTTTCTCACTCAAAGGAAGTACATTAAGGACATGTTGGCAAAATTCAAGATGCAAGATTGTAAGATTGCAGGTACTCCAATGGAGGTTAATCACAAATTGAGCTCACATGAAGGTGAACTCATAGAGGACATCACATCATATCAAAGTCTAGTGGGTAGTCTCAACTATGCCACATTGACAAGAGTAGATATATGTTACAGTGTGAGTGTGCTAAGCCAATTTATGCACACACCAAGGAAACCACATATGGATGCTGCCAAAAGGATACTCAAATATCTCAAAGGAACCATAAATGAAGGACTTTACTATCCTTATGTATCTGATTTAGGTTTGAAGCTATTTTCTGATGCAGATTGGGCTGGCTCCAAGGAAGATAGAAGGAGCACTTCAGGTTATCTTACCTTTGCAGGTTCAAAGCTTATTTCATGGTCATCCAAGAAGCAACCCACAGTTGCTCTCTCTTCTACTGAAGTTGAATATAGAGATCTTGCCATAGCTACACAGGAAGCTATGTGGATGAAGACATTGTTCAAAGATCTTGGATTGGAGTTTGGAACTCCAACTATTTTTGGTGACAATATGAGTTCTATTCACTTGGCTGCTAATCCTATTTTTCATGCAAGGACTAAACATATTGAAGTTCATTATCATTATGTACGAGAGAAGATCCTAAGCAAGGAGATTCAAATATCATATGTGTCCACTCATCAACAATGTGCAGATATTCTAACTAAAGCATTGGATGGTACAAAGCTTTGCAAATTCAAGGCTATGATTGGTTTGCAGGTAATCTTGGAAGATTGAAGACCTCAAGCATACTTGGCTTGAGGGGGAGCTGTTGGAGCAAGTCTATGACAAGCCTAAGTATTGGCTTGAGTCTCACAAAGTCATTAAAGAAGCTTCAAAATGAAGACTATGTAAAGTTCACTTGTGAACTACCTCTTGTAACTTTTGAAGAGTTTACTTAATGTAAAAGTAAGAGAATCTTAAGTGGTTGAGCCCACATGATCAAGAATGGAAAGAGGAGCCACGAATTCGTGATTTGTGGTAGGTAGAGAATCAAATCAATCATTGATTGATTGGAGAGTGATTGAGGGAAGTTAGCCTCCCAAACTCAACTATAAATAGATGGCAGTTTTAGTCGTGGTTAGAGAGACCTATGTGAAGACCTCCAAGAGCTGAGCTTTATGCCATTTCAAGGTGTGATTACAAAGCACACATATGTATCAGTAAGTCATTGTATTGTACAAGCAATATAGTTTCATTTTTATGATTATTTGAGGTCATCTTTCCATGTTCTTGTGAAGTGTACTACTCACTGCCATTACTCTCAGTTTTCTCAATCAACTTGCAGAGATGTTTTCTCTGAGCTTGGTGCATCTTTTTCAGTGATTTAACTTGGTAAAGTTAGCTCTATAAGTCTACTATATGCTCATAAATTTTCATGTCATTTGGATCTTGCAATCTTCAGTTATGTTCATTTGAAGTCAACAGGGTATGTTCATCTTCACTTCTCTGTCAGGTACCCGACTTTTTCAGTCATCTTGTCAGAGTCATTTCTAAGTGTTTACTCATTTAAATTCAGTGATTTCAAGCTTGTTGGATTCAGCTTACGGTCTAGTATAAGCATACAAATTTTCATGATCATTGGATTCTTACCTCTTGAGTTATGTTAATTTTTCTACTCACTGGTCTATTTCTGTAGCAGCCCGTGAAAATCGGGATGATGTCATCACTTGTTAAAAGTCATTCTCAGTGTGTGGTTTGTTATTTTTGATGAGATTACTCTCTAAAGTTAGCTCTTTAAGCTACCTAGCCTTCCCCAAGAGGAATTAATCTAATTGCTGCTGTGCTCAAAGAATTATGTAAAACACTGGACATGTGTATCAACCAAGAATAGCAAGTTTTCACCTCTGAGCTAACTCCAACTTATTTGTTTTGATCTATCTTTTTGAGAGTGATCTTCCAAGGTACATAGGGTGTCTAATACATCCATTGGCAAGCTAAAAGGGCCCACCATCTACTCCTGGAGTTCATTTGGCTGGTGTAGAGCAAAGATTTTGCAACACCTCTTCATCTTCAACACATACCTATCCATCTCTTCACACAATCAGCATCACTGAAGCCTTTTACTTGCAATTCTTCATCATATCCATAAAACAGAGCATGATTGACTGTGTGCTTCACATATCTTAGCACTCGTTTGGCTGAATTTAAATGTTCACTTGTTGGAGCTTGCATAAATTGAGAAAGAACTCCAACAATATAACACAAATCTGGTCTTGTGATCGTAGCATAGATCAATGAACCTATAATACTCTTGTATGTAGTTACATCATGTAACTTCTCTCCATCATTTGAGCATAGCTTCACATTTGTGTCCATAGGTTGAGTGAGTGGTTTGCATTCACTCATTCCAAATCTGAAAAGAACATCCAATAGGTACTTTCTTTGCATTAAGTAAATGCCATCTTTCCCATAGACTATCTCAATGCCTAAAAAGTATTTCAGCTCACCAAGATCTAAAATTTTAAACTCCTTACCGAGTTTCCTTTTGATCTCTTGTATTCCTGTAACATTACTTCCTGTTATGATGAGATCATCAACGTATATGCAAATATATACCTTCTTGCCTTCTTCTTTTTTCATGTAGAGAGAGGGATCTGCATTGCTTGGACTATACCCACACCTTGTGACGTACTCGACCAATCTTTGATTCCAAGCACGTGGTGCTTGCTTCAACCCATAAAAAGCTTTCTTCAATCTACAAAAAAAAATTGGATGCTTTTTGTCTTCAAATCCAATCGGTTGACTCATGTATACCTCTTCTTGAAGTTCACCATTGAGAAAAGCATTTTTTATGTCAAGTTGGTACAATGGCCATCTCCTTGTTGCACTCACTGCAATCAAGGTTCTAATTGTTCCCATCTTTGCAACCGGGCTAAAAGTTTCTTCATAATCCATGTCGTGAGTTTGCTTGAATCCTTTTGCTACTAGTCTAGCTTTATGCCTTGCTAGAGAACCATCAGCATTTCTCTTTATTTTATAGACCCATTTATTTGGAACAATCTTCATACCTTCAGCCTTTGGAACTAGCTCCCATGTGTGATTGTCCTTGAGAGCTTTCATCTCTTCTTGCATAGCTTCTTGCCATTCTTTTTGTGTACATGCTTCTTCATATGCATCCGGTTCTTTGTCTTTGACCACCTGTGTCATATATGCAAAATGCTTTGCAATAAAACTATCATAGCTCAGCCTTTCAATTGGATACCTTGCTCTTGAAGACCTCCTTTCATTTCCTTTTGAACATTGCTTCTTCAACCGGTTCAACTTTACCTTCAGTGTGATCACCTCTTCATACTCTTCTTCACTTGCATTTGAATCACTATTTTGGGCAGCACTTTCAGCTTTAGATCTTTCATAAGCTGATGTTGGTGATGAGGAATGACTCCTTAGCCTCCCCTTCCATGTTGAGCTTTCTCCAAGTGATGTAGAAGCTTCTGGACCTGACATTTGAGTGCTTGTTTGCTGAAATTCTTCTTGGACAGCACCTCCATCATCTTTGCAATCTTCTTCAAGAATCTTCTCTTTCCCTTTGTCTCCAAACCATGGTCTTAGCTCATCAAATACCACATCTCATGAGACTCGTAGCTCCTTTGTCATCGGATTGTAGCACCTATATCCCTTTTGCTCCGATGAATATCCAATAAAAATACATTTTTTGGACTTTGCCTCCATCTTTGTCCTTAGTTCTTGAGGGATGTGAACATAACACACACATCCAAAAACTTTGAGATGTGTAAGGTCAGGTTTCTTACCGGAATAAACCTCCTTGGGAGTTAGATTATGTACTCCAACCGTTGTGCACTTGTTCATCAAATGAATGGCCGTACTAGTTGCTTCAGCCCAATAGTTTAGTGGCATCTTCATCTCGTTGAGCATGCATCTTGTAACTTCTGTGATATGTCGATTTTTCCTTTCAGCTATTCCATTTTGTTGAGGTGTGTGCCTACATGTAAATTGTCTCTTGATGCCATTTTCATAAAGAAAATCTGAAAATTCTTTGGAGAAATATTCTCCTCCTCCATCGGAGACAAATCGATTTCAACAATCCTCTTGTTTCCAAACTGAATGTACATCACCTTTCCATGCGGTTGTTGAATGTCCAAAGTGAACACCCTTCCTTCTTTCCTTCCTTGAGCAATGACCTGGAATCCTTCTTCTGGATTCTTTATAAAGCAACCTTTTTCATTGAAGATAACATGATATCCTTTCTCTACCATTTGTCCTACTGAAATCAAATTCTTTGCAATAGTAAGAACATGAAGAACATCAGCCAATACCTTCTTTGATATCTCCAACATGCTCAATTGCGTGTTGAGTTTCATCGCCGGTCTCCACACATCCTTTTCCACTTGGAGCTTGTAGCTTTGTGAATAAATCTCCTTGGCATGTCATATGGTTGTTGCAACCTGAATCTATGAACCATTTTTGGTCATCACTTCTTGAGTTGTTGTAGTCATGCTTCATGGCAAGCATGGTTTGCTTGTCTCCTTCACTTGATGTACTCGCATAGTTATTTTGGCTCCTTTGGTTGCCTCCATTCAACCTTCCATTCTTTTGCCAACAATCATTTGCATAATGTCCTAGTTTACCACAATGATAACATGTTATACCTTTGTGAGGATTGTATGAACCTCGACCTCTTCCTCTATTTCTTCCTCGACCTCTTCCATGTTTGTTGTCATTTGAGTTGTCCTTGTTGTCCTCTGAGTTGTGTTGGCTAAAATTTGTGTTGTTGTAGCTTCTCCCTCTTCCTCTCGAGCCTCCTCTTGAGTTCCTTCCTTTACCTCTTCCTGCATATAACATTTGACTATGGTTGTCCTTACCTTTGTTGCCTTCTCCTTGTTGAGCTACCTCTTCAGCCACAAGATTTGGTATAATCTCCTCGAATGTTGGTAGAGGATCTCTATAAAGGATGTTTGTGATGAGGGGCTTCCACTTTTCTTCACTTCTCAAGCCATTGAGGGTTGTTTGGACGATGTCTTCCTCTTCTATCTTTCATCCTACTAATGCTGGCTGATCTCGAAGCTCCTTGATCCTCAATGTATACTCACTAATGCTTTGGTTTGAGCTTTTCTTCATGTTGTTGAGCTCGTTCTTGAGTTGCATCCTCAGAGACCTTGTTGAGGTAGCATACAACTTCTCCAATGCTTCCCAAACCTCCTTGGCTATTTCTAAGCTTTGCACATGACCAATCATAGTGTTAGAAATAACTTGTGAGATGAGGAACATCACCCTTCGATTCCTCTCTTCCCAATCAGCAAATTGTCTCCTTTGTGCCGGAGTAATGTTGGGATCTTCAATGTCCACCGGTTGTGGATCGTCTCCACTAACTAGACTCCAAAACCTTTACCTTTAAGTAATTTATCATTCTATATCTCCAAGGTTGATAATTATCTTTGTCTAACTTCTCAACTTGTTGTCCTAAATCAGCCATTGAATACTTCCACGATTGAAGTTTACCTCAAGCATGTTGTGGCGCTCTCTCTTGAATTCATGAAGCTCCCCCTTGATTTGTAGCTTTCCCTTTGCTTCTGTTCAGTTCCAATGCTTTTCCTCTTCAAACTCCAAGGTTCTGATACCAATTGTTGGAGAATTCCTCTCCTACTCGCAGCGGAAAGTGTAGAAGACCTTCTCAGGATCAAGACTCTTGCCAACAGCAGAACCTTCAAATGACAACTGGTACCAACTGAAATATCCAATGAACTTGAAAATTTGGTCACTCAAACTAGAGACCTAGATCTTTCAAATGAGATATCAAACACTCAATTTGGAGTAGATTTGAGTTGGCAATTATTTGATTCAAAACTGACTACATATCCACTCAGTTAGGCTGAAAACTGGACTTCACTAAAACCTGAATAACTCACAGACATAAGGAATTTCATAACGCTATTCTAGACGGAGGAAGTACTCAAGATAAGTTTTCCAATGAATGTTTAAACACTAAAATTGGATACATATGTTGAGAGATATGACTCTCACAAGTAGACTACCCAGAAATGGGTGTGCGGCTGGACATACTCTATGAGAGTAAATTGAACGAAATGACTCAAAACAAATGAAGTAGCTACAAGGGGGCTTCCACGCCTTCTTCCTCTATTCTTGAGTGTCCTCCCTTGCCTCTTTTATAGCCAAGTGACCAAAAACTCTCATGATGAGTTTGAGAGCTCTTCTCCATCATTTCTCCACTACTTTGGACAACCACTCCTCTTACAGTTCAGCTTTTGGATTTGATTCTCTTTTGAATGATTCTCTTTTGGCATCCACTACTTGCTGAAGTAAATGCTTCTATTTTTCATTTTTGTATTTTCCTTCTACTTGAAGAAAATCCTTTTTGCAAAAATATATACGAGCTTACTTCTTTATTTTTAACAGTGGACACGTGGGCACGCGAATATATGTGTCAATCGTGAAGTTTCTATCGGTCGCGATTGACGGTGTCGATCGCGATTCACTAAGTCGGTCGGGGTCTGTCAGTCGCGATTGACAGGGTCTATCGATCGCGATTGATAGAGGCTGTCGATGGTTGCTATCGATCGCCATCGATGGTGTCGATCGCGATTGATAGAGAAACACGGAATTTTTTTACTGTGATTTATGATTTAGAATGTGCTCACCTTGTGTGTCATTGTGGTCTACTTTGTTTTACCAAAAGCTCAATTTTTCTGTCGATCGCAATCCACAGAGGTCTGCGCCACAGAGACAGTTCCGAGCTTTTCCGTACCTGTGCAGCATGCTGGAGACAATGAGATAGTCAATATCTGCAGGGAAACTCAAAAAACATGCAAAAAGAGCGCACACAAATCGCTCTCTCGCTCTCTCCCACAAGTGGAATGAGGGAAATGGAAGGGAGAAGGTGATATGATCAAAAACTAAAATTTTCGCGATGATGGAGATGGAAGTGGGGTATGGTGAGGATGATGATGGTGATGATAATGGTGAAGTAAGAAAGAGAAAAGGAAGTAAAGAAATTACCTACTACGCCAACATCACAACTCTACGTCTTACCATCACACGTTCGTCCTCAAAGCTCGATCCTCGGCTACGGCGCCAAAATTTGGTGTAGCTCAGTGATGAGTAGCACCTCCTTTAATGTCAATCCGGGAAGACTTGAGGATGGTATGAAGACCTCGAACAAGTGAGGGCACAAATGTGTGAGTGAGAAGCACACCAACATGCACACACATACACACACACGCGCACACAAGGCAAGACAAAGAGAGAGAAGCAATGGAGTTCTTTTGGATTACTGAAAAATGCTCATAAAAGTTCAAATCTATTACAAGCTAAGCTCAAAAATGATCTCTCTAGCTCTATTTATAGTTTTTGACAGCTTTTGGCACTGTCTAGACCTAGTGTCCGGCTTAGTTAAAAATTAGGTTCTATGGCCTATTTGAGGGCTCAAACAGAGTCTAAAAAATATGAAAATTGATAGGTAGGTACTTCTAATGCTCCTCAATCTCAAGGACTCCTTGGCTTGCACAAAATGGAGCTACAAAAATATGAAATGGTATTTACAATGGCTTTTAGTGATGATAATCACTATTTTTGTAGGGATTTCTTCTAACAATTTGGCAAACACTTCATGGAGCTCCCTACTTGCTCCTTCTTCTTGTGTGTCTGCTTCTTTGATGTGCTCCTGGGATTTGTCCTTGACCTTCAGCTTCATGAAGAATGATGGCCTACTTGTCTAATCTTCTTTGACTGCTTTGCCTGCTTGGCCCTTCACATTGGCTCACTTGTCTGGTAAGTCCTTGACTGCCCTGACCACTGCCAACATCATCCTAAAATCATCTCGTAAGCATGATTTTTCCCAAAATCACAAATGGCGAAAGTATGATCAAACTCCACACCATAAGTGGTAAGAGATATGCCTTCTAATAAACCCAATGGCTTCTCTATATGTCCATCAGCCATTTGTAGCTTCATCCTGGTAGGTCTTAATGCTGGTTTACCCCAACGTTTCCATAAAGCAGTCATAGCGATGGATACTCCAGCTCCTGAATCTAAGATGGCTTTGTTGGTGTGGCCGTATTGGCTCTCGATTCCTTTAAACTTCCTTCCAACTCAGTTATCTTTTTACTCCATTTCCTCTTAATCCTTTCTTTGGAATCTTTCCAAGATTTCTTCTTGTTGCTAGACTCTCCAACTTCGCTAGTTTTAGCTATTTTCTCAGGATTAAGCTGTTGATTCCGTAAGAGCTCCTAGGCTCTTGTTATATCTTGGATAGGCACATATGTAGGGTTCGATCCATCTGCGTTATGTACAATACCTATCACATTGATCGGTGTAACTTTTGAATCATTTGTAGGGTTCTTGGGACAATCTTTGATGATATGTTCTTTACCACAATTGGCACAAAACCATTGTATGTTATAGGATTGTGACTATCCGGCTATTGGAGGATGTGGAAAATCCTTTATGAAATGATCTCCTTGGCACCTAAAGCATGGTCCTCTGGGGCCCTGTGTTCTTTGTTGTCTTAATTGGAGCCGTAGATTAGGGTTTGTGTACATCATGTTAGTGTAATCGGGCTCCCAACTGGGTTCCAATGGTGGACTATTGTATTGATATGTTTCCACATGTTTTGGTGACTCCGTAAAATATGTGGGTGGACTATCTACATGAGTAGACTCAAAACTGTTAGAATTAGGGTCACTTTCTATGATCAAGGGTGAAGAATGCACTAAGGCCCTACTGAGGTTCTCTTCTGCAGCAGCGTATTTGACTGAGATGACATTAGTAGGTGGGGGTGGCTGCTGAGCTAAAACAGGTTGAGGTCTTTGTTGAGCCTGATAAGGATAGTTTTGAGGAGGCCTAAAGTAATGAGGCTAAGCATTGTATTGACCTTGATACCTACCTGGTTGTGGGTATGCTTGCAGGTAGTTCTGTCGTACTACTTGTTTGTTATAGGGGAAGTCTTGAGCCGTGTGATTTGTGTATCGTCTTTCAATCGTAAAATATTGGCCACTAGGGTTTGCTTGCGGTTGTGTTGCATTGGGACACACATTTGCCATATGATCACCACCACAGCTGTAACAACGATTGTTTGTTGTTACCCTTGGCATCTATTTACTAGAAACTCCTAGTTTCTGGGCCACTTTTTCTGCCAGGTCCTCTATCGAGCTGGACAACTTTGAGGATGCTAGAGATGAACAATCTAAGTCCTTATAGACTTTTGAGAGTTCCAACTCGTCTCCAAGGTTTTCCTCAATGTCTATACAAATTCTTACACATTGCTCTAGCGTTCTGGGTTCCTTCAAGTACACATAAGAGCGTAGTTTAGAGCTCAAGAGGTCGTATAAAAACAATGACACTTGCTTGGCATGTGATGGTAACTCTTGCATCAGACATCTCTCCACATATTGTCTAAATCTATGTCCTGCAAGCCTAACTGTTTCTTGAGGGGTCTGTTTGAAACTATGAATTAACGAAGACGTATCATGTCTGATCCCACTTTTAGAGAATTCTGTGATGAATGACTCTAACAAGTGATGGATATCTCTCAATTGCCTTTGTTGCAATGGTTGAAACCAAGTTAAATCCGTGTTCTTTAACGTTAGTCCAAATGCATTGTATTGTGTGACTTCTACTTGCTCTGCCCTTAATACTTGCTTAAATTCTGTAACATGTTCATAGGGATCTCCTGTCCCATCAAAGTAATTTTTCATTGACTTTACTAGCTAAGTGGGTCTTAGTACCCTGAGGTGTTCACATGGTCTAGGTAGAGGAAAATCGTCTCGACCACCTGGTATTCTAGGTTCCCTTTGTCTTTCCACTCTATCGGTTTCCATGGTGGTTCTATCTCTCACTATGGGATGAGTGAAACTTACTTCTGGTCTTTCTTTGTTCTTCTCTCTTTGAGTACCATGGGTTGAGGATGTTCCATCACCTTGATGACTCTTGTTTACATTTGTACGAGATGGAGGGAACACTAACTCACCTCTCCATGTGTAGGTATTTCTCGCATGGTCTGATACTACAAATACTCGTTCTCAAGTCTCATCCAGGTATACAACCTTTCTAGGTGTTTCTGGGTCCTTGAATTCATAAATCATGATGGAGCCTACCTCACTAGGTTGTTCCATTCTGTACCTCCAAAATGCTTTGTCAGTTTCCTTATTCAAAAACAATTCTATGCTTTTGTTATCCTGAGGGATCAAATCTAGGATTATTACTATTGTCACTACATGTTTCCCTCTAGGTGTCCTTGGTTCTTCTCCTAATGGTTCTTTTCCTTGGGTTCTCACTTCCGTATCTGGCTGAACTACACCAAACTCATTGGTATGATTTGGCTGAGTACTTATGATGTACATCGTTCCTTCTTTGTCTATGTAGGTGTCTCTCTCAAATTCCACCACTAGACGTTCCAAACCAATGGGTTGATCAGGATTGTGTAATTGCACCACTGATCTTCGCAAACCATCCTCATAGATGCGAGCACCTAAGTGGTTGGTTCGAACATATTCTAATTGAGTTCTATAGGATCCTTCGGGTCTTTCCAGATATGCTATGTTTAACCCTCCTTCTGGTCTTTCTATGCTAAAAGCCATTTCCGACTCACTCGTATCTGAGCCCAACTCGTAAGGGTAGTTATTCAATTGTTGTGCCCACGAACATGCAGTAGTTCCTACACTTGCTTCTGATGATCTAAGGCTTCATCGGTGTGACTTACCTATATGCTTACCCAATCTAAGGTTCATGAATTTACTTCCAGGCACTCTCTGATCGTCAATGGTTCTTTGTTCTTTACTGCTTGGTTCTTTTTAAATTGCTTTAAGTTCTTGTCTTGTCTCACTGTATGCATTAGGAATTGACTTTTCGTTGTACTTTTGAGTTCTCGTTTCGTCAGACTTAAGTTCCTTCCTTTAGGTTTTCGTATCGCACTCTTTTACCTTAATCTTGGGCTTGAAAAATTAAGTCTTTTGAACTTGATGCATTCCTATCATCGTTCTAATTTAATCCACAATGCTACCGTTTAGCCTAAGCTAATAATTGACTGAGGGGGTTGAGTATTCTTCCAACCTCAAGTCAGCTCCTTTGATTGCTCTGTTGCCCAAGAAGTCGCACTTCCCAAGCCTTGCGTTCTTCACTATCTTGCCTTGATTGCCTTTGATAGCCCTTGCTAGACCTGTAAAAATCCAATGTTTAGAACACTTCTTAACTGGATGCTCAAGCACTTTAATATATACACCCTTTTAGGTTCCTTTCTCCTTTGGCCAAATTTTTAATGCCCCCTAGCTTTTCTAGTCCCAACAATGGGTCAAACTCAAATTATCTTATCTAAAAATAAACGCGTTCTTCTTGAAAAAAAATAGTTGAGGTCACATAGTACTCATAAAGAGCTTTCTAATGAGATATAAAGCTCAAAAATTGGACTTCAGATGAAAAAGATATGAGCGTTCAGGTTCTCAAAGGTAAAAACTAACAATTGGGTTTTGGTCTGGAACAATCGTGATGGTCTGTGACCGTCGCGATGGCTCAGGTGAACCGTCGCGATGGCTCATTACAATCGCGATGGTCCGATGGTGCGAGGCATCGTGATGGTCTAAGTGAAGCATCGCAATGGTTTATCTAGCAAACAATCACGATGGCATGAGCCCATCATGATGGTCAACGATCAACGCAATCATCACGATGGTGTGAGCCCATCACGATGGTCACGAGGCGTGATGGCTTGAGCCAATCGCGATGGTCCAATTTTGAAGCGTCAGGATCATTAGGAAAAAAAGTGAACCCTGCATGGGCCTTGTAAGGATTCCTAATTTTTAGGGATTAAGCTTAATCTTGTACTTTGTTAAGGGGACAAAGTGCATTTAATAGAGCACTTTTTGGTAGGCTGAAGTAGGCTTTTTTTAGGCTGAGCTAGGATCTTCTCTCTCTTCTGCACATAGAGAGAGAGAAAAACCACTTTCCACCTCATCAAATCCGTCCATCTTTATAAATTAAAAAATGACTTTTCTGAAAAAGTCTCTTTTTAAGCCATTCTTTATTCAAAATGGCCCATACTTTTATGTATATGTCAGAACTTAATTTTTTTAGTCTTATTTTTATAAACAATACTTAAAAAAACATACTTTTCAAAATCCCTCCAAAAGTTAAGTGCCACATCATCAAACTCGTAACTTTGGTTGCCCCAAAACATGAATTTTTGAAAAAAAACTCATTTTCCCTCTAACATACTGTAAAAAGTCATTTTGACCTATCCACATACCAAACACACTTTTTTTCTTGCACACAGCTACTGTACTATCCATTCCAACCATCTTTGTGCTTCTTCCCATTCGGTGCTGAAGTTTTGGAACATCATGGTGCTCACATGTATTATGAACATGACACCAGCACCAGCGCGTGCTCCTCACACAGAGTGTACATGTTCGTGTTCCTGCAGAATTTGCACCAACAGCTAGAGGTAGCAATGACATAGATTCTCAAAATGCACGACGTGCAACTGGAGAGAAGAATATTGATCTTTGGGTCAATGGTGCTTTGTATTCCTTGGATCCAATGGCTAATATTCATCCTAGATTCCATATTATCTCCACATTTCTACAATTCCTTGGTTGCGGTGAAGATGGACTGCTAAGCTATTGCAAGCGATTGTCTAACCATTCTACATCTATAGCAAATTATTGGATGCAACAATGTCATCACAACCATTTCAAGATACATATTTTAGAGAGTGATATACACACTTTAGAAAGTGTTATCAAATCTTTGGATGAGCACAATAATAGACTCCAACAAGATGTGGAAGAAAAGGAGAGCACAATTACAAAGTTAAAAGCCAATCTTACACAACTAAAAGAGACTCCACTTGGGATGAGATATAAGAAACGACCATTATGATCCTTTCAAGCTCTTTCAACTGGTGGTGGAGCACGGAAGCAACGTGTTTACACACTTAGGTATGTGTTTCCCTTGTTTATTTATGTTAAAAGACTTTTAGATTGAGTTTCTTATTGTGCAGGTCATTTGTTGAAGATGCGAGTGCTTCCTCAACAATGGAGGATCAATTGAAGTTTCTCAAACATGTGCTTATGATTTTGGATTCACCAATAGGAAATCACATCAAAACCCAAGTGATTAAAGATTTTACAGGCAACTTAGAAGATATTATTAGTCCTAGTGACGTACACATGGTTTGTGATGAAGCAGGTGTTAGTACTAGAGCATACACTGCATTGTACAATCTTTTGAAGTAGGCTCTACAAAACAAAGGTATTTTCCAGAGCATTCTTCCATGCCCTTACAAGGTATCTCTGAAGAAGAAGATGAACAATGACGATGTAGCCAATACTCTTGGCAATTACCTGCATATAGAAGATGTTATGCCTGCATCCATTTATCATTCATCTACATCAAAGAAAGAGTTGAAAAACACATCTAGAAAGGGATTCATCTACACAAAGTACAACAACATATTTGTCAATTTGGAGAGGCTTCAAAAGGAAATGGTTAAATTTTACAAATCCACGATTCAAAGTATATCCATTGTTTTGATAATGAAATTCATAGTATTTTTAATAATATAATGTTTGTTATTTGATGTAGATTGTGGTTCCAAACTCAAGTTTGTATTGAAGCTAGACGAATGTCAAACCATAAAGGGACGCCATATGGAGAGACTTAGTGTGACACTCATGAACGAAGCTATGGCCCATGCTATTATTGATGATAGTGAAGAATCTACCCATCACTTTACATATAGTGTCCAATCCGAGAAAGATATATGGTGGTTAGGTGCTATTGAAGTCCCTAAAGAATCCAATGATGCTCTTATATGGATTTTCAGTAGGACCCCATGGATCACAGAGGTGATAACTTCTCAAATTCATGGTGCCAAAATCACTATAGAAAGCCTTGGTGATTTTGAAGTAGAGTGGCACTTAGGTGGAGACTTAAAGACTATCAAATTCATGTTAGGGTGCAAACAAGGTGCATCTACTCTCTATCCTTGTGCATATTGCACATGAGGTTATAAACGAACAAAGAGAAAACAAAACAACATAGATGATTTAGTTGATGACACAGATGCAACTCCATCTGCTGAATGGGATGTACCTTTAATGAGGTGTCCCATGTTAGGTACACCTAATTGTGACATGTCAGATAAGGATTGGAATCCCATTATTCCATTCCCTTTAGTCAATGTCCACTTTTGCATCTTGCATGCCTTCATGAGAATTTTTGATAGACTATTAAAGCTCTATATAGATTATGCATTTGCCATGAAGCCAGTTGATAAATCTATTCAAGCTATAAAGAAATTGGAGGAACTTCTTAATTCAATTGGTTGTCATGGTGGAAATGTAACCCTAGTTGTGAAGAAAGTTGGAGAATCTCAAGATAGCTTGCAACAAGTGTCAATGACAGGGAATAAAGAAAGATATTTTTTTAGAAGAGGTACTAGCACTCAAAATAATGAACAGTATGAGCTGTGGAAAGACCTATGCATGATCACAACAGACAATGACTCTCAAGTTGATCTTTGTAATAAGAGAAAGAAAGTTTGGTCGAGCTTTGATAAGTTGGTAGGCTTAATGGGTCTGACTAGGTCTAGTGCTATTCAACGTCAAATGTTTCAAGAAACATTAGTAGAGTTCACCAAGTGTTTCATTCAATCTTGGGGAGAGAGCAATATGACACACTACATTGTAAGTGTAATCTTCTTCTACGAGTGTTCATTGCACTTACCTTTTTCCAATGTACTTAACAATTTTTAGCATATTTTTTTTGCACATGGAGCTTTTTTCATGCATCGATATGGGTCATTAGAGATTTTGAGTACCCAAGGAATGGAAAAGTCACACTACAAAGCGAGGGGTGTCTACTTCAAAAACACCTGACATGGTGGTGGTCTAATGCAATCAAACTACATGGAGGAGATGTTTAATTGGTTTTACCGCACTACATTCTCGAGAAAGTTTTTTTGTGGAACGACTTAGGGATTCAAAATTGGCAAAACTTGCAAGAACGATGCAACACAACATTGCCAGTGAGAAATGGAAGTCATCGTTAGGTCCTCTTCATCATGCTCAGTGGCATGCCAGGAGACAACGAGAAGGCTCAGCTTGGAAGTAAAGTGAATTCGTTATTTCCCATTATGTGGTAAAAACCTATGATTATTGTAATCTTGGTTTCAATGTGTTATTATTTAATATATAATATTCTGTATGGTTTTAAACATGTTTTCTCCATTCTAGTGTGAACAAACGGTTTTTTAAAAAACTCTATAAATAGAGAGAACTCACTTCATTTCACACTTTTTGCAACTCAAGAGAATGGCACGCATCAAGCAAACTGCAAGGAAAGATCATGTCTTCTTTCCTAGCCCTCATCTAGGGACACAATGCCCACCATGGTTGCAACCCCCCCAAAAGACCAGGAAGTGGTTCCCATAGCACATTTGTGCCTGTGTCACACGATGGCACACCACCTGGGAGCAATTCAGCGCGAGAAAATGAAGTGTCCAATAGACAGGAGTATTTCACTCCAAGACGATCAGAGTCCATTTCAGATGAGGAGCCACCAACAAGGACACCCATCAAGGCAAGACCCAAACAGAAGTTGATCAGAAGGAGTGTACCAGAGAGCGAAGAGGAGTCATCCCCGAACGACAAAAGCAGCAATCAACCATCATGGAATGATATGCAAATTCCAACGAGCCATAGGGTGACACATGGAGGTAAGACACTTCCACAAGGATAAGGGAAAATACCAATAGAGGAGGAAAGAGAGCAAAGTCAACAACCACATCGACAACAAAATGTGCAAGATGAAGCTGGGCCCTCACATCGTGTACATCAGAGAAAAAAAAACTATCAACCACGACGTCGACCTCAACGCCAGTCAAACATACCTCCCAACACAAGAGCTCCACAAAGACGAAGGAGGCACTGCAGGGCTTTTGCAGAGATACAACACTACCAAAAGTCCGTTGAACTACTCATATCACGAAGAGCTTTTGCAAGGGTAGTGAAAGAGGAACTACAAAGCTACCAAGCAGGTCTACAAATACAAGGGATAGCACTTGAAGCACTTCAAGAGGCAGCTGAGGCCTACCTCATCTCCATGCTTGAGGACTCTAACCTCTGTGCTATCCATGCCAAGAGAGTAACCATACAACTGAAGGACATTCAGCTAGCAAGGCGAATTAGAGGAAATAACCCATGATGTGTATATTATACCCTATGATAGGCCTACTTTGCGATGTAATACAATGGATAATAGGAAATTTTGTTTTAACCTATATTCTTTGTCTTTTTTTTCTCTCTCTCACTCTCTCTCTCTCTTTCAGTCAGTTATATATGGATTCAGTTAAACATGCATGCACTTGCCTATTGTTTTGTGACTAGATATGTTCCTTTTCTACTTATTGATGTCCCACATGTCATTTTCATGCCAAAAAATCCCCAGCCATAAAAACGCAGGATTCAGCCCTGCAAACTTTTTGTAGGGCTGAATCCTGTGTTTCTGTGGTTGGGGGTTTTTTTGCATATTTTGGGCTTGTGTAAGCATAAAAGGTATGGCAGAGATGTAATGGTCTAGTAATTCAGAGGTTATACCCTATAGGTAATCATTGTATGCATAAAAGGTATGGATTAGATCTTTGGTCTAGTTAATGTTGAGGTTATACCCTACTGGTAATCTTTGGTATTGATTCTACCAAAACCAAGTGATAATGAAGAATTACATACTTTCCTATGCTTTGTAGCCCCTAAAAACACCAGATAAGGCCAAAAAAGCCCCAGCCACAAAACGCAGGAAACGGCCTTGCAAAATTTTTGTAGGGTTGTTTCCCGCATTTCTGTGGCTGGGGCTTTTTTGGCCTTTTTTATGCATATAAGTATACAAAAGACCAAAGGGACAATACAAAGACTTCAAATTATATACAATTTGTGGAGAGAAGATAAGTTCAATTTATTAGCACATTCATATACAGGACTAGACAAATGATGAAAAAAAAAGTTTGTATTATCAAAACATTTACATCATTTCTCAGCTGCCTTCAATTTCTCTATAAATTTCTTTCTCCTTTGGAGAGATTGAGGCAGCTCGTAAGTCAATACAGATCTTGATATTACATGGGGGTCTTGCATTCCAAGACCCATGGCGATACCTATTTGCCCTAATACGTTTCCTCTAAAATTAAGTCCTAATGTAGTTACAACTAAGGATTTCCTAACCAAAATGACACAATTAGTGCCTTGGGTAATTGTACATAAACACAAAATTTTGCTAAGGGACTTCAAGCACCAAGTCATGAAGTGCCCATCCGGACTGTAGTCTTTGTGTATAATAACAAAATCATCCTTTGGCAACTTTCCGATGTAGTTTGCCAAGGATGAACCACTCCCGCAAGAAGCTCGATCCCCACCAGATCTTGCTGTGAACTTGTCGAGCTCAATTGCTTCCTGTTAAGAAAAAATGAGAATTCAAGCTGTTACAATGTTAACTTAAATTATCCATTTACTTAATTCAATTACCACTTACATCATGATGCTTGTCTTCTTCCTCCCCTCTTCCAAGGCCATCAAGATCAATGCTAGAGTGGGCCATGCCACTCTACTCTGCTACGGGGGATGTAGGAATTTTTTGCTTCATTATCCTCTCCCGTGCGGCACTCAATTCCTCCTCCGTAGTAGAATTGTTGTCATCTTTTAAAATATCAGCACACACCATTGCTATGGTGTCTGCCACAGAATCCCCAAGTGGGATTGACTTCTTTTCAAGTATGTCAGATGTGTTGTCAAGTGGAACATCTAATATTGTGGAGAAAATACTCAAGCATTCATCTAGACGTAGACCGAATGCCTTCTCAATGTCATGAAGTACAATAAATTCCTCTCCATCCACAACGATGTTGGAGAGATATTCAAGCTCCACCTCTAGTAATGTGGGCTCAGAGGAGTTGAGATTTGAAGGGGGGCCTCCTCCATGCTTGATTGGGCATGTAGTTTATCCTCAACACCACCAGGAAATTCTTGGTGGATTGTAATGCTTTATTTGGCAAAATTTATGGCCTCTGGTTGAGGCTCATTCTTCTCCTTAACAAAACTCCCAGTGACAAGGTTGGGGAGCTCAACAGGTGTAGGTTCGGGCTCCTCATTAATGATAAAATATGTTGTTGCAATGTAGGAAAGGTACTTTGTACCCATCCTCTTCTTTTTGTTAAGTTTTTTTACTAATGGCACAGAGTCATCTCGTAAGTGCCCTGCATTTTCAGCAATTGCCATGAAGCGCTTAAGGCGCTTCATGAAGGCTTCATCACCTCTGTGTATGTAGAGTAGAAGGTCACATGGGACCCATTTACCCTCATAAGGTGGTATTTCTATAGAGAAACACAAGATGTAGTACTCAAGGAACTCTATGACTTCCTTGAGCACATCAGAGTTCAGTTGAATTGTTTTGTCTAGATCAGGGACTCTAGACAATAGGTCATACAAGTGGTTTTGACCTTTGAACTGAGTTGATTCCAAGAACTCATTGAAGAGTTCACGTGGACGTTTTGGTTGCAGGGTACTAGAGGATGCGACAGCCATTGCGCATGATGCTAGCTTGTGTGCGTGCTCTGCAAGTGATTCTAGCTCTTCTTGGTTGGAAAAGTGAGAAATGAGAGAATAAGTGTTGCTTTTATAGTAGTTTCAAAATTTTAAAGTGAGTGGGACCCATTTTAAAACTAAAACTGATACCTTCAAATAAAACAATCATGCATAGAACTCTCAAAAAAAAACTTTGGATCATAAAAAAGATTGAACAGAATCATTAACCAGAATAAGATACACCACATATACACAATAGAAAAAATAAATTCTCAGAACTTTAAAATTATAATAAATTGCCATTGGAAAAATCAAAGATTTGGCAAATTGTACATCATATTGAGATCAAAAAAATTTACATGCTACATGTCTTGCATGTTAAATACATTGTTGCACACGAAGGATTATAAATGGAACATAGGTTGTGTGTACACTCTAGCACTCAAATAGTTCTTGAGCTATGACAATGAAAGTTGAGTTCCATCCACACTCCATTCAGGAAGGACTTTAATTTTATCCTCCAACCTCTTACCAATCTGCAGATGAATAGAAAACTTTAAATGAACATATTTGAGTATAAGAATTTGTATAAACAAAAGAAAAAATACCATATGCTACTTACCTTATGCCCTTGTATCTTGAACTTTGATTGATCCAGATCCTCAAATCCCATGATTACTAGATGTTCTCTCCGTTGGCAAGAGTCCAATGATGATTTACTGAAATAACTTTCATTTCGTTGTTGGGTAGATTTATCTTAATTTCAAATGAAATTAAAAAACCCTCAAAACTTTGTAATGGTATCCATTCACCAAGTTTACACATCCAACGATCATAATAGAATCTAATGTACAATGAAGTATGATGTTTCAAGTATCGAAATCCTATGCCTGTTGCACCAATTTTACAAAGGTATCTATCCCCTTTGGTGCATCCTTCTACAAGTCCCCAATTTTCACCTAGCAAACCCTCTACCTGCTCATACATGATATCTTTTAACATGAACATTGTTGAAGTCTCTAGAATTGTGAATATCTGAAATGTACGAAACAATGAACAGGAACACACCAATGTAATCCTATATTAGATCTTGAAACTCTTGTAAATTTCAAAGAGTTGTGTATGTCCATCACCATCTTATGCTTCAAAGATGTTAATGTCCATACATCAGGTTGCCGCCACTCGAGCTTTAAAAGAGAATCTACCTTAATCATCTCTAACCTGCCAAAATCATTTGATGAAGAGGGTACAACATATGTATGTGTGTAAAAGAAAACTCTCTCACGTAATAGCTGACCAGGACGGGCTTGTGGAAAGACTATCGACCCAACATCTGCATGCAATGCTTGGAAAGTACCTGTAAGACTATGAAGTGGTTTTTCTTCCACCAAGGTAGAAGGAAATATGTCTACAACAAAAAACTACACAACTTAGCTAGGTATATTATGAAATTTGGACAAAAGTCAAAAGTCAATGAGTAATACTTATAGTTGATAGGATATCTCATTTTGTTTGAGTTTTCCAATTTCATGGTTGAGATTGTCAAAACATGTTGTACAATGGCAACAGTTTCACCATTTTTTATCTTTTTGAAGCCTAATAACTTCCCTTTCCAATGAAGATCCAAGTTTCCACGATCTCTTACACGGTGAGGACCAACACTAGAGGGTTGCATGTACACCCATGCACCTTTGCAGAACTCCTGTCCTAACCAAATTCCTTCTGTAGCCTTGATATTGTGACATTTTATCGCTATAACCTCATCTTTTGGACGTCTATGAGATTTAGGTTTCTCCATTGGAGTTCAGGCTATGGAAGTGTCAGTAGGAATTCAAAGAAGATGATGCACACAGAAAGAAATGGAGATGCAGGAGCTGCAATGGTGTG
This sequence comes from Ceratopteris richardii, assembly GCA_020310875.1. Classification (NCBI taxonomy): domain Eukaryota; kingdom Viridiplantae; phylum Streptophyta; class Polypodiopsida; order Polypodiales; family Pteridaceae; genus Ceratopteris; species Ceratopteris richardii. Next base: position 34,669,736 of record CM035427.1, read on the forward strand.
CTAGGGAGAGACAGAGTAGTGGAAAGAGATGACTTTTTGGGACCTGGGTATGAAAATGTGAGCTTTTGGAGGGAGAAAGTTGCATTTTGAATTTCTTTTTTGAAAAAGTCACTTTTTTCACTTCAGTTCATGCACGGATTTTGATTTAGAACTCAAAAATAGCACTTTTCATCCTAAAAAGTGGTTGGGGGACCATTAAAAGGTGTTATGATGAGTTTTATAACTTTTTGAAAATTTTGAATTTTTGGGCCCAGGTAAGTTATGAGATTCCTTTCTCTCTCTAGAGGCAAAACCTGAACATAGGGGAATCCTATCCCCTCATCCCCTTAAGCTTAGTGATTTATAGGCTATAGACTGTGTCCACCACCCTTCTCTCATTGGTCCATCACTAATCACTCCTTAATCCAAAAGGCCCATGTAGGGTTCATTTTTTTCCCTAATGTGGGGTACTTGGTATCGTCACGATGGTTTGGCTTGACATGTGGCATATGAGTCATTGCGATAGAGTGAGCCAATCGTGATGGCATGGGATCGATGGGATCGTCGTGATGGTCAGGGACCGTCGCGATGGCTCAATTGAACCATTGCGATGGTGTGAGACCGTCATGATGGTCTGGCCGAGCCGTCGTGATGGCATGAACCAATCGTGATGGTGTGACACAATCGCGATGGCGTGGGCCCGTGGCGATGGTCCACCAAATCAATGATTTGAGATTGCATCTGTGGATTCGTGTGTGCGCTAGGATCACCTACAACGTGATGTGGTCGCCTACCTCAAATTCCACATTTGCAAGACCATTGTGATGGTTTGACACAGTCGGCAGATTCTGACAGAGAGTGAATTTTTTACCTTTTGGAAGCTTTCCTGCTGCTCTAGAGCACTATACCTGCAAGAAAACTAAAAAACACACAAGCACATACAAGCACAAAAGCTCTCTCTCTCGCATGCACAAATGAGGGGAAATGAGGAGAATGGGTGGATGTGGTGAATTTTTTGATTTTTTCCGAGTGGAAGAAGATGATGCGGTGGTGAAGAAGGAGTGTAGAGGAGATGAAAAACACAAAAAAACTAATTAAAAACAAAAACAAAAACTGAAATTTTTACCTTCCAATGCCACTTTTTGTTGTACTCTTACCATCACACATTCGTCCTATACTCGATCCCCTGCAACGGTGCCAAGGATATGGAAGGAGTACCTGCAAGTCTTTGGAAACAGAGGATTCCATTGGCTGAAGAAGCTTGAATAATAAAAATGAAATATTACAGATTAAGTCACATAGTAGCTAAAATAGAGATACAAAAGATGGAGTATGGGGGAGATATTATTCCAATGAAGGATTTAGGGTGGCCATGTCAAATGGTCAGTGTGCCCAAAAGGAGGATAGATCAAAGGAAGTGCAGAACAATTGGAGATTATGGAGGGCAAAGAGTTTCCATTAGTCATCATATCAGGGCTCAAGGCCTATCGCAAGCACAAGTGAAGATTTCTGATCACCTACAACTTGCGAAATCTGTCCAAGTTGTACATAGCCTTCTCGTACAATTTTTTGCTTCAATTTTATAAGTTTTTATCCATTTTTGTACTTGTTCTTTGGGTTTTTATGCAACTTAGAAGTCGTTTCACAACTCTTTGCATGAACAGTTTTCTAGATTTTTTTTTGGAATTTTTAAAGTATTTTTAGAATTTTGTTTAGAATTTTTCATCTTTTTTCAATGTCATTTTTCTTGATAAAATGGAGGAAAAAAAAGGAAGATCTCTATGATTTTGAGTGGGAAAAGTGGCCTAGAAATTTAGGAACTTGTTTGAGAATTTTTTTTCTTTTTTTGGATTTATTTTGATTTTTTTTGAATTTTTTTGATTTTTTTTGGATTTTTTATTTATTTTTTGGTATTTGCCAACAAAAAAAAAAGCACCTCGGTAGCTGATTTTTTATTTTTATCTATTTCAAAAAATATATATATCCTTTGTATCTCTTTATCCTCTCTCTAGCCTCTCTAGCCTCTCTAGCCTCTCTAGCCTCTCTATCCTCTCTCTAGCCTCTCCCTCCTCTCTCTAATTTGTCTCTTCCCTCTCTCTTTCCACCCCCCTCTCCCCCCCATCCCCCTACCCCCCCACCCCCGCGTGCTCTCCCTCCCTCCCCCCAACGCCCCCCCCCCCCCCCCCCCCCCCAACCAGCCCCCCACCATAGGATAAAATTTATCTTATGGTGGTTAACTTTATTTTTTTATTTTTCTCAAAAACATACTTTTGGATCTAGATTGTGCCTCGGATGGCCTTTTTTTCAAATTTGGGGTCATTTTCATGTTTTGTGAATCTGGTGGACTCAATTTTTGCATTAGTTTTTCCAGAACCCAAGCTTTAGTTCTCTTTTTGGTCCACAACAACATGTTTTATGCACATTTTTCATGTGTTTTTTTATTTTGCACATGGTCCTCATGGTCTATTCTCACCTTATTTTACCATATCCTTCACATTTTTCCCTATGCACCCCCTGTAACTTTCATGTTTTATCGTTTTGGCCATCTCTAGAGCCCCTAATCCTACTCCCTGCCCCTCCCCTTATCCTTCTACCTAGCCCTACACTTACCCCTCCTTACCCTATCCCTCTCCGCCCTCTCAACCCTCCCTAAACTTTCCTCCTAACCTCCATTCTCTATCATCTACTCTTCAATGCACAATTTTCACTTTTGGTTCTTCTCTAGTGCTTGTTCTTTCTTGCTCCTAGTGGACTTGGTAGCTACTCAAGTGTCCCTTTGAAGATTTTGCAGAACAGGAATCATGATGACATCTCTACTCAGAGTTTTGGCTATTTACTCTTTGAGACAGAGAGCCCATTGGGTGCTGGGAAACTGTCTATCAAAGTCATATTGGTCAAAGTCGACATGATCAAATTCAAAATGATCAAAGTCAAAGGGTTCAAAGTTTAGTTGTCAAGGTGCACAGCTGGTGCACAATCAATTTTTTCACAATGCTTATGTTTTGTAGAAAGTTGGATGGAGGTTGCAGATTGTCTTTCTATAAGTTCTCTAAGGTTCAAAGGGTTTTTAAAGTGTTTGGAAGGTTCAGGTGAACCCTCCATTAGGTATACAATTGAAGAATTGAAGGTAAAAATGTGAAGTCATGTGAATGCATAGAGAGCATTTCTACTTTGTGCTCTACATCATCATTGTACTTTTCTCTTCATAATCAATCTAGAGAAGATTCCGGTGTCTGTGTTTCTCTTCTTCTCCTTCTTCCTTCTCCTAAAAACACTCAAGTCCCTTTCTCCACAAGAATCCCCCAACACACATACACATATATATACATGCATACACACATACATCTTTTAGGTCTAGGTCTTTAGGATTGGGTTTTAGGTTTCTGCACATGCATACAAATATATACACATATACACATAAACATATATATAGACATGCATACACACGTATACATATTTTAGGTCTATGTCTTTAGGATTAGTGTTTTAGGGTTTTTACACATGCATACACATATACACACATAATAGATATACACATGCATACGCACATATATATGTTTTAGGTGTCGTTCTTTAGGATAGGGTTTTAGGACTTTTACACATGCATACACATATATAGACATAATGCATATACAGATAAACACACACACACACACGTATATATATATATATATATATATATATATATACATACATACAAACATATACATGTTTTAGGTCTAGGTCTTTAGCATTAGGGTTTTAGGGTTTTTACACATGCATACACATATACACACATAATACATATACACATACACATATATATACACATGCATACACACATATGCATGTTCTAGGTCTAGGTCTTTAGGATTAAGTTTTTAGGGTTTGACACATGCATACACATATATACACATATACACACATAATACATATACACATATACATATATATATACATGCATACACACATACACACATACACACATATACATGTTTTAGGTCTAGGTCTTTAGGATTAGGGGTTAAGGTTTTTACACATGCATATACATGTATACACATATAAACACATGATGCGTTATATACAGACACATATATATACACATGCATACACACATATACATGTTATGTCCAGGTCTTTAAGATTAGGTCTTTGAATTAAAATAAAAAAGTATAAGTAAATTTATAAAACATAGTGTTTAAGGTTTAATATTAATATAAATAATCAAATAAAATTTAGCAAAAAAATAGAATATATAATCAAATGTAATATGTATACTTAAATATATAAGAAAATAACGTTTTTGAATTAAAATAAATAAATATAACTCAATATTTAAGAAATAAAATTCAGGTTTAATATTAATATATAAAATCAAATAAAAATAGGGAAAAATAGAATTTATAATCAAGTACACTATGTATAATTAAATATATAAGAAATTAGGGTTTTTGAATGAAAATAAATAAATATGAGAAAATATTTAAAAAATAAAGTTTTAGGTTTAGTATTAAAAAATTTACAATAAAATAAATATAAGGAAAGAAATTAGAATATATAATAAAATGTATTATGTATAATTAAATATATAAGAAAATAGGATTCTTGAGCTAAGATAAATATAATCAAATATATAAAGAATAGTTCTTTAGGGTTTTTATGTATACTTAATTAAATATATAAAAAATAGGGTTTTTTAGGGTTTTTACATACAAACACATACACATACAAACACATATATATAAGTATATAAGAGATTGAATAAAATTATATATATATAATTAAATATTTAAAAATTCAAGTATGAGGTTCAATATTAATATATATAATCAAATATATGTAAAAATTATGAAAAGAATTAGAATATATAATCAAATATATATAAAAAATAGGATTCTAGTATAGATAAAGAAATATGAAAAGAGCTAGGGTTTTTAATTAAATTAAATATATATAATTAGATATATTTATACATCAAATATACTATGTATAATTAAATAGATAAGAAATTAGGTTTTTTAAATTTTAAATTAAATATATAAAAATAGGATTTTAGTATAGATAAATAAATATGAAAAGAGCTAGGGTAGCATTACACAAAATGAACACATGGAAGAAATGTTTGAGGTGTTTTATGAGATGGATGAAGATCACGACGGTGGAGAAGATGTCATGCATTCCATAGACACAGCAAAATTCCATGATAAGAAGCTGACGATGAACACCAAAACATGGTAGTGTCTCTGAATTTTTGAGGTAAGTGCATTTGAAATAAACTTTCATTGCAATATCAAAATAAGTTCATTTACTAATATCTGTGTAATTGCTTATCCCTTGCAGGCTTCCAAAAGATCAATTTCTACCAAATGGCAATGACATGCCTCCAACATGTGGAGATGCAAAAAAACATTTACAGTTCATTGCAATAGACTACACCAAGATTCATGCTTGTCAGGATGATTACATAAAGTTCAAAGTTATGTGTTCATAGTAGTATTACTATTGGATCAATCATCAATAGATGCTTGGACTTTAAACATAATTTTGATTGCCAAAATATGTTTAAAGTACTCTAGTAACATCTAAAGATTGACCAATAATCATAAATAATGTATCAAACTCAAGAACAGAGATCAATATCACATAAATAAAAGTTCAAGACAAACTTTCATAGTGGAATGGGAAACCATATCCAAAAGGTGATATTTATTATCTAGTTTGAAACTCAGGAAATGAACACAACCAAATCAGTAAAGCTTCTAGATATTGTTTGAAAGTCTAAGAATTTCTTTCCAATATCCTTTCAACATTGCAAAAGATTCCAAGGTGAATCATTTGCTCAAGTTAATTGATTCCCTGGAAAGAATCTCTAGACCTTGAGGAATAACATTCTCCCAAGTAGTAAGAATGAAATTCTTCATACTCTTTAAATAATAAGTAGTTCCCTAGACGTCCCAAACCACCAGAAGTTGTACTTAAAGTCCAAATGGTTGATATCACCTAGAAGTGTATCAAAGATTCTTAGCTTTAGAATCTGAAAGGTCTTAGTATATGCTTGGACTTGAGCAAGGGAAAGATCTCTAAAAATCTTGCAGGTAAGAAAAGAAGCTTTAGATAGTTCAGAAGATCTTAAGGATAAAGACTAAGTCTTTATTTTAGTTGCAAGGTCAACTAGACTTGATCAAGCTTGGCCATGATTGTCCAAGAACTTGTTATTGGAACTACTCTAAAGATTGCCCAAGTATTGGCAATAAAATTCCTTTCGGGAATTATTCACTCAGGTTCCATTTATCTAATGGAAAATTGTGAAAAGAGTAAGTTGTCCCAAGTCTGAACAGAGTAAGAAATTCCAAGAATGTAGTCTGCAATCATGAAAACGGTATTTAAGTCTATGGAAGGTAAAATATAACGTTTGCCTGTCCTTAAAGGGATTTTCGTACAAATCCAAAAGGCATGAGTGGATGCTTAGACTTATGCAGTAGAGAGATTCCTATATAAAGTACCCGGGGTAGGTGCCTAAAGCATTAGTAAAGAAAGGAATCTAAAGACAAGAAGTCCAAAGCTCTTGTCACTACAAATTGGTCAAGGATAAACCAATTAAACTTGAATCTGTGAAAATTCAAGTACTTGGAATTCCCATTGGTTTTCATTTGAAAACCCTAGCAAAGAGGAATAGATATTCTATCAAGAGGTTTTCAAGTTTCCAAGGCAAAGCCTGTGATTGGGTGAGATGATCATGTGAAAGAATCAAAACCTAAAATATCAAGTTAAAGTAATGCCTAAAACTTCTAAGGAGTTGAAGTGAAAAGGTACACTATCAAGATATGTTTAGACTTTAGGATAAGTATCATCCACACATTAATGTGAATATAAAATAGGGTGGTATGGGACACCAGATTTTATATTCGGATTGATGTAGGAAAGACGGTATGGGACATCGGACCGTGGGATGATAATTATTTTTTAGTCCTAGATTGGATCTTAAAGTTGGGTTTGATCCTCAAGGGAATTAAAACTTCAAAGGAGTTTAATTCAAGGAGGATAAAAGTAGTATCTCAAGATATTTCAAGATAACTTCAAGATCAAGGAGACTGACAATATGAAGTAAGTAACTTCCAAGATCTTCTTAGAACACTTCAAGCTTAAGTGTTGTCAGTCAAAAATATTTGATAATTTTTCGGAAGAGGGAGACTTTGACTTTGAACTAATTTTTTCAACTAAAGATAGATTGACTAAGTTAAACACCAAGTTTCTAGCGTAACTTGGAAAATTCAATCCCTTTGATTCAAAGGAATGTAAGGAATCATAAAGATTGAATACAGGCATAAGTTTAGTCTCAAGTGAAGCATTATTTGAGTAAAAAACTCATCAACAGAACATCAGTGGGTCGACAAACTGATGTTGGTTACCACACTAGTATCTTGTGGTTGGATGATGTTTTTTATTTGCTATGAATCTTTATGAGAATCCAACTTATTTCTCTTAAAGATAAAAAAATATGCTTCAATACCCTGTTGAAACATATCTTTGAAAAGTTAAAGTTCTGAGTCATCTAGACTTTGACTCATAGCAAGTTTACGTATCTTCAAAGTTTGAATTGGTTGGATAGAGTGTTTGTTGTTTCTTTCCACTTTCCAAATCTTTTGAAAAAAGATGTACATATGGTATCAGATTCTTTTTGCAAAAGTCAAGGATTAGCCGATTAGAACTAGGTAACTAAATTAAACATCCTAGATAGATGTTTTGTACAAGAACCTTTTCAATCTTCAAAAGATAATAAGTCTAAGCAGACTTAATTATTTAAGTTTTCTTCAAGTTATGGCATAAATAATATCCTAGAGTCTAGTATACTCTAGAGTAGAGAAGATGGGAATTGCTCATCAGATTGACAATTCCCAAGAACTTTTAGCTCGTCTTTGAGAAAAGAGTCCTAAGTTGGATAATTTTCATTTTGAATTTGAAATGGTCAAAGATAAAGCATGGTTGATCATGCGTCAATGGTACACTTACACCTTCTCCTCCAATTTACATAGGATTCTTCCACCTAATTGGACCAGGTAGTCCTAGAGACGGGTGCAAAAATCACGTAAATGTTGGTTAAGAATATACCATTATATAAACATCCAAGTTAGATGTTTGGGACAACCACACTTCAAGTTCTCCAAATCAAATTCAAGTGAATCAAGAGTTCTCAAAGTCTTGCAAGGGATAAGAATCCCACCTTTGTTACTAAGTCCATGCACCAGTCATGTCCAGAAATGGACTAGTAATTTGAATCCACCCAGTTCACATGTCTGTGCCTAGATCACACCTAGTAAAAACTGTGAACTAGCCAGGGATGATTTTAGGTCCACCCTTACTATTCATTCACTACTTTGCACTTAGACCAGTGTATCAAAGTGCAAAGCAAGACAGTGTTTTGAATCATTTGAGCAGGGATGCCATCACAGAGATGAGACATGTTCTTCCAGTTCTAGAACATGACCATGTTCTTCCAGTTTTAGAACATGAGGCTCAGGGGTTACCTATAGTAGATATATAGCTCTATTTTCGAGAATGAAAATATTTTTTCCAAGGGGGGTTAGAATGTAATAAAGTAAGTCTATGATCCAATGGTCCGATCTGTTCAGACAGATCTGAAATCGGACATCATTTGGTCACCCATGTGTATGACCAAAGATCTCAAGTCTAGACTTACTAGAAGATCATTTAGTCTTATAAACAAGTGATCCACTTAGCTTAGTGGCTAAGACTCAAGGATGTGAAGGAGGAGGTCTTGGGTTCAAACCCCATGCGATGCATGGGTGTTTTGCCCAAAGAGCTCTAGAACCTTCTAGAAACATCCAATTGAGTTAACTCTGGTTAACTAGGACACTTGGCACACATGCAGTTACATGGCTGACACATGGATGGTTAGTATCCACCTAACCAAGTAGGTAGTCCCCTGGAGAGAGCTACATATAGAGGCATTTGGTTGGGAGGAGAGTCATCTCTCTAGCACGTGGTGGTCGTAATCCTCGTTCTCTTGCACTTCTCCTAGGCACTTGATGATTGGTCCACCAATTCTTATCATATATGTTTTAGTGGGACTCATGGTCATTTTGAGGTGAGTGGCTGACAAATATCTCATGCAACTGAGTGCTGCTCCTATGTCAATCAATGCATCCACTAATTGATATTGTGTAGTTCCCATTCCTAGGTTTAAATATGGTTAGAAACTACTATTATTTGCACTTTTTGGAGTTTTGAAAAGTATTACAAACCATATTTCTTTTAAAAACTAATCCGCTTGGCTCCCCACTACTTTGTTGTGATCTGCCTTCACATACTTCCTCGTCGTTTGTGCCTCTAGCTACTGCCAACACCCCCCTCCCTCTCGCTTCTGTCATCCTCGACAGAACCTTGTTGGGGGGTCTGTCGGATATAGTTTTTTAGGAGGTCATGAGTGAGGGTGTGATCTAAAATGCAAATACCTCTTGCAGGATCTGCTTTGACTTTTTCCCAATCTATGGGTTGAGGTTCATCTGGTGGCGGGAGTTTGTAGTGCCTGGAGCACACCAGCTGTTCACAGGCAAATAATTGGAGTAGGTGTGTGGGCCTGCTTATGAACACATCAGAATGGTATTCTCAAAAACCGGTAGTAAACATCTCTTCGAATGTCATTTTGTAGCATGCCAGTAAATACTTGATTTGACAGTGTCAGGCATAACACACCCGAAGCGATGGTGTCATGCTCATGTCATACGCTAAATCTTGATTACCATGCTCAAAGCCTGGGGTGTTAACATGCGGTGCCTTGACACGATGGAAGACTTTGAATACTATCTGCAGCATGTCAAATATTTTGACCATCATATGGGTAGCTACATCGTCCATGTGGCATAAGCGGGAAAGCTAGTGGTGAATAGTTGCCATCATATATCCAACAATGGGCGGTCCAGTGGATGGAGTGAAATACGAGTAATTGAGCTAGTCCTAGTACTGCTTGTTGTTCTGTAGTTTGATTGTGAAGGCCTTCCAGGAGCAGCGATGTGGCATTGGTCCCCAACATGGGTTATACTTTAAATGCAGGGGTGCCTTGACCCATGTGATCATCATTTCGGGATATTGCTGTAATAAGTCATCGCGCCAAGTTGGTTGAAAGATTTCTCTGCTCTGCGCTTCTGGTGGCAAGTCATCAGTCTCAAACTGAGTTGCATGTGAGGATTTCTTGCCTGTCTCCTTTTCGATCGCCAATTGGTATTTTGCCATTAGCATAAAATATGTCTTATATTGCAGCTCATGCCTAGATATATACCTGTGAGGGGCCAAGTGAGTGAAGTAAGGGGATTGTAAAATACATTCCTCTATCATAGCCATGGCATGTAATTGAGCCTCCACATGTGCTGAGTGGGTCTGGCCAAGTTCTTCTATGGTCTTCATCCATGCAAGGGTAGGGAGTTCAAAGGTGGTCTGGCCTTCAGCCATGACACGTCCGCCTGGGATGGGTTGTGGTTTGTATGTTTCTTCATACGTTTCTTCCACTAGGATAGACACAGTTTCTTCCTCCGTTGGGAGTTCGAGTGGGGAATCTGGACTAGGGGGTTTAGAAAAGGTAGTAATTTGTGCTTGAAGTGTAAGGACCTGAGCGGATAAAGCATTTCGTTCCTCTATGATCTATAGAGGTGTGGCCTAAGGAGCTGGTGGTGTTTTTTGTATAGGTGCTCGCAACTGTAGCATTTTGTGGTCTTCCTTGAGCTTCTGGTATGCCTCATTCATACTCTCATAATCTTCTAGTAGTCTGACATGGTCTTCTAATAGTATCTTCATAGATTCAGAGGGGACGACTTTAAAACGGCTGGGACTCAGAGGTTCATCTGGTTGATCTAAAGCTACTTCAAGGTTCTCTCTATTCTATTCCTGCAAGTGTTGATTCTCTTCTTTGGCTGTTGCTAGGTGGCATCTTAGTAGTCCCATGTTTCGAGTGAGTGTTGCATTTCAAATGGTTTGAGTGCTTAACAAATTGTCGAGATCTGTAGTTGCCTCTTTCTTCCTTTGCTACTTTGTATTTCAAGGGAGTGGTAGGCTTCACGGAGCTCTTGATATCTTGCATTAAGTGAGGCATTCTTGATGGTTAATGAATTTAGCTGTGACTGTAAGTCGTTCGTGGTATGTTGTAGTGTCTGGTAATTGTTCCCAAGAGATGCAAACTCGTCGCGGACTTGTGTCATACATGCAAACATTTGACGGAATGTGGTTTCGATTGTGGGTGACAATATTAACGGTGGAGTGAGTGAAGATGTTGTGGGTGTGGGTGTTGATGCATGGGGAAGGGGAAATAAGGATGGGAAAGTGGATGCAGTGGTGATTGTGGAGAAATGTGATGTGCCTAAATGTGGTGGTGAAATGGATGAGGTGAGTGATGGTGCAGTGGGTGGTGATATATCCATGTCACTGGACGTTGTCTCGAGTGCAGTGACCGTGAAGAGTGGAGTGATAGTGGGTGCTTGCGTGGGTGTGAATACATGATTTACAAAGGTTGCCGAATAATTTACAGATGGAGTTTCTTGTATTGCTTGGTGGAGAGGGGAGAGAGGAAATACAGTGGGTCAAGGAGGTGAGACGGGGGAGAAGGTCAGTGGAGGGGGAAATGGGAATAGAGGTCTGGGAGGTCAGAGGAATGGATGGAGAAATAGACTGGATGGAAGGGCGGAAGTCCTAGGAGGGAGGCTAGGTTGTGTGGGTGCAGAAAGGGTGAGAGGAATTGAGGCAACAAAGGCTTCTGCTATCGCACTATCGAAGGACGTGGATGGTGTGGGAGAGGTAGGGTGTACAGGAGAGACTGGAGGGGTAGGGGGTGAAAGAGGAGTGGTCGGTGTGGTGGGTAGTTTGACGATGTTAGGGGTATTTACAGTAGAAGTGTGAGGCAGGGAGTCGATGACGATCATTTTTGCTGCAAAAGAGTCTTCCAGAATGAGGTGTGCTTCACTGGCTTGTTGTGAAGATTGGGCATCTTTTGGTACACGAATATATTGACTAGGCTTTGATAGCAAGCGTATTCGTCGTGGGTCGAACTGTGGTAGTGGTTTCCTCTGCAAATAGCATAATGCTTCATTAGTTCCCACTGACTTAACCAGTTCTCTGAAACCTTGAATGTAAACTTCTTCGAAGCCTCTTGTAGCGAGTTCCAGTTCTACAAATGCTTGACTTTCTTCTTTGGAGAGTTTTCTGCATGCCCAAACTTCTTGCATGGTGCGGTATAGCTTCTTGATTGCCAATGTGTAGGCAGCAGCTTTGAATGTTTCGTCTTCATAATTACTTGTGTCACCTTGAGTGTCAGTGTGTTGTTCTTGTTCATCAGTCTCCACATTCTCTTGAGATTCATGGCTTGCCTGATCGGCTTCATCATCTCCATCTTCATCGTGAGTTTTTGTCCTTTCTTCTTCAGAGCTGGAGACTACTTGCTCATGTGGTTGATCAGGGGGTGTGGTAGGGTAACTTGGTCATTCATATTCTTATGAGAAAAATTGTCCTTCTAAAAATTGAAATTGACTTGAAAAAGCATTGTGCATTTCAAAATCAAAAGTGGTATTTGTTGGTTCTGCCTCCAAGTTGGGTATAGGAAAAGTAAATGCTTCTGCACCGATGGAGGTGGGAATTTCTGTTGCTGTAGTGGTGGGTTCTTGAATTGTGGTTGCTTGAGAGGTAATAGTACTGGTCATACCTTCTATGATAACCAGTCCTGACAGGCATATGCAAATGGGTTGCATAGGTGCACGGGGTTTCGTAGGTGATTGTTTTGGAGATGGATGAGGCGACAGGGACTCTGGAACTTGCAAACATGGGATAGATCCACGCATGCGCTTGCCTACCTGTCGCATGCTAGCTTTTTTGGCTTTTTTGGCGGTTCCTTTGAAATCCTTCAATTCTTCACTCGTCATTGCACGTTCTATAGGCAAGTCATATGCCAAACACATATAAACAATTCGAGTGAGAGTGCAACATCCATGTGTAGCTCAAGCGTAAGCACCACCTCCTTTACTTGTCAATCCGCGGAGACGTGAGGACCGGTATGAAGACCACGAGCAAGTGAAGGCACAAGTGTGTGAGTGAAAGCACACAAGCATGCACACACATACACACATACACGCACACAAGGCAAGATCAAAGAGAGGAACAATGGAAAGCTTCGATTGCAAAAGAGTTCTCTTACAAAAGCTCTATTCTCTAACAAGCTAACCTCTAAAATGAGCTCTCTAGCTCTTTTTATAGTTTTTTGACTAGTTTTGGCCCTGTCCAGACCTAGTGTCCGCCCTAGTTAAAAATTAGGTTCCAAGGCTTATTTGAGGGCTCAAACACAGTCTAAAAATTATGAAAATTGGTAGGATGATACTTCTAATACTCCTCAAGCTCAAGGACTCCTTGGCTTGAATAAAATGGAGTTACAAAAATAGAAAATGGAATTTACAATGGTTTTAAGTGATGAAAATCACTATTGTTGTAGGGGATTCTTCTGAAAATTTGACATACACTTCTTGGAGCTCCCTACTTGCTCCTTCTTCTTGTGTGTCCACCTCTTTGATGTGCTCCTGTGCTTTGTCCTTGACCTTCAGCTTCAACACTCCCCCCCCTCTCGAGTCTGTCGTCCCTAACAGACCCTTGTTGTAGTGGTTGTTCCAAGTAGTGCCTTGAGAGGAAGTGTCCCTTCTGTATGAACAAAAGTCGTCTAACTTCCAGATGTGGCAAGGTTGGTTGTCTGGTACTACATCTATCACTGCGAGTCTTTGCACATTGTAGTCTCTTGGTATGTGCTTCTTCCTTGGATTCCCGCATGACTGTGTCGTTGTGAGTCTCCGTTGATGACCTCAGATCTTCGAAAGATGATGTTCATAGTAGTCATGACAAGTGTGACACATGCCAACGTGCACAATATCTAGTTAGAAAAGATGAGATGCCTTTGAGGCCAATGATGGGAGGGCGTGCATTTTCGAAGTGGGGCATAGACTTCATAGGTCCTATTAACCCCCCAACTAGAAACTCCCATGCAGAGTATATTATTGTAGCCACAGATTACCTTACAAAGTGGGTAGAAGTGAAAGCCACAATAAAGAATGATGCTCAGACTACGGCTAAGTTCTTATTCGGGAATGTGTTCACGAGATATGGGCTACCAATATAGTTAGTGAGCGACAGAGGCACACACTTCTTGAATGAGGTCATTGAAAATCTTCTCCAGGAATTCTTGGTGATACATAAGAAGTCTGCCCCTTATCACCCACAAGCTAACGAACAAGCCGAAAGCACCAATAAGATCCTCTGTAACGTATTGACAAAACTGGTAAATAATAAACGCTCTGATTGGGACAAACAACTTCATCATGCTGTTTGGGCTTACCGAGTTGCCTACAAAACAGTACTCAACGCCACCCCATTTCAGATGGTCTTTGGACAGAATGCTGTTCTACCGTTAGACTTCCTCATCCCAGCCTTAAAAGTAGCACAAGAGCATGAGTGGAATGGACATGAATTGTCCTCTAGGATCTTTGATCTAGAACGCTTAGGTGAGACAAGGCTACGCGTGGCGGCAGGCATCTATGCTGCAAAGAAAAGACAAAAGGCATACTTTGATGCACACATCAAGGATAAGGGACTGAAAGAGGGCGATCTAGTGTTGGCTTACACACTAAAGCAACATGCCCGTAAGTTGGAAAAAAGAGGATATGGACCCATGATAATTAATATAATTTCCTCTAGTGGTGCAGTTCAGTTGGCCACTCTAGAAGGAGATATCTTGCCAAACTATATTAGTGGATGTCGAGTCAAGTTATACCAAGAACCTCTTACAGAGGATATGCTTACGAGACTCAACACTGCTAAGAAGCGGAAAGAAGAGGAGTTAAGGGTGAGGGAAGAAGCACAGGCAGAGGTGAGAGAGCGTATTAGAGAACCTTAGAGAACCACTTGTCTTGGGCCAAGATTGGATCTATGACCATGCAGTTAACTTAAACCTAAGAAGTCAAATTCTTCAAGTTTGGGTACATGAACAATGCATCACATTAGAATTAGAGAACTGCATGCTCCTAGATCATGGCACCACACACTCTCTCAATTCTTCTAAGACTAGTCATATGGAAGAAGATGTTGTATGTGTCAAAAGCTTTATGATGCAGAAGGAGTCAATCGTGGAAGAATAGGTTCGAAGGCAGGTGGATCTTTCTTCTTCTCCAAAGAATCAAGTAGCCACAATAGTGAGTCCACCACACAGGCAAACACAACCGTTCACGACAACTGCTACATCAAGTAGAAAGACACCATTCGATAAGAAAGCAGTTCCGAGCATAAAGCGGATATGGGTACACAAAGGAGAGAAACCACTAGTCTTGCCCCCACAAATCCCATCCACGCAAGCCAACAAGGCCAGAAGAGGAAGGAAGCAGCTCGGACAAGCTCAATCACAAGGTATCCAACAAGTTTGGGTGCCTAAGAAGTTAGCTGCAGCTCAACAAGGGCGATTACAGATGTGGGTACCTAAGAAGCTCATACATCCACAACAACCTATGTTCTCCCACACGTGAAAGGTATCAACAAAGAAGCCAAAAAGAGAAAAGGGTAAGAACCACGTACAGAGACCGAAAGAAGATCAAATCAGCTCTTCAACAATAGTAGGAAGACGTGCAAAAAGTATATGGGTTTAGAAGCCAAAAGTACAAGTAGCCTCCACCAAACCAAAGCGCCAACCACATTGGATACCACAGTTCAGAAAGCATCCAAAGAGGAAGTTGCCTGAAGTGATCTCTACAGTGCCAAATGCTGTTCTAAAATGGACTCCAATAAGGAGGATTACATCAGTTCGAGACTCAATGGATACCTCCACCAAGGTCGGCATCAACCTCTGCAAATAACATCCAAAGCCTCAACGAGTGACAACCATGTGCTCCTTGCACAACCTTGTCTTTTGCACCATTCAGGTCATGCATTTCCAAAGTATGCATTAATATAGGGCCACATTACATGGCCGTGCATAGACACATTTGAGAGTCCCATGCACAAGAGCACATTGACACATGTCAACTATTTTTTCTGATACTAACATCTGTCTTCTTGTTTGGTTCCATTGTTCCTCTAAAAAAAAAAAAAGGGGGAGAGGAAGCACTTGTTCCCAGGTTTGGCTCATGAAACATGAATGAGTCATGCTTAGTTGAAGGTGGAACATGAGTTTGGATAGAAGTGTGTCTCGGCCAGCAGATGATATAATTGTTGCCTTATCTGGTAGATGTCAGGAACTTGGCATGAACATGGCATCCACAACTATGGTTTCCTCTTACCATGGTAGGAGTGAAGAGCTGGAAGGTCCGCAACTTGAGTGATGCATAACTATTGCATGTACGAGAGCATCTAGGGAGATATCTGCACGGGGTAGTTCTGGTACCCTGCAAATATTTGTATGTATACTGGATGAGAAGACCCCTGCTTATGGTGAGCTAGAGAGAACATGTGAAACTAATCTTGGTGTAGTTATCGAATGTTGTTGGTCAAGGAATATAAAGAAATTCAATTCTCTGTATTTGCCAGCCTGTTTGGGTAATCTTCCTAATCTCATAAACTCTACCGATGGAGCACTCCAATCTGGAATTAATGATACTTGATAAAGGGTCGCATGCTCCATTGGTGGTCTCTCTCTGCACATTGGACAATTCTTAATCCACGCATGTATTTCTTTGTCCATGCTAGGCCAATACACTCCTAAACATTTTAGATTCTGCAATGTTCGTTGTTTAGAATAGTGATTTCCTAGCAATCCTTCATGGGCTTGTTGCAACCAGCTACTATGTTCATCATCCTCGACACAACAAGCTAATACACCTTCAGTATCTTGTTTGTACATGCTTCCTGCTAGTATGTGATATTTTTGTGATTTTACAATTTCTTATTGTGATGTTTTCACATTCTTATTTGTAGGGCCGAAGGTTAGGACTGGTACCAACTTATTTGCCCATTTAGGAACAACTTCTAAATTGAACAGGTAAGCATCGGGTAATTCATCAGTCACTCCTTGCGGTGACTCTCTTGAAGTGATGTGAGAAAGGTGATCTGCCCGAAGGTGGGTTCTACCTTTCCTGACAACAACTTCAAAGTCATATTCCATTAGTAAGAGGAACCATCTTACTAAGCGTCCAGTATTGCAAGGTTTATTGACCAAATATAACAAAGCTTGATGATCAGTGAAAAACTTGAACTTGTTGGCCAATAAATAGTGTCTAAACTTCTTCACAGCATATACCATGCCTAAGCCCTCTCGCTCAGTTGTGGTATAGTTTCATTCAGCTGGGTTTAGTTGTCTACTAGCATATGCTATGGGCAAATCTAAGTTTCCTTCACTTGTGGGTTGTGCTAGCACACATCCTACGGTGTGATTGGATGCATCCACATGGACATGGAATGGTTTATTCCAATCAGGAGTGGTCAGTATTGGTGTTGTGCACAAACGTTTCTTCAGTTCATTGAAATAATTCTCGCATTTGTCGTTCCACTCAAAATTAGACAACAAGGCATAAAGGGGTCTAGCTATGATCGCGTACATGTGGATAAACATACGGTAATATCCACAATGGCCCATAAAGGCTTGTACCTCCTTAACATTTCTTGGCCTTGGTAGCTCCACTATGGCTCGTACCTTATCTTCATCTGTTGAGATTCCATTCTTAGAAATAATATGACCTAAGATTTTACCTTGACGCACCATGAACACACACTTTTCTAGGTTCAGACACACTCAATATTCTCTACACTTGTTAAAGATTTGTCTGAGTTCAGGGATGTGAAATCTTCTTTCTTGGGAATGAGCACATAAATCATCCATATATACTTCTAAGCTCTTTCGCAAGAACTCTTTGAAGACATGACACATGAGCCGTTGGAATATTGCAGGTGCATTTGTGAGCCCGAATGGCATCACACGAAATGCAAAGATTCCCCACTCTGTGGCAAAAGCTGTTTTGTGTTGATCTTCTGGGGCAATGGCTACTTGATTGTAACCTGAAAATCCATCAAGGAAGCTATAATCTTCCTTGCCTGCAACACGCTCCAATAGGTGTTCCGTGATTGGAAGTGGATAACTATCTCTGATCCTAGCGGCATTAACTTTTTTAAGGTTAATACACACTCGCAACTTCCCGTTCTTCTTAGGCACCACTACGATGGGGGACACCCATTCAGTATGCTCAATGTCATAGATGAATCCAGCTTCAATCAGCCTATCAATTTCTTCTTTTATTTTGGCTGCATATGTATCATTATATGTGTAGGGCTTCTTTTTGGTGGGATTGGCATCAGCAGTCATGGGGATAGTATGAGAGCAAATTCTTGGATCTACCCCTTTCAAATCCCTATAGTGCCACGCAAACACATCCCTATATTCCCTTAATAGAGCTACGAGCTCCATTTCTTCTCTTGCACTTAGTTCATCTCCTATATATGTACATCTCTCTTTGTTCTCTTCGATGGTCACTACAATCTTCTTGGTCTTTTCTTTATTATCATATGATTCTCCTATGATGGCCTCTCTCTTAGGCATTCGTACCAAAATTTTGCAGTCATCAACTTCATATTTCTTGAAGTTTTCTGGTACTTCAAACAATGATTCCTCCTCTTCTTGTTTCACTGCTTTTCTTTTCTTTTTCTTCTGACTGCTCTCACTTCCATCCTTGAATTTAATATTTTAATACTTGTGAGAGGTTCTTCTTCTTTCTGGGTGAACACTCCTATATCTTCTAGATAGTGCTGCTCTGAGTTAAAGCAACTATCCATCACAATAGACTCCAGATCATCTTCATTCTCTTCTTCTTCTAAGACATCACTAGGGTCACATTCTTCTAGCAAGGGCTGACACATGAACACTGAAATATCATAACCCTCCTCATCACAATGAGGTGTCCATTGCTCTTCATTGATAGCAATGTCCATGGTGGCTAAGATTTCTGGCCAGCCGTGAGGTTCAAATTCCTCATCTAGAAAGCTCATCGGTGTGTAGGTTGGGTCCTTAATTGGTCTATCTCCTAGAGAAGTCCCTTCTTCTCTTGCCTTTAAGTGTTTTTCCTCTTCCTCCGCAACTTTGCACATCCACAAATGAGTATCTTCATGCAACCAAGATGGATCAGGTGAACTTTCAGAATGCACAGAGATGGAATCTTCTTTTGCTTTGTGGATAGGATTCCAATGGAGGGGTGGTACATCTCTGAAGGTGTAATCCTTCAAATTGACCTTGGTGGTGACCCCTAAGTGTTGCAAGTACAAGGAGTTGGTTCCCCAATCCTGTACTATTTGCAATTGTCGTAGGAAGGGTCTTCCTAGGATCATCTCATAGACGTTATTTTTCTCAAAGTCACATATAGCAAATGTATGTTCAAACTCCACACCACAAGTGGTTAGAGTTATCCCTTCGAGCAATCCTAGAGGTCTTTCAAAATGACCGTCGGCCATTTGAAGCTTCATTCTAGTTGGTCTTAATGTGGGTTTGCCCCATTGCTTCCACAAGGAGGTGGTCGCAATGGCAACACCAGCACTTGAATCTATGATTGCTTTGGTTGTGTAACCTTGGTAGGTGATTGGAAGATAAGTATTACCTTCTTCACCCTCACACATGTCCCCTATTTTGTCTAGAGGTATCTCTGGTACCTTTTGCTTAGAGCCTGCTTTTGGCATGTTGGAATCAAGTTCTGGAACCTGATCCTTCACATGATTCCATAGCTCAGGTTTTGCTTTGAACAGCTCTTCTAGAGTGAGATGACACTGAACCTTAGTGTTCTTCAGGACATCCGTGTTCCTTGGAACCACTGAGTCTTCATTTCTTACTAGTATTGTGGGAGCTCTAATCGAGAAAGATTCAGATTCCCATGGGCCTGGAAATTGAGGCAGTTCTTCTAGGGTATTAGATTCAAAATCTAATCTTTCGTCTTCTTGTTGTTCTGCTTCATCTCCGTAAATAGATGGAATGTCTTGGGGAAATTGATCATGAAGATCATCAATCTCAGGAACAGAAGGGGAGTTACCCTTCTCCTTGGCCCATTTCTCTTCTTGTATTTCCCGCAAGAACTCTTGAGAGTACTCTTGAATTAAAGGAGGCATTCTAGCATCCCTGGAATTAGGAACATAAGCTCCCATTGGTGGTGAGATTCCTCTCTCAATAACTAGTTGAGCCTGTGGAGGTAAAGAAACTTGTGATTTGTTTACCAATTGCTCTAATCTTTCTAGTAAGCCCTGGAAATGAAAATCTGGTTTGACCGAGTTTGTCTGATTGAACTTTTGACTAGTCTCAAGTATAGCTTGAGCTTGTTCTACCATTTTCATGCACATTTTCATCCGTTCAATCTCTAAATCTGCTCTAGGGTAACTCTTTTCTAGGTTTGGAGATGTTGGCCCTTCTTGAAGACGAGCCTGGTAGGCCTTGAACATCATGTCCAAGCCTTCTGGGGTTGAATCTGCAAGAACAGACCCTGGTTGCGGCCTATTTATAATGGGTGGTGGGGTGGGATGAGGTGGAGTGGATGGAGTTTTGGCATGCAAGGGGCTTTGAGATGCAATGTCTTCTATTTTTGTTTTCGCTTCTTTTAAGCTTTCTTCTAGTTCCAAGAACTTTTTATTCCACTTGTGATTCGCCTTTACCTGGTATCTTTCCATGTTCTTGTTTTCCTCTTACTAGGCTCTCCTGATTCACTTGACTCCGATTGTTTTGCTGGTTTATCCTGTTTTAATGCTTGTGCCCTAGTAACTGCCTGTACAGGTGCCACATTACTACTACTGGCACTTGAAGCCGCCACTAAGCCTACCACATTAATGGGTGTAATCTTGGGTGCACTGGAGGGGTTTCTTGGACAATCTCTGGGAAGATGGTCTTTTCCACATTCAGGACAAAAAGCTTGTATTGTGATAACCTGACCTTGACTCGGAGATGGTGGGTGGGGATAGTCACGAATGAAATGGTCACCTTGACATCTGAAACAAGATCCTCTAGGGGCTTGTGGTCTCATTTGTCTCAATTGGGGCCTAGGGTTAGGATTTGTGTACATGACATTGGAGTATTATGGCTCCCAATTTTGCTCCATAGGTGGTGCCTCATATTGATACGAGTAAATCTCACTATGCTCAGGCGACTCAGTGTAATAAGCATGTGGACTACCTTCATGGGAGTAGTCTGAACTATGAGCATGAGAATCATTATCTGGTATCAATGGGGTTAGTGGCACCAATGCTCTATTTGGATTTTTCTCTCCCACAGCATACTTGACTGGAATCACGTTGGCAAGAGCTGGTGGTTGGTTTCCCAAGACTGGTTGTGGCCTAAATTGTGCCTGATATTGCTGTTGTGGTCGATAATATGGCTGTTGGTATTGGTTCTGATACCTACCTTGTTGGTAAGGTTGCTGATAAGTTTTTCTAACAGCCTGCCTATTGTAGGTACAATCTTGAGCCGTGTGGTTCGTGTATTTTCTCTCAATAGTGCAGTATGGAGCATTCCTTTGCCTAATGTTTTGATTTTGCATTGGGCATACGTTAGCCATGTGGTCCCCTCCACAGGTATAACATCGGTTCAATGAGGTGACTCTTTGTGTTTGTCTATTTTGGACTCCCAGCTTCTTGGCAACTTGCTCAGCTATCTCATGTATTTCCGTGGAGATTTTTGAAGTATGACTAGTAGAACTATCAGAATCCTTATAGAGTTTGGACAATCCTAACTCCTCACCCAAGTTATCTTCTATGTCAATGCACGTCCGCACACACTCTTCTATGGATCTGGGCTCTTTCAAGTACACATATGATCTCAACTTTGTGCTCAGTAAGCCATCTAAGAACAAAGCCACTTGTTTGGCTGGTGTGGGTAACTCGGGAGCAGGGCATCTCTCTAAATACTGTCTGAATCTTCTATCTGCTAGTCGCACTGTTTCTTGGGGTGTCTGCTTGAAGCTGTGGATCAGGGATGATGCGTTATGCCTGATACGACTCTTGGAAAATTCTACAATGAATTCGTCTAGCAGTTGACCTATATCGTGATAGTTGCGACTACTCAGTGGCTGAAACCAAGCTAAGGCAGTGCCCTTACGAGTCAAACCAAATGCCTCGTACTGGGTGAACAAATCCTCAACCTGTTCAGCTCTTAACACTTGTTTGAACTCGGCCACATGATCATAAGGATCTCCTGACCCGTCAAAATAATTCTTCATTGCCTTGATCACTTGAGTGGGTCTAAGGGTTCTTGTGTGCTCTCGAGGTCTAGGCAATGGAAAATCATTTTCATCTCTTTGTTGCCTATGTGCTTGATGTCTCTCTCTTTCAGGTCTTTCATTTTCAAATCCTGCTCTATTTTTGCCCACAGGGTGTGCAAAACTTACCTCAGGTCGCTCTCTAGTTCTTTCTCTCTGGGCTTCATGAGCTTGGGATGATCCTACTCCTTGGAGACCATGGGAAACATTGGATCTTGGTGGAGGGAAAATCAATTCACTCTTCCAAGTATATGCATGTCTATCATGTTCTGTTACCAAGAATATCTTCTCTGATGTGTTATCCAGGTACACAACTTTGCCTGGTATCTCAGGATCTTTGAATTCATAGATGATGACTATGCCCAATTGGCTAGGTTGATCTGGTTTGAATCTCCAAAAGGCTTCCTCTGTTTCTCTATTCAAGAATAGTTCTATGCTTTTGTTGTCTTGAGGGATCCAATCTGGAGTGATCACTCTAGTCAAAACTCACTTACCTCTAGGAGTATGGGGTCCTTGTCCTACATTTCCTTGTTCTAGGTCTCCTATCTCATTCTCATGAATGACATTTCCAAACTCATCGGTCCTATCTGGTAGGTTGGTGACCACATACATGGTTCCTTCCTTATCAATGTATGAACCCTCTTCGAACTTGACCACCGGGTGTTCAAGTCTAAAGGGTTGATCTGGATTTTTGAGTTGGACCACTGATCGCCTCAGGCCATCCTCATAGATGCGAGCACCTAATCGGTTGGTCCGAATATGTTCCAATTGTGTCTTATAGGGACCTTCTGGTGTTTGTAGATGGGTTGTTCCTGAATTACCTGCAGGTTTTCCCATGCTAAAAGAAATTTCTGAGTCACTTGTGTCTGAGTTTAGTACGTAAGGACAACCACTTAGTTGTTGTGCCCAAGACTTAGCTGTATGGTTGACACTAGACTGAGAAGATCTAATGCTTTGTCTATCCTTGCCTAGGTGTCTACCAGATCTGAGGTTCATAAGCTTTGGCTAAGAGTCCAAAATTTCCCCTTGGTATGGTTCAAAAATCCTTTGGAGCCCCCTTGGTTTCCTATTCCCACTTGAAGCCCAACTTCAAATTATCCTATCTAAAAATCAACGAGCTATAGAGCTTTCCAACGAGCTAACAAGCTTTCCAACGAGCTATAGAGCTCAAAAAATGGACTTTGGATGAAAAAGTTATGACAAATCAGGCTCCTGGGGGTCAAAACAGGCAAACAAGACCTTTTGGAAAAAATCGCGATTTTGTGAAATCAAGAGAATCGCGATTTTTTGAACTTCAAGAGAATCGCGATTTTGTGAACTTCCAGAGAATCGCGATTTTGTGAACTTCAAGAGAATCGCAATTTTGTGAACTTCCAGAGAATCGCGATTTTGTGAACTTCAAGAGAATCGCGATTTTGTGAACTTTCAGAGAATCGCGATTTTGTACCTTGAGAATCGTGTTTTCAAAAAATCGTGTTTTTGGCTGAAAATCGTGATTTGTGAGAATCGCGATTTTGAGCAGAGAATCGTGTTTTTGAGAATCGTGATTTTGAGCAGAGAATCGTGTTTTTGAGAATCTTGATTTTGAGCAGAGAATCGTGTTTTCACAGAATCGCCTTTTCACAAAATCGTGTTTTTGCTAAAAATCGTGATTGGTGAGAATCGTGATTTTGAGCAGAGAATCGTGTTTTTGAGAATCGTGATTTTGAGCAGAGCAAAAGCTCTATTCTCTAACAAGCTAGCCTCTAAAATGAGCTCTCTAGCTCTTTTTATAGTTTTTTGACTAGTTTTGGCACTGTCCAGACCTAGTGTCCGGCCTAGTTAAAAATTAGGTTCCAAGGCTTATTTGAGGGCTCAAACGAAGTCTAAAAATTATGAAAATTGGTAGGATGATACTTCTAATACTCCTCAAGCTCAAGGACTCCTTGGCTTGAATAAAATGGAGTTACAAAAATAGAAACTGGTATTTACAATAGTTTTTAGTGATGAAAATCACTATTGTTGTAGGGGATTCTTCTGAAAATTTGACATACACTTCTTGGAGCTCCCTACTTGCTCCTTCTTCTTGTGTGTCCACCTCTTTGATGTGCTCCTGTGCTTTGTCCTTGACCTTCACCTTCAACACCATGGATGACTTTTTTCCTTTCCCATCTCTGTTGAGCTCAGTTCCTCTATCGTGGGTGACTCCTTTGTGGTTGGGGTTGAGAGGTCGGATGGACACTCTGCTTTGGAAAAGAAGGGAGGTCCAACACTTGCGAAACTTTCCCATTAGGAAGTGCAGCATTTTGTACCATTAATCTAGGCTAGTCCGCAGTAAGTGTGGAAGGATGGGCACCGCAGGGTATAGTGCCGATTTGGCCACTGATGTAGTCCACCTAACCGCCGATGCAACCCACATGACCCCTGATGCAACCCACCTGACTGCTGCTGGAAGACCAGGGGAAAATCTCTTGACATCCTTTTTTCTGGCCACTATCCATCGCCAAGCTCTCATGGGTTGACTTTGGAATAAGCGTGCTTAGCTGAGGGATCTGGCCAAAGATCTTCCGGTCCTTTCTCACATGCGTTTCATATGGTCTAGGGTTACATACCTCAGGCGGAGTGTTGTTAGGGAAGTCAAGCGGTATCACTCGCTGCTGGTCTAAGGTTCCAATTTGCAAGGAGCCTTGTCTAAGATTTAGGTCCACTGAGTGATCGTATAGCCAGTCTTGGACAAGGATTAGGGGTTCTATCAGGTTATCATCATGGCACACTAGTAGCTTCGCTATCATGGTCACGTCGTGTATGAGGATAGGAAGGGTCCTAGTCCACCTCACCCATGCAAGGGGTTTCCATGCCTTCTAGCCCTATGAGGTATGCCTCGATTGGCCGCATTTCTATTATTGAGTCCTTATAGTGGGACCATCTAATCGCACTAGTTGCAGCACCTGAATCAACTTGGCTATAATGAATGGTCTCCTATCCACTATGCTAGGATGAGTGATTGACTTTGCTTGACACATGGCCATGGGGTATCTGGGTGTTGTTTCTAGATGGTTATAATGTTCTCTCCCTAGTCATTGTCTTCTTAGCTTCATGTGCTTAATGTGTTCTATAGCTTCGGCGTGAGCTTCGACGTGTATTCTTTTTTCTTCCTCCTTATGCTTCTTTGCCAACGTGAGTCATCTAAGCATGTCCTAAGTAAGAGGTTCCTGATAAAGCTTGACTCTACAGCCACTAATGTAATTAGACATTATGTCTCCTTCTAGGGTGGCTAATTGTACTGCTCCGCTTGTCGAGAGTCTGTTAATGATCATAGGTCCATAACCTCGCTTTTCTAATTTCTGTGCATGCTGTTTTGGCCTATACACTAGGACTAAATCTCCTTCTTTTAAGCCTTTGTCTTTCACATGTGCATCGAAATAGGCTTTCTATCGCTTCTTTGCTGCATATATACATGTTGCTGCTTTCAGCCTGGTTTCTCCTAATCGTTCCAAGTCCATTATTCTTAATGATAATTCATGGGTGGTCCACTGATGTTCTTGTGGAACCTTAAGGGTCGGTATCAAGAAGTCCAAAGGGAGCACAACATTTTGACCAAAAACCATCTGAAAGGGAGTTGCATTGAGTATGGTCTTGTACACCACTCGGTATGCCCAAAGAGCATGGTGTAACTGTTTGTCCCAATCTGAATGTTTGTTGTTCACGAGTTTCGTCACTGCATTACAAAGGATCTTGTTAGTGCTTTCTGCTTGACCATTGGCCTGGGGATGATATGGTGTGGATTTCTTGTGAATCACCATAAAATCTTGTAACAAATATTCAATGACTTGGTTTAGAAAGTGAGTTCCTCGATCCCTCACTAACTCTATAGGCAATCCATATCTTGCGAAGACATTTTCAAATAAGAATTTTGCAGTCGTGTGTGCATCATCCTTTTTTGTGGCCTTGGCCTCTACCCATTTGGTAAGGTAATCTATAGTTTGCAATAATGTATTCAGCATGAGTTCCTTTTGCAGGGGGGTTAATGAGTCCTTCAAAGTCTATACCCCACATAGAAAATGCACGTCCTCCCATCATGGGTTTCAATGGCATTTCATCTCTGCGATTAGGAAACTGAGTTCTCTCGCACACATCACATCTCTTAACATAGGTATGTGAATCCATGTGAAGAGTGGGCCACCATAATCCTGCAAACAGTATGGCTTTGATTATTCTATCAGGGCCAAAATGACCTCTTGCAACACCTTTGTGTGCAGTCTCTAGTACGTTCAAATAATCGCTCTCATGAACACATTTTCATAAGTATTTGTCTCGTCCTTGTTTGTATATATTGTCACCAATAAGTGATTAGTCTTGAGCTTCCTCCTCTAGACTTCGTTGTCGTGCTAAGGTCATTCCTTGAGGGAATGTTTTCGTCCTCAAGTATGTCACTAAAGGTTCACTCCATTCCTTGTGTGAGAGACATGTGATATAACGTAGCATGTTCTATTGGTGGTCTTTCACAACAAATAGGGCATTCTTTACACAACTTGTAGACATCTGCTTCCATGGAAGGCCAATATACTCCTAGTCTATGCAGAGTCTGCAGGGTATGATATTTTGAATGATAATTCTTTAATGCACCTACGTGTGCTAATTGCAACCAATAAGTTGCATGTTCTGATTCATCTACACAACAAGAAAGAATCTTTTGATTATCCTGTTTATATATACTTCCTGCTATTATTTGATATCTTTGTGACTTGGTGATTTCTCCTTCTTTTATACTTATCCTACGATTCTTGGGTCCATATGTGAGAATAGGGACAATAGGTTTAGCCCATTCTGGTACTATCTCAAGGTTAAACAGGTATGCGTCAGGTAATTCATCCGCTATTCCTTGAGGAGCTTCTCTTGTGGTTAATCTTGAGAGGTGGTCAGCTCTGAGGCGGGTCTTTCCTTTCGTGACTACTACTTAAAAGTCGTACTCCATGAGTAATAGAAACCAACATATCAGTCGTCCTATGTTACATGGCTTATTGAATAAGTACAATAATGCTTGATGATCAGTGAAGAATTTGAACTTATTTGCCAATAAATAATGCCTCAATTTCTTTACTGTGTAGATCATTCCTAATCCTTCTCGTTCTATAGTGTTGTAATTTCTTTCTGCTGCATTCAACTGTCTGCTCACGTATGCTATAGGGAGATCTATATTACCTTCATTTGTGGGTTGTGCCTCATACCCTTCATGTCCATAGTATGGTTGCTTGTAGGTTTATTCATACTCTATCATGATAGCATCATAAGGATAATATTCTCCCTGGGTTTGCTCATATCCTTGATTTGTTACTTCCGCATTAGCCAAAAGGTGTACTTGGTACTATGGCTCTCTCTAAATTTTCCTCCGGTTGAGTGTATTTGATTGGCACTACATTCTATGGATGGGGTGGTTGTTGTCCTAGCACAGGTTGTGGTTGTCCATGTCCTCCCTATTCATATGGTCTAGGTGCTCCCTCTGGTCCTGGGTAAGGATTATACCTAGGAACCTCTCTGCCTTGTTCCCTCGAAGGATATCCATAAGTTCTATATTGGGGTTGAGTAGTTAGTCTTGGTTGCCTATTAAGTAAACAACTTTCGGTGTTGTGGTTGGTATACTTTTGCTCAATGTGACAATACAGATTGGGTCCTTGATTTGGTTGTCTATTGTGTGATTAAGGTTGTGGTAAGCCTAATCCTCCTGTTGTGCAGGCATGGGACGGATAGTCTCCAGCACACAAGGTGCATCTTCTCAACATAAGCACTCTCAATGGGGGATTCTGGTAATTCCTTTGTCTGTGGACTCCCAACTTTTTAGCTATCTGCTAATTCCTCCACATTACTTGAACTAGATGTCACATTGCTCCGAGTGTCCTTTGATTTAGTGGATCTTTGTGTGCTTTTGAGATCATCTGCTAAGTTGTCTTCAAA
Source organism: Ceratopteris richardii (assembly GCA_020310875.1). Lineage (NCBI taxonomy): Eukaryota > Viridiplantae > Streptophyta > Polypodiopsida > Polypodiales > Pteridaceae > Ceratopteris > Ceratopteris richardii. Next base: position 34,697,860 of record CM035427.1, read on the forward strand.
TTATATGCATCCTTGAAGACACTCACTCAATGTCTGCAATTGTTTTACGTACACTAGGGTTCTCAATGTTCCATTAGTCAATCCATCTAGAAACACTGATGTCATTTTTTGTTGTGAAGGCCTCTCCGTCATTGGACATCTATCAACATACTGGTTAAATCTTTGGGCTGCAATCTTTCTTGTTTCATTTGGAGCTTTTTTGAACCTATGAATTAATGATGACAAATTGTGCTTAGTTCGTTGCTTATTCTTGGTCCTACACCTCATTCTGGTCTTGCCTTAATGGGTGATCTGTTCATATTTCCTATCTCTGGATTAGTTTGGTTGTGCAAATTCGTTCCTGGAATAGTGAATTGAACATGGGTCCTGGAGGGGACACTACATGGACAAGTTTGACTTGACATCCTGTTCTCCATTCCTTGATGTGATCCAAATGGGTTTTGCGAGGTAGTTTCCTGTTCTCAAGGAGGGAATACAAGCAACCCCATGTATTTTAGTCGATACCTATCAACTTCATCTATTGGCCAATATCTCCTTTGATTTTGGTCTAGGTATGTGACTATATACACATCCTCTGGATCATTCAACTCATATATAGTTACGGGGTTTACCCCTTCTCCCCCTGTAGGTGAATCTATTTGTAAAAGTAGGTCAGATCCATGAATCAAGAATGTGCCCATCAAGTAATCATCTTGAGGTATTAGATCCCCTCTCAAGACTTGAGTCACTATGGACTTGTGTTTGTTATACTTTTGAGTTTTCCTCTCCAATCATCATAGTATAAAGGATTAACATAAACAATACCTTTAATTTGTCAATCCAGGAAGTATACTAAGACCACAACCCCTTCTAGTACCAATGGGATCCAAGAAATTGCAAGAAAAGACCATATTATCTGAGATTTTCTTGAACAAGAAGTTGAAAACTAGGGTTTAAGATATCTTGAGGTAGGAACAAGTATTTTTTATGATTCTTGTTCCTAACACATGTTATTTTTCATATAGATTGCAAATATGAACTCAGAACTGAATTTCATTACATCTTCAGCCCTGATTAATTGTCTAAACTCAGCAACATGTGCATGAGGATCTGAATATCCTTCATACTGAGTTTTCATACACTTTGCTACTTGGTATGGCCTCAGCATTCTCCCTTGAGTCTGCCAATTTGGTCTTTGTCTTACATGGAAATTAAGCATGTCTTCTCCTTCTCTTTCAAAGGAATTTGGAGAATTATATGGTCTCCTTTCTTTTTGTGGATCTATTGGAGTGTGATTTCCACTTGGCCTAGGCATGTCAGATTGTCCCAAATCCTGATCCCAAGGTCTTTTGTCTACACATTGACCAAGATCATTAGAATTCTCGGGGTGATGAGTGAACAGATAAACACACCCTTGTCTATCCTCATATCTGCCATCTTTGAATTGTGACAGTGGCATTAAATTCAAAGGAATTTCTAAGTTTCTCAATCTGATGAGATTCTTATGCATTCCATCTTGATACGCATAGGTACCAAACCTATTTGTGTACATATATTTGAGGATATTCCTATAATCTCTTGTGTCTGTGTGTTCCTCTTCTAAATTCAAATTTTCCATACTTGGTGACTGATTTGTGAGCTCCTTATGATAATTAGATTGATATTGTTGTTTCTCATCCTCATTATGGGTTTTGGAATGTATGGTGGTAGTTCTCAATACGATTCACTTCTGTTATTTGGAAGCCCTTATTTGTCTATTTGGAAAACCTTAATTTGTTAATGAATTGGAGATTTGTTCTTGAAATGTTAGCTCCTCCTATTTTTGGCCCAAAGATCTTTTCTTTTCATCTATGATTTGTCCTAGTTGTAATTTCCTTGAATTTTCCCTTAGTTTTGTACTCAAAATTAAGAATTCTTAAAAAATGTGATTTTGGGTATTTTTTGAGTATTCCCTTCCAAGTTTCAGTGGAAGAGTTGAAAATTTGATGTCCTTTAACTATGTTTCAATCGCATTTTGTTCAACAATGTAAAAAAAAAAACTTAAACCCTTTGAATTTGGGCAAATTTTGGACGAAATCGCATTTTTGCAAGAAAAACACGATTCTGATGTTTTTTTTAGATGTTTTTATGAGACGATTTTTCCTCAATTTTGGAAACAGATCATAAAACACGATTCTAAGAAACCACGATTTTTAGTCATAAAATCACAATTTTTAGACAAAATTGTGTTTTTTTTTGCTTGCACAAAAACCAAAACCTTGTAATTTTAGTTACTCCCAAAAATCACGATTGTGAATGATAATCCTATTTTCATGAAGATAAAAACAAAATCCTCAAAAATCATGATTTTCTATGAAAATTGTGATTGTGAGACACAATCGTGTTTTTTTCTAAATTTACCAAAACACGATTTTTTGAAATCACGATTATGAAAATCGCGATTATCACTTGATTATATGATTTTAGTGGAATTGTACGATCTTGAGTCAAAATCTTGAAAATTTGAACTCAAAATCGTGTTATTTTTAAAATCCTATTTTTTTCAATTCTGAGTCAAAATTGTGAAATTCTAAACTCAAAGTCTTGTTTCTCTGAAAATCATGATTTTTCACGATTTTGTGAATTTCATGATTTTGAGTGAAAATTGCAATTTTCACACAAAATCGCGTTTTTCCTCGCAATTGTGATTTTTCACGATTTTGTGAGTGTCAACAATTTTGAGCTCAAAATCGTGAAATTTTGATAGCTCAAAATCGTGAGTTTCAGTCACAATCATGATTGCTCACAATCGTGAAAAAACACGATTTTCTCAAAAAATTGCATTTATTGAAAATCGTGGTTTTTCTTGCATAGAATCACGACTCCGTGAAAGTTTAACTAAAAAAAATTATTTGATTTTTTCTTGATTTTTTAATCACTACAAAAGTGCCTAATCAATAAAATGACATGCAATAAAACCTTTTTCTAAAATCTATCAAAAAAATGATTTAAAATTAAAATTTCTGAAAATTCCAATTCTAAACAAATCACGATTTTCAGAGTTCTTATAGATTTTTCTTTTATTTTCTATTTGCAAAAAAAATTGTCATGATTCTTACCTTGTCAATGGATCTCTCTTCTCCAACGTGTTTGTAAAATGCCACAAATCACGATTCTATAGCTCTCTCTCTCTCTCATACACACACACACAAATGAGATTTTTTTCTTTCAAAACTTCTTTTATAACTTCCAAAAAATCACGATTGTGTACCAAATTGTATCATTTCACTATGTTTTCAAACAATTTTCCTCAATTCTTTACTCTAATGATTATAATCCTTACTTTCCAAACAATTCAACACTTTTCCTATGTTCTTGTCTTAACAAAAAATTGTGATTCTGTGCATGAGATCCAAATTTTGCAAAATAATTCCAAATCTAGTACTTACCCTTTCCACGTGTATTTACCATTATTCCTTGATTGATATAATTATGCATTCCAATTTTTGAAATTGAAAAGAGGTTACTGTTGCTCTAGCACAATGGTGAGAACCACGTTAAGAAGCTCCACCTCCTTAATGTCAATCCGCAGAAGAGATAGGAGTGATATGAAGATCGTGAATGTGAGATGAAGTGAGAGGGAAGGTGAGAAGCATAGAGATGCACATACACATACACACACACAACGAAGAGACAAGCAAGACACAATGGAAGGTAGAAAATCAACTCTATTACTCAAGAACACTCTTACAAGCTCAAGATGGCTCTAAGCTCTTCTCTACTCAAACAAGCTAACCTCAAAAATGAGCTCTCTAGCTCTTTTTATAGATTCTAGACTAGTTTTTATAGTTTTGACCAGTTTCACATCTAGTGACCGGCATAGTTAAAAAATAGGTCCTAGATGCTATTTGAAAAAGTAAACGATGTCTAAAAATAAGCAAAATTAGTACGCTCATTCTAGCTAAGCGCCTCAAGCTCGAGGACTCCTCGGCTTGCACAAAATGGAGCTATAAATTACAAAAAGGGTTTTTCTATGTTACATATGGTACAAAAGTGATGAAAATCACTATTGAGTGTTTGAGAAGTATTTTAAAACATAATTGTTTGAAAAATTGATTCGACTGACCCCCTGCTCTGTCTTTACATGCTTCCGCATCTTCTATGCCTCTGGCTACTGCCAACACCCCCCTCCCTATCGCTTCTGTCGTCTGCGATAGAACTTTGTTATGAGGTCTGTTGGATATAATTCTGGAGTAGTTCCTGAGCGAGGGTGTGTTCTGATATGCAAATTCCTCGGGCCAGATCTACCTTAAGTTTCTCCCAATCAATGGGCTGTGGTTCATCGGATGGTGGGAGTCGATAGTGCGTGGAATAGACCATCTGTTCACAGGCAAATAATTGAAGTAAATGTGTAGGCATGCTGATGAACACTTCCGAATGGTATTCCCAGAAACCAGTTGTGAACATCTCTTCGAAGGTCTGCTTATAGCACGCCGGTAAGTATTTAATTCTGCAATGACAGGCATAACACACCCGGAGCGATGGAGTTGTACTCATATCATATGCAAGATCTAGATTACCATGCTTGAAACCCGGGGTGTTCACATGGGGTGCCTTGACGTGTCTGAAGACTTTAAAAACCATCTGCATCATGTCAAATATCTTGACAGTCATGTGCGCTGCTATATCATCCATGTGTTTTAAGCAAGGGAGTCAGTGACGAATTGTTGCCATCATGTATCCGACTGTAGGTGGTTCGGTGGGTGGCGTGAAGTATGGGTAGTTTAGCCAATCCTGGCATTGCTTGTTGTTTTGTACCTTAATCGCAAATGCCTTCCAGGAGTGGCGACGTGGCACTGGTCCCCAACATGGGTTGTATTTTAAGTGTAGTGGTGCCTTAACCCAAGTACTCATCATCTCAGGATAATTCTTTAAGATATCCTTGCGCCAATCTGGTTGATAGATTTCTCCTTGCTGCACGTCTGTTGGCAAATCATCAGGCTCAAACTGAGTAGCGTGAGAGGGTTTCTTGCCTGTTTCTTTCTCTATAGCCAACTGTATTCCACCATTAACATAAAATACGGTTTGTATTGTAGCTCGTGCCCTGATATGTATCTGCGAGGGGCCAAATGAGCGAAATAAGGAGACTGTAAGATTCTTTCTTCAATCATTGCCATGGCGTGTAGCTGCGCTTCTACCCGTGCTGAGTGGGTTGTTCCAAGTTCTTCTATCATCTTCATCCATGCGGGAGTTGGAAGTTCGAAAGTCCTCTGGCCTTCAGCCGTGACTCGTCCGCCTGGGATGGGTTGGGGTTCATATGCTTCTTCAAAAGTTTCCTCCACCGGAATAGTGACTGTTCTTCCTCTGTTGGTAGTTCCGGTGAGGAGTCTGGCCTGGGGGTGCTTCATATGCAGCTATCTGTGATTGAAGAGTTGATACCTGGGCCCGTAATGCGTTGAGTTCCTCTAGGATGTCAGGAGATGGGTCCGCAGGTCCTTGTGGTATTGGTGCTCATAGTTGGAGTAGTTTATAATCTTCTTTCAGCTTCTGATATTCCTCGTTCATGCTGTCGTATTCATCTAACAATCTGACACGACCATCTAACAACATTCTCATAGATTCGGAGGGCACGGCCTTGAAGCGGCTGGGGCTCAATGGTTGGTCTGGCTGATCTAGAGCAACTTCTAAATTCTCTCTGTTCTGTTCTTGTAAGCACTGGTTCTCTTCTTTCGTTGCTGCCAGGTGTCTTCTGAGTAAGCCCATGTTCCTAGTGAGCGTTGCATTGCGAATAGTCTGTGCCCTTAACAAGTTATCAATATCCGTGACAGCTTCTTTCGTCTTTTCTTCACTTTCTAGTTCAAGTTTATGATAAGCCTCTCGTAGCTCTTGGTATCTGGTGTTTAGTGAGGCATTCTCGATGGTCAGTGAATTGAGCTGCGACTGTAACTCATTGGTTGTCTTCTGCAGCGTCTGATAATTATTTCCTAGAGATGTGAACTCATCCCTTACTTGAGTCATACACGTGAACATTTGCCAAAATGTGGTGTCTATAGTGGGTGATAATATTAGTGATGAAGTGAATGCAATTGCGGTGTGTGGGTGTTGATGCAAAGGGTAAGGGAAATGGGGATGGGAATGTGGATGCCGTGGTTATTGTGGAAAAAAGTGAAGTGCCTAAGTATGGTTGTGCCATGAATGATGTGAGTGGTGGTGCGGTGGGCGGTGAGATATCCATGTCATTGGACGTGGTGTCAAGTGCGCTGACTGTGAATAGTGGAGTGATGGTGGGTGCGTGCGTGGGTGTAAATACTAGATTTACAAAGGTTGAAGAGTAATTTACAGTTGGGGTTTCTTGTATGCCTTGGTGGAAAGAAGGAAGAAGAAAGACGGTGGGTCGAGGGGGAGAGACTGGGGACAAGGTTAATGGAGGTGGGAATGGGAAAAGGGGTCTTGAAGGTGTGGGGAAGGACGGGAAGGATGGAGGGAAAATTGGACTGGATAGAAAGGTGGATGTTCGAGGAGGAAAACTAGGTTGGGTGGGTGCAGGAATTGTCAGGTGAATGGAAGTAAAGAAGGCTTCTGCTATAGCGCTATCCAAAGATGTGGGTGGTCTGGGAGAACTCGGATGTACAGGGGAGATTGGAGATACGGGAGGTGAAAGAGGAGCGATTGGGGTGGCGGGTACTTCGGTCACAACGGTGGTATGTACAGTAGTAGTGTGGGGCGGGGAATCGATGAGGATAGCTTCTTTTACCAATGATCCTTCAGGGACAAGACGTGCCTCCCTAGCCTGTTCTGAAGATTGCGCACCTGTGGGTACACGAATGTATTCACCCGGTTTGGTTAGTAAGCGAACTCTACGAGGGTCATACTGCGGTAACGGTTTCCTCTACAAATGTCTTAAGGCTTCGGTGGATCCCACTGATTTGACAAGTTCCCTGAAGCCTCTGATGTATACTTCTTTGAAACTGCCTGAGACAAGTTCTTATTCTATGAGTGCTTGGCTCTCTTCTTCAGTCAACTTCTTACGCACCCAAACTTTTTCCATAGTACGATATAACTTCTTGATGGCTAGCGTATAAGCTGCTGCTTCAAAGGTTTCATCCTCATGCATACTGGTATGACCTTGGGTGTCGGTTTTCTGTCCTTGTTCATCTGTCTGTACATGCTCTTGGGATTCATGAGTGCCCTGGCTGGCTTCATCGTCTCCATCATCTTCATCGGTTTCTGTTCTTTCTTCCTCGGAACTAGATACTACTTGTCCTTTTGGTTAATCCGGAGGAGTGGTTGGGTAGCTTGGATGTTCATATTCTTGAGAAAAGATTTGTCCTTCTGAAAACTGAAATTCATTTGAGAAAGCATGCGGCATTTCGAAATCAAACGTTGTATCTATGGGTTCTGCTTCCAGGTTAGGTATCGGAAAAGAAAAAGCTTCTGCACCAATAGTGGTGGGAACTTCTGCTGCAGTGGTGGTAGGTTCCTAGATTGATGTTGCCTGTGAGGTAACTGCAGTGGTAGTGCCTTCCATAATGAGAGGTTGAGATAATCGTATGCGAATAGGTTGTACAATTACAGGGGCTTCTGTAGGAGACTATTCTCGAGAGGGTTGCGGTGATGGTGATTCTGGGACCTGGAGGCATGGAATGGTTCCTCGCATGCGCTTTCCTGCTCGTCCTTTGCTAGCCTTCCTAGCTTTCTTTGTTGTCGCCTTGAATGCTTGTCATTGCACGCTCTATCGGCAAGTCGTAAGCCAAACACATGTATACAATGCGCGTGAGAGCACAACAACCATTGATTACCTTCTTTCTTTCCCATCTGTGTTGTGCTAGATACAATTGATCAATTATCCAGCTAGCCAGATCAACTATTCAAGCTAAATATAAGCCAAACCAGATGCGTTTGTGGGGCATGGTGAATCTATCCTGAGCAGGGAAAGCAAAATGTTGCATGCATATCCTCAATGGTTTAGAGAGCTCAGGTGTGATTGTTGAAATATCTTCCCACTTAGTAACATCCCCACGTTTCATAGGCTCTGGAATCAACCTTTCTCGTTCTCTTGGAGTGTGCATTCCATGTATCTTAATAGCAGCTCTAATCAAATCTTTAGACAGATAAAACTTCTTATATGGTGGATCATCTACCAAAGACAGCAAAATGAATGTTCCTGGCAAATCTTTGTTCTCCGAAGCTGTCAATGTTGTTACCAAGTAGTAGCATCTGTAGAAATCCGGTTTAGGCAAAGTATCACTGAAATATTCTGTAAAGCCTGCTCTTGCCCAAGCATGCGTTAAGTCTTTTGTGTTCTGGAGTCCTTTGAATTCTCTTGAGAAAAATTGGTACTTGCCCCAAGTACAGTTATCAAAAGTCAAATTGGCTTCAAAAATGAAATCTTCATCCGCCAATGGGCCTGCTAATCCTTGAAACCAGTGTGAATTGTGATGAATCTTCTCAGTGTATCCCCTAGGGGGATCGTCAATTGGCATGGGCCCTGAAAATCCTTGAAACTCTGGTGGTTGAGCCGTAGGATGTGCTTCAGCTAGTAATTCTCCAATATTGGCCATAGGTACACTGGGGCCAGCTTCTGATGGTCCTTTTGCCTGCATGATGAGTGATGCGAGTGTGTAGAAGATCTGCTACAAAAGATTAACACATTAGTTTGGAGTGAGACCGCAATCCCTTTCCATAACCGATGTGTAACCCGTGTAGCCGAGTGTTGTGATGTGGTTTATGGAATGATTGTTGCAAAACTAGTGCAGGTCTCTAGACAGCTACATGCTTCAGATGATGCATACATTGCTTGATGAGATTGTTATTACGAGTGATGTGGGTTATAGTGTGTGGATTTGTACAAGGTTTAGGTGTGGGTGAATTATTACAAGGTTGTAGATTAGTCGGGGTGGGAGTGATATTAGATAAAGGGGTCAGAGAAGACATCTGGATATGTTTTGGTATCCACTTCCTAAGAGTTTCTGAGCGGGTGGTATGTTTCTGTTGAGGGAAAAAAGGTGATATCGGATGTGGTGCTATTGAGGGGTGAATAGATTTCTAAGGGGTATATATTACATGGCTTGCTTGGGTACCCAAATTTGTGTGGGTGTGGGTCGGTTTGTAAGGTACTTCTTGGCGATCCAAATATGTCCAATGTTCGTACTCATAGAAGAAGGTCGAGAAGGCTTTGGATATTGCTTCTACTTCTGTTGAAACTTCTTCTGAGCTTCGTCTGCGTTGTTGAAATATGTCGGTGGTTTATGTCCTTTTGGCACCCATATTTGTCTTGTGCCTCTTGCTTTGTGATACTGATGCTGCTTTCCTCCTTGTGTTGTCTGATATTGTCATCGGTCTGGGTTCCTCCGTCGTGGTTGACTCCTTTGTGGTTGAGGTTGAGAGGTCGGATGGACACTCTGCTTTGGAAAAGAAGGGACGTCCAACACTTGCGAAACCTGCCCATTAGGAAATGCTCCATTTTGTACTATTAATCTAGGCCAGTCCATAGTGTGGAAGGATGGGCACTGCAGGGTGTTTTGTCCATGTGGTTGCTGATGCAGTCCACCTGACCTATAATGGTCCCCATTTGTCCGCTGATGTAACCCACCTGACCGCTGATTGTGTCCATTTGACCGCTAATGGTGTCCATCTGACCAAGCGGTTGGGTGGTTGACCCTTCTAGTTTTTAGGAAGCCCAAGGGAAAATCTCCTGACGTCCTTCTGATTGACAATTGTCCATCGCCAAGCCTGCGTGGGTTGGTGTAGATGTAATGTGACTCATCTGACCAAAGATCTTCCGATCCTCCTTTGCATGTTGTTCATATGGTCTAAGGTTACATACCTCAGTCTGAATGCCATTAGGGAAGTCAAGTGGTATCACTCGCTTCTGATCTAAGGTTCCAATCTGCAAGGAGCCTTGTCTAAGATTTAGGTCCACTGAGTGATCGTATAGCCAATCTTGGCCAAGGATTAGGGGTTCTATCAAGTCCTCGTCATGGCACACTAGTAGCTTTACTGTCAGAGTCACTTTGTTTATGAGGATAGGAAGGTCCACCTCACCCATGCAAGGGGTTTCCATGCCTCCTAGCCCTATGAGGTATGCCTCAATTGGCCGCATTTCTATTCCTGAGTCCTTATAGTGGGACCATCTAATCGCACTAGTCGCAGCACCTGAGTCAATTAAAGCCCTGAGCTCTTGGCAAGGGTTGTCGTGCTCTAGCCTGACTGTAATGAATGGTCTCCGATCCACTATGCTAGGATGGGTACTTGACTTTGCTTGACACATGGCCATGGGGTATCTGGGTGTTGTTTCCAGATAGTTATAATGTTCTCTCCCTAGTCCTTGTCTTCTTAGCTTCATGCACTTAGTGTGTTCTATAGCTTTTGCCTGCGCTTCAGCTCGTATTCTAATTTCTTCCTCCTTACACTTCTTTGCCAACGTGAGTCGTCTAAGCATATCCTCAGTAAGAGGTTCTTGGTATAGCCTGACTTTGTAGCCACTAATGTAATTAGGCATTATGTCTCCTTCTAAGGTGGCTAATTGTACTGCTCCACTTGTTTTCTAACTTCCATGCATGTTGTTCCAGTGTATATACTAGGACTAAATCTCCTTCTTTTAAGTCTTTATCTTTCACATGTGCATCGAAATATGCTTTGTGTCGCTTCTTTGCTGCATATATTCCTGCTAGTGCTTTCAGCCTAGTTTCTCCTAATCATTCGAGGTCCATTATTCTTGCTGATAATTCATGGCCGGTCCATTGATGTTCTTGTGCAACCTTAAGGGTCAGTATCAAGAAGTCCAAAAGAAGCACAACATATTGACCAAAAACCATATGAAAGGGAGTTGGATTGAGTACGGTCTTGTAGGCCACTCGATATGCCCAAACAACATGGTGTAACTGTTTGTACCAATTTGAACATTTGTTGTTCACGAGTTTCTTCAATACGTTACAAAGTATCTTGTTAGTGCTTTCAGCCTGACCATTGGCCTACGGATGATGTGGTGCCGATTTCTTGTGAATCACCATAAAATCCTGTAACAAATATTCAATGACCTGGTTTAGAAAGTGAGTTCCTCGATCACTCACTAACTCTATAGGAAATCCATATCTTGTAAAGACATTTTCAAATAAGAATTTTGCAGTCGTGTGTGCATCATTCTTTTGTGTGACCTTAGCCTCTACCCATTTGGTAAGATAATCTATCGCAACAATAATTTATTCAGCATGTGTACCTTTTGCAGGGGGGTTAATGGGTCCTATAAAGTCTATACCCCACGTAGAAAATGCACGTCCTCCCATCATGGGTTTCAATGGCATTTCATCTCTGCGAGTAGGAAACTGAGTTCTTTGGCACACATCACATCTCTTAACATAGGTATGCGCATCCATGTGAAGAGTGGGCCACCATAATCCTGCAAAGAGGATGGCTTTCATTATCCTATCAGCTCCAAAATGACCTCCAGCAACACCTTGGTGTGCAGTCTCTAGTACGCTCAGATAATCACTTTCATGAACACACTGTCTTAGGTATCTGTCTCGTCCTCTTTTGTATAGATTATCGCCAATAAGTGAATAGTCTTGAGCTTCCTGCTCTAGACTTCGTTGTCGTGCTAAAGTCATTCCTTGAGGGAATGTTTTCGTCCACTCCATTCTGGTGTGAGAGACACGTGATATAATGTAGCATGTTCTACTGGTGGTCTTTCACAACAAACCTGGCATTCTTTACATAACTTGTAGACGTCTGCTTCCATTGAAGGCCAATATACTCCTAATCTATGCAGAGTCTGCAATGTACGATGTTTTGAATGATGTTGCTTTAATGCACCTATATGTGCTAGTTGCAACCAATTTGCATGTTCTGATTCATCTACACAACAAGCAAGAATCTTTTGATTATCCTGTTTATATATACTTCCTGCTATGATTTGATATCTCTGAGACTTGGTAATCTCTCCTTCCTTGATCCTTATCCTAGGATTCTTGGGTCCATATGTGAGAATAGGGACAATAGGCTTAGCCCATTCTGGTGCTATCTCAAGGTTAAACAAGTATGCATCGGGTAATTCATCTGCTATCCCTTGAGGAGCTTCTCCTGAGGTTAGTCTTGAAAGGTGGTCAGCTCTAAGGTGTGTCTTCCCTTTCCTGACTACTACTTCAAAAGCATACTCCATGAGTAATAGAAACCAACGTATCAATCGTCCTGTATTACATGGCTTATTAACTAAGTACAATAATGCTTGATGATCTGTAAAGAACTTGAACTTATTTTCCAATAGATAATGTCTTAATTTCTTTAGTGCGTAAATCATTCCTAATCCTTCTCGTTCCGTAGTGGTATAATTCCTTTCTGCTGCATTCAACTGTCTGCTCGCATAAGCTATGGGGAGATCTATATTACCTTATTCATGGGTTGTGCTACCACACATCTTATGGCATAGTTGGATGCATCCACATGTACATGGAATGGCTTACTCTAATCCGGGGTTGTTAATATAGGTGTTGAGCACAAACGTCGTTTGAGTTCATTGAATGAATTCTCACATTCATCAGTCCATTCGAACTTGGTCAAAAGAGAGTACAGAGGCTTGGCTATGATTGCATACATGTGTATGAATCATCTGTAGTAACCACAATGTCCCATAAATGCCTATACTTCTTTTACGTTATTTGGCCTAGGTAGATCTGCAATTACCTTTACTTTTTCTTTGTCTGTTGAAATTCCATTCTTTGATACAATGTGTCCTAGAATTTTGCCTTGTCTGACCATGAAGACACATTTTTCTGGGCTCAAAGAAACCTGATATTCTTGTTGGAGATAGACGTCTGCGGAAGCACGCGAACAGCACACGGAAGAAGAAGAAGCTTGGAGCACAAACACACAATACTGAATGTATTACTAGTGAATGTACAAAGATAACTAGCCCATTAGGGAAATAGGCGTATATACAAGCCGGGGGAAAAAAACCTCTTAAAGAGGGAAAAAAGTACCCCGGCGGTCCTAGTGTGTTCACACACATCACTACCTAAATATATCAACAAATCCCCCCTGGGAGTGATGCGGTGAACAAGGATCTGGCACTCATGTATAAGGAAGTGCCAAGCTATGTGGAAATCACTCCACAAAAGGAAGTAAGTCCAAAGCTTTGCGGAAAGCTTCAAACTTCTCCCTAGGCAGAGCCTTCGTGAAAAGGTCTGCAATGTTCTCCTACGTGGGCACATATGCCAAGCTGATCTCCCCAGCAGAGAACCTCTCCCTGACATAGTGATAATGCACCTCAATGTGCTTAGTGTGAGCATGGAACACAGGGTTCCTCGCAACTGCCAATGCGCTCTGACTGTCAGTGAAGATGGTGGTGGCAGAAGACTAGCCAACACCCAAATGAGCCATAAGGCGTCTGAGCCACACACACTCAACAGTCGCTGTGAAAGCTGCCCTATACTCAGCCTCACAACTGGAAGTGGCCACAGTAGGCTGCTTCTTGCTCAACCAAGATATACATGAGCTACCAAGCATGAAGCAAAAACCACTGGTGGACACACGAGTGGCATAGCAACCAGCCCAATTTGAGTCAGAAAAAGCATGCAAATCTGGTGGTAGTGATCCCCCCTTGGGATAAAACAACCTATTAAGTATATATGCTGCACACATGACAGCCTCAAGCCAGAAACTATGTGGTAAAGCCTGACTTTTGACCATGCACCTCGCCATCTCTATGAGTGACATGTTCTTTTGTTCAGCAACTCCATTCTGTTGAGGTGTATACGGCACTGTACATTGGTGTTTTATCCCACGTTCAGCCAGAAATGCATTAAAATCTGAAGACATATATTCCCCCCCTCGATCAAAACGGAGGGTGCCCATTTTACATGCTGACAGATTTTTAGCCAAAACCAAAAAAACTGTTTGAAGCACATGAACAGTTTGGACTTTGCTTTGAGTGGATATACCCATGCATGCCTGGAAAAATCATCAATGAAAGTCACGAAGTAAAGGTAATTTCCAAAAGAGGGTGTCTACATAGGACCACAGACATCACTATGTACAAGCTGCAATTTCTGCGTAGCCCGAACTGAACCATCTTTTGGAAAGGAAGAACGCTGCATTTTGCCCAAAATACAGCCTTCACAAACAAGTTTTCCAGGAGCCTCAAGTTTGGGCAAAGAGGACACCATTTCAGATTTCTGTAGGCGTAGCAAACTAGCAAAATTCAGATGACCAAAGCGTGCATGCCAAAGCTTTGCATCTGACATAGCCTGAGAATCATGAACTGCACATGCCGAATCATTCACAGCAGATCTTTCATAGTCTATGAGCTTATACAGCCCACGACATAAAATGCCAGAAGCAATAATCACATCACCGTTTGAGAGATCATGGACTATACACCTGTCATCAACGAATTTCACTACCAAGCCAATCTTGGCTAATGCAAAAACTGATAACAGGTTCTTTTTTATCCCTGGCACAAATAAAGCATCTGACAAAGTGAAAGAACTACCATCAGCAGTAGTCAGAATGATCTTACCAACTCCCATAACAGGATAAGAGGAGTTATTGGCGCATGTGACAGTATTCCCTGTAGGGGGAGGCTCGAGTGAAGAGAAGAAACTACGCTGTGAGGTTTTATGTTTGGTCGCCCCACTGTCAAAGTACCAAACATTTGAGTCTACTACAGACATGCACTGATCATGAGAAGATGGGTCAAAACTACAAACAGTAGTAAATGCCCAGTCTTCTTCCTACACAAGATTTGCAGACTCTGTTTTTGGTGTAGAGGCCTCTGCAACAACCATTCCAGCCTCTTTCTTCTTTGCCTCTTTAGCAGCCAATTTTGGACAATTTTTTATGATATGATCATTTCCTTTACAGTACTTGCAAAACAATTTCTGCTTTTCTGATTTCTTCTCATCTTTATCCTGGTTCTTCGATTGTGCAACATTTGCAGATTTCTGCTTACTAGTAGAAGAGCTCCATTTTCCTTTGCCCTTCTGACTAGCCAGGAAAGCTTGATCTGCAACACGCATAATGGACCTGTTCTGCCTGGACTGATCTTCCTACAACAGAACAGAGACTAACTCCTCAAATGACAAGGCATTTGGATTGCCTTTCATCATCAACCGAAGAGTAGAAGCAAAACTCTGATATGAATCAGGAAGACCATTCAGAACGGTCTCCACAAGTGAGCTATCTGGTATAACCTCATCAGCAGAAATCAATTGTTCCTTCAAATCTTTGATCTTCGTTAAGAAACTGTCCATAGAATCACCTTCATTCATGTGCTCACTCTCCAACTGTTTTCGGAGGTAAGCAACACGAGCCTCATTCCTAGCCTGGTACAAAGTGGTAAGTGTATCCCAAGCATCCTTTGCTGTTCTGCAAGAGCGAATGTGAGGAATAATGGCACGTTTGACAGACAAAGCTATCAATGCATGTGCCTGGGCATCTCTGCTATCCCAGTGAATGTGCTCTGCAGTAGGTGCAACAAAAATAGTAGCACGAACAGGAATCTGCGGAATATCATCTTCGACACCATCTTCATCAGCTCCAGCACTTGTATTTGCAGTACCTGTCGTTACAGGTGTAACAGGACGTCTTTCAACACCCTGCACAATGTTCCACAATCCTTTTGCAACCAGTACATGTCGCATCATATAAGCCCATAATGGGTAGTTGGTACCATCCAACTTATCCTCAATAGCCAACATACGGAATACATCACTACTTTTATCCATGGCCGGTGACTAAAATACCTTGATGCAAAAAATTGAATGTATCTCAAAAAGTTGAACGGAACTGCCCAGACGAGTTCTGCTAGACCTGTAGCAGACTTCGAGATGCTTAAACTGGCGAACAGAAACGGGTATATACCTTTGGCACAAAAGGAAAAAATAGCCTGCACAAGCACTACGATAGTGCGTTTGGAGGCCAAAACGAGCTTAGATCGTGATTTCGGCATCACATAGCGAAGTTGTTTTGATCTTGGAAACACCTTGAGTATGCTCACCAAATTTCGTGCGAATCTGAGATTGCAAATGGAGGAGTGTCGACGGTGCCCTAGAAGAAGCGACAACCTGCTCTGATACCAATTGTTGGAGATAGACGTCTACGGAAGCACGCAAACAACACATGGAAGAAGAAGAAGCTTGGAGCACAAACACACAATACTGAATGTATTACTAGAGAATGTACAAAGATAAGTAGCCCATTACGGCAATAGGCGTATATAGAAGCCGGGGGAAAAAAACCTCCTAAAGAGGGAAAAAAGTGCCCCGGCGGTCCTAGTGTGTTCACACACATCACTACCTAAATATATCAACAATTCTCGACATTTGTCAAATACTTGTCTTAACTCTGGGATATGTGTCTGTCTTATATTCGAATCAGCACATAGGTCATCGACATAAACTTCCAAATTCTTGCATAAGAATTCCTTTAAAACATGACACATGAGTCGCTGGAAAGTAGCGGGTGCATTTGTCAAGCCAAAAGGCATCATACAAAATGCAAAAATGCCCCATTCTGTGGCAAAAGCCATCTTGTGTTGATCTTCTAGAGCAATGGCTACTTGATTCTAGCCTGAGAAACCATTAAGAAATCTGTAAACTTCCTTGCCCGCAACTCTTTCCAATAAATGTTCTATGATAGGAAGAGGATAACTGTCCCTAATCGTGGTGGCATTAACTTTTTTAAGGTTAATACACACATGCAATTTTCCATTCTTCTTGGGCACTACCACAATGGGGGATACCCACTCGGTATGCTCAATTTCATATATGAATCCTACTTCTATCAAACGATCTATCTCCTCTTAAATCTTTGCAGCGTAGTTATCATTATACGTGTATGGCTTCTATTTTGTAGGTTTTGCATCTGGATTCATAGGGATTCTATGAGAACATATATCCGGATCTACTCCTTTCAAATCTTTGTAACTCCAAGCAAACACATCTCTATATTCACGCAATAGGGCAACTAATTCTTCTTCTTCTTCATTCGTCAAATCATGCCCTATGTAGGTACATTTTTCTTCTTCTCCTTCTATGGCAACTATAATTTTTTTGGTTTTCTCTCGATTATCATATACTTCTCCGGCGTTAGCTTTTCTGTTAGGCATTCGTACCATGTTTCGTCTATCTTCTATTTCATACTTTTTGAAGTTATCGGGAACCTCAAACAAAGATTCTTCTTCTTCTGACATGGTTTCTTTCTTCTTTCTTTTCTTACCTTCACTTTTGTCAGTCACTTGTGTGGCTAACCTCACATCATTCATAAGTTCTTCGTGCCTCTATGGATGAGTTTCTACTTCATAGAAGTATTCTTCCTCTGATGCAAAGGGTGAGTCCATAATAATTGACTCTAAGTCAAAGTCACTCGCATCCTCAAATGCATCAGTGTTAGGTTCACATTCTTCAATAACTGAATCACACATGATTGGCTCTATCATGAAAACTAAAATGTCATAGCCATCCTCGTCACAGTGGGGTGTCCATTGTTCTTCATTGATGGCTACATCCATGGTTGCTAGGATTTCTCCCCAACCATGAGGTTCAAACTCCTCATCTGGAAATACTACAGGTGTGGAAGCTGGGTCTTGAAGGGTTCGTGAATTTTGTTCTGAACCTAAAGTTCTGGCTTCTAACCGTTCTTCCTCTTGTTTTGCTACATTACACATCCTTAAATGAGTATCCTCGTGCAACCATGAGGGGTCTGACTCCAATGAGTGTACCGATTCAATTTCTACCTGTGTTTTATGGATGGTATTCCATTGTATTGGGGGTACGTCTCTATGGGAATAGTCTTTAAGATTGACTTTAGTAGTCACTCCTAAATGTTGCAAGTACAAAGAATTAGTTCCCCAATCTTGTACAATTTGCAACTGACGCATGAATGGTCGTCCTAATATCATCTCGTAAGCATGATTTTTCACAAAATCACAAATGGAAAAAGTATGCTCAAACTCCACACCACAAGTGGTGAGAGATATGCCTTCTAGTAAGCCTAATGGTTTCTCTATATGTCCATCAGCCATTTGTAGTTTCATCCTGGTGGGTCTCAATGTTGGCTTACCCCAACATTTCCATAAAGCGGTGGTAGCAATGGCTACTGCGGCTCCTGAATCTAAGATGGCTTTCATGGTATAGCCCTGATGGGTTATTGGAAGATAAGTGTTACCTTCCTCTCCTTCGCTTACATCTCCGATCTTTTCTACTGGTATCTCTGGTACCTTCTTGTGTGTTCCTATCTGTGAGGGAGTAGTAGCAAGCTCACGGAATCGATTGGCTACATGCTTCCACAATTCTAGTTTTACCTTCAACAATTCCTCTAGGGTGAGATTACATTGAACTTTGGTATTCTTGATCACTTCCGTGTTTCTTGGGATCACTGATTCTTCATTCCTCACTATTATCGTGGGTGCTCTCATACTAATAGAATTTGCCTCCCAAGGTCCTGTGAACTGAGGTAATTCATGCAAAGAGTTAGATTCAAAACCTGTGTGTTCACTCAGTTGCTCCTCCTCTACATCATCGTAGATAGAGGGAATGTCTTGGGGAAATTGCTCCTACAAGTCATCTATTTCTTGAACAGGAGGATGAGTTCCTTGTTCTTTTCTCCACTTCTCTTCTTGGATTTCTCTCATAAATTCATGTGAGTATCTATGTATGGAAGACAAGTTGTCTTCACCCTCTGTGTTGGGTACTTGAGACAGGGATGGTGCATTCCTTTCATGTGTCTCTGGGACAATAGGATTCCTATAATGATCCTTTTTCTCTTTGCTATCAATCAAGTATTCTAGCCTCTCCATTAATCCTTGAAAGTGTAACTCCGGTTTTGCCATGTTATTCCAATTTAGATATCTGGAGGCTTCAAACATAGCCTTTGCTAATTCTACCATCTTCATGCAAAGTTTAGTTCTCTCGATTTCTAAGTCTGCTCGAGGGTAGTTCTTACTCATTTCAGCTATTTGGGGTCCTTCTTTTATTCTTGATTGATACGCACGAAACATCATGTCTAGGTTTTTTGGTATGGGTTCCGCTAAAACTGATCCTGATTTTTGAGCTAGGTTCTCTTGATTCAATTCCTGTGAAGTCAATCCTTGGATTTTGGCTCTAGATTCCTTGAGACTTCCTTCTAATTCAGTTATCCTTTTACTCCACTTTCGCTTGATTCTTTCTCTGGAGTCTTTCCAAGATTTCGTCTTTTTACTACTAGATTCTCCAACTTCACTAGTTCTGACTATTTTCTCAGGATTAAGTTGTTGATTTTGTAAGAGCGCCTGGGCTCTTGTTATAGCTTGGATAGGCACGTATGTAGGGTTGGATCCATCTGCATTGTTCACTATACCTATCACGTTAATGGGTGTCACATTTGAAGCATTAGCAGGGTTCCTAGGACAATCTTTTATGACATGGTCTTTGCCACAGTCGACGCAAAAGTCTTGTACATTATAGTATTGTGATTGTCCGGCTATAGGAGGATGTGGACAATCTTTTATGAAATGATCTCCTTGGCACCTAAAGCATGGTCCTCTAGGGCCCTGTGGTCTTTGCTGTTGAAAGTTTTTCAAGCTCAAGAGTGTGGGAACATGCCCCAAATTGAACCTTCCACATCATCCACAATCAAAGGAGGCTGATTTCCATGAGTTAGAGGCATCCAATTATGCCCATAATGGAAAGAAGTTGATTAGAGAAGATTTAGCTCACCTCTTGATGTGATTGGACCTCACTTTTGACATGTATATGCTTTTGATTGGTTAAAGAGGTTAGTATGTGGTCTTTAAAACCTCTAATGAGTTGTATTATGACTTAGAGTCGTGGAAATATGTGCCCAAGCTGCCCCCTTGCTTAAGCACACCCCCTACTAGCTGTTCTCAGCATATTTTGCAGAAATTTCACTTTTACACACTCTATCTATCTAGATGTTTTTGGCAGACCCCCCAGTCTTGTAATTGTTGTTTCTCCTTCATCCGGAATTATTTTGCAATTATTTTTGTCTTGTTGGAAAGCTTATAAGTTCTACTTTGTGTGGTATAAGTCTCAGGTTCCGTGCCTGCACATGTGTAGAGAAATGTCCAGAACAGTGTCTGTCTAGTTAGCTCATACTCTATGAAGAGATCAAGTTATATGTTTTGTTGCAGCTGGTTGAGGCATCATCCAGTATCCAAATGGAGTGATTTTACTCTCATTTCAAAGCTCTTAAAGTCTAGTTTATGCCTGCAAAATGTCATTTTCAGTCTCTGCATATACTCAGAGAAACTCAGAAAATACAGAGCCTATGTCTGAAAAATTTCAGGATCCTAGGAGGGTTCATTTGCTTTTGTTGTGCACATAGGAGTGTTTATCCTCCAACAGTGGTATCAGAGCTATAAGTGGAGTATCAAAGAGAGAAGAAGGAGCTACTGAAGTGAAGTAAAGACTTCATCAAAGTTTGAAGGAAGGAAGCAAAGAACAGGCACATCAACAACAAGGGGAAGCAAATACATCATCAAATCAAAGACGAAGCTTCATCAAGAGGAGTAGCTCTATTTTTTGAGGTAAAAGACATCCTTTTCAACTTCATTGCATCAAGGGGGAGGTTCAAAAGAGTTAGGAGGCACCATGGCTGATCTCAATGCTCAGATTGAGAAGCTCGAAAAAGGAAACTACCAACCGTGGCGATCTAGAATAAGCAATTTTTTGATGGGGAAAGGTTTGTGGGGACTTGTGAATGATGGAGAGCCAAAACCCTACATAGATGAGGTAAATCCAACCAATGACCAGAGAAGAGCAGTAAGAGAGTGGGATGAAAGGGACAAAAGGGTCATTTTCATTTTATCTCAACATATTAGCAACTCTATGGTAGGGCATATTCAAGATTTGGATACATCGAAGAAGGTGTGGGAGTGCTTGGAAAGATTGTATTCAACCTCCACAAAAGCTGGAAAAATTCAGCTCAAGAATGAGCTAAATAATCTTAGGAAAAGCCCCTCTCAAGGTGCTAATGATTACATATTAAAGGTTAAAGAGCTTGCAGATGCACTAGGTGGTGGAGCAAGTCTATGACAAGCCTAAGTATTGGCTTGAGTCTCACAAAGTCTTAGAAGAAGCTTTAAAAAGAAGACTATGTAAAGTTCACTTGTGAACTACCTCTTGTAACTTTTGAAGAGTTTACTTAATGTAAAAGTAAGAGAATCTTAAGTGGTTGAGTCCACTTGATCAAGAATGGAAAGAGGAGCCACGAATTCGTGATTTGTGGTAGGTAGAGAATCAAATCAATCATTGATTGATTGGAGAGTGATTGAGGGAAGTTAGCCTCCCAAACTCAACTATAAATAGATGGCAGTTTTAGTCATGGTTAGAGAGACCTATATGAAGACCTCCAAGAGCTGAGCTTTATGCCATATCAAGGTGTGATTACAAGGCACACATATGTATCAGTAAGTCATTGTATTGTACAAGCAATATACTTTCATTTTCATGATTATTTGAGTTCATCTTTCCATGTTCTTGTGAAGTGTACTACTCACTTCCATTACTCTCAGTTTTCTCAGTCAGCTTGCAGAGATGTTTTCTCTGAGATTGGTGCATCATTTTCAGTGATTTAACTTGGTAAAGTTAGCTCTATAAGTCTAATATATGCTCACAAATTTTCATGTCATTTGGATGTTGCAATCTTCAGTTATGTTCATTTGAAGTCAACAGGGTCTGTTCATCTTCACTTCTCTGTCAGGTACCCGACTTTTTCACTCATCTTGTCAGAGCCATTTCTCAGTGGTTACTTATCCAAATTCAGTGATTTAAAGTTTGTTGAATTTACCTTACTGTTTAGTATAACCATACAAATTTTCATAATCATTGAATTTCTAGATTTTGAGTTATGTTGATTTTTCTGCTCACTAGTCTATTTCTGTAGCAGCCCATGAAAATCGGGATGATGTCATCACTTGTTAAAACTCATTCTCAGTGTGTGGTTCATTATTTTTTATGAGATTACTCTTGAAAGTTAGCTCTTTAAGTTGCCTAGAGTTACCCAAGAGGAATTGAGCTGATTGTTGCTGTGCTCAGAGAATTATGTAAAACACTAGACAGGTGTATGAACCAAGAATAGCAAGTTTTCACCTCTGGGCTAACTCCAACTTATCTATTTTGATCTATCTTTTTGAGAGTGATCTTCCAAGGTACATAGGGTGTCTAATACATCCATTGGCAAGCTAAAAGGGCCCACCATATATTCCTGGAGTTCATTTGGCTGGTGTAGATCAAGGATTTTGCAACACCTCTTCATCTTCAAGCACATACCTATCCATCTCTTCACACTAGGGTCAATCGGTTGTGCCCTAGATGATGACGATCTTGTCGCCCACACCCTAAATGGACTTAGGGATGATGAAAAATGGAGGGCTTTCACAACTTCAGTGTATGTAAGGGACTCTCTTCCTGATTTTGATCAACTAATCACTCTCATGGTGATAGAGGAGATGAACCTTGGTGGTCATAATGCCAAGGATAGCCAATGGCAATTGTTGTATGCAGGTAGAGGAAGAGGAAGACACAACCGAGGTGCTACAAGAGGAAGAGGAAGATATCAAAGCAACCAAGGAGGTCAAGGACAACAAGAAAATGCAGGTCAAAGAGGTGGAAGAGCCACAAATAGAGGAAGAGATGGAAGATTTGGTGGAAGAGGACAAGCCACTTCCAATGGATGCTTTGTATGTGGTAAGCCCGGTCATTTTGCAAATGAATGCTATCATAGAGCTCAAAGACAAGGGAATCAAAGCAACAACAACAATTATAGAGGGCAAGGTAATTATGCAAACACATCATCCAGCCAAGGGAATGATTATTTACTTGCCATGAGGTATGATGAAGATACAACTCAAGCTAGTGAAGATGTATGGTATGTAGACAGTGGATGTAGCAATCATATGTCATGTCGAAAGGAGTTTTTTAGTAATTTGCAGGTCCCAAAGCATCAAGGGCATGTGGAAACAGGTGATAACTCAGAGCATATCATTCAACATGTGGGAGATATCAGTTTGGAAGGAAATCAAAGAGCAAAGTGCTTATCAGAGGTATTACATGTCCCTACTATTACCATTGATTTCGGTAGGCCAAATGGTAGAAAAAGGCTATCAAGTTAGGTTCAATGAAAGAGGATGTTTTGTTGAGGATCCTAGGCCAGGTTTCAAGCTCATAGCAAAAGGAAAAAAGCAAGGGAGAATGTTCATAATGGACATAAATCAGCCACACCATTCAATGTATGTCACATATGGAGACAAGAGGATAGCAGATTTGGATCTATGGCATATAATAGGTCACATCAACCTACAAAAGCTCAAGGACATGCAAAGGAGGAGCTTGGTAAGAGGCCTACCAAATTTTACATCTAAAATGTTGCATGAAATCTGTGTAGCTTGCCAACAAGGAAAACAATCAAGGCTGCCCTTCAAGAAGAGTACCTATTTAAGTGCAAATGTTTTAGACCTCATTCACACGGATGTTTGGGGTCCAACAAGAGAAGCATCCCTTGCTGGAAATAGGTATTTTGTAACCTTCATTGATGATTTTTCAAGAAAAGTGTGGTTGTATTGCATTAGAAAAAAATCAGATGTGTTCCACTACTTCAAGAAATTCAAAGCACAGGTGGAGAAGGAATCTGGCAAGTTTATCAAAACTTTGAGATCCGATGGAGGGGGAGAGTACTTCTCCCATGAATTTTCTGAATTTTTGCAGGTCAATGGCATCAAAAGACAATTTACATGCAGGTATACCCCTCAACAAAATGGGGTAGCAGAGAGAAAGAATAGACACATAGCAGAGGTAGCAAGGTGTATGCTCAACGAAATGAATATGCCGCATTGTTATTGGGGAGAGGCTACATATACAGCCACGTACATCATGAATAGATGTCCTACATCAGGTATACATCATCTAACCCCTGAGGAAGCATGGAGTGGAAGAAAACCTTGCATTTCACATCTTAGAGTCTTTGGTTGTATATGCTATGTACATGTACCTTAAGAGTTGAGGTCAAAGTTAGATGCCAAATCTGAAAGATGTATTTTTTTGGGATATTCTATGGAACAAAAGGGGTATAAATGCTATAACCCCATCACCAACGAGCTGAAGGTAAGTAGGGATGTTGTCTTTGATGAGTTGAAGCCTTGGTATGCATGCACGAGTCCATTGCAGGTTGAAGACATAGGTGAGACAGATTTGAAGAATGATGATAGAGTTCAAGAAAGCATGGATTTAAGTGGTCCAAGCAACTCATGCAACACAAGGACATCCTCACCATGGAGTGGAAGGCTTAGGGAAAGAGAGACCAACTCTGAAGAAAGCAAAGTCAAAGGCAAAGAGAAGATTTTAGTTGAAGAAGGAAGCTATGTGGACGAGAGCATCTTGGAAGATGAAGAGATAGAAGAAATTCAAACTCTAGGAGTGGCAAAACAAAGAAAGAAGATGGCAACCACACCAAAAGGAAGTGAAAGAAGGTCTTCAAGAGTAAGATATCCAGTACAAAGGTTAACATATGATAGTTTCATTGCAAAGCATTATGCATACATGACTCAGGTAATCAAGGACAAAGAACCAACTAGTTATGAAGAAGCTAAGGATTGCAAGGAATGGCAAGAGGCAATGAAGGAAGAGCTCAAAGCACTTGATGAGAACCATACTTGGAGCTTGGTACCAGCTCAAGAAGGCATGAAGGTGATAGGTAATAAGTGGGTTTAGAAAATTAAAAGAAATTCAGATGGTTCCATTGCTAGGTACAAAGCAAGGTTGGTGGCGAAAGGCTTCTCCCAAAGCTACGGGATAGATTATGATGAAGCTTTCAGCCCCGTAGCCAAGATGCCAACAATTAGGACTTTGATTGCAGTGGCCACATCAAGGAAATGGAGCTTATATCAGTTGGATGTGAAGAATGCCTTCCTCAATGGAGAGCTTGAAGAAGTAGTCTACATGAGCCAACCTCAAGGATTTGCTAGTATGAGGTACCCAAATCATGTTTGCAAGCTAAGGAAAGCATTATATGGACTAAAGCAAGCCCCAAGGGCCTGGAATCAGAGGTTAGTGGATTATTTATCAAGTTGTGGATACAAAGAAAGTGTTGCAGATCCATCACTTTACATGAAGAAGCAAGGAGACAAGACGGTATACATATGCATCTATGTGGACGATTTGATCATCACACGAAGTGATATTGCAGGTATTAAAGATATCAAATCAAAGCCAAGGAAGGAGTTCAAGATATCTGATCTTGGAACACTAAAGTACTTCTTGGGAATAGAGGTAATCTATGCACAAAATGGCATCTTCTTGATTCAAAGAAAATACTTGTTGGATGTGCTATACAGGTTTGGTATGAGTGGTTGTAAGCCACTTTCTCAGCCCATGGAGCCCAATACAAAGTTGGTTGCAGTTCAAGGAGAGGCTATACAAGATATTACACTATATAGAAGCATAATTGGTTCATTAATTTATGCTACATTCACTATACCTGATCTTGCATATGTAGTAGGTGTTCTCTCTCAATTTTTGCATGCACCTACTCATGATCATCTTATGGCGGCAAGAAAGGTGCTTCGTTACATCAAGCACACCATCAACCAAGGTCTATTTTACTCATATGATGCTGATCTAAGTGTCAAAGGATATAGTGATGCTGATTGGGCAAGTAGCAAGGATGATCGAAGGAGTACATCAGGTTATGTTTTCATGATAGGTACAAAAGTGATCTCTTGGAGCTCTAAGAAGCAACCCACTGTTGCTCTTTCATCCACAGAGGCTGAGTACAAAGGTTTAGCATTGGCTACATGTGAGCTATTATGGCTCAAGAAGCTACTTAAGGACTTGGAAGTAGAAGTGGAGGAGTTTCCTCTTTATGGAGACAACATTTCAAGCATCTATCTAGCTAACAATCCCATGTTTCATGCAAGGAGCAAGCACATAGAGGTTCATTACCACTTCGTTAAAGAAAAGGTGATGGCAAAAGAGCTAGATATAAGGTATGTGAACACTAAAATGCAGGTTGCAGACATGATGACAAAGTTTCTTGAAGGTACAAAGCTTGGAGGATTCAAGGAAGCTATCAACATAAGAGACATAGGTTAAAGCAACAAAGGAAAAGACTTGAGCTTGAGGGGGAGTGTTGAAAGTTTTTCAAGCTCAAGAGTGTGGGAACATGCCCCAAATTGAACCTTCCACATCATCCACAATCAAAGGAGGCTGATTTCCACGAGTTAGAGACATCCAATTATGCCCATAATGGAAAGAAGTTGATTAGAGAAGATTTAGCTCACCTCTTGATGTGATTGGACCTCACTTTTGACATGTATATGCTTTTGATTGGTTAAAGAGGTTATAGTATGTGGTCTTTAAAACCTCTAATGAGTTGTATTATGACTTAGAGTCATGGAAATATGTGCCCAAGCTGCCCCTTTGCTTAAGCACACCCCCTACTAGCTGGTCTCTGCATATTTTGCAGAAATTTCACTTTTACACACTCTATCTATCTAGATGTTTTTGGCAGACCCCCCGGTCTTGTAATTGTTGTTTCTCCTTCTTCCGGAATCCATTTGCAATGATTTTTGTCTTGTTGGAAATCTTATAAGTTCTACTTTGTGTGATATAAGTCTCAGGTTCAGTGCATGCACATGTGCAGAGAAACGTCCAGAACAGTGTCTGTCTAGTTAGCTCATACTCTGTGAAGAGATCAAGTTATCTGTTTTGTTGCAGCTGGTTGAGGCATCATCCAGTATCCAAATGGGGTGATTTTACTCTCATTTGAAATCTCTTAAAGTCTAGTTTATGCCTGCAAAATTTCATTTTCAGTCTCTACATATACTCAGAGAAACTCAAAAAATACAGAGCCTATGTCTGAAAAATTTCAGGATCCTAGGAGGGTTCATTTGCTTTTGTTGTGCACATAGGAGTGTTTATCCTCCAACATTTGCTGTCTCAGTTGGGGCCGTGGATTCGGGTTCATATACATCACATTAGCATAGTCGGGCTCCCAACTAGGTTCCAATGGTGGACTATCATAATGATATGTTTCCACGTGTTCTGGTGACTCCGTGTAATAAGCGGGTGGACTATCTACATGAGTAGAGTCAAAACTATTTGAGTTTGGGTCGCTTTCTGTGATCAGGGGTGAAGAAGGCACTAAAGCCCTACTTAGGTTCTCTTCTACAGCAGTGTATTTAACTGCGATGACATTCGTTGGTGGGGGTGGCTGCTGAGCTAAGACAGGTTGTGGTCTCTGTTGAGCCTGATAAGGATAGTTTTGTGGAGGCCTATAGTAATGAGGCTAAGTATTGTATTGGCATTGATACCTACCTGGTTGTACATATGCTTGCGGGTAGTTCTGTCTTATTGCTTGTTTGTTGTAGGGGCAATCTTGAGCCGTATGATTCGTGTATCGTCTCTCAATACTGGCCACTAGGGTTGGCTTGCAATTGTGTTGCATTGGGACACACATTTGCCATATGATCACCACCATAGGTGTAACAACGCTTGTTTGTTGCTAACCTAGGCATCTGTTTACTAGAAACTCCTAGTTTCTGGGCCACTTTTTCTGCTAGATCCTCTATTGAGCTAGACAATTTTGTGGATGCTAGAGAGGAAGAATCTGAGTCTTTATAGACTTTCGAGAGTTCCAACTCGTCTCCTAAGTTATCTTCAACGTCTATGCAAATTCTTACACACTGCTCTAGTGTTCTGGGTTCCTCCAGGTATACATAAGAGCGTAGTTTAGAGCTCAACAGGCCATCTTGAAACAATGACACTTGCTTGGCCTATGAAGGTAGCTCTTGCATTGGGCATCTCTCCACATATTGTCTAAACCTACGTCCTACAAGTCTAACTATTTCTTGAGGGGTTTGTTTAAAACTATGAATCAACGAAGACGTGTCATGTCTGATCCCACTTTTAGAGAATTCCATGATGAATGACTCTAAAAAGTGATGGATGTCTCTAAATTGCTTTTGTTGCAATGCTTGGAACCAAGTTAAAGCTGTGTTCTTTAACGTTAGTCCAAATGCGTTGTATTGCATGAACATGTCTTCAACTTGTTCTGCCCTTAGCACTTGCAAGGATCTCCTGTCCCATCAAAATAGTTTTTCATGGATTTTACTAGCTGAGTGGGTCTTAATATTCTTGCGTGTTCACGTGGTCTAGGTAGAGGAAAATCATCTCTACCACCTGGTATTCTAGGTTCTCTTTGTCTATCCACTCTATCCGTGTCTACGGTGGTTCTATCTCTACCCATGGAATGATTGAAACTTACTTCCGGTCTTTCTTTGTTTTTCTCTCTTTGAATGCCATGGGCTGAGGATGTTCCTACCCCTTGTTGGCTCGCATTTACGTTTGCTCGAGATGGAGGGAAGAATAAATCGCCTCTCCATGTATATGTGTTTCTTGCATGGGCTGAGCACCTAAGCGGTTGGTTCGGAGAAATTCTAATTGAGTTCTATAGGGTCCTTGGGTCTTTCTAGATATGCTATGTTTGACCCTCCTTCTGGTCTTTCTGTGCTAAAAGCCATTTCTGATTCACTCGTATCTAAACTCTTGTAGGGGTAATTACTATTTAACTGTTGTGCCCATGAACGTGTAGTAGTTCCTACACTTGCTTCTGATGATCTAAGGCTTCGTCGATCTGCCTTACCTATATGTTTGCCCGATCTAAGGTTCATGAATTTACCTCGCAGCACTCTGTGATCGTCAAAGATTCTTTGTTATTGATTTGCTTGTTTCTTTTTAAATGTCTTTAAGTTCTTGTCTGATCTTACTGTAAGCGTCAGGAATCGACTTTCCGTGGTACTTTTGAGTTCTCGTTCCATCAGACTTAAGTTCTTTTCCTTTAGGTTTTCGTATCACACACCTTTAATTTTAGTCTTGGGCTTGACAAATTAAGTCTCTTGAACTTGAGGTGTTCCTATCGTCGTTAAGCTAATCCACAATGCTAACATTTATCCTAAGCTAAGAATTGACTGAGGGGGTTGAGTAATCTTCCAACCTCAAGTCAGCTTCTTTGGTTGCTCTGATGCCCAAGAAGCCACGCTTCCCAAGCCCTGCGTTCTTCAATGCTTTGCTTTGGTTGCCCTTGATTGTCCTTGCTAGACTTGTAAAATTCAATGTTTAGACCAATTCTCAAATGGATGATCAAGCACTTGAGTATATACACTTTTAAAGGTCCTTTCCCTTTAGCCCAAAAGTTCAATGCTGCCCCCTCTTTCCTAGTCCCACAGATGGTCAACCTCAAAAATATCCTCTCAAAAAATCAACGTATTCTTTTTGAAAAAATTGTGATTCTCTTCTCAAAATGGTGATTTTGGGTTCTTTTAGAAAATTGTGTTTCTTTTCATTTTGCATCCAATCACCTCTTCCCTCTTCACTTTGTACGTACCAACATCAAAGAATGAATCAAAATTTTGATTTTCTTAAAGGGAAATTGAAGAAAAAACTTTGTTACTTTTTATGTAATTTTTCCAAATTTTTATGGCTTTTTCTTGAACTTTCCTTATGAAAACAATTTCTTACAATCAGTACCTCTTACCTTCCATCCATTCCATTGTAAAAAGAATTTTTTTTTTATTTTTAAAAGATTTTTCTCTATTTTTTGGTATTTTTGTCCTAAATAAAGAGAAAACAATTTATCTAGGGTTTCTTTTGATGATTCAATGATTTTGAAAACTGAAAATGGATGCTAAATTTGTACCTTGATCAATGAACAACAAGCCACTCCATAGCCATCAGTGTTTTTGGCAAATGAAACAATAAATTTGTATGAAGACAAGCACATTCACTTCCCTTTTAGCAAATGAAGCAATCTTTTCCCAAAAAGGCAAGCACATTTACTTGGAATAAGCAAATGAAGCAATCAATTTGCACACAAAAAAGCACATTCACCTTCCTAAAGGTAAATGAACCAATCTTTTCCCAAAACACAAGCACATTTACCTTCTTTTCAATGCACGCATGGAAGAAAAAGAATTGTACCTTTCCCAAAAATATTTGTTACCGTCAGTATTGGAAGATCCAGCAAGGTCCAAAGCTCCAAGGGTAGCTTTGCTTACTTCCCCGGCAACGGTGCCAAAAGATGTTTGTTATACTTTGAAGTTGTCCTCTCCAATCATTGTAGTATAAAGGATTAACATAAACAACACCTTTAATTTGTCAATCTCCGAAGTATACTAAGACCACAGCCCCTTCTAGTACCAATGGGATCCATGAAATTGCAAGAAAAGACCATATTATTTGAGATTTTCTTGAAGAAGAAGTTGATAACTAGTGTTTAAGATATCTTGAGGTAGAAATAAGTATTTTTTATGATTCTTGTGCCTAAAGCATGCTATTTTTCATATAGATTCCAAGTATCAACTTAGAATTGAATTTCATTACTCATATCATCAGATGAGACAATTGCAATTCTGACAAAGTGGTATTCTTCACAACCAACAGTAGTTTCTTGCAATTAACCATTCAATATTGTAAAAGACTACTCTCCTCACAAGATTCACTCAGTAATACACAAGTCTAACCAACAAAATCCATGAGATACACAAGGAAAACATTCATATTCAACCATGAAAACCAAAAAAAAGGGAGAAAACATGATTTTCTATTAAGAACTCTCAAATTCACGTTCAGCAAGTACAAATGATCAGCCTCCCTTCAAAATACAAAATTTTGACCTTTATAATTTTCAAGTGTCCATGTTCACACTTGAAATTAGGTCCTTTCAACTGCTAATCTAAAACTAATTAAGTTTGAGAGCTCCAAAAAATCTCTAAAAAATACATAACATCCAATGGATCATGAGGAAGACTCTTCCTCATTTTTACATCATTCGAATAAACATATGTACAAAAATTGTCTATTTTACAAAATCCTTTTGATTTCAAAAAACATATTCTAACAACTTGCCCCTTGGGGTAGTCACAACGTCTCCGTTGTTAGGTCTTCCTGAAGCTCCTTGCCCTTCTAGTTCCCCTCTATCTTTGATCTGTCTGGGTTTTCAATCACCACATAGATCTGGCCCAGCTTGTCCGTATAAACTTATGAATTAATGAGAACTCATTCAAGAGTGATACAATTACTTCATTGATGAATTGTGTGCCTCTATCACTTATTATCTCTATAGGTAGCCCAAACCTTGTGAATATTTTTTCAAATAGAAAACTTTGTAGTTGTTTGAGCATCTCTCTTTCTTGTTTCTCTAGCTTAAATCCACTTAGTGAATTAATATGTTGCAACAATAATATAGTTTGCATGAGAGACTCTTGCAAATGGGTTAATAGATCCTACCAATTCTATATCCCACCCAGAGAAAGCTCTAGCACTAACCATTGGTCTCAGAGGCATATTGTCTCTCATCAAAGGATACTTATTCCTTTGGCATAGGTCACAAATCCTCACATATGTTTTTGCATCCATATGTAGTGTATGCCACCATAATCCCACAATGAGGATCATTTTTTTTGTTCTTTATATAGATAAATGACCTGCTACTACTTGTACATGATCCATTTCTAAGATTGGAAGATACCCTCCATGGATGCATAGGCATAGTTGATTCTCTTGTCCTTGCCCTCTTCTTCCAAGGCTCTTTTCTTAGCTCCACTAGCTCCTCTTGGATATGTTTTGGACTTCAAGAAGTCAACTAGGGGTTTTCTCCATTCTGGGACTATTTTTGAATAACGCATAGAAGAGTGTTTCTTTGGTTTTCTCACTTGACATACACAACAATTATCCATGTGATCATGCACTTCTCTTTGCATTTCAGGCTAGTACACACCTAAGCAGTTTAACTCTTGAGTAGTTCCAATTACCCCTTTGTGTTGATTCCAAATATTCTCATGATCTTGTCAAATCGAAACTTGCATTTCATCATCTTTGACACATCTCAACAAGACTCCATTTGAATCTTTGAAGTACAAACTTCTTGCAAGAATTCGAGGATTTCTTGTTTTCATCACTTCTGTCCCTTTTTTCAATTCATTTGATGATTTGGACCATGTGTGAGCATAGGCACTATCTTTTCAGCCCAATAGGGAATTTACTTCCAAATTGAAAAGATAAGTGTTTGGGAGTTCATCTACTATTCTAGTCTAAGGTTCTCCATGAGTCATTCTAGATAGATGTTCGGCATATATGTGTGTGTTGACTTTCTTTACTACTACTTCAAAATCAATTTCCATTAGTAGTAAGAACCATCTAACTAGCCTCCTTGTGTTGCAAGGTTTGTTGACCAAGTAGAGCAATGTTTGATGGTCTGCAAAGAGCCTGAACTTATTGGCCATGATAGTATATAAACGTCTTGAAAACATAAACCATTCAAAGCCCTTCTCCTTCCATGGTTTTGTAATTCTTCTAGGTTGTATAGGATTAACAACTATTATCTTAAACATGGAAGGGCTAGTCTCTTATGACAATTTATTGGTTATCTATGAACAGGGAATGGAAGAGAATATCATCCTAGGGGAGATTGGTTATAAAAGCATTCCATTAATAGAATTTTTAAAAATTCATGTTTATATGAAAAGTTTCTTACCATTTTATGATCCTTAATGTTTTCCTTGTTTTTTTGATTTTTTTCCTATTCCTCATGCACCACACTCTTCTATGCACAAAGCTTGCATAATAGATGATGAGATGTTTGCACTGCTCTTCAGTGACTCCAATGGATGTTTTCTAAGACTCCACTATGAAGACTTACTAAGTGTGGCAAAAAAAATCAACAAAGGGTCTAACTTTGTAAAATACAAAAAAACTGACAAGGCCATTATAAAGACATCTTTTGCTTTGAGAATTCAAATAGATGGTCTGATTTGCTAGAATGACAAAGGATCTGCAAGCACTGCATGTCTCCTACTCTCCAAGCTAGACTACATAGAAATTTTTAGAGTTCATAATTTTATTCAGACATCTTAGTTATAAACAAATAAGGATCAGTATCAACTCATTAGAGAGGTTAAATTAGAGTTAGAGGAATCAGCTTCATCAAAAAGCAAGGATGCATTATCTCCACTAGTGGAGTCATGAATATTCCATCACCTCAAAGTCCAATTAAGGACACACCAAAGAGAACAAAGAAATTGAAAAATTCATCTATTAAGTGTCCAACTCTAGTATTGAGACAAGTCTAGGTCACAAAGAAGTTCATGGTAGCTCAACAAAGAAGATCACACTTATGAGTTCAAAAGTAATTTTTTACAAGCATCTCACCCTGTGATCTCTTTTGAGACGAAAACTTCATCACCAAAGTCCAAGAACATCAAGGGTAAAAGAAAATCAAAAGAAAAAGTTTTTACCATCACACTTCACCTATAGCAATGAAGCAATGAAAAAAAGCTATGAAAAAAGACAAAGGGTGTAGGTGCTAAAAAATTTTGTGGCTCTAGCAAAACAAAAGGGAAAGCCACAATGGCTAATCAAGCAAGGGCATTACCACAAGACAAAGAAGAAAACTTTAGCTCACAAAGAAGCATGAACCTATCACAAATGGAACCTTGTGAAGAAAACAAATTTACCATCACTTGATCAACCAATGATGGATTCATTTCAAAATTCATTAGACACAGAAATGCAAAGCTTGGTTCTATTTCTTCAAATAATGTAGGTTCCCCACACTTTGTGGCTTGTAGTGGCTTCCTCCAAGGCTTATGACTAAGGCAATAAACAAGGCATAGAACTTGGTATACCTTGTCATCTGAGTCACTAGAATCACTTTTGATGCCATCAATTGCATGCAAGGAAGGACTTCAATGATCAAATACAACAAAGTATTAGCGATTCTCAGGAAATCACCCATTCCAGTAGTGTTCCCCCCAAGGCTCATTTAACGAACAACTTCTCCTACCACTAAGCCCTAGTTGCTTGGTGATTGTAGAAGTGAAAATAGTTCATGTTGATAGCATGTTGGAGCCTTCAAAAGTATCTTTTTGGGCTCTCGACATTGCTTTTCTTAGAGTTTCTTTGGGTGCAAAATTATGGAACATTAGAAGCTAATTTTGCATTTTTGGGATAGTTTTAGCTACATAGGTGGAAAGATTGGTCCAAGTTCAATCTTATCATTGCAAGCACTTGAGATTGTGTCTCTTTGGCTGTACATATTCAGCTTTATCACTAAATTTTCAACTCTTGAGTCTTCTTACAGGTTTGTTTGAAGGTTTTCCATTGTGGTGGGAGCAACTACCAAAAGTTTATGCATGTTCTTTGGGTCAAAAGAACAGAGATGGTAGACACTTGTAGATGTTGTTGGGTAATGTTTGGGCTCTGAATTCAGCCTTTTAGTTCCATTTTGTTGCATATAGTGAGCATATACATACTATGTACGCTTTCTTGGATGGCACTTATGTACGTTCATGTGGCCACTGATATAGCACTTATGTTTTTGCATAAAACTTTTGACATTGATCAAGAGGATCATGGTGATGTTTTCTTCACTCAAAGATACCCAAATGTTGAGGTCTTTGGTGATACGAGTGGAAGATCTACCCAGCCTCATCATAGGAGACGTATGCTAGTTAATTATAGGTGCTCGATAAGCCTAATTGGCTTCTTTTGGTTAAGTGTTCATATGTAGTGGAGTCAATGATTAACTATGCAAGTTTTGTCCATACTCATAGTTATATGAGTTTTTTACATTGCCCATATTCTCATTTTGCATCGGAGACTCTGGAAAACGTTTTCCATACTTAATTTTCAACTATATAGTGGTTGGCTTTACTCCTTGATACACTTAAAGGTGGTAGCACATATAGTCTCACATAATCTCTTTGGTTGGTCATTGATGTTCATTGATCCATTTTTTTGGGGAGACTCTACCAAAATACCCCTAGAATTTGACATTTGTTCGCCCTTTTTTATCCTTAGTGTTGTTTAGACTCTTCTAATTGCATTCTGGTCAGTTCTCTATAATCATGGCATAAGAGATCCCACACACATCTAGTGGATCAGGGTCTAGTGCAAGTGTTCCCAAGAGGAGCTATAACTTGTAGAGCAAGGCCATTTCAAGATTTAGGAATTTGATGGCACAAATTGCTCTATAGAAGAATGAGATTAAATATGTGCTAGTTCAAAGGAGGCAATGAAAGCTAGTAAATGGAATCTGAACAAGCTTGTTGATATGGGTGATGATCATTGGGATGAGTTGGATGGAATGGCTAGTTCTACAATGTAGCTGCACTCACAGATAGTTTATAATTTAAAAATATGTATGATGAAAGTGCAAATGAGCTTTGGAAGACGTTATGCAACATGTATGAAAAAGAAACGGCATCAAATAAATTATATCTGATGAGAAAGCTATATGACCTTTGCACAAAGGACACAAATAGCATTGATGCTCATCTAAATGAGTTTGATGCTATATTTTCTTAGTTAAAGACTCAAAAAATGGAGATGGATAAATTAAATGAAAGTATTCTTGTTAATATGCGCCTTACCATCATCATGGGATATGTTTTGCATAGCTATTAGCAATAGTACATCTAGTTGTAAACTAGTCTACAATGACATATGTGGAGCAGTCTTGAGTGAAGAGATCCATAAAAAGTCTATGGTTTGTACTTAGAGTGGAGATGCATAAAGTGTTTGTGATTCTTACCGAGGAAAGAATCAACAACATGACAAGAGCAAGAACAAGGAAAGGAATGGTCAATGGAACACGAGTAGAAGTAAATCAAGGAAGTGGGATATCAAATGTCATTATTATCATAAGAAAGGGCATATGAAGAAAGATTGGTATTCATGAATGCTAAAGGTAAAGGACAACATGTTGATGGGCATGCTAAACTACCTACACCATCTATTTTGGTTGTGAAGATAGAATAAATTAATTCTATTCTTGATGATGTCAATGTGTTGACACTTGATAATAATATGCCTAGTGAGCCTCTTATGGCTAATTCTCTTTCCCACATGACTATTACATTTTTGTTCTTTTTTCCATGTGACACCACATAGAGGATGGTTCTCTACCTATGCAACAAAGTTTGAAAGCCATGATTCTATAAGATTGGAAGCTTGGATATTCAAACAATATTTAGATAGATGTCGAGAAGCTAAAAGATTGACTCAGCCAAAAATGTTTTCATTATTTTTGGATGGACCTAAATGTAGGATTAAGAACTCTTGTCTATGTGGATGTTTGTCTGAACATCCTCCCACACCCCTTCTATGAATGATTTGGCTAAGTTGTCAGCTAAAAACTTCAAGCTCAAAATCAATCTGCCCCTAAGCAGTACCCACCTCAATAGATGAGGGTGCCTATGCTTAGGAAGTTCTTGCAATGTGGTGCAGATCATCCAATTCATTCTTGTTCAAGAGGAAGACCTCCTAACCCACCTCAATACTAGTATGGAAGACCACCTATGCAAGGGCCAACTTACTACTGCTACATGGAGCAAAATTATATCAATCATACTATGGATAATTGCCCTTATAATAGAAAACAAACGAAGCAACCTCAAGCATACCAATATAATCCATATTCCTATCCTCCAAGGTATCAAGCCACAGATGCTCCAAGATATTCTCACTATCAAGGATCTCCACCAACTCAGAGGCTATATGATGTTGGTGTATGAAACACCAGAAGAACTAAACTAACATGGTATTAGAAGACCTCTATAACCACCATTAGCTTAGAAAACCTCAGATTTATGAAAACTTTTTCACTTTATGTATGAAACTTTAGACCTCACTATCGTTTTTTATGCACATGTACTTGTAGAAGTCTGCTTTCAAACTTTACTCAAAATCAATATGCACTCTCAAAATTATTATGAATAACACCTAATAAACAATTTCTTGTATAGTAATGAAATGTTTTGGTATGCTACACTCACCCTTCACCTCCTTATCTTCTCCATTTGTGCGTAAGAGTTAAACCTTGTTTGAAATTGTCTTTTGTCTACTTTGATTTTGATATGTTTGCACTCTTTGACTTGGTTCTCATGAATTGCATCCCATTTGAACGAGATCTTCTAGCTAAATTTATTTGATGATATGAGCTTTCAGATCATTTATCTTTTGCTAAAAACTTTACACTATACTATGATAGTTGATGCTAAGAAAATCACATAAAATTTGTGCCACTTTCATGTAACTATCAATTGTCACATATATGGTTACAAAAAATACTAAAAGTCAACACTCACTAACAATTAGATCAAATCCTCTTACACAATGCTTGACTTACTATTAGATACGGTGTGTACATAATATTCTGGCTTGCTTCTACTCAGAGGTGATAGACTTTTCTTCACAACATGTCACCTTTTGGACCCTAATTGCCTATATAGCTTTCTAGGACTTAGGATCAAACAAATGAAATCTATTACATTAACTTATGTATTGACTTTTATACATCTAACTTTTATTTCTTTAATATAAGAACTTGTAATTTTGATCCTCTAAAACTAATTTGGATCCAAGGCATAATTATAATGTACATGTGTGAACTTATCCCTTCACATGGGCATAATTTTGTATCTTCAATTCTTTATATTCCTCTTAGTCTTTAATTCCCACATTATATCTGCACCAAATGACTTCATATGCTTTATATCTCCATACTGAATTTGTGAGTGAAGCCCCAAGAGCTCCCCCTCAATAACTAATTGACATTCTCTCAATCTTCATAATATGTTCTTCTTCTCTTTTATACCTTCCATACTTTTAAATCTGCTTGTCTTCACACCATCTAAAGTTTTGGTCATAATATCAGCTATCTGATCCTTTGTGGAAGTATATACAATTTTGAGTTCTTTTTACATTACCTAATCTCTCAAGAAATGATATTGAATCTCTATATGATTTGTTCTTCCATGAAACATTGAATTTGTTGCAAGATAAAGTGAACTCATATCTTCTTCATGAATTTATGGTATACCTTCATCAATACCTAAGCTTTTGAACAAGATCTACATCCATATGATCTCTTTAACTGCTTTCACCAATCCTTTGTATTCATCCTTTGTTGATGATAAAGCCATTGTGTGTTGCTTCTTTGAAGACCAACTCACAAGCCTATCATCTATATACACCATGTATCCATGAGTTGATC
This sequence comes from Ceratopteris richardii, assembly GCA_020310875.1. Lineage (NCBI taxonomy): Eukaryota > Viridiplantae > Streptophyta > Polypodiopsida > Polypodiales > Pteridaceae > Ceratopteris > Ceratopteris richardii. Next base: position 34,735,855 of record CM035427.1, read on the forward strand.
TCCTATCATCTTGACATCCTACCTAATATGAGTCACTATATGCTCTCAACTTTATATCTGAGGTAAAAGGATCATATAATCCTTCACTTATAGTTCCTTTGATATATCTCATAACTCTTTGATCTACAACCCAATGTGGATCCTTGGTACAATGCATGAATTGTGAGAGGACTACCACTGCATAACTAAGATCCAATCTTGTTAGTGTAGCATAAATCAAACTTCCTACAAGAGATTGATATTTCCTTATGTCTGAGTTCAAGTGGAGTTGAAGTCTCTTTGAAACTGTCCATGTCAAACGTCTTCAATAGATTTAGAATATATCTTTCTTCTGACACATAGTCCATGATCTGCATAAGTGATTTCCATTCCAAGAAAGTATGATAGCTTTCCTAGATCACTTATCTTGAACTCCTTTTCAAGCAGTCTCTTCACCTCTTTAATTCAATCATATGAGCTACCTACGATAACGATATCATCTACATATATGCAAATGTAGATTGTACATCATCTATTATTTTGATGAGTAAACTTGCATCTACTTTTGAACTTTGATATCCAAGCTCATTTCGATACTTCACAAACCTCTAATTTTAGGCTCTTGGTGCTTGCTTTAATCCATAGAGTGCTCTTCTTAGCTTGCGTACATGATTTGGGTACCTAGAGTCTGCAAACCCTTGTGGTTGCCCCATATACAATTCATCTCAAATATAACCATTCAAGAATGGATTATTAATATCCAACTGAATCAAGATCCATCCTCTTGAAGATGCAATAATAATGATTTTGTCCTTACCCTTGACATTTTAGCAACAGGACTAAATGTCTCATCATAATCTATGCCTTATGTTTGAGCATAGTGTTTGATCACCAACCTAGCTTTGTATCTAGCTATACTTCCATTTTCAAGCTTCTTCACTTTATAAACCCATTTATTTCCAATTAATTTCTTTTCATGAGGTTCTCGATCAAGCTCTCATGACTTATTCTCATCAAGTGCGTTGATATCTTCGTTCATTACTTCTTCCCATTGTGTATTTCCATTTGTTTCATCATAATTATGAGTTTCTTCGTCATTGTTGACCAAATAAGCATCATGTTTGTGGTTCATATAAGAAGTAACATATGATTACCTTGTTGGTTGTCTCTTTACTCTACTTGATCTTCTTGGTTCCTCCACATCATGTGTATTTGGGTAAAATTCTTCATCAAACCTAGGTGTATCTTCATTTTTTTCTTCATGAGTTACCTCTAGATGTGCAAGCCTGCATATGATATTCATCTTCATAAATTTACACCTTTCATTTACCTTTCTCATTTGTTCATACTTCTTCTTCAAGCTTTGCAATTGTTTTATTTTGTTCTGCATACCAACTTTTTCTTTATCATCAAACTTTACGTCTCTACAAACAAGAAATTTTCTAGTTTAAATTATTTCACAACCTATAACCCATTTGCTTCTCATCATAACCAGTCAATAGATACTATTCTACCTTTGGTTCTAACTTATGCCTAAGTTGAGATGGTACATAAGCATAAGCAATGCATCCAAGGACCTTACAAGGATCCAAGGTTGGTTTCTTGACCCACCATGCTTCATAGAGGGTCATTCCATCAAGATTTGTACATGGTAATAGGTAGTTGTATTCACAACATCAACCCATAGCTTATTTGGACCATTATTTTGTTTTAACATGGTCCTAGCAAATTCAAGCAGGTTCCTATTCCTTCTTTCTGCCACCCTATTATGTTGAGGTGTATACCTACAAGTTATGTCCCTCTTGATACCTACATTCCAAAGGTACTCTCCACCTCCATCAGACCTTAACCTTTTTAGCTTTTGAGCTATTATTCTACATATGTATGTTAATGGATGAACGCTCCAAATATCTCTCATCTTTCCTTCAAGACATAAAGAGTTATCCATCTAGTAGCATCATCAATGAAAAGAACATAATACATAAAGCCATTGATTGATCCTTGTTTTGTTGGTCCCCATACATTTGTATGGATACGCTCTAGTACTCCATCATGCTTGAAACCTTTCTTTTAAAATGATAATCTATGTGCCTTTCCCATTTGACATGCTTCACATTTTTATACCATATGTTGATTTTGTACATTAGGTAGACTTAGGACAGATTGGTTGGCCACCATGGGTATAATAACTTTTTCATTGAAGTGTCTTAACCTTTTATGTCATAACTTTATCTCTATAATAACTTGCTCACCATGTGTGAACTACTTGACCAATGTTCCCTTGCACTTTAAGAGTGAAGATTCTACCCTCCTTCTTACCATAAACAATCCTCTTAAATCGTTTGTTTGGGTTTTCCACAAAATCTCCATTTGTAAACATAACTTGAAAACATTTCTTGACTATTTTTCCCACACTAATTAGGTTCTTGGGTATTGTGGGAACATACAAAACATTATGAGTAGATATGCTCCACTCTTGTTGTGTTGTCACCTATTTGCATAGTGTGACTAGGGATACCTTCTTCTTATTCTGACATTAGCTCTATATTCTTTGATAGATGATTTGAACCACTAGAGTCAATGTAAAATACCTTAGGGTCTTCATTCTCTGGGTTTATTGATGAATTCATCATCAATGTTGTATGATTCTCATTTTGTGTATCATTGACATAGTTGTAGTAGGTGGTGTTGAAGGGTTGATTATGCCCCCAACTTCTTCCTCTACCTTTGACATAGCCTCCTCCTTGACTTTGTCTTCCTCTTCGAAAATGATTTTGTTACCTTCCACCTTTGCCTCTAGCATTATTTTGTTCTAGTTTTGGTTTGAATTTTGTTGATTGTGCCAACAATCATATGATAGGTGATTGCTCAAGTCACATGCCCAGCATGTATTCTTATTGCTATTTTTATTTCTTGTACCTCTTCCATTTCCTTTGTCTTTATCTCTAACATTGCCCCTTTGGCATAATTGGCATGTGAGTTTAATTCTTTATCTTCATTAGCCTTGCCTCCTTTCTTATTATTCTTTGCATACATAGTATAACTCTGCCCTTTAATCTCAATATGAATTCAAGTCTTGCTCAAATGTGAGCATCAATCCAAGCAATAGGTTTAAATTTGGTAAAAAATGATTTAATGAAAGTTCTATTGATAAGAAAAGATTATTCCACCTTTCATCCACTCTCAAAGGGAAAGTTTTTGGTCTAGTACACTCAACCTTTACCTCCTTATCTTCTTCATTTGTGCTTAAGAGTTAAACCTTATCTGAAATTATCTTCTGTTTGCTTTGATTTTGATATGTTTGCACCCTTTCACTTGGTTCTCATGACTTGTGGCTCGTTTGAACGAGATCTTCTAGCAAACTTTAGGTGATGATATGATCTTTCAAATGATCTATCTCTTGCTAAAAGCTTTACACTATACTATGAGAACTAATGCTAAGAAGATCACATACAAGTTGCACCATTTTTTCGTAATTGTCAATTGTCACATATATGGTTACAAAAATTATTGAAAGTCAACACTCACTAAAAATTAAATCAAATCCTCTTACACAATTCTTGATTTACTATTATGGAAGGTTTTTACAAAATGTTATGGGCTACTTCTGCTCAAAACCATAGGAAACTTTTCTCCACAACCTTTCACCTTACAAACTTAGCTTCCTATATAACTTTATGAAACTTACAATCAAACAAATGAAATCAAGTACATTGACATGATTTTTATAATTGACTTATATACATTGAAATTGTATTTCTTTAATATACGAATTTGCATCCTCTAGAGCTAATTTGGATCCAAGACACAATTCTAATGTACATGTGTGAATTTGTCCCTTCATGGACTTAATTTTGCATCTTAAAGTCTCCATATTCCTCTTGATCTTCAATTCCTACCTTATACCTGCATCAAATGACTTCATGTGCTTTATGTCTTTATACTAAATTAGTGAGTGAAGCCCCAACATATGATTCATAGGGATACCCACAAACACAATATGTGTTGGGCCAATAGCCACCACACCCTCAAAATGTGGTTATAATGAACTATACCAATATGAAGTAAGTCTAGAAGCTATGTGTATTCCTACTAGTGATTTTACAAGCTAGGCACATGATCAAAAATATATGGAGAATGTAATAAAAAGTGTTCCATCAAGGGGCCACTATAAACAAGAAAAGCCACTAGAGAATTTTTGCTAGTGTGAGTAAGAGATATCTTCTTCTCGAAAATTCATCTTCTTGTTTTCTTGCCTCCTTCTTGAGTGATTTTTGCATATTTCAGGGCTCTTGAAACTTGATTCTTTGCTTAAAATATATTTTCTACCTTGAGGATAAAAAATTCTAGTATAATCTCACGATTCTATTTTATGGATTTTTTGTGGTTAATGAAGTATGGATCTTTTTCTGATTTGTATGGTGTCGTGAACAATCCTTTTTTTTCACTTATTTTATATTGAACACTTTTTAGTTACTTCTGAAATGAGCTATTGCACTGTTGATTTTGCTGAAGAAAGAGGGAGATGTGAACCATTTTTTATGACTAGCTACCACCCAATCACCTGTGTTAACCTAAATCGGAACTTGAAGATGATGATGGTTGATTGATCATGTTGGTTGATTGACCATGTGACTAAAGTCAATAGAAGCTCGAGCAGCAAGAAAAGAAGGTAATTAGTTTGGCTGAGAAAATATATGAGCAAAAATATGCAAGCTCAGGTAGAGTAAAGGAAGATGAGCTTCAGGAAGTTAGTTTGGGAACTGATGCTGAGCCAAAGATGGTGAGAGTAAGCAAAGAATTAGAAGGCCAGTTCTTGGAAGATCTGATTTTTTTGTTGAAGGAGTACATTGATGTATTTGCATGGGATTACTTACAAGTGGAAGGCATAGATCCATATCTATATCAACATCGGTTTAATTCAAAGAAAGATGCAGTTCCAGTTGTGCAACAAAGGTATCGAATGAATTCTAATTTTGCAAAACAGGTTAAGGAGGAAATTGACAAGTTATTGGCAGTTGGATTCATCAAACTAGTTAATCAAGTGACATGGTTATCACCTATTATTGTTGTTCCAAAGAAGAATAGTAAGTTGAGGATTTATGTGGATTATTGAAAATTTAATGCAGCAACAATTACAAATCCTTTCCCAATGCCATTTTGTGATGCGATGTTGGATGCAGTAGTTGGACATGAAATGTATAGCTTTCTAGATGGATTTCTTGGCTATAATAAGATTCACGTTGCTGAGGAGGATCAACTCAAAGCTGCATTTATTACAAAATTTGGAGCATATGTGTTCACAATCATGAGCTTTGGATTAAAGAATGGACCACCTTCGTTTAATTACATGGCACATAAAGTTTTTGAGCCTTACTTGCAGGATCTTATGGAGGTTTTTGTTGATGACTTCTCAGTATTTGGAAAGAAGATACAACACCTACTGCACCTGAAATCTTGTTTTGAGAGATGCAAAAAATTTAGAATGATGTTGAATCTGTTCAAGAGTGTCATTGCAGTGAAGACTAGTACCTTATTGGGCCACTCCATTTCACAAGAGAGAATGGCTATTGATATCCAAAAAATTAAAGCCATTAGGACAGCAAAAGCTCCAAAAAATGTAAAGGAAGTAATGAGGTTTGTTGGACAAATCAAGTGGCATGCTAGGTATTTGGCTAATATCTCATTACTTTTGACACATTTAACAAAGAAAAATGTTCCATTTGTATGAGCTGAAGCTCAAGAGAAGGCTTTTCATTTATTAAAAAAGATGGTTTTCGTCACTACAACTTTGCACCCTCTAGATTGGTCTTTACCCTTTCACATATTTGATGTAGTAGTAGGAGTAGTGTTGATGCAACAAAAAGAAAAAGGATGGTATAGACTAGTTTATTATGCGAGTAGAGTATTGTCTTCAACAAAAAGGAATTATCTGATGATTGAACGTGAGGCATTGGCAATGGTAAATGCTCTTAATAAATTCAGGCATTATTTGTTGGGTAAGAAAGTGGTTTTTCATGTAGACCACTAGGATTTTGTATATGTGATCAAGAAGCCTCTATTAACAGGAAGATTGGCAAGATGGATGCTTCTATTACAAGAATTTGATTTTTTCAGTGTTCATACTCCACGTAAAAAGCACGCAATGGCTGATTATTTCAGTAGATTAGAGTCAGGGGAAGCACTACTAGGAGTAAATGATGAGTTTCTAGATACAAATTTATTTAATGCTCAGATTGATGACTTTGATTCTTGGTATGAACAATTGTTAGCACTCTTAACAAATGGACTATTTCCTCAACAGTTTACACCTAATCAGAAAGAAGTTTGCTTTGAAAAGTAGGCCATATTTGGTAATAATAGATGCATTGTACAAAAAAGGGGTGGATCAGGTAATTAGAAGATGTGTACTAGATTTTGAGCAACTAGCTGTTTTGTAGGAAGCACATTCAGGAGCAGCAAAAGGACATCTATCAGGGGATATTATAGGTAGAAAGGTTTTGCAAGCTAGGTTATGGTGGCTTGCGATATTAAAAGATGCTCATGAATTTGCCAAAAGGTGTGTCATTTGTCAAAAAACAATTCAACCAAGTAATTCGAATAAAATGTATGATCATCCAGTTTTGGGATTAGATCCATTTCAAAAATGGGGGATGGATTTGCTTGGGCCTATCAAGCCTATTAGTCAACATGGGAATAGGTATATTTTAGTAGCAATGGATTATTACACAAAGTGGGTGGAAGCAGTAGCACTTAAGGACATCAAGGTAGCTAGTATAGCAAAGTTCCTCTACCACAACATTATGACCAGATTCGGATGTCTTGTAGAATTGGTTAGTGATAGAGGATCCCATTTTCTTAATGAAGTCATTTCAAAGCTAACAAGAACACATTTGATTATGCACAAAATATCTATAGCCTATCATCCACATGCAAATGGCCAAGCAAAAAGCACCAATAAAACTTTGCTATGCATTCTTAAAAAGTTAGTGCATGACAATCAGAAGAATTGGGGCTTGTTGCTAGATTCAACATTGTGGTCCTTCAGAACAGCTTTTGAGGTAACTATTGGAATGACATCGTTCAGATTGGTATATGGTTTAGAAGTAGTGGTTCCAATGGAGTTTGTGGTCCCAAGTTTGCAAGTAACAATAGAAAAGATGTCTCCAGAGTTATCGGTCAAGCATAGGAGTAAGTATCTTCTACAATTGGAGGAAGATTGTTTAGTTAGAGCATATATAATTGAGGTGATTCTAAGAAGGAGACAAGATTCGGTTAACATGAATGTCAAATTTAAGTTATTTTAGGTTGGAGATTGGGTGATGGTGTATAACTCTAAATTAGGGCCACATCTAGGAAAGCTTACCTTAAGGCATAAATGTCCATATCAGATTGTGCAGGATCTAGGCCAAGTGACTTTTTTGGTAGCAAATGTGTTTGGAACGAGAATGGAAAAACCAATTAATGGATTTCGTATGGAGAAATTTCAAGGGAAACTACCACACATGGATTGGTTGTCATCTAATTTGGTGCAGGTGATGCTTAATTCAGATAATAAGCTCAGTAATGTTTGTGATCACCGTAGTAAGAAGACTTATTTTTTGCATTCTGCTCGGTGGTAGCATGTTTTCTAGATAATTTTTGGTTCAAGATTACATTAAGTTCTCTCTTAAGAATACATTGGTCTTCATGTGACAATCAGAGGTTTAAGGCATTATCAGTCAAAGTCTACTCACTCGAAATATGCTCGCTCAGAGTTTACTCACCCAAAATATGTGTCATCGGAGTTTACTCCCTCCGAACGTGCTAAATCAAATTGTGTGCATTCGAATTTTTTTTCGAAGAAAAAGGAAAGGTGCACAAATATTTTAAATGACCGCATCAGCCTATGGGAAATATTCAAATTATTACGTAAGATTTTTTTGACTTTATGCATCATGGAAGCATAGCATTAAGTGTGTGATTTCTGCATCGTACAATCGCTTGCTGTGGGATCAGTGTAGTGGAGGTTGATTGCTGCATTTGAAGCATGCCTCTACATGCCCAAAAGCAAGATGCTTACTCTAGCTTCTATATTCCAGAACATCGACACTACAAAGATGAGGAGCAGAGCGTGGAGAAAAGAAGCTATGGCACGTAAGGAGGAGTCTTCATCAGAGGATAGTGATAGTCTGCTATAGGAAGAAGACAATGAAAGTCAAACACCTACATCAGTTAGCAAAATAATGCAATCACTTATGGATCCATTTATGGATTTCAAGGTCGAG